>OX336388.2:1953007984-1954428600 GCA_946902985.2 Meconema thalassinum
GGCCCATGTCATTGATTTATGGCTTGTAGAAAATCCCTCCTCTAACTACAATTGTGTGAAGCTAAATTTGTAGGTTAGATTTGATTAACACTCTATTAAGTTCCAACGTTCGTCACCAGGTGCCAGTTGCTGTGATATATAGTAGATAAGATCACAACTAGGTGTCGTTTGCGGTAGCATTTGGTAGCAAAAGTGGGAACTACTTGAAATTTGTCGTCTGCAATCCTTACCTTTATTACTGACAACACACACTAATACAGCTATCACAATTAACACCGGATATATCAGACAGATTCTACACACACCCAAAGTACACGGGTCTACATGACCGCGTAGTCGCAGCCCCTAAACTGAGCAACCAACCAACCAAGAATACTAGCCCCTTCATCACGAAATGGTCTGACCGTGTGAGGATCTATATGTGTTATTATCAGGAGGGATGCATGAGGACATGACCTAAGCTATGGGGTAATTTGCCAGTATTTGACTGAAGTGAAGGATAAATCCAATTAAGATGTCGCTGCCATCGTCGGGATAGAAACCTTGGATCGTAAACGAGCAGTAGCCCGCTCCACTACACTAATGGCGGTAGTTGTTTGAGAGACCAAATTACAAATAATGTTGATTATTTTCAGACCAAAAAGCTTCCGTGGCTTAGGCGGCAGCACGCCGGCCTCTCACCGCTGGATCCGTGGTTCAAATCCCGGTCACTCCATGTGAGATCTGTGCTGGACAAAACGGAGGCAGACAGGTTTTTCTCCGGGTACTCCGGTTTTCCCTGTCAAAATTTCATTCCAGCAACACTCTCCACTATCATTTCATTTCATCTGTCATTCATTTAATCATTGCCCCGGAGGAGTGCGTCAGGCCTCGGCAGCCGGCACAGTTCATATCCTCGCCGCTAGATGGGGGCTTCATTCATTCCATTCCTGACCCGGTCGGAGACTGGAAGCAGGCTGTGGATTTTCATTTGCAGACCAGCATAGCTCTGTGCTCTAAGGTGTTGGGCGTTCGGGCCAGTCTATTTCTGATTTCACAAGATGAATTTATTCCAATCTCACCGTTCACCAACCTCGAATATTTTTTGTGGATTTTCATTCTTAAATCCAGGTAAATAATATATTATACTAAATAGACCACGGTCGATGTTTTCCAATTCCTTATCCAGAATTGTTTAACTTTATTAGTTTCTTCATTCACTATCCCCTCCGATAAGGTTGGAGTTAGAAATGGTTTCTCGTAGTAAGACCATAAGACACCTACATATCTTATCTCATTATATTCCCGATCTCGTGTTAATGAAAATAATGAGATGTTGAAAAATGTCGTTTATTCTAGAAAATTGTGCACGTTATTAGGTCCGAAATGCAATGGTACAATTTTATTTTAAGACGTCTGGTTGTATAAAGAACTTATATAGCCAATTTTCATTTTTGAAACACGTAGTTCCGTGAAGAACTAAATAGCCTATTTTCATATATCCTACTTATGTTATTGCCTCTATCAACATATAACATTTCAGTTTGATTGCAATAATAGATTCGTAGATAGAGAACCTTCTAAATATTTCGGATGCTCGCCATGTTGAAATTTTATGTATGTAGGCCATAGAGTTATATACTATTAGATGAAAATAATTGCGTAGGATTATTATTCAAACTCCAATCGCATGATTAGGACACAGGAAATAAAAACATGATTTTAAATTTTCGCATAGCCCCCATCTTGAGGTTATGAAAACAATTGAAATAAATTACATAGGCCTATCAGTGGATTAAAATTTGTATAAGCATTTGCCGTACCAAGAATCACTGCACTCGAATGGTTAAATCACGATAAACATCCATTTAAATATTCAAAATTGTCCCGCTGCTGCCATGTTGGATTCGTGCTCACCAGGTTATTGAAAGTCCCATAGGTGAACTTATGTTAATAGCCTTTATCAACACACACAATTTCAGTTCTTTTGCTGTCATTGATTAGTAGATATTGAGAAGCATCTAAATATTTCGGAATGTCGCTGTTGGCTTTTTTATGTGTAGGACATACAGTTATGTACTTTTAGATGATGATTATTGCGTAGGTTCATTATTCAAACGTTGACTTCGATCGCATGATTAGGACACAAGAAATTGAATTTAAATTTTGTAATTTTGCCCAGCCACCATCTTGAGGCTATGTAAAAAATTGAACTAAATTAGATGTCATTGCACTGCAATCTGTACATAAATTTGCTGTACCAAGTGTCAAGGTGCTCGGACAGTAATATCGCGATAAAAGTATAGGCTATTTAAATGCTTCAAATTCCCTTGGCCGCCATGTTCGATTAATACTTAACAGGTTTCTGAAAGTGACATAGGTGAACTTCTAGTAGTGCCCTTTATTGCTGTATAAAATTTCAGGGGGAAATTAGTAATAGTTTCGGAGATATGGAATTGCGGTGAAATATTTCGCTCAGCCACCATGTTGGATTGGTGGGACGAAGTAAAATTTGAAAACAGTATTATGTCATTACCGAGTTTCATTGAAATCGCTCTAGCCGTTTAGATTTTATTACGAGAGGGGGGGGGGGGGGTAAGTGCATACTATACTACTACCTCGTCCAACCTCGACCGTTCCTTTCAAATTTTAATACGTTTCACCAATCCAACATGGCGGCTGCGCGAAATATTTTACTGGCTATCCAGATCTCCGCAGCATGAACAGATATCACCATGAAATTTTATACAGTGATAAAGGGTACGGTTAAAAGTTCTCCTAAGTGACTGTCAAAAACCTGTTAAGTACGAAGCGAAGTTGAAACATTTATAAAAACGTTTCTCGCGATTTAACCATCCGAGCACAGTGAAACTTGGTACAGCAAATGTTTATACACATTGTAATGCACTGACATCTAATTTAGATGAATTGTTTACATAACCTCAATGGTGGTTGTGCGCAATTATGAAATTACGTTTTTAATTCTTGTGTCCTAATCATGCAATCGAAATGAAAGTTTGAATGGTGGAAGTACGCAGTAATCTTAACCTTATGGTATATAACATTATGGCTTGCCATCCGAAATATCTACGAATCTATTACAGTAATAAAACTGAAAACGTGTATGTTGTTAGAGGCTATTAACTTACGTTCACTTAAGGGTTTTTTACAAACCTGGTGATCATAAAACCAACATGTCGGCTAAGCGTAGTTTAAACATTTAAATGGAATTTACTCGCGATTCAATCACCCAAACGCAGTGAAACTTGCTACGTTAAATGTAAGTGTAAGATTTATATTACTGACCTTCAATTAAATTCAATTGTTTTGAAAATTCCAAGATGGCAACTGTGCGAAAATTGAAAATTAAATATTTATCTCTTGTGTCCTAATCATGCGATCGAATTTAATGTTTTAATAATGAACTTACGTAATAATCTTCATCAAATGGTACATAACTCCTTGGCCTACAAGTACAACAATCCAACATGGCGACCAACCAAAATATTTAGACGGTTCTCAATATCTACGAATCTATTACAGCAATCAAAATGATTTGTTTGTTGATAAAGGCTATTAGCATAAGTTCATCTATGGATCATTAATTAACCTGGTGAGTACAATTCCAAATAGCGGCAACGCGAAATTTCAATATTTGAATGGATTTTTCTCGCGACTTTTCATCAGAACGCTGTATATCTTGTATATCTTCATACAAGCCTTAATTCACTGATGTCTAATTTAATGGAATTTTATGAGAACTTAAAAATGGCGTCTGTTCATTTCTTTAAAATCTCTTTTTCATAGTCTTGTATCTTCTATTAGTCATTTCCATCTCAAAACTCTTCCTTAAATTAAATTGCTTTTCCATGTTTTAAAAGATTTCTCAGTAATGACTTCCATTATGATAGAATAATGGGCAACAAATCAGTGAATCGATAAAGAACAATCTAAAAGAAGAGTTTTTTTTTCATCTTGAATCAGTCCCTTGTCCTTCGAGTTGAGGACCTGATACCTGATCAGTTGAACCATTATGTCTTCGAGAAACCGTAAATAAATGAACTTTTCATGCAAATATTTCATTACAGTTATAATGGTCAATTTGACGGTGGTCCTTTAATAACAACTTCAGAGTGCTTGCATCCTTTAAAGGGTTCTTTTACCGATCCCTGATTACCTGATTGCTGAATCTAATCTGTATAAAACCATCGAAAATTTTACGGGTACATAATTTGTATTCAAGGACTCAGTTCTTGGGGTATTTAAACTAGAGTATTTAGAAATACCCAGTATACAAATACACATGCATTACACAGGAACGAATGTTACAGGGAGTGGAATTAATGAGATGCTTTGTTTGGTGTTATGTTATTTGTTCCACTAATACCGTAGTACGATTAGTATGCGTCTGTTGAGGTCAGTGGGCCACGCAGGACAGACGATAGAGTCCAACTGACTGAACTCCATACGTGACGGGAGTTGTGTATTGGTCAACTGGTTTGGATTACGCTGTGGAATGCAAACTACTCTATATTTGGCTAGAACAACTCCTCTCATTACAATCGATTGAAAGGAAGAATCTACACAGCTATTGCTTATAAGTGAGCTATGTAAATTTCAATGCGAGAGTAAATCAACATGAAGACCACATTTCACTTTTAAATTACTACCCCGTGACGTACCCGTGCGCGTTACATCGCTCCTTGTAACCACAGTGAGAAGCTCCATTAAGTCGGGAGATCGGATGTTCGGCTCTCGGCGCGGTCAGTAGCTATACAGAGTGTAGTTTCTTCCCGGATGTTTCCACAAGTCTTCCAGTCAAATGCCGGGATTGTACCGTATTTTAAGACCAGAGGCATCTACAATAATAATAATAATATTCATAATTATAATAATTACTACTACCATAATAATTAAAATACGCATACTACTCAAATGAAACAACAAAAACAATAATCCATCTCATGAATGTCAGCTCGTGACTTTGATTCTTAGCCGAGGAAGTCAAATCTTTGAAGGGTTGCGAAGATCCATGGCAACTCTAGTCGAACAATGTCGAGTGGTTAAAGATCTTCTATTCGTATTTGATGGTTGCAAGTCAAAATTAAAACCTCAGGCAAAGACACCCTAATAGAGGTCCAGTTTTATTTGATACGTTGTGGTGAAAAGCGGAATTTTGAAATTGTTGAATAAAATGCTTACGTGGTTCCATATCAACACATCTTGACCAGGTATGTGAATCCATTTTATTATTATCATCAGCATTATTATTATTATCCGGAAGAAATACATTTACTCGAGGAAATCTGAGGTAGGTTTACAAAATGCAAGACGAACAGCAAGAGTACAAACATTTCATAATTGGCAGATCAAATGAGAGCAAGGAGAACGCAGACAGTGGACTGAGAGAATGATCCTTCAGGTGCAGGTTTGTACAGAGAGGAAACATGGTGAGGTTGGTTATTATCTCACTCGGTTCTTGACTGGGCATGGGTACTTCTGTTCTTATCTCAAGAAGATCGGGATGGTGGATTCACCGTATTGTATTAATGAACAAGATAACGCTTATCACACCTTCTTCTCTTGTGGATAATAATAACAAAACAAAATGGACAGTCTCTTCAAGAGTGCATTGAGGTAGAAACACCTCCTGACAATATTGTTGAGGTGATGCTACATAATGAAGAAAATTGGAAGCTGGTAGCAAGTTTTGTTAAAAATATCCTCCGAACAAAGAAGACAGATCTGGAGCGCCATTGAAGATAATTCACTATGGATGAGTGCCCTACGGCCAAAGATGAGATATCTTTAGCCTGAAGCAATGTGATAAACGGTTCTAGGCTTGTGTACAGAAGTAACGGGTCGAGTTTTGGTCGGTAGTCTGCCACTCAGGAGCCCAACACTATGTGCGTAAATGTATTTCGTCCCCTAAAAATATATCCACATGAAGAGGGGGCTACCTTCCACTGACGCCTGCGAAAAACTAATGCAGGATAGAGTGATGGAAACTGGCTCAAGTTTTACACAACGGAGGCCATGATGAACAGGACGTGGACAGACACGTTGTTAGTTAAGCTGCCACACTTTGTTATCTCGATGGCGGTACAAGGGTACCACGATAAACTGTGCAACACTGAGTACTCCATGACCCAGACGACTTCTGTATATATAAATTGTGCAGTATTGCAATGCTGCCGACACCACTTAATCATATGTCAAAATCGGTGATCATCCATCATAATCTTTTGAGAATGTGAGAGGTGTCAGTACGCATGATAATTGAAGTTTATTATCAACACTATGCGCAATGTGTGCACTGTTTCTTTAATAATAATATTTAAGTTGATGGTTAAATAAAACGGATATCGGTATCTTGATAGTTGGCATCACATTGAAAGATGCAGAAGTTAATTATGTTAATATATTTACAGTCACAACTTGTGCATGTTTTTTCAGATTTTGAAGTGAAATAAAAGCCTAGCTCATGCAATACGTGATCCAAAACTAAAGAACGAGTACCAGAAAAGAAAAAGAAAATTGGGTGTGTGCAACTACGATGCGCGACGATATTTGAGCGTGACAACTTATTCTCGGACTGATTTGTTTAAACAGTCGCTCTTGCAAAATTTCTGCTTCATATATTTTTCAATCATGTATTTTGCGGAGTTGCACTTCCAGGGAAACTCCAAACACAACTACTCTTCTCTGAAGTTTTAACTCAACACGACTCGACAGTTTGCAGCTGGCTCTATTTGGAGTAAAATGTTCGCCCGCTAGCTAGGCTGTAACTGGGGTGATAGACTCGCCCCTGCCAGCTCGTAAACTGTCTCCTCAGTATATGAATGGAGATTGTTGGAAGAAATGAAAACGTAAAATCAATTATAGTGGGCGATGTATTGAAGATAGAAATAATCTCTCAGGAACCTTTTTTTGTAGAACTTTTCATGCTGAACAATTCTTACACTCAAAGTATATTGATATTTTTAACGGTTTGTCCAGCGCAAACTTAAGAAGCGCACGGACGCCATGTGTTCTTTTCGACTTTTTCACTGAAATCATTACTGCTCGGCTTCCTTTAACGATAAATAAATTATTTTCTACAGGAATCTTCCTCGAGATATGCTTTACAGAATGGTGAAAACCGCATCAAAGTTCAACCAGAGGTTCACCCGTGACATCCAAATACGACAGTAGCGACACTCGAGCGCAGCAACAGAAGAGAGATAGAGAGAGAGCGTTGTAGCAGAAGAGAGATAAAACGATATCATCACCTCTTACTGTAACACTTTTTCACGAACGTCACTGTCACGTCAAAAAATCTTTGAAACCGAAACAGTAATTTGTTTATAATTTACAGTATGTTTGATCTTGTTTAAATAGTACTCAAGGATATAAAAATTAATAACAACTGGCATAAGCAACTGGAAAGTGTTTTCATAAAAAGGAGACAACTCTTATATCCTTACCTACGACCAACCAACAACTAAATATTACCGATTAAATCACAACAATGTTCTTGTTTTTGGATCTACGTGTTTCCGTTCATGATTCAATGTAGTGTGAGTTAATTACAGCCATGTCGTTAATAGGAAATATGTCAGCGTGATGCGAACCAGGCAATCAGTAAGTTTGGTGCAGTAAATGAATAATTTATTGCTGCGTGGAAATACATGTTGCCAGGTATATTGAAGCGCTCGTTGGTTGGGTCTGTTGAGTTATAATTTTTGCCGACAGGAACGCTGACGTGACAGAATTCTTTGACAAGTGAATGTGGGTGACGTGAGGTGAATGCGCCGTCATATTGATATCATGCTAGTTCTTTGTGCCTGTCATGTTGGTATCGACACTGCTCGTTCCATTAGTCATTGCCATGATTTATATCCAAAATTTACCTCTCGCGTAATTGTGCAGTATTGGGAAAAGCATTTTCATTAAGTTTATTGCTTCAGAATGATTACGATAAATACAATTAATAATCAATTATATTTCCAGTAGTAGGCTTTATATGTTTAATAATTATGATGTGTAAACTTTCTTTCTGCCTTCCAGAAATTTAATTCTGATTATATGGTCTTTATTTCAAGTTCATGTACCCCACTGTGTAGCCTTGCGCGCAAATTTGCGGACCACGACTGCGATGGGTAGCCGCAGCAAGTATGGAGGTCCCGGTGATGGCATTAGCCAGGATGGCATATACTCGTAGATGTTTTCAGGCTTTTCCTGCACTTCCTCCACGTGAATTCCGAGATGGTACATTATTTCAAGTCAATGGGCACCTACCTCATTCCTAGGCCTCAATAAATACAATTAATAACCCTGATTCAGTCACAACACCGGTCATCAGATAGAAAACAGCACATACACAAGTATACGGGACAATGATGTATCCAGCTTCCACAATCAATAAACAACAAACTCAAGTACTCATTCAAGACCTTAGCCTTGACGCCAGTGAATATTTTGGTATTCCTATAGGTACAATTGCTAAATCCTTCACCATGACCGTAATGGTGAGCTTCAATAAGTCTACGGAGAGCGAAGGGTCGAATCCAGACATTGACAGGGGCCATCCTGAGTGTGCTTTTTGTCCTTTTCTCCACATTCCCTCGAAATTAAACACGCACCCATGTACTCGGAATTGATGAGCAAGACAACAAAAGCCCCGAAATGAATTAGCTACAGTAATAACAATAATAATAATAATAATAATAATACTATTATTGGTGTTATTATACGTACTTTCTTTACGTGTGACCATTAGCTGCCACAAAGAAGATGTTTGGAGGCAGTGCAGGAAGAGCTCACGCCCGACAATATAGGCCATGTCATGCTACAAAACCAGGAATCCTGGGATCAGGTGGTAGTGTATGTGGAGAGTACTTTGCGCCTAAAGAAGCGGGATCTAGATGCTTATGGCCAATAGTAAAGATGAACTGAAGGAAGGAGAATAAGATGCTTCATAAACGACGCCGCCCTGAAGTAATGCGGGAGCGGTTCCGGGGTGGATATACACGTCGTGGGAGAAGGGTGTGTGCTTTTAGTGGGTGAGAGTCCCTCACACTTGATGAGTGCGGACCCTCTTCAAGCGTCTGAAAGCAGATTTTCCACAATCCCTCGTGTAATTATTTTTGTAAAGGGGTAATTGTTATTATTACTGCGGCTTTTGGAAACGCCACACCTGAATGCCGGAATTTTGCATGAAATCTTAAACGTGCCACTTGTGCACATTTAAATGCCAACTGACTGCGCCAGGATTAATTCCTGCAACCTTGGGAACAGCAGGCGAGATCGTTACCGCTGTACCACGCAGCCAATCAGAACAACATAAAATTAATACACTAAATTAATTGCTTGTTCTTTCAGTAATGTGAAGAATTGTTCCAAGAAAATGGGTTGTGCACCTCTAATTTTCGTTTCCAGAATTTAACAAAAATACACTGGGGGCATACGTAGAATATTCTGGATGCTAGAGTTGTGAAAATGAAGTACAGTTATGCCCAGAAAGGTTTGATAATACGGCCGTTATCGTTATGGAAATTAGTTTCTGGGAATTTTGCTGTGTATGAGGCTCACCCGACGTTTCGCCCTCAGCCACAAAGGGAATTTTCAACATTATGTTCGCAGTTTGATGAAATCATCTTGGATAATGCAGCAACTCGCGTGAGTTCGATAACCAAATAATTTATTTAAAATGCCCTGAATGGTAGAGGGGGGAAAACGTTGGTTAACCAGTCAATGTGTACACGATAAACCTTCAGTAAAGTGTGATCCCATGAGTGAAAGGGAACATCTCTTGACAGTCAGACACTATTAAAACACGATCTACTTAAACAATTCTTATATTTTCGAATTTAATCGATATACTTTTTGTCTGATAATGGTGCAAATTGGTAATTAAATTTTATTTCAAAAATGTTAACTTGATATATCGCAAAATTAGCTCCTTCAAGTCATATTTTTATTTATTTTTCATTATAATTTTTTTTAATTAAAAAAATATTTATCAAATCACTGTTCACATTTATGATTGATTTGAATTGCGAAGAGAAAGAAAAATAATCATGTGTAGAAAAACTAGAGAGACCACGGACACCTCTTTCCCAATTATAGTCCTTTTACTAGAGCAGACAAAATTAAATGTATCAAAATCTCACAAGATTTGACGATCGTCATGATGATGATGATGGTGATTTTGTTTGTTTATGCATTTACAATTGTTTTAACAGATCTGGTTTTATTGTTTTTTAGTATTTTAACATAATTAAATAGTTAACATTTTTGAAATAGTCCTGAACCTCACCCCTTTTAATACATTTAAACATTACTTGTTGAAATTTATTAGAAACACTTAGGTTATTGTTTTGCCTTTATCTTATTATCACACAAACTTGCAAAGTAATTTTTGTTTCTATTTATAAATATTAATTACTTTGCTGATGAAGTTCATTGTGTGAGCGAAACCGGTACATTGAAAATGAATGAAAATGCACAGCCTGCTTCCAGTCGACTGACCGGGTCAGGGAACGGAATGAATGAAGCCCCCATCTAGCGGCGGGGATATGAACTGTGCCGGCTGCCGAAGCCCGTTGCACTCCCATGGGGCAGTAATTAAATGAATGACAGATGAAAGGAAATGATAGTGGAAAATGCTGGAAATGAAATTGTGACAGGGAAAAACCGGAGTATTCGGAGAAAAACCTGTCTGCCTCCGCTTTGTCCAGCACAAATCTCACGTGGAGTGACCGGGATTTGAACCACGGACCCAGTGATGAGAGGCTGGTGTGCTGCCGCCTAAGCCACGGAGGCTCACCGAATTCGGTACATTGAAAAACATAAATATTTATTTCTATTGATTAACGGTATATTTTCCCATTGTCTATAGATTTGATTGATTTACTTGTACAGTGAACACGTCAAAATAATATTTTATGTTTATGAGAAATGGGTTAGATTGTCAGTATTTAATTAAAGAAAGATTTGCAGTAGGTCAGCACTAATTGCTCCTAGTTGCATTAGGCGGGAATCAAGTGTTTACATATCCTAACTGGAAAGAAACACGATATCATTACAAAATAACTTGTTTTTATGTACATAATGGGGTACTTACAATTTGTGTTAACCTACTGGAAAGCTTTCTTTAATAGAGCAAGGCAACACTGAATAATGGCTTCTATCACTTCAATTGTCAGTAATGCTTTAAGTAATGTATTTTTCGTGTGTGGACCACGGTCACCTCTTCCAAATTATAAGCCTATTACAAGAGTAGACACAATTAAAGATATCCAAATCACACAATATGTGATGATGTTGAAGATGATGATGATGATTGTTATTTTAAAGGGCGGAACAGCGAGCTCATCTGTCCCAAACAGAAACATAAGTTGTCAGATATACCCCATTCATACCCAAAAGTGCTTGGGTCTAATTAACTCGATGTATAAAGCCCATAAATGAAGCAACAACAACACCATAGTGTTGCATTTTGAAGACTTCTGCTAAACCACTTGTAACGCTCAACGATATTTTAGGTTTTCAGTAAGGAAGATAATCAGATTTTAAATATTCATTCAATTTCAGTTAATTTCTAACCTTAAAACATTAAAGTGAATTAGGGAATGTGATTCAAAACTTCTGCCACTCACCATTAAAAAAAACAGAATTTACTTCTCATTATTGTACACAGAGTTGTTCTGAGAGAAGCATGAAGTATATTTCTTTACATAAAATTTTAGTGAGTCTATTCTAAAGATGTAAGATATTTTACAGCCAATGAACTTGCTTGTAGGAGTTTGCCCTTTGGAGCTCTCGTAGTTTCTCATGTTACCACAGATCTTTAATCAGCCTCAATAATTAGAACTCCCGAGAGTAGACTAATGCCGCCAGCTCTGATGAAGAAAGGAACTGTTGACGAAGTCATTAACATTTTATTGCCGCTCCACGAATGGTGAGCCTCGGGACGGTGACGTGTCAGGAATACCACGCATTATGTGAATTCTTAGAGGGATAGATGTTTGGTTTCCAGCATGGGAATCTCTAGGCGGTCATAGTGCAACATTCTATCTGTACTATAATCATCATATTTACTACTACTATAATAATGATATAATAATAATAATAATAGAATAATAATAATAATAATAATAATAATAATAATAATAATTTGAACAACGTATCACCAATTGTTATAGCTCAACTAATAATCCCCGTTGTGGTCTAACGTTAAGCTTTCTCACATACGGCCATGATTGGTTTTTAGGCTTTTGCATAGGGCTCACCATAAAATGATGTGTGTAATTACTAAATATCACCATGCAGATGACCAAAGCGTGTGTAAAATATGTGGCGAAAGGTGTGAACTTTATCACTTCAAGCAATGCACAAGCTGGACAGGGTCTCTTAATGACCTTATAAATGGAGCAAATTGTGATCTAATGTAAATATGTTACCTACTATTGTAAAACCTCACCTTGCCATTCGGCTGCAATACATTTATTATTATTGAGAATTGTTATCCTCCTATGAGACTCGGAACTAGGTGAACTTTGCAAATGGTAACATGAATCTCAATCTCTGATCGTGTAAAAGTGGATGTCGGTGATTTCACATTTCACTTTCTCTCCCAGTACTAGCCCATATTACAAGAATATAGTGTAGACCACCTAGAAATCAGTTACTACAATTACTCCGTTTATCAGATAGATTCCACACAGACAAATCTAAGTAAATTGATCCTCTCAAATGTACTTACAGCAGCTCACAAAATAAACAGCAATATTAATAGGCTGTTATTTCTTTCCTTGTGGACAAAAAGAGCGTAGCTGCTAGTACCGCAGTTTCATTTGCTGCTACACCATTCACTTTCTATTCATTAAATTATTTGATTTCCATCATCTCTCAGGTTTCCGTACCATTACTCTCTACAACCCAGGCTGTTTGTCCCCTACGTAATCCGCACTTATTTATTCACTTCACGTTTACCCACCATAAGAAAACTGTCTTTCCCTAACTTCGATTTTCTTCCTTTACGGGTATGCTCCCATTTTCTCATCTTATCGTACCATAAATAACTGTAATTCACCCAAAAATGAAACAACAATCCCCTCATTTACTCCTGGTAGTTTTAATAGATGACTAGAAACTGACCTCCTATTTGTTCATTACCTAAACGTTAAGTGATGTTCCCATATTATGTAACCAATTCAAAGCATTCCAGATAAACTATTGATATTGTCACTCGAAGTAATAATGAAACGAACTTCATTAAAATAAGTTTCCACTTTTATTCGCCAGGGCAGCCACTGCGATCCGGCCATGGAATGACATGGCTGGCTGTCCTCGTATCCCTATTCCTCAACGTGTTACTCATAAATAAACCCATGAATCCATAATATTAATAACAGCAAAGCTATTACAAACACCTTTCGTACATTTAGGATTAGGGTATGAGTCCTAACACTTAAAATAGCTTACAATCCCTGGAAATGCCTACACGAAGTATAGGAAACCTCGGGAATAAATTTACACTCAGCACCGGAATTCGAACTTTTGACCTCCCGATTACCAGTTCACCCTCATGGTGAGTGACTTAACGCACGTGGCTACGCCGCATGTTATGATACAGAATTCATACAGCAAACACACCAAGATACCGGGCTTGGGATCATGTTGCCACTAGCTCCTGAATGACGGTAAATTCTTACCTGGATTGTTCTAAACATAAATGGTGATTGCTCTTCGGAAACAGTTTTATTTACTACACGTCGAATTGATTTTGTGCGAAGTTTGTTTTCGTTCACTAGAAAAAATATCAGCAATATTGCCACAAGGTGCGTACAGTGAGTGATGGCACAGGATCTCATGTTTGAAAGCTTATCGATCAATAAGAGAGAGTGCGGTGCGGTAACTGTACATTTCAATGTAAGCAGAGTTGGTTGTCAGAGCTTCAGAGTTTAAAATACATCACTGTTTCATATTACTGATATTTTCGTTTTAAATTCTTTTCCAATTTTTAGATATGCACCTTACGAACGCATTCATGACAATAGAAAATATCCATCAGTACCTCCTCACCTCCGTTCATTAGACGTCACCCTTAGTGATATAGCGCTAATATATGATCATTTTAGGACATTGTTAAATAGAAAATCCTGACTTTTTTCTCTTTTGATATTGCGGTTAATGGCTTCTTAGTCCTCTTTACCCTTGATTTTTGGGTATTACCGGCGTTTGTTTTAGCAACTTCACGTATTTTCGACTGCATTTTACTGCCCAATCTCAGTTCACATATTAAATATATTTTCTGTATCAAATATATATATGTTTGAGCCCTAGGCATCTGAAAAGAGAGAAAAACCATTATTGGACGACAGATGATAAGGAAGTGGCACATCATGACAATGACCTTGAGCAGAATTTCAATTTCTATAACCATAGTGTTGTCATGAAAAATATGATTCTAGTGATACTAAATTCAATGTCTTTTTCGAGGATGTCAATTGTGGGTTCACTTCTACAAGTCATTTTTTGATAAGCGGAGTTCCATTTCAAATTATGTTAAATGAAGAAGTGTTCCATTCCTATATATTCGCAATGTTTGTTCCATATCACCAGTAGCCTGTTTTTAGCCTACTTACGATTTTTGCAAAAAAAAAAAAGAAAGTAGACTTATGAGATCAACACAGGGCGAAAAATTGTGTGTCTGTCTGTGTGTGTGTGTGTGTGAGTGTGTGTGTACTCTGAATGTCTCTCTCCCTCCGATCAATTCGAACACAGTTAAACCGAATTGAACGAAATTTGGTACAGAGGTAGCACTAGCAAAGGGCACCTCAGTGTCATGTTTTTATTGCCACCATCTAGACGAAACGTAATGGCGGCCACCCAAATGTTAAAAGCTTGAATCAAATTACGACCAACCCAATCATCTGGTCTCTACCAAACTTTGCAACATTATACCTATACATACGAAGAATCTTTTGACCTAACTACAAGGTCATCAGCCCAATAATTTGCGGATGGCGGCCATGTATGTGTGCAAATCGATTCACCATATCAATTCGTACACGGCGAAACTGAATTGAATGCAATTTTGTACAGAGGTAGCACTAGCAAAGGGAACCTCATATTCATGTTTAATAAGAAGTACGTCCAGAAAGTAAGTTCCGTTAGGAATTACATTAAATTGTGTACAGATACTGAAAAATTATTTATTGAACAAAATTCTACAACCCTTGAACTACTTTTCCACATAACTGCCGAAATGTTGCAGGCATTTGTCGTAGCGTGGCACGAGTTTTTGTATACCTTCTTCATAGACGTGTGCCGCCTGTGTCTTCAACTAGTTGTACGTTCCGCTGCAGCGCAGTTCCGCATATGCGCGGTAGACGCTCTGTATCAAGGAGAAGAAACGTGCGCCATTTGGAGAACGCTGTCAGCCACGTACGCGTTGTTGTGGATGTTTACTCGTACAATGTCGGTGTTGATTGAAAACCCCGCCGCTTGTGAAATCAGATCTGTGATTCGTTTTCTGAATGCTAGGAAAGTGAAACCAATTGAAATTTATCGGCAAATGTGCGAAGTGAATGGACAAAATGCGATGAGTGATTCAATGCTGAGAAGATGGGTCCGACAGTTCAATGAACTGTATACCTTGTATACCTTCTTCATAGACGTGTGCCGCCTGTGTCTTCAACTAGTTGTACGTTCCGCTGCAGCGCAGTTCCGCATATGCGCGGTAGACGCTCTGCATCAAGGAGAAGAAACGTAGCGAAGTGCACGATGAAGAACGAAGTGGGCGTCTATCTTTGGTTACAGAAGAACTGGTTCACGCGATTGATGACAAGATCCGGGAAAACCGCAGGTTTACAATTAGTGCTCTCGCTATGGAATTTCCCCAAATCTCACGATCACTAATTCATGAAATTGTTACCGAAAAACTGAACTTTCGTAAACTTTGCCGACGTTGGGAACCAAAGATTCATACAGAGCAACACAAAACAAAACGGATGAGTAGTGCACTTCAGTTTTATACCCATTACAATGAAGGCGGCGGAGAATTTCTGACACAGATAGTCACAGGAGAAGAAACTTGGGTTTCTTACGACACCCCTGAAAGGAAGCGGCAATCAATGGAATGGAGGCACACTTCATCCCCAGCAAAGGTTAAGCCGAAACAAATCTTGACACCTCGGAAAATGATGTGCACTGTTCTGGGACTGGAAAGGCATCTTACTCATTGATTTCTTACCGCGTGGTCAAACATACAACGCAGATGCTTACTGCGAGACACTTAGGAAATTGCGCCGCGCAATACAGAATAAGCGCCGAGAGTTGCTGTCTAAAGGTGTTGTTTTTCTTCACGACGATGCACGACCACACACTGCAAATGTGACGAAAAACCTCCTACAGGGATTTGGCTGGGACGTGTTTGACCACTCTCCGTACAGCCCTGACCTCGCTCCTAGCGACTTTCATCTGTTCACACATCTCAAGTCTTTCCTTGGCGGTCAACACTTCTACTATGACGACGAGCTGAAAGAAGATGTTTCCAACTGGTTGAAGACACAGGCGGCAAACTTATATGAAGAAGGTATCCAAAAACTTGTGCCACGTTATGACAAATGCCTGCAAAAGTTCGGCAGTTATGTGGAAAAGTAGTTTAAGAGGTGTAGAATGTTGTGCAATAAATATTTTTTCTGTATCTGTACACAATTTTATTTTATTACCAAACGGAACTTACTTTCTTGACGTCCCTCGTATCCGCATAACACGTTGTATTTCGACAAGCTACTACAACCAACATTCAATTATACTCCTTGAAAAGGACAAAGAGTTATAACAATACTCATGCATTTAGGAGAAAGTAGGCTATATTTTCTTTACTGAACATCTTGTTTAAACATTATATTATAAAAAAAATATGTAATTAAAACAAAATAATTAATAATTGGATTACATTTTTACGTCTCTTTTGTCTGTTTTGATGTACTTTATTTTGATATTTTACATCCTAATATAGGTCTTATTTTAGCAATGTATTTGTCTTCAACTTCCTAGCCCTATTTACTATACTGGGGATTGCAAACATAAGAATAAAACACAAATTAAAGTCAGATTATTTTTGAAAAGAGTTGCTTGGACATTTGCAAATTCGCATAACACTTAACTCAGTTTCATTCTAATTCTGTGTCGCTAGTATTATATTCTGTATGTCCCGCGGCATAGCCAAGCTCATAAAGCCCTCCACCACGGCTGTGAGTGCAGCTGCATCAATTTCGGAGATTGGGGATTGAAATCCCGGCGCTGATAGTGGCTATACTGAGTGAGGGTTTTACCCGGATTATTCAACACTACCTCCAGGAAAATGCCGGGTTAGTAGACCTATCTTACTTGAAGTTGCGGGCCAAATACTTTATTCCTACCCCTATTACTGGTACAGACACTACTACTGTCATCACATAGGTTATCAGACAAGTTAAATACAAACCCAACTACACTGGACTGATGACCGAGATGTCTTAAGCTCCTAAGATGAATTATTAACAACATCGCGAAAAGCTCAATGCCACACGGTTCAGGACATTATGATCGCAGGCAAAGCACCATTCCAACTTTGATTGTAATAATAGCGTTAGGAATACCAAAGCATTACGTAATATGTATCAGTCATTCATAATATTTTATGTTAGTTCTCTATATCTTTTCTTCTCCCTAAAACTTGAAGAACTAGAAACAATATCTAAAACAGCAAATCAACAGTGATCTCTGGCAAGCCCGAAACTCATACTCCTACAACATTTAATCATGAAGTTTTGTGAGGTTACATATAATTATAACAATAATATTACAATAATGAAAATAATAATTATAAAATTAACGATAATAATAATAATAATCCGTGGCTTAGCCGGCAGCACACCGGCCTCTCACCACTGGGTCCATGGTTCAAATCCCGGTCACTCCATGTGAGATCTGTGCTGGACAAAACGGAGGCAGACAGGTTTTTCTCCGGGTACTCCGGTTTTCCCTGTCAATATTTCATTCCAGCAACACTCTCCACTATCATTTTATTTCATCTGTCATTCATTTAATCATTGCCCCAGAGGAGTGCGTCAGGCCTCGGCAGTCGGCACAGTTCATATCCTCGCCGCCAGATGGGGGCTTCATTCATTCCATTCCTGACCCGGTCGGAGACTGTAAGCAGGCTGTGGATTATCATTTTCAATAATAATAATAATAATAATAATAATAATAATAATAACGTCAAGGGCGTAATGTTCCCTATAGATACTAAGGTCTTAAGGGAGAAGAAACGTAAATATTATATTTTTGACGAACTTAATCATTATTAGATTCCTCTCTCCTTCTGTGAGACAAGTTCCTGTTCTGAGTATTCAATCTCAAGGTAGGGGCTGTCACGTACGTGGATAGGCAACTGGAAGTAAACACATAACTTCAAATTGACTGTGCGTGCGCAATGCTAATAGCGTAATCCCTTTAACTGCACTATAGCAAAGGTGTGTTTCACATGCGAGTCTTATCCGTTGATCTGTCACGTACTGGTTTGTCACGCAGTTTATTGCCACTAATGTGTACAATCGTTTAATAATTATGTGTGCCCTGTTCAATCATTCATCAACTCATTAAGTGTTTCAAAATACAGGGAGTCCGGGAATATTCTCTGCAGTGCCTACAATCTGCTGCGAGAGATTACGTCACCAGTTACGTTGGCAGCATGGCTGCCGCTTCATGGAGGAAATAATAAGAGGAGATGCCCTGAACTCGTTTGAGAGAAGCCAAGCACTGCGTCCAAAGTGGGCGTAACCTTAACTTGTATTCGGTGTTCCGTGACTTGCATGAGGCATTGTGCATGGTGTTTTCTGAGTTAACCTTGCAGGATATATTTCCAGCCTTTTCTCAACTTAGCTCATGCTGAAGCAGTAGTGATAAGTTATTAAAAAAGAAAAAAAAAAGAACTCTTCAATTCTAATCTCAGCACGTGTAAATTTGGTGTAAATACCAAAAAAGCCATTTCTCTGCAAATCCCAAATTATCAAACAGCTGGCGGTTAATAATTACGATAGACCCACGTAATGAATCAATTCGAGGCTAATCGCCAAGTTTCTACCCCCTCAAACAAAATACCGCACGGTACCGAAAAGTATAGGCTATACCGTGTTTTTGTGCAAATATTCGTCCAAGTGTTCTGTTTATTAATTTTAAGGTTCGTATTCTTGAATATCAAATTGTGTACGACCAATGAGTGAAAGTGGCTGTGCTCGAAATAGGGCCTAAAAACTGATGAATACCTCAACACCAATAAGAACTTAAAACTCAATTTGGTGTAAATACCATAGCCTAATTAGTTCGGCATCATTAGTTCCCAAGTTGTTCCTTCTTTGGTATAACACGCACCTTCCGACACCTGTATTCAATTTAATCAGTGTTTCAGCGTATTATTACGTTTTGCCGCGTCTTTCTTGCAAAATTAGCCTTGAAAGATGCTCTCATATTTGTATTTAAATTGGCTTTTAAAACGATTATTTGTGCCAAGTACCGTGATGTACAGAGTGTATTCTGCCTATCCAAGAAAAAATCTTGACTTGTCATTGCAGTTTTAAGTCACTAAAATCCATTACTAGTTGGAGTGGTTTACGGCTTTAAGCATAGGGACAGCCATTTTCTCGCTAACCAAAGTGGGCGTGCCGTATGGCTTCAACAGCTTGCGCTAGGCAGCGCAGCGAAGGCATCTCCTTCCTTTCATTCCTCCATGTGTCGCTTGTATCTTTACTAGGGCTCGGATATTTAGGTGCTAAAAATCGGGAAAATATTTATTTTTTATGTATTAAAAATACCTGAAATATGTGCCAAAAAGTACAAATATGTAATTATAATTTAATTTTTTAATGTGAATATAAACAATATGCAGTACTCACGAATGCAATTTATTCTGTCTCACTGACTGCTGATGCATTACAATACACAGCGAGATACATCTTCAGGTTGTCCATCACAAATGACCGATGATTATCGCGAAACACTTCTTCTGAAGGCGCGATACTGCGGCAATATGTTTCTTACCCTTGAGATGTTGCGTAACTTGAGATCGCTGTTCAGCCTTGATTGCTTTCCCACGTGGTTGGCAGAACAGAACGCCCCCATCAGAAGTAAAATTATCTTTAAACTAGATAAAACCCGTCAAAACATGACGGACAATGGAAAACAAAATTACTGAAGAAGCTTCTTATATAAGTTACATTCTTTGTACGATTACTTTTTAGCACTATTGCAAATTTAAGGGCGTCAAAAGATAGCACTCTCAGCATTGCATTATATTGCTGGTCATGACTGAAAACGTGATGAGGTCATCATCATCTTGCACAGTTTCCAGCCACTGGCTGGGTCTGTTTGGAACACAAGTCTCTCCAACGTCTTCTGTCTTCCCACCATCTCTCAGCCTCCACCCTTGTCCAGTCTTCTCCTCTCTTCTTCACGATTTCTTCCTCCCCCTTCAGCCACCTGTCTCTCGGTCTCCCTCTTGGTCTCTTTCCTTCCCACTTCGTCTCGTGTATCCTCCTGGGTATCCTCTTCTCCTCCATTCGTTTTACATGTCCATACCTGCTAAGTCTAGATTTCTCTATACCAGTCTGTAATGGTTCATCCTTCATTAATTCTCCGGTCCTCTCATTTCTTATTCTGTCCATATTTGTAGCTCCAATACTGCTTCTCAAGAACCTCATCTCACTGGCCTGTATTTTGCTCTTCTCCCTTCCTTTCATAACCCAGGTCTCCGAGGCATACGTCAGGATAGGGACATAGTACGTCCGATATATGATCTTTTTGCTGTTCTGAGGGACATTCTTGCTCCATAACATGCTTCTCACACTCCTCCGGAATGCTTCTGCCTGTCTCCCCCGCTCATTTATTTCTCTATCGTTTCTTCCATTCTCTTGTATCAGGCTTCCCAGATACTTGAAACTCTCCACTTCCTTCAGCTGTTCCCCACCAATTGTTATTCCTGTTGTGGTTCTTTCCTTCTTCCTTGTTGTGATCACCATCTCACTCTTATTTATGCTAAATTTCATCCCATAACCTTGTATTATTCCTTCCCACACGTACAACTGTTCCTGTACCTCCTCCTTGTTTCCCCAAATCATCAAATCATCTGCAAGCACCATTGCTTTCATCTTTCCTTCCCCAATTACTTGTGCCACTCGGGTCATTATGTCATCCATCACCACAATGAAAAGTAACGGTGACAGTGCACTTCCTTGTTTCAGGCCGTTTCTCTGTTCCAACCAGTCCGATCTCTCTCCTCCCACTTTCACACAGCTCACGCTTCCCTTGTACATCTCATTTATCTTCCTTATAGTCCATTTTTATATTCCTCTATCCTCCAGGGACTTCCATACTTTGTTTCTGCATACACTGTCATATGCTTTCTCAATGTCCAAGAAGGCCATCAGTAGATCTGTCCCATACTCATAGTGCTGTTCTTGTAACTGCCTTACAGCAAAAATCAAATCCACGGTGGACCTTCCTGATCTGAAGCCATGTTGTTCTTCCCTCATCCCTCCTTCTATCCTTGTCCTAATTCTCCTTTCCAAAACTTTCTCAAACAACTTTGCACAATGACTCATCAGTGTTATTCCCCGATAGTTTCTGCATTCTGTTCTACTACCTTTCTTGAAGATCGGGACAATTATTCCCTTTTTCCAGTCCTCTGGGGTCTTCATTTCCTTCCATGCTGTCTTCATCACTCGGTACAACCATTGTATCCCCACCTCTCCTGCTGCTCTCACCATCTCCACACTCAACTCATCCACACCCGGTGCCTTCCCTCCTTTAATCTTCCTCACTGCATCTTCCACTTCTTTCCATGTTAAGTCCTTTTCTGTTTGCAGTTCATCTACTGTACCTCTTCCCCGATTTCTTCCTCCTCGCCGTGGTTTCCATTTGGGTTCAGGAGTTCTTCAAAATATTCTTTCCACATTTTCTTCAGTTCTTCCCTATTTTCTATCTCTTGTCCCCTTTTGTTCACCATTCTAACATAATCCGTAAGATCCTTCCGCCTCTTATTCTTTACCATCCCAAACAGGACCTTTTTTGCACCTTCACTATCCTGCTGGTCATGACTGAAAACGTGATGAGGTAAATAGCCCAATACGTTCAAGAGTTTCTCCTTGAGCTTGATTGATTTTGATAAAGTAGGCCGAGCGAATAGGACATTGTTGCCTGTTAAAAGAAAATGTACTGTACCTGTAAGTGTTTTATCGGAAGGTGTTAAATCAAGTCGTAGGATTTGAGCTCTCTGCCTAATATTACTGCACCTATTATATCCGAATCCAAGCGATTTCTTACAATTAATATATTACCATATATGAGTCATTGGGAAACGTTCAGATTTCTAAGAAGCATATCTATGGCTCAAACGTTCGAAGTATGTGGAGGCGAATCTCTTAATTCCAAGGAATTGAAAAATTCAATAATAGGGAAATGAAGTACGGTAGCTGGCTTTCATCTTCAGTATCCAATCTGTTATCGCTGATGTATGTGTTTGAACTACTGGATATAAGTTCAATGACTTTTAAATTAATATCATTACATTGTTGCAGCTTGGCAAATATTTTATATTCCAGCAGATCAATTTTACCCTCACAACAGTAAAGACCAAAGTAACCACGCATAGATTTTACGCAAGAGAAATACAATGTAGAACAATGTTTACATTTGATCGTCAAGGACCTTACAGTACACTGTACTGCATAATATCTGGAATTGTTTCTGAAATGGCCTATTTATATTGGATTTTAAATGTGGCTTCGTATTATTCGATAACACTATAGTGTCCTGCAATAACGGAGCCGCTAAATATTAAATGGCAAATAATACTTCCATTGCCGAAATCAACTCCGTAGTTAGACTCAGTACTCTAAACAAATAATCATTAAACAATAGTCTTATACAATGAAGTTCAACATGACCGTCCAGAGACTTTCATACTCAAGTTGGTTGGTGAGGAGAATGCGATGAGACTGATCGCTTAAAATAAATTCCTTATAATTGTTCCTGCCAGCGAATTTTTTTGCAATAGCTTGAAAACGCAGCTCAGAATGACGTTCTTCATTTTGTTATAAACAGTACGAAACTGCTCTAAATAAGCAATTTCCATCACCTGTTATAGGTTATGGCAGTACATTTTGCAGGGGCACATAGAATCACTTCGCCAACTACTGGAATGACTATAGGCCTATACTCAATACTCACTTCGACAGTCACCCTAATGGAGGCAGTTTTTGAATTCTATGTCCCGTGCATGTCAATAATCGTATTAACACATGGAGGCCCACCTATTCTTGTCTATCGCCCCGGAGACTCGGGTTACATTTCTTGCTCTGCCAAGAAATTTAATTCTGGTCTCAGGGCAAAATCGGGGTACATTCAGTCTCTTGAGGTATAACTAAGAAGAGGAAGATTTAATTCCCACCTCGACAATCTTGGATGTGGTTTTCCGTGGTTTCCCACTTCCACTTAAGGCAAATACCGGGATGGTTCCTAACTTAAGGCCTTGGCCGTCTCCTTGCCATTTACCACCTTAATTACAAATACACACAGTAATGCAGCCATCACAATAACACAGGTTATCAGAGAAAATTTCACACATACACACCCAAGTACACGGGGCTGAGTGACCAAGATGTCGGAGCCCTTCAACCGAATTATATTTGCCAAGTGTCTCTCATGGCGAAAGCAATTGTGGACACGCGCGAGTGCCTGGAAAACTATTTTTTTCTTTAATAATTTAAGAGTATATCGACGATGCATAATTATAACTTTTAGTCTAGGACGCTAATAACTTGACCACCGAAGCATTGGGAAGAAATTGCAATATTAAGGTACATAAACAACCTAGCCTACACATTCAACTGTCGGTTAATGTTCCTCAACATTTCCCTTCTTAAATATTCCCCTCCTTTATAATTTTCCATCACGTGAAAACATGCCATGTCTTGTGTTTTAAATATATCGATGCAATGGTGTTGCCATCTGCTGTCAGTTTATTGACACTATATGGGCGATGTACTGCCATCTGTTGTCAGTTATAGGAACTGATTGCAGATATTTAAACGGCGTACTGCGGACAACAGTTTGCTCTTTTGATCACATGCTGCAATGCAATGGTAAAACGAAAATAAAACGTATTTTGAGGGAATGTAGAAATAAGTATCTTTAACAGACATAAAACCTTACTAATAGTCCTTGATTAAACAAAATTTTTTTGGAAAAAAAAATACTAGCGAGGGCTAGGATCGAACCGGCGCTTCTTGGAACCTCAGTCGGTCGCCATAACCACATGGCTACTCTCGCACTCATGTTTAGCAGCAGACGCAGCCGTTCATTATATTCAAAAGCCGCTGTTTGAAGGAAATAATCAATTTCATTATCCAAATAAATCAATGTTGCACATTCGTATACGTTCATACTATCATTATATTTTATTGTCAGAACTTGGTTAATGTATGTTTTCAATTACATGGAAGCTTATTAAATAACTTACATTTTAATGGACTTCTCACCGCCATTTTGTCATGACCCCAGGCGGATTGTGCGCATGCGTGAGGGGCAAGAATTCTGCTATTTTCTATATTAATTTAAAAGTATACCGTAATATATTTGTTTATTTTAGAGACACTCTGCAAATCTAGAGGCCAGGAGCTTTCGTTAGAGTGCTCTACGAAGTAAATCGGTTCTGTCGTTTTCTCAATCTCGTGGTAACAAAAATCACCTTACTGTTTTAAATATATAGATTATGCAACAGACAATAACTTGTAGACTAGTTGTTTTTACTTTAGGCATCGTAGAACTGCGTTACACTTCACCGTGCCAGAAATGAACTTCATGTGAGTGACATTGGTTCCAGGTAGCTGGAGGGGAGGGGGAAGGTCTAGCACGTGGTGCAATATGGCTATGGGCAAGGAAATCCCCAGCTTCCACAGTGAGTGGCACGGGGCAACAAGTTAAGAATAACACAGTTGCTAGCTGACATATGCTCTGCATGAAGGTTAGATAGCTCACAGGTTCTTCCCCGTTGAAGTAACACGGAACAAAACTGCAATAAACTGAAATATCTAGCATACTGATTTTAAAAAATGTAAATATTATGTCTTTTTATGTGCTAATAAGTGAAAAGCAGGAATTTATGTATTTATAGAAAAAATGCTTAAAATATGTGTTTACATAAAAAATATTTATTTACCTAAAAATCCGAGCCCTAATCATAACAAGCAAACCGTAAACTTTATACTCACAACGGCCATTCATAAAATACTGTTGCACTCTTCCAATAATCTAACTATACGCACTGACGATTTCGACAGCCCACAGCCCACACATGTGGCCTTCACCCTATCAAGGACACTTTGCTGCCAACTAAACTGATGACGCAACCACTCGCAGCAGCAGCACGCAGCCACTGCGGAGAACATTCCCAAACTCCCTGTTTTGTATTATTATTCGTACATCATGAGCCGTATATGAGGTTATAATAATAATAAATACAGCCCTTTAATCCCCTAGGGCAATGGCCTCCTGTCTAGGCAGGGATTTTGCTCCATTACACTCATTAGGTGAGCAGTCGTAAAGAGTAGTGAGGCACCTAGTGGTGCACTTTACTGGCATGTTAGTCTCTGTTCTTAAATTGTTCTTATAGCTATTGATATACCTATTCCTAACCTCGTTACAGTATTGTCTATGTTCTGTATTCTTGTTCTTATATCTAATATTTGAAAAATTGTTAATGTTTCTAGCACGTTCACTTTATTTTAGTACAGTTTTAACTGTCCTCAATACATTATCGCTATTGTATTTAAGGGTTCACTATGTTGCACTGAGTTGCTCCTTTCCTTTCCTCGCATATACTATGTTTTGAAAAGGATCATCTCTAGGGTCTTCAACTCTTGTCTGTCTCTTGCTCTTCTTACTGTATATTATTATCAAGCGGGTCTCCTTACTCGTAGGTTGTAGAGTTGCCACCAGGCGATTCATTTGTTTCTAAATTGACTGCAGATGAAACACATTAAGATTTGTCTGTCATCAGTCAAAGTAAATATACGAGGACCATCCAGAAATTATCTATCCCTATTTTCTTCTTTTAATGTAAACATATTTAACCGGGAATGATGTAGCAATCATATACTGGTCGGACAAGTTCCGTCTGGTGTTAGTAGCTCAGTGTCAATGGCGGCTCTTATTCTGTTGTTATTGTTGTTTTAAGGGGCGGAACTATGAGGTCATCTTCCCCTCTTAACACAGATTAAAGAATAGAAAATGGAGTGTGGGAATTTGAAACGAAAATACTCACAAAAGGAATAGATTGAAAGATACACACAAAATGTAGGTTAGGTTCAAAATACGTACAAAATGCAATGTAGAGTCGAAATACTAACAAAATGCAACTGATATCCAAAATACTTACAAAATGCAAATGTGATTGTAAATATGTCCAAATTGCAATTGAGGTTCAAAATACTTACAAAATATAATTGAAATTGAAAATACTCAATGCAATTCAGATTGAAAAAAAACTGCCTTTTCAGATCCAAAATACTCACAAAGTGCAATTAAAATTCAAAATGCTTACAAAATGCAACGTATATTGAAAATACCTACAAAATTCAGTATAGATGAAAAAATATCGCTAAAGGGAATTTAGCAGGAGGAGCCAATTAACAACAACAAAAAGGTAATATAATGAAAAGAAAACATGAGGTCTGACCCCTCGAAGAATGAGGGATCAGGAAAGATGAGACAAGTGGCGGGAAAGTGAAAGAGTCCCTAGGCCTCGGATACCCTAATACTGTCGGGGTCGGAAAAGAACAAGAGCTGACCAAGGGAGATCGACAGGAACAACGACGGAAAGGAGCCCGGCACAAGTAAGTGGAGGCAATGCTGGACTCAGCTGGGGTCCCGTGGCCGCTAACCCACGTCCCACTAGATGTGAGCCCCTGGGGGGCGGCTCTTATTCTGTCTCCCGCCTACTGCAAAGTTGGGAAATTGCAACGTGCCATTCAAAACAAGAGGCGTAGATCGCCCAGTGCAGGTGTTGTGCTGCTCCATGACAATGCTCGGCCACATACGGCTCGGCGCTCAGCAACTCTTCTGCGGAAGTTTGGCTGGAAGCTGTTTCATCATCCATCGTACAGTCTTGATATTGCTCCCAGCGATTTTCATCTTATATTGTACCTCAGGAAATTTCTGACTTCTGGTCAGCAATTTTTACACTGACGAAGAGCTGAAGACCAATGTCACACACTGGTTCCATTCCCAGGCAGTGGACCTCTTCGACACAAGATGATCCCACGATATGACAATTCTGGTTGTGTTTGTTGAAAAATAGCTCAAACATTTCCGTATTTCGGGTCAATAATAGTACATTAAGCAACGAGCCTATAATGGAAATGATTAAGACACGAGTATGTTTATAAAACGAGCGTATGCGGGTTTTAAAATTTCCATACGAGTGTCTTAATTACCACTATAGGCGAGTTGCATACGACTGTTTATGTTCGACGATAATTATAACGTTAATATATGTTATAACATAAATATTCATAAATATCTGTGGGATTCAGTTACCTCAGTTAGTGAACAGGGCGCGCTGGCTTTGCTGACTGAACAGAGCGCATGCGTAGGTCAAAGCACTTCGAAAGCAGAGCCCATTTACTTTGCTTGGCAATACTATTGTTTACAACCTGCATGATAACTAGTGCCGTCCAGCTCTAGCATTCACTAATATTGTCACCGATGTCGTTGGAAAGCAATGCGCTATGTAGAAATTGAATGTGGGGATATTAAGGTACAGTGCTATTTCTTGTCTCATATTCGCCAGTTTATTTGCGCGAACATATTTTTCTATCCCTCTGTTGGGGGGTGGGATAAACAGGGTAGTGTAGATGTATTAATTTAAGGGATGTTTCCGAAAAAGGGTAGTTTCCCGTAATTGGGGAAGACTACTAGTGTAACGTGTTGGTGTGAGGATGTGATCTGTTGGGGGTGTTCCTACAGGGTGCGTCTACCTGTTAGGGGATGAACGTCTAAGAGTGAGCTATTAACTTAGTCTGCCAATTAAGTAGAGCGAGCGTTTAGCGAGCTCACGTGCAGAGTTGACAACTTGACACGCTGCAGTCTGGCTGCTTGCTCGAATACAAGGGATTCCTGACGGTGCAGTTCCTGGCCTTCACGGTCAGGGGCAATTCGGACTGAGGTCAGGTTGGGTGTAAGGATGTAAAACTGGGTAAAATGAGTAATAGATGTATGTGTTTACTGACCAAGTATTTATTGGTCAGTGGCGGTGATGTGCTGTCCCTTTAAGTGGTGGACAGGTATGAAACAAAGTACAGAGTGTTTGAAATACAAAGTGTTCTGGGTAGGTGTTACAATAATTAGGAATCTGAGCACACAGCTAGTTCTCACCTGGTGAAGAGGTGGAACGGACCTTGGAGGAGCAAAGCCGCTGGCCACGAATAGATAATGGGGCTCCTCTGGGTCTAGCTTTTAAGGCTTTCCCCCACTGCTTGGTCGGCGTTTCCTCACCGTCGCTGCTCCAGATAGTGTGTTTATGTATTCGTTATGTAAGCGTGGCTGTCAGCAATATTGCTGGGCCTGCTCGTGTTGAGGAAGTATGTGAGGCTTATGGTATTCCTATGAGTGTGGTTTTGGTGAAAAGATGTAGGGGTGGGTCTTAGAGGTACTGCCCCTGGGCTGTACAATATGGTACGGTGCACTTTCCATGTCGGTAATTTATATAGAAGGACTAGCAGAAGTACCGGCTCTGCGAACGGTCTTTGGTATTAATAACCAGACTTTATCAATTGAGGTACTGTTCCAACGGTTAGGGGCTTGTCATTCCTTCATAAGTTTATCAGAACGTAGTTAGTTTTCAGGGTATATCGCAGACACTGTTAATTTAAGGGCCGTAAAATGTGGTTTCGGAGACCCTTTATTTACTCCCTAGTTTTTTGTCACACATTGAGAAGCGCAACATATGCTTTGGTCGTCCTTCTAGGATAATTTTTATTTTTCGCCTATTTTAGCATGTATTTTGAAAAGTTGTTCCTTATACCCACCCTTCTATGAGAAGTACGTTGAAGCGTTTTCTAAATGATTGGTGTATTGACTCATGGTTACAATACCTAATTTTACGATGCTCCAAGCACCCGAAAAAACATTATAGGCGTTCATAAACATAAAGATATATCAACCACACACTATCAAACAAAATCATCTTTACGACGAACCCGTTTGTCGACAAAAATATGATTGATTATAATGTGCTCTCAAACTAAATTCACGTAACGTGTACATCCTGACGTGAAAATAATATTGAAAACCTCGTAGACGGAACGCAATATATGTCAATTAAAACTGATCCTCACCGTTGTGGATAGTCCTCATCCCCAGGAAGACCCCTTTAATAAATTATAAAGGCTTGTGGTGTATGAAAATGCGGGATTTTTAGTCTCCAATGGTCCAAATTCCCAAAAATTGCAAAAAACACTATTCCAATTCAGGAATTTTTTGAAAATAATGTTGCTGTTTGGAGATATAATAGACCTTATGTACAACATATCGCTTATCGCACGTGTAAGTCACGTGTAAAAATTCTAGGGTACCCCTTGACCGCCTTAATCGCATTGTTGAATTTTACAGTCTATGCTTGATTCAACGATAACCTCATAGCCATTTGCAAACTTAAACAGAAATTTAATAAATTGAGTGGCATTGCTTCTTACAGAAATAGATGGAAAGTTGGATGTCACCTCTTGTGACACTGTTGTCAAGGTTACCGGCTTGCATTACTTCATTAGTTTCTTGTTCTTCTTCTTTCGGATGGGCCAGCTACGGACCACGACGTTCAACTTTTCAGCTTGGCGAGGGACTTGATGTTGGCCCAATATTCGCGCATTTTCTGGCTATGTTTCTCCTTCCTCTCTTTTGTCCAGATGATGCAGGTTTTCTTACAGGGTGGTCTGTCCTGAAAACTCTTCTGTTTAAGTATCTTTCTGAGATGTGATCGGCTTCTAATATTACTTTTCATTATCTTCAGGTCTTGGAAATCCTTGTTAACTACTGTTAGCGACGGTGTCACGCTCTTTCTCTTCCCCCAGTAGTTGAGAAGCCGGTTGGTTCGTCTTGTTGGGTTCATCCATGATACATGTCCATAGAAAGCCAGACGTCTCTTCCTGGCCACATCTGTGATTTTCTCAGTATATCTATATATGTAGCTCCTGATTTGGTCTTCTTCTGTACTCGTCATCTATGTATTATTTTATAAAATAAAAGAGTGCCATATCCCCTCCAGGGACGTAGGCGACCTGAATAAAAGCCCTTGACTAAGCCAAGGGATCACTAACCAGGCATCTCGAGCCGGAATTAGCGTGTAGTAGGGTGGACAGTTCCTTTCCACTCCTCCTCCTACCATAGCATCCGGCAGGTTCCCATTTTGCATCACGAGGATAGGAGACCCCATACCAGACCATACCATGACTTTTAAATTCTTGGCAGAGCCGGGGATCGAACCCGGTACCTAGGGAGTGACAGCCAACAATGCTAGCCACTGCGCCACGAGGTGGTCTTTATTAGTTTATTAAATTAAATTAGTTTTCTGGGAATATCTCAGGTACGTTGTTTTAGAGCCTTAAAACGTAGTAGCCTCCGAGCCACCGAGGGGCTGAAAATGAGTTTTGCTCGTCCTTGTACGCCATAATATAATAATAATCATAATAATTATTTAGGGATAGGGTTATAATAGACCATTAGTACCACATCCGTCCGTGTAAATCACGTGAAAAAAATCAAGAGTACCCCTTGACCCCCTTAAGCGCATTATATACGTATTGGTGAATATTACAGCTTAAGTTGGTTCCGTGATAACCTTAAAGACGTTTGCGAACGTTCACAGTAATGCAATAATTGGAATGGCATTGCGTCTTACAGAAATAGATGGACTTCTGAGATTGTGTTGCCATGGTAACCGGCTTGCATTCTTTCAATAGCTTAATAAATGAAATTAGTTTTCTGGGTATATCTCAAAAACTGTTGGTTTTAGGACCTTAAAATGTGTTTTCGGGGCCCGTAGGGCTCCCGAGTTTTGTTTCTCACATTGAGACGCTGAAAATGAGCTTTGTCTCGTTTTTCTACGCCCATTTCAGCATGCATTTTAAGGGGGTAGGCCCTCTTTTATGAGAGGTAAGGAGAAGAGTTACATCAATGATTACTTTCGTGCCTCTGATGGACTCCTGTACCAAATTTTATGTTGATCCACTCAGCCGTTCTCGAGTTATACGCGTGAAAAATTGTACACAGACAAACAGACAGACAGACAAAAATTTTGCTTTAGCGCGCAACCGTCATAAACCAGTCTGAAATGTGCTAATAACTCAAACTTCCTTAGAAATTCAGAAAAAAACAGACAAACTTTCATTTTTATACGAGGCACGTCCAGAAAGTAAGTTCCGTTTGGTAATTAAATTAAATTGTGTACAGATACAGAAAAATTATTTATTGCACAACATTCTACACCTCTTAAACTACTTTTCAACATTACTGCCGAACTTTTGCAGGCATTTGTCATAGCGTGGCACAAGTTTTTGGATACCTTCTTCATAGAAGTTTGCCGCCGACCCGTAAACGAGAGTGAAGACTCCCCTGTAAGATATCCTACAGTTTGGCCACAACTGTTAGGCAAATTGCGTGCTTACCAGGAGAACTGCGTATGTTTAGGAGTTCTCCTGACCACATACGCAATTTGCCTAACAGTGGTGGCCAAACAGTAGGATATCATACAGGGGAGTCTTCACTCTCGTTTACGGGTCGGCGGCAAACTTCTATGAAGAAGGTATCCAAAAACTTGTGCCACGCTAAGACAAATCCCTGCAAAAGTTCGGCAGTTATGTGGAAAAGTAGTTTAAGAGGTGTAGAATGTTGTGCAATAAATAATTTTTCTCTATCTGTACACAATTTAATTTTATTACCAAACGGAACTTACTTTCTGGACGTGCCTCGTATATAGAGAGAAGAGTTGCTGTGTTGCTAACTTCTGGAAGTAGATTCATAAATTTCTTGCATATGTCATAGTATTTTCTTGTTACCATAAAGTTTCGTGCTGATTTTGTGTTTTGGATTGTAACTACAATGGTTGATTCGATATCCAATTTGAACTTTCAAATCATGTAATTCATGTCCGACATGTTGGATTTTGAGCACATGCGCGAAGGTAAACTTACCTAATTGGTCAATGAATGAGCTCTGATTGGCTGGAGAAACTGTCTCATAATGAAAAAAGAGTACTATAATTACCATCATTACGATACAGTTTTCTGACATATAATATTTACATTTCGACATCGTCGAACATAAAACTTTTTATTTTATTTAATAAATAGGGAATAGTAGGCTAATTCATTGATGCGCCTCTTATATACAGGGCTAGTGGAGGTTTACTAGACAGGCGGTAACATACGGTACGATTCCCCAGGCCAGGAAACTCCGAATGACATGGAAAACAGCCCACCTCATTGTATAGGGACTAGCGGTTTTAACGGTCACCCCGGAGGTCAGGGTTCGATCCCTGGCTCTTCCAAGAAATTTAATTCTGGTCTGAGGGTTGGAAGCCTCATGAGGCAAAACTGAGGAGAAGTGGGTTCGATTCCCGTCTCAGTCATCCTGGAAGTGGTTTTCCGTGGTTTCCCCACTTCTTCTCCAGGAAGATGCCTCGATGGTTCCTAACTTAAGGCCACGGTCACTCTCAACCCAATCTTAGCCTGAATTACAAATACAATCACTAAAATAACAATGATTATCAGACAAATTCTACACTCACGGGGCTAAATGACCATGATGTACAACCCCCTCAAATAAAACAACAACAACAACAACCTGTACAACGTATAATAAAAGGTATGTGTTCTAACGAAAATAAGTTGTTCATTAAATAACATATAGCCTGCTTTTTCTTATTAATATGTGTGCATAGTTATAACTCATTGTCCTTATCAAGCAGTACAATTGAATGTTCTTGTGAAGAACGCTATGATTTGTATCCTATATAATATAACTCGTTTACTAAGATTCGAAGATTCGTTGTAATTCCGCTTTTGCTTCCAGAGAAATTATGTGATGATAATTGTTTTTTAAGGGGCCTAACATCTAAGTTATCAGCCCCTAATGGTTTGGGTGATCGTAAAGATGATAATGAAAAGTAAATTATAACTAAAACTAACTACTAACATATATACTAGAAGAAGAAATGGAAAACAAAAGGAAAAATAAGGCAAATAAAGGACAGGAGGACAAGAGATGACCTCAACTCTCGAAGAATGCTGATTGAGGGACTTGGAAGCAAGGCGAGCCATGAAAGGCAGATAGGAAAGCGAAAAAGGAGAGGGTTCTTCCCAGAGGTAATGGAAAAAGGGAGAAAACTGGACCCAGCTCAGGAATCCCTCGGGGTCGCCAACTCACGAACTCACCAGCCGTGAGCCCCTGAGGGTGTAGCAATATCCAGGGTGCACCAGAAGTGGTAGGGCTACATACACCCTACCTTTTTAAGGGTCTTGAGCAGAAGGCAGGAGATATCATGAAAAGAAAAAGATGGCTGACCCCTCGAAGAATGAGGGATCAGGAAAGATGAAACAAGGACCAATTAATGCGTGAAAGTGAAGGACTCCCTAGGCCTCGGACACCCTAATACCTTCGGGGTTGGAAAAGATCGAGAGTTGACCAAGGGAGGTCGATAGGAAAGATGACAGAAAGGAGCCCGGCTCAAGTAAGTGGAAGCAATGCCGAACTCAGGTAGGGCCCCGTGGGGCCCTGGGGTACCAGAGAAATGAATTCTAAGATTAGAGATGTACGTACATCCACTACCTTGAATGTATAGAATCGTTGATTTTGTGCCTTCTGCAGAGAAAACCTCTTATATAGGACTAGTTACTTGCCTCGTTTCGTCGTTGGAACAGTACAAAATAGTTGATTGTCGATTTTATGTCTTATATATTCAAGATGGCGCTTGCGTACAGTATGCAGCTTGATAGTCTTATGACTAATGCTTACGAGGTCTCTTAAAGACAGAGACCTTGGAGTATTAGATCGTGTAAAAGCAAGATTTTCGAAAAGGACACTTGCTGTTTCAAAATTCACACCCACACGATTAGTATATGAACTTACAAAGGAAACTTTCTTCATTGATGGACTTAAAGTAAAATTGCAACTAACAACAACACCAGCCTAAACAGGAAGGAGAAACGGGAAAATATCTGTGAAGAATTCTACAGCACTGACGCAATGATAAATAAGGAATGGACTCAAACCAACTACACTCTCAGGCACACGGTGACTCGTTTCGCTGTATATGGGATCCATCATTTTATGTGCCAAGTAAAGTCTTTTCATTCACCGGACGAACACTGCTTTTGTGAACTCTGTGATAAGCAATGCGGGAGATATCATCTACGGGACTGTTCGTAAAGATCAAGATCTATCACGAGTTATAGTGAAGGAAATTTAAAAAAACTGGCCATTGGCTGTAATAAATCTATTAATTAATTATATGCTAAGATACTCCTCTTTTACAGAGTTTCCTCCTAATTGCGCAATAGGATCTTGAATTATTGTTTTTGAAGTTTTAATAATATGATCAGCCACCATCACGTTTCTTAAAAATACAGGGTTTTTTGCATTTGTTTGGTGGTTTAGGCTAGAATAAATTGTGGCTTTCACCGAAGTCTCATTCTCATTCATGGCTGTGATTATAAGAAAGCTACTGAGAAATGGATGGTGTTGTGCTTGGTCATTCAGGGCACAGTCAGAATCTGTGGATTCTGTGAAATGTTCCATGCATATTGTTAGTATGCCTATTGCTGTACTGATTCATTGAGGGAGGTAATCAGAAACTACCTCTCTCTTCACCTTGCCTAGTACGTTTCATTATAGCGCTGCCATGGGTTTTTGTGGGTTTCTATCCACATAACCGAAGGAGATGCTTCTATGGTCCCAACCTGTCTCTGGGCTGACTACAGTATGTACCATTGACCAAAATTGACTATTGACCAAAATAAAGATTCCCTTCATTGAAACAACTAAACTAAACATCCTAACAGGATTACAAACAATGAAGGAAGAAGGATCGTCCGAATGGGCAATACATTTTTAAATACAGTATTCACTAAAATATTTTGTTCTTTTGCGATATGTCGTTATATGGTAGGCCTACTTGGTACACTTTTCGCTGCATAGTACCGATACACATGTCACTCAGGCTGTGGTAGAATCTGGCTAAGCATATCTTATGATGGAAGCCATGAAAGGCGAGTCTCGTTATGATGTGCCTATGATCTTGATTCTCGTTGGTCCACGCCTTGTTCAACATGGCGTCAGTGATATAAAAGTCTGGGTCAATCTCTCTTCTCTCTATTTTTCTGCTTTAAATTTGGTCTGTAGATGGTCCTATAGCCAGAGATCCTTTATATAGATGGTTCCCTTCGCCAGCTCATAGACCAAGCTTGCAGGGGTTATCTTTCCAACTCTGAGCGCATATTTTAAGGATCGCAACTTAAAACTTTTTTTTTTTGAGATCGCTGATTGTGAGGTGATCCCTTAATATTTCTAGAACACATGTCACAATGCGTGAGATAGTGGTATGGAATTGCGTCAAGGCTGTAGCTAGAGACAGGGCTGTTAGGTTCTGGATCTTGTATATGGCTCTGGCGGCTTTTCCTGACGTCTCTTGTATATTATTGTACTAATACAGGGTCTTGCACTCAAAGTGGGGCCGGCGTCTCTAAAAGCCACAGTAGTTAAAAGGGACGTAAAAACAATAACATTATTATTATTATATCAAAGTGGAGCCGGCCGCGCGGCACGTGGAGTGTCGGTCGAGCACATGGCAACTCACTAAGCTTGGGGTCGAGAGAGCGCCGTACGAATCGTTTGTAAATAACAAGCACGCATTATAACACATAATCAAAGTAAAATCATGGTCACAGTAGATGTTGGAAAATGTCTTCCACCTGCATCTACACATTTCTGGCATCGTCTAAGGAAATTTTTATTCTCACGCATTAGTTCATCTACCGAGATAGCCTCAATTTATCTCGTGATAATAATTTTCAGTTCATCTAGTGTGTTGTTGCATAAACCTTATTTTTCAATTGACCCCATAAATAGAAATTTAAGCAATAACAATTAAACAATAACCACGTTCACACGCCATAAACTTATAAAACGTATAACTTAAAATAGCCTATGAACGAAAAACGAAGTCAATTTTACTCGTCAAATCGTGCGTCGCAACTGTCTCAGCTCCGTATTGCAATGTGCTCGTCTGACCTTTGGCTCGAACTGCAGTGCTGCGTCAGCCGTGCGACCCGCCCCACTTTGAGTGAAATACCCATTATAAGCAATGGGTTTGAATTTGTTTATCAGATTGTAGATCATAATCTAAGGGATATATAGTTCATGACATGAAAAATCACTTTATTAGGACCAGTAGAATATGTGAAAATAGTCTTTATTAGTTCTTCACTGAACTACTGGCTTTCCTGTTTTCAAATACGATCACTATTAATAAGCACACTTTTATTCCTGAAAGTTTGTTGTTATCAAGACGAAATATCATACTAATATATAACAAGAAGATCCGTGAAGAACTATACAGCCTACTTTTCATGCCAATGATTATTCTACAGAATATGAACCTATCTAGAATAATGACGAAATTAAGTTGCTAATATCGAAATTTCCAATTAGTTCGAAATACTGTATACCTGGCATAATGTATCCTAATAGAGCACTACAGTTGGCAGCCATGATGACTGAATATATTCTTAGTTCCGTCTCTTAAGGTACAAAATACAAAATTTGGTTGAAGTCCAATGAATAGCATGGACGTTACATGCAGTTAAACATTGGATCTAACAGCGCGCGTAAAATCATGTTGGCAACAATGTCATGCATGTATTGGTCAGAAATAATCTGAAATAATATGATCTATTGTTGTGCCAATTTTGAATGAAATCCATTAGTTAGTATAGAAGTTACATGCATTTTAAAATTGGACCTATCATCAGGCTTAGAATCATGTTGGCAGCACTGACGTATATTAGTTACTCCAAATTCGTCTAGAATGCCAGGTACTATACGTGTGCAAAGTTTAGAGCTATTGGCTTGCATACTTTCTGATATATTGATATTAGGGTAACAAAAATAGGGACAGCACATATTAACAGTTGGCAGCACTGGTTGCTCCTTAGAATACGCATAGTCATATCTGTTATGGTACACATAGCACATACGAAATTTGGTTGAAATCCAAATGATAGTATGGAAGTTACATGTATTTAAAGTTGGACCTGTCAGCAGGCTTAGAATCATGTTGGTAGCACTGACGTATATAAGTTACTCCAAATTAATATAGAATGTCAGGGACTATACGTGTGCATAGTTTAAAGCTGTCGGCTTGCATACTTTCTGATATATTGGTATTTGGATAAAATAAATTAGGAGCATTTATTAACAGTTGGCAGCCCTGGTAGGTCTGAAGAATACGCTCAGTCATATCTGGTTATGTACACATACAACATACGAAATTTGGTTGAATTCCAATTGATAGTATAGAAGTTATATGCATTTAAAAATTGGACCTATCAGGAGGCTTATAATCATTTTGGCAACACTGCCATATTTAGCCTCCTGGAAATTAAACTGAAATATTATGATCTGTACGTGTGCCAATTTTGAAATAGCTCCCATTCATACTTTCCAAGATATCCAACATGGAGCTCAAATTTCAATTGCGATTTTTTAGCAGTTGGTAGCACTGACATCATTTTCAAATATGGCCGTGAGATATTCAGGTATAGATCTTTACTCCTACCAAATTTTGTTTCGATTGCTGCAGCCGTTTAGGAGTTGATAGGGGGGGACACACACACAACCAGACAGACAGACAGAAGGACAGACAGACAGACAGACAGACAGACAGACAGACAGACACACATTTGCCCGATCTCATAAGTCTACTTTTTCCTCATTTTTGCAAAATGTGAAAAGTAGGCTAAAAATGAGATGGTGTGTGTCTGTCTTTCTGTCTGTCTGTCTGTCTGTCTGTCTGTCTGTTACTCAATAACTCAAGAACCACTGGTCCGATTTAAATGAAATTTTGCATGGATGTAGCTGATTTACCAGGTTTACATATAGGATACTTTCGATTTCGAAATTTTGCACTATTAAAAAATGGCAACTATTTTAGTGACGTCATTAGACCCTTTGGTTTCAAAATTTCATATTTCCATATCAAATAAAAAGAGAACGGTAGGAAATAGCAAACTTTCGATGGCACATACGAGCTTTGAAATTTAATTTCCTATCCGAAAGGTCCTTATCACTTTTCGTGTATCTCCAACAGTTAGCGAGTAAAACCGACATTTGTGACGTCACTACACCCTTTGGTTTCAAAATTTCATATTTCCTTTTCAAATAAAAAGAGAACGCTAAGAAATAGCAAACTTTAGATGGTATACATGAGCTTCTATATATTTAAAACACTAAGCTGTTTTTTGTACACACGAGATTGTGAAAACGACTTAACCGATTGGCTTCGTAAGACATTCTAACGAAAGCTCTTGGCATGCAGATTTGCAGAGTGTCTCTAAAATAAACAAATATATTACGGTATATTTTTAAATTAATATAGAAAATAGCAGAATTCTAGGCCCTCACGCATGCGCACAATCCGCCTGGGGGTCATGACAAAATGGCGGTGAGAAGTCCATTAAAATGTAAGTTATTTAATAAGCTTGCATGTAATTGAAAACATACATTAACCAAGTTCTGACAGTAAAATATAATAACAGTATGAACGTATACGAATGTGCAACATTGATTTATTTGGATAATGAAATGGATTATTTTCTTCAGACAGCGGCTTTTAATGATAAAGAACGGCTGCGTCTGCAGGTGACCAAGAGTGCGCGTGTAGCTATGTGGTTAAGGCGACAGACTGTGGTTCCAAGGTTCACCGGTTCGATCCCAGCCCTCGCCGATATATATATTTTTTTTACCACTGAAATATTGTTTAATCAAGGAGTATTAGTAAGGTTTTATGTCTGTTAAAGATACATATTTCTACATTCCCTCTCGGTATATTTTTGAATTAATATAGAAAATAGCAGAATTCTTGGCCCTCACGCATGCGCACAATCCGCCTGAGGTCATGACAAAATGGCGGTGAGAATCCCATTAAAATGTAAGTTATTTAATAAGCTTCCATGTAATTGAAAACATACATTAACCAAGTTCTGACAATAAAGTATAATAACAGTATGAACGTATACGAATGTGCAACATTGATTTATTTGGATAATGAAATTGATTATTTCCTTCAAACAGCGGCTTTTGAATATAATGAATGGCTGCGTCTGCTACTATACATGAGTGCGTGAGTAGCCATGTGGTTAAGGCGACTGACTGTGGTTCCATGAAGCGCCGGTTCGATCCTAGCCCTCGCCAGTTTTTTTTTTTTACCACTGAAATATTGTTTAATCAAGGAGTAACAGTAAGGTTTTATGTCTGTTAAAGATACTTATTTCTACATTCCCTCTAAATACGTTTTATTTTCGTTTTACCATTGCATTGCAGCATGTAATCAAAAGAGCAAACTGTTGTCCGCAGTACGCCGTTTAAATATCTGCAATCAGTTCCTATAACTGACAACAGATGGCAGTAATTCGCCCATATAGTTCCATTAACTGACAGCAGATGGCAACACCATTGCATCGATATATTTAAAACACAAGACATGGCATGTTTTCACGTGATGGAAAATTATAAAGGAGGGGAATATTTAAGAAGGGAAATGTTGAGGAACATTAACTGACAGTTGAATGTGTAGGCTAGGTTGTCTATGTACCTTAATATTGCAATTTCTTCCCAATGCTTCGGTGGTCAAGTTATTAGCGTCCTAGACTAAAAGTTATAATTATGCATCGTCGATATTAAAGAAAAAAGTAGTTTTCCAGGCACACGCGCGTCTCCACAATTGCTTTCGCCATGAGAGACACTTGGCAAATATAATTCGTTTGAAGGACTCCGACATCTTGGTCACTCAGCCCCGTGTACTTGGGTGTGTATGTGTGAAACTTTCTTCTGATAACCTGTGTTATTGTGATGGCTGCATTACTGTGTGTATTTGTAATTAAGGTGGTAAATGGCAAGGAGACGGCCAAGGCCTTAAGTTAGGAACCATCCCGGTATTTGCCTTAAGTGGAAGTGGGAAACCACGGAAAACCACATCCAAGATTGTCGAGGTGGGAATTAAACCTTCCTCTTCTTAGTTATACCTCAAGAGACTGAATGTACCCCGATTTTGCCCTGAGACCAGAATTAAATTTCTTGGCAGAGCAGGAAATGTAACCCGGGTCTCCGGGGCGATAGACAAGAATAGGTGGGCCTCCATGTGTTAATACGATTTTTGACATGCAGGGACATAGAATTCAAAAACTGCCTCCATTAGGGTGACTATCGAAGTGAGTATTGAGTATAGGCCTATGGTCATTCCAGTAGTTGGTGAAGTGATTCTATGTTCCCCTGCAAAATATACTGCCATAACCTATAACAGGTGATGGAAATTGCTTATTTAGAGCAGTTTCGTACTGTTTATAACAAAATGAAGAACGTCATTCTGAGCTGCGTTTTCAAGCTATCGCAAAAAATTTCGCTGGCAGGAACAATTATAAGGAATTTATTTTAAGCGATCAGTCTCATCGCATTCTCCTCACCAACCAACTTGAGTTAGAAAGTCTCTGGACGGTCATGTTGAACTTCATTGTATAAGACAATTGTTTAATGATTATTTGTTTAGAGTACGGAGTCTAACTACGTAGTTGATTTCGGCAATGGAAGTATTATTTGCCATTTAATATTTAGCGGCTCCGTTATTGCAGGACACTATAGTGTTATCGAATAATACGAAGCCACATTTAAAATCCAATATAAATAGGCCATTTCAGAAACAATTCCAGATATTATGCAATACAGTGTACTGTAAGGTCCTTGACGATCAAATGTAAACATTTTTCTACATTGTATTTCTCTTGCGTAAAATCTATGCGTGGTTACTTTGGTCTTTACTGTTGTGAGGGTAAAATTGATCTACTGGAATATAAAATATTTGCCAAGCTGCAACAATGTAATGATATTAATTTAAAAGTCATTGAACTTATATCCAGCAGTTCAAACACATACATCAGCGTTAACAGATTGGATACTGAAGATGAAAGCCAGCTACTTCATTTCCCTATTATTGAATTTTTCAATTCCTTGGAATTAAGAGATTCGCCTCCACATACTTCGAACGTTTAAGCCGTAGATATGCTTCTTAGAAATCTGAACGTTTCCCATGGACTCATATATGGTAATATATTAATTGTAAGAAATCGCTTGGATTCGGATATAATAGGTGCAGTAATAATAGGCAGAGAGCTCAAATCCTACGACTTGATTTAACACCTTACGATAAAACACTTACAGGTAGCCTACAGTACATTTTCTTTTAATAGGCAACAATTTCCTATTCGCTCGGCCTACTTTATCAAAATCAATCAAGCTCAAGGAGAAACTCTTGAACGTATTGGGCTATTTACCTCATCACGTTTTCAGTCATGACCAGCAGGATAGTGAAGGTGCAAAAAAGGTCCTGTTTGGGATGGTAAAGATAAGAGGCGGAAGGATCCTACGGATTATGTTAGAATTGTGAACAAAAGGGGACAAGAGATAGAAAATAGGGAAGAACTGAAGAAAATGTGGAAATAATATTTTGAAGAACTCCTGAACCCAAATGGAAACCACGGCGAGGAGGATGAAATCGGGGAAGAGGTACAGTAGATGAACTGCAAATAGAAAAGGACTTAACATGGAAAGAAGTGGAAGATGCAGTGAGGAAGATGAAAAGAGGGAAGGCACCGGGTGTGGATGAGTTGAGTGTGGAGATGGTGAGAGCAGCAGGAGAGGTGGGGATACAATGGTTGTACCGAGTGATGAAGACAGCATGGAAGGAAAGGAAGACCCCAGAGGACTGGAAAAAGGGAATAATTGTCCCGATCTTCAAGAAAGGTAGTAGAACAGAATGCAGAAACTATCGGGGAATAACACTGATGAGTCATTGTGCAAAGTTGTTTGAGAAAGTTTTGGAAAGGAGAATTAGGACAAGGATAGAAGGAGGGATGAGGGAAGAACAACATGGCTTCAGATCAGGAAGGTCCACAGTGGATTTGATTTTTGCTGTAAGGCAGTTACAAGAACAGCACTATGAGTATGGAACAGATCTACTGATGACCTTTCTGGACATTGAGAAAGCATATGACAGTGTATGCAGAAACAAAGTATGGAAGTCCCTGGAGGATAGAGGAATATAAAAATGGACTATAAGGAAGATAAAGGAGATGTACAAGGGAAGCGTGAGCTGTGTGAAAGTGGGAGGAGAGAGATCGGACTGGTTGGAACAGAGAAACGACCTGAAACAAGGAAGTGCACTGTCACCGTTACTTTTCATTGTGGTGATGGATGACATAATGACCCGAGTGGCACAAGTAATTGGGGAAGGAAAGATGAAAGCAATGGTGCTTGCAGATGATTTGATGATTTGGGGAAACAAGGAGGAGGAGGTACAGGAACAGTTGGACGTGTGGGAAGGAATAATACAAGGTTATGGGATGAAATTTAGCATAAATAAGAGTGAGATGGTGATCACACAAGGAAGAAGGAAAGAACCACAACGGAAATAACAATTGGTGGGGAACAGCCGAAGGAATTGGAGAGTTTCAAGTATCTGGGAAGCCTGATACAAGAGAATGGAAGAAACGATAGAGAAATAAATGAGCGGGGGAGACAGGCAGAAGCATTTCGGAGGAGTGTGAGAAGCATGTTATGGAGCAAGAATGTCCCTCAGAACAGCAAACAGATCATATATCGGACGTACAATGTCCCTATCCTGACGTATGCCTCGGAGACCTGGGTTATGAAAGGAAGGGAGAAGAGAAAAATACAGGCCAGTGAGATGAGGTTCTTGAGAAGCAGTATTGGAGCTACAAAGATGGACAGAATAAGAAATGAGAGGACCGGAGAATTAATGAAGGATGAACCATTACAGACTGGTATAGAGAAATCTAGACTTAGATGGTATGGACATGTAAAACGAATGGAGGAGAAGAGGATACCCAGCAGGATACACGAGACGAAGTGGGAAGGAAAGAGACCAAGAGGGAGACCGAGAGACAGGTGGCTGAAGGGGGAGGAAGAAATCGTGAAGAAGAGAGGAGAAGACTGGACAAGGGTGGAGGCTGAGAGATGGTGGGAAGACAGAAGACGTTGGAGAGACTTGTGTTCCAAACAGACCCGGCCAGTGGCTGGAAACTGTGCAAGATGATGATGACCTAATCACGTTTTCAGTCATGACCAGCAATATATTGCAATGCTGAGAGTGCTATCTTTTGACGCCCTTAAAGTTGCAATAGTGCTAAAAAGTAATCGTACAAAGAATGTAACTTATATAAGAAGCTTCTTCAGTAATTTTGTTTTCCATTGTCCGTCATGTTTTGACGGGTTTCATCTAGTTAAAATTTAATTTTCTATCCGAAAGGTCCTCATCACTTTTCGTATATCTCCAACGGTTAGCGAGTAAAACCAGAATCTGTGCAATAAAACACGGTCAACACCGAGTAGTGCAGTATATCTCTCTATATATAAAAATGAAAATTTGTGTGTTTATCTCTGAATTTCTACGGAAATTTGAGATGTTTACACGTTTCAGACTGTTTTATGATGGATGCGCGCGAAAATATTTTTTTTGTTTGTCTGTGGACAAATTTGTTCCCTTATAACTCGAGAACGGCTGGGTGTATCAACGTAAAATTTGGTACAGATATCCATCAGAGGCACGACACCAATCATTGATGTAATTCTTCTCCGTACCTCTCATAAAAGGGGGCCTATCCCCTTAAAATACATGCTGAAATAGGCGTAGAAGGACGAGACAAAACTCATTTTCAGCCCCTCAATGTGAGAGACAAAACTCGGGTCCCCGAAAACCACATTTTAAGGACCGAAGACCAACCGTTTTTTAGATATTCCCAGAAAAATAATTTAATTTAATAAACTAATGAACGAATGCAAGCCAGTAACCATGCCAACGGATTCTCAGAGGTCCCATCAATTGCTGTAAGACGCAATGGAATTCCATTAATTACATTAGTGTGAAAGTTTGCAAACGGCTAGAAGGTTATCACGGAACCAAAGCCGTAAAATTCATCAATACGTTTAACGCGCTTAAGGGGATCAAGGGGTACTCTAGAATTGTTTCACGCGATTTACACCTGCGGGTGTGGTACGGCAGGTCTATTATATTCCTATCCCCATATTATTCATTCATTCATTCATTCATTTCGTATAGGCCATCTATGGACCGCGTCATTCCAACCGTCTCCTACTGGCTTTGATGTTTTCCCTGTACGCCCGCATTCGTTCTCGGTGGACTTCCTTCCGTTCCTGGGTCCAAATCTTTCCCGTTTTCAGCTTCGGTTTTTCTTGGAAACCTTTACAAGCTTGAAGTTTCCCTTTGAGTGGGACGCACTCCTGAATGTCTGTTGGTGTAATCCCCACTTCTTTCAGATCTTTATCCAGTTCAATGAACCAGGCCCATTTTGTTTTCCTCTCCTGAAAGTAAGTTATGTTGCGGTTGGTCAGTCTCGCTGGGCTCATTCGTTTCACATGCCCATCAAATGGTAACCTTCTCTTCCGGATGACGTTGCTTATCTTCTCCACATGAGTATATAGGTCATGGTTATGCCGTCTTCTGTATTCCCCATTGTCTTTGATGGAACCCAATATCTTTCTCAAACTTTTTCTTTCTTTGGCCTCCAGTTTCTCGACCAAGCTTTTTCTGTTCATCGTGAGGCATTCAGAAGCATGCAAGACTTCCGGACGGATGACACTGCAGTAATGTTTTAGTTTTGCGTTGAAGGATATTGACCTTTTTATATAGATGTCCTTAGTTAAATGGTAGGCCATTTCCATTTTGCTCAAGCGCGATGTGAATGTTTCTTTCTCTGATAATATCCCTTCCCTGACCCGTCCTGAAAAGAAAAGTACATGGCCATTGGCTGAATAAAAAATAATACAAATAGGTGTTATAATTTCTCCCTATATTATATTATTATTAGTATTATATTATGGCGTACAACGACGAGACAAAGACCCTCGGTGCCAGCAACAAAACTCGGGAGCCCTAAAGGGTCCTCGAAAACTACATTATAAGGCTCTAAATCCAACAGTTTGTGAAATATTACCAGAAAACTAATTTAATTTAATTTAACAAACTAATGAAGGAATGCAAATCGGTAACCATGAGAACATTATCTCATGGGGTGGCATACAACTTTCCATCTATTTCTGTAACAAGCAATGACACTCCATTTATTACATTTCTGTGAAAGTTTGCAAATGGCTATAAGGTTATCACGGAACTAACGTAGACCGTATAATTCATCAATGCAATTAAGTGGGTGAAGGGGTAACCTAGAATTTTTTCATGCAATTTTCACGTTCGACATATAGTACAGAAGGTCTATTATATCTCCAAACAGCAACATTATTTTCAAAAATTCCTGAATTGAACTAGCATTTTTTGCAGCTTTTAGGAATTTGGGCCATTTGAGTCTAGAGAACCTGAATTTTCAAGCACCACAAGCCTTTATAAATTTGAAAAGGGTCTTCCTGTGTATGGGCACCTAGCACAACGTAGAGGGTCAGTTTTTATGTGACGTGTATTGCGTTTCGTCTACAAGACTTTCAATTGTATTTCACGTCAGGAAGTACACGTTAGGTGAATTAAGTCTGAGAGCACATTTTAACTAATTTCTTTTTGTCGACATACGGGTTCATCATAAGGATGTTTTTATTTGATACTCTGTGGTAGATATACCCATATTTGGATATCTGGGTAATATGTTGTAGACAATAGAATTGTCTGTCTGTCTGTCTTTCTGTGTATCTTTATGTACGCCTATACCTCGTGTTCGGATGCTTGGTGCAACTTAAAATTAGGTATGGTAACCATGAGAGTCAATACACCAATCATTTATAAAACTCTTCACCGTACTTTTCATACAGTAGAAGGGTGGATATAGAGAAAAACTTCTCAATATATGCTAAAATATGCGAAATATAAAAATTATCCTACAAGGACGACCAAAGCATATGTTGCGCTTCTCAATGTGAGACAGATAATTCGGGAATCTATAAAGGTTCTCCGAAAACTACATTTTAAGGGCCTTAAATTAACAATGTGTGTGATATTCCCAGTAAACTAACTTCGTTCTGATAAACTTGATGGAATGACAAACCGCTAACCATTGCACAGTAGCTCAATTGATAATGTCTGGTGTTAACTACGAACACCGTTCGAAGAACGGGTACTTCTGCTTGTATATTATAAAAAATTAGAAATCATTATTCAGTTTTGCTTAGTAATCTCTTATTAGAATAACTTTGCAGTCGATCTACTCGAGAGCACCCAATTAGATTAGATGGGATTTAACTAATTTCGTAGTGCCTAAAATAAACCCATGGATTTTCATGTAGTTAGCCTATTTAGCTGTACGCGGCATGCGTTGCAATGCCAATCAAAGAAATAAAGTGTTTGTTAAGCGCTGTTTGAATTTGTTTCAATAAAATTTTGTTAAGCGTGCACACTCTTACAAAGAAAACACATTGTCGCTAAACTGTATGATATACACGAATTTGTTGAAACAACTTGCGCGCCACCAATTTCCTAAAGCAGACACTTTTGCGGGAGTGTTCACAACTAACCAAAGTTTTATCGCAACCGGATGAATGGTATATGAACGCATACGGGACATTGTTGAAACGAATCACGTGACATCACTTATTTGTTGAAACGACTTGCCCGCCACTTATAGTGAAATTGATTTATTGCCTATACTTTGTGGGAGTGTGCAGAACAACTCACCAAAGTTTCATCGCAATCGGATGAATTGTATATGAACGCATACGGCACTTAGTTGAAACGATTTGCTTGACATTAATCATTTGTTAAAACTACTCGTGCGCCTCCTATTGTAAAATTAATTTACTAGTTCAGAAACCTTCACGGGTGTGTGCATAACAACCCACCAAAGTTTCATCGCAATCGGATGAATGGTATATGTACGCATACTGGACCAACAAAGAAGAAACATCCATTTTTAGCCTAATTTTCACATTTTGCAAAAATGAGGAAAAAGTAGACTTATGAGATCGATCCGGGAAAATGTGTGTCTGTCTGTCTGTCTGTCCTTCTGTCTGTCTGTCTGTGTGTGTCCCCCCCCCCCCCCACCACTATCAACTCCTAAACGGCTGCAGCAATCGAAACAAAATTTAGTATGAGTAAAGATGTATACCGGAATATCTCACGTCCATATTTGAAAATGATGTCAGTGCTACCAACTGCTGAAAAAACGCACTAGAAATTTGAGCTCCATGTTGGATATCTTGGAAGGTATGCATGGGAGTTATTCCAAAATTGCCACACATGTAGATAACACTATTTCAGTTTAATTTCCAGGAGGCCATACATGACAGTGTTGCCAAAATAATTTTAAGCCTTCTGATAGGTCCAATTTTAAATGCCTATAACTTCTACACTAACAATTGAATTTCAACCAAATTTTGTATGTAATATGTGTTCATAAACAGATATGACTGAGCGTATTCCTAAGAGCCACCAGGGCTGCCAACTGTTGATAATTGCTCTCTCTATTCTTTTATCCAAATACCAATATATCAGAAAGTATGCAAGCTGACAACTTTAAAATATGCACACGTATAGTACCTGACATTTTAGATTAATTTTGGAGTAACTTATATATACAGTTCTACCAACATCTAAGCCTGATGATAGGGCCAACTTTTAAATACATGTAACTTCTATACTATCAGTTGGATTTCAACCAAATTTCGTATGTGCTATGTGTAACATAACAGATATGACTATACGTATTCTTAAGAGCAATCAGGGCTGCCAAGTGTTAATAAATGCAAGCCAACAGCCCTGTATTTTGCACACGTATAGCACCTGACATTCTAGATTAATTTGGAAAAATTAATATAAGTCAGTGCTGCCAACATGATTCTATGCCTGCTGATAGGTCCAATTTTAAACTGCATGTAACTTCTATACTAACAAATGGATTTTGTCCAAAATTGGCACAACAAAATATCATAATATTTCAGATTAGGCTATTTCTGACCAGCACACGCATGACATTGTTGCCAACATGCTTTTACGCGTGCTGATAGATCCAATGTCTAACTGCATGTAACGTCCATTGGAATTCAACCATTATTTTTATTCTGTACCTTAAGAGATGGAACTAAGAATATATTCAGTCACCAGGGCTACCAACTGTAATGCTCTATTAGGCTACATTATACCAGGTATATTCCGAACTTATTAGACATTTCTATATTACCAACTTAATTTCGTCAATATTAATCATTGGCATGAAATTTAATTTTAAGAAAAGTAGGCTCTTTAGTTCGTCACGGAACTTCTTGTTATGTATGGAGATCAAACACTTCACATACAATACGGAGTTTAAATGGATAAAATCCAATAAAAAAAACCAATTTGTATTGAATAAATATCCTATATAATCTCCATTTGTACAAGAAGAGTTTTAATAAGTGTATAAACAAATCCCTGTGTTTATTTTAGGCGCTACGAAATTAATCTCCGCACAATCTAATTGGCTCCACTCGTGTTGACCGACTGAAAAAAAATGACTCTACTGAAATTTATCATGAGAGGACATCCTATAGGATTCTCTAGAAAGTGTAACCGCTGTTGTTAAAGGAAAATTAATACCATGGTGCTCTCTTTCTCTAATGTGATCTTCCTAGCTAAGCTTTTTGGACTTGCGTCCTAACGTTTACTTCACCTTAGTCTACCTATGTTCAGTATGCTTGGTTAGAAATATCTGCAGTTCGCCTAGTTGTACCCTAAGACTTACGTTTCACGTTATTAGCCTACTTTTCACATTTTGCAAAAATGAGGAAAAAGTAGACTTATGAGATCGATCCGAGAAAATGTGTAACTGTCTGTCTGTCTGTCTTCTGTCTGTCTCGCTGTGTGTGTGTGTGTGTGTGTGTCCCCGGCCCTATCAACTCCTAAACGGCTGCAGCAATCGAAACCAAATTTAGTATGAGTAAAGATGTATACTGGAATATCTCAAGCCCCTATTTGAAAATGATGTCAGTGCTACCAACTGCGGAAAAAACTCACTGAAATTAGACCTCCATGTAGGATATCATGGAAGGTATGCATGGGAGCTTTTCCAAAATTGGCACACATGTAGATAATACTATTTCAGTTTAATTTCCAGGAGGCCATACATGACAGTGTTGCCAAAATAATTTTAAGCCATCTGATAGGTCCAATTTTTAAATGCCTATAACTTCTACACTATCAATTGGATATCAACCAAATTTTGTATGTAATATATGTACATAAACAGATATGACGGAGTGCATTTTTTAGGGCCACCAGGGCTGCCAACTGTTAATAATTGCTCTCTCTATTTTCTTCATCCAAATACCAATATATCTGAAAGTATGCAAGCCGACAGCTTTAAACTATGCACACGTATATTACCTGATATTTTAGATTAATTTGGAGTAACTTTTATACTTCAGTTCTACTAACATGATTCTAAGCCTGTTGATAGGACCAATTTTTAAATACATGTAACTTCTATACTATGAGTTGGATTTCAACCAAATTTCGATTGTGCTATGTGTAACAAAACAGATATGACTATAAGTATTCTTAAGAGCAATCAGGGCTGCTAACTGTTAATAAATGCTGTCTATATGTTTTTACCCTAATATCAATATATCAGAAAGTATGCAAGCCAACAGCTCTATACTTTGCACACGTATAGCATCTAACACTCTAGATTGATTTGGAGTAATTAATATAAGTCAGTGCTGCCAACATGATTCTATGCTTGCTGATAGTTCCAATTTTAAAATACATGTAACTTCTATACTATCAAATGGATTTCATCCAAAATTAGCACAACAAGGTATCATAATATTTCAGATTATTTCTGACCAGCACACGAATGACATTGTTGCCAACGTGCTTTTACGCGTGCTGATAGATCCAATGTCTAACTGCATGTAACGTCCATTGGACTTCAACCAAATTTTGTATTCTGTACCTTAAGAGATGGAACTAAGAATATATCTGTCACCAGGGATGCCAATTGTAGTGCACTATTAGGCTACATTATACCAGGAATATTTCGAACTAATGAGGCATTTCGATATTACCAACTTAATTTCGTCATTATTCTAGATAGGTTCATATACTGTAGAATAATCATTGGCATGAAAAGTAGGCTCTTTATTTCGTCACGGAACTTCTTGTTGCTTGTAGCTTCAGTGTGGAGATCGTGATATGTGGAGGTCATAATTGCAGAATAACTCTGGGGCTGCTCCTTGCCACTGGTCCATCACGCTCTCGGCAGGCCCGCACTGAACGAGCTTCCTACTTTTAGCGTGATTACTCTGTCCTTTTGTCCGACAGAGTACGAGGGACAATGGCAAGACGGAGAAAGGACGGGCGAAATGGCATGAAAAAGACTAATTCGACATCGTCACTGAACTTAGAGAAGGACACTGAAGAAATATGAGGAGATATGCCCCCTCTTAAAGAACGACAAGTGTTCAATTACGGGACTATGTTTTATCTTTATTGCTGGAGGTTCCCACAATGTTAGGGAAACTAAAAGAAGGTTTAGAAGAATACGAATAGAGAAACCTTTCAAGGAAAAGTCATTATGTTCGTAGGCTGGAGAGGAATTGTGGAAGGAAACTACAGGGAGATGCAATATTACGCGCTGTTACATTGCAGTCATTATAGGATATTTTATAGCACATTGGATTTATGTGACTCGCTGAACAATGAGAGCCTATCTCTAGTAATATTTTATAAAAAATTGATTACTTTCGCTTTCGTAGATTTAGTGAGCAGTGGCTCTTATACAGAAGAAACCTTACCAAAACCTCTCAAATTTCATTACATTTCTTTCAAGGAGACTAGGCTATAGCCAGGCAAAGGATAACTACCTCTCAGAGACAAGCGCTCGAGCAGAGGCGGAAGGAGAGTATGAGGTAATTGAAAGTTCAAATATATCCACCAAGAAGAAGAAGCATGAGGAGATTTCAAGGTACTTAACACTAACAGTCAACAAAGGCTTGGGGTCAGTAGTCTAATATGACCTATAATGTCGATTCTACTGGAACCATGTTGTGTTTGAGTCTTCAGTCTTTTGACTGGTTTGATGCAGCTCTCCAATCCTCCCTGTTCTGAGCTAATCGTTTCATCACTACATAGCTACCACACCCTACATCCGAGGCAATTTGTTTAACATTTTCTAACCTAGGAATACCCCTACAGTTCTTGTCCTCGACCCTTCCTTCCATAACTAAGCTTACTATTCCTGGGTGTCTTAGTATGTGTCCTACCACCTATCTCTTCTCTTCATTAGCAGTCGCCAGAAACATCTCTCCTCTCCAACTATTCTTAATACCTCTTCGTTTGTAACCCTATCTAGCCATCTGATCTTCATCATTCTCCTGTAACACCACATTTCAAACACTTCAATTCTCCTCTTTTTCTGCTGCACCAATAGTCCAAGTTTCGCTTCCATAGAGCACCACGCTCCAGACAAAGGCCTTCATAAATGACTTCCTAACTCCTAAGTCTATATTCGATATCAGCAGACTCCTGTTCTGTCGAAATGCTTTCCTTGCCTGAGCTAACCTACTTTTAATATCCTCTTAGCTTTTATCACTGTTTGTTAACTATGAATGAGTACTATGCACGTGTATACATTTATATACTGAACCCTTGCAAAGAAGCATATGAGACTCAGATTCGGGGCGTAACGGGTCATATTCGTAAGTTGCTGTCAGGGCGCTTCATTAACTTGCAGGGTAACATATAACAAAATGACATGCAGGAAAGAGTGAAGCCAGGGTTAAAAACAACTGAATTTAATAACAAATCACCATATTTACACATAAACAATTAACAACAAAATCTCCCAACTGACTCCCATTTAATAAAAATGCCAAAACTAGGCGGTATCTCTGGAGAGATTAATTACTTGGACCAAGTGTCCTTAAATAAAAGATGCAAAAGTGACCATCTAAGTGACCATATAAGTGACCATATAAATGCGTATGCCGTTCTACATGCATCACGATGTGTACTTTGAATGCGTGATTCGTTATCATCCGGAATGACCCTTCAAACACCGAATCCGCATTTCCTAGAGCTAGACCGACACGGGGGAACACAACTACACTACTTAAATTAAACCGACACTTCCTAAATCTACTATAAACAAACACAAAATTTCCGAGTGAAATTGGACTTAGATTGCCGTAGCAACATTTACTGCCTAAAAACTTAGGTCTTCTCACACAAATCAACACAAGTACATTAACACGTGACCAATAGAAAAATACTCAAATGACCGCTGTCAAAATTTACAAAATACTCTACCATTACACCACACGGGTGTGACACACAAAAATTACATGAATCGAGTCATCAACAAAGCAATAGGCAAACAGCCAACATTTACGTTAATCACAATATTTTATCCATACAAGGTACAACAATCCGTTACAAACATGGCGAACTCCCCAATTAATTATGGCTTAAAATTTAACCATCACAATGAACAGGTTTGCTATATGAAAGCTTACAGGGTTCAGTCGGACAAATAGGACTGCCTATCAAAATAAGTCACAGGCAAAAACGGGCGGTTTGTGGAACACTGCATGTCTGTCAACCCACGTGTCAATATACGTCGACCTCCCAGAACATGGGTCGAACCTCGAAGAAATGTGCCCCAAAGCACAATAATACATGTGTGTGTCAGAATAACCATATGGACAAGAATCAGCAGTCTCCCAAGAGCACTCTGTCTTTCCATCTAAAAAAATACAATAGCAGCAAAAATATATAAGGGCGGTAGGACAACTACCCCCTCCTCACGTAGAATCAACACACACTAGACACATCAACACACACTGAATCACACGTATGGGTTTTGACAGACCCTGAAATAAAAGACACAAATAATATCCACATGCTGGCGCCATCGTTCATGCCGTGACTAGTCACCTGAAAAGGACTCAAGAAAATCTATCAAAATTAGAACGAAGGTGTTCTACAATTACTTTTAAGTTGGTGCACTCGGCTACCCTAACATGAATAATAACCTGTTCAGCAAAATGTTTTACACTAATTTCCTCCCATTCCTATTTCAAATATTAACGTTAATAAAGCACCATTTATCGAATGTAACGGGTTCCGCAATTGCAAGGATAAAATCACGCACGCACGCCGCGTACATTACACTTGACTCAAGAAAGAAAAACAAAATATCAACAAACACTTTGGCCACGCGCCAACGGACATTTAAACACATAGTGTCGGTACAAGAAAAACTCTAAAACAACAAGAAAGAAAAACATGACTATTTACAAAGTTCCCCGGCCAAATCTAACTACATAATTGAAATAAATCCAATTTTAGTACATCACCGCTTCTGCATGTAGACCAAGGACATCCTCCTCAACCCATTGCCCTATGGACAATTTAGCTCTCCATAGTAGTCGTCTGTGCTGATTTCTTGAAGCTCATCCCAACTTCAAACCACGTGCTGCTCATCTTGGTCTCGACTCCTTGGCAGAAAAGTTCAATATTAAATATTTGCCTATCTATAATCGCTTGCAGGCTACTCAGTTCACCCACAATTGTCCTAGTGCGATTAGTAGCGAAGACTGGCCCTAATTATATCGGACACCCGCACTATAAAAACATACATAAAATACACACAATTTATACATAAAATATACAATCTCGAGTCCGCGCCACTGGCTCGTTAACAAGTTCACAATCCTGGCTGCACTAGCAGTCGCTATCTCGTCTGGTATTTCCGTCTGTACTATGGACTTCGGCTCTGGTAAGCGCTAATTAGGGTGATACGATACCTCCCTCTTAAAGTTGAACTCGTCGTCTTGAAATGAATGTTACTGTTCATCACGCGCTACCGTGAAATATTTAGACCACACAACAAAGTTGATTTTATAATAATATGTATTACCGCCTTTAAAAATTTGATACTGCGATCGCTGCGACTTCAGTTCCTCAAAGCTCACAAAATGAATTAGCTTCTCTGATTTAGAGCGTAAAAATCATATTTTACACCAAATAATGACTTAGATAAATTCGAGCGTCAAAATCACGATCCAAACTGACGTGGAGTATGCCTCTCAAGGCTCCACAAGGTAAGACTTTAAAATTCACACTTCGAACTGGCGTGGAGTATGCCTCTGAAGGCTCCAAAAGAATAGACTTTAAAATTCACACTTCGAACTGGCGTGGAGTATGCCTCTGAAGGCTCCAAAAGGATAGACTTTAAAATTCACACTTCGAACTGACGTGGAGTATGCCTCTGAAGGCTCCAAAAGAATAGACTTTAAAATTCACACTTCGAACTGGCGTGGAGTATGCCTCTGAAGGCTCCAAAAGGATAGACTTTAATTGGCGTCAGGCCAAGCTATTTATGAGAAACTGACAAGGGCGGTGGAGTGGGGCAAAGTCGGATAAAAACTTCCGGAGTTTTTGTCTCACAAAGATGTAGCTAGTGTCATTCTTCTCCAAATAAATCCAACGTCTCAAATTACTCGAGCGGAAATTAATCCGTTCGGCGGTTCCTTAGATACACACTTCCGCGGGCTTTTTACTACTGACGCCGTCCACCTCGTGGTCACGGCTTGGTCTCTTGCGATTGGCTGATTCAATCGTATGTTCGTTGAGAAGACCTCGTGATTCTTCCTTTATGTCTCCAATTTTGGTACAGTAGTTGCACAATTTAGCCTTGAACTCGACTAATTCTGGCCGTCCCCCAGGAATAGCTACTGGCTCAACTTCTGTTGCAATCGTTACGAAATGCTGGCCTCCCTAATATCCAAGTCGACTTCCTTACGTGCTGCCTGGGCCGTAGTAATAATAATAATAAATATGAATACTTATTTATCGAAGATCAATAAGGGTTCAATACGGTTAAATATTGTGCCCGTTCAGACCGAAGTCCGGACGACCACATAATGCATTTCACCAAAAATCAGTCAGCACGAGAATCAAAATATCCCGGGGCGCCAGATGGGTTAAAGTGACTACAATAACTCGACAAAAAATTGCTTTACTGATTTTCGACTCGATGCAACAATAAGGATAGAAAGAGATTTTCTGAAATGAATGCATCCGATAAAATTATCTCATTTCATTTAAAACTTTAAAATTGACTGAAAGTATGCCAAAATGACATAAAAGATGAACGACGAATCATATGTTATGTACAAAATATACAATTTCACCAACACATGAACACTTAACAATTGAGACGAAGGTCAAATTAATAGTCCTGTTGACTTCACTCAAAAGAATTATTTACAGTAGTAGGGGTTTTTCAGTGCAAATTTAATTGTCTTTACTGATCTCTATATTATTTGAGTATTCACATATCGAAATAAAAAAAATATCACTCGTTGAAAATATATCACAGTTCACTTTTTTTTAAATATCGTAGCAAATTAACTAACACTTCAGGATTCAGTTATCTCAGGATTTGTTCAAATACAAAGTTATTAACAAGAAATAGAACACAATATCATTTACATGGACTTTGAGCATTTGGATTCGACGAACTTCGATAAACAGAAAATATTTATTGAATCATCTGTTCCCGATCCAAAGTCTATTCAGAGCTTTTGACTCAATCATAAATATAATTGTCAAAATATTATTATCAACAAAATATAAATTCCATTCCATATGTATTCAACCATTTAATCAATTAATTATCACTTGGAAATATTATTTAGAAAGTTTATCATGAAACAATTTCATTTATTTTTATCAAAATTTCAATAATTTGACAAAATGTCAAATATGTTAATCATCAAACTTATTTGCAAAATGTTGGTATATATTTTTACAGGATCACAAAATCCTCCCAGTTTGTAGTGGTTGTTAAGAAGTAACAGTTTTAAATAATTAACAGCATCGGCCCATTCGATTTAAATGGGTCAAAAATCACATAATCATAATTAGCATCTAGACAACGGTAACATTTTTTCATAATGAAAGGTACAAGTTTAACAATAACAATTTTCGGGTAAGCAATTACTAGGAATACTTCTAGAACACGTGGGTAAACTGTGAATACACAATGATGGCTCAACAAAATAACCTTTGGTTATATCTCGACGAAAGTGTGGCTAAATTCGACTCCTCTACTAAATTCAAAGTCATCCAACCTATAATATGATTGATGCTTCATTTCACACAACCTCATTCCTGCGACTTAATTTCGCACTCAGGATGGCATATTTAACTCTTTAGGACAACTGGAAGATTTATAAATTGGTAAACTCCACCAATGAGTTTACAATAATAACTTTACCATCAGTTTAAAACATGAATAACTCCACACCGTGTCTATTCTTAGCCAAACGTTTTGAAAGACGTTGCTCCATAATGATTTTATTTTATACACACTCTAGCAAAAACCCTGTTTTATACATGCTTTTAGCTTCCCGTACTCGACTCCTCTACTAAATTCAAAGTCATCCAACCTATAATATTTTCCGTGTCTTCTCAAAGATTTAAATGCATAGTGCAAGCGTGAAATAATTCCACTGAATTAATATGTTATTTATTTGTGGGCATGCGTTAACAACTAACCGTCGGAATCAACAAGTATCCGTTCTTAGAATATTGTTTCAAATGTCAAATGTATAAATCATACAAACTGAAAATGATTATTAGAAATCACAAATATTTATTATTATTATTTCGGAAAATATAAAAATAATTATTATTACTAAATCAACATTATTATTATTATTATTATTATTATTATTATTATTATTATTATTATTATTTCCTCAACAAAAGGATTTAAAGTTGTTAAACTCTTCGGGGAATATCATCCTCGACTTCTAAATAATGGATAAATATCCGTTCCTCAACTTAAATTTATTATTAAATCTTCAGTTACGACGGCTGATGACCGCGATTAGAACAAGTAGTTCCGTGAAGAACTACACAGCCTATTTTCATATATCCTACTTATGTTAATTGCCACTATCAACATACACAATTTCAGTTTGATTGTTGTAATAGATTCGTAGATATTGAGAACCGACTAAATATTTCGGATGGTTGCCATGTTGGATTTTATATTTGTAGGTCCTGGAGTTATGTACTGTTACTTGCAGATTATTGTGTACGTGTAGTATTCAAACTTCAATCGCATAATTAGGACACAAGAAGTAACAAGGAGATTTTAAAATTTCGCACAGCTGCCATATTGAGGTTATGGAAACAATTGAAATAAATTAGATGCCAGTGGATTACCATTCGTATAAGGATTTACTGTACCAAGTTTCAGTGCATTCGGATGGTTAAATTGCGAGAAACGTCCATGTGAATATTTATACTTCGCGTCGCCGCCATGTTGGATTTGTGATCACCAGGTTATTTAAAGTCCTATAGGTGAACTTAAGATCATAGCCCCTATGAACATTAAAAATTCAGTTTAATTGCTTAAATAGATTCGTAGATATTCTGAGCCGTCTAAATATTTCGGATGGTCGCCATGTTGGATTGTTAAATGTATAGGCCATAGAGTCATGTACCATTAAAGGACAATTATTGCGTAGGTTCAGTATTTAAACTTTCACTTCGATCGCATGATTACATCACAAGAAATAAAAACTTAATTTTAAAATTCGCACAGCCGCCATCTTGAGGTTATGTAAACAATTGAACTAAATTAGATACGAGTGCATTACAATGTGTATAAATATTTCCTGTACCAGATTTCAGTGCGTTTGGAACATCAAATCGCGAGAAAGGTCTTTTTAAAATTTTCAAATTCGCTTGGCCGCCATGTCCGTTCTGTAGTTAACCGGTTTTTGAAAGTCTTATAGATGGACTTCCAGTAGTGCCCTTTATCTCCGTACAAAATGTCAGGGAGATACCGCTAATAGTTTCAGAGATATAGAAAGCCGGTGAAATATTTCGCACATCCGCCATCTTGTGGTTATGTAAACAATTGAACCAAGTTAGATGTCGGTGCATTATAATGTATATAAACATACACTGTACCAAGTTTCATTGCGTTTGGTTTGTTAAATCGCGAGAAACGTCTATTTAAATGTCGCAAATTCGCTTGGCTGCCATGTTGGTTTTGTAGTTACCAGGTTTTCAAAGGTCACATAAGTGAACTTATAGTAGTTTCATTTATCACCATACAAAATGTCAGGGTAATATCGGTAATAGTTTCGGAGATATTGAATGCTGGTGAAATATTTTGGCATGTTGGATTGATGAGTCGTAACAAAATTTGAAAGGCACGGTCGGGGTCGCCCGGAATTGTGCTATGAACTTGCCGAGTTCCATTGAAATCTCTCCAGCCGTTTAGATTGTATTAGGGGACACACACACACACGCACACACACACACGGACAAAATGTGATCTCATAAGCCTTCTTTTTCAAAATTGAAAATAGGCTAAAAATATCAAAATTAATTACATGCTCGTTCTGCTCGTCCATAAATTTCGAATCATTGACTTCTGAGTGTAAAAACTACTCAGATCAAAACTTCTATTGCAAAAGAAAAATATTTGCAACTGCACAAAAACATATCGATGAATAGAAAATATGTGTTGGTAAGACTGTAGAAAAATAAGAGAAATCCAGCTAACTACGCATAAAAATAATGCAAATTGTAGCTTACATTCTTGTAGATCTTGATGCTTGTAATCTGGTCTGAACCAGATTATTCAGTCTTCTTGTCCCCATTAGGACACGTATTTATAATCTTGTATCGGCCTCCATTTTATACCCACAATGGTCTTACACAGACACAGCGGTATTCATACTTGAAGCCTTAATATCTTGAAGAAAAATGTTACCAGCTTCTAAAGCTGAAGTAAAGTTGACAGGGGTCTGATCAATGTGATCCATGATGAAAATTAATAACATGACCCAACTGTGATGTGTTCAGTACTCCTAATACGCTTATAACCTTGTTCAGCACTAGTACAAATTCTGTCGAGTTTGATGGGCAGAGTTTCTCACTCTTCAGATTGCGCAAGGCAAAACTGTATTCCCAATAACGGCTAAAGAATTGTACTGTGCAAGAATGGTAATAAAAGTACTGATTTATCTTGGCTGGTCCACTAACAAGACAAAAGCTTGTCCTCTGACTGTTGGATTAAACAATCCTGCATTGAATAATTGAGGAGAGAAGAAAGAAATGTATACAAAGTCTACCATATGTCCAGGTGTAGCAGTAAATAATTACCAGTGCCACAAATTTTTCTCACTTCGGTGATAACATTTGAAAAGTTCGAAGATCACTAAAATGTTTAACACTTTCCTAATACCAGTAACCATGTACTGTCGAAAAACTAAGTCCCAGCAACTATGCTATAAATAACGAAGAATTTGCAACCATGTGCACGAAGATTATAACAGTGTTCGGAGTTGTAGAGTGTTTAGCGGCTAGAGCGCTTACGAAGTACTACACATCCATAGCAACGGAGTGCCTATGGAGAAGTGAACATCCATAACAACGGAGTGCTTATGGAGAAGTGAACATCCATAACAACGGAGTGCTTATGGAGAATTGAGCATACTTAGCTCGGGCGGGCGTGCCTTATATACTCCTCAGCTGGCTACTCGAGGTCACTGCGGAAAAAATGCTGGAAATAAAACATCTCATATTTCAGCTTCCGCTCAATCAATTTCCTCGAAATAAAGCACATTCTTCCTCCCTTGTCCGTGCCAGTAATCTGATATTAGTCTCAAGATTCTACTCCATCGGGAAATATTTAATGACATTTTAGCCTCGACTATGACGCTCTCGGCCTACGTCACTTAACCATTTCTTGGCTGTCGAAAGCTTCCAATTCCTTCTAAGAAGGTTTGGCGCGCGCTATTCAAACTTTCAATTCTGGACAGCATTGTGGCCTGTACCCTCAAATCTAGGCAACTGGATTTGGGCACAATATATATACATATATAGGCCTAATAGAATTTAAGTGCATGCTCGAATTTTATTTTATTTATTACTAGCTGTACCCGGCATGCGCTGCAATGCCAATCAAAAAAGTGTTGGCGTTGTAACGAACTTTGTTGAAGTGCTTTTGGATACATAATATTTTATTTCTTTTTCCGTCAACTTCCTCTAAACTATTCCAAAATGGATTTACTTTCTCAGAAACATTTGTGGGAGCATGCTCAACGACACACCAAAGTTTCATCGCAATCGGATGAATAGTATATGAACGCATACGGGAGTATTTTGAAAATATTCGCACGCTGTCACACATTTGATGAATCTACTCGTGCGCTACCAACTGTGAAATGAATTTACTAAGTCAGAAACCTAAACGGGAGTGTACACAATAACTCATTAAAGTTTCATCGCAATCGGATTATTGGTATATGAAAACATACGGGACTTTTTAGAAACCATTCACGTGCCGTCACTCATTTGTTGAAAATTCTTGTGTGCTACCTGGTGCAAATAGAATTCCTAAGTCAGAAACATCTACAGGAGTGTACACAACAACTCACAAAAGTTTCATCGCAATCGGATGAGTGGTATATGAACGCATACGGGGCTTTGTTGAAACGATTCACGCGCTGTAAGTAATTTGTTGAATCTACTCGTGCCCTACCGACTGTAATATGGATTTACTAAGTCAGAAACCTTCGCAGGAGTGTACACAACAACTCACTAAAGTATAATTTCAATCGTATGAATGGTTAATGAACGCATACGGGATTTTGTTGAAACGATTCACGCGCTCTCACGCATTTACTGAATCTACTCGTGCGCTACCTATTGTAAAATGGATTTACTAAGTCAGAAACCTTTGTAGGAGGGTACACAACAATTCACCAAAATTTCATCACAGTCGGATGAATGGTTATGAACGCTGACTTTCCTGATACGAATCGTGCGCCATTTTGTTAAAGCTACTTGCGCGCTATCTATTGTAAATTGGATTTACAATTCATATAACCATCCCGAGAGTGTGCACAACAACTCTCCAAATTTGATCGCAATCGGATGAATGGCATATGAACCAATCGCCAACACTCAATTGTTGACACTACTCGCGCGCTATCTATTTTAAATTGGGCTTACTATGCCTGTAGCCATCGCCGAAGTGTGCACAATAACTCACCAAAATTTGATCGCAATCGGATTAATGGTGTATGTACGCGTAAGGGACGAACAAACAAACATTCAGTAGCCTACTTTCGATTTTTGCAAAGAATTAAAATAGACTTATGAGATCTACACAGGGCCAAAAAGTGTGTCTGTATGTGTGTGAATGTGTATGTGTGTACTCTGCATGTCAGTCCCCCCTATCAATTCAAACACGGTGAATCTGAATTGAACGAAATTCTGTACAGAGGTGGCACTGGCAAAGGGCACCTCAGTGTCATGTTATATATCGCCACCATCTTTACCAAAACTCAATGGTGGCCACTTAAACGTCCAAAACGTAAAATCAAGTAACGAATAATCTAATCATCCGATCTCTACCCAATTTGGTAACAACATGCCCAAACTACAAGGTCATCAGCCATACCATTTCAGGATGGGTGCCGTGTGAATTATGCAAACGTTATAATCCATAACATGGAACCCACCAGTTCCGATTATCGAACCGAGAATCGTTTAAACTGTTCTAAAGGACATGGCCCGTTCGAAATTTAAAGTTTATCTAGTAATATCAGAGTGCCGAAGTGACTTTAGAAAGCTGAGCTGTGTCAGTTACAAGACTAGATGCCATCCGATATCATGTGCCTGGCCTATATTTCACTAGTTTGATTATTGCAGGCAATAAAGCCTACTGATGGGAATCGTATAAACTTTGTATGAAATGATTTATATGTAAGAAATATATACTCCACTGAAGAAATCGTTTAGTCTAAATCATTATTTGCTAAGAAGTTGTATGTTATCGGCGAATTCTGATTGCCATGTTTGGCTGCGTTGTAAAGCGTTAGCCTTTCACCCGTATTACTGGCGTTCTAATCCTACCTGAGTTGGGGGTTTTGGTTGTTTTTAATATTTATTGTTTTGAATTACTCAGACGTTTTAAAATGAAGCGTTATATTGTGCATATTACAATGGAAAATATATATTTAATTAAATCAAAATTCGCCAGCGAATCTGCTCGAGACATCTAACATAAACCAGGTGAACTATCATGGCCAACTGATTGCGCACGGGCCCGCAGATTACCTTCCGGCTATAATTGAAAAGTTTCTGTTTATGGCCGCTAGAATGCACTCGCCCGATTTGGATTATCTTATCCGCCAGATGTCATGACTGTTCTACGTGGGACTCCACTGGTTGGCATTCTATACGCATCGAATATGAAGAATGAAAAGTTGATAGTGATCTACGATACCATTTTTATTTTAAAGCGTTTGTAACAGCCTATTATGTGTTATTGAAAATTGTATTTGAACTAAGGAACAAAATGATCTCCAATAGTACCTGTTGGTGTAGGTTCAGGATATTATTTAATACTTTTATTGAAGCCAAATAGCAATCGAAAATAGAGAATGAACATGAACACTAAAATTGCGCTCTGGGGATTTGAATCTCATAGTCTTTGATTGATTGTTTCCTTTACTACAGAGCTCCAAGAGGTAGCGTTCACTTGCTTGTCCACATAGTCGGCATACGCGCGTCACTGTAGAGTCATTTAAAGATTTGTTAATGCAATTAAGGTGGTGAAAACCATGGACAGCCAGGCGTGTAAACACATGGCTCAACTCAAAGTTGGATGTTGCCCACGTGCGGTCGATTAAGTCTCCAGTTCCATAAAATTCTTGAGATATGTCTTCTCTTTCTTTCTTTCTTTCTTTCTTTCTTTCTTTCTTTCTTTCTTTCTTCAATGATGGTAGTAGTTTTTTCCGAGGTTATGGTGTTTGGTAGAGGTAAATAGTTTCTGAGGTCTTCAACCAAGGAATGATTCTATTATACTCTTTGATATAGACAAACAGTTATTACTTTTATGTAGATTAAGGCTTTCACGACCCGGATTACTATACAAATAATTTATGGTTTTTGGGGTAATGACGTGTGAAATTAAATTAGATACCAGACGTTTCGAAGGAACCTAGCCTCCTTTTCAATGGAATCAAACAATGTGGCTAAGAAATTATATCAATGAGATTATAAAAAAATAAAATTCCTCTGTTCGTCACCAGAGAGCAGCTGCCAAAATTTACTGTATGGACCATGGTAGAACGGCGGACAGAGTAGTAAGTAAGGAGAAGGTAAAGGGGGTGGTGCTACAGAGCCTGGATTTGATCTCCTTTGTTCGTCACTGGAGGAGTTTCCATCTGTTTTTTCGCCGAGGCCTGTATGACGTTCTTTTATCCATCTAACCTCCCCCCTTTTCTCCTTATTGACATTCTCATTCTTCGAGGAGTCACTATATTTTCACCCCACCCCCTTTAACTTCTCCTTACTTACTACTCTGCCCGCCGTTCTAACACGGTCCATACGAACAGAGGAATTTATCTATTTTTTTGTAATGTCATTTATATACTTCCTTTGGCCACATTATTTGATTTCATTGAAAAAGGAGGCAAGGTTCCTTCGAAACGTCTGGTATATAATTTAATTTCACACGGCATTAGCCCAAAAACCATGAATTATTTGTGTAGTTATAACTTTACTCATACATTTAGGAGAAAGTAGGCTATATGTTCTTTACTAAACATCTTGTTTTTATATACGGAATAGTAGATTGTAGATATTGTGTTGTTCTTAATGTATGAGGACTGTACGGTGGATGATCAAACAGCTCCCAGCCAAACTTGTGTAGAACAGTTGCTGTCCTGATTTTGCTCCCAGTGATTTCCACCTCAATAAATGTATGTTCTGCGGTTAGCTGTTTCACACTGACGAGGAGCAGAGGACGAACATCACACGCTAGTGGAAGACTTCTATGACACTGGACTACTAAAGTTGCTACCACGCTATGGCGAGTGTCTCAATTAGTTTGGTGCCTAAGTCGAAAAATAACTGCCACATTGATAAACCGGTGGATAATAAAGTTTTGCGTTTATCTTTCTTTCTTTCTTTCTTTCTTTCTTTCTTTCTTTTAGGCCTACTTAGGACCACGGAGCTCGTATCTACTCTTCGTCAAAGTTGTTGCTTTCTTCTTCCAATAGTTCCTCATTTTCTGACTATGAGTCAGTTTTGCGTATAAATATGTTCTTTTCTTTTTCATAAATAGCGCCGACTTACTTTCTGGGTGCAGCTCGTATAGTTGTATATTATAACGTCTCTGATAAACATGTTATTGCAATATCTTTAGAAGTCTTAAGGAGCTTCTGATAAAAGGAGCACTGTATGATACAGGCCTGTCTGGCTAGTAATCCACTTTATTGATGCCAGAACGAACGAAAGTCCAGTAAAGTACACTAAGGGATCATAACTTAATTCTCCGTTGTACGAGGTGGGTTTCAATAGAATATTCAATACAAGCTCTTGGTGCGTCAAGCTGCTAGCTCAATCTGAGCGAATATTAATTTCAGCTAGCTTCAATATCATCATTTCTTTCAATCACAACACGAGAAGCTCAAACAATTTACATATATGAAGCGGAACATTCCCACCACTCTTATTGATTCCGAGCTGATTGCTGCCCGCGTAACCAAGCAACTGGGCCGTGAAGGATATACAAGACAGAATTACTGGCCAAATCAGGACATGCACAATCGAAAGAACAACTAGAAAGAGAATCTAAAATTAATCATAATGTATTTCTATGAGAAATACGCTAAAAGATAAAATGGAAATGAAATCATATTACCGGAAATCACATTACCGGTACCAGTATTCATTTGCTGGAAAATACTGTATATTCAGGTTTATTCTAATGTGTAATTATAACACGAGATAACTCACAAAGTCTCTTCTCTACTTAGTATAAAACAAAGTCCCCGATTCTTGGATGTTACGGGTAAACTCGATAACCACCGGATGGATTTATATTTGGTTTTCATCATCCTGTAAAGGATATATCGAGGATGATTTCTGTAGAATATAATGTATTTATGATCAAAGGAAGCCGATCAGTAACGATTTCAGTGGAAAAGTCAAAAAAAAAATCCTGGAGTCCGAGGGCTTTGTAAGCTTACGCTGGTCAAACCGTTAAAAATATATAAATACTATCCGTGTAAGAATTGTTCAGCATGAAAAGTTCTACAAAAAAGTCCGCGAGAGCATGCTGTAACTTATGTCTATCTTGATACATTGCTTACTATAAGTGTTTTTACGTTTTCATTTCTTCAACAATCTCCATTCAGTTACTGCGTCGACAGTTTACGAGCTAGCTAGGGGCGAGTCTATCACCCCAGTTACAGCTTAGCTAGCGGACGAGCTTATTGCCCCAGATACAGCCAGCAGCAAACTGTCGAGTCGTGTTGAGTTAAAAACTTTAGAGAAGAGTGGTTCTTCATTTCGCCTGTGAACTTTTCGTTCCGCAAAATTCACAGTCAAGTTAAGATTGGACGGAAGGGGGATTTGTGTTTCATGCACCTTGCCATTCTTAAATTACGTCTGACAAGAATTTGTTGCACATGCATTTCCATGATATTATAATTAATAGTCCAGTCAGTGATTTTAACCCATAATGCCGAGACGTAAAACGGATATTGGTCGTTGTTCATTGACATTGAAAAAAAAGCGTTTATCACGTAATGCATTCATAACTGTTCCCAGGCGAAGCCGGGTCGGCTTGCTAGTATTAGAATAAATGGCTGCGTTTCTTGCTATGCGATTATAAATTGAATTATGTACATTTAAATTGATGCTTAGATTTTCTCATCAAACAATATTTCTACGATATCAATTGGACAATGGCTAAAATACAAGAGCACAGTAATTAATATCACATGTTGGCCTGCAATTGAATGAATCCGAGTGGTTGTACTGAGAGATTATAATGAGGATTGCTTTTCAAGGGAGCGGAGTCGAGAGCTCATTTGCCCCTGCAGGATTGAGATAAGTTGAAAATTTCAAAAATCCTTCACAAGATAATGGCCACACATATTGTGTATTTCTTTAAGATGAAAGTTAATTCAAGAACCGTTTCAGCTATTTGTTTTCTTCTCAAGTCTAAAATACACAGTAGAGTACCGAAACAAAAGTTTGGTGCTTTTTCAGTCGGTCAACACGAATGTACCCAAAAAGAGCTAGGTTATGCGCTAATCCTGAAATAAATAACATGAGATTAATAAATACACTAGGATGACCAGTTTTGATCGTCAACCGATCGATCATCATCAGATCCTTTACACTTAGGCTATAAAATCTATGTTTGAGAACACCGGTGAAAAATATTTACAAAATGTACAATTATTTAGTTGCAGTATTGGTAATGCAACTGTCAGTGTATGCTAAATGTAGTATATCTAATGTTAGGTGAAATGCTAAAATGGTGATAAAAATCCGGAGTTAATCTGTTTGGGGTGATTTTATGGTTAAAATGTATGATTCATGCCAATGATTAATCTATATGGATCTATCTTGAATAATGACGAAATTAAGTTTTAATATCGAAATTTCCAATTAGTTCGAAATACTGTATAGGCTACCTGGCATAATGTAGCCTAATAGAGAACCACAGTTGGCAGCCCTGGTGACTGAATAATATATACTTAGTTCCATCTATTAAGGTACAGAATACAAAATTTGGTTGAAGTCCAATGGATAGCATGGACGTTACAAGCAGTTAAACACTGGATCTAACAGCGCGCATAAAATCATGTTGGCAACAATGGCATGCATGTATTGGTCAGAAATAATATGAAATAATATGATCTATTGTTGTGTTAATTTTGAATGACATCCATTAGTTAGTATAGAAGTTACACGCATTTTAAAATTTGACCTATCAGCAGTCTTAGAATCATGTTGGAAGCACTGGCGTAGGCCTATATTAGTTACTCCAAATTAATCTAGAATGTCAGGTACTATACGTGTGCAAAGTTTAGAGCTATTGGCTTGCATACTTTCTTATATATTGATATTAGGGTAACAAAAAGAGAGACAGTATTTATTAACAGTTGGCAGCCCTGGTTACTCTTAAGAATCGGCATAGTCATATCTGTTATGGTACACATTGCACACACGAAATTTGGTTGAAATCCAAATGATAGTATAGAAGTTACATGTATTTAATGTTGGACCTCTCAGCAGGCTTAGGATCATGTTGGTAGCACTGACGTATATAAGTTACTCCAAATTAATATAGAATGACAGGTACTATACGTGTGCATTGTTTAAAGCTGTCGGCTTGCATACTTTCTTATATATGGGTATTTGGATTAAAAAATTGAGGGCATTTATTAACAGTTGGCAAAACTGTTGTCTCTTAAGAATACGCTCAGTAATATCTGTTTATGTACACATAGCACATATGAAATTTGGTTGAAATCCAATTGATAGTGTAGAAGTTATATGCATTTAAAGTTTGGACCTATCAGCAGGCTTATAATTAATTTGGCAACACTGCCATGTATGGCCTCTTGGAAATTAAAATGCAATTTTATTATCCATACGTGTGCCAATTTTGAAATAGCTCCCATTCATATCTTCCAATATATCCAACATGGAGCTCAAATTTCAATTGCGATTTTTCAGCAGTTGGTAGCTCTGACGTCATTTTCAAATATGGCCGTGAGATATTCAGATATAGATCGTTACTCACACACACAGCCAGACAGACAGAAGGACAGACAGAAGGACAGACAGACAGGCAGACAGACAGACACACATTTGCCCGATCTCATAAGTGTACTTTTTCTCATTTTTGCAAAATGTGAAAAGTAGGCTAATAAAAATCAACTATCGTTAAACTGTAATAATATAGGCTGATACTTATCCGGTTGTCTCACTGGCTGGAACCATATACCACAGAGTACCGTATGTTCAATTTTGTTTTGTTTTGTTATTGTTCCATTTATAAAGCTTGGACATCGTGTTCATTCAGCCCCTAGTAGTTGGATGTGTGTAGAATTTGTCTGATAACCTGTGTTATTATGGTTTCTGTTCTATTGTGCATATATTGCGTATATTGTGTATTGTACGCACTTTGCACAATGTTTACGGTTGTGTTGGCCCTTTCGTTAAGTTCGACACACTGTTGACTCATCCAGGATGGATGAGGTGGGAATAAAACACACCTCTTCTCAATTTTGCCTCACGAGGCTGGTTGAATTTCTTGGGGGAACCTAAAATCGAACGTGGGCCTCCGAGGTGACAGCCACGAATGCTAGCCTCTAAGCAATGAGGCAAACTCACGAGGCTGAGTTCACCCAGTTCTAGCCCTCAAGACAGTTTCTAAAATTCCTGACGGAGCCAGGAATATTACTCGGGGCCTCCGGGTGTGAGGCAAGCACGCCAACGTAACACCACAGGCCGAGTTTTTCACTAAACCACAGACCTTTAATTAGACTATATGTTATGTCTTTCGGTGATTCCAGAACTGGGGTTTACAGGTTGCCGGATTTCTCTCCAACTACCCTGTATAAAACAACGTGCTATTAATTAACAGTCTTCGAAATATTTACCCAGGCTATATATTGTTCGTTGCTAGCGATGAGACAGATGACGAATAACGTGAAGTGGTTACGTGTACCTCCTGCCGTCGAAATGCTGTTTAAGATAACTTCTTTATTAGCACACCATTCCTCACGTAATGGCGTCTTCACTTTGGGGATACTATCTCAGTCACATGGACTCTGACCAGGATAATAAGGTGAGTTGTTGTTGTTGTTGTTGGACTTGGACATCGTGGTCAATTAGCCTTGTATGATAACCAGTGTTATTGTGGTGTCTGTACTAGTGTGAGGATTGAGAGGAAGGTGGCCGAGGCCTTGCGTTAGGAACCAACTTAGCATTTTCCTGGAGTGTAAATGGGGAAACCACGGAAAATCACTTCCTGGGTGGCTGAGATAAAAATCGAAGCCACCCCTTTTCAGTTTTGCCTCACGAGGATGAGTGTACCCCGCTGCAGCCCTAAGACCGGAATTACATTTCTAACGCTAGATGCTATTCCAGTTGGTGAACAGGAGGAGAAAGAACCGCCGCTGTAAGGAACGCTTAACAATATCTGCTCACAAAGTTGTCGCGTTTTCACATGGGAGAATGTCATTGTCTAGAATCTCTCAAGATTTATGCGACATCACATCTGTACCTCAGTTAAGTGGCGTGGTACGCACTTTGCACAATGTTTAAGCTTGTGTTGGCTCTATCGTTAAGTTCGACACACTGTTGACGCCGGTGTTTGAGTATGCAGTCCTATTCCCGCCACAGTCCAGCACTTGTCACAACTTAAGCACTGTTTGAACGCCACCGGTCTTCGTCATTGGACACAGGACCCCCACGACAAGCATAGTAGCTAACGTCCATTAGACAACCAATCGTGCAGAACAGGGAACTACTACCTTCGTGGGAAATATAAATTGTGTTTTTACGCTTAAAACATAAGGAAACTCGTCGAGTATCTTAACAGCACTCAAGTTCTATAATGGATCAGCCATGTCACAGGAAGCAGAGATGGACATGGCTACTCCCTGACACGGAGATTATGGTGTTTGAAGCCATTTTCAGTGTTACCTTAGTTATTGATATTTGATGTGTTTCAGTCGGTCAATACGATTGTACCCAATTGCGATGGATTATTCCCTAATCCTGAAAACATTTTTTACATGAGATTAATACATACATTTGGATGACCAGTTTCGATCGTCAAGCGATCATCATCCAATCCATTACACTTAGGCTATTAAAACTATGTCTAAAAGTATGAGTGAAAGTATTTACAATATGTACAAACGAAGAGGTATTAAGACGAGTGGGAGAGGAGAGATGTTTCTGGCGACTGCTAATGAAGAGAAGAGATAGGTTAGTAGGACACATACTAAGACACCCAGGAATAGCAAGCTTAGTCATGGAAGGAAGGCTCGAGGACAAGAACTGTAGGGGTAGACCAAGGTTACAGTACATTAAACAGATTGCCTCGGATGTAGGGTGTGGTAGCTATGTAGAGATGAAACGATTAGCTCAGGACAGGGAGTCATGGAGGGCTGCATCATACCAGTCAAAAGACTGAAAACTCAAACAACATCACTTGATTAGTTGCAGTAGCAGTTAAAATAATGCTACTGTTAGTTATAGTCTAGTTACTTAGTTAGTTGGTTAGTTAGTTAATATTGTTGTTTAAAGGGGCAAAATTACGAGATCATGTGCCCCTAGTTATAGCCTACGTATTGTTTTGCAAAGATACTGAAAGTGGTGTTTGACATCCAAATTTGCTTGCTTAGTGTGAATCTGTGATTGTTATTAAATGGTCAATTCAGATTGTATTGTACAGGCTACTTAGCAGGTTGAGTCGTACGCAGTCCGGATGAGAGCACACGATCGAAACTGGTTATCCAAGTGTAGGATTAGGTAATAACCCATCACAATTGAGTACAATCGTGTTGGCCGACTGAAAAACATTAAATTTCGACTTCAAAGGAGTTTGGTATCTTACATATTGCATACAACTAAATTCACTTAAACTTGATAACAATACACATCTCTCCTAAGGAGTGGACAACTGGACATTGACTTAAGACTTCTACGTGTCGAACTTAATTCCAACATTTTCATCATACTACAATAGCAAAATAAAAAAGATTTAGAAGTTAAATCTCTGGGAAATGACAGTCTCTAGATTGACATCAGTCGAGGGACATAACTTACATACTCCCATTGACACTATCACATGCTATGAAACATTCAACACACTCCATAGTGTATGATTGATGAGCACAGTGTACGAATAATCTAAGGCGAAACAGCAGAAAAATATTAGGATTACGTTTGTTCGGTATTTGTAAACTAAAGTGACATAACTCGTTTTGTGGGAACATGGAGTAACAGCTGAAATAATTTCAGTTTCTTGCGTTATTCAGTTGTTCTGTATTCATACTCTCAATACAAACAAATCGGCTAGAGATTAAAATCGATAGGAGCGTGTAACGCCGATCAGGCTCCCAGGTGCGGAGAGGAAGAAAATAGAAGCAATTTGTAGGAGCCGAAGGGAGGCTTTTATTTGCAGCTGCGCGAGGAACACAGAGTTCTTGGCAAGTATCGTAAGAGCCAAATAAATGAGCAGGATAACCCAGCCGACTGCAGAAAGAGAAAGTTTAACGCGTGTTCATGAAATGAATGAGAGCTAGCAAGGTTCTCAGTGGAGTCACCAAACAACATAAGTTATTTCCACCTTGAAACTTAAGCCAGAAGGGGACAGGTAACATTGACTGCATAGTTGCATTAATTCCTGTCTTGATGAGTTGACTTTTGTGGGATTGACGTGAATACATCCTTCATTGGGAATGGCTACTTGCCTCTCACCATGACAGACTTTTCTCGATTCGAAGTGAATGTAGTCTTGATTCAATGTTTGAGAAGTATGATGAAAAAAATGAATTTGTTGTTTCCTATGGGATCAATTAATGAGGGTTACTTTGTTGTATTTAAAAAGTCCATCATCTATATCCCAGCCCAATTTCAGGTCCCTAAGGCGTGCTTAAACATCCCTTACATCTTAGATCCTGTAATCCCCTTATTCATAGATTCGAAATACTTCTACTTAACATTTTCTGCTGACGAAAAAATGTAACGGACGAAGGCGAAGGTGGCTAAAACAATCGATGAGCGGAAAAGGGCCCCACGTATGAGTCAGGGGGATTCTAATGTGAATTTATGCATCCAATTTTTCATTGCCTAATTTTCGCATTTTATTATTATTATTTTTCAAAGTTTCTTTCTATGAAATTCTCCATGCGACGAATTGTTATGATAGATTAATAAAACTTGGTACCCAAGTCCAAGGAAATACGGTACAGAAGTCAGAACAATTGCCCTGGATTTCATTGCAACTAGTAGTTTATTGTTTCATTTTATTTTTTACCTGCTACAGTGGCCGAGAGGACCAACGCACTAGCTCGTGCCTTGCTGGTATCGGGAGAGCGTGGATCTATATCGCACCTCAGGTTACCTGAAAATGGTTTTCGTGGTTTCCCATCAGGCCAGAACGGTCCCTTTCAACAGGTCCATGGCTGACTTCCTTCACAAATCCCTTCCTTGTTTATTCCTAAATTAGGTCTCTCCTGGGTGATCGACCTGCTACCATCCCCAGTTGCATCTGCTGACAAGTTCTTTCAGCTCCCACACTCTCTCCTTTCAACGGTAGAGGAATGATCCCTCGCAGAGCCCATGGAGGAAACCGAGCTGGGAGGATAAACGATAAAAATCTTTTTAAAACTAAGAAAGCTAATTTCTAAAACATATAGAGACCTGAGTAATAAGGCCACGTTATAATCCAGTGCAATTTCTGTAATTGTTTGTGTGGATAAAATGCCGAATAAATGAGAGACCTAAATAATTAAATTTGGAATGCAAGAGACTTCTTTATCAAGGTAGTAACAAAGGGTATTAAAATCCGAAAAATTAAAGCTTCAGCAGTAAATTTTGGCGTATGTTATCCCTATCAACATCTGGCATAATTTAGAAATACGTGGCCTATATGGCTCTCTTAGTTTAAACATTTTGTAATTTCACTTATGAGTGACAGATGAAAAATGAAAATTTAAAATGAATATTGAAATGAATTGAAAATTTAAATGCAGTATTTCGAATTTCAGAAGAAAATGTCTTATGCCTGAGATTGGAGACACATTCGCTTGCGTTTTGACATCCTTAAATTTGGTTCAGTGGAGCGGCCTTCTCGAAATTTGTGAACATTCCCTAACTAAATGAAATAAAGCATTGTTTTGAATCAATGGATACAGGAAAGCTATTTTAGTACATGCATTATACGATTAAACCTAAATGAAACTTTACGATCAACTACGAAATAATTATAGTGAAATTTATGAAAATTGATAATACCCCTACTATACAAGTAAGTGTAGTCTCGTCTAACAGTATTATACAAAACTATATCATACACAAAGCAAGAAACATTCGATTTCAGGTTGTTTAGGTGTAAAATCATCGCCAAATTCTTCAAAGGATCCATGCTATATATCAATCTTACTTATGTTTTGATAACTTTAAAGAGCCTATATTCATTTATATTACACTTGCATCACTAATGATATAGCAGACATAACCAAAATACAACATTCATAATACCTAGGTAGTCTCGTAATTTTCTCGTAGTTAGTCACATGAATGAATATATTGTATGTACACCCCTTATTATTCGTTTTTTTTACCATGGTTGGGGATAAGATGTGATGAAAGTGTATGTGTCTGGTGTTTATTTGGCCGGATGCCCTGTCTGACACAAACTTCGTAAGAGGAGTTAATGAGAGATAGAATGAATGAGGATCAACGTCCGTGGTCTGTTAGAAGGTACTGGTGTATTCTTTGGAATACACGGTAAGACGTAGTAAGCTTTTGCTTCTCTTTGCTTTATTTCATTCCTTCCTTTTTCGCAAACACCAACAGTGATCTCCTGGTTTCTCCTTGTTGGTGTACTTTGCTTATATTACCTGTGAGTCTGTTCTAGATATATATCTTCCATGACCCACCTAGCGTCATCTAGCAGCGAATCTCTGAAGTTCATCAATTTTTCCATGTACAAGAGGATTTCCTTACCAATCTGGCCACCAGATCTCGTCGCTATCGCCAGCTATCTTCTCTGTGATCATGAGGACTTCGTCTACTTTTCCATCCACCAGGCTTCGCTAGTGACGCCTGCTATCAACTCTTTGAAGACCATTTCATCAAGACACTTATTTTTATAAAGTTGGCTATTCTTATGTATATTCCTTTGTATCCTACCCCCACTCTTTTCCATTTCCTGGTCCCTCCGTGCTTCGTTGAGCTGGCCTCACTTGTGCTACAGTCGTCAAGACTTCCATTCGGAGCTTACCTAGAGCTCGTCTCCTCTCCTCGAGAGACAAACTTTTAAATTGGACGCCATGTCCAGATCTTAACTAACGGTCAACAGGAGAATCGCCGTTCATCAGAAATGAGCGAAGTACTACTTCAACGTTCTTCAACTAATTTTAATTGCTTTTAAATAGCTACATGCTTTTTAACCATCATTTTACAGACAGTGTGAAATTGATAAATGTGGGGCATTAACCATCTTCGCGGGATTTTCGATGTTGGGCTTTGTCTATCTAAGCTAATCTTAATATGAAGCAGCATTTCTTATGCATATTAACTGAGATAATTTCTCACAACGTGGGACATCGTTAAATTACCCACTGCCTGTAGAAAACTTAGCTCGTTCCACCGCTGGACTTTTTTTTCCCCCATTTCTACAGTTATGCTTGTTCTGGAATTTTCCATGCCAAACAATTCATCTACAAGTTAAACCTTCCAGTATTTTCCACTCACACATCTAATTTCTCTTCCTTCGAGGGACTTTGTCTGCTGCGTTTAACTATAACCTACAAGTTTTTCAACGCAATAGACTCTCGCAAATCTAGTGCAACTAGTTATTTTTCACCATCGCAATAACTTTCCTTGCTATAAACGTTCTGTGCTACAATAGTGAACTTTTTAACCACGTCAATAGACTATAGTGAAACAGTGCTCGTTCGATTTCTCATCCGCGTCGCGCTCGTCCGAAATAAATAAAATAGGCCAAGAACTTTCTCCACAAAGTTCCTATTTCCTCTTCCTCACCACTCTGTACTAACAAATTAGGTTAATCTTTAAATTTATGTATTTTGCAACGAGGCCTCGCCAAACCATAGGCGCCCTCCCAACTTTCTCCACTTACAACTTATTCACTCTGTATAAATATCAGCAGTTATAAACTGCTTATTAATCTATTTTCTTTTCTTGCTAGCACAAGAATGGGTTATGTTCTAAGTACTAAACCTTTCATTAATCTCTTTAATCCAGGTTTCACGAAAGGGTAACTGGCCCCATTTCTTCCTCGTGATCCTGTTTAAATATAGAAGTTCTAGAAACTTCCTTTTAATTTTTCTCTTCAGGTTTCACAATAAGTGACCTGCCCTATTTGTATAAACTATAAAAGTAATTCTGTATAAATTTAAGAAGTTATAGAAACTTCTATTTCATTTCTCCCTGTTTTGTTGTTGTTACTTTCGAAGTTGTTATTTGTTCATATTTTTAAGATGCCCATCTAGGAATTCTTAAAGTACACACCTTGTACTTGATTTATTATTTAACTTTAATTACGTTAATTATCTTTAAATTTCCAATTTGTTAATCTCAGCACCATTTCAAAATCTTATGAAGATTTTAGTGCTTATAAAAGGTTCCAAACCAAAAAATTGTCAATTGCCTAGTGCAAGCTTTAAATGATTTTAGGAGGTCTGCGACCCCAATGGTTTAAAAAATCATATTATATATGTGTCAAATTGATCACACTTTTTGCATTGTTAAATAAATACAACTATACCCTTTCGTTTTATCATTTTCTATGAAATAACGATTTGGCAAGATCCTGTCTTCCCCTACTCTTCCTATGGGCTTAAATTTAAAAACCTCACAAATAAAATTAATAACGGTTCCACCTTTTGTTGCAATTGAGCAAGAACTCTTAGTCACAAACTTATTAAAGCCTCTCTTAGCGTTGATAGCTAATTCTAACTAGCTAGTAAGGAGAGCATAGCTCGCTCCGCCGGCTTCCTTCTTGTTGAGATTTTCTCTACAACTTATGGTTGGTTTTCCAAATTTAAGTTTTTCTCATTGTCTAAACTTTTAGTCGGCGCTTTGCTGGGTAAAAGCTTAGCCATTCCTAAATGCAACAATTGGTGCTCTTACCAAAATTATTCCCAAGGGTATAATTGCTTCATCCCTACCCTTCTTGGAAACATTCGGTCGCTTTTTAGAAATTCTACAATTTCAAGAATTAAAACATCACGGCCAATTCAAACTATTTGTATTCTTCAAAATATTTGTTTAAAACAAACTTCTTTGAAAAGATACATAGTATAACTCATCATCACTTTCTTTGCCAGACCACCACCCTTCGCCATAGTAGCCGAATCTTGGCTTGGAAGGAAGGTACCACCTCCTCTCGCCCACAAATAGCCCAAGCTCTAGCTGCGTTTCCTGTTAGCTGTGTTCAGGTCCCCACTCACTTGAGTGATGTCACGGGCTTTGCGGTGACACTCTTCTCTAAAAATTGTTTGTATTTGATGTTGGACTTTCGTCCTATTATCCACACTTGTTCCTCAGTCCGAAACCCTCTTCCCTTTACTTCTCTTTTCATCTTCCCTTGTGGGTAAGGTTAATTCCTAGCAAAAACCAACCCAGGTACCACCCCAGCATTTGCCTGGAGTTGAAAATGTGAAACCACTGAAAACCATTTCAAGGAAGGCCGACGGTGGGGTTCAAACCCAAGTACCTTGGCTCCATGGCCTAGCGCAGCACGTTAGATGTCGTAGCTATCGCTGTCGGTACATCAATGTACTTCCTTTATTAGGGTGAAAACCTGCTTGGGACATGCCAACCAACAAATTAATATGAAAGTGTTTAATTCAAGTAACCAAGTCAATCACATTGAGTTTGTAGGAAATCCAAAATTTCAATGCGTTTAATAACACAGGATGTTCCTAAAACTAATAATACTGGTATTAATCGGAGTGACTGTTTCTGGAATACAGTTTTAGCCTACTTTCGATTTTTGCAAAAAATGAAAGTAGACTTATGAGATCATCACAGGGCGAAATTTTTGTAAAAAAAATGAATGTAGACTTATGAGATCAACACAGGGCGAAAAAAGTGTGTATGTCTGTGTGTATGTGTGTGTGTGTGAGTCTCTGTGTGTGTGAGTGTGTGTACTCTGAATGTCTGTTCCCTCCTATCAATTCGAACACGGTGAACGAGAATTGAACGAAATTTGGTACAAAGGTAGCACTAGCAAAGGACACCTCAGTGTCATCCAGGACACTAGCAAAGGATACCATCCTTTGACCAAACTAATAGGTCATCAGCCTAATAGTTTGTGGATTGCGGGCATCTTTGTGGGAAAATAGATTCTCCCTATTAATTCAAACACGGTGAAACCGAATGGAATGAAATTTGGTACAGAGGTAGTACTAGCAAAGGGCATCTCAGTGCCATGTTCTATATCGCCGCCATCTTGACGAAAACGTAATGGCGGCCACACAAATGTTCAAAGCTTAAATCGTATTACGACTCACTTAATCATCCGATCTATACCAAATTTCGCAACAACATACCTTTATGGAGGGAGCATCCTTTGACCAAACTAATAGGTCATTAGCCTAATATTTTGTGGATGGCGGCCATCTTTGTGTGAAAATCGATTCCCCCTATCAATTCGAACATGGTGAAACCGAATGGAACGAAATTTGGTACAGAAGAAGCACTAGCAAAGGACACCTCAGTGTCATGTTTTATATCGCCGCCATCTTGACGGAAACGTAATCGCGGCCACCCAAATGTTAAAAGCTAAAATGTAATTACGACCAACCTAATAATCTAGTCTCTACAAAATTGTGCAAAAACATATCTTTATGTGGGAAGCATATTCTGACCAAACTGCTAGATCATCAGCCCAATAGTTTGCAGATGGTGGCCAAGTATGTGTGCAAATCGATCCCCCCTATCAATTCAAACACGGTGAAACCGAATTGAACGAAATTTGGTACAGAGGTAGCACTAGCAAAGGGCACCTCAGTGTCATGTTTTCTATCGCCGCCATCTTGACGGAAACGGAATGACGGCCACCCAAATGTTAAAATATTAGTTCAAATTACGACCATCCTAATAATTTTATCACTTCCAGATTTTGCAACAACATGCCTTTTTGTGGAAAGCATCTTATGACTGACTACAATGTCATCAGCCCAATAGTTTGCAAATAGCGGCCATGTATGTGTGCAAATCCATTCCCCATGTCAATTCAAACACGTTGAATCCGAATTGAATGAAATTTTTAACAGAGGTAGCACCAGCAAAGGGCACCTCATATTCTTGTTTAATATCCCTATAGCACGTTGTATTTCAACAAGCTACTACAACCAACATTCAATTATACTCCTTGAAGAGGACAAAGAGTTATAACAATACCCATGCATATAGCAGAAAGTAGGCTATATGTTCTTTACTGAACATCTTGTTTTTGCCCTAATTGACCTAGAGTGTGCATTTCATGGAGCTCACCATTGTAAGTGCTGGTATTGATTACATTTTATAATTTCTGTATGAATTAAATAACTGTTATAATGACGATAATAACAATAATGATAATATCTATGACAATAAATTAACTAACCACAAGATTAGGCCTGGGAACCGCATGAACAGTAGAACGATATCACTGCCTATTGCTTGCGTAGTGTGGGCGACACATGGCCAGACCGATGACATCCTCAACCACATAACCTTAATTTTAGCCCAGGAGGATCTACTTCTATTATCAAGCAGTTACTGAATTGCCCTTACGTGGCTGAATGCACACCGTTCCAAATCTAACGTCACATCTTAAATGTTGTCGGAGACGAGAGTCGATCCCGGCGCCTCCTAGACAAGAGACAAGCATGGGATAATTACTTGTACTACCACTCTACTACTACTACTTTTCTAACAACAACAACAACAACAATAACAGTAACAACAAATAATAATAACAATAATAATCAATATCGTAACGCGTCAGCAGCCTTGTGTAAATCCGTTGCCATTTGCTTTCCAATTTCGAAGTTATTTTGAGCACTGTCATCGAAACTGGACTCATATTGGCGGACTCTGGCTGAGATTTCATTCTGACTTCAAGATCGGCAAATATGATACAAGGTAAATTTTATGAAACTGACATCAGACGAGTTGATGAGCCGCAGTTTTTTTTAAATATATATATATTTGACTTCTTGGACTGGAAATAGAATCCCCAATTTTTGGATCATACATGGACATTAATCTTCAGAGGAAGCTTATAGATATTACTAATGTCACTAACAGCTGACTAAGCAGGTAGTAATAACATTTTCTGAGCAAATAGTGAGTGCAAGGCAGCTTGAAGCTAAGATGTGATAGGACGTGACTAATGTCAAAAGAAGGTACGGTAAAGTAAAAGTTTAGCCTGGAAGGAAAATCTTTCATCTTATGAAGCACAAACATGGATGATGATTAAATGTGCTAGTTTCTATCCCAGTAAATATTGATATTTGATAGCACGACCAAAATATCTCCAGGGTTCAATCAAACTTGAAAGTTTCCTAGAATTAACTTCTGGTCGCTTGGGGCTAAATTTAACTTCGTGAATACGTTTAAAATTCTCCTAATCATTCTTATTAGTTTGTGGGTCAATAAACGTCATAGTCCTCCGTCTTTCTTAAGACTGAATTCGCACCGGAAAGCTTGGATGATATCCTACTTTTAAATACCGTACAGCAACTGTTTTAATGCCTAACAATTTAAACATATAGCTCTTTTGTGTTTATATCGTGTCCATGATCAGCAATATTAAAGAAGCAACATAATCTTTAAAAGACATTTCTATCTCTGCATCAGCAATTTACTGCTGCACTCTAGACAATAGCCAGGGACGGGAAAGGAACTCTAACAGTGATATAGTACCACTGTTTCATGCTAGATGGCTGTTTGTAGTTATTGCTTTTGTTTATTCTTTTAGGGGCTTTGTGACATCGTGGTCATGTAGTCTCGCGTACTTGGGTGTGTTTGTGTGTGTGGAATCTGTCTTATAACCTGAGTTTTTGTGATGGCTGTATTAGCGTGTGCATTTGTAAATCAGGTGAGGATTTGAATGGATGCGGGCGTGTTCTTAAGTTAGGAACCGTCACGGTATTTGCCGGGAGTACAAGTGGAAAACCACGAAAACCCATTTCCAGGACAGCTGAAATATGAATCGAGCCAACCATTTCGCAGATTTTCCTTACTAGGATGAGTGTATCCCGTTCCAGTCCTCAGAGCAGAATTAAATTTGGGGGGCGTGGTGGCGCAGCGGTCAAGCTGTTGGCCTCTCACCACGGCGGACTGGGCTCCATTCCCGGTCAATGCATGTGAGATTTTCAAACTAAAATGCCATTTCCTGTGGTTCGAATTCCACGTGAAAAGGAGGTCTCGTGGCTCATGATCTCGAGATTAAAGGTCACATAAAACTACAATTATCCTTTTGAATTAAATTTTCTTTGCAGAGCCGGGAATCAAACCTGGGCCTTCGCGAGAACAAGCTGTATGTAGTCAACCGTAGCCCATGTGGAAAAGTGGCTCACAGTATATGATTGAACACACACAACGCAAACAGCGATGATTATTATCTGATACTAGCATTGGACTCACCTTCATTTTACTACATTCGAAAAAGAGTAACATACCCAGACACCAACGACGTAGCTCTAATTATAAACATACCATATAACATGCACACAAACAAATAGACTCAGATCACCCCCGCTTCGCTTGCAATGTTTAAATCGATTTGCCTAGTACGTTAATCTTCCGAGCGCTGCTAACCTTGGCTCGATATATTTTCATACGAGGCTTAATTTATTGACGTCTAATTTAAGTAAATTTCTATGAGAACGTTAAAATGATACCTGTGCAACACTATTCAGCCATGCATTTGATTTTCCATAAAATAAACTCCTGTGTTTCTTTACAGAAAGTTGCTATATCCTGGGAGGAGTTCTAATCACCGACACTGAAAGCTCTAGAACAGAATTTCTCAATGTGTTGGTGAAGTCATATGTTGTAAATCAAAAGCTAATTAGAACATTAAATGGAAAATCATCTTAAAAGCTAGGGAGAGATTTCATGTAAAAGACCAACAGGATATATGCATATTGCTATTAAGTTCTTCGCGTAACTACTTGTTTCATTATTGACACAGCATACACCTGAAAATATTCCGTATTCTGTATACTGAGCCGTTTAATCAAAGTCCGTTTACTAATAGTTTGCTTATATTATATTTCCGTGTCTAGGAAACACACTAAATTCTTCCTTCCCAGAACCCTACAAATCTTATCCCTCGGTCAGTGACCAACATAAAGTCTTCCTGGCTGGAGGTGTCAGATCAGATCATGGCACGTGAGCAGGTGTTGTGGAGTCTGGATTTCTCCACAGCCACATCTTGGATCTTCGCCATAACACCATTTCACAAGGTTGCTATGACACTTAGGCACTCCTGTCCTCATCCGGTTTAAGGACCTCAAGGTGGTGTAAAGCAAATGATACCACTCCTCAGTTCTTCATTAGGGGTACTATTTGTTTCCTGAGTGACACACGACGGACATCTGGATCTTCGGCGAAGAGTGGTCACCTTGTGGTTGAATATTGAATACTTATATGGGTGACAAACATTAGGGAAGTAGATTGACAATCAATTGGTAAATAATGGCTTCAAACACCATAATTTAAAATTATTATAGTTTCAAACTTAATGTTTTTAATTAGGCTGGCAAACTAGCAGTCCAAGTAGTTACTGCGTTCTCTTTCTAACACCGCACTCCACGTCTAGTGCCGTAATGTTAGCTTGCCACGGTTGGTGAGTGGTTATCGTGTTGGATTACTAACCCCCAAGCTCGCAGGTTCGCTCCTGGCCGTGATAAGTGATCATTGAAAGGCGGCAAAAATCACGATACGCATGCCATACGATATTGGCATGTTAAAGAACCCATTTGAATTCAGAAGGCCGTGTTCATAATGGCAAAATTAATCTCGGGATTTTCCGCCAACACAAAGTTTTCTCTTTTAGAAAGCGCTATAGTGTCAAGGAGTTTAGATATCTAACCTCCTTGACTTTCATAGTGCTTCAAGGAATAACAAAATTCGACGTGCAAGCTGCCCTCTGGGTGTCAAATAACAAGGTTTACACCAGGCACCCGAGGCCATACGATATTATTACCATTATTACCGTAATATTCTGTTACTACAGTGGAGATGAGGCATGACGTATTTCCTCCTGAACTAGTTAATCTCTCTAGGCCTATATGTTGAAGTGGCACTGTATAGGCAGATTGGACAGGAATTATATAGGCAATGTCACATCTCCCTACTGTTAGGCCTATCTGAACTCGTAGCTAATTGGTTTGGCCCGAAGGATTCCGGGTTTGATTCCCGGCCAGACCGTGGGGATTGCAGTCTTCTATGGCTAATTACGCTCGAGGACAGGATGCTTGTGATGACCTCATAATATATATCAAAATTAATGTAAGCAGAAAATTTTTGACGAAAAATATAAAATAGAACGTTCAAAACAAATTAAGAAACTGTAGCAACTTGAAATCAAGGTAGAAATGGAAGAGCAAAGAAGTAAACGCAAAATGCAGTCGCTCCTTGGAGGATAAGTTTGTTAGGAATGTTTCTAGAGGTCTGATCTAGGTACGTTGTGCTGTATGATCAGTACTGTCATTAGTCGTAGGTTAAACTTAGGGGTGAGGATGGCATGGTCAGCAACCAATCTCAATCTCCCTCTATCAAAGAATTATCTAAATGGAGATAATCTGTTAGCCCTTTTGAATTCAAGATGAGAATATATTAGTATTTTCGAAAGAATGAATTAACGAAACAAATTTGGAGCTTGAGACATGGACGTCATCAACCCACCTTTTTGTTACGCAATAGAAGGTAATCTGTGTTACCATGAAGTCTAAATTTGTAGGGTATGTGTGATTAAATTGGCCGTAATAGTCACGATTATTATAAAATACACATTATCGGCATCTTAATACGAGTAGATTTTAAGTGAGGTGCCACGAAAATCCCATTTTAAACTATAAGATTGGAACCCACATACTGTATATCTCGATTCGATGTATTTTGGCCACACTAGTAAGCCCTTCTAGGGAATAGAGATATTTGTAAAGAGGAAAAATGATACATTTTTCATCCCAATGGACACTGGTCAAGTTAGAGGTAGTAGTTGTTGTTGTTGTAATTGTTGTCGCTGTTGTTGTTGTCGTCGTTGTTGTTATGTATCGTGTTGTGGCTTGGAAGATAGTTGTCATCAGCTCCGTGCCATTGTATGTACGAGGGCTGTTTTTTAAGTAACACCCGTTGTGATATTACGCCGTTGCAGCGCTGCGGTCGGCATTCCGTGCAGGTGCGCTGTGTACCTGCATCTATTGGCAAGGCTGAGACGCCATTACGGCATCAGTCGCCCATGTGTGGGTGTGTTGACAGGCTCTTGAAATGGCATCGCCGATCGCAAGTGCCGCCGACCCGTAAACGAGAGAGAAAAGTCCTCTGTAAGATATCCTGCCGTTTGTCCACCACTGTTAGGCAAATTGCTTATGTGGTCAGGGGAACTGCCAAACATACGTATGTATGTACGTTCTCAATACTTCCGATAGCAAGTGATAATGTAGCGTCTGTACCTAGATATGCCATCGTGATTGGGTCTAGGACTATAGCTGTGCTGTGGCCTGAGTTACGTGGCATCCCAGAATTTGCCTCGAGTAGATGAGTGAAACAACGAAAAACCATTATTAGGATAGCTTAATTGAGATGAGATCAAACCTTAGCCTACACCTTCTCAGTTACCCTCACGAGGTTGCGTGCAATTCACAACCTACAGACTGAGCCTGTATTCAAACCTAGGACCTTTGCCACATTAGTGACAATACGTACTCATGATAGCATAAACCATTAGATCATTGTATCTCAAAGGATGTAGTATGATGAAATATTAATGATACCACATTGCCGATGACTTGTTGATAGTCATTGTGAATATTCCGCCCGGCCAGTGTGTTGTTGTGGACGGGCAGAGCGAAAACACCGCACGCAGGTGTGTGTGCCTAATTACCACGGTGCTGTATAATAGCAATGATAAATCCAGCACGTAATGCATGATAAATACCAATGTGCAGTTAATGCTTACCTTGCTTCATGGCCAGCAATGGAATTATAAACTACATCGGCCAAACGCACAAAATTCAATTTGGATAGCATTAAAATGTGAATAATTTTTTGCTTACTCGCAGTATGAATGCGGATGACGTGATTCGGCGTTAAATTCTTATGAAGGCAGTTCAAACATTATATAATCCTCGTGCAGTTTATGACGCTGAATATTTTTGAAACAATACATGTAATACCAATGTATGTTGTGATTAGTTATGTTCTTTCTTCATCCTATTGCCAAAGACTGTTTCTTTAGGAATTTTAACTCTGGAATTCACATGACCGCTGTCTAAAATGTAAGGTTCCTACATGCAATAAATGACCCTCAGTCACAAATGAACCACAATGCCAGATCATTATACCAGATTTCACTGAGATTGGACAATTCGGTGAATGTTTTATGTTAGTTGGTCAATTATGTGGACCTGAATCAGGGCAAGTGGACTAGTTTGTGTTAAGCGAACTGTTCGAATTAAGCAAATTGTTCATCTTAAGTGAGCTCGTGTTAAACACGTTGGCACGTGATAACTTTACTAGGCCACCGCTAGGGTAGTGATGAAAATCGCTTAACACGAACACTCGGCTAACATGAACTCGTTTAACGCGAACTAACGTTGGCCACATTTTCCCACTAGCTCCTGGCCCAGCTCCGTCCTAATTTACCTACTACTTATAGTATTTAAATTTTACGGAATTGACATACATATCATGTATTGATGAAAACAAACGTAACATAATTATATAGCCTACCTGTAAATTAAGATGATGGTAGTTGTTCATTATTCTCACCAAGGTGGACCGGGTTCGATTCCCGGTCAACGCATGTGAGATTTTTGAAGTGAAATGCCATGTTCTGTGGTTCAGGTCCCACGTAAAAAGAAGGTTCAGTGACTCATGATCTCGAGATTATCGGTAAGGTTAAACTGCAATCTTCCTTCCTTCCTTCCTTTAGCTGTTCATTATGCCTAGTTTCGCTGTGATTGTTCGATTAGGATTTGATATATAGACTTAAACATTTCGAAAATGCGCATGGCAACGAAATCCAGCTTTTAAAAACAATGGACAAATTTCAAGAACATGTATCTTAATGTATTTTTCGTTGGAGTTTATGACGCTAGTCATTTCAGAATTTCTGCTAGTCACTTCAGAACAACTAGCGTTTAGTGAAACAGCAGTGGAAATGTTTCACAAGCTTTAGAACTGCTTAATATGACACACTCTCACCGTCACATGATGTAGTTTCCTTTACACAATTAGTCAGAAAAGTAAGTGAGACTTCTCATGGAATAATAATGCTTTCGCCATGGAATTTGCATATTTCCTGGAGAAAGTAAAAATGAATTATTAATGAACAGCACACAAGGATCCTTGGGTTCAATTCGTAAGATAATTATTAGCCTATTTCAACTGCCATAAACTAACAGTCACACACTACCAATGGAGACTTTATTTTAGTTGTGATTATGTCGCTAGAGGTTTTACAAGTATGGAAGTGTAACTAGTTGCAGAGTAATATTGGAGTTATGATTTCTTACGAGTGTGAACAGGTGCTGCAACCTTAAAGTTAATATTATCTGGAATTGTATGAAATGAGCACACAAAGAGGGAAATATGTTACTTACACCATCTACTTAATTCTCTACGGAACTTCATTAAAAGACGCGCCAGAATTGCATTTATCTTTTTTCGTGATACCCCTAATACTATTAATACTGCTAATAATAATAATAATAATAATAATAATGGTGTGTGGTCTCCGGAGAGGGCTAGTCCAGGTCCTTTAAGCTGCCGCCCTTGGGTGAACTGCGCGTCGAGTTGAGGATAAAACGAATGATGAACTCGTCACGAACATCCAGTCACTGAATCAGAGGAATTAATAAATTATTCAAAGTTAAAATCGCATGACACGGCCGGGAATCGAACTAGGGGCGCCTCGATCAAAGGTCTAGCTCCCTATCCGCCTGGCCACAGAGCCAGACTTAATAATAATAATAATAATATACTATGGTACTTGTATCCCTTTTAACTACTGCAGGACCACCTCGTAGTACAGTGGCTAGCTTTATCCACTGTCATCCCTGAGGTGCGGGTTGGATTCCCTCCTCTGACAAGACATTTTATTCTGGTCTGAGGGCTGGAATGAAACGCACTAAGCTTTGCAAGGAATACCTGCGAAGAGATGGGTTATTTCCCTGCTTCAGCCATCTTAGAAGTCGTTTTCTATGGTTTCACATTTCTAGTGCAAGAAAATGCTTGAATGGTTTCTAAGTTCACGACCGCCTCCTGTGTATTCCGTCTCTATTACAAACACAAACGTTACTATAGACAACACAATAACACAGGTTACCATACTAGTCCTATATACACTCACACACGATAGCCCCTGCGAGAACTCTGTCACCTACAGCCCGCATAGCACTAGGGCCGGGCGGGTAGTCTATACACATGGGGCGCACACAACCCATCAAGCGAGAGTTCTCGCACGGGTCCGCTACTACATTATAAAGGTGTGGGGGATCAACGCACTCAGACAGTGTGAGACACTGACCCACTGACAGGAAGACACACATGGACAAATCATGGATAAAAAGAGAGGTTTTGATCCCGGATCAGTGCATGGTATTTAAGGATGATAAATTTGTCATTGTTTCAGTTGAGGGGCTTTGACAAAGTGGTCAACATCTCCGTGTATATGGATATATTTTTAAAATGTCTAATAGTCTGTGCTATTGTGATGGCTGAAGTAGTGTGTGTATTTATTATCCAGGAGAGGGTTGAGAAGGAGGTAGCCAAGGTCTTAAGTCTGGAACCATCCCAGCTTTTGCCTGGAGTAGAAGTTGTGGAAACCACTAAAAGTCACTTCCAAGATGGTTCTCTTCTCAGTTTTGCCTCACAAGGCTGAGTGTACGTCGTTCCAGCCCTCAGACCAGAATGATACTCCTTGACAGAGATGGGAATCATACCCCGACCACCGGGGTGGCATCCAAGAACGCTAGCGCTACACCTGGAGGTGGACTGGATGGTAAAGTATTGGTATATTTCAAGGCATGGTAAAGGAACCTATGTGGAAGAAAAATCCACTCTTTGAACGTCACAGCATTTAAAGGGGACATTAAACCCATATATTTATATGACTGTGTTGCCCTCCAAAAGAGAACATAGTCAATAATAGAGCTGAATGCAGTTTGCAATCTTTGTAGCTATATGCAAGATAAAGCAGAGTAATATCCTATAGGCCTACATGAAGTAAACAAGTCAGCAATGAAAAGAGTGCGTGTGCTGAGAATTAGCGAGCGGTGTGACCGCCCCAGGCCTACATGTCAATATGATAGCCACGCCCACTTGCGACGCAAACAGGGTTAATGTCTACCTTAGGAAAATATCAATATTATTATCTGCCGTACACTCACCTTAATCACGCTGCTACATTATCATTATACAAACACAACCAGCAATGAATAATTCATGCAATTCTCCTTAAACCGACCGGCTTCGTTAAACTACTTTCAAGGAAGCTCGTAGTTTTACGGAAGTTTTCATAAGTCACGAGAACTCCTTTTTTTACATGGAATCCAAACCACCAGGCATGACATTTCACCTCAAAAATCCCACATGCATTAATCCACTATCGAACTCGATCTGCTTCAGTGAAACACAAGCAGGCAGCTCACTACGCAGTAAAGCTTAATGAAACTACTTGCAAAGTAATTGGTTTATCACATCCATATAGAAACTACAGTATTATCGTTATCATGAGAAGAGCTCACACCAAATATGGACAGAGTTCAAACATATAATAAAATGTAGCATAATTCTGCAGATGAGAGATAATATTATTCCAAGGATTTGATATCCATGAGCATATCAATGGCCAAGGACAAACTCAGTTACTAAGCTATGTTGTATACATTGAGTAGAATGTAATAGACAGACATGGTGTAACCAAGATTACAACCTAAACAAGTAGTTCCGTGAAGAACTATACAGCCTATTTTCATATATCCTACTCATGTTAATTGCTTCTATCAACATACAAAACTTAAGTTTGATTGCTGTAATCGATTCATAGATATTGAGAACCGTCTAAATATTTCGGATGGTCGCCATGTTGGATTTTTATATATGTATGTCTTAGAGTTATGAATTATTACTTGAAGATTATTGTTTATTATTCAAACTTCACATTGTAATGCACTGACATCTAATTTAGTTCAATTTTATACATAACCTCAAGATGGCGGCTGTGCGAAATTTTAAAATTTAGTTTCTATTGTGTCGTAATCATGCGATCCAAGTGAATGTTTGAATAATGAATCTACGCAATAATTTAAATTTAATGGTGCATAACTCTATGGACTACTATATAACAATCCAACATGCCGACCATCCGAAAAATTTAGACTTTTCTCATTATCTGCGAATCTATTACAGTGATCAAACTGATATTTTAAGTTATAGAGGCTATGAACATAAGTTCACCTATGGGACTTTCAATCACCTTGTGGGCACAAATCCATCATGGCGGTGACACGAAATATACATATTTAAATTGAAGTTTCTCGCGATTCAGCCATCCGAGTGCAGTGAAACTTGGTACGCTAAATGCTTATACAAATTTTAATTTATCTAATTTATTTCAATTGCTTTCATAACCACATGATTGCAGCTGTGTGAAATTTTAAAATCTCGTTTTTGTTTCTAGTGTCCTAAAATGCGATTGCAAGTTGTTGCGATCCAGTGCTATCATCATTGTCTTTGGCTTGCAAGGAGTCCGACGGTGATGGTTTTGTATTTTGGTGTAAATTTCATACATATAGTAATATTAATAATATAGTTACGAATAAGATGAAAACGATATGAAATTCAATATAGCCTAAAACACGTTAAATAAATTTCATGGGGCCGGAATTGAGTGGGGTTAGTTTCTAGGGATCAATGATTGCTTGTGCACCGCCCTATTAAAATAAACATATTCTTGGCGAGCCTCCTAGCTGCATCACTGGAACCAACTAGAAAAGAAAGGAGTACGCAGTGGAAATGGATGTTAATTTCTGACCTGTGCTGGGCCCGTACTTGCAGGCCAGATGTGCCGAGCGACTCCAGACTCCGTGAAGGTGGTCCCACGACGAGTGGTAGGAATACCCTCCTGGTGCTAGACAGCTAGAATAAGTTAGGCCTAGGTTTGAAGAGAGAGAGAGAGAGAGAGAGAGCGAGCAGCCCGATCGCCAAACACTACTAAATAAGACACATGGGTAAAGAAATGGAAATTTAATGAATTGAAACCGAACACACAAAGAAACCCGGCCAGAATAACACACACAAAAAAAAGGTACCCTAGGGGTCAAATACAGTCACTTTCAAACGGGAAGGATGATTATAAACAATAAATTACTTACAATAATAAATAACGGAAACAAATAAAATAAATACCTGTGCCACTTCCAATAAAAATGATGTAAAAAGGGAGGAGGTAATTGACCAAAAAGGCAATCGAGCCGGTCGCTGGTCAACAACAATCACTTCTCAGCCTAGAGATGGATGGTTGTCATGACGACCACAAATAACAAGCATAGCAAAGATAAAACAAGAGGCTGTGTGCGTGTCGCAGAGGCTGTGGCGAGCAATGGGGATGCGATCGAGCTGGCAGTCCCCAGAGAAAAGAAATGCAAAAACCAAAGATACTACAAGGAGAAACAAATGACGTCAGGTGTCCGTGAAATATATCAAGATACATACACGCAATCAAACACACAAAATGCCGGCCGACGATGCAGAAATAAAACACAAAGCAACTCGTGCTTGTAGGTAGTCTAGCAAAATATGCTAAACCTATATAGTCCCCAACTTACGTTCCGAGTTCGAGCTGAATACGGTAAGGCCTACTTAAAGTTACCGCCGTGATTCAGTTGCACGAAGCATGGAATGAAGGGAATACATAAGGGCTAAAATATATGGTGTCATGCCTCGTGTTGGGAGAATGGTCGAAACGCCAACGTCCACAAACAACGGGAGACCCATTCAAAAACATGCCCAATCCAAACAGCATCAATGCACCTGGCAGCAAGAAAAACATACACTCACAAAATCACTCGCAGATATATTTCACGGCACAAATAAAAGGTTAAACGAAGACTCAAACAAAATAAAACAGGAGACCGCCATTTCGATTGGTTCCACAGCAAATCCAAGCACACGACGAAGATCAAAAAGAAAAGTTAAATTTAGGAAATGAGCATAGTGGACACAAGGTTAGATGTATTAATTACATGAGTAAATGGAAGGCTTCGGCATAATAACAATGTTAAATAAAAAGGAAAAACATTACATTTTAAATAATAAGGCGGAGAGCCTCAAGGCACGTCCGGACAGAACGTATCTCACATGGCGACTGAGTCTACCGGGACGGCCGCCAAAGAAAATAAAGAAATGAGAGATGTTAAACATGGCTCAGGATCCACACCACCCCCCAAAAGAAAAATTATTTATAATAATAAAAGATTTTTCTTTTTACATCACTAAGCACCACCGCTTTGAAATCAATCATGTCCCAAGTGTTCCAAAATACACAACATCCTTATCACACAGGTGGTTTGTCAACAACTATAACAGTACACAAAATATGAGGGGGGAGGGTGATCGATATAACAATCACTTAAGCAATTTAGCCATATCAGAAAGAATACAGTTATAAAATGAAGTAATATATAAAAATAATCAGATCGCTTCGGCGATCGCAATATCAGGACAGAACTCCTTCGGGGTCCCCAAAGGCGCGCGTTCCTTTGACGATCCCTGGGCTTGTCATAATGGTATTACGGTTCGCCTGCGCGTTACAATGACAAGAAAAGTAGATAGAGACACGGACGAAAATCATAAACAAAAGACTTTCGCCCTTTGACGCCGAAGTCTGCCATTCTCCTTATACCCATCATGAAAGTGACGTATTAAAATAACAAAGAAGCGATATAATGTGTCCATTATTTATAGAATATAAATTCTCTCCTGGCCGAGTTCGCAAAAATACATATTTTTACAATAAATATTAAGTTACACAGAGTATGTAGGCCTATTTCTTCTTGTATTATTTTCTTTCTTGAGCTCGTAAATTTGTACTTGACTCTGCTCGGTCAAAATTGGTTCAATAATAGGCAGGTCAAGGAGACGCCATATGAATACTAGCTTCCTTGGATAACATAAGCAAATTATGATTGGCTCACCTACGCAGAAAAAGGACAACATTAATCACAGCAAATAAGAAGGTTATACAATAAATGGTTTCAATTGAGATATGTGAGCTCTGGATACGTCGGTGGGATTCTCCTTGGAGATCAATTCAACAGTGACAGGTGTTAAAAATCTAGTGATAATTTTGGGCGTGCTCCAGCGAAGCATTAGTTTAGCTGACTCCTTATTCTTGGCCGAACTCTGTGGGTGCAGGCGCACTAGCACGTCGTCATTCACCTGAAAACAAACAGGTTGCCTACCCTTGTTATAGCGAGACGCCACGCGATCTCGTGCTCTTTTCAGATGCCGTACAGCAACTTCCCATTTTTCTTTGACTGAGGTACGGCGGGATGGCGCAGCCAGATAATCTATTTTCCACTGAAGCTGAAGTGGATCAACAATACGCCTTCCTAAAAACAATTCCGAAGGGGTAGAATTCGTCGATTCATGAAGAGCAGTGTTAAATCCTAAGGAGAAAAACTGAAGATTTGCGTCCCAACGTGACTGATCTGCGTTGTGGAACGCACTCAAGCAAGCCTTCAAGTTACGATGAAACCTTTCAACGTGATTTGGCTGAGGGTGGTAGGGTGCCAAAAAGACATGATCAATTCCCCAAGAAAAACACATTGATCTAAAAGACTTGGACCGGAAAACGCTCGCGTTATCGGACACTAAAAACTTTGGAGGACCAAAAACACCAAAAATATGATTGGTCAAAAGCCTAACAGTGGTACGTGTCGTGATTTCCCTGACAGGAAATAACCATACACATTTTGAAAATCCATCAACGACAGTAAGTATAGCTTTATGACCAGAAGATGACCTAACTAGGGGACCAAAATAATCTATAAAGAGGCGCTCATTAGGATATGACATCGGGTCAGCGTGGTGAAGTCCAATGCGGGAATTCTTTGCAGGCTTAGAACGTTGACACGTAACGCATTTTCGGACGAAAGCAAAAGCATCCGCTTTCAAATGAGGCCAGAAGAATTCCTGAGAGATTTTATGGAAAGTCGTCGTCATACCTAAATGTAATCCAAAACAGGATTCATGGAAATACGCCAAGAGCATACTTCGTATATTCTCTGGCACGAAAATCCTACATTTCGAAGATCGAGGAGCGGTATGCACTATAACATCATTGCGCAATGAAAACTCAGATACACCAGGATCTTTCCCGAGAATTTTTTCACGCAATGTGACACAAAATGGATCATCTGCTTGGTACGTACGGATGTCAGTAAAAGACCATGGAATGTGTTGGAGAAGATTCACTGGCTCGGGGATCTCAACAATGAGAGGAGGTTCCTCAAACATGCGTGACAAACAATCCGCTACAACATTTTCACTGCCTCTGACGTGAATGATGTCAAAGCTGAAAGAGGATAGACGAAGAATCCAACGATTTATACGTCCCAATTTTTTGACATGCGAGCGCATCCAGGACAGAGCTTCATTGTCGGTATACACTATGAAATGCCGATGTTCTAGAAAAGATCTGAAACGTTCACAGCCGAATACGACAGCCAGACTTTCTTTCTCGAAAGTGGAATACCGGCGTTCGCAATCATTAAGCATCCGACTGGCAAAAGCGATGGGTGCCAAATTACCATTCACCTGCTGACTAAGCACACAAGAAACTGCGACATCACTCGCATCACAATGTAACATAAAATCTTTCCCAAAATCCGGAGTTCGAAGGACGGGAGCAGAAGAAAGACATTCTTTCAATTTCTCAAAGGCGAGACACTGGTCGGGGCCCCACACGAATCGTACATTCTTCTTCTTCAAATAATTCAGGGGCGCTGAAATGTCCGAAAAGCCCTTAATGAACCTACTGTAAAAGCCCGCCATTCCCAAAAAACGTCGGACTGCTTTCACATTCGTGGGAGTAGGGAACTCTTGGATACATTGGACACGCTCAGGGTTCACTTCTATGCCCACATCCGAAAGAATGTGACCTAAAAATTTGATTTGCTTCGAAGCCAAAAAGATTTTGTCCGGGTTAACAGTGAGTCCGGCTCTGCGAAGACGACATAGGACTTCACGTAAATGGATCAGGTGATCCTCAAAAGACGGACTGTAAATCACGAGGTCATCAAGATAGTTAAACACAGATGAATACTTTAAATCTCCAAATAACTCATCCAAAACCCTACTCAATACTTGTCCGCCGATAGAAATGCCCATGGGTAACTTATTGAACTCAAAAAGGCCGAACGGAGTGGAGAACGCAGTTACCTTACGGCTCTCGGGATCGAGAGGAATTTGATAATGTGCACAATTCAAATCTAGGACGGAATAGTACTTCGCCCCGTGAAAATGCTGAAAAGCGCTCTCCAGAGTTGGAAGGGGAAAGTTGTCGAACACCACCTTAGAATTGAGTCGACGATAATCAACTACTAAACGAAAAGTACCCTCTTTCTTAGGCACCAGGAATGCTGGACTACCATAAGAAGACTTAGAAGGGCTCACAACACCGCGTGCCTTAAGATCATGAATATATTCTCTCATGGCAATGAGTTTGGGTGGAGAGCAAGAAAATGGCGCCGACCTAACTGGAACCTCATCAGTTAAATCAATATGACACTCGTAGCCGATAGCGGAACCTAGTTCCGACGTGAGAACATCAGGAAATTCATTCACCAAATCAGATAAAGCGTCACGTTGACTCGTGAATAAAGTAGGAGGGATTAGAACAGCAGAGATACCAGAAAAAATACAAGGAACACTCGCTTCACAAGTATTAAAATGAAACCGCTCCTTGGATTTAAACAAAAAACTGAAGGAATGATCCGAAAAATCAAGCCTCAACCCTGCTTTGTGCATAAAATCAGAACCTAAGATCATAGGCGTAGATAAGTCATCCACCACATGGAAGTTCCAATCCCAAGAATAACCACATATCTTAATATGACATGTTACAACGCTAGAAACAGAAATAGATGACTTCATCGCAGAATAAAATTTTAAACCCCCATCTTGTGGACAAATCTGAGTAACAGGAAGCTGTTCCGCGATGGAGCGCTGAATAAATGAACGTGAAGCACCAGAATCCAGTAAAGCGGGTATCGACAATTTCTTAACACTTACAGGGACCCAAGGACAGAAGTTTCCAGTCGTGGAAATGTTCATTTCCCGGCGAACTTCATTGCATGGCCACTCCGGCGGGTCTAAACCGGGGACCCATGCTCGTTTCCCTGACGCGAAGCACATCTAGGACAGGCTATGTGCGTCACGTCACGAAGACCACATGTGTGACAAAACACACGCGAGGGCGCACGGCAGGAATTAAAATGATGCCCCAAACGATCACAATTCCAACATTTTATACGGTTATACATGTTCGGGTTTCGAGGTAACTGTTGATCCTGAGGAGCGGGATTCGCAGAAGAAGTAGCATTGGGAATACTCCCGACAATATGCGAGTGGGGACGGTTAACTGCCCGGTCCTCCTGACGAGATATTGAAGATGGGTGCGCAGTCCTCTGAATCTGGGATTGCGCGCATGCAGTCTCTGGAAACAATCTGTCAGAGGGGAGGGGTGGGGGTACATATGACTTGCGCAGGCGCCGATTGAACTCGCATTCACGTCCTTGATCAACAATGTCAGCCACACTATACACACTGGACCGGCGTATGAAAGGCTTGTACTCAGGTGCCAGATTTCTATACACAATATCAACAGTTTCAATAAGGGGAAGGGGCTGCGACAACCAACTTATTAAAGTCATTAGCCCAGTAACAAAATCGTCTACAGGCTCTTCCAAACCCTGGGTACGGCGATGAATTTCAGCCTTCAAGTCATGTTCAAAATCATAAGTCGTAAACCGCTCCTTTATTGACTTACAGAAATCAACCCACGAGATGAAAGATCTGTTGGTAAGTCGATACCATTTTAAAGCTAAGCCACTCAACAATAACGGTAGGCAGACAACAATGTCGTCTGGTTCGAGGTCATAACAATGGCAGAGTTCACTGACCCTGTCTAAGAACTCAAATACAGACGAAACTCCCAGTTCACCAGAAAATGAAATTCCCCACTTGGACACTATATTGGCTACGCCTCCCTTGCGATGGCCTTTCACCTCAGTCAATGGATTAGTGTCTTTCCCACAGACAATTTCAAACGATAGCAGATCATCGTCAGACTGGAAGAGCTCCTTCTTCACGTTACAACCTGGGAGAGAATACATGGCTAAACTACAGAAGTACTGCTAGCTACAATTCAAAACAATAACTGCAAATGTCTTGCCTCCGTCCTGCGCCTGAAATGAGTACGAAACAAGAAGTAGGGTTGTTTAGTACATTACCAATGCTGGGGTTCGTTGATAGGGTCCAACTCATTGCACTCTCCTTACAGTTTGTTATTTTTATGGTCCATACTCCTTGGAAGTTCACATTGACTCTTAATATTTGTTTGCATAGTATGCAATAAGGAACATGTAACAGAATAAAAACAACATTGAAAAATATGCAGCGAAATATTAAAATCCAATGGATATGGCTAAGCGACCAGGAGACTTAACCTCGCAACTGATACCATCTGCACCGCCCTATTAAAATAAACATATTCTTGGCGAGCCTCCTAGCTGCATCACTGGAACCAACTAGAAAAGAAAGGAGTACGCAGTGGAAATGGATGTTAATTTCTGACCTGTGCTGGGCCCGTACTTGCAGGCCAGATGTGCCGAGCGACTCCAGACTCCGTGAAGGTGGTCCCACGACGAGTGGTAGGAATACCCTCCTGGTGCTAGACAGCTAGAATAAGTTAGGCCTAGGTTTGAAGAGAGAGAGAGAGAGAGAGAGAGAGAGCGAGCAGCCCGATCGCCAAACACTACTAAATAAGACACATGGGTAAAGAAATGGAAATTTAATGAATTGAAACCGAACACACAAAGAAACCCGGCCAGAATAACACACACAAAAAAAAGGTACCCTAGGGGTCAAATACAGTCACTTTCAAACGGGAAGGATGATTATAAACAATAAATTACTTACAATAATAAATAACGGAAACAAATAAAATAAATACCTGTGCCACTTCCAATAAAAATGATGTAAAAAGGGAGGAGGTAATTGACCAAAAAGGCAATCGAGCCGGTCGCTGGTCAACAACAATCACTTCTCAGCCTAGAGATGGATGGTTGTCATGACGACCACAAATAACAAGCATAGCAAAGATAAAACAAGAGGCTGTGTGCGTGTCGCAGAGGCTGTGGCGAGCAATGGGGATGCGATCGAGCTGGCAGTCCCCAGAGAAAAGAAATGCAAAAACCAAAGATACTACAAGGAGAAACAAATGACGTCAGGTGTCCGTGAAATATATCAAGATACATACACGCAATCAAACACACAAAATGCCGGCCGACGATGCAGAAATAAAACACAAAGCAACTCGTGCTTGTAGGTAGTCTAGCAAAATATGCTAAACTTATATAGTCCCCAACTTACGTTCCGAGTTCGAGCAGAATACGGTAAGGCCTACTTAAAGTTACCGCCGTGATTCAGTTGCACGAAGCATGGAATGAAGGGAATACATAAGGGCTAAAATATATGGTGTCATGCCTCGTGTTGGGAGAATGGTCGAAACGCCAACGTCCACAAACAACGGGAGACCCATTGAAGATATGCCCAAATCAAAACAACTTCAATGCACCTGGCAGCAAGAAAAACATACACTCACAAAATCACTCCCAGATATATTTCACGGCACAAATAAAAGGTTAAACGAAGATTCAAACAAAATAAAACAGGAGACCGCCATTTCGATTGGTTCCACAGCAAATCCAAGCACACGACGAAGATCAAAAAGAAAAGTTAAATTTAGGAAATGAGCATAGTGGACACAAGGTTAGATGTATTAATTACATGAGTAAATGGAAGGCTTCGGCATATTAACAATGTTAAATAAAAAGGAAAAACATTACATTTTAAATAATAAGGCGGAGAGCCTCAAGGCACGTCCGGACAGAACGTATCTCACATGGCGACTGAGTCTACCGGGACGGCCGCCAAAGAAAATAAAGAAATGAGAGATGTTAAACATGGCTCACTTGGACAGATGTTCTTCCTGATACCAATCTCATGGAAGGAGTTAATGAGATGTTGTTGTTGTTGTTGTTGATCCATTAAGGAGCTTTTAAGATATCGTGGTCATGCAGCCACTTGAGTGCGTCTGGAATCTTTCTGATAACCTGTGTTATTGTGATTGCTATAATAGTGTGTGTAGTTGTAATTTGGATGAGTATTTGGAAGGATGTGACCGTGGCCGTAATTTAGGAACCATCCCGGCATTTGTCTGGAGTAGAAGTGGGGAAACAACAGTAAACCACTTCTTGGATGGCTGAGGTTGGAATCGAAACCACCTCTTCTCAGTTCTGCCTCACGAGGCTGAGTACACCCCGTTCCAGCCGTCCAACCAGAATTGAATTTCTTGGCTAAACCGGGAATTGAACCCCAGCCTCCTCGGCGACAGCCAAGAGTGGTAGCCACTACGCAATGAGGCGTACGAAATGAAGCGATTGCAGTTTAATTAAAGGGGGAAACGTGTTTGAAGGAAGCGCCCATGTTCTATCCTAGCAATTGAGTGGAGTTTAAACTGGGAAACCACTGATTATCACTGCAAGGAAGGCAATGGTGAATCTCAATTTTTAAGTTAGGCCTATGTAGTAAACAAGACCTGTTTGCCATCTCTTGATGAATGCAGTACATTTGCATTTGTCTGCTGGCACAGGCTAGAGTAAAATGTGGCTTTTCACCGAGGTCTCAGTCTCACTCATGGCTGTGATTATATGGAAGCTACTGAGGTATGGGTGGTGCTTAGTAATGACATTCAGGGCTCAGTCTGTGCCTGTGGATGCTGTGAAAGGCTCTACTCATAGGGTTAGTACTGTTGTTCTGACTCGGTGAGGAAAGTAATGGCAAACTACCTCACTCTTCTTCTTGCCTAGTACGCCTCAATATAGCGCTGCCTTGGGTTTTTGTGGGTGTCTACCCACATACCCTAACGGTGGTACTTTTTGAGGATCAAACCAGCCTTCAGGCTGACTACCTAATAGACATGTAGTATTCATACAGTAGAATGTAAAAGACTGACATAGAGACTTGATGTGACCAAGACTACAACCTATAAATATAACCATTATATAGCTTTGAGACTAGCCTCCGTGGCTTAGGTGGCAGCACGCTGGCCTCTCACCGCTGGGTCCGTGGTTCAAATCCCGGTCACTCCATGTGAGATCTGTGCTGGACAAAACGGAGGCAGACAGGTTTTTCTCCGGGTACTCCGGTTTTCCCTGTCAAAATTTCATTCCAGCAACACTCTCCACTATCATTTCATTTCATCTGTCATTCATTTAATCATTGCCCCAGAGGAGTGCGTCAGGCCTCGGCAGCCGGCACAGTTCATATCCTCGCCGCTAGATGGGGGGCTTCATTCATTCCATTCCTGACCCGGTCGGAGACTGGAAGTAGGCTGTGGATTTTCATTTCATATAGCTTTGAGGCTAATAAGTCGAGTGGAAATTTTAAGTAACGACGTTCCGAGACAACTGCTTGTCCTTTTATCAAAGTTTGCATTGAAAGAAGGAATGAGCAAACAATGACATGTAGCCTCCCTAGATAAAAGAAAAAAGTAAGATAGGAATCCATGTCGAAACAAATAGTTACTCCAACTATGATTCTCAGCAGCCAAACAATGTTCATATACAGGTGTTTCAGAAATACTGTTACAATCTTTGTGGATTGGTTCCTTACACCAACACAAGAAAAAAAATGTTCACATACACATTTGTCCCAAAATCCTTCGTTTTCGATTTATTAATATGAACATTTTACAGTGACACATTAATTGACAGCCTGTTTGTAAGTTTTTAACACAGGAACTTTTATCAAAAAAGGTTCCTGACACCGACAGATGGAAAAACTGTCAAATGCACAGGTGTTCCAGACAGGCTCGCCATCAGCACCAGTTTAGGATTAATGTATGGGCTGGCATTGTAGGTCCATACGTTCTACCAGCACGTCTTACAGGTGCTGTCTCCAGAGACTTTATCCAGAACACCCTTTCAGACTTACTGCATGACAATGTGCCCCTGCAAATACGACAACGTATGTGGGGGATGCATGATGGGGCTCCTGCACACTTTAGTCACCTTGTGCGCACTGCACTGACGGAGATCTTTCAGGGCAGAGGAGGACCCGTTCCATGGCTTGCACGGTCCGTTAGACTTTTATCTGTGGTGTCAGGAACCTTTTTTGATATGAGTTCATGTGTTAAACACTTCCAAACAGGCTGTCAATTAATGTGTCACTGTGCAATGTTCTTTCATTTATAAAGCGAAAACGAAGGATTTTGGGACATATGTGTATATGAACTTTTCTTTTCTTGTTTTTGTGTAAAGAACCAATCCTCAAAGTTTGTGAAAGTATTTCTGAAACGCCCTGTATAGATCTACAGGGTCTTTCAATCAAAGTGCGGCCAGCAGCGCGGCGCGTAGAGGCAGCTCGCTGAGCTTAGGGTCGAGAGTCCGAAGCATCAATCCAACAGCACTTCCTTCCTTATCTTAATTATGACATATGCTGTGACAGCAACGCGCTGGATATGCTCGTCTCACCTTTATAGCTGCACGTTCTACCTAGAGCGCTGGACCGGCCGCACTTTGAGTGAAAGACCCTCTACAATCGGCATTTATTTAGTTATCTCATGACCAACTGACATAAACTCGTTCGGGTCCCAGTCCAACGTGGCCTGTTCGAACAACGCGCCCATGTAAACAAATTGAACTATTATCCTGTATCCCTCCGTGGAAATCTACTCGGGCAGCGAGATAATTGCTAGATCAATAGTGGTCTGAGAGGAAAGGCGAAGGAGAAGAGCCTTGCTCCAGGAGCAAGAAGAAATTCCCTACTCAATCTGACCGTCGTGGATGGTATATAGCCTACGTTTATCTACCATGAACCCATGTTTCACTTCTCCCCTGAATTCGATACGTGTTTTATTTGGGCCAGGGTGTGCCATGCTGTGCAATTGCGCACGTGGATATATGGTGGGCAGTTCGCACGTGAGGTAGACGTAACTTGTTAGGTATTGTCCAATCCAGTTTGATACTGCCTGTCACGTGGTCTCGACTGAACTGCTTGGTCATGGATAGCTTGTTCCTCCATTGTGGTGGAGTTAGTTAGTTATTGTTGTTTTAAGGGGCGGAACTACAAGGTCATCTGCCCCTCTTAACACAGATTAAAGAATACAAATTTGGAGTTGAAATTAAAATTTTGAGGTGGACACCTAAATTTAAAGAGACCTAAATTAAAAAACAAAAACAAAAAATCAATCAAAAGTAAAAGTTATAAAAATGAACAAAAATTACGGAAAAACAAAAACATTATCATTCAAAAACGAACAAGTCGTTGAGTCAATGTTCACTGGAGAATTTAGATTGCTGGCCCTAACCCACTCTCACTTATAAAGCGGATAACGCGATCAGCAGCCACCGCGTCATCGGCTAATATAAGATTGAGTGTGATCTGCAAACCAAGGTTTCTTCGTAAGTCAGCAAGATCCACACACTCGGTTAAAATGTGGGCCACGGTGAAAACGGCTCCACAGGTACAAAGTGGGGGGTCTTCCCTTCTCATTAGGTACGAGTGGGTGGATCTTGTATGGCCTATCCTTAGCCTACACAAAATGACGGACTCTCTCCGTGACCGGAAAGAGCTCCGCCACACGCGAGTAGTTCCCTTGATCGCACTCAGTTTACTGGGCAGTGGGTCGGCTAGCCACTGACTCTCCCAAAATGCCAGAACTTGTAGGCGTAACTGAGAGCGAATATCTCTAGCGGGTACCTCCATTGGTCGAGGTGGTAGTGATACCGCCTCTTTTGCAGCTTGATCCGCTAACTCATTTCCCGCAATTCCCATGTGGCTTGGAAGCCACAGAAAGGTGATTCGAGTGTCAGCGCGGCACAACCCGGCTAGTAGGTCATGGATTCGCTGCACTAAGGGGTGTTGTGGGAAACATGTAGCAATTGGCTGCAACGAACTCAAAGAATCGGTACACACGAGAAAGTGGATTCGTGCAGCCTGTAGTGCAAACTGCAGAGCTTCATAGATGGCAACGAGCTCCGCAGTAAACACACTACAGGCCTCAGGCAAAGATATGTTGGTGTTTGCGCCATCAATAACGTAAGCACAACCCACCTTCTCGTCCACATTCGAACCATCCGTGTAGAGAATGCCAGCGTCCGGAAATTGGTGAACTATGCTGTGGAACTGAGATAGCCTCGCTACAATTGGAAAGGAACGGGCCACCCTACTGAACGCAAACCCCGGTTTAAGATGCCAACTTGCTGATTCCTGGGCACAAGCGAGTACTCTAGACCAGTCGCCTATATCCCGGTGAATGTGGCGCTCTTTGATCTGGTTAATTCTTTTGAGCGGTGAGTTACTGATGTCCATTATACCAGGTATAGCAGTACGATCATATAGCGCGCACTAAAACAAAGCATATTCCACAGTAAAACTTAAATATTCTACAAAATAGTCAGCTACGATTCAAAATTTGCAAAATAAATCTTATAATGGAAAAGATCTGATTAAAGACACTCATATTGGAAGATACTGTACCATTCGTTTATCGTTAATTCAAAATTTTGGAAACATTAGATGGATGATGTAAATTATTATATTTCACATGGAGTCTACAACTGGTGTGTAAATCTTTAACTTATAGGGATTATGATTACAGATTGGTTACTCGGGACTTAGGGTAAGGTTCTATTCATAAAGTCTGTTAATTTCTTTTAATATCGTATGGCCTCGGATGCCGGGTGCAAGCTTTGTTATTTGTTATTTGTTATTGGTGGATTGTTTTGCTACTGCTTTCGTGCTGAAATCTTGAGCATTTCTGTTGGCCTCGTATTCTTTCATCTTCCTGCTGAACTCTTTCGTACGTTCCTTGGACCATTTCCGGGCCGTGTTGAGGTGAGTATCTGTAATACAGTAGATGTTAAGAAACGTCAGAGAGTGGCAGAAGGTAGTAACTCCTATCTTTTATTATGTCTTGCTGAATATTATGTTCTGCAAGATCCTTCTCAACTTGTTTGATCTACAGGCATCCAATGGCTTTAGGACAGCCTGGTTTGGTTCATTACCTACAGGTAGCCGGAGACAGCCATGCGTCTTCTTCTGATATCATATGTCAGAGTCTCCTGGTGTTTGTACACTTCATAATTTGTGTACAATTCACAATTTGGTGGTTTGTACCATCGTCTTTCATCTGGTAAGAACCTCATTATTATTATTATTATTATTATTATTATTATTATTATTATTATTATTATTATTATTATTATTATTATTTATTTTGCGCATGCGCTTACCCATTCTCAGCAATTGCTGGAAAGAAAACATTTACAATCCCAGATACCGTACATATCACAAGGAGCAAATTCTTGGTGACTGCATTGAGTAGTAGCTTCATATTTCCCTCACTGCTTCAGGCCTGACTGCCCAAGAACAGCCTTACTACGCGACACGTAGAAAGTATGACTGCATCAGTTTGAAAAGGCCTGGGTCTAATTTCAACGCCGTGAGCGATTCCTTTAAGTTGTTGGGAATCACGCCAGTGCTGGAGATAATAATAGGAACTGTCCTGACTTGTGCCACGTGCCATTGTTTCCTTATCAGTTCGGAAAGCTCTGTGTATTTTGACAGCTTTTCAACATGCTTTGTTAGTATGTTGCCACTGTTTGGGATCGCCACATCTATGAAGGTGGTGTGCTTAATGCATTTGTCAAAAAGAACTAAATCAGGTCTGTTGTGCACAGCAGATTGGTCTGTCAATACAGTACGATCCCAGTACAACGTAAAGCTGTCATTTTCCAGTACACTTTCAGGAGCAGATTTGTAGTACGGCACTTTCTCTTGGCTCAGCAGTTGAAGTTGTATAGCCAATTCTTGATGTACTATCTTGGCAACAAAATCATGTCTCTTCCTATATTCTGTCCCTGCAAAATGGATGTTGGGCAACCGTATCTGCAATGGTCATCTTGCACAGATGCATCCTTGATTATGAACTTTAGGTAGTTCCTCGTGGGGACAACCTGGTCCTGAATAGCCATTATTATTATTATTATTATTATTATTATTATTATTATTATTATTATTATTATTATTATATTTTTTATTATTAGCCTATTTCTATTTTATGAAAAAATAAGCTTATGAGATCTCCTTTTGTCCGTGTGTTGTGTGTACGTGTGTGATTCGTGTGTGTGTGTATGTGTGTGTGTCCCCTAATACAATCTAAACGGCTGAAGCGATTTCAATGAAACTCGGTAAGATCATAGCACCATTCTGGCCGACTCCGACCGTGCCCTTCAAATTTTATTGTGTCTCACCAATCCAACAAGGCGGCTGTGCGAAATATTTCACCAGCATTCAGTATCTCCGAAGCAATTACCGATATCAACCTGACATTTTTTACGGTGATAAAGGGAACTACTAGAAGTTCACCTATGAGACTTTCAAAAACCTGGTAACTACAAAACCAACATGGCGGCCAAGCGAAGCTGAAACATTTAAATAGACTTTTCTCGAGATTTAACCATCCAAACGTAATAACATGGTACAGCAAATGTCTATACACATTGTAATGCACTGGCGTCTACTTTAGTTCAATTGTTTACACAACCTCAAAATGGCGGCTGTGCGAAATATTTCACTGGCATTCAATATCTCCGAAACTTTTTATGATATCACCTTGAAATTTCGTACGGTGATAAAGGGCACTGCTACAAGTTTATAAATGTAACTTTCAAAAACCTGTAAAGTACAAAACGAACATGGCGGCCGAGCGAAGTTGAAACATTTTAATTGACTTTTCTCGTGAGTACCATCTGAGCGCAGTGAAATGTGGTACAGTAGATGATTATACATATTGTAATGCACTGACATCTATTTTAGTTCAATTGTTTACATAACCTTAAGATGGCGGCTGTGCGAAATTTTAAAATTAAGTTTTTATTTCTTGTGTCATAATCATGCGATCGAAGTGAAAGCTTGAATAATGAAGCTACCCAATAATTTTCCGTTAATAGTACATAACTCTATGGCCCATACATATAACAATCCAAAATGGCGAGCATTCGAAATATTTTTAGGGTTCTCAATATCTAAGAATCTTTTACAGCAATAAAACTGAAACTTTTTATGTTCATAGACGCTATGAACATAAGTTCACCTATATGCATTCAGTAACCTGGTGAGCACAAATTCAACATGGTGGCGACGCGAAATATAAATATTTAAATGGACGTTTCTCGCGATTTAACCATCCGAGTGCAGTAAAACTTTGCACGTTAAATGCTTATACAAATGTTAATCCACTGGTATCTAAATTATTTCAATTGTTTTCATAACCACAAGATGGCAGCTGTGCGAAATTTCAAATCTCGTTTTTACTTCTTGTGTCCTAATCATGCGATTGAAGTCTGAATACCACACGTACACAATAATCTTCATGTAATAGTACATAAATTAAAATCCAACATGGCAACCATCTGAAATATTTAGACGGCTCTGAATATCTACGAATCTATCAAAACGATCAAACTGTAATTTTGTATGTTGATAGAGTCAGTTAACATCAGTAGGATATATGAAAATAGGCTGTATTTTTCTTCACGGAACTACTTGTTTTTATAATCGTTTCGGTCGTCTATGGACCACGTTATTTCTACTGCCTTTTCCCTCTCTCTTTCACATTGGCCCAGTATTCGCGCATTCTTCTTAGATGAGCTTCCTTCCGTTCTTCGGTCCACTTCTTGCCGGTTTTCAATATAGGTTTTGGCTGAAAACTCTGTATCTCCCCAAGTTTCTTCTTCAAAGAGTTACGTTCCAAGATGTCCTCATGTGATATCCCCAGTTCTTGTAGGTCTTTTTCCACCTCTGTAAACCAGATTGCTTTGGTTTTCTTTCCCACAAAGTAGGCACAGATTCGATTGGACAATCTTCATTATTATTATTATTATTATTATTATTATTATTATTATTATTATTACATATGAAATTCACATACAAATACAAAATAATCACTGTCGAACTCCTTGCGAGCCAAAGACATTCATGATAGCACTGGATCTAGAGATGTTCAGAGAAAGTCACTGAAGAGACAAAACCTTACGTAGGCTACTATACGTGGAGTATCAAGGAGGACAGCCTTTTGCATTAATTGCTTATTACGGTTTATCCTTTGCACTTCCCAGTCCTTTGTAACTAATCCATTGATAGAGACAACAATTGCTATAACGAAAACTTTCATTAAGCCGTATATATGATTGAGATGGTAGCCTTGTGTGTTTGCTTATCGATTATTATTATTATTATTATTATCATTATTATTATTGTTATTATTATTATTATTATTATTATTATTATTATTATTATCCCTATGTATGTGAGATTGTGATGAAATGTTCTTACAAAATTGTGACAGAAACATGAGGCTTGTTGGAGGAAATTTTTATAACCCGTTATCCTAATAACAGGAAATTAGTTAGTTAGTTATTGTTGTTTTAATGGGCGGAACTACGAGGTCATCTGCCCCTAACAGGAAATTCTCGTAATAATTATTACAGCACGTTAGTGATCTCTAAATCCGTACTCCCGGGAAAATATTATTATATACGTGACGCTAAATATTGTCTTTTTTATATTTCGAAGGGAGTAAATATCAAACGGGTAATTAAGTGAGATTTATAATACCGCACTAAACGCAGCGGACAGAAACCATTCTAAGTTGATGAGTTGCGCGCACGGAACGAAAAAAACATGAAACACGAGCGCTTGTAAAGTAAAAGATAGTAAAAACGATCCGCGATGAATCAGACAGTAGTCCCTAACGTCTTTCAACCAAGCACCCACATCCTAGATCATGATACATGAAAACATCCCCACCCTTCAAACGCAGTGATAAGTTTAATTATCTGAAACTGCTACTGAATACTCGTCTACCCAAACTACGAGAAAATTATGCAAAAAATCACCTGTCTGACACCAACAATCTCTCAGGAACTATTACAAAAACTTGTCCGGCTCGGTGAGTAATTAGATAGGACGCCAACCTTGGGTTCAAAAGGCCCCCGGTTCTATTTCTGGACAGGTCGTACGATTTATTCTTTGTGTTGATATTCCTATGACTCAGAAGGTGAGTGTTTTATGATATATTCCGCTTTAATTTCATCCTCATCACGAAATGCCGAACATTCATTGACATAAACTCAGAAGTCTTGCACCAGGTCTCTCTGGAGGCCACCCTTGATTATTATGATGATTATTAATATTTATTTATTTCCCTTTCTTTTTGGTCAGGGTCCTCCAAGGACCACGTGCAATTACAATGCTTCATTCTTTGGTTTTCCTTCTTCCTCCAACACTCCTTCATCCGTTAACTGTGTATCGTTTTACTCTCCTCGGATCATTTTTGTTTTCCTCCTGCCTTGGAATCCTTCCTTTTTTGAAGATTTTCATTCTGGAAATCTCTTCTTATTATGTACGTACAGGCCACAGTTGCTTCCTTCTAGCCCCTTGTCTAAAACGTTTCTTCTTCTCTTATATTGTTTCCTTCCAAATATTTGGCGGCTTCTTGAATCCAAGTTGTTATTCACTTGTTGTTCCAAAAGTGTTTTATATTATTATTTATTATTATTGTTATTATTATTATTATTATTATTATTGTTATTATTATTATTTAACATCCTTATGCCCGTCTAAGGAGCACAGTTTAAACTATCTACCAGATCTTGCTTTCTTGTCCTTCCAAAATCTCTTCATCTTCTTAGTATGGCTCCCTCTGCGCTCCTCCGCCCAGGTTCTTTTGGTTGTAATGTTTGGGTGGTCATAAAATTGATGATGTTCAGTTAGTTCTCTGAATTTAGAACTTTCCAATACCATATCACTTGAGATGTCTATTTCCTGAAGGTCTTTTCAACTTCAAGCAGCCAGTTATTTTTATCTTTCATTGAGAAGGTAAGAATTAGAATTATTTTAGTGAGCCTGTAATCTCTTATTCTCAGAATAAGCCCATAACTATTCGAATGTAGTTTCCTGAATGTGTCTGAGATTTTCTACGAATGCTGATAAAGCTCCTGGGATTAAGTTTTCATCCCCATTCCAGTACAAGCTGGGATAAAAGATTTCCTCAAGATTTTCATTCTTGTTTTTGTATATCTTTAATTATTATTGGTCTGTCTCAAAGATCAGTGTTTCAGAAGAGTATAGTGGCTTGGGATTTGATTACAGTGTTGTAATGTAATTGTCCTTTATGTTCGACCCTGACTATTATATGTCAGAAATCTGTACTATAATGAAGCTCATTATAACACTATTTTTCTTTATGAAACAGTTTCTCCCACCAATCAGAGCTCAAGAAACAGTTGTTTGATCAATTAGATAATTAGATGCTATGAGTTCCATGGCCTTATAATTTTAATTTAACTGCCTGGCCTAGTGTCATAGTAGGGTAATCGAGGAGGCCATGGTCAAATACAAGGCATAATCTGCGTCTCATGCGCTCTGTTCAGTACATAAAACTGGCGAAATCTCGACAGATATTTATGAATATTTATGTTCCAACATAAAATAGTTGTAATAATTATCGTCGAACATAAACAGTCGTATGCAACTCGCCTATAATGGTAATTAAGGCACTCGTATGGAAATAAACATACTCGTGTCTTAATTATTGCCATTATAGCCTCGTTGCATAATGTACTATTACGGGATTGTTCTCTTAATACTCCTGTTCCATGTAATTCTGGTAGGCTCTTTGCAATTTATTAAACGCGTATTTTTTTCTGCATCCCACTCAAGGAAAAACTTCGATATTCCCAACCATCGGCCATTCTTGGAGTTGTCTTCCGAGATTTCCTCATTTCGTCTTCTTACAGGATGGTACCTTCCAACAGGCCACAGTTGCATCCTTCCAGTAGCTTGCCTAAAAACGTTCATCTTCATTTCTTACATCTCGATCATGATCACGTAATAACATTGGCGCCAAGGAGGGCATCTGGTAGTAAAAATTACTCATAATCTCTTGTCATTCTCTAGCTCATAGAAACGGGAATAATGAGCGGTGAACTACTTTGTATTAATACCATCTAATATATCAATGTCAAATAATTTGAAGTATATAAACGGGATAATCTGAATGTTGGTTGAAGCAACAGTAACCGAGATATAGCAGCAATCGCTGGAATATTTATTGATCCTTTTCCAAATTCAATGTAATAATACTACACTGAACACATTCGTGAAGGTATTGGCTGCAATCTGTGTTTGCCATAAACATATTACTGAGGTGGTCATGTTTGCCTCTGGTAAGCAGTGGGATTGATATTTTGGGCTTTATTAAATCCACCTTCTTAAGAGACGCCTTTGGTCTACTGTATGAAATGTTTCGTTTGTGGTTATTTGCTGGAGTATTTTGATAAATTGAGTCTTCCAAGCCATTCATTTACACCGTCATGTTGTTGACTCAGTGACTACTGTAGAAATTGTTGTGAGGTAGATCACTCAGGGAAATACAGACATTAGTAACATATATATACTCATCGTGCTTTCCTGTCCGTGTAATATTATGTGTCAAACACATGTCGATCATATCGTCCTAATTAATTTCATAGATTTCTCGAATGATGCAAACTGAGTACATAGTGCACCTGGACTTGAAATAAAGAAGACAATTTTCCATCCTCTCATTTACCTGGGTTGAGTGAGGGAACCCTGGGATAAACGTCACTAAGGATGGAATCTGAAAACTCCAGAATTCGAACCTATGATTCTCTGACTTGTTGTATCTCCGTAGTGGAGGTTTAAAATCTGACACAATAAGTTTCTTCAGTACCGGACTTATACAGTGTCACTGTTTAGAACAGCTATAGACAAACAGCAGATCATGCTACTGATCGCCAATGTTCTTGGAGGACGAAGCACTTGAAGAAGAAGAAGAAGTAGCGGAATAGTGAACACAGCACTGAATAGGATTGAACCCGTGAAAAATAGAAAGACTTATATCAAAGAGTTATTATTTCGATTAGTATTCAAGTATTTATAGCAGGCTATATTCAGGTTTATGTTTTATTTCTCTATACAATTTTCAAGAGATTTAATGGGAAAGCATTTATCATTTCCCCAAATATAGACATGTTAATTCACTGTTATAATTTTAAGAGAAGAGTCAAAATTATAATAAAAATAAAAAATAAAAACCAAGAGTAGTGAAAGGGTATCATAGGGGAAGAAATATCAAGAGTTGAATACGGAGACAAAATGTTTCAATAAGGTAAGATCATTACGTGAGTGATCACAAGACATGACAAATGGGAGTTAATTACATAATTACAACTTGTATGGCAAAGTGTATATATTTTTTTTTTTTTTTGCAAATGGTTACAAACAAATTAATTTTATATTATCAATTCATTCATCTTAGGTTACGTTCCATGAAATGATACCATTAAATCCACTGATGGAGAGCAATATTCCCCAATTGCTCTTTACTACAGGAAGAACTCACATTAGCCACGGCGATTTGCCATTGCAGAGGTCATTGCTCTCAGCGATGTGCCATTATCAGCATGCAATAGCGCCTTAAATCCCGTAGAACGGGAGATGCCAACAAAAACAGCAAGTGAGGGAGAAGTATACACGGCATATAGAATCTTGTGTATTCCATAAGAAAAGAAAAGACGGTATTATACATGAGGTTTCGTGTAAGAATAAACATTCACTCTGATAAAGAAGGAATAATTATGGGCAATCATATACCGGGTGTATTGAAATAAAGTAGCCAATTATGCTGAATTCAGAATTCTGAGAAAAGCATTTCAGCATATTTCCTATCTATTCGCATCAATGTTGTAGAGCATAAATAAATAATAACATAAATAAATAAATAAATAAATAAATGAGTAAATAAATACCGACAGTAGTGGCTACGCGGGTTAAAGCGCTGCGTTAGGTCAAGGGGCCAGGCTCTCTGCTGACTCGGTAGACGCGTGGGTTCGAGCCCCACCGTCGGCTGTCCTTGAAATGGTTTTCCGTGGTTTCCCATTTTCAACACCAGGCAAATGCTGGGACAGTACCTTCTGACAGGCCACGGCCGCTTCCTTCCACATCCTTGCCCAGTTTCATTCCTCTTCATCCATTCCATCTCTAATCCCGACGCGCAGGTCGCCCACGGGCGTCGACTAGAAAGACCTGCACTCGGCCTCTCAGGAGGCTACACGACAAAAAAAAAAAGTAAATAAATAAATAATAATAAAAACTTTACGAGCGTTACTGTAGTCGCATATGATGTGTAATATATGACATAGAAGAAACCTCACGTGAAATTGTAGATACACCGGTATTTTATAATATTATTGGCACAAATATTAATCTATTGTAAAAGGGAGTGTTTTACAGATACTGTAGTTTATAATACGGAACTCATTTGATTAGATGATTTGTATCTTCCACCAGCACTAGCCTAAATAAAGAATACGATATGGATCAACTAGATTAATAGACGCGATACCGCTCATAACCTTAAATTCCTTATAAATAGGCCAACTTGCGAGTAAATGCAATGTGCACAGCAGTAGATCATGAAAGGCTTGCCCAGTTCCCGGACCTCTTGATTCATAGACCAACACGTAATTTCATATGGATTCTGTTAAAATTAGTCATATTGATATGATTAGCAGCATAGTATCGAGAAGGCAGTGCGAGAACAATCACGAAGGCAGTGCGAGAGTAGAAATATCAAGTAGGCAGTGAAGAAAAAAACAGAGTCTTGGAATTGTTATGTATTATTAGTGTGTAAATAAAAAATATTTTTGTGTGTTGATGAATGTCCAGGAGGGATACGATCCAGCTGGCAGTGCGTCTTACACACTTCCGTTCGATCCACTTCCGTCCCATTTTTTAAAACCAATCCCACAAAAATATCCAGCAACCGAGTCGAAAGAAGTTACACATCAATAAGTAAATAAACAAATGAATGAATAAATGAATGAATCTTTGAATAAATAAATGAATAAATAAATAAATAATAAAGTACAAAATACAACAAGGAAATAAATAAATAAGGATTGGGTTCTTGGCTGCTACGAAAGGCACTGCGATATGCCATTTCCTTTGCTGAGGTGCCGCATTTTGCCCATAAAGAGATCATTCAAGTGCCACTCAATCTACGCCAACCGACTGAGGCATGGTTCGATCCCTCGGGGACAGCAGGAGGTTCGGCTCTAAATCCCGACTGCGGTCACAATTTCATTGCTTACTCCGTAGAACATTATTATTATTATTATTATTATTAATATAATTCTTATTATTATTGAGGGGCTGATGACCACACTGTTCTACCCATTTAAACAACAATAAATAATAATAATTATTATTATACTTATTGTTATTATTATAACCACATCAGTGGATACAAATCAACACATCGTCGGCTTCTTTCCAAGACGGTATGGCAACATCTGTTAGGGTGGCACATTAAGAAACGAGCGAACTATGGAACAGGTCTCCGAGATGACTGCCTTCGGTTTGATGATATGTAGACTAGAATGTATTCCCGATTTTTCTAGGTTGCGAACCAATGATTTAGGAATATTGCTGGTAGAAGCGATGACTATGGGCAGCACCACTACACTTTCCTGTCTCCACATTTGCCGTATTTCCTCTGCCAAGGGCAGATACTTTGTAATTTTCTCTCATCAGGTTTGTTACAGATAATGGACAATTAGAAAGGTATAGGGCGCCAGGAAATATTCTCCGCAGTCGCTACGTGGAGCTGCGAGAGGTTGCGTCATCAGTTTAGTTGGCAGCACAGTGTCCTTGATAGGGTGAAGGCCACATGTGTCGAATTCGTCAGTGCGAATAGTTAGATCATTGGAAGAGTGCAATAGTATGTTATGAATGTCAGTGGTGAGTATAAAGTTTATTGTTTGTTTGTTACGATACAAGCGACAGCCGTGCTGCCAACGTAACTGGTGACATAATCTCTCGCAGCAGCTTGTAGGCACTGCGGAGAACATTTCCTGGCGTCCTGTATTATTATAAATATTATTTTTATCATTATTATTATTATTATTGCGGCACATACTTTGTTGATTGTTGTCATTTACATCTACTTCCTTATTTTGATGTCTCAAATCAATACTCCAGTTGCGAATGTAATAATTTATCCTAAATAGCCTATACTACAGTATAGGTATTTATTTTGAATTCCAAGTTCTTCTAGCTACCGATCTCAGGTTCACCCGTGTAAACAGCGCCCTTGCAGGAGTATCTGTCTGTGGTAATACATATGCATTTGGTATAGTAAAATTTGTAACTTATTTTATGTTAGGTAGTTAGTTAGTTATTGTTGTTTTAGGGAGCGGAACTACACTAAGAAATTGTATTTTAAACAGTTGGTGTATGTTAAGCGTCGTGTTGTCAGGGCTGCATCCTGCATTCGTTTATTTTTCTTCCTGTGACTAGTACATGCCACGGTGCAAATATCTCTAATGGTACCTCGTATAACCAACAAAGGTTGGTTTTCTGGGTCCTTTCTACTTATCTTTAATTAGTTCATTCACAACCAAACGTAAATTAAAATTTATCCGTTCATTTTACGATAAAGTATACTTATTCTCAAGTAGTGTTTCCCATAATCTCCCTTCAATCAGTAATATGGTTTTAATGTGAAGCAATGATTATAAATATATCTTTAATGTGTACTTAGGACGAATTTCAGCCCAAACACCCAGCCATAAGACGGAGGTCTGAGTTTCATTCCCGGCTTTGAAATAAATTTTATTAGGAATGAAAAATGGTCCACTCTGCCTTGGGAGACAGAACTAGGAAAAGCTGGATTCAGTTGCTACCTTAGTCACCCTAAAAGCAGTTTATTGTGGTTTCCCACTTCTACTCTAAGCAAATTCCGGGATGGTCCCTAATTTAAGCCACGGATGCCCCCTTCCCAATCATCACCTGCATAACAAATACATACACTATTAGAGACACCACAAAACACAGGTTGTCAGAGAGATTCTCCATACACCCAAGTACACGGTCCTAAATGGTCACGATGTGGCAAACCTCCTACATGAATTGATAACAACAAAATACATGTACCGAAAATCCACTAAATGATTTTAATAACAATTCCAGTCTGATCGGTGAAAACATATACAGTAGAGGCATAAAATGTCCCTTAGAAGCACATACAGAACGTCACCACGCAGTCTAAAATGTACAAATAATGAAAAACATCGGGTATAATAATCATGTAGTTCTGTGATGAAGCAAATAGCCTATTTTCATATATCATACTTATGTTAATAGCCCCTATTAACATACAACATTTCAGTGTGATTGCTGTAATAGATTAGTAGATATTGAGAACCGTCTAAATATGTCGAATGCTCGCCATGTTGAATTTTTATATAGTAGGCCACAGAGTAGTGTGCTACTAAATGAAGATTATTGCTTAGGTTTATTATTCAAATTTCAATCGCATGATTAGGACACCAGAAGTAAAAACGAGAATTAAAGTTTTGCATAGCCGCCATATTGAGGTTATGAAAAGAATTGAAATTAATTAGAGGTAAATGGATTAATATTTGTATAAGCACTTACCGTACCATGTTTCACTGCATTTGGATGGTTAAATCGCGAGAAACGTCCATTTAAAGATTTAAATTTCGCGTCACTGCCATGTTGGATTTGTGCAGACCAGGTTATTGAAAGCCCCCATAGGTGAACTTATGGTACCGTAATAGCATGTATCGACGTTCAACATTTCAGTTTGATTGCTGTCACAGATTAGTAGATATATAGAACCGTCTAAATATTTCGGATGGTTGACATGTTGGATTTTAAAGCTATTTTTATTTTATGAAAAACATAGGCTTATGCGATCACCTTTTGTCCGTGTGTGTATGTGTGTGTGTCTCTGTGTGTGTGTGTGTGGATGTGTGTGTCCCCGTAATAACTTCTAAACAGCAGGAGCGATTACAATGAAACTCGGTAAGGTCATAGTACTATTTTGGCCGATCCCGACCGTGCCCTTCAAACTTGACTACGTCTCACCAGTGCGGTGGTGCGAAATATTTCACCGGCATTCTATATCTCCGAAACTATTACTGATATCACCATGCAATTTTGTACGGTAATAAAGGGCATTACTAGAAGTTCACCTATGAGACTTTCAAAAATCTGTTCACTAAAAAACGAACATTGTGGTCAAGCAAAGTTTGTAACTTTTAAGTAGACCTTTCTCGCGATTTAACCATCCAAACGCAATGAAACTTGGTACAGCAAATGTTCATGCACATTGTAATGCATTGGCATCTAATTTAGTTTAATTGTTTATATAATCTCAAGATGGCGGATGTGCAAAATATTTCACTGGCATTCTATAGCTCCAAAACTATTACTGATATCACCCTGTAATTTTGTACGGTGATACAGGGCACTACTGAAAGGTCACTTATGAGACTTTCAGAAGCCTATTAACTACTAAACGAACATGGCGGCTAAGCGAAATATATACATTTGAATAGACTTTTCTGACAGCCTCCGTGGCTTAGGCGGCAGCACGCCAGCCTCTCACCGCTGGGTCCGTGGTTCAAACCCCGGTCACTCCATGTGAGATCTGTGCTGGACAAAACGGAGGCAGACAGGTTTTTCTCCGGGTACTCCGGTTTTCCCTGTCAGAATTTCATTCCAGCAACACTCTCCACTATCATTTCATTTCATCTGTCATTCATTTAATCATTGCCCCGGAGGAGTGCGTCAGGCCTCGGCAGCCGGCACAGTTCATATCCTCGCCGCTAGATGGGGGCTTCATTCATTCCATTCCTGACCCGGTCGGAGACTGGAAGCAGGCTGTGGATTTTCATTTTGAATAGACTTTTCTCACGATTTAACCGTCCACACGCAATGAAACTTGGCACAGCAAATATTTATACACATTGAAATACACTGGCATCTAATTTAGTTCAATTGTTCACATATCATCATGATGGTGGCTGTGCGCAATTATAAAATTAAATTTTTATTTTGTGTATTAATCATGCGATCGAAGTGAACGTTTGAATAATGATCCTACGCAAAAATCGTCATCTAATAATACATAACTCTATGGCCTACATAAATAAAAATCCAACATGGCGACCAACCAAATATTTAGACGATTCTCAATATCTACCAATCTATGATAGCAAACAAACTGAAATTTTGTATGTTGATAGTTGCTATGAACATAAGTTCACCTATGGGACTTTCAATAACCTGCTGATCACAATTCCAATATGGTGACGACGCAAAATATAAATATTGAAATGGACGTTTCTCGTGATTTAACCATCCGAGCGCAGTAAAACTTGGTATATTAAATGCTTGTACAAATTTGAATGGCGGCTTCGGTGGCGTAGTCGGTAGCATGCTGAGCTTCTATGCCCAAGAACGCGGGTTCAAATCCAGCCGAATTCGTCGGATTTTTTAAGAGCGTTAAAATCCCTCAGTGTGCCTTCCTTCGGAGGGGAAGTAAAGCCGGTGGTCCCATGTCATAGATGTATGGCATGTTAAAGAACTTTCCACTAATTACACCTGTGTGAAGCTAAATTGGATAGGTTAAGAATGTAAACAACGCTCTTAGGTTTCTACGTTCGTTTCCAAGAGCCGACTGCGGTGACATCTGGTAGCTAAGTTCTGAACTAGTAGTCGTTGATGGTGGCATTTGGCGGTAAAAGTAGGAACTACTTGAAAATTGATCGTCTGCAGTGCTTACTTTAATTAAAACAGATAAACACACTAATACAGTCAGCACAATTAACACCGGTTATCAGACAGATTCTACAAACACCCAAAGTACACGGGGCTACATGACCGCGTTGTCGCAGCCCCTAAATTTAAGAACCAACCAACCAACAAATTTGAATCCACTGGCATCTAATTTATTTCAATTGCTTTCATAGCCACAAGTTGACAACTAAGCGAAATTTTAAAATCGATTTTCATATCTTGTGTCCTAATCATGCGATTTAAGAATACTACACCTACAACATATTCTTCATATACTCTAATAGCATACAACTCTAAATCCTATTTATATCAAAATCCAACATGGCGACCATCCGAAATATTTAGACGTTCCTTAATACCTACGAATCTATTACAGCAATCAAACTGAAATTTTATATGTTGCTGGAGGCGATTAACATAATAGGATATATGAAAATAGGAAGTCCTTGTTATATATTGTTACGGCTGTGAGTTTGTGTCATCGCTCGCCGCATGAGTCACAACTGCCCCAGGGCTGGGCTGTGCTCTGCCTCCTGTATTGCGTGCGCCTTATGCAACAGGGCTACTAGGACAAAGGGATAGTCCAGAATATTCGTGACTGGACCAGCGATGGAAACCTCGAGAAGCCGTGAACCCTGGATGGATCTAGAAGCATTTATTGAGTCACCGGCCTGCTATATAAGTGCGACCTGTCAAGCAGTGGTTGTTGTTGTGTTTTACGAGCGATTGCGAGCGCGTATCCTGAGCGACAGAAGTGTGGAGACTTGCGAAACCGACTAGTGAAGCCGATTCTCGTGACAGCGAAGGGAGTGAGGAGCTTACAGGGGACTGCCTGTGTTTTGAGCGAGTGTGCTTACTTAGTGCGAAGAGAGGTCATTGTGGTGAGTTGCAAAACAGTGAATGACAGACCTAGTGCAGCTATTTCCATCCAGCGTACGGGGCCACCTCATTACGAGGGATTAACTGTGGTCTGTTGACAAGTGAAAGGGGAAGTATTCTCGACTTGAGGAAACTGGAGTAAGGTAATAATTGTTTGCATTTGCTGATGAGTGGCTGTATCCTTCTGGCCGCAATAAAGTTAATTATTTAAACGAACAACCTGTGTTTGTGCTCTTCAACCCACCGTAATCCAGTTAACAAAAAGTGCCACTAGGGGGGTGGCACGCAACAGTATGTAGACAATAGAGTTATGTACTATTAGATGACTATTATTGTGTAGGTTTATTATTCAAACGTTGACTTCGATCGGATGATTAGGACACAATAAATAAAAACTTAATTTTAAAATTTCGCAAAGCCGCCATCTAAGGTTATGTAAACAATTGAACTAAATTAGATGTCAGTGCATTACAATGTGTAAACTATTTTGCTGTACCATGTTACACTGCGCTCGACTGGAAAATCACATGAAAATTCTATTTAAATGTTTCAAATTCTCTTGGCTGCCATGTTCGTTTTGTACTCAACAGGTTTTTGAATGTCACAAAGGTGAATTTCTCTATCGCCGTACAAAATTTCAGGGTGATATCGGAAATAATTTCGGAGATATAGAATGTCGGTGAAATATTTCGCACAGCGGACATGTTGGATTGGTGAGACGAAATAACATTTGAAGGGCACGGTCGGGATTTGACAAAATAGTTCTATGTCCTTACTGAGTTTCTTTGAAATCGCTTTGGTCATTTAGTTTTAATTAGGAGGGGAACTACACACACATACACACACACACGCACGCGGACAAAGGTGATCTCATAAGCCTATTCTTTCATAAGTGAAAATAGGCTAAAAAGGAGAAAACTTGTATATTAAAAATTTACAAAATTAACGACATATTCCTCAAAGGAAGATGAGTTTAGAAGTTAAACATTTGGTTCCCGTCTTAAACAGCAGTTTAGTTCGGACAAGCGGTACGAGTCTACTAATTTTTCAAGAGAGGATAATCTTGTTTCCAGGTTGTTTAGAGGTTCAATGGAGGCAGTGGGTAAGGCGTTGAAGCTTCTATAATATCCCTCCGGCTCACATGCGAGGAGTTACCGATATCCCTCCACAAGGCTTCTTAGGAACCGCTGCATAAACTTGCAGGTAAAGGAGATCGATCCTGCAGCTCACCTCATCGCTTTATCCAAGTCAAGCTTCTGGAATATTCAAGGCACACCTGAAGGTCTTTGCTGCCTCTGCGGAGTTAGCTGAATATCAAGCTTCCTCAGAAATACCTAAATCTGTAAATCCCCAACGAGAATGTCATTCAAATCGCATCATGCTTTTCTAAATCTATCTCTCTTGATGTTGTTGTTTGAGTCTTCAGCATTTTTACTGGTTTGATATAGCTCTCCTTGCCTCCCTGTCCAGAGCTAACGGTTTCACCTCCTCATAGCTACCACATCCTGCATCCAAGGCAATCTGTTTAACATATTCTAACCTTAGTCTAACCCTACAGAGCTTATCGTCAACACTTCCTTCCATAACTAAGTTTGCTATTCCTGGGGGTATTAATATGTGTCCTATCAACCTATCTCTTCTCTTCATTAGCAGTCGCCAGAAGCATCTCCCCTCGCCACTCGTCTTAATACGTCTTAATTTGTTACTCTATCTACCCATCTGATCTTCATCATTCTCCTCTAACACCACATTTTAAATGTTACTATTCTTCACTTTTCTGCCGCAACAACAATCCAGATTTCACTTCCCTAGAGTGTCACGCTCCAGAAAAGGCTTTCAGAAATGACTTTCTATTACTTAATCTATATTTTACTTCAACAGTTCAGAAATGACTTTCTATTACTTAATCTAAATTTTACTTCAACAGATTTATTTTCTGTAGAAATGCTTTCCTTGCCAAACCAACCTACATTTTATATCCTCCTTGTTAGTTTCGAATTAGCCTATATCCTAGGATATTTTGAATATGTTGTATGCGTTATGATGATCTAAGATGATTTTCCATCTTGAAACATTTCTACACATCTCATGTAGAATGTAACACCACGAACATATTAGGCAATTTCTTGTCAGGTGAGGAATGCAATATAAGCTCAAGAAATGAACCAGAACCACGGTATATTGTAAAATACCCCATTGCTTAACCGTCTTTTATCAATCAATGAGTACAGTTCACAAATGGAGACTATATGCAAACAAGAACTGTGTTGCTCAAACATTATAAGCCATTTTCTTGTAAGAAACAGAATTAGGATGCTGATCCACGTGGGTCTCGAACTTAGGATCTTCGATCTAGTACGCCATCGCTATGACAACAGAGCTACTGTATATTAGTTACTTATTGTTGTTTTATGGGTAGGAACAGTGAAGTTACCTGTCCCCAACAGAGGTAATAGCGGAAACATTCCAATCCTCACTGCATAAGTGAAGTCAACAAATGCTGGTACAATCACATTGTATAGCTAGCTGTGGGTCTTTAAATTCTAGATTAGAATTTTTCGAACGATTTCATGACAATTGGAACCTTTAATCTATTAGGCCGTGTATTGTACTGGTTTGAGTCTAGCTCAGGTTCATCACTGTGGTCATGTAAATCAGATTCGTGAATATTACAACTGGTTGTTTAGCAATATGCAACTTTTTAAATACAACAAGTAGGCTATTGTTATATATTTCTCTTGAAATATCAAAAATACGTTAGATTTATTCCTGAATCAACATATTTCCAGCCAATTTCTCTACACTCTGTTCTAGTGGCGATCGCCAGGGTTTTCCCATTTTAAGTGGGTATGCTAGAACGTATTGTTTCTGTTTTTAATTGTTGAAATGTCAAAACGTTTCGTCTCATTCCTGTTCATAATACGAAACGATTCCAAAAAATTAATACTCTTGGTGATTAAAGCCACCAAGCTGCATAGTTACCAATAATTGGTGATGTAAACTTGAAAATGTGGATGATTCATGAATGGGGAGTGAGGTATGATAGAAACAAAGAATTACTTCAACTTCTTTGAATCAGGATTCAAGAATAATTGAACCAAATAGGCAGGATAGTTAGGTTAAATACTAGGATTCGACTATACGTCACTGAAAATAGAAACGAAAGTCCAAGATATTTTTCTCACCTCCAATTCTAACTGTGATACTTAGCAGATACGAAACTTCAATCAGGACTCTCTATCCCGAGGTAATTCATAGTTTTAGTAATTTATTGTGCCAAACAGATAATACAGTGCTTTGAGCGCATAGTAACCTCCGAAGGCAAGGAGTTGGAAGCAGATGTGGTGGTGGCAAAGTAAACCATAGTTACTATAACAGCCAGTCCCAGTACCCCCAGTGTTCAACAATTCGTTCCGAAAGTTCGGTGGGAGCTTTGGAACATTTTAGTCACTGAATTCGTTTCCATACAGTATGTATAGAATGCACTAAAAGAATGTCTGTAGAATCTCTCAAATAATCTGTGTTATAGTAGATTCACGTAAATAATTAGTGTATAGGATTTACATAGGTGGTACGGTACTAGAAGAAGTGCCCATTATTTAAATAGTGTGCGGATAAACCGTGGCAAAGCGATTTTCAGAAAAGGCTTGTATAAGCTCCACGATTTGAACCCCAGAAGTTTGAACAATGCCTTTACACAAGTCTCCTCGTGGAATGCGTTTATAAAGGTGGGTTCAATAACACAGAGGTTTGTGGGGATGGTTTTAAACACATGAACAATTTAGTTTGATCTGTATATAAGATTATGTTCTTAAAATACATGTAAAATGGTGAATCCGCAGTCTTGGGGTGTACCTGAGACTTGTTCTCAAACAAAACTGTCGCTTCAGTGACATCGGCCAAAAGCGAAAGCTTTCAAATATTATCGCCACTTAAATGAAAAGAAAAAAAAACAGTGCATCAATGCGGCTCTAATCAGAAAAATAAAATTCATGGAACTTAAAATAGAAATGGCGTACCCTAGTGTCAGGTCTTCCAAATATCTGAACTATGTGCGGAACAAACTCGAAAACATATTATAACTGGTTTAGTGAAAATTTTTAACTTCAAGAAATCTCCATGGCTGCAAATTGCAGTTTTTCTTACTTGCTTTCATATGCACGCCTATCAGGCATTTCCAAGTAGGCTTATATCAGGTGTGAGCAAACAGTGGCATGCTGCGGTTTCATGAACGTGGAGTTGGAGAAGATTTTATATTCGTATCACTAGAACGTATTTATCTACAATTAGTAGTGTCATGAATGAATGGATTTGGGCGTCTTGTAGAGTACGGCACTCAAAATTATGATGCAGCTATATGACCAGAGATGGGAAACAATAAATTACAAGCAACGAAATCACCAGGCAATGATTTCCCTGCGAAGGCTATCTACTAACAACACGCAAATTTTGGTAGCCTCTAATTTCTCTCATTTGGTTCCTATGGCATGAACTATAACGTCTGGTCAGATGAATTCTCATCTTACCAGTTGGCGGCTGCCCAAATTGATAGCTCTTTGCATGGGTATTTAGATCTCATGCTGATGGATTGATTGCAACGGTTGTTTTAGGTTCTTGGTGTATTTCTGTTAGCTGACAAACCCAAGGGTTCAGATTGATCTGCATACGCTTACTTGTCCCTTTTATCTTATTAGTCAGGTCGAGGCTGAGTGTTCTAGCCAGGCAGCTCAGGCCACTGCTTCTACCTTTCATACTAACGCTTCAACTAGTTCGAACCGTTGCTTCTGTCTTCCTCTATATCGCATCAAGACATCTCGTGCCGCGGTTTATCATTTTAAATGATCTTGTCGACTTCGTCGTTACGCTGGGGTCTGGCGTTACGTTACGGTGACGGGACGAAATGTACCCCGATGCACTGAGGTGTGTGACATCATAGTACTGCTTGGTGCATGTGTTCCCCGACAATCTCTACTTCGTTAGTATAAGACAAAAATCCCCGATTCTTGGATGTCACGGGTAATCTCGAGAACCACTGGATGGATTTTGATGCGGTTTTCACCATTCTGTAAAGGATATCTCGAGGAAAGATTCTGTAGAAAATAATTTATGTATGATCAAAAGAAGCCAAGCAGTAACGATTTCAGTGAAAAAGTCGAAAACAAACTTGACGTCCATGCGCTTCTTAAGCTTACGCTGGGCAAACCGTTAAAATATCAATATACTATGAGCGTAAGAATTGGTCAGCATGAAAAGTTCTACGAAAAAGTCCCTGAGAGCATATCTCTATCACCAGCCTTTCTAGCATTTTTCAGCATTTGTAGCATTTAAAATGATACAAACTCTAGTCTTTCAGAATGACTGTCACTTTTTTGTCTATATTATTATCGCCTCAAGTAGCGGCCTGAGGTATGTTGGTTACCTGCAGCCACTCAAGCCCCCATCTATCCCGTAGTACCACTACAGATAACACCTCACACTGTACTATGATGTTCAAAGTTTCAGACAGGGACTAATGTGATTGTAATTATTCTTCTTCGGTCGTTTGGGCTACGTTTGGACCACGATGCTTGTGTTTTAGCTGTAGTTGCTGTCTCTCACTTATGGTTTGTTGGGTGGCTGTTTTCGTGCTGGTACCTTGAGCTTTCTGTTGGTCCAGTATTCTTTCATTTTCCTAATGAACTCTATCTTACGTTTCTATGACCAATTCATAGACGCGTTATTATTACTATCCACCCTATATTATTCTGCTAAGGTCCCATTCCGGTTTTGTACCAAAATTAAGGTCCTGTTAAAACCAACCTACAGGTTCCGCATAACCCCACGTGTGCCCGAAACTCACTCACTTCCTCTTTAAATGCCTCACAATTAAATAAATACCTTAAAAATCTACATTTACAATGAGAGAACCGTACCCTGGTGAGCCTGCCGCTAGAGCGCAGGGCAGCGTGGTGGTGGCAGCCATCTGGTGGGAGCGCGGCGTACTGCTAGACGAGCCTGCCGCCAGAGCGAAGGGCAGCGCGGCGGTGGCAGCCATCTGGCGGGAGCATTGCGTACTGCTGGCTGAGGAGTGTCTCAGCAGATGGCTCCGGTGTGGTCTCGCCAAGACTTTCTATAGGGTTCAATCCTTTGCAAATGTAAAAATTGCTGTAGAAGAAACTCCCGAGCAAACAATAACCGATGAATTCTTTGTAACATCGAATATTGTCTACAAAGAGGTGCTGTGACAAGTACAAAACACTGTTCTACATAATTATTTGTGTTCTTCTCATGTACGTATGCTATTTAACAACAACAAATACATTTGTTCAATATTTAAAACTTCGTTCTCCCACATTCTTCCCTCTTCTTCTTCTTCCTGGCGTTGTTCCCAATTATTTTTTGGGGTCCGCTACTCTGCACCTCGCTCTCCATTTGTTGCGGTTTGCTGCATCTGTAGGACGAAGACCTACGATGCGCATATCGTCGTGTAGGGTATCCATCCAACGCCTTTTTGGTCGTCCTGGAGGTCTTTGTCCATCAGGCTCGAGAGCAAGTGACTTGCTTACAATGGACTCTGTATTTGCTCGGGCTACATGTCCGTACCAACGCAACCGAGTCTCCCTCATTTTGGCTGGAATAGGGGCAATTCCAAGAGTATTGCGGACGTCTTCGTTCTTTATATGATCCAGCCGTGTAATTCCCAAGGACCATCTTAGCATCCGCATCTCCATTGAGTGCAAAGCTTGTTCATGTTTCTTTGTATTAGGCCAGCATTCAGCTCCATACAAAGCAACAGGGCGGACGACTGATTGATAGATCTTAGTTTTGAGGCGCAGAGGGATCTTGCGGTCACAGAGAACGCCTGTGACCTGGCGCCACTTCATCCATGCAGCATTCACTCTTGCACGGGCATCCGAGACTGTATGACCATCAGGTCTCACAACGGAGCCAAGGTATCGGAGATGTGAAGCTTTTGGTAGTGGGGTGCCATCCACTATGATGGTCCCATCTGTCTGGGAACCACATTCAAGATACTCAGTCTTAGTGAGGTTGAGCCGTAGTCCAAATTCACAGAGCCTCGCATTCCAGAGGTTGACCAATTGCTCTAGATCATTACGGGTCTCGCTTGCAAGCATGACATCATCGGCGTACAGTAATGTCCATGGTGGTTGCCTCTGCAAATCGGCAGTCACTGTATCCATGCATAGGATAAACAAGAGTGGAGATAGTGCAGATCCCTGGTGAACCCCAACTCGAATATCGAACTGTTTGGTGAGTCCAGCAGCACTGCGTACAGAGCTAGTTGTATTATTGTAGAGGAGTTGGACCCAACGCACATAAGCTTCTGGCACGCCATGAGATCGAAGAGAGTACCATATAAGCTGATGGGGAACCCGGTCGAATGCTTTCTCCAGATCCAGAAAAGCCATGTGAATTGTCCTTCTTTTCTCCATATACTTTTCTATCAGAAGCCGCATTGCATGGATAGCATCAGTTGTTCCGCGACCTTTCATGAATCCACATTGGTTAGGCGAGATGGTAACAATGCTACGTAAGCGAGTGTCAATCACACGTTCTAGAATCTTCATTGTGTGGCATAAGAGACGAATGGGACGATAATTGGCACAGATAGTTACATCGCCCTTGCCTTTCCATATTGGTACTGTGACGCTAGTTTGCCAAGCTGACGGGATCTGGTGGCTCGCAAGGCATTTGTTAAAGAACTCTGCTAGGAACTCTGCAGAGGCATGACCCAACTGCTTCCATAGCTCTGCAGGAATATCATCAGGGCCTGTTGCCTTGCCATTCTTCATTGCGTGGATCGCAGTATTGACCTCGGCAGGTGTGATAAGTGGAACTGCACCTTGTACAGGTTCGGCTAATGGAATCGGTGGGTGAGGGAACTCTTCATTACAGATAGTATTGAAGTGTTCATGCCATCGTTGAAGGATCTCTGTTGGTTTTGTTAGAAGATGCCCGTGCTTATCCTTGACATGCATGACATGTCCTATGTCAACTGTGGCACGATGACGAGATCTGGCTAGCTTGTAAATATTATTGACCCCAGTAGATTCCTCTAGTTGTTTGTACAATGTACTTAGTTGCTTGGATTTAGCAACTGCAACAGCGTGTTTTGCATCGGATTTGAGCTGACGATATTGAGTTAGATCAGCATTGGTTCTTCATCTAAGCCACTTTTTGTAAGCAGTTTTCTTAGATTTCACAGCTCGTTGCACGTCTTCATTCCACCACCAAGTTTGTTTATCAACAAACTGTCGTCCCGGTTTTGTCATACCCATTACTTCCTTTGCATTTGCCTGGATGTTTGAGGTGAATTCATTCCATGTTAGTTGATCAATGTTGTCAGGAAGAGGACCAATAGAATCTAGAAGTAGCAATTCATGGCCAGGTAGTTTCCACCACTTTATACGTTCAGTATTGGTGATAGGTCGTGAAGGAGTACGAAGAGTAATATGGAAATCTGAGATCAAGGGCTTATGTTGGGGAGCAACATTTTCTGAAGGAATGACCTTGGAGTCCTTCACCAATTTCAGATCTCTTCTACGCACCAACCAGTAATCAATTTGAGTTTGATGGCCACCACTGTTGTATGTGATTAGATGTGATAACCGTTTCTTGAAGAAGGTGTTCACCACCACTAAGTCACAAGCCTCGGCACACTCTAAAGTACGCACACCAGCTGCATTTCGCGTCCCATGACCACAACCACCATGTACGCGTTCAAATCCATCACTTGATCTACCAACATGACTATTGAGATCACCACCAATAAGCAAAGACTCATTAGGATCAACTGAATGTATTAATGTCTCAAGATCACCCCAGAATTTGTCTTGTTCTTCAGCTTGGCACCCAGTCTGTGGTGCATAACATGAGACGATACGGAGTGATATTGCGTCCGTAATTATCTGGATGCTCATCAGGCGATCAGAGATACGGTTTACTCTGGTGACACTATTCCGTAGCCGTTCACAGATGGCAATTGCCACACCATTTCGGTCAGATGTTTTGCCATTGTAGAAGAGCTTGTAACCATCACCAATATCACGCGCCTTTGCGCCTTTCCACTTTGTTTCCTGGATACAGGCTACATCAATTTTGCGTTGGTGGAGCGATTCAGCCAACTCACGACTGCGCCCAGTTAATGTCCCAACGTTGATTGTCGCAAATCTGGTAATCGAGCCTTGCTTCTTTAGCCTGCCCCGGCCTTGGGTAGGTAGCCCTCGTCCATTTCCCACCCCGATCGGGCGGGGTCGGGGCGCGTCGCCTGCGGGGGACGCCCTAGCCTGGATACTACAATTTACTTGGTGCATCATGATACGACAATTAAATTTCGGCCGACTTGTCGCTGAGTCTGACGCCTAGCATTTTAAAGCTACTGCCAGCATATAAATTCGGCCGCCCCTAACATGGGGTACAGACGCCGTTCGTAGCCGCCCGCTCCGGATCAGACGCTACAACTGATATCTATCCTCGGAGTGAGGATGATACCTTTTACTCTATTAATCCCGAGCACTGGGCTGCCACATCCGCCATATACACTGTACCGAAGATTATCCTCTCCACTGTCCCACATTCTTCCCTACTACCCTATAAACCTACATTCACGCTGAAAAACCTCGTATGGGCCCACTAGTCGTTATTATTATGATTAATATTATTGTTCAGTAGCGTCGTAAAGTTCCTTTCTGAATGACTTGACACGCACATTAATGTAAAAAAATACAACATTCCATGAAAATTACGAAACTCGAAGACACAGTGTAGAACTTGTTAAAGCTTAATTTTCCTTTTATCGCTTTCTCCATTGAAGATACCACAAGAGAATACTTCCATCAGAGTCCCCAAACTCTTTTCAAGAATCCAGCAAACTTGAGTGAAGTAATTGCTATCTGCGCCTCACAGGACGGAGATATAAGAGGGTCGGGGAACTGGTGTTGAGACGCTCAGCGTCGCTCTTGCTACACATAATGGAGATAATTTCTGATAATGGCGATGACGTTAAGATTAAGGCCATACCAGCGCTTTACCCGCGAGAGCAAGGAGTGAGGGTAATCATTAGATGATAATTACGCGATGCGCTTGAGCGGTTGATGAATTTTGTAACTGTTAACTACAGTGTCTTGGCGATAATGCCTGGGTCATTAAAGCCCGGTAACTGCTGGGGCGCTGATCTCTGCAGCCAAGAACATATTTCAGAATAAGAAGCAGCTATGACTGTGAGGTGCTGGAAACTGGGGACTATTTTATCAGCTCAACAGAGAACTGGTTATTGTACGGAAGCGCTCTTTATGTACTTGCTTACTGAGGATGGAAAGAATTCTTGATGTGCGTTTAACGTCTCTTTTACTGATGTGGTTTTAGTGGCGTCGGAGAGCTAGAATTTAGCTCTGGAGGGGATATTAAACGTGCCAGCAATTAAAGAACCCAGCTCCAAGACTCGTTCCACGTTTAAATTAGGTTTACACTGATTTTCACCTCTCCACCCACAAAGTGGTGAAACAATCTGTTCATTTGGCTAGAAACTAAAGGTGCCTTTTTTAGATCTCAAAAATTCACATTTGAAATAAAATCTTTAGCACGGACAGATTCCTCTCTTTGTTACTGGTAAAGGGTAAAAGGTGAACATTCATAAAGATAAATGAGCGATTTTATAACTGAACACTCCAAATCTGCTGACTACTGATATAAACACCTCCATATGTCATCGCATTAAACCAAGATCGACCGTGCAATATGGGATTTGAAAGGCAAGGTTTCACCGACTTTCAATTTTTGCAAAAATTGGAGGTAGGTTGGTTGGTTGGTTCCTCAGTTTAGGGGCTGCAACAACGCGATAATGTAGCCCCGTGTACTTTGGGTGTGTGTAGAATCTGTCTGATAACTGGTGTTAATTGTGATGGCCGTATTAGTGTGTGTATCTGTTTTTTAATTTAAGTACAGACTGCAACTTAGAATTTTACAAATAGTTCCTACTTTTGCCGCCAAGTGCCACCGTCAACGACTACTAGGCCTAGTTCAGAACTTTGCTACTAGACGCCACCACAGTCGGCTCTTGGCAACGAACGTAGAAACCTAAGAGCGTTGTTTACATTCTTAACCTATCCAATTTAGCTTCACACAGGTGTAATTAGTGGAAGGTTCTTTAACATGCCATAAATCTATGACATGGGACATCCGGCTTTACTTTCCTTCCGAAGGAAGGCATACTGAGGGATTTTTAACGCTCTTAAAATCTGATGGCTTCGGCCGGGTTTGAACCCGCTATCTTGGGCATAGAAGCTCAGCATGCTACCAACTACGCCACCGAAGCCGTTAAAATTGGAGGTAGACTCATGAGATGTACACGGGCCGAATGTGAGTGAGCCTGTCTGTGTGTGTATTGTATGTCGTCACCCTCTACCCCTCCCCTCCCATCAATTCATACACGTCCTGGGGCAGCACCCCATTCTCGGCCATACCAGACATTACTACAGTCATCAGAGGTGCACAGGTTATCATAGCCAAGTGCATGGGCCTGATGAACAAGTTGTCCGAAGCCCATGAAATGAACGAACAACAACACGAACAACAATCTAAACCTAGTTCTTTGCTCCACTCTCTCCATGGGTCAGTTACCAGCGTAAACATTATATATCTCCAACTTTCTTGCTTTTCCCTACATCAACAATTGCGTACAAAACAAATACAAATATCCGAGCCCATTTTTGTACCAAGAACATGGCATTAAGTCAATAATTGCAAATTATATCGACTACCCGCTAGATTAGAGCTAGGGACGCTTCACAGTCGCCAAGCCTCCTCAAATGGTCCAGCTCAACACGGCATGGCCATGGTCTATTGGACATGCAAATGGGGAGTAGAAACGACGGAATAGGTGTTGGTGTGATTCGAACCCAACTTCCTCGCAAATTCTCGCTCTTATTACCAGCTTCTGATTGCGCTGAGTTCATATTATAGCCACTTCCTCTGCACTGAGGGTACGTGTGGAAACTCCGGATACAAATGACATGGTTTTGATTCCCAGATCTTGTCTGGGGATTGGAACGGTGTCCACCCAGCCTCGTGAGGCAACTGATCTCATAAACATACAGTATATGCCGTACTATTCTTGTCAATCTTTCCACGTTGCAAAATATGTTATTGATGTGTAACATCTTTCCGCTCGGTAGCTGGATATTTTTGTGGGAGTGATTTTGAAAAATGGGACGGAAGTGGATCGGACGGAAGTGTGTAAGACGCACTGCCAGTTGGATGTCATCCCTCCCGGCTTCTTTAGCAGCCAGAAGGGATGTGATCCAGCTGGCAGTGGTACCATGTGGAATGTTTATCACATACAGATTACTTTGTAACAGCAGAGTATCAAGAAGGCAGTGCGCGAGTAGAAATATCAAGTAGGCAGTGAAGAAAAAAAAAGTCAGTCTCTGTTAACGTAACTTAGTTACTGGCAGGAGAGTGATGTAACAGCAGAGTATCAGGAAGGCAGTGCGAGAGTAGAAATATCAAGTAGGCAGTGAAGAAAAGAAAGAGAGTCTTGGAATTGTTATGTATTATGAGAGTGTAAAAATTAAAAAGATTTTATGTGTACTGATGAATGTCAAGGATAATAAAAAACGTAACAACTTCAAGGTACGATAACATGTCATATGTTATACATCATATGCGACTACTTCTTCTTTTGTCTTCTTCCTCACTAAACCTTTACTGATGTCTGTGACTCCTCTGCATGGGAACGCAATTGTGATTAAATGTGATCCGCAAGAGACTTAATGATGTTCTCTTTCCGTTACAATGTGTTGATAAATGCGGCTAAGGCTTAATTGGTAGCGAACGTTAAGTGAATAAATAATGGCCAAGGCTGCCCAGGGTGGGGAGAGTGGTGCTAGGTGATCGAGTGGCCAGCAGGTTACTTTCCCACGGGCCGGCGGCGAACAACACTCCCATTAGCCTACCACCCTCATTTCGTTTTGTTTCCCTCAGGGGACATTCTCCATTCCAGATAACACCCCGTCTGTCTCCCGTAGGCATCACCCAAACACATACGTGGAGTCCTTTCGTTTTACGATATGAAACAATACAAATTCCCATTGAGGCTTCACTGAATTTTGAGTTAGAAGCAGCAACTGAAACATTAGTCATCACGTGACAGATTAGTAATGCAGTGATGCGGCATACGGATCGCTACTTTTGAAACCCTCACAAAGAATTGTTTCGCTATATTTCCTGCCGTGAAATATTAACTGAAATGCGTAGAATTGTATACAGGTGGTGGACAATGAATGAATTTCCAAACTTACCTCGTATTATAATATTCTTATTTCAGTTTGAAAGCAACCGGGTGAGTTAACCGTGGTCGTTACGGCATGACTGCTGGCAGTCACTCACATCCGGGAGGCGAGGAGGTTCGAATCGCCCCGCCGGCAACCTTGAAGATGGTCTTCTGTGGTTTCCCATCTTCCTTCCAGGCAAATGCCGGGGTTGGTACCTAACTATAGGTTATGGACGCTACCTTCCAACTCCTCGTCCTTACCTTCCAACTTCCCTCCCCAACGGTACACGTAGCTCACCCATTGGGTGTCCGTCTCGAAGCAGCTACAAAACTGGCGAGCCGAACATGTCCTCGGACACTCCCGGCACTCAAAGCCATACGCTAAAAAAAAGTTTGAAAGCAAGTTGGTCAGACCGCAAAGAAATCATAAATGATGGTATTTTATATCCGAATTCACTTGCGCCAGTTTCAGATAGTGCGAAAGTATTCGCACAGCCAAGCTTCGTGGGCTTGCCGAGTTCTCACATTGCTCTGCATCCAATCGTAACTTCAACGACCCCATCATTAGCGTATCTATGGTGAGAGGACCGTGTTATTTGCCGCATATATTGAACGTGCTTGTAGCAATGCGATTGGTGTGAGAGCGTTCATCCACTTCTAACGCGTGCATTTAGCTCAGCTCACAGGATTTCAAGCGGTGTAGGGTTCTCTCATATTTGAGGACAAAATACTATTATAAATGTATTACTTACAAACTGATCTACATTTGTACTAAGTTTAAATAAGATAGGGAGTTTTTAAGTCGCGTTGCAGCCTTGTTGATATTTTACAATACTTTTAAGAGATGTATCGGGTTTACATTCAAAACATTTAGTTCTCCAAAACTCGGGATTGCCAATATTTTCCTGTTCCAAATATTGACTAAAATATTAATATTTATCAAATCACGTCAGGAGAATAATAATGATTGTTGTTATATACAAAGGAAAATAACTATTTTTTTACATTTAATCAATAAAGGATATGATAATAACTATAATCATCGTTATCATCTTCACGAACATCATCACGCCACTTCCATGGGCCAGTGATTAGAATGCTAGGCTTTAGTTTGATTCCCAACCGTGTGAATTTTAATCTGATATTGTTAATTGCCCTTAGTCGAGGACATGGCATTCTTGACGTCTTCGTTATCATCATCAATAATAGCCTCCTTCCAGCATTCCACCGAGGCGATACAGAATGCGGAATTGTGAATCATGATCCTATTGAAATGACGTTGGTTGGTTCCTCAGTTTAGGGGCTGCGACAATGTGGTTATGTAGCCCCGTGAACTTTGGGTGTGTAGAATCTGTCTGATCACCGGTGCTAATTGTGATGGCTGTATTAGTGTTATCTGTAATTAAGGTAAGGACTGCAGACGATCAATTTCAAGTAGTTCCTACCTTTGCTACCAAATTCTACCGTCAACGACACCTAGCTGTAAACTTGGATACTAGATGCCACTACAACATGCACCTGGCGGCGAACGTTGGAACTTAATAGAGCGCTAATCAAATCTAACCAACAAATTTAGTTTCACACAATTGTAGTTAGTGGCAGGTTCTTTTACATGCCATATAATATTAATATTATATATATAACATGGGCCCACCGGTCTTACTTCCCCTCCGAAGGAAGGCATACTGAGGAATTCTTAACGCTCTTAGAAAAATCCGATGACTTCGGCCGGGTGAAATTACGTTGACAGGTTAAACCAAACATACCGAAAACGTCCTGTCCCAACTTTGCTTCGTCCAGCGAAAGTATCACACGCACTGACTAAGATTGTAACTTGGTATGAACTCGGGTAAAGTGATGGATGTCCGAAACCTGACCGTCTTCTCCGCGAGAAAACCCCAGAACAAAATCAGTATGCTGACTTTCACGTTTATGCCTTCAATGATTCTAACAGTTGATATAACAGCTTAGGCTTTCACGGCCGGCGTTCATAATTAAATATAAGTTTTTCGGGCTTGTAGGCCGTGGTCCAGACAGGATATCTCCCGACGTTTCACCGGAAACTGCGTCCGGCATTATCAAGGGTTCCGCTTCTTTCCTTGGTCAGCAGTGGAATTAGGAAGAGGCTTGAAATAATGGGTAACAGTTTGTAGTGGGGTATTGTTGTTTGAATATGACTGTTGGTTGGGTGGATCTTGGCGATGAACTAACGGCTGGAAGGTAGTTTGGATCTTCAAATTAGCATGGTGAGCCGAGCGTTCTCTTCGCATTCCGGCTGGACCGTCTGATCTCACGTACATGTTGCGGGGTGCGGTGCGTGCTCCGGCTTCGGCGACCGAGCTTGTGAGGGTCAGGTGTTCCCTGCGCGACTGCCGGGCTGTAGCGGGAAGGTTCTTCAGGTTGACGCGTGAGTGATTTCTTGGCCTTGGTGTTCCTAAGAGCCGGGATCCATGTATTACGCACACGTTCAATTTCTTCCTTCCGATTGAAATTGTCGGGGTGTTTGAAGATTTCTATGGCTTCCCGTTGCAGCCTGGCGTGGTAGTGAGTGGTCGTGGAGAGTATCACCGTGTCCCCGTACTGTACATCGTGACCGGGCAAGAGAGAATGCTCAGCGACTGACGATTTCTCAGTTTGACCCAGGCGGCTGTGTCTGTTATGTTCCTTGAGTCTGGTGGTCACGCTCCTCTTCGTCGTTCCTATGTACACCTTCCTACAGGAACATGGGATTCTGTAGACACCTGCAGTGGAGTGTGGGTGGCGCTTGTCTTTAGCGGATCGCAGCAAGTCCCGGATTTTGGCGGTGGGTTTATAAACCGTCTTCCCCCCATAGGTCTTCAGTAATTTGCCTATCCTGTCCGTCACCTTCTTCACGTACGGCAGGAATGCGGTGGCCACCGGAGTTTCCTCAGAATCTTTCCTCGTGCTCCGGTGCCTGGGATGTGAGGCTCGCTCAATCTCCTTATTGCTGTATCCATTGGCGCATAGGGCCCTCTTTATATGTTTCAGCTCTTGGTTGAGGTTGGATGGCTCACAGATTCTCCTAGCACGGTCTACCAATGTTTTAATAACTCCGTGTTTCTGTCGGGGGTGGTGATTGGATGTCTTGTGTAGATACCGGTCGGTGTGTGTGGGTTTCCGGTATACGGTGTGCCCCAAGCGCAGGTCATTAGTTCTGGTGATCAGCAGGTCAAGAAAGGTCAGGCAGTTGTCTTTCTCCTTCTCCATAGTAAATTTTATGCTGGTGTTGAGGCTGTTAAGGTGGTCCAGGAAACGTTCCAACTCTTCCTCTCCGTGGCTCCAGACTACGAAAGTATCGTCAACATAACGTAGCCATACTTTCGGTTTGAGGGGTGCAGTCTCGATCCCCAACTGCTCGAACTTTTCCATGTAGAAGTTCGCAATCACAGGGCTTAGTGGGCTACCCATGGCAACTCCCTCTATTTGCTCGTAGAAGTTCTCGCGCCATAGGAAGTAGCTCGTGGCGAGGCAGTGGCAAAACAAGTCAGTGATGTCTTCCGTGAAGAGCTCGGCAATGTGGTTTATGGATTCTTTCATAGGAACCTTCGTGAAGAGGGATACTACGTCAAAGCTGACTAGGCGATCTTCAGGTTCCAGACGTATGTTCTGCAATTTCTCAATAAAATGGCCTGAATCCCTGACGTAAGTCTCAGTGTTACCGATGTGCGGTTGTAGAATGATGGAGAGATGCTTGGCGATGGTGTAGTTTGGAGAGCCGATAGCACTCACAATAGGTCTCAGTGGAATGTCAGTTTTGTGTACTTTGGGTAGACCGTACAGCCCAGGCATAAACCACATTGCCGTGCTCTTCACGGAAGAAATCACTGACTTGTTTCGCCACTGCCTCGCCACGAGCTACCAGCATAAAATTTACTATGGAGAAGGAGAAAGACAACTGGCTGGCCTTTCTTGACGTGCTGATCACCAGGACTAATGACCTGCGCTTGGGGCACACCGTATACCGGAAACCCACACACACCGACCGGTATCTACACAAGACATCCAATCACCACCCCCGACAGAAACACAGAGTTATTAAAACATTGGTAGATCGTGCTAGGAGAATCTGTGAGCCATCCAAACTCAACCAAGAGCTGAAACATATAAAGAGGGCCCTATGCGCCAACGGATACAGCAATAAGGAGATTGAGCGAGCCTCTCATCCCAGGCACCGGAGCACGAGGAAAGATTCTGAGGAAACTCCGGTGGCCACCGCATTCCTGCCGTACGTGAAGAAGGTGACGGACAGGATAGGCAAATTACTGAAGACCTATGGGGTGAAGACGGTTTATAAACCCACCCTCAAAATCCGGGACTTGCTGGGATCCGCTAAAGACAAGCGCCACCCACACTCCACTGCAGGTGTCTACAGTTTCCCGTGTTCCTGTGGGAAGGTGTACATAGGAACGACGAAGAGGAGCGTGACCAACATACTCAAGGAATATAACAGACACAGCCGCCTGGGTCAAACTGAGAAATCGTCAGTCGCTGAGCATTCTCTCTTGCCCGGTCACGATGTACAGTACGGGGACACGGAGATACTCTCCACGACCACGCCAGGCTGCAAGGGGAAGCCATAGAAATCTTCAAACACCCCGACAATTTCAATCGGAAGAAGAAATTAAACGTGTGCGTAATACATGGATCCCGGCTCTTAGGAACACCAAGGCCAAGAAATCACTCACACGTCAACCTGAAGAACCTTCCCGCTACAGCCCGGCAGTCGCGCAGGGAACACCTGACCCTCACAAGCTCGGTCGCCGAAGCCGGAACACGCACCGCACCCCGCAACATGTACGTGAGATCAGACGGTCCAGCCGGAATGCGAAGAGAACGCTCGGCTCACCATGCTAATTTGAAGATCCAAACTACCTTCCAGCCGTTAGTTCATCGCCAAGATCCACCCAACCAACAGTCATATTCAAACAACAATACCCCACTACAAACCGTTACCCATTATTTCAAGCCTCTTCCTAATTCCACTGCTGACCAAGGAAAGAAGCGGAACCCTTGATAATGCCGGACGCAGTTTCCGGTGAAACGTCGGGAGATATCCTGACTGGACCACGGCCTACAAGCCCGAAAAACTTGTATTTAATTTCTAACAGTTGATTTCCTATGCAAATGATGCACATTTTGAAATGCTCCTTATGTCAAAATAATTTGAGGTAGCTCAATTTTAATGTTTATTTAGGCCTATGTGCTGTTAGTACTAAACAAATTGTAGCTATAGTTTTGTATTTCATGGAAATACGTTTTGGAAAATAAATGAATATAATTGATAACTATTTTTCTCCTCCTACTACGTACGGTATTTAAATAATGTTTAATCACAAGACATTTAATACTACACTTAAACTAATATTTGAAATTATAAATGCTTGCATACACAACATGTACAAGAAAATTTAATTTATTCCGCTACACTGAGAAACAGCGAGTCATGGATATGTTTTAATAGTATTATTATTTTTATTACGATACGTCCTTCATAAGAAATATTTTATCAGTTTTACGCTATAACATCTATGCAAGCAAGCATTTACAATAAGGATCTTGGAAGACGCTAAACAGACTGAGAACTGGTGTGAGTCGGTGCAAAAGCAATTTGAAGAAGTGGTGATGCAGTATTGAAGAACTTTGTAAATGTGGTGATTAACAAGACTCTGAGCACCTTCTTAATTGCAGCATGTTACCAAGACCATGTGATATGCAGGACTTGATAGAATCTAATGACTGTGCCATTCGAACAGTTGAACAATGGGGAAATTAAGCTTAGTGCAATTTATATTTGTATGTGTTTTGGACTCGGATAAATAAATAAATATACTGGTGAAAAAAGTTGTGCATATTGCATGCTTATGTATTTGTGGACCTAATATAAAACACTGTTTTATTTATTTATTTATGTAGGGTATGACATTATACATGAAACACAATAATAATAATAATAATAAAGTACATACAAGCACAGATATCAACTTTATATCCAGTCTATTTCTCCAGTCCAGGCTCGATGGTGCAGCACTGAGAAAGTCGTTAGGGTCACCTAAGTACGCTCTTAGCTTACAATCTTCGATAATGTGCCTGATGGTCTGGTATTCAGAAAGATGTAAGGCAAGGCTGCAACTTATCACCCATACTTTTCAATCTTTACATTGAACAAGCAATGAAGGAAATTAGAGAAAAATTTGAAGTGGGAGTGAAGATTCAAGGAGAAATAATTTCAACTCTGAGATTTGCTGATGACATCGTCATCTTGGCCGACAAGCCTGAGGATTTGAATGAGTTTTTGAATGGTATGGATTCCGTCTTACGGAAGGACTTCATGATGAAAATTAATAAATGTAAAACAAAAATACTGGAATGCAGCCGAAATAAATCAGAAACCTCTATGGAGATCAAATTGGCAGGTGAAAATCTGAAGGAAGTAGGAGACTTCTGTTACTTAGGAAGCAGAATAACCAGTGATGAACGAAGCAAAGAGGATATAAAAAGTAGGTTGGCTCAGGCAAGGAAAGCCTTTCTACAAAAAAGGAATCTGTTGACATCGAATATAGATTTAGGTATTAGGAAGTCATTTTTGAAAGCCTTTGTCTGGAGCGTGGCGCTCTATGGAAGTGAAACTTGGACTATTGGTGCAGCAGAAAAGAGGAGAATTGAGGCATTTGAAATGTGGTGTTACAGGAGAATGATGAAGATCAGATGGGTAGATAGGGTTACAAACGAAGAGGTATTAAGGCGAGTGGGAGAGGAGAGATGTTTCTGGCGACTGATAATGAAGAGAAGAGATAGGTTGGTAGGACACATACTAAGACACCCAGGAATAGCAAGCTTAGTTATGGAAGGAAGGGTCGAGGGCAAGAACTGTAGGGGTAGACCAAGGTTAGAATATGTTAAACAGATTGCCTCGGATGTAGGGTGTGGTAGCTATGTAGAGATGAAACGATTAGCTCAGGACAGGGAGGCATGGAGAGCTGCATCAAACCAGTCAAAAGACTGAAGACTCAAACAAACAGACAACGGTCTGGTTCGATGTACCGCAATCACAGCAGGGGTTTGGCCACTTCCCCCATTTGTACAGGTTGTATGCACAAACTCCATGTCCGATAACAGTGTAAGGTACAAACAAACAAACAAACAAACGTGTTATCGTAGAGTTAACACATGAGCCAATGTGCCAAAAACGAAATGTTGTCATACAGCATTGAAAATACAACATCATGCAATATGCAAAACGTTTTTGACCAGTGTATTTCATGATTTATTCAATGTTTAGTCGACAATATTGTTATTATCCTTCATATCTCTTCCATATCTGCAGGGGAGCATTTAGTTAATCTTAATATATTTACTGTATATATATTATAATAATTATTATTATTATTGTAAGCATTATCAGTCAACGTTTGAGGTAATTCATAGCAATGACCGAATTTCAGAACCTTGTTGCGTTGGTAACCATATAGACATATACCAATCACACCTTTAAATAACACATTCGATTTAATATGTATTTAGTAACTTCGATGGAAATTCTGACACTAAGTTTTTGTGTTGGTAGCACTGATTTTAAAAATTTTAAGAAGAAACTCGGAGACGTTTGAATAAAAATTGAAATCTGGAATGACTTTTAGTAGCTTCAGTGACTTTCAGTCCAACACTACGAGTTCGTACGATCTCGTGACCGACAGACGTACTAACCTTTAATAGTAACTAAGTTGTTCTGATCGTCATATAGATGTCTCTACTGAACTAGAATGCATAGCCATAGATGATGACACTTGTAACCATGGTAACCAGGTGATATCCGTGTCAGTAGTAGGATAAATAAGCCGGTTCTGGCACAGGGGCTAATGGGCAAGATGGCCGCCGCGCGCAATCACTCTATGTTATTCTTATGGAGGGGTCATTCAGAGCTGGCACAGGGGCTATTGGGCAAAATGGCCGCCATGGCCTGAGACCGTGGATTACATCACAGGGAGAGGTCGGCCGTGTAGTTGCCAAATGGAATATTTATTATTATTAATATTATTATTATTAGGTAATTGTTAATTGATCATGTATAATCAAGACCAGCCTTATATTGTCCACTTTTTGGTGTAGTGGCTAGCATTCTTGGAGGTCATTCCTGAGGTTCGAATCCCGGCTCTGCCAAGAAATTTAATTTCTGGTCTCATGAGTGGAACGGGGTACACTCAGCCTTGTGAGGCAAAACTGACAAGAGCTGGCTTTTGATTCATACCTCAACAATTCTGCCTAACCCAACTTCACCTAACCTAACCTAACCTAACCTAACCTAACCTATCCTAACCTAACTTCAAAGTCAAAGCAAATATAAAAGCAAATGTGAAAGCACACATAATAAACTAAGTTATAACCTAACCTAACTTCACCTAACCTAACCTCACCTAACCTGTCCTAACCTAACCTAACGTAACCTACCTAATTTAAAATTGCAAGCGAAAAAAATTTAGCAAAAAGTATGAGAAAAAAGTGAAAGCAAATGTAAGAGCACAAATAATAAACTTAGTTATAACCTAACCACACCTAACCTAACCTAACCTAACCTAACATAACCAAACTTCAAAGTGACAGCAAAAATGTAAGAGCAAATGAGAGAGCACAAATAATAAACTTAGTTATAACCTAACCTAACCTAACCCACAGAAACCTCATTTAAAGATTTTAGATTTTATGTTTTAACATTTTAGATTTTTGATTTTTTCATTTTACATTTTTTAGATTTTACATTTTACATTTTTGATTTTTTGTATTTTAGATGTTAGTTTTTTTTAGATTTTACATTTTAAATTTAAGATTTTTTGATTTTAGATTTTACTTTTTACATTTTCCGAAAAGAGTAAACTACTAGGTCACATACCTAACCTCACCAAACCTAACTTTGCCAAACCTAACTTAAGCTAATTCAAAGGCTAATGCACATACACAAAGTATATAAGGGTACAAGCAACTATCCTTATGCTAGTTTTATAGGTTACTGTACAATATGATAACTACCCCAACCGTTTTTTTTTTCATTTGTTGTTTACACATATGACAATTTTCCAATTCCCCATTTTCATTTTTTTAAATGTTAGTTTTAAGTTTTTCAATTTCATAACATGGAAACATGGATTTTGCATTATGTTGTTTACACATTTATCAATTTCACAATTTCCCATTTACAGTTCTTAAAATGTCAGTTTAAAGTTTTTCAATTTCATGATATAGAAACATGGATTTTCCAATTTGTTGTTTACACATTTGTCAATTTACCAAATTCCCATTTACAGTTTTTAAAATTTCAGTTTAATGGTTTTTTTTTATTTTGTCAATATGGAAACATGGATTTTCCAATTTGTGTTTTACATGTTCATTTTGCATTAGGAGTGGAGAGAGGTGAGTAGTAATAAAAAATGTACAAGCAGTTTCCATACGGTACAATATTTTTTTATTTAAATACATGTACACTATTTACACATAATACATTTTTATATATATTCCTTATTGTTATAAATTGTACACTTGTTTTTATTTTGTTTTCTATTTTATTTATTTTTGATTATGAATGCCATTTCTTATTTTGTTTTATTTTTATTTTTGTAGTGCTATTGTTTTATTTCCTAAATTGTTTTGTTTTATGTATTTGCTAGTTGCAGGCAGAAGATTTTGATATTCATAACTTAACTCTTTAAGCATGGTTAATGATTGAGTAATGACCATAGGCATGTGTACCTATACCATCAGCATCAATCACTCTTTTATCATCACCAGGACACAAAGCAATTTTGTTTAGTCTTATAGATGATATGTCATGTTGTTTAGAAGCGATAATGTTCATTGGTATTCTTTTTACATTGTTTTTCATGACACAATCCTTATAATCTTGAAAGCTTATACAATTTTTGACAACACCTCTGTTAATACCTTTAATCTTTTTGATTTCTTTACCATTTATGTCTAATGCGTACATTTTAGCTCTAAGTCCAACAAATGCTTTTATAATTTGTCCACAAGCCTCGTCTTTAAATTTCCCCAACGTTTTCTTGTTTGATGTAGAGTAACATATGTGATTAGTAGGATAATCTGATGTGTCCAGGTGTTGTAGGAAATCCAACTTGTCTTGATATACATCTGGGGTGTTAACCAAATATATGAACGAGTCAGTATCCATATACATGAGTTTAAGATTGTTCATGCCATAATAGGGTAGCAGGACATCATAGTGGTGGGAATACATGAGAGTTTTTGAAATATCCAGTATACACATTCCAATATATATAGGCTTATTGAATACAATGTTACGTTTAGACATGTGGAAAGCAGCTAGGTTAGGGCCATAAATTGTTCTGTCGATAAATGTCGGCTTTGCTATTAGCTTTTCTGCCTTTTTGCTGTCAGTCACAAGACGTATGTCTATTCTTTTACGGATATTTTCCATTGTTTTCCCAAAAATGGCATTGTTGAATAATTTGTACAGATTTTTCTCAAAATCATTTTTGGCTTGTTTTCGAAGGTTGTTATTAAAATCAACGTATGCCTTTAACCAAGGTCTTTGTTTAAACTTTAACACACGATGAATTTTTATCAATTTTATTCCATGATCTAAAGCCTGTTTTAATGCCATGTAGTGAACAACATATCGCCTTCGATTTCCAAGATGAGGAATTAGTTTTTTCAGAGACGAATCCTTAGGTTGTGTACACTCTGGTAGGAAAGGTAAATCGTTGTGTAGATCATGAAGGTCAGATGGGTAATCAACATCAACGTCTAGAATGTATCCCACAGGATCGTCTTTCTTTAGTTTTTCTAGATCAACAGTATCTGGAGAAACCCACTGAAATCCACCATAAGGAAGGGAGTGACACATAGCCCACCCGTATTGGTTGTTGGCATCATCATAGGTAATAAACTGCGATGGTTTCTCAGAATCATAGGTTTCCATGTATTTATTGTTAGCTTCAGCATACCGATGAGACACCTGGCATATGCCTCCACGTATTCCAGACTCGATTAAAAGAATCTGATCGTAATCCTGTAGCAATTCCAGTTCAATGCCTGTGTAAAGGAGCATTGCCTCGAAACTTAAACCAGGCGAAGTAAAAAAGTGTGCAGCATCCACTCGGTGTGTTTCTAGTGTTTTGTTTCTAAAGGTTTCAAAGCTGTCTGCAAGAAGGAGTACATCTGAAGTTAGGTAGAGGTCACTATATTCCCCTAGAGTTTTAATGTTGAACTGATTCCAGACACTTTTGGCATGTTCATAGTCTTCTTGACTAACATCTTCTTGACTTAATTTGTTAAAGAATGCCTCTTTTGGAGGTAAACACGTTTCACTTAACTTTTCCCATGAGTCAATGTAGTCATAACAAAATACCCCTTTACGAGTCATGAGCATTGCATTTTCTTTTCCAAAGTACTTGTCTGTTTCAGGGTATGATGTTAAGTTGGAAACTAAGTTTTCCAAACTACTCGGCATTAACCGAAACGTATCCACAAATCTAAGCTTAACATTTCCTACATATTTGGTAAAGGAAATGTACTTTTCTTTGGAGTTAGCGATAACATCCACTCTCTCAGTAGTACATCCCAATTGCTTTACAATGAAATTTGCGTCGTAGCCACTCATATTATGTAGAAACACAGGAACGGGGTTTCGTGTTTTACACCTCAAATTACAGTTATTGTGAGCACTTCCACGGTATTCCCCTGTAATATGGCAGTGGTCTCGAACTTTCCAGTCCTCTTTGGTGAATGGTTTTCGACACAAATAACAGGTTTCAGAACATTGGAACTCTGCTTCTTGAGCCTGAGTTAAGGCCTTTGGAACATTTAAGCTGTAAAGTCTATCAATTTCATTAGCTATTGAGATCAAACAGTCCATAAACTTTTCTGCAGCGTCAGGTCCACGATAAATAACAGGTTGGCTTGGAAGATTTGTCTTTATGTGTTCCACAGCGGGTGATGGTTTAACGTATATACCAAAGCTCATAGGAACATGACTCTGGTATGGCACTGTATAACTTGCTTCAGGATTGGGCAAACATGTTTGATAGGGTAAGAGTATACTTTCGAAATCTGCATAGATAACGTAAGGTATTCTTAGCATTTTTTCCACGTTTAAAAATTTGACAATGGGGTTTTTAATAGGCATTTCAACCCTAGCAATGTCATGCTGGACACACAAAGCTCTATGTTCTTTCAATTTTTCCATTCCTTGTTGTCCATATTGATTATCAAAGTGAGTAAAACACCGTTTACACGTATATATCTTATGTTCACGGCGGGTAATCTGATGTGCTACTAGTTTATCAAAATCTTTGATAAAGACGTAGTGGTTCTGGCCGGATGATGAACTTAGCAGAAGGAGGTCGCGATGGTCTTGCATCTCTTGATCCACAACCTTTAGAGGGAACAATTTGTTGTCTTGTTCCAATCCAAATACATTAATGGATATATCGTTGGCTTTTTCAAATTTGGGAATGTCAACTAGCGATGTAGGAAGCGATATTACAGAAAAATCATACTTGTTGTCCAGGTCCTTGTATTTACTAATGCGATGAGCATTCTTTTTAACCAGTTTTGCTAAAATGGCATACATAAAACACTTTTCATCATTCAAATTTTCAGGATTAATGCAGGCTTTTCTTGCTTGTATAGCTGCTGGTAATGGAATATATGTGCTTCCACGCAAGGGATTGTACTTATTTATTTTCAATCGTACTCCTTCCACTGCTAACAAAGCCCAATTACTGCCTTTTAGCTCAGATTCCTCCATTTCCGTAGTTAACTTTGTAAATTGTGTTTCCAAGAAACTACTTAAGTCCGTTTCCAAAAATAGGGCCTGATTTCGTGTTTTAAATGCACGATCTGTAATTTCATTGGTAGATGTATGAATGAATCTACATTCAGCCACAAGATTAACTTTTATCGACTTGTGCATTGCTAGTTCTTTCTGCATAGCTTGTATTATTTGCTGTTTGGACTCTTTAAGGTATGAATTTAAATCCTTGCACGTATCGCAACGAATGAAATAGGATTTAAGTCGACCTCCAAAAGATGTCTCATATTCAATAAGTCCATTTTTGTCAGGGACCAATGACAGTAGGTAATGTTTTGTAGGCTCTGCTTTTTGTCTTTTAGCTGCCGACACAACATTACAACATTCTTCATGACGACGTCCATTGTAGGCATTGTTGAATGTACTACCACAGGTCTTGCACTCATGAAATTCACCACACGATACTTCATGTCGCTTCCTATGATAGTCTCGAAGAAAAGTCTTTCCACACTCTTTACACATATAGCTAGGAATGGCTTCTTCCATTATGAATGTTGATTTCTGCAAACAGCTGCTTACTGCGTATCACAGGGCTAGAGGTTGGTCGGTGAGACGGTCTTTCACGATGTGAACACCGTGAGAGGTAGTAGTCAACTGGTGATATTCTTGTTAAGGGTCCACTAATATACCCCTAGTCTAGACCAACAGCTCTTTACAGCGTATGACAAGGCTGTAGACTGGACAGTGAGACGGTCTTTCACGATGTGAACACTGTAACAAGTAGTAGTCAACTGATTATATACTTGCTAAGGGTTCTCTAATATACAATAGTCAAGACCAACAGCTACTTACTGTGTAGTACAAGGCTGTACAATAGTTGTTTTGACAGTCTTTCACGATGTGGTCACTGTGAATGGTGGTAGTCAACTGATGATATTCTTGATAAGGGTCCTCTAATGTACCCCTGGTTAAGGGTAACAGCTGCTCACTGCTTATGACAAAGCTAAAGACTGGTTGCTTCAACGGTCTTTCACAATGTGTTCACTGTGACAGGTAGTAGTCAACTGAAAATATTCTTATGGCCTACTCAAGGTTATCAGGTACTTACTGCATATCAAAAGGCTGTACACTCATGTGTGTTAGGCACTCTTTCTTGCTAAGGACCCCAATATTCCCTACACAAGGCTATACATGTTAGTTCTAAACACTTAGTGATTAATTGTATATTCAATTTTTGTACAAAGCTTATACAAGCACGTTTTTATGAGGTAAAACTTTGTTAAATAGCTGCATGCGACACACAAAGTATGTTGCCGCTATCTAGCGGTGACTATGAGAACTACTTGAACGACCAGCATGCTACCTAGCGCTCCATTTCAACACTCGCTCACTGAACGACCAGCATGCTATCTAGCGGTCGATAGCAATACTCCTCAACTACCAGCCTGCTATCTATCGGTCAATATGACAACTCACTCAACTACCAACATGCTACATGGCTTTTTTGGTCAGTTTTTTGTTGGCTTTTTTTTTGGTCAGTTTCTGTTGGCTTATGTTGGCTTTTATTGGCTTTTGTTGGCTTTTGTTGGCTTTTGTAGGCTTTTTTGTTGGCTTTTGTTGGCTTTCATATTTGCTCTTGCTTGTGGGGGCTTATTATTTGGTCTTGGAAAGTATGTCAGTCCTTTTTTTATGGCTGCAAAATGCTTACAGCCATGTTTGTAAGCAGCAACAACAACAACAGCAACACACAAAATTCCAAAAAAAAAATCCAAAGTACTCTAAGGTTTATCAATGACTCTCAACTCTTACACTTACCTCTATCCCATGCATAGTCAAAAATTAGTGTATTTTTCAAATTTTTCAAAAATATTTGGAAAGTTGGCTATATCATTAATCTAAAAATCCTGAAAAGACATATGTTAACTCCAACACCTACCTCTATACCACTCTCAGTCCAAAAATAGTGTATTTTTCAAATTTTCCAAAACATATTTCCAAAATGGGTTATATTTCCAAAATTAAAAAGTTAACAAAAACGTTTGTTTGACATAAATGAATGGCCTTTGTCCCCTCTACCACTATACCAAGTCCCAGGTCTCCAGGACAAAAAAATAAAATTTTTAAAAAGCGTTTTATTTCCAAAATTAGGAATTTTACAAACACATTTGTCTGACGTAAATCAATGGTCATTACCCCCTCTATCCCCACACTAAGTCTCATGTCTTTAGAACAACAAAAATAAAATTTTGAAAATGGACTTATATTTCCAAAATTAGGAATTTTACAAAAACGTTTGTCTGACGTAAATCAGTGGTCATTACCCCCTCTACACCCACACTAAGTCTCATGTCTCTAGAACAACAAAAATAAAATTTTGAAAATGGGCTTATATTTCCAAAATTAGGAATTTTACAAAAACGTTTGTCTAAAGTAAATCAATGGTCATTACCCCCTCCACCCCCACACTAAGTCTCATGTCTCTAGAACAACAAAAATAAAATTTTGAAAATGGGCTTATATTTCCAAAATTAGGAATTTTACAAAACCGTTTGTCTGACGTAAATCAGTGGTCTTTACCCCCTCTATCCCCATACCAAGTCTCAGGTCTCTAGGTCAACAAAAATAAAATTTTGAAAATGGGCTATATTTCCAAAATTAGGAATTCTACAAAAAAGTTTGTCTAACGTAAATCAATTGTCTTTACCCCCTCTATTCCCATACCAAGTCTCAGGTCTCTAGGTCAACAAAAATAAAATTTTGAAAAAATGGTCACTATTTTGGAAACTAGGAATTCTACGAAAAAGTTTGTTTAACATAAATGAAAGGTCTCTATCCCCTCTACCTGTAAACCAAGTTCCAGGTCTGTACGACAAAAAATAAAAAAAGATCAACTGGGAAAGTAGGCGATTTTTCATAAAACCAAACATTCTAAAAAATGTTCTATGTGCTTAAAGGAATGGCCTCTATGTCCTTTATTTTTTATAATAAAACTTTTTTATTTTTTACACTTTTTTGAAAAAAGTTCAATTTTGAAAATTCTATATTTTGGAAACTAGAAAGTCTACAAAAAAAATTTGTTTGACATAAATGAATGGCCCTGACCCCATCTACCACCAAAATAAATTTCAAGTCTCTAGAATGAAAAATAACAGTAGTGGAGTGAGGGGGTTCTAACCGGTGTCATGGCCGTCGCGTGGACTCACGCGGCGGCCATGACACTATTTAGAACCCCCCTCACTCCACTACTGTTATTTTTCATTCTAGAGACTTGAAATTTATTTTGGTGGTAGATGGGGTCAGGGCCATTCATTTATGTCAAACAAATTTTTTTTGTAGACTTTCTAGTTTCCAAAATATAGAATTTTCAAAATTGAACTTTTTTCAAAAAAGTGTAAAAAATAAAAAAGTTTTATTATAAAAAATAAAGGACATAGAGGCCATTCCTTTAAGCACATAGAACATTTTTTAGAATGTTTGGTTTTATGAAAAATCGCCTACTTTCCCAGTTGATCTTTTTTTATTTTTTGTCGTACAGACCTGTAACTTGGTTTACAGGTAGAGGGGATAGAGACCTTTCATTTATGTTAAACAAACTTTTTCGTAGAATTCCTAGTTTCCAAAATAGTGACCATTTTTTCAAAATTTTATTTTTGTTGACCTAGAGACCTGAGACTTGGTATGGGAATAGAGGGGGTAAAGACAATTGATTTACGTTAGACAAACTTTTTTGTAGAATTCCTAATTTTGGAAATATAGCCCATTTTCAAAATTTTATTTTTGTTGACCTAGAGACCTGAGACTTGGTATGGGGATAGAGGGGGTAAAGACCACTGATTTACGTCAGACAAACGGTTTTGTAAAATTCCTAATTTTGGAAATATAAGCCCATTTTCAAAATTTTATTTTTGTTGTTCTAGAGACATGAGACTTAGTGTGGGGGTGGAGGGGGTAATGACCATTGATTTACTTTAGACAAACGTTTTTGTAAAATTCCTAATTTTGGAAATATAAGCCCATTTTCAAAATTTTATTTTTGTTGTTCTAGAGACATGAGACTTAGTGTGGGTGTAGAGGGGGTAATGACCACTGATTTACGTCAGACAAACGTTTTTGTAAAATTCCTAATTTTGGAAATATAAGTCCATTTTCAAAATTTTATTTTTGTTGTTCTAAAGACATGAGACTTAGTGTGGGGATAGAGGGGGTAATGACCATTGATTTACGTCAGACAAATGTGTTTGTAAAATTCCTAATTTTGGAAATAAAACGCTTTTTAAAAATTTTATTTTTTTGTCCTGGAGACCTGGGACTTGGTATAGTGGTAGAGGGGACAAAGGCCATTCATTTATGTCAAACAAACGTTTTTGTTAACTTTTTAATTTTGGAAATATAACCCATTTTGGAAATATGTTTTGGAAAATTTGAAAAATACACTATTTTTGGACTGAGAGTGGTATAGAGGTAGGTGTTGGAGTTAACATATGTCTTTTCAGGATTTTTAGATTAATGATATAGCCAACTTTCCAAATATTTTTGAAAAATTTGAAAAATACACTAATTTTTGACTATGCATGGGATAGAGGTAAGTGTAAGAGTTGAGAGTCATTGATAAACCTTAGAGTACTTTGGTTTTTTTTTTTGGAATTTTGTGTGTTGCTGTTGTTGTTGTTGCTGCTTACAAACATGGCTGTAAGCATTTTGCAGCCATAAAAAAAGGACTGACATACTTTCCAAGACCAAATAATAAGCCCCCACAAGCAAGAGCAAATATGAAAGCCAACAAAAGCCAACAAAAAAGCCTACAAAAGCCAACAAAAGCCAACAAAAGCCAATAAAAGCCAACATAAGCCAACAGAAACTGACCAAAAAAAAAGCCAACAAAAAACTGACCAAAAAAGCCATGTAGCATGTTGGTAGTTGAGTGAGTTGTCATATTGACCGATAGATAGCAGGCTGGTAGTTGAGGAGTATTGCTATCGACCGCTAGATAGCATGCTGGTCGTTCAGTGAGCGAGTGTTGAAATGGAGCGCTAGGTAGCATGCTGGTCGTTCAAGTAGTTCTCATAGTCACCGCTAGATAGCGGCAACATACTTTGTGTGTCGCATGCAGCTATTTAACAAAGTTTTACCTCATAAAAACGTGCTTGTATAAGCTTTGTACAAAAATTGAATATACAATTAATCACTAAGTGTTTAGAACTAACATGTATAGCCTTGTGTAGGGAATATTGGGGTCCTTAGCAAAAAAGAGTGCCTAACACACATGAGTGTACAGCCTTTTGATATGCAGTAAGTACCTGATAACCTTGAGTAGGCCATAAGAATATTTTCAGTTGACTACTACCTGTCACAGTGTTTACATTGTGAAAGACCGTTGAAGCAACCAGTCTTTAGCCTTGTCATAAGCAGTGAACAGCTGTTACCCTTAACCAGGGGTACATTAGAGGACCCTTATCAAGAATATCATCAGTTTACTACCATTATTCACAGTGACCACATCGTGAAAGACTGTCAAAACAACTATTGTACAGCCTTGTACTACACAGTAAGTAGCTGTTGGTCTTGACTATTGTATATTAGAGAACCCTTAGCAAGTATATAATCAGTTGACTACTACTTGTTACAGTGTTCACATCGTGAAAGACCGTCTCACTGTCCAGTCTACAGCCTTGTCATACGCTGTAAAGAGCTGTTGGTCTAGACTAGGGGTATATTAGTGGACCCTTAACAAGAATATCACCAGTTGACTACTACCTCTCACGGTGTTCACATCGTGAAAGACCGTCTCACCGACCAACCTCTAGCCCTGTGATACGCAGTAAGCAGCTGTTTGCAGAAATCAACATTCATAATGGAAGAAGCCATTCCTAGCTATATGTGTAAAGAGTGTGGAAAGACTTTTCTTCGAGACTATCATAGGAAGCGACATGAAGTATCGTGTGGTGAATTTCATGAGTGCAAGACCTGTGGTAGTACATTCAACAATGCCTACAATGGACGTCGTCATGAAGAATGTTGTAATGTTGTGTCGGCAGCTAAAAGACAAAAAGCAGAGCCTACAAAACATTACCTACTGTCATTGGTCCCTGACAAAAATGGACTTATTGAATATGAGACATCTTTTGGAGGTCGACTTAAATCCTATTTCATTCGTTGCGATACGTGCAAGGATTTAAATTCATACCTTAAAGAGTCCAAACAGCAAATAATACAAGCTATGCAGAAAGAACTAGCAATGCACAAGTCGATAAAAGTTAATCTTGTGGCTGAATGTAGATTCATTCATACATCTACCAATGAAATTACAGATCGTGCATTTAAAACACGAAATCAGGCCCTATTTTTGGAAACGGACTTAAGTAGTTTCTTGGAAACACAATTTACAAAGTTAACTACGGAAATGGAGGAATCTGAGCTAAAAGGCAGTAATTGGGCTTTGTTAGCAGTGGAAGGAGTACGATTGAAAATAAATAAGTACAATCCCTTGCGTGGAAGCACATATATTCCATTACCAGCAGCTATACAAGCAAGAAAAGCCTGCATTAATCCTGAAAATTTGAATGATGAAAAGTGTTTTATGTATGCCATTTTAGCAAAACTGGTTAAAAAGAATGCTCATCGCATTAGTAAATACAAGGACCTGGACAACAAGTATGATTTTTCTGTAATATCGCTTCCTACATCGCTAGTTGACATTCCCAAATTTGAAAAAGCCAACGATATATCCATTAATGTATTTGGATTGGAACAAGACAACAAATTGTTCCCTCTAAAGGTTGTGGATCAAGAGATGCAAGACCATCGCGACCTCCTTCTGCTAAGTTCATCATCCGGCCAGAACCACTACGTCTTTATCAAAGATTTTGATAAACTAGTAGCACATCAGATTACCCGCCGTGAACATAAGATATATACGTGTAAACGGTGTTTTACTCACTTTGATAATCAATATGGACAACAAGGAATGGAAAAATTGAAAGAACATAGAGCTTTGTGTGTCCAGCATGACATTGCTAGGGTTGAAATGCCTATTAAAAACCCCATTGTCAAATTTTTAAACGTGGAAAAAATGCTAAGAATACCTTACGTTATCTATGCAGATTTCGAAAGTATACTCTTACCCTATCAAACATGTTTGCCCAATCCTGAAGCAAGTTATACAGTGCCATACCAGAGTCATGTTCCTATGAGCTTTGGTATATACGTTAAACCATCACCCGCTGTGGAACACATAAAGACAAATCTTCCAAGCCAACCTGTTATTTATCGTGGACCTGACGCTGCAGAAAAGTTTATGGACTGTTTGATCTCAATAGCTAATGAAATTGATAGACTTTACAGCTTAAATGTTCCAAAGGCCTTAACTCAGGCTCAAGAAGCAGAGTTCCAATGTTCTGAAACCTGTTATTTGTGTCGAAAACCATTCACCAAAGAGGACTGGAAAGTTCGAGACCACTGCCATATTACAGGGGAATACCGTGGAAGTGCTCACAATAACTGTAATTTGAGGTGTAAAACACGAAACCCCGTTCCTGTGTTTCTACATAATATGAGTGGCTACGACGCAAATTTCATTGTAAAGCAATTGGGATGTACTACTGAGAGAGTGGATGTTATCGCTAACTCCAAAGAAAAGTACATTTCCTTTACCAAATATGTAGGAAATGTTAAGCTTAGATTTGTGGATACGTTTCGGTTAATGCCGAGTAGTTTGGAAAACTTAGTTTCCAACTTAACATCATACCCTGAAACAGACAAGTACTTTGGAAAAGAAAATGCAATGCTCATGACTCGTAAAGGGGTATTTTGTTATGACTACATTGACTCATGGGAAAAGTTAAGTGAAACGTGTTTACCTCCAAAAGAGGCATTCTTTAACAAATTAAGTCAAGAAGATGTTAGTCAAGAAGACTATGAACATGCCAAAAGTGTCTGGAATCAGTTCAACATTAAAACTCTAGGGGAATATAGTGACCTCTACCTAACTTCAGATGTACTCCTTCTTGCAGACAGCTTTGAAACCTTTAGAAACAAAACACTAGAAACACACCGAGTGGATGCTGCACACTTTTTTACTTCGCCTGGTTTAAGTTTCGAGGCAATGCTCCTTTACACAGGCATTGAACTGGAATTGCTACAGGATTACGATCAGATTCTTTTAATCGAGTCTGGAATACGTGGAGGCATATGCCAGGTGTCTCATCGGTATGCTGAAGCTAACAATAAATACATGGAAACCTATGATTCTGAGAAACCATCGCAGTTTATTACCTATGATGATGCCAACAACCAATACGGGTGGGCTATGTGTCACTCCCTTCCTTATGGTGGATTTCAGTGGGTTTCTCCAGATACTGTTGATCTAGAAAAACTAAAGAAAGACGATCCTGTGGGATACATTCTAGACGTTGATGTTGATTACCCATCTGACCTTCATGATCTACACAACGATTTACCTTTCCTACCAGAGTGTACACAACCTAAGGATTCGTCTCTGAAAAAACTAATTCCTCATCTTGGAAATCGAAGGCGATATGTTGTTCACTACATGGCATTAAAACAGGCTTTAGATCATGGAATAAAATTGATAAAAATTCATCGTGTGTTAAAGTTTAAACAAAGACCTTGGTTAAAGGCATACGTTGATTTTAATAACAACCTTCGAAAACAAGCCAAAAATGATTTTGAGAAAAATCTGTACAAATTATTCAACAATGCCATTTTTGGGAAAACAATGGAAAATATCCGTAAAAGAATAGACATACGTCTTGTGACTGACAGCAAAAAGGCAGAAAAGCTAATAGCAAAGCCGACATTTATCGACAGAACAATTTATGGCCCTAACCTAGCTGCTTTCCACATGTCTAAACGTAACATTGTATTCAATAAGCCTATATATATTGGAATGTGTATACTGGATATTTCAAAAACTCTCATGTATTCCCACCACTATGATGTCCTGCTACCCTATTATGGCATGAACAATCTTAAACTCATGTATATGGATACTGACTCGTTCATATATTTGGTTAACACCCCAGATGTATATCAAGACAAGTTGGATTTCCTACAACACCTGGACACATCAGATTATCCTACTAATCACATATGTTACTCTACATCAAACAAGAAAACGTTGGGGAAATTTAAAGACGAGGCTTGTGGACAAATTATAAAAGCATTTGTTGGACTTAGAGCTAAAATGTACGCATTAGACATAAATGGTAAAGAAATCAAAAAGATTAAAGGTATTAACAGAGGTGTTGTCAAAAATTGTATAAGCTTTCAAGATTATAAGGATTGTGTCATGAAAAACAATGTAAAAAGAATACCAATGAACATTATCGCTTCTAAACAACATGACATATCATCTATAAGACTAAACAAAATTGCTTTGTGTCCTGGTGATGATAAAAGAGTGATTGATGCTGATGGTATAGGTACACATGCCTATGGTCATTACTCAATCATTAACCATGCTTAAAGAGTTAAGTTATGAATATCAAAATCTTCTGCCTGCAACTAGCAAATACATAAAACAAAACAATTTAGGAAATAAAACAATAGCACTACAAAAATAAAAATAAAACAAAATAAGAAATGGCATTCATAATCAAAAATAAATAAAATAGAAAACAAAATAAAAACAAGTGTACAATTTATAACAATAAGGAATATATATAAAAATGTATTATGTGTAAATAGTGTACATGTATTTAAATAAAAAAATATTGTACCGTATGGAAACTGCTTGTACATTTTTTATTACTACTCACCTCTCTCCACTCCTAATGCAAAATAAACATGTAAAACACAAATTGGAAAATCCATGTTTCCATATTGACAAAATAAAAAAAAACCATTAAACTGAAATTTTAAAAACTGTAAATGGGAATTTGGTAAATTGACAAATGTGTAAACAACAAATTGGAAAATCCATGTTTCTATATCATGAAATTGAAAAACTTTAAACTGACATTTTAAGAACTGTAAATGGGAAATTGTGAAATTGATAAATGTGTAAACAACATAATGCAAAATCCATGTTTCCATGTTATGAAATTGAAAAACTTAAAACTAACATTTAAAAAAATGAAAATGGGGAATTGGAAAATTGTCATATGTGTAAACAACAAATGAAAAAAAAAACGGTTGGGGTAGTTATCATATTGTACAGTAACCTATAAAACTAGCATAAGGATAGTTGCTTGTACCCTTATATACTTTGTGTATGTGCATTAGCCTTTGAATTAGCTTAAGTTAGGTTTGGCAAAGTTAGGTTTGGTGAGGTTAGGTATGTGACCTAGTAGTTTACTCTTTTCGGAAAATGTAAAAAGTAAAATCTAAAATCAAAAAATCTTAAATTTAAAATGTAAAATCTAAAAAAAACTAACATCTAAAATACAAAAAATCAAAAATGTAAAATGTAAAATCTATAAAATGTAAAATGAAAAAATCAAAAATCTAAAATGTTAAAACATAAAATCTAAAATCTTTAAATGAGGTTTCTGTGGGTTAGGTTAGGTTAGGTTATAACTAAGTTTATTATTTGTGCTCTCTCATTTGCTCTTACATTTTTGCTGTCACTTTGAAGTTTGGTTATGTTAGGTTAGGTTAGGTTAGGTTAGGTGTGGTTAGGTTATAACTAAGTTTATTATTTGTGCTCTTACATTTGCTTTCACTTTTTTCTCATACTTTTTGCTAAATTTTTTTCGCTTGCAATTTTAAATTAGGTAGGTTACGTTAGGTTAGGTTAGGACAGGTTAGGTGAGGTTAGGTTAGGTGAAGTTAGGTTAGGTTATAACTTAGTTTATTATGTGTGCTTTCACATTTGCTTTTATATTTGCTTTGACTTTGAAGTTAGGTTAGGATAGGTTAGGTTAGGTTAGGTTAGGTTAGGTGAAGTTGGGTTAGGCAGAATTGTTGAGGTATGAATCAAAAGCCAGCTCTTGTCAGTTTTGCCTCACAAGGCTGAGTGTACCCCGTTCCACTCATGAGACCAGAAATTAAATTTCTTGGCAGAGCCGGGATTCGAACCTCAGGAATGACCTCCAAGAATGCTAGCCACTACACCAAAAAGTGGACAATATAAGGCTGGTCTTGATTATACATGATCAATTAACAATTACCTAATAATAATAATATTAATAATAATAAATATTCCATTTGGCAACTACACGGCCGACCTCTCCCTGTGATGTAATCCACGGTCTCAGGCCATGGCGGCCATTTTGCCCAATAGCCCCTGTGCCAGCTCTGAATGACCCCTCCATAAGAATAACATAGAGTGATTGCGCGCGGCGGTCATCTTGCCCATTAGCCCCTGTGCCAGAACCGGCTTATTTATCCTACTGTCAGTGTTTTGTCCACGCTTATCATACTAATATATAACAAATAGTTCCGTGAAGAACTATACAGCCTATTTTCATATATCTTGCTCATGTTAATTGCCTCTATCAACATACAAAATTTCAGTTTAATTGCTGTAACAGATTCGTAGATATTGAGAACCGTCTAAATATTTCAGATGGTCGCCAGGTTGGATTTTTATTTTTGTACTATTATATTAAGATTATTGTGTACATGTGGTATTCAAACTTCAATCGCATGATTAGAACACAAGAAGTAAAAACGAGATTTTAAAATTACGCACAGCAGCCATCTTGAGATTATGCAACCAATTGAAATAAATTAGATGCCAGTGGATCAACATTTGTGTAAGCATTTAACGTGCAACGTTTCACGGCACTCGGATAGTTAATTCGCGAGAAACGTCCATTTAAATATTCATACTTCGCGTCGCCGCCATGTTGGATTCGTGCTCACCAGGTTACTGAAAGTCCTGTAGGTGAACATATGTTCATAGTCTCTATGAACATAAAAATTTCAGTTTGGTTGCTGTAAAAGATTCATAGATATTGAGAACCGTCTAAATATTTCGTAAGCTCGCCATTTAGGATTGTTATATGTATAGGCCATAGAGTTATGTACCATTCAAGGACACTTATTGCCTAGGTTCATTATTCAAACTTCCACTTCGATCGCAAGATTACGACACAAGAAATAAAACTTAATTTTAAAATTTCGCACAGCCGCTATCTTGAGGTTATGTAAACAATTGAATTAAATTACATGGCAGTACATTACAATCTACAAAATCATTTACTCACCACATTTCACTGCGCTCAGAGAGTTAACTCACGAGAAAAGTCTATTAAAATATTTCAAATTCACTTGGTCGCCATGTTCCTTTTGTACTTTACAGGTTTATGAATTGTACATAGGTAAACTTGTATCAGTACCCTTTATCACCGATCAAAATTGCAGGGTGATATCTGTAATAGTTTCGGAGATATAGAATGTCAGTGAAATATTTCGCACAGCCGCCATTTTGAGGTTATGTAAACAATTGAACTAAATTAGACTCCAGTGCATTGCAATGTGTATAAACATTTGCTGTACCAAGTTTCATTACGTTTGGATAGTTAAATCGCGAGAAAAGTCTATTTAAAAGTCTCAACTTCGCTTGGCCGCCATGTTGGTTTTGTAGTCACCAGGTTTTTGAAAGTCTCATAGGTGAACTTCTAGTAGTATCCTTTATCACCGTACACAATTTCAGGGCTATATCGGTAATAGTTTCGGAGATATTGAATGCTAGTGAAATATTTCGCACAGCCGCCATGTTGGATTGGTGAGACGTACCAAAATTTGAAGGGCACGGTCGAGGTCTCCGGGAATAGTGCTATGAACTTACCGAGTTTCACTGAAATCGCTCCAGCCGTTTAGATTTTATTAGGGACACACACACACACACACCTCACACACACACACTCACGGACAAAAGGTGATCTCATAAGCCTATTTTTTCAAAATTGAAAATAGGCTAAAAATGAGATTGTTTGTGTCTGTCTTTCGATCTGTCTGTCTGTCTGTCTGTTACTCAATAACACAAGAACCACTGGTCCGATTTAAATTAAATTCTGCATGGATGTAGCTGATTTACCATGTTTACATATAGGATACTTTGAATTTCGATATATTGCACAATTAAACGAGATGTTCAGTAAAGAACATATAGCCTACTTTCTCCTAAATGTATGAGTATAGTTATAACTCGTTGTTATTCTATTCGTCATGATAGAACTATTCTTTGTTGAAGACCTTAGAAACGATTTACCTCTACCAAACGCCACAACCTAGATAAAAACTGCTGCCATCATTGAAGAAAGAAAGATAAGAAGTATATCAAGAATGTTATGGATCTGGAGACATAATCGACCGGACTGGCTGCGTGGCTCAGCGGTAACGTTCTCGCTTGCTGGGCCCTAGGTTGCAGGTTCGTATCCTGGCGCAGTCAGCTGGCATTTGAGGGTGCACAAATGCGAGGGAGCCGTGTCAGTACATTTACACGTTAAAGATCCCCTTCGGGCCAAAATTCCGGCACCCCGGTGTCTCTAAAAGCAGCAGTAGTTAAAAGGGATGTAAAACCAATAACATTATGATTATTATTATTATTATTATTATTATTATTATTAATATTATTATTATTATTATTATTATTACATATACGACCTGCCGTGGGCAACATCCAACTTTGAGTTGAGGCATGTCTTTACACGTCTGGTTGTGCATGGCTTTCACAACCCTAATTGAATTAACAAATCTTTCCATGACCCTACAGAGACGTGTGTATACAATCTATGTGGATATTTTCGATTGCTATTTGCCTGAAATAAAAGTAGTAATTAATAACCTGAACTAACACCAACGGCTTGAATTCAGTTACTATGTGAAATCGTTTTGTTCTTTACTTCAAATAACATTTTCAAGTAACGCAAAATAGGCTGTTACAACCCCTTTAAAATAAAAAGTAAAAATGTATCGTAGTATCATCTTGTCATTCTTCAAATTCGATGCGCATAGAATGCCAATGGTATAGTAATCAATGGAGCCCCACGTAGACTAGTCGTGACATCTAGTGGTGAAATATCGAACAATATAATCCTAACAGAGCGAGTGCATTCTAGCGGCCAGAAGAAGAAACTTTTCAATAAAATCTGGAAGTTAATAAGTAGGTCGGCGTGCAGTTACCTTTTTGGCAGCTAGATGTCTCGAGTAAATCTGCTGGCGAATTATGTTTTAATTAAATATATATTTTACACCATAATATGCACAATATAACGCTTATTTTTAAAACATCTGGGTCATTACAAAACAATAAACATATAACATTTCAAGCAAAAAACCTAGCCCTGATCGAGTTTGAACCATAGGCATTTGAGCGATAGGCTAACGCTCTACCACTGACCTAATTGTGTCAACGAATATCGTTCTATGTAAAATGACTTACATAGAACTTGTTAGCAAATAATGATTTATACTAAACGATTTCATCACTGGAGTATATTATTTATATATAAAGCATTTCATACAAAGTTTATTTATTTTGTATCAGTACGCTATATTGCATGCAATACTCAAATTAGTGAAATATAAGTCAGGCACAAGATATCCGCTGCCATCTTGTCTTGTTACTGAATCGGCTCAGCTTTTTAAAATCACGTCTGCAGTATAGTATTACAAAATAAACTTTTGATTTCGAACGTGCCTCTTCCTTTAGAACAGTTAAAACGATTCTCGGCTCGATAATCGGAACTGGTGGGTCCCATGATATGGATTATAAAGTTTGCATAATTCGCACGGCCGCCATCCTGAAATGGTATGGCGGACGACCTTGTAGTTTGGTCACAAGACGCATCCTATACGAAGGTATGTTGTTACCAAATTTGGTAGAGATTGGATGATTTGGTTAGTCGTTATTTGATTTTACGTTTTGTACGTTTGAGTGGCCGCCATTCAGTTTTAGTAAAGATGGCGGCTATATAAAACATGACACTGAGGTGTCCTTTGCTAGTGCTACCTTTGTACCAAATTTCGTTCAATTCGCATTCACCGTGTTCGAATTGATGGGGGGGGGGACAGACATTCAGAGTACACACACTCACACACACACATACACACACAGACTCACACACACACATACACACACACACAGTCTCACACACACACATACACACACACAGACAAACACACTTTTTTCGCCCTGTGTTGATCTCATAAGTCTACTTTCATTTTTTGCAAAAATCGAAAGTAGGCTAAAAATGGCGACAATTTTAGTTTCGTCACTACACCCTTTGGTTTCAAAATTTCATATTTCCATATCAAATAAAAAGAGAACGCTGAGAAATAGCAAACTTTTGATGGGACATACGAGCTTCAAAATTTAATTTTCTATCCGAAAGGTCCTTATCACTTTTCGTGTATCTCCAACGGTTAGCGAGTAAATCCTACATTTGTGCAATAAAACATGGTGAACACCGAGCGGTGCAGTATATATCTACATACATAAAAATTAAAGTTTGTACGTTTTATTCGCAATTTCTACGGAAATTTGAGTCATCTACGCGTTTCAGACTGTTTTATTATGGATTCGCTCGAAAATAATTTTTTGGTCTGTCTGTCTGTCTGTTTGTTTGTCTGTGGACAACTTTGTTCCCTTAAAACTCGAGAACGGCTGGGTGTATCAACGTAAAATTTGGCACAGATATCCATCAGTGGCACGACACTAATCATTGATGTAACCCTTCTCCGTACCTCTCATAAAAGAGGGCATACCCCCTTAAAATACATGCTGAAATAGGAGTAGAAGGACGAGACAAAGATCATTTTCAGCCCCTCAATGTGAGAAACAAAACTCGGGGGCCCGAAAGGGTCCCAGAAATCCACATTTTAAGTCCCTAAAACCAACCGTTTTTGAGATATTCCCAGAAAACTAATTTTATTTAATAAACTAATGAACGAATACAAGCCGGTAACCATGGCAACAGATTCTCAGACGTCCATCTATTGCTGTAAGACACAATTCAATTCCATTAATTACATTGGAGTGGAAGTTTGCAAACGGCTAGAAGTTTATCACGGAACCAAATTAAGTTGTACAATTCTTCAATACGTATAATGCGCTTAAGGGGGTCAAGGTGTACACTAGAATTTTTTCACGCGATTTACACCTGCGGGTGTGGTACGACAGGTCTATTATATTCCTATCCCTATATTATATTATTATTTTTATTAGTATTATATTATGACGTACAACGAGGAGACAAAGCCCCTCGTTGCCAGAAACAAAACTTGGGGGCCCTAAAGGGTCCTCGAAAACTACATTATTAGGCTCTAAAACCAAAAGTATCTGAAATATTCCCAGAAAACTAATTTAATTTAATTTAACAAACTAATGAAGGAATGGAAATCGGTAACCATGACAACATTATCTCAAGGGGTGGCATCCAACTTTCCATCTATTTCTGTAAGAAGCAATGTCACTCCATTTATACCTTGCCACGGTGGGTGAGTGGATAGCGTGTCGGTCTAATAACCCCAAGATTGCAGGTTCACTCCTGGCCGTGGTAAGTGATTTTTGAAAGGCGGCTAAAATACGACTCGCATGTCATACGATGTTGGCATGTCAAAGAACCCATTTGAATTCAGTAGGCCGTGTTCATAATGGCAAAATTAATCTCAGGAGTTTCCGCCAACACAAAGTTCCTCATTTCTCTACTAGAAAGCGCTATAGTGTTCAAGGAGCTTATATATCTACCCTCCTTGACTTTCATAGTTATTCAAGGAACAACAAAATTTCGACATGCAAGCTACCCTCTGGGGGTCAAATTACGAAGCTTGCACCCGGCACCGAGGCCATACGATATAATTATTATTAGGCTACTCCATTTATTACATATCTGTGAAAGTTTGCAAATGGCTATAAGTTTATCACGGAACCAACGTAGACTGTATAATTCGTCAATGCAATTAAGGGGTTCAAGTGGTAACCTAGAATTTTTTCATGCAATTTCACATGCGACATATAGTACAGAAAGTCTATTATATCTCGAAACAGCAACATTATTTTCAAAAATTCCTGAATTGAATCAGTATTTTTTGCTGATTTTAAGAATTTGGGCCATTTGAGGCTAAAGAACCTGAATTTTCATGCACCTTTATAATTTATGAAAGAGGTCTTCCTGTGTATGGGGACCTATCACAACGTAGAGGGTCACTTTTTATGTGAGGAGTATTGCGTTTCGTCCACAAGGCTTTCAATTCTACACACATCAAAAAAAGTTTTGCATCACCTCGGTTCCCAGATCTCCGGCATATAGACGTTGACTGTGTATATTGTATCCAAGATACAGTCCCTTTGACTGTTCATAGATGTCACTAAAACTGCTCAAAGATGTAAACAACCATGCATGAGCAGGGCCTATTAGACGGAGGGGGTACGACAGCCGATCAGTTCCAGTCATTCCACCAGGACGAAGGTACGCTGCTCATGTTGTCTGTAGTTCTACCATGCCTAGAAGGTCAATACCGCAGTTCGATCGCGTCCGCATTGTTACTTTGTGTCAAGAAGGGCTCTCAACAAGGGAAGTTTCCAGGCGTCTCAGAGTGAACCAAAGCGATGTTGTTCGGACATGGAGGAGGTACAGAGATACAGGAACTGTCGATGACAGGCCTCGCTCAGGCCGCCCAAGGGCTACTACTGTAGTGGATGACCGCTACTTACGGATTGCCGCTCGGAGGAACCCTGACAGCAATGCCACCATGTTGAATAATGCGTTTCGTTCAGCCACAGGACGTCGTGTTTCAACTCAAACTGTGCGCAATAGGCTGCATGATGCGCAACTTCACTCCCGACGTCCATGGCGAGGTCCAGCTTTGCAACCCCGACACCATGCAGCGCGGTACAGATGGGCCCAACAACATGCTGAATGGACCCCACGGAATTGGCATCACGTTCTCTTCACCGATGAGTGTCGCATATGCCTTCAACCAGACAATCGTCGGAGACGTGTTTGGAGGCACCCTGGTCAGGCTGAACGTCTTAGACACACTGTCCAGCGAGTGCAGCAAGGTGGTGGTTCCCTGATGTTTTGGGGTGGCATTATGTGGGGCCGACGTACGCCACTGGTGGTCATGGAAGGCTCCGAAACGGCTTTACGATACCTGAATGACATCCTCCGACCCATAGTGCAACCATATCGGCAGAATATTGGAGAGGCATTTGTCTTCATGGACGACAATTCTCGACCTCATCGTGCACATCTTGTGAATGCGTTCCTTCAAGATAACGACATCGCTCGACTACAGTGGCCAGCATGTTCGCCAGACATGAACCCTATCGAACATGCCTGGGATATGTTGAAAAGGGCTGTTTATGGACGTCTTGACCCACCAACCACTCTGAGAGATTTACGCCGAATTGTCGTTGAGGAGTGGGACAATTTGGACCAACAGTGTCTTGATGAACTTGTGGATAGTATGCCACGACGAATACAGGCATGCATCAATGCAAGAGGACGTGCTACTGGGTATTAGAGGTAGTGGTGTGTACTGCAATCTGGACCACAAATGCTGAAAGTCTAACTGTATGATGGTACAACATGCAATGTGTGGGTCTCATGAGCAATAAAATGAGCTGAAATGTTGTTTGTGTTGATCTCTATTCCCTTTGTATTTAAAGGTTCCGGAACTCTTGGAACCGAGGTGATGCAAAACTTTTTTTGATGTGTGTATTTCACGTCATGAAGTACACGTTAGGTGAATTTAGTTTGAGAGCACAATTTTAATAATCTTTCTTCTTTTTCTTTTTCGACGTACGGGTTCATCGTAAGGATGATTTTGTTTGATACTGTATGGTAGATATACCCATATTTCGATATCTGGGTGATATGTTGTAGACAAGAGAATTGTCTGTCTGTCTTTCTGTGTATCATTATGTACGCCTATAAATCGTATTGGGATGCTTGGTGCATCGTAAAATTAGGTATGGTAAACATGAGTCAATACACCAATCATTTATAGAACTCCTCACCGTACTTTTCATACAGTAGAAGGGTGGATATTGGGAAAAACTTCACAAAATACATGCTAAAATAGGCGAAATATAAAAATTATCCTAGAAGGACGATCATAGCATATGTTGCGCCTCTCATTGTGAGACACAAAATTAGCGAGTCTATAAGGGGTCTCCGAAACCCACATTTTAAGGCCCTTAAATTAACAGTGTGTGTGTGATATTCCCAGAAAACTAACTTCGTTCTGATAAACTTATGAAGGAATGACAAACCGCTAACCATTGCAACAGTATCTCAATTGATAACGTCTGGTGATAATATATAACACCGTTCGAAGAACGGGTACTTCTGCTATACTAATATATAAAAATGAGATGGTGAGTGTCTGACTTTCTGTCTGTCTGTGTGCTACTCAATTACGCAAGAACCACTGGTCCGATTTAAATGAAATTTTGCATGGATGTAGCTGATTTACCAGGTTTACATATGGGATACATTTTATCTCGATATTTTGCACTATTAAAAAATGGCGACCATTTTAGTGACATCACTACACCCTTCAATCAAAACTTCATATTTCCTTATCAAATAAAAAGAGAACGCTAAGAAATAGCAACCTTTTGATGGCATACACGTGCTTTAACATTCATTTTTCTATCCAAAAGGTCCTTATCTCTTTTCGTGTATCTCCAACGGTTAGCGAGTAAAACCTAAATTTGTGCAATAAAACACGGTCAACACCGAGCGGTGCGGTATATCTCTACAAATATCAAAATGAAAGTCTTTTTCTGAATTTCTACGGAAATTTTAGTTATTTACGCGTTTCATACTGTTTTATGACGGATGCGCGCGAAAATATTTTTTTGTCTGTCTGTCGGTCTGTTTGTTTGTCTGTGGACAATTTTGTTCCCTTATAACTCGAGAACGGCTGAGTGTATCAACGTAAAATTTGGTACAGATATCCATCAGAGGCACGACACTAATCATTGATTTAACTCTTCTCTGTACCTCTCATAAAAGGGGGCATACCCCCTTAAAATACATGCTGAAATAAAGACAAAGACAAAGCTCATTTTCAGCCCCTCAATGTGAGAGACAAAACTCGGGGGCCCTAAAACCACATTTTAAGGTCCTAAGTCCAACTGTTTTTGAGATATTCCCAGAAAACTAATTTCATATAATAAGTTAATGAACGAATACAAGCCGATAACCATGGCAACTGATTCTCAGAGGTCCATCTATTGCTGTAAGACGCAATGCAATTCCATTAATTACATTGGTGTGAAAGTTTGCAAACGGCTAGAAGGTTATCACGGAACCAAATTAAACTGTAAATTTCATCAATACGTAAAATGCACTTAAGGGGTTCAAGGGGTAGTCTAGAATGTTTTCACGCGATTTACACCTGCGGGTGCGGTACGGCAGGTCTATTATATTATATTATATTATATTATATTATATTATATTATATTATATTATACTATTCTCGAAAACTACATTATAAGGCTCTAAAACCAACAGTTCCTGAAATATTCCCAGAAAACTAATTTAATTGAATTTAACAAACTAATGAAGGAATGCAAATCGGTAACCATGACAACATTATCTCAAGGGGTGGCATCCAACTTTCCATCTATTTCTGTAAGAAGCAATGCCACTCCATTTATTACATTTCTGTGAAAGTTTTCAAATGGCTATAAGGTTATCTCGGAACAAACGTATACTGTATAATTCATCAATGCAATTAAGGGGGTCAAGGGGTAACCTAGATTTTTTTCATGCAATTTTCACGTGCGACATATAGTACAGAAGGTATATTATATCTCCAAACAGCAACATTATTTTCAAAAATTCCTGAATTGAATCAGCATTTTTTGCGGCTTTTAGGAATTTGGGCCATTTGAGACTAAAGAACCTGAGTTTTCATGCACCACAAGCTTTTATAATTTATGATAGAGGTCTTCCTGTGTATGGGGACCTAACACAACGTAGAGGGTCAGTTTTTATGTGACGTGTATTGCGTTTCGTCTGCAAGGCTTTCAATTCTATTTCTTGTCAGGAAGTACACGGTAGGTGAATTTAGTTTGAGAGCACATTTCAACTAATCTTTTTTTTTTTGTCGACATACGGGTTCATCGTAAGGATGATTTTGTTTGATATTGTGTGGTAGATATACCCATATTTGGATTTCTGAGTGATATGTTGTAGGCAATAGAATTGTCTCTCTGTCTGTCTTTCTGTGTATCTTTATGTACGCCTATAACTCGTGTTCGGATGCTTGGTGCATCGTAAAATTAGATATGGTAAACATGAGTCAATACACTAATCATTTATAAAACCCTTCACCGTACTTTTCATACAGTAGAAGGGTGGATATAGGGAAGAACTTCTCAAAATACATGCTAAAATAGGCGAAATATAAAAATTATCCTAGAAGGACGACCAAAGCATATGTTGCACTTCTCAATGTGAGACACAACATTCGCGAGTCTATAAAGGGTCTCCGAAAACCACATTTTGAGGGCCTTAAATTAACAGTGTGTGTGATATTCCCAGAAAACTAACTTCGTTCTGATAAACTTATGAAGGAATGATAAACCGCTAACCATTGCAACAGTAGCTCAATTGATAATGTCTGGTGTTAACACCGAACACCGTTCGAAGAACGGGTACTTCTGCTAGTTACAGATATACCTAAAACATCCATGTTAAAATTTACATTACTTATAGTAAACAGATATGCTAGTGAATGCATTCACATGACAGGGAAGGCGGGATTGAAAGTCTCTGAGAACATCGAAAATAAGATCCTTCGCATGGTAATGAGTCCAAAGATTGTGGACGGCCAATATAGGTTGCGAGGAAGTGAAGAACTCTACTAGGGCAATGAAAGGTTGATGGAATCAATGCGAAAACGGAGACTGAAATTCGATGGGCATTTATTTTGAATAGATGAGCGGAGACTTTCGAAGAAGATTTTTAGAATACTCGACAGTAGACCTATGGTGTCTGACAAATGGTTCAGGGAGGTGTGGAAGGATCTTCATAAGTTTGGACTAAATTCGGATGACATTTCGAAACCTACTAAGTTTAGGTCAGTTGTCGACAAATTCCAAGGATTTCACGATGAACCAAAACTGAACAGTGATTGGACAGAAGAACGACGACAGGCTGCCAGAAAAAGAATGCGAAGATTTTGGGTGGCGAAGAAGGCTTCTAATAAACTGTAATTGTTCCATAACATGGTCTTTAAAGGCCTTAAATAATAATATCGTATGGCCTCGGTGCCGGGTGCAAGCTTTGTTATTTGACACCCAGAGGGTAGCTTGCATGTCGAATTTCGTTGTTCCTTGAGTATGAAAGTCAAGATGGTTAGATGTTAGATATTTTACCTCCTTGAATACTATAGCGCTTTCTAGTAGAGAAATGAGAAACTTGGTGTTGGCGGAAATTCCCGAGATTAATTTTGCCATTATGAACTCGGCCTACTGAATTCAAATGGGTTCTTTGACATGCCAGCATCGTATGACATGCGTATCGTATTTTTTCCGCCTTTCAAAAATCACTTACCACGGCCAGGACCGAACCTGCAATCTTGGGGTTAGTAGACCGGCACGCTACCCACTCACCCACCGTAGCAAGCTAAAGGCCTTAAATGAAAATATATATAAACGGCTGTGCAAGGGCCATATTTTGTTGAAAAAAAAACTATGTATAATCAGGGCTGACCTGCAGTATCCTCTTCATATAGGAAACGTGGACGCGTGCAGGAGGTGGTGCGTACTGTGCCTGTTTGCACGTGACGACGAAGTGGTAGTCCAGCCCAATACACGCCAATGTCCCGGAGCAACGGTACACAGTACCCTGGCATGTATACGAAATAGTCCCAAGAGACGAGACTGTTATCTCAGGAAGGTTGTTGGAGCCCTAGTCCTGAATGAATGGTATCATAACACAAAGGAGAAAGCAAATCAGATCACCAGTTTATAATAAAATAAAAATTCCACGAACATGTATTTAATGTATTGTAGTTTTAAAAGAGATATAAAATCCATCAAAGTCAGGATTAAAATGACTTAACACTAACTAAAAGGATCCCAACCTACTCTATATTTGGACGCTGAAGTGCTAAAGCGTATTAAAATTCTCTAGCTAAATAATCGTCCTGAAGAAGAAACCATTCAACTTTTCTGGTCCGAATAAGTATCTCAAAGAAATCGTATCAAACAAGAAGGAAGCAACACTAGGTAGATGACGAAATAGAAATAAACCCCCATCTGTAATACAACGTATAACTCGATAATCGAAAATGTCAGTGAATTTACGTCGGACTAGAGCCAGGTCCAAAGTTGTCAGCATGAGGGTTCCAATAACATTAATAACAAATACAATATTGTAAGTTACAATGCTTGCCACCACCATCCTTTACAGTTAAATAAGCTAGATAAATGTGCTACAAGATAAATCCTATTCTATTAATAAAGTGAGATTCTTTTGCTGGAGCGGGACCGGCGGCCGACTGCCAGGCGCGCGCGCCTTCCGCAAACCAACCGAGCACGGGGCGCAGGGTTGCGCGAGGTGGAGGCGAGCTACCCAGGGTCATTTAAAGTCATTAAGTCACTAAACTTTCATCAACAAGGGTGTGTAGTGTCAGTGCACAGATAAGAAGGTAACATAAACAACAGCTGCATGATTTAATTAAAGCAGCACATATGTTTTTTATTGCTTGGGAATCTGGATGACCACACGTTACCAGATAAAGGTTAGAACTTATATTTTCACAGAAGATACTAAAAATGTGCTCCTTCAGCTGACCGACAGTAACTTTGGAAATTGTTTCGTTACATTATGTAGCTACTCCTACACCCCCTGCGTGTTTACTGTACTTAATCGAAGCACGGACCTACTGTAAGACTTTGATATTCAATTGTGTGTTAATTTAAAACACAAAGTGTACAGATCAATTACCCGTACTCTAGTGGAGCTGGAGAACAATATACGGCAGCAGATATCCCTCACAACAGAAGGGAATCACAACGTGTAAACGCTAATTTATTTACACGGTACATCGCCTGTCTGTCAGGTGAAGGAGAACACTCTCAGCTTCTACTGCGGATAGGTAAGATCATTAATAATGATTTGCTGGTGAATTTACCATTAATTAATGTACATTGTTACGGTTTCCACCTGCGCGCAATCCGCGGTACGAGCTCGGTTGGCTGGCGGAAGGCGCGCGCGCCCGGCAGCCGGTCGTCGGTCGCCGGTCCCACTCCTGCAAAAGAATCACCCTGTATAAAAGGGATCATTAATTATATACACAAGTAATTGCGGAATACACGTCATGTCAAGGCATGTCAAGATGCATTATTCTCGTCATAATTAAGATCAAAGCACTTAATTATCATCTCGTCTCTCCGTGGAATCATTGATCGTTACCGTTTATCAAAATTAGCACGTCATAAATCACAGGTTATTAATACCGACCTGAGTTAGAATTGATCACAGCAAGTTATCATGAGTGATAATTGAGTTAGCATTATTTTAATAAACAATATTATTGAAGTTATAAATTTGAACAGGCAAACCTTTAAGTATTTCCTCCATTTGTTATCAATTGTCATATTATTTCAGTGTTAACCCTACATTTCGTGCTATTTTAGGCTACTTGTCATTATTAATCACCCTGAATTTGTCGCATATGTCAGATATGCTAAACTTCTCACAAAGTCCTTTACTCGTAATTCACTCTTTTGATAACATCAAAATTTCGTTTTCTACCATAAATGTCACTCTTAATCCACCTGTCATGTAATCACTTCTTCGACTTTACATTTTTCACAAGCATCAACATAATTATTTATTAATTCATCATAACTCCTCAAAATTAACCTTATGTTTCCCTAGCATTCCATAAAATTTAAATATACATGTGAACTGTTGGATTGCTCCCATAAAACATTAACATGTTCTCCATAAACTGCGCATATCAGATTACAATGCTTTATAGTCCTATAATCATATCCTCCATTCTGTGCCTACTGTCATCGCGGCAGGAGATGGCAGTTGAACACGCTGTGACGGGATGCGGGGGGGGTCTTGCAGTACGCATATTCCAAACTTAAATATATCGGTTTCCTGCATGCCAATGGTTGTCATTGCAGCAGACGACACTCAGCCAGTGAAAGAAGGAATGCGCTGAGTGAGTGAAGCAAGTAGTGACCAACTGAATGTTTTTGGAATGCGCGATACGCCGTGAGCGGGAAGACCTCTGCAGTTCAAATCCGATTGCCATCTCCTGGCGCGATATCAGTACTTTTCATTATATAACATTATTCCATGAGATAAATTGATTCGATTTTTTTTCACCTCTAAAGTTCAAACTTTCTTGGCAGAGCCAGGAATCTTTAACGCTGGCCGCTACACCACGAGGTAATCAAGTATTGAGTGTACTGAACAAAAAACGAATTAAGTTCTACTATACAGTTCATGAAGTACGTGAATATAGCTTAGTATTTCTTGGGGCAGATGACTTCTCTGTTCCACCCCTTGAAACCTCATTAGCTAAATAACTTGCTTATTATTTGTGCTAATTAGTCCACCTCATGGCTCAGTGGCTAGTATTCTTGACTTTCAGCCTTGAAGTCCGGATTCGATACCTGGCTCTACCATGAAATGTAATTCTGGTCTTGGGGCTGGAACGGAGTTCTCAGCCTCGTGAAGCAAAATGGAGAAGAGGTGGGTTTTATTCCCACCTTAACCATCACTACATTTAAGAAACACATATTACTATAGATAACACAGGTTATGAGACAAAATATATGTTCGTAAATACACACCAATTTCACGGGGATAAATGGCCACGATGTCCAAGGCTCTCAAATAAACAACAAGTTAATTCTGCTCAAATTGGCTGCAGTTGGCAGCGTGCGGACTGTTAGGTCTGCATTTTGATTGCCCATAAAGGGACGTATGCCTATAGGCAGTGTTCCTGAGGCATTACCTCCCTAATTACTGCTCTCGTTCCCCAAGCTCGCAGTACACACTGCCCAGCATACAGCATAATCCATATACACATGTAGCTGAGATCTCAGAGCCTTGTAGCACCATGTTATTGAACAGCCCTTGAGGAATTACCAACCAAGCTATGCAGAGCACGAGAAAATTTGATTAACATATAGTACTGCAGCAAAACATAGCAGTCTATATCATCACTAATGCAGTAAGTAGTGCGTTAAAATTTATGATGTTAAGCATCAGCATAATCACCCCATGTCTAAAAAAAGACCAAAAAAGTAAACCCCTGGCACTATACAGCCCATGAAGGACCTAGGCCGATCAAGCGACCGCTGCCCAGCCATTTGGACTGCAGATATTGGGGTGCGGCGTGATCAGCACATCGGGTCCCTTCGGCCGTTAATCTTGGTTTTCGTGATCGGGGCGCTGCCTCACTGTCTGACAGCTACTCAATTGTACTCACGAGGCTGAGTGCACCCCGTTCCAATCCTCACGTTTTAATATCCCTGACGGAGCCGGGAATCGAACTCGGGGCCTCCGGGTGAGAGGCAGGCGCGCTACTCCAACACTACGGGGCCGGCTACCCCATGTCTAGCGTCACTATATATCATACATGTAGTTTTGTTTTTCTTAACCAAGATATTAGGCAGTATTCCACATTTTGTTTCCCACAATAGTGAATCTTTAAAATAAGTTTAACAGCAATTGCAGATTCAGACTTCCCAACTCTTGGTTGCTCGTGCTGACCAAGTTCACACACCCAATGAAGAAGTTGGAAAATCATTTGTGCAGGGAAACACAACTGGTATTAGATCTTATTGAAATGATTTAAATGTCGCAAGTTATGTATCCTTAGCTTGAACTCTCATTAGACAGAAATGTCACGTGCTTGCAGTGATGTACGGTACCACTTTGATGAATTGAAACGTGGGATGGACGACTGTACATGAGCGTAAGCATAAATTATCTGAACAAGCGGTTATCGTTTCTCTTTCTGTGCCTCCTTGCACTTAGTCATAAATCAATAGCGTATGTCGTATGCCCATTGCTGGAGCTTGTCTGGTAACACCGCAAAATGGGTACATTTATCCAACGCTGTTCAATAAACCGAGTGATTGCGAGGAGAGGGTAGTGACGTAATGTTGACTACCCCGAGGCTAACGCGTGAATTAGCCATTAGCTAGCATGGTTTCTCAGCATGCTCTCGGCACGCGCTTTCTTATCGACATTAGCCCCAAAATCCCAGTGTTTCAATTCTTAATACACGCTTACCTCGTAAACGGTTCAAGCTGCAGGCACGTAACATGCAAAATAATTACCTACTCACCAAGGTATATTACCAGTTCCTGTTTAAGTATAACAGTATGTATAGAATGGTGTCATGTGTGGGTGGCATGATGCACATGTGTTATTAATGTTTGCTTTCAAAGTAGTACTTAAGTTACATCCTACTTTAGTCTCAATCTAGTTATTGCCAATTCATACACTGAATATTGCCGGCGTCTTCTTTCTCCTCGCTCCCGAAGGAGTAATTACATCGATCTTAAGTCTCAAAGACGGTATGGTTCACGTCATTATGTCTCCACATATTATAATGCTGCATGCAATTTCTTTGAGGACCCGCAATATTTCTCGTCCTTAACGAAAAATTGAGCCCTACTTATTTTTAAGAGTAATAAAAAGAAGAACGTCTGACTTTTAATAGGCTGTTGTAAATATGAGGTAGTTCACACCGCAGGTAAATAACATTAAAAATACGAAGGTATTCCTCAAGTAAGTTACTCATTGTTAGGGTAGGGCTTGATGGCTCAGCGGACAAGCAGCTTGCGAAATACCAAAGATGACCAGGTTTATTTTCCGTTTAATGAATGTGTGTCGATGTGAAATGTTACTTCTTGTGGTTCCGATTGTAACTAAAATAGACGTCCCATGGTTTATTATAGCGAGTATGACTACACACCTACTACGCTCAAATAACCTTTGATGTGCGTCGCAGTGCAATGCAAAAGCAAAATGAAAAAGATACAAGACACTCTTTGTGAATTCAGTTACCAAGTCAGTCTAAGGTACGGTCTGAACGTTCAATCAATTGTTTCAATTTCACGACGCGACGGCAGAAATCCACTGTTTGGTCCTGGAGCGATCGGAGAACCACTCCTCCAATCTTTAGCAAAACTATAATAATAATAATGATATTAATAATAACAATAATAATAATAATAACCCCTGGAACTACAGCCCATGATGGGCCTAGACCTACCCAGCGATCGCTGCCCAGTCGTTTAACCTGCAGATATTGGGGAGATGCGTGGTCAGCGCATCAGGACCCCCAGCCGTTAATCTTTGTTTTCATGACCGAGGTATTCTTTTAGCATGTCAAACAGCTGTAAAACGCATGGTGCAAAATCAGGACTGTATTACCAGATGATTCCACATCTCCAATCGCAAATGTTGAAGCAAAGCTTGAGTGGTGTGTAACTTGCGTATTGTTGCATTGCCTTGAATGCGAATAATGTCTTCGCTTAACTGCTTGGTTTCATGTCATCGAAAAACTGTCGTCTGTTCTGAAGCGTAGACCAGGTGGGACAGTAGTTTCGTTATTGATAACGCTTATACCAGCAAAATATGCAACGCATGCAAACAGAATCTTACACAACAGGACTGGAAAATAAATTGTATTCCCTAGAGTGAGTCGTTGCTCTTGTTGTTGTTATTGAATTTAGAGACTTTGGTCATGTTGGTTATCAGTAGGGACCGGATTTTTAGCCTACTTTTCACATATTGCAAAAATGAGGGAAAGGTAGACTTATGAGATCGATCTGGGCAAATGTATGTCTGTCTCTCTGTCCTTCTGTCTGTCTGTCGGTCTGGCTGTGTGTGGGTGTCCCCCTATCAACTACTAAACGGCTCCAGCTATCGAAACAAAATTTCGTATGAGTAAAGATCTATTTCTGAATATCTCAATGCCGTATTTGAAAATGATGTCAGTGCTACCAACTGCTAAAAAATCGTAATTGAAATCTGAGCTCCATGTTCAATAGATAATATATAGATATAGATAATAATATTTCAGTTTAATTTACAGGAGGCTATATATGACAGTGTTGCCAAAATGATTCAAAGTCTGCTGATAGGTCCAATTTTTAAATGCATATAACTACTACACTATCAATTGGAATTCAACCAAATTTTGTATTCTGTACCTTAAGAGATGGAACTAGGAATATATTCAGTCACCAGGACTGCCAACTCTAGTGCTCTATTAGGCTACATTATGCCAGGTATAGTATATTTCGAACTAATTAGAAATTTCGATATTACCAACTTAATTTCGTCATTATTCTAGATAGATCCATTCAGATTAATCATTGACATGAATCTCAAATTTTAAGAAAAGTAAGCTCTTTAGTTCGTCACGGAACTTCTTGTTTGAAAATGCATATGCGCATATACAAAAACATATTTTGAGGGTTTATTGGATTGTTTGCACATTCTGAACATAACAGCATATTTTTGCATATACAGTTGAAATTAAGTATAATTTAATACATCTTCAACAAAATAGGTTTCGCCTGCGTGATGGACATCCCATGTTAGCAACTTGATGAGCAACAGATTAGTAACTTAATAATTTACTTTTTTGCCTGGTTATTTCTAGAAATGGGTGGGACATTCCTTTCACCATCTGGCCAGTATCGCTTGTAAGCAACTTTCTGAGAAACTGATAACGAGACGAGTCTGATGAATGTACTCGTACCTTATGCAACGCGGCCTGGCTATTTGAAGAAGGGAATGGCGTGGGACATTCCTTCAACATCTCGACAGCCAGTAGCCCGGGGTTAGTTTTGTGAAGAGTTTCTTCAGTTAATGTGTTACTTTATTCTTAGTCTGCATATCCTTAACACAGAATGCCTAAATGCCTAAATAGAAGAATATTAAACAGTGGGTGTCAGGCAATAGTGATTATTCAACTAATGGCTAGGGACCAGACATTTATGCACCGAAAACGATTAAAATAGACGTAATTTGTCTCCTGAAAACATTGAAAAACTTGCAATTATCTCTTAGGATGCTTCTTTCTGCAGTGAATGATACTGATACGTGCTACCCCTAGTAGCAAGTTCGTTAATTGGATCAAAGTAGGTAAAGCACAACACAAATGGTCCTTTAAAGAAATATTAGCTTTATTGCATGTCAGAAATATTCACCACACAATAGGCACATACAAACCATTAGCTGTCTTACACAAATTTGCTCCCTTATGGAGAACACTCACCCTTTCACTTGCTCATGTAGTTAATCCCTCACTAATGAGACCGGTGTCCTCGCTAGAAATAAAACAACTCTTTCTCAAGTTCACAAGCCACAGTCTGACACTCACTGTTCCTGAATACTACACACTGTTTCGCAATTCACAGCTCACCGCATTAACTCTTTCGCACAGGTATACACACACTCGATGACACTGGCCAGGTTAGCTCTTTATAAATCGGGGCTGACGACTCACATATGTTTCTAGAGTGGACCAGGGTTCACAGCTACTCTCAGTTCTTCTCGAGATTTCCAACACTAGTTGGGCCATGAACATTCTGGACCATGCCTTTTGTTCTCGTTGCGCAAGTTGCCGGCCGACACAGAGCCCGGGGGTAGCCTCGGGCGGCTGTGAGTCACGCGCGAGGGAATGAAGCAACCCCGCTTCCGTTACAATACGTTGTATAAAGTGAGTGAATAATATTGGCTTATTGTTAAGTTGCAATTTTAATGCATATTTTCTACATTTTAGTGCATAATTGCATGAATATTTTAATCGTTTTCAGTGCCTAAATGTCCGGTCCCCAGTTATCAGCCACTTGTGATGATTGCCGTTGCTGTTGGTGGACAATCTTGTGGTGTAATGCCTAGTATTCTTGCCTGTCACCTTTGAGATCCAGGGCTTGGAACAGGGTGCGCTTAACCTCATGAGACAAAGCTGAGATGAAGTAGGTTCTAGCCTCACTTCAGCCACCGTAGAAGTTATTTTCCGTGGATTCCCCACTTCTACTCTATGCGGATGAGCCAATAGTGCCTATCTTATTGCTACAGCCACTGTCTTCCAAATCGTAGCTTGATTTACAAATACACATACAATGTAAAATACTGGTAATACACCATGCTTTGATGACCACTAACAGTGCCAGTATTCGAAACTTGCATATCAAAACACTCAGTTCCACATTGCAGCTTCGAAACGTGACCCAACGCGCTCTACTGCACTGTTATCTTTGTGAAGGGAGTAATAATTTTAAAAAATGTATTTCTGCACAGTATTTATGAACATGATATGGATTTAAAGATAAATAGTTTCTTTATTCGAATTTAGCTGATGGGAATGACGTGAATCCGTGTCCATTCAAATAGACAATTCATAATTTGCCTGAATGTAGCCATTGATGGCGTTTCAGATAAAGCAATCAAACATTGTATGAAGGAACCCGAGAACACAGAGACTTGCAGGCAATCTGTAAATTCAATTAGCCTCTGTTTTATGCGGAGTAGATTCGCAAAACCTCATTTCTCACGGGACACAGCGTGCTTCTGAGATAATAAAACACCATTGGCGAAGATCTCTGCAAAAACAAGTGAAACAAAATGATAACCTGGCAGAGAGCAGAGGCCGCAGGGACCGTGTGGACTAGGGCTTCATTACTGGCCCTCTGTAATTCCACAGAATATATTGTAATTAAACTTCCACACAGCGTTTTATAATCACCCATTTTCTATGACATGAGTACGTGCTTTAAAGACGATAATTTCAAATGTTGGACGCCTGATTTATAAACAGGCCGAATTTTACAACCAGAACTGTTTAGAATTATGATGATAATGATGATTATGATATTGATGATAATGTTAATGGTGATGATAATGATGATGATTTTTTGATTATTGTAATGATAATGTGAATGACATATTACGATGATGATGGTGGTGATGATAATAATAATGATGATGATAATGATAAAATTATGATTATTGTGATGATGATGACACCGGTGAAGAAGAAGATGATGATGATGATGATGATGATGACATAGATGATGATACAATGATGATCATAATCATGATGGTGACAATAATGTTGAAGAATTTAATGTTATTGATGTTAATTATAATGGTGATGCTATGAATGGTGAGGATGATGATCACAATTACAATGATACTGGTGATGATGATTATGATAATGATGATGATGATGATTTTTATATTAAGGAGTGCAGCAGCGCTGTCATCTACCCAAGCTATTTGGAAATGTTTAGAACAATGAATTATTAGGCTACTGAAGTATTATTAGTATTAATACTTCAAATGTATGTATGTCTACCCCTTATTATTCCCGTTTTCCAACGGGGTCGGGGATAAGATGCGATGGAAGTCTTTGTGGCGATGGTTTTTACGGCCGGATTCCCTTCCTGACGCCAACTTCATGAGAGGAGTTAATGAGAGATGAAATGAATGATGGTGAATGAAACTGGGCAAGGATGTGGAAGGAAGCGGCCGTGGCCTGTCAGAAGGTACCATCCCAGCATTTTCCTGGTGTTGAAAATGGGAAACCACGGAAAACCATTTCAAGGACGGCCGACGGTGGGGCTCGAACCCACGCGTCTACCGAGTCAGCAGAGAGCTTGGCCCCATGACCTAATGCTGCGCGTTAGCCAGCGTAGCCACTACTGTCGGTAGTATTAATACTTCAAATAATAATAATATTATACTGTGGGTTAAACTTTTCTATTCATATCTCTTGAGAGATATTGGAATGAAATGTATGTTGTTGAATGGCTCTAGAGTAAGCACTTTTTTATTTTTTATTTTTTTAGATTTGAGAATGTAGTATAAGCCAGAGGTGTTCTTACGTTTAAAGTGAATACACACTCCGTTATTATAAAACAAAAACAAGATATACAGCAAAGAACATATAGCCTACTTTCTCATAAATGTATGGGTATAGCTATAAAACTTTGTACTTATAAAGGAGTACCTAGACTGTAATTGAATGTTCGTTGTAGTAGCTTGTTGAAATACAACTTGGTGTATTGTACGTTATACTATGCTAATGATTTTCCTTATTTCCACTCATTACGGTACTCACTATAGCTAGTACTGCTTGCGTAACTCAATTTGGTACTTTTATCGAGTGTTCTTACGGCATCGGGGGAGAGGCTAATTGGTTAGCATGCTAGGCTTTGTTCCTAAAGCCAATATGACACGACACTCGTGGGCATGGAATCTTCTGCCAGTACACGTATACACGCTGGTAATGACGCCATGGTTCTCGTGGGAATTGTACCTTGTAGGCTAGGTTCTGCCTTCCATGATAACTCTCATGCAACTCACAGAATTGAACAGGTGCCATTTTCCCGGCAATTTTCGTGGAGGATTGAGTACAACAACCAATCGAATTACTTTTGTAGTTCTAGTCGTAATCATAGCAATAATATAAACATGATGATAATGATAATTGTTGCTTTAAGGGGCCTAACATCTAGGTTATCGCCCCTGATGGTTTGGGTGATCGTGAAGATGAAAATGAAATGCAAACTTAAAACTAAAACTAACTACTAACCTACATACTAGGCGAAGAAATTGAAAACTAAAGGAGAATAAGGCAAATAACGGACAGGAGGAAAAGAAATGCCCTCAACCCTCGAAGAATGCGGATTGAGGGACTTTGAAGGAAGGAGAGCCATGAAAGGCAGATAGGAAAGTGAAAGAGCAGAGGGTCCGCCCAAAGGTAAGGGACAAAAGGGGAAAACGGACCCAGCTCAAAAATCCCTCGGGGTCGCCAACTCCCGAAATCACCATCCGTGAGCCCCTGAGGGTGTAGCATTATCTAGGGTGCACCAAAAGTGGTGGGGCTACATACACCCGGCCACCTAATAATATAAACAGATTTGTTATGGGGAATACCTACGAAAAAAATACATCAGAATAAAACATTATTTTCTTTATATCAGTGTCTGCCATGGTTTCAACTTTATTTAATTTCATAATGCGAATCAACAGGAAATTAATCCCAACAACACTTCCAATATTTGATATCCTCCACTTTTGCGAATCATATATAATAATAAAAGTTTTGCGCTCAATGTGCAAAGTCTGTGCATATGCGTAAGCCAAGACGAGCAAAATTGAGCTAGTGATAGCCTACTCTTCTTTTCCTGTACTTCATCGCGTGATCAATATCACACTGTTCACTGCATGGAACGCATATACACTCCTAATTGGCTTGGTGAAAAGATTTCCTGGCACAAATATGATGATGAAAACCATGTATCGCAAAGCGTGTCATCAGATGTTTCAACTCGTATTTCTCATTCATCCTCTCCATATGTACCATAGCATCGGTAGTGCAGAAACTTGCCTCGATCAAGTCCCTTTTCTCCTCTAGTTCTCGTAATAGCCCGAGTTTGCTGCAGATGAATTTGCATTCTTAAGTCCTCAATCAGAAGGGTGTACCTGGCTTGGACATATCTAACGTATTGTGATAACCATAGAACCTCGTAGGAGCCATTAGCAAGCAAGGGTCGACTTCCACCATTCTTATGCAAGGAACTACGCACTCTTCTTTACGACACTTAAAGGTAATCGGAGCGCGGTCATGGCTAGAAGTTGAACTATTACAAGATTGCAACATACTTCAGGAGGCCAGGGATTTGCTGAGTGGAATGTTTGAATCAATTACCCACGTAATCCTCAAGAGGACAGCACCAAACAGAGACATTGAGAAGGCTGTTTATGACAACGTGTATCTTGTTTTTCTATTCTCCTTTTTCATTTGTCTTCTGTTTATGTGCAATGCTGCAGCTGCTATCAAAATCTGGTTTCAATAGCCCGGACTTTTATTAAAACATATATTTTCCATGGTAAAATGCACAATATAACACTTAATTTTATATCGTCTGAGTAGTTAAAAACAAAAGATATAAAATAATTCAAGTAAAAGAGCTAACTCTAGTAGGTTTCGAACCCCAGCGGACTGCGTGAGAGACGAACACTATACCACAGGGCCAAACATGTCCGTAACACCTCAGTGTTATTAATCGACTTACTATACCCGTCTGATATGCGGAAATACAGGTCATCTTCCGAACTAGCTCAAGCCAGGGCGTGTACCATTCATCCCACTGTCTGACCATGTATTCAGAATGTGAATATAAGGAAGTACAAGCTAACTACAATACGGTCTATGTTAATTTCTACTTTAAATTACTCAAAAATCAATAAAACACAAATCAAAACACAACAAACAGTGGTATAAATATATAACCAATCATGCAAATAATGACCCTTCATTCACAATGATATCTTGTTTCATTATTTATGGATACCGTAATGATCCATTCCATTATATTTTACATTATTCCATTCATTTAATATTTACATATTACACCCTTCCAGTATGGGTTTTGTCAAGTAATTCTCCCCTGAGTCTCCACCTTGTCAGGCTTTGACCCCAGGACATTTATATTAAATAAACAATGCCTCCATTTGGCTGTATATTCAGGTCCTAAACCTTTCTAGTTTTATTACTTTAATCTCTTTCTTCTCCACATATCCCAAAACACAAACCATCTCTCACATTTTATCTATTATACACTACCATGAGTAACATCACATTACAACACATTCAATTGTAAACAGTTTCATTGTAACAATTGTGCGCCTATGAATTTGACTTCAGGTAACCCGCATTCCGTGGAGTCCAATTCTATTGATTTTTCTTAACCCGTTTTCATTTCTTTCATAGCAAGAAACCAAATTTCTGCATTTGTCCTATAATGCTTTTTTTTTTTTTTTTTTTTTTTTTTGCGAATTGACCACTTCGGATCACGCTACAATTTCATTTTTTCGTTGCCTGAAGTTTCCTCTTCCTCCAGTACTCCTTCATATGGGCGCTATGCTGTTTCTTCTGCTCATCCGTCCAGGCTCTTCCCTTCTTTGTGGTTCTTGTGACGTGAAACCCTTCCAAATTTTGAATTATGTACCGAAATATTTCCCTGTTTGACATCTGAACTTCCTGGATGTTGGAATTTTCGAGATCTTTTCGACCTTCCTTAATCCATGTCGTTGTTTTCTTCTTGTTCCACAGGTAGTCGAATAACTGTTTGGTTAGTCTAGTTTTGTCCATTCTGTACAAATGTCCGAGAAACGATAACCTCCTCTTCTTCATGGTCTCTGAGATTCTCTCCACATTTTTATAGACTTCATTGTTGCTCCGAAGTTTCCAGCCGGTTTCAGTCTGGACTGGGCCCATGATTTTCCGTAGTATTCTTCTTTCTAGGATCTCTAGCTTCTCCAACTTGTAATTCATCGAGAGGCATTCGCTGGCATACAGGCATTCTGTTTTTACTACCGTGTTGTAATGTTTTAGTTTGGCATTCCATGAGATGATTTCTTGTTGTAGATGTTTTTAGTTAGCCCATAAGCTCTTTCCATTTTTGCGATACGATCTTCTACAGCAGCTTTCTCTAGGCCGTTCTCTTGTATGGTTTCACCGAGGTATTTGAACTTTTTCACCCTCTGATTCCGTCCAATCTCTGTTTCAAGGAATTGTGGTCCATGTTTGTCATTCATCATGAACTTGGTCTTCTCTTTCGAGATCCTAAGTCCTGTCTTGCTAGCGATCTTTTCTTAGAGGTTGATCTGTATGGCCGCTTCTTCTAGGTTTTCTGAAAGTATCGCAAAATCATCAGCGAAAGCCAAGCAATTGACTTTGATTCCTCCCGTTTTTCGTCCTAGGCAGATCGGGGCTATCTCTTGATTTTCAAGTTCGGAATTCCAAATTCTCACAATCCTCTCGAGGACACAGTTGAATAGTAATGGTGATAATCCATCACCCTGTCGCACACCTGTCTTGATTTCAAATGACTGAGACAATTCTCCCATGAACTTCACCTTAGAAGTTGTGGCTGTTAAGGTTTCTCTGATAATATTGGCCAGTTTGGTTTTGACTCCAAATTCTCTAATGATCTTATCTAGGGTCCCTCTGTCCACCGAGTCGAAGGCTTTTTTGAAGTCAATGAATGAAACCACTATACTTTTGCCGTTCAGCGCTCTGTGGCGAATTATTGATTTCAAATTTAGGATTTGTTCGGCACAGGAGCGGCCTTTCCGGAACCCACCTTGGTATTCTCCAAGTTGCTTATCTAGGATTCCTTCTATTCTATTCTATTCAGAAGTATCCTTGAGAGGATTTTGTAAGTGACTGGGAGTAGCGACACGCCTCTGTAGTTGTTAACATCTTGTTTGTTCCCTTTCTTATGGAGTGGGTGGATCCGCGCTGTTTTCCATTCGTCTGGTAGCTTTTCCGTCTCCCATATTTGTTGGAAGATATGGTGCAGGTCGTCTAGGATTTCCGGTTCTGCCCACTTCAACATTTCTGCTGATATGGAGTCTTCCCCGCTTGCCTTGTTGTTCTTGAGACTTTTCAGGGCTTCCTTTATTTCTTCTTTTGTTGGTGGCATAAATCTCTGAGTTTATAGGATGAGTCTGAAATTCTAGTTTGTTGGTTGGAGACGGGCAGTTGAGGAGTTTCCCAAAGTATCTGGCTAATATATTGCAGTTTTCTTGATTGTTCAGTCCAATTTTTCCTTCTTCGTTTTTGAAACTTATACTTGGAATTTGGTATCCTCTAAGCTTGTCCTTGAAGGTTTGGAAAAAATCTCTGGTGTTATTCTTAGTGAAGTCGTCCTGGAGGTTTTGTAACTTTGCATTCTCAAACGATCGTTTGGTCCTGCGGAATACCCCTGATGTTTCTTTCCTTTGGGTTTTGAATTGTTCCAAATCTTCCGTATCTCTTGAACATTTCCATTTTCTCCATGTGTCGGATCTCTTTTCAAGTGCTTTCTCACATTCTTCATTCCACCAGATTGTAGCCTACGTTTCCTCTTTGCCAGTCCGAATGTTTTCTTAGCGGCTTCATTGATCCTTGTACAAAGATGTTGCCAGGTCTTTTTTCTAGAAGAGCGGATTTCTTCTCTGAAGTTATTTATAATATCTCCATTGATGTTCATTCGGTGTTGTATTTTTTCAACTTAGGTGGATACTTCTTTTGTTTTGGTGGAAGAAAACGTATTTTAACTTTGGAGAGATAGTGATCAGAGTCAAATTTACCATTTCTAATCACTTTAACATTCATCACCTCCCTAGTATTTGTCCTTGATATTGCTACATGGTCTAATTGGAATTCTCCTAGGTTGGGATTTGGAGATACCCATGTCTTTGCTTTTCTTGGAAGTTTCTGAAAATGAGTCGACATGAGATTCAACTGGAAGATTTTGCAGAGTCCAAGGAGCCGTTCGCCATTCTTGTTTGTCCTCCTGTGTGCTGGATAGGCTCCTACTATATCTCTGTATTTTCTTTCTGTCCCTATTTGCGCGTTGAAGTCTCCCAGAAGGATTTTTACATGGTTCACAGGTATCCGAGAGATTTCTGTTTCTAAGAGGTCCCAGAAGTCATCGACTTTCTGTAGGTTCTTCTTGTTGTCTTCGTTGATAGGAGCATGGCAATTTATGAGAGTATAATTCCTGTTTTTGCACTTGATTGTCAATAGGGATAATCTCTCAGATTTAGATGAAAAGTCTGTGACACAATCCACTATGGTTTTGTTTATGTAGAAGGCAGTCCCAAGGAGAGGGGTGTTAGCCATTATCTTTATTGCTGGCTTTCCTTTGAATACTCTGTAGTGCTTTATATCCATGATGTGGTCATCTAGGAATCTAGTCTCTTGTACAGCCAAAATCTGGATTTGTTGGTCGTCCAGGAGCTTTTCCAATTCTTTCTGTTTTCCGACTCGCAGGAGTGAGTTGACGTTAATGGTCCCGATGAAGTATTTCCTCTTGAATTTCAATTTGGAAGGTGTTTCAAGACGCTCCGACTCATCTTGTATGCAGGTGGTGGGACTCCCCAGAATCCTAGGTCCCGATGCATTGCCTACTGCAATGGTGGATTTCTCTTTCAAGTTACCACCTGGGGTAGTGCTCTCATTTAGCGACATTTCCATTCTGCATATGAAATTGTGTTGTGTAGGTGTAGGAAATAAAATTCCGAAATAAGATCGGATTGTTAGTTCGAAATGATTGTTTTTTCGTGGTTTATTCCACTAGGTTCTTCCGCTCTTTCTGCCGTTGGGAACTGAAATTCTTCATCCGCCTTTGAGACCGTTGACCATGTTTCACCCTCCTCCTTTCTCAACCGGGCTTGGGACCGGCTATGGCGGAGTTATTATTATTATTATTATTATTATTATTAGTGTCATTATTAATATTATTATTATCCGGGAGGAACTCTCCGCGCATAATTATAATTATTAGCAGGAATATACTTCTGCTTCACTTTGTTCCATTCATATAAAACCACAAGGTCTAACATTTACGTTACTCTTTTCCATTCAGTGACATATTTATTGCTCCAGCCGGCACTTAGCGCGACCTGCATTAGCTCCCCTCACCGTCTCAAGGTGAAGCGAGCGGCCCTTCCTATAATACCAAACATGGCCTTGCTCTCTGCGGTCTGACCTAGCGTAACACTCCCAAACTATATGTTTTTTTAAACTCTCTACAACGACCACATCACATATTGAAAATCCAAGCAATTCATTTCTATTCTTTCATTACCGACTGCATACAGTCTAATTAGCGTATTCATGTTTATGTGTGCATTATTTTTGGAGGATCGTTCTTTTGCTGTTGGGATTTTTACCTTGTACGTATTCTTAGCCATTATTTGGCTCTAAATAATTGCTGCAGTGGGAACACAATAATATACAATCTGATCCAAGCGCACAATGCCTTGTCCAGTTGTTATGCAAGACTAACTCGATATTAGGATTATTTCACCATAATTCGGTCATCCGCAACCATAATCATCCACTCAGACTTACCAATATCAACACAATTCAGATGTGAGAAAGTTCTGTCACTCTGATACAATACAATGGCGTTAAGCCCACCCCGGTCGCTTCGATGATGTCCCTAACAGTCTCAACGGTCGTCCTGTTTGCACATAAACTTCATTCTTTATAGAGCCCTACTTTGAGCTTACATTTGGTCCAGCCTATTTGGCGACAATAATATTTAACTTGGATATTCAACTATTTACTCATTTCAGTACGGTAACCTTGCCAGGATAGCGAACCTACTTATATTATTCATATTACATTATTCCGATCACTTTATTCACATTACTTTATTTACCGTGGTCCGTTCTTATTTCATTTTACTTTAATTAGGCCTTTATGCCTTTACTTATTCATTCGCTAAGGCCATCTGCATTTAATTACTTTAGTATATCATAACCGTCCTTGGTTCATTATAACTTTAAGCATTTACTTTGATTATTACTTTCAATTATTTCAACTTTTATTTTAATTATTTGCCTATCAATTCATCTGTATTCACTAAGTTGGACTCAACTTCTTGTACATTTACTTGTATATTAACCGTGACTATTTTTCATTATGAATTCAGTTGTTACTTTAACAACAATTTGGTTCCTTCCCTTTATTTAACATTTTAATCGCGTGCGTGCATTCGGGTTTCTCTTTCTTTCTTTCTTTCTTTCTTATAAAACATTTAATTCACTATGCGACCTCACAATTCCGGCCGTTCTTCACAAGAAGCATTTTTACTAAAGACACTTTCACTGTCATCACTTTGCACATAAGATTTCACAATGGTACATTTCAAATTTTGGGTACACAATGGTTCAATGTAATATCAAATCATGGGTACTCACCAGCCATCTTTCAGCCATGGACCTCCGATACGAAATATTTCACCCATATTGCCGTAACTTTTAGCACATCTTACGAACAATATGGTATAACATGATCAATCTTCTCATAACACACGTAAATTTCACTTGACTACTCATTTTTACATAATTACACATTATATTCCCAATATTAGGATACACTTAACACAAAAATATATAAGCCTTTGAATAATTGCTTTGTTACACTTCACACGCATTTTTCACTTATTCACTATAAAACACTTCACACGTGTTAACCCTTTGGGTTTTGTCCTATTTTATCCTATATTATTTGCAGCCGATTACAAGTTGTGTAATTGTCTTTGTCGTATCTCAGGACGCGAGCGGTGACTTCCGATTCGTTCCTAGATGACGACTTCTCCCCTAGTTCTAACTGTACAATCTGCCCTGCGACGACTACTGGATCTGACACCTATGTCTCGAATCAAAGTTCTGTCGTTTTCCATGGTTTAAACACACCGGTGTATTATTTTAACCTGGCTTCTTTTTCAACAACGTCTTGTAGGGAAAATTTTATATTTATCGAACTGTTTCTGACTTCAACAAGGTTCGAATTGTTTGTATTACAATGTTCGGTATTTTTACTTTTGACTGCGCGTATATTTACACTTGAACGCGTACTTTACTTCACTTTCGCTACACGGCCCTATAATCTCAATGACTTTCTTTCAATGACCATGAGATTCTATTCTGTGCTAACACTAGCGATTACTTGTTTCTAGCTATCGCGTTACAGCTTTAACGGACCTAACTTTCACTTCTGTGGCGTACTGTTCGTTTTATACTCACAACTTTATGTTTGTGAAATTCTTTCTGCTTTCTGCGACTTTGCGTGGTCTCGAACTAATGTACTTGCGATTTCGAAGACTAATAACTTGCTTGAAACTACATGACCCTCCTTTGAGGTTTCCATGTTCGATGTACTGTACTTGTTGCGTAGAGTCAAGTCCTGTCCGGACTGACTAACTGCAGACTTAATATCTTTGGTGAACAGCGTATATTTGCAGACTGGCGATGCGATCCAGCGTCACCTACTCGGAGGGTATTGTAGACTGAATACTTCCTGGCTCTAAGCCTTGCTATTTATTCATAACTCACAAAAAGGATTACTTTGCCATCCTTCTCAAACTTAACTTTTGAACCAGACGTATTACGTCTGTAGAAAAATTACCTATTTATTCCTCATGATCTAAACGTTACATTTTCACTTTGTTTTCGAAAAATCTATCACGGAGATTTTTATAAAAAGAAGTGCTCCTGCAGTACGTAGGTGTACTTCTTTTTGACTCCTACTCCGAGAGACAGGCTTGTCCCTTCAACAATGACGTAGGGCTTAGATCGGCACTTTTCTCCAGTGCATTTATTAAAGATTTTTATATTCTCTAAATTTTTAACTCCCAGAGTTATTCTGATTAGCGTGCCAAAACTTATATAATTTTTCGTAGTTTCCAAGAAACTAGGTTATTTCACAACATTTCAGTGTTGGGCTGCGACACAGCGTTGCCAATAAACCACTGATGGGGCTCCGGTGATGGATCCCCGGGCCGTCTACATGATTAAAATTTTCCTATGCATGCGTGGGCTTACGAGTCAGAAAAGGCTTGCATCCGCTAACTCAGATAGTCGACATTTATCGCCTTGAGTCATGCGTGAGTTTCAACATTTCGCCTCACTGCTGGCCTGTATGTATCTTTAAGTCTTATGAATATTCCTTCTTTTCCACAACTTAAATATCATATTCTCGACCCCTGTCTCCATTAGATGGGTACATTACATAGAACGTGTTGGCAAATAATGTCTTGAAATATATGATTTCTTCACTGCAGTATATCTTCATTATAATTTCATACAAAGTTTATATTATTTCTATCAGTAGGCTATATTGAATGCAACATACTCAAACTACTGAAATTTAGGAAAGACACAAGAGGTCAGCAGCTATCCTTTCATGTGACAGAGAAGGCTCAGCTCTTCCAAGTCACCCATAAAGTCAAAAGTCAACCCCTGGCACTATACAGCCCATGATGGGCTAAGGCCGACCAAGCGACCGCTGCCCAGCCATTTGGCCTGCAGATATTGGGGTGACGCGTGATCGGGTCCCCTCGGCCGTTAATCTTGGTTTTCGTGATCGGGGCGCTGTCTCACTGTCAGACAGCTACTCAATTGTCCTCACAAGGCTGAGTACACCCCGTTCCAACCCTCACGTCAGTTTTAAAATCCCTGACGGAGCCGGGGATTGAACCCGGGGCCTCCGGGTGAGAGGCAGGCGCGCTACCCCAACACCACGGGGCCGGCAGTCACTCAGAGTATAATATTATAATACTAAATTGTAATATTCAACGGGTCACGTCATTAAGGATACCTTAATCCAACTTCGGTTCGATAGTCGGAATAGGTAGGCCCAAGTTATAGGTTATAATGCTTGAATTATTCATACGGCCGCCATCTTGAAATGGTACGACTGATGACCTTCTATTTTTGATGCAAGACGCGTCCCATATGAAGGTAAGTTATTATTAAATTTCGTAGAGATCGAATAATTAGTTGAGTCGTAATTCGATTGTACGTTTTGAACGTTTGGGTGGCCGCCATTCAGTTTTGGTGAAGATGGCGGCAATATAAAACATGACACTGAGGTGCCCTTTGCTAATGCTACCTCTGTACCAAATGCCATTCAATTCTGTTTCATCGTGTTTGAAATGATAGAGGGGGGGAGGTGGGACAGATATACACACGCACATACAGACAGACTGACAACATTTGGTCCGTGTATATCAGATCTCATAAGTCTACTTTCATTTCTTGCAAAAATTGAAATTAGGCTAATAGTATTATTTCGCAGATTACCAACACTTTGGTGGTAAAATACATAGCTGGACTTAGTTCCTTTCAATATGGAATGAACAGCGCCTGCAAGTGAGAATAACATTCACGTTATAGGTTTGATGAGGATAATTGTTGTTTTAAGGGGGCTCAACATCTCAGTTACCGCAGCCCAATGGTTTGGGTGACAGTAGAAAGTGAGCTAGAGATGAGAACTGGAACAAAATTTAACTACTGGCTTAAAACTGACAGACTTAAAGAAGATAAGGACAAAAAGGAGTAAGGGGAAAAAAGGACAGGGGAAATAAATGTCATCAGCCCTAGAAGAAAGGGGACTGAGAAAGAGGTAGAGCCATGAAAGTCAAATAGGAAAGGGAAAGAGGAGAAGTCATTTAGCCCCATTGACTTCGGTGTCTCTGTAAGATTTTCCTAATAACATGTGTTATTGTGGTGTCTAAAGTAGTGTGTAAAGGATCCGATGACGATAGCTCCACAATCAAAACATGTCATCCAAATATATTAATTTATCTCATGCTATTTTTTCAGGTGCTGGGAATAACTCACATTACAACTTGGTTATAGCGACTTCGGTGGCGTAGTTGGTAGCACGCTGAGCTTCTATGTCCAAGGTCGTGGGTTCAAACCAGGCCAGAGTCGTCGGATTATTTAGAGCGTAAAAAATCACTCAGTGTGCCTTCCTTCGGAGGGAAAGTAAAACCGGTGGTCCCATGTCATAGATTTATGGCATGAAAAATAACCTTCCACTAACTGAACTTTTATGAAGCAAAAAATTGTAGGTAAGAATTGATAACGCCTTATTAGTTCCAACGTTCGCCGCCAGGTGCCGACTGCGATGCCATCTAGTAGCCAAGTCCACAAGCTAGGTGTCGTGGACGGTAGCATTTGGTGGCAAAAGTAGGAACTACTTATAATTATTGTCTGCAGTCCTTACGTGAATTAAAACAGATAACACACACTAATACAGCCATCACAATTATCACCGGTTATCGGACAGATTCTACGCACACCAAAGTACACTGGTCTACATGACCGCGTTGTCACAGCCCCTAAACTAAGGAACCAACCAACCAACTTGAATATAACCATGTTGACCGATTGAAAGACATTTAAATGTCATATCTGTAATTGGTATGTCCGATGATGGGGAAGGTGGCCGGAGACTACAAAATGTGTAACCATCCCGGCATTTTCCTGGAGAAAGTGTAGGATAAATGGAGAAGAACCACTGACGGGGCCCGGAGATTCGATCAGCGGCCTTGCTGCAGCTCCTCGTCGCGGCCGTACTGAGCGATTTAACGTCTGTCAGGGGAGCTAACCGTACGAGATTGAGGACCCACCACTCGGCTGGGAATCTAATCGTGGGCTCTTAACACTAGAAACTAAGGTGCTTTCAAGTAGCGGTGTGACTAATAACTGAAGTGTATGGAAAGAGAAAGTGATGATAATATGGTGAACCTGGGAACGCTGTTGCCCATACACCGAGCACAGTAATATATGGCTGACGCAACGTTCAATGACGCCATATTTCACCTTAATGTTTTTCTCTAACAATCATATCAGTCAATAACATCTAGTCTATTTTTGTAAGGCTTCGTATCGGTGCAATGGATATCTTGCATTGATTTCTCCAGTCGTGTCACTAGAAATGTTCTGAATACATTAGTGTCAGACGATAGTGAAATATGGCATGCCTGGTACACTGTAGAGCCATTAAGCATACAGAAGAATAAAATGTCCTAAGATGGGAATTCTGTAAAGTATTAAAGATTTATCTGCTTTAGTGATTCACACATTTCATCAAGGAAATTAAAAGGTTGCCATTAGAATTTTCCGAAGTTAACCTTGAATATTTTCTGAAGCCTACTGTAGCCATATTATGTCCGTTGAAGGGAGGAAGGAAGGAAGACTGTAATTTTACGTGACTGTGAATCTTGTGATTATGAGCCACGGGACCTCTTTTTAACGTGGAATCCGAACCACAGGACATGGCATTTCACTTCGAAAATCCCAATGCATTGACCGGGAATCGAACCCAGTCCACCTAGGTGAGAGGCCAACAGCTTGACCGCTGCGCCACCACGCCCCATATGTCCGTTGAGCACGTTATTCCTACGTAAAATGAAATACTGACCCTTCATATTATTACTCTTAATCGCTGCAGTGATTCAGCAGCTAATCCGAATGTATCAAGTCACGTTCCACAACAGCAATGGGGGTAATAGGCATAGTTCAAATCCCAGTGATAAAAGCGACAAACATGAGTAGGGCTCGGGTCGATATGCTCGATAAAATCTCCAGATATGCTCGAAAACCATGTGTTTTATGCTCGATAGATATGCTCGAAGAACCCATTATATGCGATTAAATATGCAGAATATGCTCAAAAAACACCGTTAAAAACTATAGAAAAGAAAGTGAAACGAAAAAACCAATAACATACCTTTATATACGAGTATGTATGATACACTGCAATATACTCGCATTCAAGTTTCTCTCGCATAAGAGAAGTTTTCTTATAAAAGTTCCAGTTTAAAAGTTCATTTACAAAATGTTCAGAATTAAGCGAGTCAATGAAGTAGATCTGCATTGTTCTGTACAACAAGAAGTTTTTCTATGTTTTCAGTTTTGAATGATTTTCTTAAATCAATCAATAAAAGTTTCAATGACGAGAACGACCTTACTAAATGTTAAAAACATGCGGTTCTGTTATTCTCACCAGACAGGATTTTCAATAATTATTTCTGTTTTCAAACCTTAAGGATGGTCAGGGAATTCGGGGGGGGGGGGGAATTCGAAGAAGAACAAACTATTTAAACGAAAACCAAAAGAATATGCATGTATATGCTTCTATTCTAAAAACCGCGGTTTTATGCTTTTATATGCTCGATAATGTTCAATTCTGTTGGTCGCAGAGAGGTGAAAATACCACCGAAAGGCTTCTTTCAATGTGTACTATTCAGGATAAAATATGCAAATATACTCAAATGCGAGCCCTAATCATGAGTATCTGAGTACTTTCACAATTCACCCAGACAAATGCGAGAATTGTAACTTGTCTCAATTTTATGAACAACTACCCTAATCCCTGATCATAGTATTTACATTTCTATATACAATCACCACAACCGAACATATTCAACACACACCCAAACACAAAGCCCTTGTTTGGAACGTGGCGCTCTATGGAAGTGAAACATAGACTGTTGGCGCTACCCGTTGTAGATATTTTAATTACAAGCCATTTTGTACATTCTACACTTCAATTTCCACGTTGCTTTTTCTCTGCCGTCTGGCAGAGAAGCCAGAACTATCATGGGCAACCTGAGACTGATATTAGTTAATTTTTCTCCTGTAAACATTTAATATGATACAATAGATGTTTCACAAGCCGACATGGTGCTACTCGGAATACCGTGGATTCCTTACACCCTCGAAAAATTCAATTTACTCGTCCGAGACTGCAATTAATATTAGTTATGAATGAGTGATGGGAGGAAGTAGCTTTTAAATTAAACGAGATGCTGTCCCCAATTTAAAAAAATTGGGAGTATTTTGACACAAAATATATTCGAACTATAAATCTTCTTACGAGTGATTTCTTTACTGTTCCCAAATAAAAACCTACCCTGTACATCTAGGCAATTAAAAGTAATGGATTTTTAGTTAATTGAATTTCCTGTAATCCATCCCAACGGAGATTTCATTGTCTTTTAAAAGTGCTAAAACTAGTTAAATCTCGAACATTGTTGGGCTGCGCTCCAGGAATGTAAAGCGGGGAATTGGAAGTGTTAGTCGGCACGGAGCAGTAATGTATCGTTAGGAGGCAATAACTTATCCAGATGGCGTTAGGCGTGTTGTCGATGGCCATCCCTTTCGTGGTAGTTAGCACCAAGGAACCATCCGTCACGCGCGCCAATCTGGCGAAGCTGTAAACAGCATCCTGCTGGTTAAGCAAACTGTTTTCGAAAAAAAAAAACTCTAAAACTCATTCGCAATTCCTCACGTTGTATAAATATTAAATGTGTGCATTCTTATGAAAATGGACCACGTGGTGCAGCATGGATCATTGGTGTTCAGTATGGATCGCCAATTTTCCGCTCAAAGTAATTTCTCAACCTTGACAAAGTTGTAGCTTGCTAAAAATAAGCGATATGTAACCTTTGTCATTTTTATGGTACTGATATTCCTATATTCCTAAACTCGGTGAGAATTAACGAAATTAACCTTATTTATATGCAATAATTATAACTAAATACCAATAAATCGGTACAGATTATTGTCACATCTATCATTCATACAGATACAGTCGTTCAAATGATGTGTATTGTGAATGCGTTCTTTGATTCAATTAAAAGGTTTAAAAATAAGCTAGGAAAATCGTCATTGTGGAAACATTGCACAAACAAAACTGGAACTAAAAATGTAATCAAAGAGTATTACATAGTACGCAAATACAGCCAATGAAATATTTCCTAATAATATTTGATAGAGGATCAAAGAGACCTACCATCTAATGCTAACCCTGAAACGTGCCACCGGTATGGGGCGCACCGTCCGCACCTTCTTCCTACGCCACTGAAGGGACAAGTTATCTCCGTCTATTTCAGAAACATTCCAATTTTTGCACGAAACTAATGAGTTCATGAGTGAGCAAGCTATGCTCAGAATTGTACGTTTATACATGTTTTCTCTAGGAGCACTCGTTTTTTAAATTTTTGAATCCTTTGCAATGCTGAATTTGTCCACTGTTTGGCAACCATGTATTCAGTAGGTTAGAAACTCACGAGCCCATTCTAATTGACCCACCTCTATACTTGTCTTCCTAATGAAATAACCTTTGACCTGACAGACCACACCCCACCCTCACAACAGTAATAGGCGTATGCGAATTTGTATCCCATTTATCAACTACAAGAATGTCGACCAGTTATCTTCAGAAACATTTATTCCCTCCATTAATTAATTGCGGGTAAGAGCAAGCTAGACATAGCTGGAATTTACGCTTATATATAGTACGTTAAGGGCTCTCAGTACCAAGTGTATTAGCTGGTTGCCCGTCCTTCGTACCAGTAAAAATGTACTTATGTGTGATTACACTCCAAACAGTAGTATTTTTCTAACCTGAATAAATCCACTCCGTATCAACAGAGAAAATTTAACAACAAGAAGCGTGGGCTAGGGTGAATGTATGCAATCTGCCATGCATACCTATTTGCCGGCCAGTATTCGGTAACACATGCTACTGGAATGAAACGTTTACCACCCGAAACGAACATTCTAAACGCCAATAATCCTATGTTTCTTCCTGGTGCATGCAAAATTTCAGTTAAATCAGTTGAGTTTTTTTCTTTTGCATGAATGACTAACAGGCAGACAAACCCCACAAGACGTATATAAATATTAGTATAACTAACGGTACACAAAATATCGTAAACAACAGAAGGGATTACACTTCGTATTCATTTACCTAGAGAAACCATATGACCGGGTGGAGAGTCTGGAGATGATTACGAGAGATGTACGTGCAGTTGGTTCAAGAAATGTAGAACGAAGCAAGAACTCAGATTAAAATCAACGTTGAACTTACAGATTGGATTTCGGTTTGGGTAGGTTTACACCAAGGTTCGGCTTTAAGTCCATATCTGCTTGACCTAATTCCGCATGAAATGTCTTGTGGATTAAGAAACCGAGCCTCCTGGTGCATGATGTTTGTGTAGCACCATCAAAGATACCATAGAGGAAAAACTGGAACAGTGGAGGGCAGCCTTGGAGGATAGGGGGCTCAGGATTAGCAGGAAGAAGACGGAATACTAATATCAAGACTGTGAGATCAGACTGTTAGGGGAAACGTTAAATAGAGTGGATGATGATAAATACCCGGATGTCGGTGGAGATCTCATAAAGATGGAAATTTGGATGTGGAAGTGTCACACATGATTGAGGATGAACTGGATAAACATGTCAGTTTTACTCTTTGATCGCAGGATCAAGCCTAAGGTTGAACAGTATACATAGAACTGTAGTAAGACCAGCATTGCTGTATTGCTCTTGAACATGGCCAGTACAAAAAACACATAATAACAGGCTTGACGTATCAGAAATAAAAATACCCAGGTGGATGAATGAAGTAACCAAACGTGATAAAATAAACAAGATGTTCAGTAAAGAACATATAGCCTACTTTCTCCCAAATGCATGGGTATTGTTATAACTCTTTGTCCTTTTCAAGGAGTATAATTGAATGTTGGTTGTAGTAGCCTGTTGAAATACAACGTGCTATACGGATTTTAAACATGAATATGAGGTGCCCTTTGCTAGTGCTACCTCTGTAAATAAACACTTTCAATTCGGTTTCACCGTGTGTGAATTGATATGGGGAATCGATTTGCACGCATACATGGCCACTATCTGCAAACTATTGGGCTGATGACCATGTAGTTCAGTCAAAAGATGCTTCCCACAACAAGGCATGGTGTTGCAAAATTTGGTAGAGATCAAATGATTAGTTTGGTCGTAATTTGATCTAAGCTTTTAACATTCGGGTGGCCGCCATTCCGTTTCCGTCAAGATGGCGGCGATATAAAACATGACACTGAGATGTCCTTTGCTAGTGCTACCTCTGTACCAAATTTCGTTCAATTCGGTTTTACCTTGTTTGAATTGATAGGGGGAATCGATTTGCACACGTACATGGCCGCCATATGCAAACTATTGGACTGATGATCTTGTAGGTTGGTCAAAGAACGTTCCTTACATGCAGGTATGTTGTTGCAGAATTTGGTATAGATCAGATGATTAGGTTGGTCGTAATTTGATTTAAGCTTTTTGCATTTGGGTGGCCACCATTACGTTTCCGTCAAGACGGCGGCGATATAAAACATGACACTGAGGTGGCCTTTGCTAGTGCTACCTCTGTACCAAATTTTGTTCAATTCGGTTTCACCGTGTTTGAATAGATAGGAGGAATCGGTTTGCACACATACACGGCCGCCATCCGCAAAGTATTGGGCTGATGACCTTATAGTTTGGTAAAAAAGATTCTTCATAGATAAAAGTATAACGTTGCAAAATTTGGTAGAAATCAGATGATTAAGTTGGTCGTAATTTGATTTAATATTTCAACATTTGGATGGCCGCCATTACGTTTTCGTCAAGATGGCGGCAATATAAAACATGACACTGAGGTTTCGTTTGCTAGTGCTACCTCTGTACCAAATTTACTTCAATTCGGTTTCACCATGTTCGATTTGATAGGGGAATCGATTTGCACACATAAATGGCCACCGTCTGCAAACTATTGGGCTGATGACCTTGTAGTTTTTTCAAAAGACGGTCACCTTATAAATATATGTTGTTGCAAAATTTGGTAGAGATCGGTTGATTTGGTTAGTCGTAATTTGATTTAAGCTTTGAACATTTGGGTGGCCGCCATTACGTTTCCGTCAAGATGGCGGCGATATAAAACATGACACTGAGGTGCCCTTTGCTAGTTCTACGTCTGTACCAAATTTCGTTCAATTCAGTTTCACCGTATTCGAATTGATATGGGGGGACACACATTCAGAGTACACACACTCACACTCACACACAGACACACAGACACACAGACAGACACGCAATTTTTGGCCCTGTGTAGATCTCATAAGGCTACTTTCATTTTTTTGCAAAAATCGAAAGTAAGCTAAAAATATATAAAAATAATATGCACATAAAAATAAGTTATGCATAACACTTGTTTACCATGTTGCAGAGCGTATGTGGGATTGTGGGTGAGGTTATAACAAAAGAGATGGCTTTATGACACATCCTGCAGACTTTATTAATGTGTGAAAAAAATGCTGTTATCTTGCCATACTGTGACGTTTCAATAAGGAACATGGCCATTACGGGCGTCCAGCAGGGCTCTTACTCGCCGTGGTATACCGCAGATCAAGTTGTCCAGGTCCTCTTGAGGTAGGCGATCCCACTCTTTGACGGTGTCCTTCATGATCTCTTGGCGGGGTATGGGAGGACGTGAGCGCTGAGCAATAGCACGCTTCAGCATACCCCAGACATGTTCGATACAGTTCATGTCCGGTGATATCGCAGGCCATTCCATTCGTGCAATGGTGGACAAATGAAGGAATTTTTGTACCACCACTGCTCGATTTGGCAAGTATATGCAAAACTTTTTTTATGTGTATAACAATGGCAGTTGTGTAAATATATAGGAAGGTACAAGAAGAACTAATTAAGTGGTATGGGCATGTGAGAAGGAGAGAGGAGTACTAAGTGGGGAGGAGGATGCTAGTCATGCAAGTACTGCAAGTGAGAGCGTGAGGCAGGCCTAAATGGCGATGGATGGGTTGTGTGCAGGAAGACCTCAGGGAAGATGTACATGACCGGGTTAAATAGAGGAGAGCTGTCAGAAAAATCAAACCCATATCGGAGTGATAATGATGTGTAGTGAAAGAAGATGATGTATAATTACACAAAATAATGTTTTATTATTAAACAGGTTTCTCGCATGGTTATTGACTCATACAAGTTTACAAAGTTAATGCTGCGGTGAGCACAACTTGAAACTTTGCGAAGGGTGTGTGTCGGGCTAGCGAGGCAATTAGCAGCCTTCATGAAAGCTGAATGGGAAGCATAAGATTGTCTATACTCCACTGTAGGTTTGGCACAAGGTTCTTGATGTAAAACTCATCGTTAATATTAGTGGATAGCACAGTTTTATAAGAAGTTTCATCCAGCACCTAGCTATCTGTGAAGCTATTATGTGTACTTTCTTTCCACGGAGCTAGGATTGTTTGTATGTTAGTCAACACATAACTGGATCTCAAGTATATTCGATATTAATTTACTATTAGGCTACTAGTACAAAAAAATTAAGAAAAAATAAAATCGTCACCTTCGCAATCAGTTGGTTAAATCCAGGCAACGTAAGCATGAATTTCTACATTCGTTCTCTAGTGGCATCTAAAAGAAACCCCGTGTCTCTACAGCCTATAGCGGGCCTTATCCTACCAAGTGACCACTTCTCAGTGCCACGTGGACAGCAACAAGAAACCCGGATATCGCAGGTTTGAATCTCGGCATTGTCTGTGGCTAACCTGAATGTGATTTTTGCCCTGATTTTTAACACTCCCTCCAGTCAAATGCCGGGATAGTACCTTACTTTAATTTTTGGGGCACCTGACTCATCCCTTTCTATAATACAGTTAAGCACACTTCTACAGTCATCACATCAACACAGGTTTTCAATGAATTACAGCAACAAAGGAACTCAAGATTTGTGGACCAGGAATTGACCCTCCGGTGATGGTTCAGCTGATGATGTATTTTTTTTATACTTCCTACAATGATAGTCTGCATAAATCTGCCAAAGCATACAGTAACATTTAAAATATTAAAATCCACTTCAGAGCTTCATGGGGTTCTTCCTTATTACATGAAGTAAAAACGAGTACTGTAAAGGTGATTTCTAATGATATGAATTAATGCTTGGATGGCCTAATACCAAAATCTTATTTTTGTTTAAAGTAAACAACTTTGAGGTCATCTGCTGCACTTCGTAATATATCTCTCTCTACTTAGTATAAAACAAAGTCCCCGATTCTTGAAAGTTACGGGTAAACTCGAGAACCACTGGATGGATTTTGATGCGGTTTTCACCATTCTGTAAGGGATGTCCCGAGGATGATTTCTGTAGAAAATAATTTATTTATGATCAAAGGAAGCCGAGCAGTAACGATTTCAGTGGAAAAGTCGAAAAAAAACCTGGCGTCCGAGTGCTTTGTAAGCTTACGCTGTGCAAACCGTTAAAAATATCTAAATACTATGGGTGTAAGAATTGTTCAGCATGAAAATTTCTACAAAAAAGTCCGCGAGAGCATATTTGTATCTTCAATACATCGCCCACTGTAAGTGTTCTACGTTTTAATTTCTTCCAACCATGTCCATTCAACTACTGAGGCGACAGTTCACGAGCTAGCTAAGGGCGAGTCTATCGACCCTGTTACAGCCTAGCTAGCGGGCGAACCTATTGCCCAAATACAGCCAGCAGAAAACCGTCGAGTCGTGTTGAGTTAAGGCTTCTGAGAAGGGTGGATGTGTCTGGAGTTTCCCTGGAAGTGCAACTCGGGGTTTCTTCATTTCGCCAGTGAAACACAGTCAAGTTAAGATTGGACGGAAGGGGGGTTATATTATTAATTTATTATTTGGCGCATGGCACATAAAACATTAAATTGTCACATACATGATATTCTGTAATAGTTCCAGCTATTGAAACATAACTTCCTACATATCTATATACAAATATTCAAGTTCTTTATGTAGCATACAGCATCTGTTGTAACAGTTAAAAAGTCCTTGAAGTCCCCACAATATGCATGGTTTGGGCACTCGGTCACTAAGTGATGAATTGTCTGTTTCTCTGCACCACAGTCACATTTTGATGACGGGACTATTCCCCACTTGTGGAGAGCGTCTGCACATCTTCCATGGCCAGTGCGGATACGATTGAGGGCTGTCCACGCAGAGCGAGGTTGATCCAATCCTGGTGGCTTTTCCAGGATAAAAGGCATGCTACGACATCGTTCAGGGCAGTGTTGTTGCCAATTTTGGCTCCATGAGAGACGAATGTCGAATTTCTCTTCTGACAAAATTCTGGCTGTGGAAATAGCAGGGTTCCTTGATCTGAGCCGTTTTCGCTCCACATAGGCTACGTCATTTAACAAAGGCAGCTGCGGATTATCTATGATCTGATATTCTCGTGCGAGAGCACTCTTCCTTCTAGCATCAGGTGGTGGAATATGACTTAGAATGGGTAGCCAGTGAGAGGGAGTACATCGTATGGTCCCACTATTAATGCGCATAGTCTCATTCAACTGCGTGTCTTCTTTCTGTGTGTGAGCGCTGTTTATCACACTGGTGCGCAGTATTCCGCAACTGAATAAACCAACCCAAGAGCTGAGGTTCGTAGTGTGTCTGCTGAACTGAAGATCCCCAGCCAGTACCACACAGTTTATGCAGGAGGTTGTTCCTACTCCTCAACTTGGCAGCTACCTTCGTGAGATGTTCCTTGTAGAAAAGTGTCCTATCCAAAATGACTCCAAGATATTTAGGGCAAATGTTATGATGAAGTCTGCTTCCCTCAAAGTACACATTGAGAACTCTGTTTTAAAATTGACTCGATAGATGGAAACAGGACACTTCTGTTTTAATTGGGTTGGGTTGTAGTCTCCACTGGCGAAAGAACTTGCCTAACGTATCCAAATCTGAAGTTAGGACTTGTTCAATTACTTCCAATGTACTTTTCTGAGTAGCGATGGCCCAGTCATCTGCAAAACCAAACTTTTTAGATTTTGTTTCTGGCATGTCAGCTAAGTACAGATTGAAAAGCAGAGGGGCAAGGACAGAACCTTGTTGTAAACCATTGTTTAGTGTTTTCGTAGAGCTGACATCCTTTCCGATTACTACAGTAAAATTTCATTCATTAAGCATGTTGTCAATTAGTCGCGTTGTTTTTTCACATGGGATCACCTGTAGTAATTTATACAGCAGTCTATGCCTCCAGACTCTTTCGTATGCTTAAGTCTATAAAAGCAACTGATGTTTTCTGCTTCATTTGATATCCTGCCTCTATGAAGGTGGTTAGAGATAGGACCTGATCAGCACAGCTGCGGTTTGGGCGAAAGCCAGCTTGTTCAACTGGTAGATTCTCAAAAACCTTTTGGCAAATTCTGTTTTACAGCAGCCTTTCTAGAAGCTTATAGATGACACTCAGCAATGCAATAGGCCGATAATTCTTTGGATGGTCATGTGATTTACCAGGTTTGAGTATTGCAATGATTTTCGACTGCTTCAATTTGTATGGAACTGTACCTGTTGCTATTATACCCAAGAAGAATTCGATTATATTATATTAAATTATTCTGATTGGCGTATAATCTCTACTTAGTATAAAACAAAGTCCCCGATTCTTGGATGTCACGGGTAATCTCGAGAACGACTGCATGGATTTTGATACGGGTTTCACCATTCTGTAAAGGATACCTCGAGGAAGGTTTCTGTAGAAAATAAAGTATTTATGATCAAAGGAAGTCAAGCAGTAACGATTTCAGAGAAAAAGTCGAAAAATAAAACCGGGCATCCGTGGGCTTTTTAAGCTTACGCTGGGCAAACCGTTAAAAATATCAATATATAAGGTCCGTTCAAAAAGTAACGAGCCAGAGGCTGTAATGCGCAAACCAATGACGACATCGGCTAAGCATGGCGTGTGTAACGAGGTGTGGTTCCGACCAGAGCGTGGAAGGTCACAGCCCGTCGCTAGTGGGCACGCGTGTACGTCACGTGACGATAAAAGGCGAGCAGCTGCATGCATCAATCGTCCAACCAAGACCAAAACAGTAGGCCATTCGACATGCTTCCCGGTGTGGTTGAGGAATGTGGGGCACCCATTGGGCACACACTATGCGCAAGTGCAGTCGTTCCTTCATGATGGTGTGCACTCTTCCGACGCTCAATCCGACCACGGCGTCTATGGCGTTCGCTGTCACTCGGCGGTCCTGGGTAATGAGTGCATCAACCAGCTGGACGGTGTAATTGGTAATGCAGGGGGGGGGGGGGGTGCCCCAGACCGGGCATCAAAGGCTAACGATACCCGTCCTTCCCTGAAGCGCTTGTGCCACGTCTTAACCCTTGCAAGGGACATGCAGTGTTCGCCGTACACTTGTGCCATTCAGCGATGAATGTCCGTTCCCTCTACTCCTTTCGTTGTCAGAAACCGAACAACCTCTTTGCTCTTCGTTTGACGCCTCCATGTCACTGTTTGGAATGCGACTGGCAGCGTTGGACGATTGATGCATGCTGCTGCTCGCTTTGTATCGTCACGTGACGTGCACGCGTGCCCTCTAGCGACGGGCTGTGACCTTTCAAGCTCTGGTCGGAACCTCACCTCATTACACACGCCACGATTAGCCGATGTCGTCACCGGTTTGCGCATTACAGCCTCTGGCTCGTTACTTTTTGAACGCACCTTATACAATGAGTGTAAGAATTGGACAGCATGAAGAGTTCTACAAAAACGTACGTCAGAGCACATCTCTATATTCAATATATCGTCTACTATAAGTGTTTTTAGATGGGACGGAAGGGGGATTTGTGTTTCATGCACCTCAAACAAACCAACCCATCCCTGGCACTATAGAGCCCATGAAGGGCCCAGGCCGACCAAGCGACCGCTACCCAGCCATTTGGCCTGCAGATATTGAGGTGACGCGTGATCAGCGCATCGGGTCCCCTCGGCCGTTAATCTTGGTTTTCGTGATCGGGACGCTGTCTCACTGTCAGACAGCTACTCAATTGCCCTCACGAGGCTGAGTGCACCCCGTTCCAACCCTCACGTCAGTTTTAAAATCCCTGACGGAGCCGGGAATCGAACCCGGGTGCTCCGGGGCCTCCGGGTGAGAGGCAGGCGCGTTAGCCCAACACCTCGGGGCCGCCATTTTCATGCACTTCGCCATTCTTAAATTACGTCTGACAAGATTTTGTTGCACATGCATCTCCATGATAATAGTTAATACTCCAGTCAGTGATTTTAACCCATCATGCCGAGTTGTAAAACGGATATAGATCGTAGTTCATTGACATCGTAAAGAAGCGCTTATCACGTAATGCATTCACAACTGTTCCCGGGCGAAGCCGGGCCGGGTTGCTAGTTATTGAATAAACGTATGTGAGCATGAATTTAAAATAAAGCTCTAGAACAAACATTGCTTTCCAAACAGGGTGTCACGTGCTACCATCAAGGGTGTCGTGAGATATTTTCCAACACTAAATTCAAACCATTATGACTGGATTATGATATCCTTTTTCACCCCCCCCCCCGCTCTTGTGAACTTCAACTTATCGAAGAGGAGGAACTGGCGGAACTTGGAAACAACCAGATTTTAAAACTTAAGTACCAAGAGTCAGATTTAGACAGCGTCTGGGTTACAATTCAACAAGATTTTTCCCACCTGATTAGAAGAGACCTCATTGTTTTGTTGATGTTTTATACGACATATTCCTGTGAAGGTGCGTTTTCTGTTATGGCTAATACAAAACCAGTTAAACCTGGAGGTTTGAGAATGTTAGATGAGGAAATGCGTGTGAATTTGTCCTGCATCCGACCCGATATAAAGCAGTTTTGTAATGATCGCCAAGCCCATAGCTGTCATTGAATTGGAACATCAAAGTGCACGTTTTGTATCTATGAGAAAGGTGTTTGATATAGCCTATTATACTTGGAAAATCATATATATACCGTACTATGAAAAATTAAATTTCTTTAAAACGAATCCCCTTTGATAAAATAATCTATGTTTATAATGAAAAAAAACTAAATGGGTGTCATGTAGAATTGTGTATGCTAATAGGGTGTCGCCATGAGAAGTAGTTTGGAAAGCTCTGCTCTAGATCAACAAATAACTGCAAATACAGTAACATTCAATACTATCAAATTGGGCCAACCACCTGGCCATGTTGAAACACCGGATCCCATGAGAACTCGGCAGTTAAGCAGTATTGGACGTGTTTGAACCTTGGATGAAATGCCGGTTCAGTGGGATCACGCACTGATGGCGGGAAAAGGAGCAGCAGAAAGGTCCTGGCCACCCTACCACACGTAAACTCCGTCTGAGGATAGCCTCTTCGGAGGCACGGACCTGCCTTCGGGCAGAATACCAATTATAATAATAATTAAAAAGGCAACGTGGTATAGTTAGTGAAAAATATAACTAGCTGAATTTATTCATATTTAAACATAATTGCCTTTCTAACTTTCATAATTCTAGTATGATTGCACTGAAGTTACGCAAGTACACGAGGTATATAACCTGGAACATTGCTGCCCGTCAAGACGATTGTTACTTTTCCTACTGAACTAATATTGAATGAAACTGAATAAACAGAGCCATCATATGGAGCTGTTATTAATCCAATAATGGTCCATACCGCGGAGAATGTCATGTAATGCAGTTATTCCTGAACAAACATAGGGAGAGAGGTAACATTAACATGCGTCTCCTTATTTGTATTAGAGCTGAATCTCCCTGAGGACACTTGTTTGTTTTACTTGAACTGCTAGTGAACATCGTCCGGGAAGCCGACGCTCACAAATACCTCTGATATTATCAGCACTGATATTTCCTCTCTGAATTGTAACGTGCATCTCTGCTGATAATAATTAAATGGACAAAATGTGGTCTACCTGGTATAACACGTAACTTGCTAAATGTATTCATAATACACATAATAACCTTTTTACTTTCATAATTATAGTCTGATTTTAATGAAGTTATACCCTTGCGATAGCTCTCAAATACACAAAGCATTTCGAGTTCGTTCACAAATATACTTTAACATAGCGTTCGCACGTTACATGTCCTCCGAAATTGATTGAGCGTACTGATTCGGTCGCTATAATGTAAAAATTACAGTGCTGCTGCAAGGGGTAGAGGATACTAACGCCCAATCACCACGAAAAGTCAATGTTTTATCTACGCCCATTAGGTTCGTCCAACTTTAACAGCCTACTTTCTTCTTTCTTCTTTTGGGCCTTAGAACTTTACCCTAAAAAACTGATCATGAGGAATCCTGGTCAATTTACCCAGTTAGGGTGACTTGGGAACTCACAATCTAAAACATAAGGACAGGCTAGAATGACTTAATGGAATACTTGTTAATTGACTGATAAATGAGATTCAGTGTGAAAGAAAGAAAGAAAGAAAGAAAGAACAAGTAGTTCCGTGATGAACTATACAGCCTATTTTCATATATCCTACTTATGTTAACTGCCACTATCAACATACAAAATTTCAGTTTGATTGCTGTAATAGATTCGTAGATATTGAGAACCGACTAAATATTTCGGATGGTCGCCATGTTGGATTTTATATATTTAGGTCCTAGAGTTATTTCCTGTTACATGAAGATTATTGTGTACGTTTAGCATTCAAACTTCAATCGCATGATTAGGACACAAGAAGTAACAACGAGATTTTAAAATTTCGCACAGCTGCCATCTTGTGGTTATGGAAACAATTGAAATAAATTAGATGCCAGGGTAGCTAGTGGAGACTCCTAATGGATAGCTCCACTCAGGGAGTGGCGCCCCTGCCCAAGCAGCCCCAGGTCCCTCTGACCCGGAGGGTAGTCCCTGGCAAGGGTGGGGTAGACAGGGCTCCTTAGCCACAGTGAAGGCAACCTGTCTAGGGGTGACAACCCCGAATAATAAGCCTCTCAAGCTAACAACTTGAGCAGTACCTTGGACAGTGACTCGTCGCTGCCCCATGAAGAATGATCTTCAACTGAGCATGGAGGAAAATTTCGTTAAATGCACTACCCCAGGTGGTAACCAATCCACCGTTGCCCATGGCAACGTTAGCGGACCTTCGGATTCTGGGGAGTCCGCACTAACATGCTTTAAGGATGAGTCGGAGCATCCTGAAATTCCTGGACGTAAACTCAGATCAAGACGGCAAAGTTTCTTCGCAACATTTAACGCCAATTCACTGCTCAAAGTGGGTAAACTGAAACATCTGACAGACTCACTAACACGACATAACATAGTACTGACAGCAGTACAGGAAACCAGATTCACTGATGACCATGCCCTTGAATCCCAAGGGTACAGAATCCTCAAAGGAAAAGTCGGTCAGCGAGTAATGAAGAACGTACCCCACTTAGGTACAGGATTTATAATCAGCCATAAGATACTGGATTCAGTCATTGACTTTAGTTCTCCAAGCAGTCGTGTATCTATCCTCTCTCTCAAATGTGCTAACAAGGGCTACACTTTAGTCAATGTACACGCTCCAACCAACCAGGACGACAAGCGCAACCCAGACAGAACTGACACATTCTGGGAAGACCTAGAAGATATTCTCTCTAAAATCCCAGACCGACATACCACCATACTGCTTGGTGACTTCAATGCCCAGTTAGGAAGGGAGAAAAAATACAGAAACATAGTGGGCAACTATCCAGCGCATAAACGAACTAATCGCAATGGAGAACGATTGGTGGAACTGTGCAGGGCTTTCGACTTGGTTATGAAGTCTACAGCATTTAAACATCTGCCAAGAAAGCAAAAGACTTGGATCTCTCCTAACATCAACCTGGGTGAATTCCAGATAGATCATGTGGCCATCTCAAGAAAATCCCAAAAGGAAATACAAAACGTGAAGGTATTAAGAAGCGCCAATCTGGACTCAGACCACTACCTCTCAAAGATCAAACTGCGACTCCAACCTAGAAACAATAGATTACACAGAACCTCCAAGATGGTCAGATTTGATATAGAGCGACTTAAGAACAATCAAGAAGTCAGTCGAAGACTGAACAGTGCAGATCTTAACAACTGGGACCAACTGAAAGAAGCTCTTGTCAAGACGGCTAGTGAACTTGCTCACTTCACTAGAAGAAAGAAACATCCGTGGTGGACTGAAGTCTGTGACAACACAATAGCTCAAAGACAGACAGCCTGGATGAAATGGAACTCTAAAAAGACTAAGGAAAATTGGGAGAACGACTTGGAACAAAGGAAGCTTACAACCAAGATAATCCGAGGAACCAAACGGGCCTTCACACGCAACCAACTAACCCAAATCGAAGAGAACTTCGCTAAAAATAACACCAGAGACTTTTACAAAACATTCAAGCAGTCACTCGGAAAATACACTCCACCAAGTCTCCACTTCAAAGACTCACAGGGCAAACTGGCTTTTAACGACAAGGACAACTGTCGCCTCTTAGCTCAGTACTTTAAGAACTTGCTCAACTGTGATCCACCCAGCGAAGACTTTGACTACATACAAACAACACCAAACCCGGACTCGCTGCCTCCTTCACTGGAAGAAGTTCGTGAAATCATTCAACTTCTTAAGAACAACAAGGCAGCTGGAGAGGACTCCATTGTTGGTGAACTCTGGAAATGTGCTGGAAGCAATGCTGTGTGCAAACTCACCGAGATCATACAGAACATCTGGGAAACAGAGAAATTACCACCTGACTGGACCTCAGCTCTGATCCATCCCCTCCACAAGAAAGGAGATTTTACTGACCTAAACAACTACCGTGGGATTTCTCTCGTCCCGGTAACATACAAGATTTTCTCCAAGGCATTACTAACACGGGCAGAAAGTCAACTGGACAGTCAACTCGGAGAATATCAGGGAGGCTTCAGGAAGGGCCGATCCTGTGCTGAACAGATCCTCAACCTGAAAACTGTACTTGCATACTCCAAATTGAGAAACCGCAAGGTGGTTGTCACCTTTGTTGATTTTAGGAAGGCCTACGACTCTGTTGATAGGGAAACACTTAATAGAATTCTCCAAGAACTAGGGTTAGACAACAAAACCCGCAAACTCATTCTAGAAACCTTGACCAAGGTTAAATTTAGAGGCGAGGTCTCAGCAAGCTTCGAGATAAAAACAGGGGTGAGACAAGGGGATGGACTTTCTCCACTTCTTTTCAACTGTGTCCTTGAAAAGGTTGTGAGAGAATGGCGCAAGGAACTGACCAATATGGGTGTCCAGAGTGGGATATACCTGGGGCGTAGGAAGGAAGGACTGGTTGTAGATTGCCTGGCTTTTGCTGACGACATGGCACTTATTGCCGATTCTCTGGATACAGCAACAATGCAGGTCAATTGCCTCAGAAGACAGGCAGCCAAAGTGGGTCTTCAAGTGTCGCTAGAAAAAACAGAATTCTTCACCAACATCAAAGAAGCTAACAGAGAGATGCTACTAGAACAGGGAAAAATCAAGAGGATTGAGAAATTTAAGTATCTCGGCGAATGGATTGAACCCAACTTATCAGAAAGAGCATCATTATCCATGAGAGTCAACAAGCTGGAACTGGCTTATCGACTGACAAAGAACATCTACAACAAGAAATGCCTGTCACGCAACCTGAAACTGAAGCACTACACCTCAGTCATACGACCAGAAGCCCTGTATGCCATGGAGTGTCTCTCATTGAACCGAAGTGGTCTGATGGAGAAAATGGAAGTCAGAGAGAGGAGAATTCTCAGGAAGATCCTAGGTCCGGTAAAGGAAGATGAGGAATACCGTAGGCGGCACAATTCCGAGCTCTACGAACATATAGAAAGGCTCTCTGACTGTGCTAGGAAAAGGAGAGTAGCATTCTATGGTCATGTGGCAAGATTGCCTCCCAAAAGACTGACCAATAGGCTGTTCACTTTCTGGCAGAACAAGAAGGTTCGTACCACTTGGCTGACAGAAACTGAGAAAGACATTAATGAACTGGGAATATCAGATCTTCAAGACAGGCAATCTGTGAGACATGCCCTGAAGGAAGTCCATGGATTTCAGGAAAAACCCCGGAAGAAAGGTACCCCTTGGACAGATGAAAGGAAGGAGTTACACCGGCAGAAAATGCGACAACACTGGGCAAAGATCAAAGCTCAACAGTTGAACAAGCGTGGTCCAAAGTAGGCCCATTCGAAACAAGAAGAAGAAGATGCCAGTGCATTAACATTCGTATAATAATTTATTGTACCAAGTTTTACTGCACTCGGATGGTTAAATTGCGAGAAACGTCCATGTGAATATTTATACTTTGCGTCGCCGCCATGTTGGATTTGTGATCACCAGGTTATTTTAAGTCCTATAGGTGAACTTACGTTTATAGCCACTATGAACATAAAACAAGAAGTTCCGTGAAGAACTATACAGCCTACATTTCATGCCAATGATTATTCTACAGAATATGAACCTATCTGGAATAATGACGAAATTAAGTTGCTAATATCGAAATTTCCAATTAATTCGAAATACTGTATACCTGGCATAATGTATCCTAATAGAGCACTACAGTTGGCAGCCCTGATGACTGAATATATTCTTAGTTCCATCTCTGAAGGTACAAAATACAAAATTTGGTTGAAGTCCAATGAATAGCATGGACTTTACATGCAGTTAAACATTGGATCTAACAGCGCGCGTAAAATCAAGTTGGCAACAATGTCATGCATGTATTGGTCAGAAATAATCTGAAATAATATGATCAATTGTTGTGCCAATTTTGAATGAAATCTATTAGTTAGTATAGAAGTTACATGCAATTTAAAATTGGACCTATCAGCAGGCTTAGAATCATGTTGGCAGCACTGAAGTATATTAGTTACTCCAAATTCGTCTAGAATGCCAGGTACTATACGTGTGCAAAGTTTAGAGCTATTGGCTTGCATACTTTCTGATATATTGATATTAGGGTAACAAAAATAGGGACAGCACATATTAACAGTTGGCAGCCCTGGTTGCTCCTTAGAATACGCATAGTCATATCTGTTATGGTACACATAGCACATACGAAATTTGGATGAAATCCAAATGATAGTATGGAAGTTACATGTATTTAAAGTTGTACCTGTCAGCAGGCTTAGAATCATGTTGGTAGCAGTGACGTATATAAATTACTCCAAATTAATATAGAATGTCAGGTACTATACGTGTGCATAGTTTAAAGCTGTCGGCTTGCATACTTTGTGATATATTGGTATTTGGATAAAATAAATTAGGAGCATTTATTAACAGTTGGCAGCCGTGGTAGGTCTTAAGAATACAGTCAGTCATATCTGGTTATGTACACATACAACATACGAAATTTGGTTGAATTCGAATTGATAGTGTAGAAGTTATATGCATTTAAAAATTGGACCTATCAGGAGGCTTATAATCATTTTGGCAACACTGCCATGTTTGGCCTCCTGGAAATTGAACTGAAATATTATCATCTGTACGTGGGCCAATTTTGAAATAGCTCCCATTCATACTTTCCAAGATATCCAACATGGAGCTCAAATTTCAATTGCGATTTTTTAGCAGTTGGTAGCACTGACATCATTTTCAAATATGGCCGTGAGATATTCAGGTATAGATCTTTACTCCTACCAAATTTTGTTTCGATTGCTGCAGCCGTTTAGGAGTTGATAGGGGGGGACACACACACACAGCCAGACAGACAGACAGACAGACAGACACACATTTGCCCGATCTCATAAGACTACTTTTTCCTCATTTTTGCAAAATGTGAAAAGTAGGCTAAAAAATCAGTTTGATTGCTATAATAGATTCTTTAATATTCAAAGCCGACTAAATATTTTGGATGGTCGCCATGTTGGATTGTTATATGTATAGCCCAAGGAGCCATGTACCATTAAAGGAAAATTATTCCGAGGTTCATTATTCATACTTTCACTTCGATCGCATGATTACGACACAAGAAATGAAATCTTAATTTTAAAATTCGCACAGCCGCCATCTTGAGTTAATGTAAACAATTGAACTAAATTAGATACCAGTGCATTGAAATGTGTATAAACATTTTCTGTACCAGATTTTATTGCGTTTGGAACATTAATTCGCGAGAAAGATCTATTTAAAATTTTCAAATTCGCTTGGCCACCATGTTCGGTTTGCAGTTAACAGGTTTTTGAAAGTCTTATAGATGAACTTCCAGTAGTGCCCTTTATCTCCGTACAAAATTTCAGGGAGATACCCCTAATAGTTTCAGAGATATAGAATGCCGGTGAAATATTTCGCACATCCGCCATCTTGTGGTTATGTAAACAATTGAACAAAGTTAGATGTCGGTGCATTACACTGTGTATACACATACACTGTACCAAGTTTTATTGCGTTTGGTTGGTTAAATCGCGAGAAACGTCTATTTGAAATTCGCAAATTCGCGTGGCCGCCATGTTGGTTTTGTAGTTACCAGTTTTTCAAAAGTCACATAGGTGAACTTTTAGTAGTTCCCTTTATCACCGTAATAAATTACAGTGTGATATCGGGAATAGTTTTGGAGATATTGAATGCTGGTGAAATATTTCGCACAGTCGCCATGTTGGATTGGTGAGACGTAACAAAATTCGAAGGGCACGGTCGGGGTCGCCCGGAACAGTGCTATTTCTTTGAATTCGCTCCAGCCGTTTAGAATTTATTAGGGGACACACACACACACCTCACACACACACACACACACGCACACACACACGGACAAAAGGTGATCTCATAAGCCTATTTTTTTTTTCAAAATTGAAAATAGGCTAAAAATAAATAGAGGTATATTAAATTATTAATTCATTTTATAGCGGGTTCAAACCGTCGGATTTTTTAAGAGCGTTAAAAATCCCTCAGTATGCCTTCCTTCGGAGGGGAAGTAAAGCCGGCATGTTAAGGAACCTTCCACTAATTACACCTGTGTGAAGATAAATTGTATAGGTTAAGAATGTAAACAACGCTCTTGGGTTTCTACGTTCGTTGCCAAGAGCCGACTGCGGTGGCGTCTAGTAGCAAAGTTCTGAACTAGGCCTAGTAGTCGTTGACGGTGGCGTTTGGCGGAAAAAGTAGGAACTATTTGAAAAATTCAAAGTTGCAGTCCTTACTTGATTAAAAAAACAGATACACACACTAATACAGTCATCACAATTAACACCGGTTATCAGACAGATTCTACACACACCCAAAGTACACGGGGCTACATGACCGCGTTGTCGCAGCCCTTAAACTAAGGAACCAACCAACCAACCAATTAATAAGAAAGTCAGTAAGTAAGTAGACCTAGGAAAGTAAGTAAGTAAGTAAGTAAATAAACATACGAATATATAAATAAATATATAAATAAATAAGTAGATAAATAAATAAATTAAGAAAGAATGCATCGAAGTATGTAATTATGTAAGCATGTTTTGAAATGAAAATATGCCAACCATGGGTACATCTCATGAATTAATTTCATTGCTTTGTACAATAAATCTGTTTCACTGCCCTAACGTCTGTAAGTCATGAAAACATGTACGGTATTAGGAAACAGGCTTCGAGTCTAATACTACTCTTACCTCTGTACTAGTGTGTTAGTGGAATATATCTCATATACTGTGTTTTTTTTTTGTGGTTTGTTTCCGAATTTGGCCAACTGTGGACAGCATGGAACCTAAGGCTTTCTGGTAATTTTTTCTTCTTTTCTTCCCAGAACCTCTTCATTCTTACACTTGTTATCTTTCTCTGCTCCTCTATTATTACCAAATTTGGCCTGTGTTGTGGTGGTTTTTCTTTGAACGTCTTGATATTGTCATTTCGGCTTCGAAACCTTTTCCTATCGTGAATGACAAGTTCAGTTAGTCCAACTTCAATGGCGTCTCTTTTGACCTCTTCTACCCATTTATTAGTAGCTTTCAACTCTGTGATGTATTTAAACATTTTCTTTGTCAGCCGGTTCCCATCTATTCTCATCAAATGCCCGTCAAATTGTAGCCTTATTTTACGCATTGTGACCACAATGGTTTCGGTCTGCATATACAGATCTTCATTTTTCCTTTTATTTTCTTGTTCCGTCATCATCTTTCCGTGGTCTGAGAATTTTCCTCAGGATCCTCCTTTCCTTTATTTCAAGTTTCTTCATCTCCCCTTTTTTGTTCAGGGTTAGACACTCGGAGGCATACAGACCCTCTGGCTTTACCACTGTGTATTGATATAATTATTTATACGTATAAGAGCTAGAATGGGGAAAGAGGCTTCCGGGGCCTTCAGCTAGGTTCTACGTTCGCATTTGTCTGGAGTATAAATGGAAAACCACAGAAAACCACTTCTAGACTGGTTAAGGTTGGAATAAAACCTCCTGCTATCAGGGTTGTCTTCTCGAGGCAGAGTAAACCAGATTTCAGTCCGCAGACTGCATTTACGTTTCTTGTCAGAGCCGAGAATTGAGCTTGAGTCTATTAGGATGGGAGTCTAGAGATACGTAGACCTAACCTTAGATCACATATGTTATATTCCTTGTCATTGTCGTTTTAAGGGGGTAAATATCGAGGTGAATGAATGATCGTGTGGCCTCCAGGGAGGCCGAGTGCAGGTCTTTCTAGTTGACGCCCGTGGGCGACCTGCACGTCGTAATGAGGATGAAGTGATGATGAAGACGTCACATGCACCCAGTCCCCGAGGCACGAGAATTAACCCCAGGGGATTAAAATCCCTGATGGCTCGGCCGGAAATCGATTCCGAGGCACTTCGGGCCAAAGCCTAGCACGCTAACCATTTAGCCACGGAGCCGGACAATATCGAGGTTATTATTATCTATAAATCAGAGAAGCGGTCCAGTTTAAAATGTATCCTGCGAAAAGCCTATGCTGTAAATTGATTAGAGCCTACTCGCTGATTGGACCCCTGTGTTCAGACGAGAACAGTTACCTAGACTGTGATCACAGTATTGAAGAAGAAGTGTTCCTTATAGAACTAGCCTTGTTAGGAATAAAATCGATGACGTTGGAGAGGGAGTTGCAGCTAGTGTGCAGCTCGTAATGGGCCCTATTAACGCTCCGTGAAACAGCCGTAATGATGAGCGAACATAATCTCTTACTCCAGTCTGAGGTAAGAAGTTTGAAAACCATTAAGTGACTCCTAAATGGCCTCTTACTTATCGGATATTGACTTCCAAATAAATAGAAGGTATTAATCGTACATCAACTACTTGTGTATTTAGGGTTAGGATCATGAAGAATTAATTAATTATTGAATATCGACATTTTCTAAAACGTTATAACATATCGATGAAAAATTCCGCAGTGTAGTGATCAGTATTCTTGCCTGTCCTCCTTGAGTTCAGGATTCGTTTCCCAGCTCTGCAAAAAATCAAATTGTGGTCTGAAGACTCGAATGGCGTAAACTCTGATTCGTGAAGATCAACTGAGATAGACTCCCACCTCAGGCACGCTCGAAGTGGATTATCAACAGTAGGCCTACCACCCACTACTACTCTAAGCAAATGCAGGGATGGTTCCTGACTTAAGGCAAAGCATACTTCACTTCCAATGTTCTCCTCAAATACAATTACACACCACTACAGATTGATTTTAATCAAAATAAAAGAAACTTACAAATTTCACATCACAAAAGTTTGGTGCTTTTCAGTCGGTCAACACGATTGTACCCAAATGAGATGGGTTATTCCCTAATCCAGAAAAAAGTACATGAGATTAATAAATACACTTGCATGACCAGTTTTTTATCGTCAAGCGATCATCATCAGATTCATTACACTATGCACAGTCGAGTGCAATAAGTGCCCAAGTGAACTGCTCTCAACAGGACTGCGTAAGACACTAAGCAGATAAGTAGCCTTTACAATACAGTACAAACATAATTGACCATTTACAACAACCACATCTTCACTCCAAAGTAGCCTCCGTGGCTTAGGCGGCAGCACGCCGTCCTCTCACCGCTGGATCCGTGGTCAAATCTCGGTCACTCCATGTGAGATCTGTGCTGGACAAAACGGAGGCAGACAGGTTTTTCTCCGGGTACTTTGGTTTTCCCTGTCGAAATTGCATTCCAGCAACACTCTCCACTATAATTTCATTTCATCTGTCATTCATTTCATCATTGCCCCAGAGGAGTGCGTCAGGCCTCGGCAGCCAGCACAGTTCATATCCTCGCCGCAAGATGGGGGCTTCATTCATTCCATTCCTGACCCGGTCGGAGACTGGAAGCAGGCTGTGGATTTTCATTTTCACATATTCACTCCAAACAGGCAAATTCTGGAGGTCAATCACCACTTCCAGTATTTCAACAAAACATCACATAGACTACAACTATCAAATACTGACGGTTTGCATTACTAATACTGCAACTAAATAAGTGTACATATTGTAAATTCTTCACCCATATTTTCAGACATAGATTTTATAGCCAAGTGTAATGGATCTGATGATGATCGTTTGACGATCGAAACTGGTCATACAAGTGTATTTATTAATCTCATATAATTTCTGAAATCACCAAACTTTTGTTTACTAAGGCAACACTGAAAAATGGCTTCAAACACCGTAATAAATTTTACATCTTTATTATTTACCTCTCGGGCGGGATTGATCTCCTTGATCACTCTCCCACCCCTTCCCTTTGAGAGTGTCTGCAACAATCCAGTGCTTGACGATACTGTGGTGGGAGATATCATCGGGTCCCTCACGTACAAGCAGCATACTGGAGATCCTCTCTGTGTTAGGACTATAGGTAGAGCCCTGCGCGGATACACAAAACGTTATCCGCATCCGCCCCGCATCCGCACGACTTTTATCCGCATCCGCATGACTTTTATCCAAATCCGCTGATATTTCAATATTATGTTTAATTTATTAGATAAAGCATAATGTGTTCAACCAACACATTTAGCCATTTGAGGAGAAAGTTGTTCCTGACAATTTGCTTCATTACAAGGGACTTCAAGTTGGATGACACTTCTGGTTCCTTGACCTCCGCTTTAGACAAAAAATTGGCTATACTTTTTTGGCTACTTTCGCACATGTGCCTCAGTAAGTTTGATGTGCCTGATTTGTGTCCTGAGTATGAATACACTTTTTTTTTACAGGTAAAACATCACTATATCGTTCACCTTTTCGTCTCCTTTGATAACGTAACCAAATGTCTGCCATATCGTTGACTTGAGCTTTGTTTCACGCGCTATTGAATATTTACCTTGTTTTATTTTAATAGATAGTTTATCCATGTTGGTGAAATTATGTTCATACTCACGGTCGCGGTAACATTCACTAATAAGTGAACTTCTCTTTACGCTTGGGGAAAGGGATTGACATTTGGCCGGAAATTCCAAGTCAGTCATCATCATTCTGCTTCTTGACCCATCCATGTTCGCATAGTTGATGTCATAACGCGTGCTTCAGTGCCACGTTGGAAATAAATCTACAGATAAACCTGGAACCATATCTTCCAGGATAGCTTAGACGGCGAAGTAGCTGACATGAGTAATGTTAATGATGTCACCACGAAGAACTAACAAGCTTATTGACAGCATTAGATACCTCGTACGTATAGTAATAATGACAGTGAGAATTGATGATGAGATATCAGGACCATCTACTACAAACATACGGTACTTAATAAAATGTAGTTGAGAGCATATGAGTAAAATAATCTTCTCTTGTATAAGTGCAATACGTGCCTGAATATTTCGTACGCAATAGGGGTATTCCTCTTTTAAGCATGAAGCTGTAGATTGGCTTATCAAATATGTAATATTATCGTAAGTTTGTATTCCATAAACTATCCGCAAATTTACTCGAAACATTATCCGCAACGTATCCGCTATCCGCACAGCCATGCAAACTATATCCGCGTGGCGAAAATATTTGCGGATATCCGCGGGTTTATCCGCGGATATCCGCATCCGCGCAGGGCTTTAACTATAGGAGTACTTTGACCAGCAGCTCTGTGTTTCTGTATAAGTATAAGCCTATACATACCGCGCCTGTGAATTCTTCTATATGACAATGTCATTCACTTCGATTCTGTCCCCTAACGTTAGTCAGGCCTCCCTGGCATAAGTGGATATGCAGTATAGTCCAACCGAACAATTCATTTCGTTTTTTTTTTCTCTCTAATGGATCATAGGAAAATCAACCTTGTGAGAATGTTATGTAGGCTACCCACATATGGTTGGGGCGTGACCGGTTTTAAATTAAAGTACGGAATAAAATAAAAATTGCCATACAGCGGATTGTACAGGCGCAGCGACAATATAACCTTTTTATTTGGACACTAGATCGAAATTCAATACACCATGTCAAAATGATTTTATATTGATTTTATAAGTTACTCAAGTAGTTTCACAAAAAGTATAATACTGTCATTGGCTTTATGTTCCTTTCAAGTAGCGGCTTTTAGATATGCCGGGGTGCCAAAATTTTGCCTCCAAGAGGTTCTTTAACGTGCCAGTAAATCTACTGATACGGCTCCGTCACATTTGCGCACCCGTAAATGCCAATTGGCTCTGCAGGATTCTATCCTGCAGCCATGGGTCCAGCAGGCGAGAACGTTACCGCTGAGCCATGCAGCTAGTCTTTTTCATCAGGTAAGTACGAGTGAGATGAGAGGGATTTATATCATGACATGATGTCATAGGTCCAGAATTTGACTTTTGACGACTACCTTAGCACACTTTAATACGCTTTACGCTCACTCTTAAAGAAATAGTCACATAATTTCAATGCACAGAAAAGAAGAACATGATCACGTCGTCTTCAAAGTAATTAAACTATGTGTGGTTCATGGATCATATAGTTTAACATATGACAAGCTGACACTGTCGGTCTAGTAGCTTATAACACTGCTATACTCCGTCACTACGACACAGGACGCCCATCAAATGTTAATGAAGATGTCAACTAAGCGATGTAGCGACGGATAATGAACGCTGCTCTACTCAAGGAGTTGCTGGAGTAGAGCTCAGCTGGTGATTTGCAGTCAAGTAGCGATTCCCTGTCTAACTTGATGTCCTCGAGTATGTGTGCCTATTATTATATAGAGTTTTCTTATAAAAATGCAAAGACTTCAACACACTGTACTGACAGTGTGTTATAAAGTAGTATTATGAATTGATGTAGTGCAGAAATGTGAAACTCAACTATTACAAATGGCCAACTTAACTTCGTAAAGAAATGTAAATGCTTTCCAGTCGGTCAAAATAATTGTACTCAATTTCAACGAGTATTAATCCAATCAAATTTTGAAGTTTTTCAGTCGGTCAACACGATTGTAGCCAATTGTGATGGGTTATTCCCTAACCTTGAAATCAATGTACATGAGATTAGTCAATACACTTGGATGATCAGTTTCGATCGTCAAGTGATCATCATCAGATCCCTTACACTTAGGCTATTGAATCTATGTCTAGAAGTTTGGGTGAAGGTATTTACAATATGTACACTTAAGTTATGCAAATGTCCACTTTACAATACAAAATTATCTTTTTATATATCACTTGATGTCAATATACTTTTTGAGACATGTTTCGGCCCTGTGAGCCTTCTTCAGTCAAAATCACTAAAAAATTCTCCTAAAACAGTCTAATGTTTGGTCTCTCATAAAAATTTGTAAAACATTTTTACACAGTCAAGATGATTAAAACACATGAATATAAAATGCTTAAAGAATTTAAAAAAATTAAAAATGTACAAAATTTCGAAACGTGGGCCACACTCTTGTTGATCCACGTTTCGAAATTTTGTACATTTTTAAATTTTTTAAATTCTTTAAGCATTTTATATTCATGTGTTTTAATCATCTTGACGATGTAAAAATGATTTACAAATTTTTATGAGAGACGAAACATTAGACTGTTTTAGGAGAATTTTTTAGTGATTTTGACTGAAGAAGGCTCACAGGGCCGAAACATGTCTCAAAATGTATATTGACATCAAGTGATATATAAAAATATAATTTTGTATTGTAAAGTGGACATTTGCATAACTTATCAAAATCAATACGGGAAAACTTGGAAAAATGACTAAAGTCATAGATATTCATATGTACACTTATTTAGTTGCAGTAGTTCCTGTTTCCAGTTGAGAGCAGACAGTGACGAAGAGAACTGCTCTCATCCAGACCGCGTATGACTCAACCAGATAAGTAGCCTGTACAATATAATCTGAACTGAGGATTTAACAACAATCACTTATTCACACTAAGCAAGCAAATTTGGAGGTCAATCACCACTTTCAGTAACTTGACAAACATCACATAGACTGTAACAAATTTTGACTATTTGAATAATTTTCACTACTACCGCAACTAATACCCATCAACATTTGATTGACGCTGAGTGCGACTTCGCCAGTGTCTGTTGTTTATTATAGGACGAGCCCCGCGGGGCGAAACAGAGCACACAGCGATGATAGAGTGCAGTCTGAACATAAGTCAAGCAGCATTGTGTCAGATAAGCGTCACAGGAGCTCATGTTACCACGGACAGTTAAACGATGACTGACGCTACTGGAGCTGAGTCATATCCTACTCGCGCAACTGTACTTGTCAACGAAGCAGGCTGACGTGTGACACAAGTGAACAAAGAATAGTTCCCATCTCGACCGCCGGCTAACAATTCGTGAAATACTTTCACCCATACTTTTAGACATAGAAATACGATGGTTCCAGGTTTGAGTCCTGGTCGTTTAAGGGATTTGTTTAACGTCATCATGGCTTGTACTTCTTGTACACGGGGCAGATGACCTCGAAGTTCTTCCCCTTCGAACAACGATACTATCTTCTTGTATATAACACGACCTAATAGCTGAAATCCGTATTCAGTATTGTAACGGTCGTGGTGAATATACCTAGGTACATTCGAATAATAATAATAATAATAATAATATAGGGAAATAGAGCAGCTCACTGAGTTAATCCGTAAAAGGCGGGCACGATATTATGGCCACCTCAGACGAATGGGCGGCAACAGGTTGACAAAAAAATCTTTCACTTTTTTATTCCAAACACGACCATCAAAAAAGGTTTCCAAATGCTCCAAACCAATCCCGAAGACGTATTGGAGAGGGATATCTACCGCAAAACGATAGTGACGGGCAGACTCAACCGAGTCTTGCCACAAAACGAAGACATGGTGCCCCTTGGGCAGAGAAACGCTAGCAGGTTAATTCCCAAAGGATGAGGGAATTCTGGGAGCAAAATAAAGCCCTAGCAAAAATATGCATACCTAATGCACAGCAATAATGGCCATGTTAATAATAATAATCCTCCCTATATTATTCTGCTAAGGTCCCATTCCGGTTTTGTACCGAAAATAAGGTCCTGTCAACACCAACCTACACATATGGTTCCGTATAACCCCATGTGTGCCCGAAACGCAGTAACATCCTCTTTAAATGCCTCACAATTAAATAAATACCTTAAAAAATGTACATTTACAATGGGAACACCGTAACCTGGCGAGCCTGCCGCTAGAGTCCAGGACAGTGTGGCGACGGTAGCCATCTGGCGGGAGCGCGGCGTACTGCTAGGCGAGCCTGCTGCTAGAGCGCAGGGCAGCGCGGCGGCAGCCATCTGGCGAGAGCGCGGCGTACTGCTAGCTGAGGAGTCTCTCAGCAGATGGCTCCGGTGTGGTCTCGCCAAGACTTTCTCTAGGGTCCAATCCTTTGCAAATGTAAAAATTGCTATAGAAGAAACTCCCGAGCAAACAATAACCGATAAATTCGTTGTGACATCGAATATTGTCTACAAAGAGGTGCTGTGACAAGTACAAAACACTGTTCTACATAATTCTTTGTGTTCTTCTCATGTACGTATGCCGTTTAACAACAATAAATACATTTGATCAATATTTAAAACTTCGTTCTCCCACATTCTTCCCTACTACCCCATAAACCTACATTCACGTTGCGAAAGCTCGCACGGGCCCACCAGTCATGAGATAAGACACTTTGCTACGGTTGTCAAGCCTGAGGGATTGTATAGTTCAGAATGTTTGATACTGAACAAGAAAGGTGAATTAGAGGAGCTGGAGAAGAAAGAATGAAAGAAAGAAGGAAAGAAAGAAAGACAGATAGAAAGAAAGGAAAAGCTTGAGGAAGTTCTTAGGACCCGAAATAGAAACGATGGTACATGGCGGAAGAGGCGAAACAAAGATCTTTACGGACAAGCAGAAAAAATCACAGATACCATAAGGAAGAGAAGATTGAAGTTCTATGGACACCTAACGAGAATGAGCGATAGTCAGCTAACGAAGAAAATCTTTAATTACATCACCAAGATAAAAGCGACTACAAAGTGGGTAGATGAAATAAGAAAGGATATGGAGGAAGTTGGGGTCATCCCAATTGAGATCTGGAATAGAGAGGTGTTTTGAGTTACAATTGATGGATTCAAGGGGTTCCAGGAAAAGCAAAGGAGAAGAGCCAAGATCATCTGGACAGAAGAAAGGAAGATAATCCACCGTGAAAGTATGAAGAATTTCTGGGAGCAGAAAAATGGACTAATCAGCAAGTCAATTTTTTCCCGTGGTCCAAAGTAGGCCAAAATCGTACAAAGAATGAATAATAATAATAATGATGATAAAACAATAAAGTTACTTCCCATCAGATCGCAATCCCACTTATATCTATATTTTCTCGACAGTCATCATGCTGCTTTCAATTTGTCTCAGTAAGTCTAGCATTACTGGTCTCTACGAATGTTATAATATTGGAATGATTGGTTTTATAATGCTACTTAAACGTAAAAATATTTTTCACAAGGAGAATACGGTAATCAATTTTACACAGAGGAATCTAACAACATTTACTTTCATAAAAGTTTATATAAATCCTTCCTTCTTATGCCTTCGGTTTAAAACGTCTTGCAACCTACTCAACTGAGAGGAGCACTGCCCTGAGACACTCATGTCTGCTGAGTGCACTAGCACACTGTGTCACCAGCTGCTGACGTGTGATCCAGTCCAATCGAAACTGCAATTAACACAGCATGGCTATCCTACCATCCGCTCTAATTCATGAAATATTCATACTTAACCATGTCGCGAAGCGATCAGTTTTATTCACCAGTTGCAACAGCGAACATCAGACGTGTGAACGTTTGGCGTCAGTGTATGCATGGAGCTGGTGGCAACTGCCTACCCAACTTGTCCCCAGGATAGTCAAGAAACATCTTACAGGAGCACACAAACTTGTAGCAATGATATATGTTCGTAATGGATGTGAATCCCAAGCTCTGTTATGTAATTGTCTTCGACTAGTTTGATTGCCACAGTACCCTACCGGCTGCCACAATATAAAGTTATGAGGAAAAGATTTCGATTTATGACCAACACTGTGATGAAATAAAGAGTAACACTTTCAATCTTGTAACTCAATATCCAAATGTTGAATTATTTTTTAAAGGAATTAACATAAAAATTAAATTATTAAGATAGGAAAATTGTATTGCCCTGTATTAAACAAAGCTGTAACCATTGATAAGGATAGCCTACATTCCATCAACACATCTATATCTCTGGGAAACAAAATAAAATGAGTGTACCCAATTGCATTGGGTGTTAGGCCCTAAATCCATTCCAGGTCAATAGTCACTGACAATATAATAAAAATTACACAAAACTTACCATCTGCGCAAGTTTACAATAACCTTATGTAACTAAATATGTGTACATATTGTTAATACTTTAACCAAATATATTCATTCACTCATTCATGCATTCATTCATTCATTCAATAATTTATTTGCATTTAGGGGTGATTCTTTCTGCGGCAAATTGGGTGTTCATAACAAGTAAAGAATTCTACATAACGATTCAATAACAATTAAACAATAAGGGTTGCAACTGGTGAATCAGCTGATTGCTTCGCTCAGAGTACTGACATGGATAGGTATGAGAATATTTCATGAATTATAGTGGATGGTAGCATAGCCATGCTGTGTTAATTGCAGTTACACATAACAATTACACAAATCGTCAGTCTTTACTTAAATACTTCGGGAAATGCTCTAAGACTGCGGCTGGTAGAGGGATCCAGTTATCAATGGCACGGTTTACGGAATAATATTGGCCATAATTTGTACGCTGTGCTCAAACATTAACTTTGAGAGAATGATCACCCCTACTCATATATATGAGATTCCTCATACGTTTGCTAAGCTCACCTCAGGCTGGTTGATTTGTATACGTGTTTACATAGCGCAGAGTCTTGATTTCATCCACCTAGACTCAAGTGATTCCCACCCAAGTTTCTTTAACATACAGGTCACTTTCCTCCTGGTATTAAGGTCACTGAGAACGTGAATTGAATAGGCCGAATGTAAGGGATCAGATGATGATATCTTGACGAAACTAATCATCAAAATGCATTTATTAATCTCATGTATTTTTAGCCTACTTTTCACATTTTGCAAAAATGAGGAAAACGTAGACTTATGAGATCGATCCGGGAAAATGTTTGTCTGTCTGTCTGTCTGCCTGTCCTTCTGTCTGTCTGGCTGTGTGAGTGTCCTCCCCTATCAACTTCTAAACGGCTGCAGCAATCGAAACCAAATTTAGTACGAGTAAAGATGTATACCGGAATATCTCAAGTCCATATTTGAAAATGATGTCAGTGCTACCAACTGTTGAAAAAACGCAATTGAAATTTGAGCTCCATGATGGATATCATGGAAGGTATGCATGGGAGCATTTCCAAAATTGGCACACATGTAGATAATACTATTTCAGTTCAATTTCCAGGAGGCCATACATGACAGTGTTGCCAAAATAATTGTAAGCCTTCTGATAGTTCCAATTTTTAAATGCATATAACTTCTACACTATTAATAGGATTTCAACCAAATTGTGTATGTAATATGTGTACATAAACAGATATGACTGAGTGCATTATTAAGAGCCACCAGGGCTGTCAACTGTTAATAATTGCTCTCTCTATTTTCTACATCCAAATACCGATATATCTGAACGTATGCAAGCCGACAGCTTTAAACTATGCACACGTATAGTACCTGACATTTTAGATTAATTTGGAGTAACTTATATACTTCAGTTCTACCAATATGATTCTAAGCCTGCTGATAAGACCAATTTCTATATAATGTAACTTCTATACTATCAGTTGGATTTCAACCAAATTTCGTATGCGCTACGTGTAACATAACAGATATGACTATGCGTATTCTTAAGAGTAATCAGGGCTGCCAACTGTTAATAAATGCTGTCTATATATTTTTTTAATCTAATATCAATATATCAGAAAGTATGCAAGCCAACAGCTCTATACTTTGCACACGTATAGAAACTGACACTCTAGATTAATTTGGAATAATTAATATAAGTCAGTCTGCCAACATGATTCTATGCTTGCTGATAGGTCCAATTTTCAAATACATGTAACTTCTATACTAACAAATGGATTTCATCCAAAATTGGCACAACAAGATATCATAATATTTCCGATTATTTCTAACCAGCACACGCGTGACATTGTTGCCAACATGCTTTTACGCGTGGTGATAGATCCAATGTCTAACTGCATGTAACATCCGTTGGACTTCAAACAAATTTTGTATTCTTTACCTTAAGAGATGGTACTAAGAATATATTCAGTCACCAGGGCTGCCAACTGTAGTGCTCTATTAGGCTACATTATACCAGGAATATTTCGAAGTAATTATACATTTCGATATTACCAACTTAATTTCGTCATTATTCTAGAGAGGTTCATATACTGTAGAATAATAATTGGCATGACAAGTAGGCTCTTTAGTTCGTCACGGAACTTCTTGTTGTCTAAGTATTAGGGTATAACAGCCAATACAATAGGGTATAATAGTGTTGACCGACTGAAGAGCCTAAATTTAGTTAACTAAGGCAACACAGAAAAGTGGCTTCCAGCACAATAGCCTTTTATATCGAATCACCTGAAACTTAGAAATCACAAAGCATTGTATTTGCCACTCATCCGGCCATGTTTATCATTCCAAATGATCTTGTCGACTTCATCGTTATGCTTTCGTCTATCGTTATGCGTTACGGTTACGGTGTGTATGACGTCATCATGTTGTTCAGTTCATATGCACCGAGTCTGAGTTTACTGCTGGGGTCTGCCGTTAGGCGATACGGAGACGGCGAGTGCGTGACGTCATGCAGCAGAGTGCAACTCCCGCTCTCTGTTCTCCACGCTGGAAGCCTAAGTTAAAGGGTAATGGAGTCTGTTGAGTCTGAGTTTACTCCTGGGGTCTGGCGTTATGCGATACGGAGACGGCGAGTGCGTGACGTCATGCAACAGAGTGCACCTCCCGCTCTCCGACCCCCACGCGGGAAGCCTAAGTTAAAGGGTAATGGAGTTTGTTGAGTCTGAGTTTATTCCTGGGGTCTGGCGTTATGCGATACGGAGACCGCAAGTGCGTGACGTCATACCGCAGAATTCACCTCCCGCTCTCCATTCCCCGCGTGGGAAGCCTAAGTTAAAGGGTAATGGAGTCTGTTGAGTCTGAGTTTACTCCTGGGGTCTGGCGTTATGCGATACGGAGACGGCGAGTGCGTGACGTCATGCAACAGAGTGCACCTCCCGCTCTCCGACCCCCACGCGGGAAGCCTAAGTTAAAGGGTAATGGAGTTTGTTGAGTCTGAGTTTATTCCTGGGGTCTGGCGTTATGCGATACGGAGACGACGAGTGCGTGACGTCATGCAGCAGAGTGCACCTCCCGCTCTCCGTTCCCCGCGTGGGAAGCCTAAGTTAAAGGGTAATGGAGTCTGTTGAGTCTGAGTTTACTCCTGGGGTCTGGCGTTATGCGATACGGAGGCGGCGAGTGCGTGACGTCATGCAGCAGAGTGCACCTCCTGCTCTCCGTTCCCCGCGCGGGAAGCCTAAGTTAATGGGTAATGGAGTCGGTTGAAAGAGTCCTGGAGCGAAGCGAGAAGCCCTCCTGAGCCTGAGTATCATTTGTAGCATGCGTCATTTGAAATGATATAAAGTCTAGTCTCTCAGACTGACTGTATCTTTTTCGTACTTGCCCGTATTAGTCTGCAGTTAAAGAGCAAAACCTTAACGAGTGTATCCGCCCATAACGGACATCAAATCCGTGGATCTAATCACTGATCTGTTGCTACCGAGTCCAGCGTGCCGCCACACTGAACTGGACTGACGAATTATAATGATCACATTAAGGTAATTTCCTCTCCCGTTAACGGACGACTGATTAGCAACGGGGAATTTTATCAACATTTCATCATTGAGGTGAGTTCCTGGAAACCACTTGAGCCATTACGGGAACGAATGTTTGTCTCCCGCGGGCCGATAAAACGTGGTCCACATTTAGAAAAGAGCACATTATTGAGTTTCTTTCCCGCTCGGGGTTGCTGGAGTGAATAAAGTGGCAGTGAGTTTTGGAAGTAAGTTATAATAGGCCAAGTTTGTGCAACTACCTGTCCTGTCTTGGAAGTTCACAAGAGTGCCAGGAATTTCATTAAACAGCTATTCTTCACTTCGATATAGCGTGTGCAAAATGTTGCTTGTTTTCTGATAAGCGTGATATTTATTTTGCTTGTGACACCTTGGGGCACATGACGTGTCTGCTGTATTAAATAATGGCCACATGCTAACGTTCAAAGATGACGCGTAATTGTGAGTGTTAAGTTGCCAGTTACGATTGCGCTGGGGGGCTGCATTAAGACCGAAAATGGGGCCGGGGTTCAAATCCCGGAACTATTAGTGACACCTTGAGTGGTTTTGGATCACATCCTCCGGCAAATGGTGGGATGGTATCTTATTTTAAGGCCCGGGGCATCTACCTCAATCCATCATTTTAATAACGACTGTTTCACACATAACTAGTCACAACTGAAACACATGTTATCAGACTATAATTCAAATTCAAGTAAACGAGGGACCAATATGTTCGAAGTCCAAAATTAATTGAGAAAAACTGATTGTGATATTACATATAACACGGCAATTTTTAGCCTACTTTCTATGTTTGCAAAAAATGAAAGAAGACTTATGAGGGCCAAAAGTTGTGCGTGAGTGTGTGTGTGTGTGTGTGTAGACCTATGTCTGTCCCCCTCTATCAATTGAAACACGACGAAACCGAATTGATTGAAATTTGGTATACTGTAGAGGTAGCACTAGCAAAGGGCACCTAAGTGTCATGTTTTGTATTGCCACCAACTTTTCCAAAACTTAATGGCGGCCACTAAAATGGTCAAAACTTAAAATTAATTTCCTACCAAACTAATCATCGGAACTTGACCAAATTTTGTAAAAACTTACCCTCATACGGGACGCGTCTTGCGCCCAAACTAAAAAGCCCTACAATTTTAGGATGGCGGCCGTGTGAATTAGGCAAGCTTTATAATCCATAACTTGGGACCCACCAGTTCCGATTATCGAACCGAGAATCGCTTAAACTATTCTAAGGGACGTGGCCCGTTCGAAATTAAAAGTTTATATTGTAATATTATAGTGCAGAAGTGACTTGAAAAGCTGAGCAGCCACGGCTACAAGACAAGATGGCAGCTGATCTCACGTTCTGACCTATTTCACTAATTTGAGTATGCTTCATGCAATATAGCCTAAAACTTTGTATGAATTGGGTTATCATGAATATATACTCCAGTGAAGAAATCGTTCAGTCCAAGACATTAATTATTTGCTAAGATGTTTTATGTAAATCAATTGATAACGTTGGACTTGGGAGGACACGTTTGGCTCTGTGGTTAGAGCTTTGGTCTTTCACCCAGCCGGCCGGGGTTCAAAATCTTTCAGAGATTTATTCTATTGCTTGATTTTTTGTTTATTGTTTTTTAAGTACTGACCGACAGTGGTGGCTACGCTCGCTAAAGAGCAGCGTTAAGTCATGGGGCCAAGCTCTCTGCTGCCTCGGTAGACGCGTGGATTCGAGACCCACCGTCAGCCGTCCTTGAAATGGTTTTCCATGGTATCCCATTTTGAACTCCCGGCAAATGCTGGGATGGTATCTTCTGACAGGCCACGGCCACAACCTTCCACATCCTTGACCAGTTTCATTCACCATCATTCATTTCATCTCTCATTAACTCCTCTCATGAGATTGGCGTCAGGAAGGACATCTAGTCGTTAAAACCATCTGCCACAAAGACTTCCATCGAATTCTCATCCCCGACCTCGTTGGAAAACGGGAATAATTAGGGGTAGACATACAATTGTTTTTAAGTACTGAGACATAATAATATTGAGCGTTATGTTGTGCATTTTGCAATGGAAAATATATATTTAATTAAAACAATGTTCGCCACCGGATCTGCACGAGTTACATTACGGGCAACCAGTTAAACTACGCGTGTGCTAACCACGACCTACTAGATGCGAGCTGCGCTCTATACCGGCCTTGACCTTCCCAGTTACTGAACCCATGCATACGGTGTAATTGAAAACTTTCCTCTTTTTGCCGATAGAGCGCATTCACCCCCAAGGATAGGTGCGATTAAAAATTAGCTGTGCAGTATTAAAAGGGTTTCTCCCAGTGATACGTTTAGACCGATGATTTTTTTAGCCTACTTTTCACATTTTGCAAAAATGAGGGAAAAGTAGACTTATGAGATCGATCCGGGAAAATGTGTGCCTGTCTGTCTGTCTGTCTGTCTGGCTGTGTGTGTGTCCCCCCCCCCCCTATCAACTCCTAAACGGCTGCAGTAATCAAAACCAAATTTAGTATGAGTAAAGATGTGCACCGGAATATCTCACGTCCATATTTGAAAATGATGTCAGTGCTACCAACTGCTGAAAAAACGAAGGCGAGGTATGACTGAAATATTTGAAATTTTGTTGAAAAAAGTCATTATTATTTTTATTAAAAATAAAATATTACAATGTGTGCTCTATCAGAAAATGGTATATTTTTTTCTATGCGCCATTTATTTAACCCGTGGTAGCCATTTTTAAAAGGTGCTGCATGGGTATTTAATGCTCTGGTGCACGCCCACTCGCTTGAAGTACTGCAGAATATTTGTTTTAGGCCTAGATTTTACTTCGTAGTTCTTTTCAAATACTCCGCTAAGAATCGAGTGTTGGAAGCGGTGTGGATCGTGATGCTCCTTTGTCTGCTTGTGTTCAAAGCAGAGACTAAGTTCCACAGCGATTTAGAAATTATTCTCTAAGAATCTTGTAACTTGTAAAATTATTTCAAGGGTTGTGTTAAATGACTACCTTATTTTTGGCCAGGAATTCTAAGTGTATGATGTTTTTATATGTGAAATATTAGATTTAAATGCGTTGAGTAGTACAACATGGTTGTTTAGTGTTTGTAAACAGTGTAACGTGTTGGTGTACAAATCCAATGTGTGAAAAATTGTTTGTGCGCGTTCGAAATTGTGTTGAATTGTGATTTTTGTTTCTTTATTCATCATGGGGCGACTATCTACTCCCAGAAGTAGTTATAGAAAGCCAAAGAAACGCCCTTCGAAGAAAAGTATTGCAGGTAAATTGTCCTATGAAAAATCTCAAAACTTAGGCCTAAATGTAGGCCAGGCTGAAAACACAAATGAGAAACTACAGTGTAATTTAGATACAAAATGTATTTCTAGTGCAGCATCTGTCAGTGGTTTGAGCTCTGTAGCAAAACAAAATTATGATATTTCCATCAGTGAGAGAAAATTAAATTCATTTTCAGAATGCTCAACACAGTATGGGCCCCCAATTATAAATGATGGTCCTGTGATTTATACCTTAGTTCACACAAGTGTATGGGATAATCTCATGAAAGATTTACTATGTAGTGAATGTCAGACAAAGTCTGTGGTAGTTGAATTTAGAGAAAGTCATGGTTTCTGCAGCAAAATAGTAGTTAAGTGTAGGAACTGTGGGTATTTGGCTGCTAGTGAGTATAGTTCTCCTCGAATATCCAGTTCACAGAGTCAAAGACCTCCTTTTCATGTGAATAAAACTATAGTGGAGACATTTAGTGCCATAGGAAAAGGTCATCAAGCAGTGCAGAAATTCTCTTCTAACATGGGCATGAATACTCTTGGAAAGAGACCTTATGCTAAACATTTGAACTTGTTAGTGGATGAGGGGAAAATATATAAGAAAGAGGTCCTTCGTATGGCAGCTGATGCAGTTCGCAAAGCTCATAATGGGGATGACAATGAAATAATTGACATTGGTGTTTCCTACGATGCCACGTGGCATAAACGAGGGCACAGTTCTAACTATGGGGTTGGCTTTGCTATTGACATCCAAACAGGCATTGTATTAGATTATGAGGTACTGTCAAAATGCTGTGTTGATTGTAAAAGGACTGAGAAGGAACTGGGTAAAAATAGTGTAGAGTTTGACATTTGGTTCAATGGCCATAAGGCTTCAGGGGAATGCCAGAGAAATTACAATGGCTCTTCCAATGCCATGGAGAAAGACATTGGGGAAATTATTTGGAAAAGATCTATTGCTGACCGAGGGATGAGGTACACTACGATGTTGTCTGATGGTGATGCCAAAACCCATGCCCATTTGAATGCTCTTCAAGTGTATGGTCCTCAGCAAGTCATCGAAAAAGAGGAGTGCATCAATCATGTGGCTAAACGACTTGGTACTGCACTTCGGAACATTGTTAAGGAGTGGAAGGTTAAAGGTGTCACTCTGGGTGGTCGTAAAGAAGGCAGTTTAAAAGAGACCACCATTACAAAGCTTACAAACTACTACAGGCATGCCATTGCTAGTAATATTCCTGATGTTATTGAAATGAAGAGGGCAGTTTATGCCACTCTTAGACACTGCATGTCCACAGACACTAAGCCCCAACATGGCACATGTCCAAAATCTTTAACAACATGGTGTTTTTATAATCGACAAATTGCGGAAGGGAAACCAGTGGATAGCCATAGTAAAATGAGTTGTAAATTAAGTCCTACAGTAGTTTTAAAAATCATGCCAGCATACCACAGGCTTGCATCAGATCAGCTGTTACAACGTTGCACCCAAGGGAGAACACAAAATGCGAATGAATGTCTTCATAGTGTTGTTTGGACGAAATGCCCCAAGGAAGTCTTTGTATCGAGGAAAAAACTTGAACTTGCTGTTCTTAAGGCAGTCAGTGAGTTCAACATGGGTTGTCTCAAAACACTGGAAATTGTTCATTCTGTCCGAGGGGAAACTATATCTGCTTGTGCGGTCTTTGGCAGCAAAAGTCAGGATATGCGGCGTGTCACCTTGAGTAAAAAAAGGAGATCAAATCACCAAAAACAATCCAGAAAACTACAAAAGTGGATGAAAATATCAGAAGAAGACAGAAAAAAGACATCTGAGGGGGATACATATGGAGCAGGGCAGTTCTAGTGTAAGACCATGGTACTAAAACTTTAAATGCAATTTTCTCAGTTACAAATTTCAACACATTTTGCTGTATACAAAATGCTCCTTGCGACAGAGTTTAAATCAGAATTAGCTGAAAAGTTACTTGCATGCTCCAGCTTAGGTAGGGATATGAATTTGCTCTCAGTTTTTATGTCAAATGTATATTAGTATTTTTTTTGGCTTGTTAAATTTGAATGTTGCAGCATTAATTTAAAAAAAATAAAAATACTAATTTAAAAAAATTCTAGACAGTTCAATATTCATCAGATTTTAAAGTTGAGGGCAAATACTGTTAATATACTAGTAAGGTACATTCTTACCAAATTTCAGTTCAGCAGCCTGAAAATTGCATCGCAAGGAGCATTTTTCAAGCGACTAATTATTATGTACTAAAAACAAGGATATTTTAAGAACCAGTAGGCATAAATGTATTAAACTTGGTACATGATATACTGATATCTATCTACATGTGTATTTAAAATTTGGTACTGATATCATGAAAACTGTAGAAGTTTCAAATTTCAGTCATACCTCCCCTTTAAGGGTTTCTCCCAGTGATACGTTTAGACCGATGATTTTTTTAGCCTACTTTTCACATTTTGCAAAAATGAGGGAAAAGTAGACTTATGAGATCGATCCGGGAAAATGTGTGCCTGTCTGTCTGTCTGTCTGTCTGGCTGTGTGTGTGTCCCCCCCCCCTATCAACTCCTAAACGGCTGCAGTAATCAAAACCAAATTTAGTATGAGTAAAGATGTGCACCGGAATATCTCACGTCCATATTTGAAAATGATGTCAGTGCTACCAACTGCTGAAAAAACGCACTAGAACTTTGAGCTCCATGTTGCATATCTTGCAAGGTATGCATGGGAGCTATTCCAAAATTGGCACACATGTAGATAATACTATTTCAGTTTAATTTCCAGGAGGCCAACCATGACAGTGTTGCCAAAATTATGTTAAGCCTTCTGATAGGTTCAATGTTTAAATGCATATAACTTCTACACTATCAATTGGATTTCAACCAAATTTGGTATGTAATATCTGTACATAAACAGATATGACTGAGCGTATTCTTAAGGCCACCAGGGCTGCCAACTGTTAATAATTGCTATCTCTATTTTTTTCATTCAAATACCTATATATCAGAAAGTATGCAAGCCAACAGCTTTAAACTATGCAAACGTATATTCTGACATTTTAGATTAATTTCGAGTAACTTATATACGTCAGTTCTACCAACATGATTATAAACCTGCTGATAGTACCAATTTTTAAATACATGTAACTTCTATACTGTCAGTTGGATACCAAATTTCGTATGTGCTATGTGTACCATAACAGATATTACTATTAGGATTGTTGAGAGCAATCAGGGCTGCCAACTGTTAATAAATGCTGTCTATATTTTTTTACCCTAATATCAATATATCAGAAAGTATGCAAGCCAACAGCTCTATACTTGGAACACGTATAGCACCTGACATTCTAGATTAATTTGGAGTAATTAATACAAGGCAGTGCTGCGAACATGATTCTATGCCTGCTGATATGTCCAATTTTAAAATACATGTAACTTCTGTACTAACAAATGTATTTCATCCGAAATTGGCACAACAAGGTATCATAATATTTCAGATTATTTCTAACCAGCACACGCATGACATTGTTGGCAACATGCGTTTACGCGTGCTGATAGATCCAATGTCTAACTGCATGTAACGTCCATTGGACTTCAACCAAATTTTGTATTCTGTACCTTAAGAGATGGAACTAAGAATATATTCAGTCACCAGGGCTGCCAACTGTAGTGCTCTATTAGGCTACGTTATACCAGGTATATTTTGAACTAATTAGATATTTCGATATTACCAACTTAATTTCGTCATTATTCTAGATAGGTTCATATTCTGTAGAATAATCATTGGCATGAAAAGTAGGCTGTAGAGTTCTTCACGGAACTTCTTGTTATATTCAGTTTCAATTATTGTCAAGAGTCGGTGTTAATATTGTCGAATGAATTCTTACGTTGTTTGGAGTGTTTTCTGAAGAAATTGTAAAATGCTGGGGTAAATTATAAACTTTGGTTTGAACGCTACTGCTCAAATCCTGTATCTCATGAAGTTGTGTGCCATTTTTCACTTCGAAAGGAAGAAAATATAAGGTGAGAGAGACAAAGAGTTATAACTATACCCATAAATTTAGGAGAAAGTAGGCTATATGTTCTTTCGTGAACATCTTGTGAACTATTGCAGTATAGAGAACCTGGGTGCCTGAATTTGCCCTGCAAGATTTTATTAACGTGTCGGTAAATAGGTTGACATGGTTATGCATTTAGTCATCCTGGAAAGGTAATCGATATTGCTGGTGTTTTATCCTGCAATTGCTTAGAATTACCAGTACCAAGGTTGAAAATTAGCCTATATTCAATTCTATCGTGGATATCATCAGCTGCACCTTGAGCAGAAATTATATTTATTTTTAAATTCAGAGAATGATTTTAAATTTACGTTACTTCGCTCCTTTTGTCACTGTAGACAAGTATTCACAAATGGCCATTCTTCTTCCATGTTTGATAATCCCCGATCACTGTTAGGCCGTATAATGTGATGTCAGTGTACAGTTCGACATAGCCTTTGTAATTATGACATGATCCGCCTTCCATTAACCAGGCTGTAATCATTACTATTATTATTATTATTATTATTATTATTATTATTGAAAATCCACAGCCTGTTTTCAGTCATCGACCGGGTCAGGAATGGAATGAATGAAGCCCCCATCTAGCAGCGAGGATATGAACTGTGCCGGCTGCCGAGGCCTGACGCACTCCTCTGGGGCAATGATTAAATGAATTACAGATGAAATGAAATGATAGTGGAGAGTGTTGCTGGAATGAATTGTTGACAGGGAAAACCGGAGTACCCGGAGAAAAACCTGTCTGCCTCCGTTTTGTCCAGCACAGATCTCACATGGAGTGACCGGGATTTGAACCACGGACCCAGCGGTGAGAGACCGGCGTGCTGCCGCCTAAGCCAAGGAGGCTTCTATTATTATTATTATTTATTATTATTATTATTATTACTATGGATAATAAAACAACTAAATACATCGGAAAGTGACTGATTCCCGGTTTTCATTGTGTGGACTGGATTCGCTCTTTGGTCATCGTCAGCACAAAGATTCTAATTATAATAACAATGTGATGTTGGTGTAATTGGTACACGCAATATAAATCAGTGGAACAGATAATTGATGTTATATTTATGTCTTCTTCATTAAAAAGGTGTTCCACTATAACAGTATGAACAATAAGCCTAATTCATGTATTTCCTTTTCTTCTTCTTTTTCTCCTCTCTCCTCTTCATATTAAAATTATTTATTTTATTTTACACGTTACAGGCCTATTAGACCACGCGAAGCAATCATGACTTTTTGATATTCCTGTCTTTCCAGTACTCTTTCATTCGTGAACTAAAGGCCCTCTTCCTTTCTTCGGTCCACTTTGGTCTTTGGGCTGTAGGTGCTGCTCTCTCTGACAACACTTCCCAATTGTATACTTTGTGTCTAAATACGCTTTTGTCTATGATGTCTTCTGAGTCAACCTGTGCTTTTACTATATCAATTTTGACTTGCATCATCCAGGGTGTAGTAATCTTGAGCCGCTGTATGTATCTAAGAATTTTGTTGGTGAGTCTGGTCTGTGGGAGTCTGCTGATGTGGCCGTAAAATTTTAGTCGCCTCTTTCTGATGTCTGCTGTGAGGTTGGAAAATTTCTCTGTGGTGTCTCTGGAGTGAAGCCTGTATCCTTCATCTGTGTGCTTTGGTCCAATTATTTTCCTTATTATTTTTCTTTCCTCTGTGAGGATTTTTTCCAACTCTCCCTTAGTGTATAACGTCAACGTTAATATTATTATTTTTATTTTTATTATTATTATTATTATTATTATTATTATTATAATTAGGAGAGACAACCAGGAAAGAAGTGGACAGAAGAGAGAAAGAGTGTACATAATATGAGAGGGTTTTGGGAAAAGAGAAGAAAGGGCTGAATGAGACATGAATATTGATTGTGTTGTAACGCTCTCCTTATGGGGAAATAACGAATAAATAAATAAATAATAATAATAATAATTATAATAATAATTATTATTATTATTCCTTACTATTCGGCATGCATTCTTCTTTTCTGTGAGTTAAACCAACATCGGAATCATCTGTTCTCGTTAAATACTAAAAGGGTTAACAAAACACAAATGCAAGAGTTATGTATTCCTGCTCTTGAAATGAGCAATCAAAGGCTGCTTTGTCATTCTCAAAGCAATAACTCATGCAGATTATACTCCTCTTCATTTACGATCATGCGGAAGCTGTCAGACTTCTAAAAAAAAAAAGAAAACATGATTTATTTGAATTTATTGTAACCACAGAAAATAGCCATGTGACCCATTATACATTATTTATTTAACGCATCAGTTCCTACAGTTAAGAAATTTCGTCAATTATCCAATAACCAAGCAATTTCAAATTCTTGTCCGTCCAGTAAGTGAAGTGTTTTAATATTCAAAACTACAGTCCATATAATGTGAATTCTCAGTGAAAATGGAAATGAATACGTTAGTCACTAATTTTTTTTTTTGTCGTGTGGTCTCTCTGAGAGGCCGAGTGCAGGTCTTTCTATTCGACGCCCGTGGGCGACCTGCGCGTCGGGATGAGAGATGGAATGAATGAGGATGAATGAAACAGGGCAAGGATGTGGAAGGAATCGGCCGTGGCCTATCAGAAGGTACCGTCCCAGCATTTGCCTGGTGTTGAAAATGGGAAACCACGGAAAACCATTTCAAGGACGGCCGACGGTGGGGCTCGAACCCACGCGTCTACCGAATCAGCAGAGAGCTTGGCCCCATGACCTAATGCTGCGCATTAGCCAGCTGAGCCAATGCTGTCGGTAGTCACTAAATAACGATACTTGACAAAATATGTTTTGTCCCATTGTGGTAATTTGGTGCAGGCAGTGGGTTGAAATTTAGGGGTTCTGAATATATATCACAGTAATTTATACAATTAATTTTTAAAACGCACGACACGTCCTAAGTGGTTATTGAAGCATAATGTATTTTTAGTTGAAGACATCTGTATTTGCATAACCTCGGTATTCTGAAGAAAAAATAAATTCTCCTATGCTTAGTATCAAATTTTCAATTATCTTATGATTGAAATTAAGTCTTCACACTTGATAGAAGTTTATGAGTAACAACCTAAGAACAACTCGGGGATCAACAGCAGAAACGGTTTTTTGCACTCTGAATAGACTCACACTACAAAAATGACCTTCATATCAACGATGAGGGCTGAGCCTGGAAAGAGCCAACACACAACATTATACCGTCAACCAGAATGTTACTAACTTGAGACGCTGGGACATGTACTAGGATAGTATTAAAGTGGACCCACTACGAGTATCACAGAGTACGATCATCGAGAGCCACTTCACTGAGAAGATCGAAATGGGGAGTTTATGAGAAGGTACACTGCATATAGGAAAATGGCATTCACCGTATTGTAGATATCGATGTCATTGACAGAAAGAACAGAAGAGGTTTGATCCTGGACCCCATGATACAAATGCAAATGGACATTCAACAACAGGTACGAGTTAACGAAGAAAAATAGTCTGTTAACCGACCATGCATACTGTAACCTCAGCTGCCAGGGCTATGTGTTAATAAGGATCGAGATCACGTTCAATGATCTAGCAGGATAATTAATCTGAGCTACATGAATATTGGTCACATGATTATGAACAGGGCTAAAATTTGAAGAGAGCTACAGCCCACAGCCATTGTCCGCAGGGCAGGAAATTTTGAATTTTTGATGCCAGGAAGGCCGAATGCAAAGTTAACTATACGGTCCATCCCTCTTACGAACTGTCACTATTGAAGCTCTTTAGCATTATGTTTGCTGATTTTAATATCCTATTGGTAACTCAAAGTGTTACTTGAGGCACTCCGGTTGGTCAAATATGGCCGGGATAAATGGAATAAAATGATTCAATAACACATGATTGCTATGAAACACTTTTGTATTATCCTGTTATAATCAGTAAATGTGATCCCTATGTATATCTGTGCGATACACACGTATAATTTGTATGTCTCACTGGATTTTATGTGTTAATTACATATTATCAAGTATTATATGTCTGCACGGATTTGTTTTGTGAAATGAGAATCCTGACGCAGGTAAATTTTCGCACTTGTGCTCGAGACGTCGTTGCTCCGCCCCACATAGTTACATGAGAAATTGAAAGGAAAACCCTACCAATTAAAAACCTTCAATGTTCAGGTGCATCAGAATGTTGCAATCATGTTTTAGCAATGCTTCTATTCTGCCACGGATAATTAGGGCTTATTAGACCATTATTATTATTATTATTATTGCTGTGATCTTGTGTGGCTAGACTGTCCGCCACGTCCACACCAACCGTATTCCCACTCGTTCCTGTTCTTCGTATTTATTCGTAATCTTCACATTTTGGCCAGTGTTATTTGCATCTTTTGGAATATTATAAAAACTGATATCCATAGCCCTCTTACACATCAGCTTGCAGTCGTAAACTGAGCTTTTACTCATTTTATGTTCGATCCTGACTATTATATGTCAGAAAACTGCACTATAATGAGGCTCATTATAACACTATTTTTCATAAAACAAAAGTTTGGTGGTTTTCAGTCGGTCAACATGAATGTACCTAAATAGAGTTGGGTTATGCCCTAATCCTGAAATAAATTACATGAGATTACATGAGATTACATGAGATTAATAAATCAAACCTCACAACACTATTTTTCATTATGAAACAGTTTCTCCCACCAATCAGAGCTCAAGAAACAGTTGTTTGACCAATTAGATAATTAAATGCGCTGAGTTCCACGGCCTGGCCTAGTGTCATAGTAGGGCAATCGAGGAAGCCATGGTCAAATACTAGGGATTCTCTGCGTCTCATGCACTCTGTTCAGTACATAAAACTGGCGAATTTCGACAGATATTTATGAATATTTATGTTCGAACATAAAATAGTTATAATAATTATCGTCGAACATAAACAGTCGTATGCAACTCGCCTATAATGGTAATTAAGACACTCGTATGGAAATTATAAAACTAGCATACGCTCGTTTTATAAACATACTCGTGTCCTAATTACTGCCATTATAGGCTCGTTGCATAATGTAATATTGTATGAGTAAAACTCATTGTGTATAAAAACACGAACAAATTAACACGCTCTGTTCACCCATGCAAGAAACAATCCAAACTGTCACCTCCTGGCAAATTTATCTTACTTAGTGGGATTCATATTTTCTCCGCTAGATGGCATATCAGATAGCAGGAGTTGCCAATACCTTCGAAATGTCAGTTCAAGGTGTTATTCACTATAATATCCTTATAATTTGAGGAATTGAGATCGCCCATACAAGTTCCTACAAGTTTGGGTTATAATCTCATTCATCGATTTCGATGATTATATTGTATGCATGAGTCATTTGAATGTATTAAAACATTGTACGTCTAACTTGAGCATAATGATGTTCATGTGTAATTACTTTGTCTAGTCTAGCTTATTAGGTAGTGAGTTATTGACGTTAAGTTTTTATATATTGAAGATAGCGGCTTTGTGTATGGGCAGCGGTCGCTTGGTAGTCCTAGGGCCTTCATAGGCTGGAGTGCCACAGGGTTTAGTCCTTGCGACTCACTGAATATGCTCTAACCATCTGGAGAAGAGTTAGCTGCAAAACACTTGACATGATGGACTGGATACTGATGGATAATTAGGATAATGAGGAGGAAAGTCTTAAATGATCGCCTAAGACACGCCTTGAGGCTGCGGCTGACGTGATGCATGGCCGTCGGGGAGACATTGTATTCCCTTGTGTCCAGCAAGCGTATTGCTGCAATTGTGTCTGATATTGATCCTCGATACAAGAGGATACTGAGACAGGTCAGAGGAGATGTTTCAGCACATACAGTACTGTTCAGAACACTGCTCTACGGTGAGTATATTGTATACTAGAGCTATGAAACTGACAGTGTAATATTACAATCAGGTAAATAAAAGATCCCTGTCTCACGCATTGTGCTTCATGTTCAGGAAATTAAGAGAATGTTCAATCAGTTACACCAACTTCGTCGCATGTTCTAGGGAGAGTGAGACTGCATCGAATTAGAGATCACGTAATACTGTGTTTTGTTTCATTTTCAAGATATTAATGTTGTTAGAATACTATGGATGCTTATCCATTTAGTTTCTGATAATGAAAGTAGATACATACATTTTCATTTGAGATTGATTTGTCTTTCATCGTCCAGTCTGGTCCGCAAGCCTCTGTTTGCGAACAAGTCGTCTCTATGATGCCCTATTAGCAGTTAGCACTGCGGCCTCCTTTGGTTCTCACCTCACACTTTGACATCACTGAATGAATGTAATAATAAATTTTAAATACGAAGGAACATTCACGATACTTTTGTTATTCCTCAGGAATGTTAGCCTAACATCCACTATGAAATGAAAATCCACAGCCTGCTTCCAGTCTCCGACCGGGTCAGGAATGGAATGAATGAAGCCCCCATCTAGCGGCGAAGATATGAACTGTGCCGGCTGCCGAGGCCTGACGCACTCCTCTGGGGCAGTGATTAAATGAATGACAGATGAAATGAAATGATAGTGGAGAGTGTTGCTGGAATGAAACTTTGACATGGAAAACCGGAGTACCCGGAGAAAAACCTGTCTGCCTCCGTTTTGTCCAGCACAGATCTCACATGGAGTGACCGGTATTTGAACCACGGACCCAGCGGTGAGAGGCCGGCGTGCTGCCGCCTAAGCCACGGAGGCTTCCCTAACATCTACTATAATCATCAAAAATATATGATTAAGCTGAAAATGTGTGCTGTACATTACTACAACTAGATTCACTACATAGCAAAAGTCCCATGTAATCCTATTTCCGCATCTATGTATTTTATTTTATTTTATTTTAATATAGGCATAGTCAAAGTTTAATATAGTAATACAAATATGTATAAGAAAATAACTCTGCTGTACTTGTATATATATGTTCTATTTTTTAGTGTGGTTTGTAGTGGAATAGATGGATGAAACAGTCTCTGGTTCAAATCCGTATGGCGGTTACATTCTCAAATGTTACTCCTCAGATGTGACTGCCTAGAGAGGAACTATTTACGTACTATAGTTTCTACAGCAACATTAAACATATTATTATGTCGTTTATTAATTTTAGGGGCTTGGTCTACCTTGGTTATACTAATGTCATTCTCCTTTCTTCCAGGTGAGTGTGCTCCTGCGCGAGGACAACTTAGATCTCTAGGATTACTCCTATGGATCATAGCAATTAACGTAGTACAAGGTATGTGTAGTTGTTTGCAGTAGTCTTTCGGGGTTTCAGCTGAATGCGGCATTGCTTCCACTAACCTGCCCTGGGTCCTCTCCATCATCATGCCTGTCGACATCCCTTGGTGAACTCTTGTTCTCTTCCGACCCCGACGGTATTAGGGTAACTGAAGCAAAGGGTGTCATTCATTTCCCTGCCTTAATTAGTCCTTGTCTCATATTTACTGACACCTGCATTCATTGTTGGATCAGTCTTTTTTCTTTTTCTTTTCACGGTATCTCCTGCCGTCAGCCCAAGGCCCAAAATGGAGGCACGTTTTATGTAGCCCCACTGCTTAAGATGTACCCTGGATAGTGCATGAACATGTAAATGAATATCCTGAGTTATGAGATTAATATTTAGATAATACGCTCAGCCACCGTCTTTAAAATTTGGAGTCGATGATCCCTTAGTTTGGGCATAGAAATTCACTAACACGGGTGTCCTTTATTGCTAGGTTTCATCAATATAGCTATTATATATTATGTTATAGATTTTAGTTATAGTCAGTTAGTTACTGTTGTTTTAAGGGGCAGAACTATGAGGTCATCTGCCCCTTTAAAGATTTTAATAACTTCTATTTTGTATAAGGTGACTCCGCACAACATTCATGGAGATAATCTTGTGATTGTTGCTAGCGTGGTATTTCGTATGGAATTCTTATCTTACGGTGTTCTGTATTAGTTGCCCAGTTATATCCAGAGTTATATCCAGAGTTATTGTTTTTAATATTTTAATATTAGGCACAGCCACCATCTTGGATCTATAGATTCGTTGTCAATTTTCATGGCAATACGAAGCCAATTCTACATTACTACCTCATTGAAATACCATGAAAATCACGTCCAGTATGGCAGATATTATTTTCCAACCCAACTGACCTCACAAACCTAGTGTATTCCCTACCAATCCTCTGATAAACATTCAAACCTGTTTCAACAAATGGAAACCTAAAGATATCATGATATCTTCGAGCTTCGTATATGGCACCTGTGTCATTGCACTTCATTTAAACGCAGTAAATAAATCCATCATTTGACAGGTATATTCGTGAATTATGATCTTCATTAACTCCCCTCCCTTATTCCGTAATAAAGTGACTGATAATGAGATTTGCAGCCTGGGAGAAAATTATTACCACCACGCAGTTCATTTGTCAGCAGACATGGTGAAATAGATCAAAGAGGTTGTTAATCACTACCTTAGATAACTGTGTGGGATCTGAGTACACATAATTATGAAGCTAAATAAAGTATAATTTCATAAAGAATCTCTTCGGATTTAAAGTGTCTACAGCTTAGAGGAAAGAGGCTTAAGCAGAAATTAATGTGGAGAATATGATATAAGTTAACATTATTATGTATTACATTTCAAACCTGAAGGTGATGTTGATTGAGCAGATTCATCGATAGATTGATTGAACAGTGTCTGAATGAATGGTTGATTGATTTTTGATTAAATGTACGAGAGACGTAATGTTTTGTTGTACTCTATATCCTCAAATCTACACCGTTTCACCGATCTGAACTGAATATAACGAACATACTGCTTGGAACCCGACAAATAACACTGTCTACTTGTAAAATCTACACCGTTTCACCGATCTAAACAAAATGTTACGTACTTACCCGTTGGAACTCAATGAGAAACACTGTCTACTTGAAATTTCGGATAGCCGTCTCCATTCTCAGCATTTAGGCCGTTTGACACAAATCTACACCGTTTCACCGATTTGAACCAAATTTTACGTACTTACCCTTCGGAATCCGACGAGTAACATTGTCAACTAGAAATTTCGGACAGCCTTTTCCACACCCTCCAGTTAGGACCTTTGGCACAAATCTACACCGGTTCACCGATCTGAACTAAATTTTACGTACTTACCCTTCAGAACTCAACATGTAAAACTATCTGTATAAAATTTCTGACAGCCATCTCCATTTCCTTCATTTAGGCCCTTTGGCACAAATCTACACCGTTTTACCGATCCAAATCATATCTCAAGTACTGAACCCGAGGGGGTCATGCTGACTGATATCGAACGTGGATCTCAGAGACTGTGATCTCAGAATTAAACTTCCACCAGGGAACGATCCCGAGATCTGCTGAGGGAGTTTCGTGGTAAGAAAACCCCTAGAGGAAAGTATATATTTAATCACTGGTGTGATGTCAGATGATAATAACATTATTTATTAAAATAATGCAGGGAAAATGAGCGGAATACAGCATTAGTTGGAGTACATGGAGTAGGCTATGCTGGACTTAGAACGCAGAAGTAGAGAGTTTGACATTTTACTAATAGCCCCAGAATTGTGGGAGGAGACGCTTGGAGCCCTGTCAATCTCGCTGACCTAGTTAAGTCGTCTGGAAGAGGTCGGGGGGTTGAATAATGACGCAGTTCTTCCCCGTTTGAGAATAGGACTAAGAAGGGAGGGGAGAGATCCCAAGGAAAATCATTGATTACTCGTGATTGGAGTAACGCAATGACATGAGAGTTGCACACAGGTGAATCTTTAGCCAGGAGGCTAATTTTAGAGCCTTTAATCTGCGAAATTGAGGCATATTTAATGGAGTGCGTAAGGACACAGGACTATGGATGTTCGCGGCTGGGTTTGACGATGTCGCCAGGGATTCCCACTGAAACCGCGTCCCCACGCCATGGAAAAGGCAATTAATATTAATTAATCGGCCGATCGATCCTTCAGCACGCAGATAGTTCTGGGATCAGTGAAGAAAACGGAACCCGATGAGCATTGTTTCGAGACCAGAATCATGCTGGGAGAGGAGTTGATATAGCGCGGGAATTCTAGCTCTACTTTTTGTGTGAAACGGATATAAGGGAGTCGACCCTTGGCAGAAGTTTTTTTTGAAGAGACTCGAGCGCGGAACGTATGTCGGTCCGGTTCAGGAGAGGACGCTCACACAAAGGACTTGAACATTTAGTGTTAATCATTATATATCCGCGCAGTGTAATGCACCAAGTGATAAGATAATCATGCATAGTCAGGAAGTAATAAGAAGTACGGTAATCAACGAACTTTATTGTGTGAAATGCGTATTACCGAAGTCAAGGAAGGAGGCCCGGACTTCAACTTGGGAAGCCGCGCAATAAAACCTTTAGAAGGCTTTTATTAAGGGCAGTCGTGCTGCATGTGTAGTCAGCTGTACGAGCAACGGTTTATGTTCACATAGGAAGTACCGTGTGATATAAGTTGAAGAACTATTGAAAGTAATAATCTGTATAAATTATGTACAATGTTAAGCGTAGTGTATAATATATTGACTGGTTATACATGTCTTATTGCGCTGGACTGCGCTGGGAGAAACTTTATGAAGCATTTGGTAATGTCTTAAGAATACCAAATAGGAACGCTCAGGACGAAAGTAAGCATATTTATGCAAAGCAGGAAGTTTACCGTAGGATAATTGATAGACTGTTGGTGATTCCGGAGGCAGATGAACCAGACTTTCAATCAGGAGTTGGTAGGAGCATGGAGGATGCCGTTGATACCTGCAATTCTGATATTTTGCCAAGGAATGTCAACCAATGAAAAGTGTAAAATGTTACGTGTGTTATGTATAAATCATATGTGAAAAATCTTTTAAATTAATGGTTTAATAAGTGTCATAAAGTGTCATGTGTTTTGGAAGCAATAGCTTCTTAATAGAAATGAAAAGTGCCGTGTGGTTGGTGAAAGAAATGTATTATAAAATGTGTATAGGCAAGATGCAAATGTCGCACTAATTCTGCAAATGGCAGGCGACCCGCAAGGATATAGGTGGTTGGAGCCACCATGATGAGCCTAGAGATGTGAGTACCCCACAAATTATGATGATATAGAAGTATAGCCCACTGCATATAATGTGATTTCAGAATTATAAAGATGCCAGTAAGAATCAGTATTAGGAGGTAGACCCTCCAGGTTTAATCATTATTGTGTTGATTTTAGTAGAGTTGAGATGTCGTTATGTCTGTGAGTGGATTAATCGTTACCACTATTAATAAAATGGCAAATCAGTTATGTAAAATTAATTTAACGACCACGGATGTTCGATTGTTAAGATGGTTAAGTTGTGTCGGATTATGGTAATTTATGTCAGTAAGAATAATAATAATAATAATAAATAATAAAAGGTATGAATGAATACATTATGAAAAATGTTGTAAGCAAGAAATATTTACGCTAATTGGAAGACTTATCGATCTAAGCAGTAAGATTACATTAAGGGATGAAGAAAAGAGTTTAATATCCGAATATATTGTATTAATGGGAATATAATTATGCAAGGCAATGGAAGAGCTTTCTAGTGAATTGAATTTGCAGATTGTGTAAAAGCTTATAGAGTAATTGATAGATTTCTCTTAATAATTAACGGACGAAGATCATAACATTAGGTCATGGAACCAGGTAATATATTCGACGTATGAAATCTCGTATAGCCGTGGGCATACTGGGATATGTGTTTTGTGCCAGAGTGTAATTAGTGTTTGGACCCTAACTCTGATGATGGATATGGAATGTTCCGGGTTCGAATCCTGTGATAGGTGAGAGGAGAACGACGGACACCTCTGCACGCTATCTGATCGCCCGAGAACTTATTATTGAGTGATTCGGCTCTTGTGAAGCGAATCTTATGACGGCAGCATTTGTGACTGACCGTAGCATTTATTAAGATACCGGTTATCCAGATAGACCAATGTTTTTATGAATCTCGTGCCTTCATGTTGAAATGGACCTATTTGGTGCCAGTAATTACTATATCCTTAGGGTAGGAATAAATGTTAAGCTCATCCAGTACCTATTTGCATACCATTCAGTTTAAATCCATTGGGATATGTGCGTCACTGTGACCACGGTATTGTCTTTAAAAATCGTATTACTGCTTGGGGAGATAAGCCAAGTGGCAGGAAGCGAGGGACGAGGTACTGTTGGGACCTCACTCCACCCCATTGTATACAGGCCGCTCGGAAGAGGGGCTGAGCGGTCAAGCGAACCGTGACAGAAGGTTTAAAAAGGGCAGATTGTAGACCCTGTTAGTAACATGAAAGGAAACATTATTATATTGAGTAATGAAGTCATGTGGTTTAAGAACACATTGGTAATTATAGATCACCCTGATGGTTCATGATTTTAGCAATCTAACGAATGGTTGGAAGTTGCATTTGTTACTGTCACTGACCCCTTTTTCAGAAGTTGGCTACTTGACGCCACAGGCTACGCTCGCAAGGGTAGCTTAATAATACCATCCGACACAGCGATAACTAAAGATTTTAAGATGAAATCACAACGGCATGCAGTGGAGCTATAAATAGAGGAAGTGTAGGGGTAGCTTTACATAATTATGGAGTTGCACGTAGATTGTTGTGCAACACCTGAATAGGCTAATGCATGTAAAGCATTTGGTGGGAAGAGAAAGACCAAACACACACGGTACACATAATTGTCAAATTAAGACGAGGTTTAAGGAATAAGTAATTTTGTGAAATTAAAGAAGTCACATTAGATGACAGAAGAATCAAAGTACAGTTTTGTTTATGAAGTTGTATGTGCATCAGCGCACTAGAATGAATTGTAAAGTTAATATAAGGGTAAAGGTTTGTGTTATGATATGAGTTTATTATGATAATATTATGTTAATATTAGTGGATTGTGGAAGTAATTTTTGTTTGATTTTATTTTATGTTTGTTGGGATTGTTTTATTTGTTGGAAGCCATGATTTTATTACTGAATTAAAGTCTTAGAATAGAGTTGTGCCTTATCATTGTAGAGTTGATACCTTTTAGTCTCAAATCCAAAATATGCACCTGCTCAATGGGGGAACGGTACACGCCTGAGTCCTGACGCTAGCTGGAGGCGGAAGCATATTTTCCATCGAGATTACTCACATGGGTACAGTACTTACCATTTGAAACCCTGTCCATTTGAAATTTTGGACATCCCTCTCCTTTCTATACATTTAGGCCCTTTAGCACAAAACTACACCGGTTTACCGATCTGAACAAAATTGTATGTACTTACCATTCGGAATCCTGCAGGGAACACTACTTGGAATTGGACAGCCTCCTCCATTCCCTACATTTAGGCAGTTTGGTATGTAGGAAAAAATTTAGAATTTGTCATAGAAGATCCAATCTAGGCTCATTTTAAGCCTCGCAAAACAAGAAACAAAACTCCGGACGTAAACTTTGCTTCAGTTTGATGAAACAGAGTAGTTGTATAAATAACAGATAAAGAGACCGAAAACCACGTCTTAAGGCCCTAAAATCAATCGAGTCGAAAGATTTTCGGTGTTGTACTAGGAGTCCAGAGATGCTGGGAATTTAGGTGTAACTGTAAGAGTATTTAAATAAGTCTCTTGTTGACTGGCAAAGTGCCACCCCTACCAGTGTTCTGGTGCGGAATTGCGAAAATAGTTACATCTTACGCTGCTTACAAATCATTATTTATTCCTTAGTTCAGGCCGTTCGGCACACGGAGGAAATATCGAAAAGCGCTATGAGGCGAAAAATTATACTACTGCTCCCTCAGGAGGTCGGGACAGCCGAAGTTTTCCAAAGTGCTTCGATTATTTTCCGATCTAGACCCAACATGGTATTTTGATTTTCGACATATTTTAAACACCAATCTGAATCATCAGCGGGCTCTTGGTGCCCGTGCCCGGACCCGGCACTGCATAATCCTAGAAAAATTGTTGAGTTTTAATTCACTGGCCGTGAAAGCCTATATACCTTATTTTTGAAAGCCATCAAAAGGAGGAGAAAGTGTGTTTGAGCCTTTATCTCTCGCAGTAAAGAAGTGCATGTGCGCTTCATAAGATGGGAGGTAGCGCGCTGTTTGCTACTCCTTTGGGGGTCTAGGCACGGGCACCAAATGCTCGCTGATGAGCCAGCTTGGTGTTCCTAAGCGAAACCGCACACAAGACACGACATGAACCTAGAAAAACTGCTGAGCTTTAATTCACTGACCGTGAAAGCCAATATACCATTCCTAAATATGATATAAATCAACTACGGCACCCTCTTTCTTGAAATAAATGTTGGTATCCGCTATAGTATTGGGGCAGTGAAAATCCACAGCCTGCTTCCAGTCTCCGACCGGGTCAGGAATGGAATGAATGAAGCCCCCATCTAGCGGCGAAGATATGAACTGTGCCGGCTGCCGAGGCCTGACGCACTCCTCTGGGGCAATGATTAAATGAATGACAGATGAAATGAAATGATAGTGGAGAATGATGCTGGAATGAAATGTTGACAGGGGAAACCGGAGTACCCGGAGAAAAACCTGTCTGCCTCCGTTTTGTCCAGCACAGATCTCACATGGAGTGACCGGGATTTGAACCACGGACCCAGCGGTGAGAGGCCGGCGTGCTGCCGCCTAAGCCACGGAGGCTTCTATGTCCCAAAATCTTGAAGTGGCATTCGTGCAAGAAATATACAGTCATTATTCTTAAAATTTACCTTCGGAATCGATCATTCCGAAAGAAATATCTAGCGATGTACAATAAAATAGGGGCTACTAATACATGTGATAGAAACGTGAAATACTGTGCGGGCATTTGATAACCGTAAGTTAAATTACTGCTCAAAATTGACGTTTAGCCCTTTTTGATTAGTAGCAAAGCAGGTATATTTCAGCATGTTTGAAACAAGTTGCAATGCCGGCAACTGTCTTGCGTGAGTATGGGTAAACCTGGGTGGTGACTGTCAGTGCAGGGATCTGAACCCCGGATATCCACATTGCTGTCATTAAGCGTAACTAACGCACTGGGGTACGTTGCTGTGTGATTTCACTAAGAAACCGTTCAGAATGACACGAATGTAGTTCTACCCCATGTATTATTCAGGCAAGTTAAATTCTATTGTTTCTAATGATAGCAGGGCGAACAGTGAATCGAGCTAGTAAAGTCATATTAAAATGCCAGCGTGAGTTGAGCCTCCTAGCACAGCGGAAGAGATAAGGCCTCACCTTACCCATAGATATTCAGTTAGAAAGTTTTTCACGCCCCATTTGGCAGATCTTGACTGCGGACGAAGAAATGCGAGGTGCTTAAGTTGCCGCCTTGCGTGCTCGATGCTATCTCCGGATGGTTTTACCTCTCTTCTTTTGGGAAGAGGCGGCACGTAATTAATTAGGGATGACGCCCGGCCAGTCTATGAATATTGAACAAGTTATCAGCTGTTAGGACCATGATTACGTGCCATGCCTTCTGAAATGTTACTGTTATGTAAACGCTATAACAAGTGATGACGCCCGGCCAATGTATGAATATAGAACAATTTATTAAATCAGCTGATAAGACCGTGATTACTGTACGTCTCATGGCCTCCTGAAATGTTACTTGTATGTATACTCTACTACTCTACATCCAGTGTATGAATAGAGAACAATTGTATCAGCTGATAGGACCGTGATTACTGTACGTCTCATGGCCTCCTGAAATGTTACTTGTAAGTAAAACTATACTACTCTACATCCAGTATATGAATACAGGGTCTTTCATATAAAGTAAGAACGGCGAGCGGCAGTTTTGTTATTCGTTGCTGCGGTGGCCTTGGCCGAGCTTGTGGCGCACCATGGCCCCCTGGTGTACTATTGAAAGCGCGCGCATAGTGCATACGAGGGTGAAAATCATTCAGTGCTGGTTTGGACTAAACGGCAGATGATCCAAAACTTCACACTTGAATTCTTTGTAAAAGTCTATGGTAACGTTGGTACCGTACGGTCGTGAATGATTTGCACCTTTTCCGAGAATTGAAGGTATGGTTGGGTGGCAACGCCTAGCCAAAAAGGAAAAACTTCAGGTGGCTGTCAAGACGTACCCACCTCAGTGGCGGCAGAATATTTTGCCGCGAGCATTGGAATGCTGGTGTAACGATACGGCTAATATATCAATCGTTTTGGCGATTATGTTGAGACATACGAATAAAACAAGCAAACATTTAGTAGTAATATCAGTTTGGTATGTCAATCTGTTATTTTTATACAGTCCATCGGAACTTGAAAAAAAAAACAGCCCTTGTTTGTACTATGCGCGCGCTTTCAATAGTACAGCAGGGGGCCATGGCGCTCCACAAGCTCGGCCAAGGCCACCGCAGCAACGATTAACAAAACTGCCGCTTGCCGCTCTTACTTTATATGAAAAACCCTGTACATAACAATTATTATATCACCTGATAGGACCGTGATTACTGTGCGTCTCATGGCCTTCTGAAGTGTTACTATTATGTAAATTCTATAGCAAGTAATAACGTCCGAGCTCTGTATGAATCTAAAGCAACCGTCAGCTGTAGGGACTAGGATTATGCCTCATGTCCCGGTGAAGTATTATTGCTATGTAAGACAATATAACAAGTGATGACTGATCACGCTCGACCATCGTTACGACTCATGGCTTCCTGAGAGTTTCTGTATAATGTCGACCTGCATAATTTTATGGAACATTATGATGAGCTATTAGGACCTAGAATACAACCCATCTTCCCGTTGATAGATATAATAATGTAAGAAAGGCTGTGCCGAGGGGAAATCACCCCTACATACACACATCAAAAAAAGTTTTGCATCACCTCGGTTCCAAGAGTTCCGGAACCTTTAAATACAAAGGGAATAGAGATCAACACAAACAACATTTCAGCTCGTTTTATTGCTCATGAGACCCACACATTGCATGTTGTACCATCATACAGCTAGACTTTCAGCATTTGTGGTCCAGATTGCAGTACACACCACTACCTCTAATACCCAGTAGCACGTCCTCTTGCATTGATGCATGCCTGTATTCGTCGTGGCATACTATCCACAAGTTCATCAAGACACTGTTGGTCCAAATTGTCCCACTCCTCAACGACAATTCGGCGTAAATCTCTCAGAGTGGTTGGTGGGTCAAGACGTCCATAAACAGCCCTTTTCAACATATCCCAGGCATGTTCGATAGGGTTCATGTCTGGCGAACATGCTGGCCACTGTAGTCGAGCGATGTCGTTATCTTGAAGGAACGCATTCACAAGATGTGCACGATGAGGTCGAGAATTGTCGTCCATGAAGACAAATGCCTCTCCAATATTCTGCCGATATGGTTGCACTATGGGTCGGAGGATGTCATTCAGGTATCGTAAAGCCGTTTCGGAGCCTTCCATGACCACCAGTGGCGTACGTCGGCCCCACATAATGCCACCCCAAAACATCAGGGAACCACCACCTTGCTGCACTCGCTGGACAGTGTGTCTAAGACGTTCAGCCTGATCAGGGTGCCTCCAAACACGTCTCCGACGATTGTCTGGTTGAAGGCATATGCGACACTCATCGGTGAAGAGAACGTGATGCCAATTCCGTGGGGTCCATTCAGCATGTTGTTGGGCCCATCTGTACCGCGCTGCATGGTGTCGGGGTTGCAAAGCTGGACCTCGCCATGGACGTCGGGAGTGAAGTTGCGCATCATGCAGCCTATTGCGCACAGTTTGAGTTGAAACACGACGTCCTGTGGCTGAACGAAACGCATTATTCAACATGGTGGCATTGCTGTCAGGGTTCCTCCGAGCGGCAATCCGTAAGTAGCGGTCATCCACTACAGTAGTAGCCCTTGGGCGGCCTGAGCGAGGCCTGTCATCGACAGTTCCTGTATCTCTGTACCTCCTCCATGTCCGAACAACATCGCTTTGGTTCACTCTGAGACGCCTGGAAACTTCCCTTGTTGAGAGCCCTTCTTGACACAAAGTAACAATGCGGACGCGATCGAACTGCGGTATTGACCTTCTAGGCATGGTAGAACTACAGACAACATGAGCAGCGTACCTTCGTCCTGGTGGAATGACTGGAACGGATCGGCTGTCGTACCCCCTCCGTCTAATAGGCCCTGCTCATGCATGGTTGTTTACATCTTTGAGCAGTTTTAGTGACATCTATGAACAGTCAAAGGGACTGTATCTTGGATACAATATACACAGTCAACGTCTATATGCCGGAGATCTGGGAACCGAGGTGATGCAAAACTTTTTTTGATGTGTGTACTTACTTCCTTACTTTGTGTTGCAACGAATAGGCCACCTTTAAGTTGGTTTTCGTGGTATTTACTTACTGTAAACTTAGAGAATAGGCACGAGTCATTCGCTGAACAGGTTGCCTCGGCACAAACAATTTCAAGATGAAACATTGGAATCAATGACTAGATTTATCCAGTCCCATACTCCCACAATATCAACAGTAATACCAACAGCAACATGCGCAAGATGAAGTAAGCACGTATGAGTATCAAACGCAGCCAGATAGAAGCTTCTATATCGATGTAGGCGATTTCTGTATCATAATTCATATCATTCATCGATTAGTTGCATGAACATGATTGCATACGACGTAATCTGTTGTTGTTGTTGTTGTTTCATTTTCCTCCTGTACTTGGGTGTGTATTATTTGTATGATAATCTCTTATTTTGCTGTCTGTAGTAGAGTGTGTATTTGTAATTCAGGTGAGGATTTGGAAAGAGGCGACCGTGGCCTAACGTTTGAAACAATCCCAGTATTTGCCTGGAGTAAAAGTGAGAAAACCACGGAAAACGACTTTCAGAATGGCTGAGGTGGGATTTGAATCCACCTCTTCACAGTTTTTCCTTATGCGCCTAAGTGTACCCCATTCCAGCCTTCAAATAAGAATAATATTTCTTGGCAGAGCCTGGAATTGAACCTGGACCCCAGGATGACAGCCAAGAACGCTAGCCGCTACACTACGAGGAGGATTGACGTGATTCTGTAAAGGCAACTGAATGTTAGATGTTGCTTCGAGTCCAATTCTTGGTCATCATTAAAATCGGCTTGACTTAGGTTCTTTTTCTTAATTTAAATAAAAATCCAGGCAAAATCTCTCGCTGGATGACTACATCTCTACGAGCTTTCTAAGTATATTTGGGGCTACAGGATAGAATACCAGCGCAGCCAGTTGGCAACTGAGAATACTTTATTGATGGAGTAGGCCTACTAATTATCTGCTTTGTTCTGAGGAAAGAGGGAGATTGCAAACATAAAATTATTTCGAGTAAAAGCTCGACCTTCCAGTGACCGCAGTTCTTTCACGCCTCACTTTGTGACAGCGGCTTCGGTGGCGTAGTTGGTTGCCGAAGATCGCGGGTTCAAACCCGGCCAAAGTCGTCGGATTTTTTAGGAACGTTAAAAATCACTCAGTATGCCTTCCTTCAGAGGGGAAGTAAAGCCGGCGGTCCCATGTCATAGATTTATGGCATGTTAAAGAACCTTCCACTAATTACACCTGTGTGAAGCTAAATTATATATAGGTCAAACATTTGACTAACGTTCATAGGTACCTACGTTCGTCGTCAAGAGCCGACTGCGGTGGCATTTGGTAACTAAGTTCTAAACTAGTTGGTCGTTGACGGTGGCATTTGGCGGCAAAAGTAGGAACTACTTGAAAAAATTCAATGTGTGCAGTCCTTACTTGAATTAAAACAGATACACACTAATTCAGTCATCACAATTAACACCGGTTATCAGACAGATTCTACACACACCAAAGTACACAGGGCAACATGACCGCGTTGTCGCAGCCCCTAAACTGAGAATCCAACCATCACTTTGTGACACATGCTCAGTAGAATGATACTTTGCCATGTAAAATTTGAAAAAAAAAGAACATAACCATTTTTTACAAAATAAGAAATACGTATTTATATTTACAAGTCAGATTTGTTTGAAATAAACGCAGCGGTAAGCTGTGCTCAGTCGTACGTGTTCTCCAGAGAGTTGCGGCGGCGTCGTTGCGCTCCACTTACTATGTATCTTCAGTTCACATATATTTTACAGAGAAGCCCTGCGTTTCTTGATGTAGTTGTCATGATCTTCATCTTCCCATGATATATGACTGATAGCACAATATTCGTGATTGTGGTAACTTTGGTACTGCGTGTAGCTGTAATTATTAATTCGAGTGTATAAGTAGGGAAGGATTCCTGGGACTTTTAATGAAGTAACATCCCATACTTGCCTGTAGTATATTAAATATTTGGTGAATAATACACTCAGGATGGCCTCTGTTGACGTTGAGATTTTAACCTCTAAACACTTACAAGAATTCCAATACCTGGTAGTTTTATTTTGATCAAAACTTCATTAGCCAAAGACGTTTATAAAAATTATATATCGATTTTGGAAAAAGGATAGCTCCACTTTATACATTGTATGATGGTGCATGCTGCAACGAAACATGAATTTAGAGAAATCATGCCATTGGTAATAAAGTACTGTATTTAATAATTAAGTACAGGTTTTTCGGGCTTGTAGACCGTGGCCCAGACAGGATATCTCCCGACGTTTCACCGGAAACTGCGCCCGGCATTACCAAGGGTTCCGCTCCTTTCCTTGGTCAGCAGTGGAATGAGGAAGAAGCTTGAAATAATGGGTAACGGTTTGTAGGGGGGTATTGTTGTTTGAATATGACTGTTGGTTGGGTGGATCTTGGCGATGAATTAACGGCTAGAAGGCAGTTCGTATCATCAAATTAGCATGGTGAGCCGAGCGTTCTCTTCGCATTCCGGCTGGATCGTCTGGTCTCGCGTACATGTTGCGGGGTGCGGTGCGTGCTCCGGCTTCGGCGACCGAGCTTGTGAGGTTCATGTGTTCCCTGGGCGACTGCCGGGCTGAAGCGGGAAGGTCCTTCAGGTTGACGTGTGCCTGATATCTTGGCCTTGGTGTTGGGATCCATGTATTACGCACACGTTCAATTTCTTCCTTTCGATTGAAGTTGTCGGGGTGTTTGAGTATTTCTATGGCTGTTATACTGTATTTAAACTTCCGCAGACAGAAAAATCTGTAATGTAGAAGTTGAATAACTACGCATACACTTATGCAGACACCACAACTACACTGATAATCAGTTGAATTATACACATACCCGATGTCTACGTACCTTAAATGAAACAACAACGACAATAACAGAAGTTAAATAATGTACAACCACAGCAAGAGGAAATAAACTCATGCACGTAACCAAGTGCTTACTTCTCTCTCTTCATTGAGCTTCAACCGTAATGTTTGTCCAGGAATCTCCCTGTGAGAGGAAGATGACCTCATTGTTTCACCTATTAAAATAAATTCCACCTTAAGTGTTTTCCCCTTCACTCTCCAATAACCAAATGACTCTTGGGCTACCAACCCCTCGTGTGTCCTTTCTCATTCAGTCAAATACAACTGCGTCCATCTTCCCTGCATGCTGCATACCATGTCTACTTATCCAAAGTTGGGAATAGGGTATCTACAGACACTGAATCTTGGCTGACTTCTACTTCCACCTTTACCCTCCCCGCTAACCAAAGATGGAAAATTGCTAGTATTATCTCTTATTCAATTGTGCAGCATATTTCTTGGCTACTGTTGATTAGGACAATTAATGGCATAGTCCCTGACTTTCGGTATATTCCCCCATTCATCCCCTTGTCAGCCAATTCTTAAGCAACGTTCCCTCTCACTGGAAGATAAGACACGTGGGAGAAAAGATTTAAATTGTGTGGCTTAGACACCAGCTCTACGCTAACCAGTTGCTACCGAATGTTCAATAAGAAGCAGACTTCTCCACAAACTCACAATCATCTGCCATCACTTCCATTTTGTGAACACAGTTTCAAGCTGTCCTAGAATAATCATCGATGAGAGTTAAGTATTCGGATACCCGATTGTACACCGTAAGAATAGACACTTCATAGCCCCCATATTGCGTACATCTAGGCTATTTTACATGGGTTGGTTTTTTAGTTTTGGCACCTTAGTCATAACTGGATTAATAACTCACTTAGATGGTTCCAAGTTTCACAGACCCTCGATGTAGTCCCCACCGTTTCGTACAACGTGTTCCCAGCAATGCGGAAGTCGTTGGATCCCGTTGGCACTGCCCAATCTATTGATGGTACGAAGAGAGCGCTCGGCAGCCTGCTTAACGTCTTCAATGGTACGGAAGCACTGCCATACTGTTCCCCGAGGGCAAACCATTAATGCGGCGTACTATTGTTCATTTCTGCAAGACCATCTCCGAGGAGCTCTGAGAAGGAAACGGCGCCACCACATGGTTACACCGCCCATCGTTCTGTATTACAATTCTAGGGCACACACCGAGGCGTTGTGTCGGCATTGTTGGATCGCTGGGGCTGGGAGGTCCTATATCACCCCCAATATTCTCCTGACATCAGTCCCTGCGACTATGATCACATCCCGAAGATGAAGATGACCATGTCGTTAAGCAGGCTACTGAGCGCTCTCTTCGTACCATCAATAGATTGGGCAGTGCCAACGGGATCCAACGACTTCCGCATCGCTGGGAACACGTTGTACGCAACGGTGGGGACTACATCGAGGGCCTGTGAAACTTGGAACCATCTAAGTGAGTTATTAATCCAGTTATAACTAAGGTGCCAAAAGTAAAAAACCAACCCATATACAACGACTGTAGTTTCTAGAGACGGTAAACCAGCTTCTTTTAACTGTACCACGTCACTCCAAGGATATCCAATGTTTCCTTTTATGTGTGTATAATGATGCATAGTTATAAGAAAATATTTCCATAAAACTCAATCACCCCTACGACAAGTGTGGTGATGGAGTTCATTTTATAATTATTATTACAATACTCATCTTAAACGCACTATACCGTTGTGCCATATAAACAATTGGGCCTTCGACACCTTAGCTTCCTAGAACGAAATAATATTACTCTCTAAATCATAATTTTATATATATTTCAGAAGAATACATTTGTTAGAAAACCATTCCCGAAGATACTTAAAACATGGTATATTGGCTTTTACGGCCGGTGAAGCCTTTTGGAAGCCTTCATTGGGTGGTTAAAGCTGCTTGAGCTTTTAGTTCTCGCAGTAAGGAGGTGTAGTTGCACTCCATATAAAGGGAGGAAGCGCGCTGTTCGTTACTCCTGTGGGGGTCCGGGCGGGGACACCAAGGGTCCGCTGATGAGCCCGCTGATGAGCCAACTTGGGGTCCTAGGCGAAACCCCACACAAGACATGGCACAAACCTAGAAGAATTGCTGAGTTTTAATACTTAAAACAAATTATTTTTTTGCCTCTTAATGACATTTCATCCCACATTCCTGGAATTTGCCATCGGCTTTATTTATAATCTAAATCATTCATTATCCTTATGCTGAGAGTTAGAAAATTAGCCAGTACTCCACAAATCCTTCGCTGAAATGATTAGATCTGAACTGCTAGAAGAAGCCAACAAACAAGCCAGTCAGTGGCCTGCAAGTGGCGGTACCTGAATTATGTATATGTTTGGCTCTTTCCTTCCTTCCGCCGCACCGTACTGTGTTCCTTGTCGTGTCTTTCCGCGCCGGAGCCAGGCCTTGGTGGGCATTAATCACCCATGACGTCACGCACCCTCCCTCGAACCTCACGTGAGACTTATTTACGTCACTGGATGTGCTAAAACATTCACGGTAAAGGACGCCCATCGATAAGCCGATCAGACCACATGCCATGCTCTGAAGGGCAATCAACTTGACAGATTTAATTTCAACGTCATTCACAGCGTCATGCTAATAATTAATGTGTTATTAAGCCCTTCCTTTCCTCGTGTATTTAGTAATGTGTATTCTTGATTTCCCTCGTCCCCACAGTACAGAATAATCCTACTACAAGCTAAGGATGACATTTCAATCGGTGCTAAAGTAAACGTCCTCTCTCTATCTGGAGAAAAGGAGTTATTGATCTTCATAGACCTTGCAAATTTAATCAAACTCGTGTTATTTACTATAAAGGTCATATTTAAGGAATTATAATGCATAGGCTACTATATGCATTTCAAAGTCTCTACATTGAAATTATGTGTTTAATTGCCAAATTCTGATACTTTTCACGTTAATGATATGCATTATTTTTGCACACACAAGTGCGTATTTACAAGTATGCTCGTGAATGTAAAATGCTTGACTTAAAATGGAGAATATTTGAATTCATTATTGTTTGCTACATTGTTGTTTACCAGTGGAGTTCAAGGTATGTTGAATATCTAGGGTTTAATGAAGGAAGTTAGATGTGCTGTGATTTACTTAGCTCCCATTTATGACGTGTTTGATGTAAGCAACTACACAGTCATATCATGAATGTGTACTTTGAGGAGTGAAATCTGAAATTTACGAACTACTACAAGATTTTAAAAATAACTTCATTGTTTTTTCAGCAAATACTGTATAATAGATATATTCATTTTGTCGTGTAATTTTTCATATGATAAAGAGCGTAATTATTAATCATAATTATTAATAAGACGGTATTCGTATTGACTTAAAGTAATAAATTAAATTTAAATTTAAATTAATTAAATTAATAATGTAGTATGTGGTTCAGAAGACTCTTAAATTCCTTTTAGATTCGCTTTTCCTCGTTTTATAATATATTGATTACATGTTTAAGTACGTATTATAAGAATTATAAGGTTATTGTTGCTACATTTATGAGATCTAACGTTTCTAGGTTTTTGTTAAATTAGAATTAAATATTTTTGAGGTGAATATTTCTATGATTGATTTCTGTATTTCATGATTGATTTTAGGCATAATTTCAATCTTTACCTATTAAATTTTCCTGTTAGAATATAGATATTAGCTTATTTCCAATTTTAATTTTCTTTATGTTCAACCCTGACTATTATATGTCCGAAAACTGTGTCATAATGAGGGTCTTTATAACACTATGTATTTTTCATTATGAAACAGTTTCTCCCACCAATCAGAGCTCAAGAAACAGTTGTTTGACCAATTAGATAAGGATAGCATCGCACCTGCGCTGAGTTCCACTGCTTTCTAATTTAAATTTCACTGCGTGGCCTAGTGTCATAGTAGGGTAATCGAGGAGGCTATGGTCAATACAAGGCGTCTCATGCGCTCTGTTCAGTACATAAAACTGGTGAAATCTCGACAGATATTTATGAATATATATGTTCGAACATAAAATAGTTATAATAATAATCGTCGAACATAAACAGTCGTATGCAACTCGCCTATAATGGTAATTAAGACACTCGTATGGAAATTATAAAGCTCGCATACGTTCGTTTCCTAAATGTACTCGTGTCTTAATTATTGCCATTATAGGCTCGTTACATAATGTACTATTTTCTCAAGTTATAGTTGAATATTTTAGTTGTGGATTTAGTTATTCTATTATGTCAATTGCTTAATATCCAGTACATACTGACTAAGGTGTTATGTAATTCAATGTATTATTTGATATAATATTAAACAATAGGTATTGTATATTAGTCATCAAAGTAATTTTCATATCAGTTTGGGAGGAAAATATATTAAAAATCCATTAGTACATTAATTTTCTCTAATACCACTGTTCATTTCAGCCTCGCAATTATTTTTTCCATTAGCGTACCTCATTAAATTCTACACGCTGATGCACGAACTTGGAGTCCTCATACAACCTTAGTTATCATAGAAGCGCAACGGCCATACAGCTGTGAGAATTTCTCTGGGGTTTAATTTAATTTCCGAGATATACAGTAAATGTAGCTCGCTGTGAAGAAGCAAGCAGACCTCTGACTTTGTTTCGAACATTTCCTGAAACAGAAGTTAGTGTTCTGAGCAGAATATGTTTAAGTTCTTGCTGCCGAAATAAATCAGAATCCTCTATGGACATCAAATTGGCAGGTGAAAAACTAAAGGAAGTAGGAGACTTCTGTTACTTAGGAAGCAAAATAACCAGTGATGGACGAAGCAAAGAGGACATAAAATTTAGGTTATCTCAGGCAAGGAAAGCATTTCTACAGAAAAGGAATCTGTTGACACCGAATATCGATTTAGGTGTCATTTTTGAAGGCCTTTGTCTGGAGCGAGGCACTCTATGGAAGTGAAACTTGGACTATTGGTGCAGCAGAAAAGAGGAGAATTGAAGCGTTTGAAATGTGGTGATACAAGAGAATGATGAAGATCAGATGGGCAGATAGGGTTACAAACGAAGAGGTATTAAGGCTAGTGGGAGAGGAGAGATGTTTCTGGCGACTGCTAATGAAGAGAAGAGATAGGTTGGTAGGACACATACTAAGACACCCAGGAATAGCAACCGTAGTTATTGAAGGAAGGGTCGAGGACAAGAACTGTAGGGGTAGACCAAGGTTAGAATATGTTAAACAGATTTCCTCGGACGTAGGGTGTGGTAGCTATGTAGAGATGAAACGATTAGCTCAGGACAGGGAGGCATGGAGTGCTGCATCAAACCAGTCAAAAGATTGAAGATTCAAACAACAAACAACTTACATAACAGATGGAATGACCTTTACCTATATCACTGAAATATATTTTTCTCATTAAAAGTTCAAAGTTTTTCAGTCCCATCGAACTGTAAAAAGTAACTCGTAACTATAAAGTGTATGCTAGACTAGAATTTCGTCTAATATCTGCACTCGAATTAATCTGTAACGAAAGCTTAATACTACACGGTTTGTTAGCATAACAAAAATACTAAATTGATGTAAGTTCCACAACTATGAATGTGTCATTCCATCAGGATGCCATGATGAAACGGTGATTAATAATAATAATAATATCGTATGGCCTTGGGTGCCGGGAGCAAGCTATGTTTTTTGACACCCAGAAGGTAGCATGCATGTCGAATTTCGTTGTTCCTTGAAGCACTATGAAAGTCAAGGAGATTAGATATCTAAGCTCCTTGAACACTAGAGCGCTTTCTAGTAGAGAAATGAGGAACTTTGTGTTGGCGGAGACTCCCGAGATTAATTTTGCCATTATGAACAGGGCCCATTGAATTCAAATGGGTTCTTTGACATGCCAACAACGCATGATATGTTGTGTGTCCTAATTTTTGCCGCCTTTCAAAAATCACTTACCACGGCCAGGAGCGAACCTGCAAGCTTGGGGGTTGGTAGACTGACACGATAACCACTCACCCACCGTGGCAAGCACGTTGATAAATGATAACTTAAGGCTGAAAGATAAATTCTCTACTCAGTTACTAAGCGACGTAACATTAATCAAGGTAATGTGCCTTTCCAAAGGCGATGGTTGTAACCTATTTGCAATGGGGCTAAATTATTGTTGTTGAATAGAGGATGAATCTCTGTTGTAGGTGCACACGTATGAGTAAATAATAATAATAATAATAATAATAATAATAATAATAATAATAATAATAATAATAATAATAATAATAATAATAATAATAATAAATGGGATCGATCGTAAGACACGCAAAATCATAGAACATACACTTACAGGAACAATATCCAAAGTGAAATTCATGGGCGAAATATCAGAGCCCTTCGAAATCAAGACGGGAGTCCGACAGGGGTATGGACTATCCCCAATCCTCTTCAATATGGTTCTGGAGAGGATAATTAGGGAATGGGAACCTCTTATAAAGGGCATTCAAATCGGTATTAAAAAAGAAAACAGAACTAAAGTCAAATGTCTCGCTTTCGCGGACGATATTGCAATTGTCGCAGACAACAGATCGGAAGCGACTTACGCAGTGGAAAAGCACCATGAGATTGCACAAAAGACCGGATTACATATATCTTACGACAATACCAAATATATGGAGAGAAGGCCAGAAAATAAATCCCATTTAAACACCAAATACGGTAAAATAGCACAAGTCTGCAGTTTTAAATACCTTGGCGAAATTACACAGCCCTCAGGACTTAATCGAATCGCCAATGAAGACAGAATCACTAAGCTCCAGAAGGCCTACAGGTTAACGTGGGCCCATTACAACAAGAATGCATTTCGACAAACGCCAAATTACGACATTATAAAACAGTTATTCTTCCAGAAGCAACATATGCGGCTGAAACAATAGTAATCGATGGTCATTCCAAGATTAGGGAACTGGAAAAGCAGGAACGAAAAATTCTCCGGAAGATCAACAGAATCGGAATTTGGATGAAGAGACCTAGTACTGAACTCTATCAAAACACCATTACGACAACAGACGAAATTAGAAAACGCAGAGCCAAATTTTACTCTCACATCCACAGGATGGCCACCTCCAGATTGCCCAAGAAACTACTCAGTATCATAACACAGAGCAAATGCGGCACAGAACGGCTTAAAGAGGTACAAAGAGACTTACAAATTATCAGTATACAAAATTTCGAAGACCGAACTGAGTGCCAGACGAAAATCAAGAATGTTAAGTTCGAACCAAGATCATTATGACAACCTGGAAAAAAGTGGACTGATGAGAGGAAGAGGGAACATTCCGCGAGAATGAAGAGGTTTTGGGAGGAGCGGAGGAGACACGCCTCCAAATGGCATCATGTGATCCAAGTTTAATCGCTCTCCTCTTAGGGAATTTTCGCTTAAATAAATAATAATAATAATAATAATAATAATAATATAATAATAATAATAATATAATAATAATTGACCTTCAAAAAATCAAGGTAACAGACGAAATTATAAGGTGCGTTCAAAAAGTAACGAGCCGGAGGTATAATTACAGAAACCAGTGCCTGTATGATAGAAGTATTGGCCCTGGCTGTTGAGGCACTTGTCCCACTGTGACACGAGGCGGTGAATGGCTGTCTCATAAAATTCCCTGGGTTGCGATGTGAACCAGTTCCGCACATCCAGCTGGACGTCGGCGTCCGAGGTAAATTGTTGACCCCGCAGAGGGACCAAACATGGCGTAGCCACAGGGAGAGAGGTCTGGACAGTATGGAGGGTGGCCGAGAACCTCCCATTTGAATTTCTGCAGGAGTGCCGCGACTGTGTGGCCGTATGAGGTCGTGCATCGTGGAGAGACCACGGCCGCTACGGCGTTCACTGTCACTCGGCGGTCCTGGGTAATGAGTGCATCAACCCGCTGGAAATTGTCATCGGTAATGCAGGGGTGTGCCCCGGACCGGGCATCATCGGCTAATGACACCCGTCCTTCCCTGAAGCACTTGTGTACGCCTTGACCCTTGCAAGGGACATGCAGTGTTCGCCGTACACTTGTGACATTCGGAGATGAATCCTCCTACTGCTTCCGCTGTCAGAAACCGAACAACACCTCTTTGCTCTTCGGTTGACGCCTACATGTCACTGTTTGCAATGCAACTGGCAGCGATGGAGGATTGATGCATGCTGCTGCTCACTTTGTATCGTCAGGTGACGTGCACGCGTGCCCTCTAGTTACGGGCTGTGACCTTCCACGCTGTGGTCGGAACCACACCTCATTACACACGCCATGATTAGCCGATGTCGTCACCGATTTGCGCATTCCAGCCTCCGACTCTGTACTTTTTGAACGCAACTTATATATGGGACAGGCCTAGTTTCAGATCGTTGGTAAACAAACATCATTTTGCTGCCAGCCCCCGAATGAGAGCCGCCACTGCATGTTCAGCACAAAGGAAGAAGAATCATACTGAGAGGATGAAGAGGTTTTGTGAAGGGAAGAAAGCTAATTCAAATTCAACTGTGAAATACGTTCAATCCCACTCCTTAGTTGGGTATAGCGTCGTAAAAAGTAACAATAATCACAGTAACACATTTTTCACAAGAATACTGAACACATCTAATGCTAGAATGCTAGTGGACGATCCCAAATGAAGCCGGGCTGCAAGGTCTGGCACGTAATTCAAAATTTATTAGATGTAATAATTAATAGTACATTATGCAACGAGCCTATAATGGCTATAATTAAGACACGAGTATTTTTATAAAACGAGCGTATGCGAGTTTTATAATTTCCATACGAGTGTCTTAAATACCGTTATAGGCGAGTTGCATACGACTGTTTATGTTCGACGATAATTATAACTTTATTATATGTTTTAACATAAATATTCATAAATATCTGTTGAGAGTCAGCTACGGTACTTGAATTTTGTGATCGCAGAGCGACCGTTGGGTGTTATATCTCTGTCTTTCAAGATCTTTGATCGACCGGCGCATGCGCTCTGTGTGCTTGCAATGCCATATGCAGCCATATGTTTACATATGCCGTCCCTCAGTAATATTGTCACCGGTGTCATTTGAAGACAATGCGCTGTGCAGAAATTAGCGTTGGTGATTTTAAGGTACAGTGCTATTGCTTGTCTCATATTCGCCAGTTTATTTACGCGAACATATAGGCGGTGCGTATTCCATGTCGGTAATTTATTATAGTTCGATGTTGTGTTTATGTCCGACATGTTGGATTTTGAGCGCATGCGCGAAGGTATCGTTACCTAATTGGTCAATGAACGAGCTCTGATTGGCTGGAGAAACTGTATCATAATGGAAAACAGTGTTATAATGACCATCATTATGATACAGTTTTCTGACACGTAATAGTGAGGGTCGAACATAAATTATGTTGTATTACAAGTAATTAATTATGGAGACTCCTATATTGTGTAGGAAGGAACTAGCGCCTCGGCGTATCGCCATGATATAGGATTTCACCCAGCGAATGATTTGTCATTTGTCGTAGAAGATGCGAGAAGCTCACAACTGAAATGAAAGTGCAGAGGCTTTCCGCTTTACAGAGCATCATATTTCACAGCCATAGAAATAGCGAGTTTAGATAAAGGAGGATCTAAAGGTGCATGTATGATAGTGATTATTCTCACGTCTCATCCCAATGCGGCAGAAAAGAGATCATAGCTTGTTGAAACATTGGTGTAACCTACTGTTTCAGAATTGAACGACGTTGACCAGTAGTAGTCTATATGTCTCTCAGCCTCATATTAGTTTGAAATATATTTTCCTTTATCTTGTAACGTGCTGTGAGAATCACCGCTTTCTATTTTCCCACGGTGCGTATTACTACTCCGCATCCACAGGTCGAGGGTTCGATCCCTTGCTCTGCCAAGAAATTTAATTCTGCTGTGAAGGATGGTATGCGGTACACTCAGACTCGTGAGGTAAATCTGACGAGAGATGGGATTGAATCCCACGTCACCTGACAGAAGTAGTTTTACGTGGCTTCCTACTTCTACCCCAAGTAATTGCCCGGATATTCCAAATTTAGGGCCCGGTAGCCTCCTTCAAGTTATAGCCTGGATTGGAAATACACACACAACTACACTCATTATAATGGCACAGGTTATCATATAGATTACTCACACAACTAAGTAGGGGAAGACCAGGTATAGTGAATAAACTAACTTTATATTAGTTTATCTAACTTCCTGTATGTAATTACGTACGACAATGACATGCAATTTACTGTAATTGTTCATTGTTATCTTTCTAATTAATTGCTGTATAAAACAGAATCATTTGCGAAACTTTTCTTAATTAGAATTGAGTATTAAGTAATTATGTAAAATTATTCACTTTGCCCGTATAGCCGGGCAAAATGAATCACGGAATGCATTGTTTAAGAAATGAGAATATTAATACTAAACAAGTATACATTTGACAGAAACTCAACATTGCATGTTAATGGGATTCACGATTGTTTTTCAATAGGTTTTATAACGTTCACAGTTCACCTGTAATAACTAAAGGAACTACACATTCAATACACTAGACATTAATAGTAAGGGAGCAGTACCGGTTCTGCTCCACTCGACGTGGCTGTGCCCAGAAAACAAACATGGCGGCCAAGCGAATGTTAAATAATTAATATCTCGCAAACCCATGGTCGGATTTTGACAAATGAGGTGTCGTAGGACTCGAGCTAACGCCCCATTTCCTATACAAAACGTATTTCAACTACACAATATTACCTACCCCTACTAGGGGGTGAAAGAATAATTTTCAGGTAAACATTGCTTTCCATGTGCTACATATATCAGAATCAATGCTAATATGAAATTAAACGTTGTTTCACACAAGAGATATGTGTACGGTAGAATGCTAATAAGAATTATCAGTTTTTCACGCATGCGCACTTTTTTTTTTTTGTAAGAGGGCGGTCTATTTGAACAATGACTTATGAGAGGGGGGGGGGGAAGAGAGCTAGATAGTCGCCTACTTTCTCACGAACGCATGGTCGGATTTGGACGTGTGACGTGTCAAATGGCTTGTGTTGTTAATAGGTTAAAGTTTTGAGAATGAGGGAAACAGATTTTTTGGGGGTAAAACCATGATTTTAGACTTTTTGTTATATCTCACATCCAATAAGGCTAGAGACGTGTACGAGGTGTCAAATAACTCGGTGTGACGCCCTCTTTTAGAATGCCGTATTTATGTTTCCAAAACAATTGTTAAAGGGTTGACACGTTAACCACTCACCCACTTGGCAAGCTAGGTTATCGGCCCCTAATCGCAACCGCAGTGCTGCACCAAAACTATACGGAATCGATACTTACTTTAAGTGACTCATTTTTTGTAACAAAAACTTTTGGTGCTTTAATGATTTTTTAACGATTGATACTTATTTGACACAGTTAGCTGATCCTTATGTCCAAATAGTGTATTTAAGCCACTGTTATGTGGGAGTTTCTAGGGTGGTGACAGCTACCAGATATATTGAATGGACTTAACTGATGTATGTTGCTAAGCCAGAAATTTAAGGCCACAGACTAATTACGGAAGTAGAGTCACTGATTTGACACTCCAGTATCCAGAGGCAATTATATCCTGTGTCAAAAGTTGTAGGTCAATCCTGGCACGGGTATTTAACAATTCCAGGATTAATGTACATTTAAAAGTGAAACATGAAATTTTCGACACAATAATCATTCCAGGTTGTACATGAAGTACTCCTTCGGTTGTTCAGTTTAAGGTTTTGTAGTTTTGATGGCAATCTAGAATAAGTTATCTTCTCGTTTTATGAAGTAGTGAGTTATTATTGTTTTGGTCTGTTATTAATAAACGTTTATGGTGCGAGTCTGTTCTTACTGTTCAAAATCTTTTATTTTGCATAAGGACTCTCTTCACAGTCGCGCTGTCTTCATGACGTAGAGAAGCACGCAAGCAATACGCTCTGCAAGTGACAGCCCATCTTCTGCTTGTGACATTGTATATCATGATGTAACAGTCTTGTTACTCTACATAACTGGAATAACCTGGGGGGTTTACAAAGTCACTTGTTAGTGGAGATGGTTATCTCATTCGTTAAGGTTTCATAGCAAGGGAACGAGCGTAAAAGTGTGGACATGTGTAGAATGATTGAAAAACAAAAGTCATCAAGAGGTTCTCAATATACTGTAGATGGAGGTGGTTATTGTGGTGTAAAGCTACGGAACATAGAGATCATCTGCCATTCGCAGCACAATTAAACATACAAATTTCGATTATTACAATGGATGGTTGGTTGGTTCCTCAGTTTAGGGGCTGTAACAACACGGTCATGTAGCCCCGTGTACTTTGGCTGTGTGTGTAGAATCTGTCTGCTAAGCGGTGTTAATTGTGATGACTGTATTAGTGCGTGACTCTGTTTCTTAATACAATTAAGGACTGCAGACTTTGAATTTTTCAAGTAGTCCCTTTTTTGCCGCCAAACGCCACCGTCAACAACTACTAGTTCAGAACTTGCCTACTAGACGCCACCGCAGTCGCCTCCTGGCGACGAAAGTAGGAACCTGAACGTTGTTTACATGTTTAACCTAATTTCGCTTCACACAGGTGTAATTAGTGGAAGATTCTCTAACATGCCATAAATCTATGACATGGGACCGCCGGCTTTACTTCCCCTCCGAAGCAAGGCATACTGAGGGATTTTTAACGCTCTTAAAAAATCCGACGACTTCGGCCGGGCTTGAACCCGCGATCTTGGGCATAGAAGCTCAGCATGCTACCGACTACGCCACCAAAGCCACCTATTACAATGGATACTTTTAGTTTGTCATCAAGCTTTTTGTCCAATATAAACTACTTACGAATAGAGGTGTTTGATCTATAGATAACTAGTTACCCCGCATAATCGAATTGGGCAAAAAGCGTATTGACTGGCTCAAAAGTATAATTTGATTGTACAAGCAACACTGAAGAAATTGCTTCATAACTCTACATACAGTTTGAATAGTTAACTTAAACATTTTTAGGTGTGGGCCTATATAAAAAACAGCGTAGGTCTAATACAAATAAAACAAAGAAATTAAACTTACAATAATCTCATAAATTAAAATAATTGGAAAGCAATTTCTTCTTTTAGTGGCACTGGAATATCTTGACACGGTTTGTTGGCTTGAAACATTATGCACGTTACGCATTATTCATTAGGCCTCAAACTACTTGATTATGTATTCGTGTAACTAATTGTGAGGTTCATTCCTTTGACCATGCTGTGTGCCGGTCGTAGTGAGGCGAAGAGCGAATAAAGTGTTATGGAAGAGACATTTGCCCTCGAGTCAGTTGACTTGCCCCGCTGCAACATGCATGCTCTGGTTGGTATCTTGTTTCAGCATTCGTTCTTCGAGGTTGAACCGGCTTCGGCAGCGTAGTCGGTAGCATGCTCAACTGCTATGCCAAAGATCGCAGGTTCAAACCCGGCCAAAGTCGTCAGATTGTAAAGGCATTAAAATCCTTCAGTATGCCTTCCTTTGGAGGGGAAGTAAAGCGGCCATACATTTACGGCATAAAGAAGAACCTACGACTACAATTGGTAGTGCGTAACTAAATGGGTAGGTTATTTGGTTTAGAAAAGCTCTCTCGAGCTCCAACGTTCGCCGCTGGAGGACAGTGACGTCTGGTAGCCAAAGTTCGAACTATTTGAAATTGAATTTCATTCACCATCATTCATTTCATCTCTCATTAACTCCACTCATGATTTTGGCGTCAGAAAGGGCAACCGGCCGTAGAAACCATCAGTCACGTGGAATTTCAACGCATCTCATTTCCGACCCCGTTGGAACCGTGATTAATAAGGGGGGGGGGGGGACATAAATAGATTCCTTCTTAGATGTTGTGTGTGCTCTCAAAACGATGATTCATATGACGAGTCAGAGGTGAGCCTCAAATATACATTTTATAACAAGTAGTTCCGTGAAGAACTATACAGCCTATTTTCATATATCCTACTTATGTTAACTGCCACTATCAACATACACAATTTCTGTTTGATTGCTGTAATAGATTCGTAGATATTAAGAACCGACTAAATATTTCGGATGGTCGCCATGTTGGATTTTATATATGTAGGTCCTAGAGTTATGTACTGTTATATGCAGATTATTGTGAACGTGTAGTATTCAAACTTCAATTGCATAATTAGGACACAAGAAAAAACAAGGAGATTTTAAAATTTTTCACAGCTGCCATCTTGAGGTTATGGAAACAATTGAAATAAATTAGATGCCAGTGGATTAACATTCGTATAAGGATTTACTGTACCAAGTTTCACTGCACTCGGATGGTTAAATTGCGAGAAACGTCCATGTGAATATTTATAATTCGCGTCACCGCCATGTTGGATTTGTGATCACCAGGTTATTTAAAGTCCTATAGGTGAACTTAAGTTCATAGCCCCTATGAACATTAAAAAATGCAGTTTGATTGCTGAAATAGATTCGTAGATATTCAGTATCGTCTAAATATTTCGGATGGTCGCCATGTTGGATTGTTAAATGTATAGGCCATAGAGTCATGTACCATTAAAGGAAAATTATTGCGTAGGTTCATTATTAAAACTTTCACTTCGATCGCATGATTACATCACAAGAAATAAAAACTTAATTTTAAAATTCGCACTGCCGCCATCTTGAGGTTATGTAAACAATTGAACTAAATCAGATACCAGTGGATTACAATGTGTATAAATATTTCCTGTACCAGGTTTCAGTGCGCTTGGAACATTACATCGCGAGAAAGGTCTATTTAAAATTTTCAAATTCGCTTGGCCGCCATGTTCGTTTTGTAGTTAACCGGTTTTTGAAAGTCTTGTAGATGGACTTCTAGTAGTGCCCTTTATCTCCGTACAAAATTTTAGGCAGATACCGCTAATAGTTTCAGAGATATAGAATGCCGGTGAAATATTTCGCACATCCGCCATCTTGTGATTATGTAAACAATTGAACGAAGTTAGATGTCGGTGCATTACAATGTATATAAACATATACTGTACCAAGTTTCATTGCGTTTGGTTGGTCAAATCACGAGAAACGTCTATTTAAAAGTCGCAAATTCGCTTGGCCTCCATGTTGGTTTTGTAGTTAACAGGTTTTCAAAAGTCCCATAAGTGAACTTATAGTAGTTCCCTCTATCACCATAGAAAATGTCAGGGTAATATCGGTAATAGTTTCGGAGATATTGAATGTTGGTGAAATATTTCGCACAGCCGCCATGTTGGATTGGTGAGTCGTAACAAAATTTGAAGGGCACGGTCGAGGTCGCCGGGAATAGTGCTATGAACTTTCCGAGTTTCATTGAAATCGTTCCTGCCGTTTAGATTTTATTAGGGGGACACACACACACGAATCACACACACACACACGGACAAAAGGTGATCTCATAAGCCTATTTTTTCAAAATTTAACATAGGCTAAAAATGAAAGGCGATGGTAACTACCTGTTCAGGTCATTACCAGAAGGGCATCCGAACAGCAAATGGCGTATGAAAAGCAGCGCAATAGAATTGTTGAAATGAATACTGCGGAGCAGCATTGGTCTTCAAGTAATAATAATGATGATAATAATAATAATAATAATAATAATAATAATAATAATAATAACAATAATAATGGTTCATGGAAGTTGAGAAAGATCTACGTGAAATGGAAATTTCCCCTAAAGATATCCAGGAGCGTGTTCCACTTCAAGAAAAACTACGTACGCACAAATGTTTCCAGGAAAAGCCGAAGCTGAAGACAGGGAAGGCGTGGTCCCAAGAGAGAAAAGAACAACACCGGAGGCGAATGCGGGAACACTGGGTGGTAGTTAGAGCTTGGAAGAAGAGCCAGTTGAACTGACGTGGTCCCTAGTTGGCCGAATCGAAGAAAGGAGAAGAATGGTATTAAAAAATATATACTGCTCAAAAGTTGAAATATCAAATCAAAAGTTCTTTGAGCCACATAACATTTGCTAATTTAGATTGCTGGCCTCATCCAACTCTATTTTACAAAGTGGATGGCGTAATCCACAGCCATCGTAATATCGGCTAATACAGTATAAGATTGAGGGTATCCTGCAGCTCGTGGTTTCTTCACAGAACGGCAAGATCCACGTACTTGGTTACTTAAAGGATGAACATGAGAATGTCCACTGCTACATTTATCACTGCGAACCACTCGCCTCCTTACCACTAATTCACACAAGATGAAATGGCAATGCAAAATAAAGTTCATGCGACTGTTTCCGTGACTAAGTGGTAACGTTCCCGAATATTGTGCCCAAGGTTGAGAATTCTGGCACATTCAGTTAGCATTTAAGGGTGCGCAAATGCGAGGGAGCCGTTTCAGTAGATTTTCTGGCATTTTGATGATCCACTTCGGGGCAAATTCTGGCAGCCCGGCGCGCAGCGTCGCTAAAAGACGCAGTAGTTAAAAGGCACATAAAGCCATTATTATTATTATTATTATTATTATTATTATTATTATTATTAATATTATTATTATTATTATTATTAATATTATTAATATTAAAGTCCATGCGGTAAAATGGAGACAAAAATAAATCCCTCAATCCCCGAAGAATGAGAATTTAGGGACTTGTAGGGCATTGGAAAGTGTAAGAGGAGAGGATCCACTCAAAATCAGTACAAAGAGAAGATAAAACGGACTCAGCTCAGGAATCCTTCGGGATCGCCAACTCCCTAGTTCACCAGTCGTGAGCACTTAGTGGAGTAGACTACTCCAGGATGCACCATGCTTGGTGGGCTCCACACACCCTGCCCCTTCAGGACCTGTTATAATAGGCAGCAATACCGTCAAAACAAGTAGTGGTGTGACCTCTCTAAGACTGAATCAGAAAGAAAATACAAGTGTCAATTGTGGCAGAGAAATGAAAGAGTCCCTTGAGTTTGGATAGCCAAACAGCACCAGTGTCGGAAGAGAACAACAGTTGACCAAGAGCGGTCGACAGGAAAGATAATATATACGAGTCCGACACAAGTTCCTGGAAGCAAAGCTGTTCTTTGCCAGTCTTTCGTGCCTACCAGTCTTCGTGGTTGTACTGTATTTGTGGAATATTGCCTGATAACCTGTGTTATTTTGATGGCTGCTTTAGTGTGTGTTTTTGAAATTCAGCTGAGGATTGGGAAGTAGGTGGAGGTGCCCTTAAGTTAGGAATCATTCCGGCTAGTTATTGGTAGGCTTAGTAGTTTCTAGTGTTAAATGTAACAGTGGTAATACCATTATCATGATCATGCTAGTGTTATTGCGACTACAGCAAGAGATGTTTTCTTTTATGATGAAATACCACGTCAGAATTCTCAATCAACAATATGTATTCCGATTATCTCTCATGATATTCTAGGGGGAGATCCTAAGATATCAGGGGCGTTCCATATATAATTTTCTTCACAATTGCATACGGAATCTGTATTGGAAAGCGAGAAAATACAAACATTTCACTTTTTTTCGCATAATTATCAGGGACATTCATACATTTCCCGCACCATAATATAAATATCAAGAAACCCTGCTGATAAAATTTGCTGTACAGCGAATTCCAGAAGTGTGAGCTTCTCATTAAATATCCAAGGTGCGATTCGCAGCTGGGAGAGATTTACACTTCCATCCTTTTCAACGTCCCAGATTCTAGGATGATACTTCAAGTGGTTCATTTGACAAAGGCTTATAACCCTCTAACACGGTCACGGTGGCTGAGAGCGAGTCTGGCTCCGTGGATAATTGGTTAGTGGGCCAGGCTTTGGACTGAAGGTTCCCGGGTTTGGTTCCCAACCAGGTTGTGGGGATTTAAATTAACTGGGGTAATTAGGCTATTTTACAGGTGCATGACAATTCTCTCATCAAAAAATCGGACAAACAACGAAAATACAAAACAGTTTTTCTAATGAATTTATTTTTAAATCCACAAAACTGCAATGTAACATGTAATAATAATACTTACTTACTTTCCGTGTCCGGGAGACACACTAAATTCTTCCTTTCCAGAACTCTGCAGCTCTTATCCCTCGGTCTGTGGCCAACATAAGGTCTTCCTGGCTGCAGGTTTCATTAAGATCTTTGCACGTGAGCAGGTGTTGTGGAGTCTGGATTTCTCCACAGGCACATCGTGGATCTTCTGCATATTCCCACTTCACAAGGTTGCTACGACACTTAGGCACTCCTGTAATAATAATAATAATAATAATAATAATAAAATCTCCTGGCACTACAGCCCTTGAAGGGCCTATGCCTTCCATGTGACGGCTGCCCAGCCATTTGGCCTGCAGATATCGGGGTGACGCGTGGTCAGCGCATCGGGTCTCCTCGGCCGTTAATCTTGGTTTTCGTGACCGGAGCAGTGCCTCACAGTCAGACAGCTACTCAATTATCCTTACGAAGCTGAGTACACCCCGTTCCAGCCCTCACGTCAGTTTCTAAAATCGCTGACGGAGCCGAGAATCGAACCCGGGTCCTCCGAGTGAGAGGCAGGCGCACTATCGCAACACCACGAGGCCGGTTCAATATAACATATACTGAATCATAATGTTAATAAATACAGTCTACAGCAATAGAATATGACTAACAATTAATGTCAGACATGAGATTTGTTTCAGAAAGAACAATGCAAACTATGTGTTTGTGAAAATAATGGCATATCCAGCAATTCATTACGTATACTGTATACAGTATCTTCCATCACGTTGTAAGACCAGCGCTAGAGGCAGAAGATGACTAATCTCCTCATACATCTTTTATTCTCTTGTTGTCCCAGTTTCATTTATTTCCCAGTCGTTGACTTGACACAACCTTTGTGAAGTCATTGCACTGGCATAACGCTGGAGAGAAAGACGCCTTGACAAGGTTTTCATGCTGGCGGTGGGTGGGCATTGTACAACACTGACAAAGGAAGTAGCTCAAATATGTGTCAGCTATGACATATGAATTGATATGATATCATCGCTGTCTCAGCCATATTAGCACACGGCACCCGCGGATATGTTGGCGGAGGGATTGCACGTAGAGTACCTTCATGTTGATACGCTCAGTGAAGTAATCCAGCATAGTAACAAGAAGTTCCGTGACGAACTAAAGAGCCTACTTTTCTCGAAATTTAAGATTCATGCCAATGATTAATCTATATGAATCTATCTAGAATAATGACGAAATTAAGTTGCTAATATCGAAATTTCTAACTAGTTCGTAATACTGTATACCTGGCATAATGTAGCCTAATAGAGCACTACAGTTGGCAACCCTGGTGACTGAATATATTCTTAGTTCCATCTCTTAAGCTACAGAATACAAAATTTGGTTGAAGTCCAATGAATAGCATGGACGTTACATGCAGTTAAACATTGGATCTAACAGCAAGCGAAAAATTATGTTGGCAACAATGTCATGCATGCAATGGTCAGAAATAATCTGAAATAATATGATTTATTGTTGTGCCAATTTTGAATGAAATCCATTAATTAGTATAGAAGTTACATGCATTTTAAAATTGGACCTATCAGCAGGCTTAGAATCATGTTGGCAGCACTGACGTATATTAGTTACTCCAAATTCATCCAGAATGCCAAGTACTATACGTGTGCAAAGTTAAGAGCTATTGGCTTGCATACTTTCTGATATATTGATATTAGGGTAATACAAATAGAGACAGCACATATTAACAGTTGGAAACCCTGGTTTCTCTTAAGAATACGCATAGTCATATATGTTATGGTACACATAGCACATACGAAATTTGGTTGAAATCCAAATGATAGTATGGAAGTTACATGTATTTAAAGTTGGACCTCTCAGCAGGCTTAGAATCATGTTGGTAGCACTGACGTATATAAGTTACTCCAAATTAATATAGAATGTCAGGTACTATACGTGTGCATAGTTTAAAGCTGTCGGCTTGCATACTTTCTGATATATTGGTATTTGGATAAATGAAATTAAGAGCATTTATTAACTGTTGGCAGCCCTGGTGGGTCTAAATAATACGCTCAGTCATATCTGGTTATGCACACATACAACATACGAAATTTGGTTGAATTCCAATTGATAGTGTAGAAGTTATATGTATTTAAAAATTGGATCTATCAGCATACTTATAATCATTTTGGCAACACTGCCATGTATGGCCTCCTGGAAATTAAACTGCAATATTATTATCTATAAGTGTGCCAATTTTGAAATAGCTCCCATTCATACCTTCCATGATATCCAACATGGATCTAAAATTTCAATTGTGATTTTTTAGCAGTTGGTAGCACTGACATCATTTTCAAATATGGCCGTGAGATATTCAGGTATAGATCTTTACTCCTACCAAATTTTGTTTCGATTGCTCCAGCCGTTTAGGAGTTGATAGGGGGGACACACACACAGCCAGCCAGACAGACAGAAGGACAGACAGACAGACAGAAGGACAGACAGAGAGACAGACAGACACACATTTGTCCGATCTCATAAGTCTACTTTTTCCTCATTTTTGCAAAATGTGAAAAGTAGGCTAAAAATAGAACTAGGAATCGATTTTCGTTTCAAAGCAATATATATACAACTAAACTTAAGCAAATTATATTTAATAATTCATTCATTCACTCATTTTATTGATAATTGAGTAGAAGACAACCGACTCGATACAAAGTTTAATAAAACTCTTCTATATGTTAATAATTCCAAATAATACAGTAGGTGTTATGGGTACATATCCACTGAATCTAATTTAAGCCCAAGTGAGCAGAATCTGATGATGATCGCTTGATGAACGAAACTAGTCATCCAATATTGCCTCAATTATGTGGAAAGTGGTTTATCAACTGTGTAAAAAATTCAGGTATTCTATTTCGACACTAGTAAATTAATTGTATCCCTCCACCCAATCTAATTGGGTACACTCGCGTTGACCGACTGAAAAGCATCTAGGAATAGATTACTTATGAAATTATTTATTTATTTATGGTATGGCTGCATCACTAATTCATCATCATCATCTTGTACAGTTTCCAGCCCCAGGCTGGGTCTGTTTGGAACATAAGCCTCGCCACTTAGTCCTTTCTTCCCACCACCTCTCCGCTGTCACTCTGGTCCAGTCCTCGCCTCTCTTCTTGACACATTCCTCCACTCCTTTCAGCCATCTATCTCTTGGTCTTCCCCTTGGTCGTTTCTTCTGCATCTGCATCTCACGTATCCTCTTGGGAATCTTCTTCTCATCCATTCTCTTTAAGTGTCCATACCACCTCAGTCTTGATGTCTCAATCCTACCTTGCAAGGGCTCCTCTTTCACCATTTCCCTGACCTTTTCATTCCTCACTCTGTCTCTTCTTGTTACTCCGATCCTACTTCGCAGGAACTTCATTTCACCTGCCTGTATTCTGCTTATGTCTCTTTTCTTCATTGTCCACGTTTCTGAAGCATAGGTCAGTATCAGGATATAGTAGCTTCTGTATAACACTTCCTTGCTTTTTTGTGGGACATCTTTATTCCACACTAAGCTCCTAATGCTTCTCATAAATGCTTCTGCCTGTCTGCCACGTTCCGTAATATCTTTGTCATTTCTCCCATTTTCCTCCACTATACTTCCCAAGTACTTGAGACTTTCCACCTTCTTCAGCTGTCCACCTCCACGTGTTATCCCACTCATTGGTCTGTCCTTTTTCCTGGTCGTTAACAGGATCTCACATTTACTGATGTTGAACTTCCATCCGTACTCTCCCACTGTTTCTTCCCTAGCCTTCAGTTGCTCCTGAATTTCCTCCTCGTTGTTTCCTCAGACCATGAGATCATCTGCAAACACCATTGCTTTCGTCTTATCATCTCCTATCTTTCCTGCTATCCGTGTCGTTACCTCGTCCATTACCACAATAAAGAGAAGGGGTGACAGCGCACTACCCTGTTTCAGGCCACTCATTTGTCTGAACCAGTCTGTTCTTTCCCCTCCAACTTTCACACAACTCATTCATCCACAATACATCTCCTTCACTCTGCCTACAGTCCCTTTTTCCACTCCCATGTTTTCCATTGCTTTCCAAACCTTCTCCCTACACACTGTAATCTTTCAATTCTCGCCACAAGATGGCTTCACCCAGAGAAGCCATTTGTAACCTTGAAGATACAAAAATAAATAACAATGAATATTCTGCCTCATAAATGGCCTTTTTTAAATTTAAGCAAATGACATAATTAGTACTGTAATTGAACAAATCCACCTTATTGAAACTCTTCTTATCTCCGGGCGTGTGCAGATATTCTGAAAGGACTGGCTCGTACATAGGCCTTACCAAAACCTCCTATAAATTAATAAAGATGAAGGAAGGTTTACATGCATCTAACTAAAAAGAAACTATCCAATTTAAATTTACTTTATATTCTGAAGCAGCATGCAAGAAATTGATTAATATAATAAAAAGAGTGACACACACGAAGTGCAATTAAAAATATATAATATAATAATATAATAATAATAATATTTAGGCCTGTAGAGATTTATTATTTGTTTTTCACATTACCGGTAATGCCGTCGTCTGCCCACTATGTCCAGTTACACCACTTTGAAGCTGGTCAGCCATCCCTTCACATTTGACGGTTCTCTTCCACGTTGCACAATCAGCCCTACTGTGATTGTGGCATAACAGTAAGAACCCAATCACGTGGTGCCCTCCATACTTAAGGGGAGGTATGACTGAAATTTGAAACTTCTACAGTTTTCATGATATCAGTACCAAATTTTAAATACACATGTAGATAGATATCAGTATATCATGTACCAAGTTTAATACATTTATGCCTGCTGGTTCTCAAAATATCCTTGTTTTTAGTACATAATAATTAGTCGCTTGAAAAATGCTCCTTGCGATGCAATTTTCAGGCTGCTGAACTGAAATTTGGTAAGAATGTACCTTACTAGTATATTAACAGTATTTGCCCTCAACTTTAAAATCTGTTGAATATTGAACTGTCTAGAATTTTTTTAAATTAGTATTTTTATTTTTTTTAAATTAATGCTGCAACATTCAAATTTAACAAGCCAAAAAAAATACTAATATACATTTGACATAAAAACTGAGAGCAAATTCGTATCCCTACCTAAGCTGGAGCATGCAAGTAACTTTTCAGCTAATTCTGATTTAAACTCTGTCGCAAGGAGCATTTTGTATACAGCAAAATGTGTTGAAATTTGTAACTGAGAAAATTGCATTTAAAGTTTTAGTACCATGGTCTTACCTTAGAACTGCCCTGCTCCATATGTATCCCCCTCAGATGTCTTTTTTCTGTCTTCTTCTGATATTTTCATCCACTTTTGTAGTTTCCTGGATTGTTTTTGGTGATTTGATCTCCTTTTTTTACTCAAGGTGACACGCCGCATATCCTGACTTTTGCTGCCAAAGACCGCACAAGCAGATATAGTTTCCCCTCGGACAGAATGAACAATTTCCAGTGTTTTGAGACAACCCATGTTGAACTCACTGACTGCCTTAAGAACAGCAAGTTCAAGTTTTTTCCTCGATACAAAGACTTCCTTGGGGCATTTCGTCCAAACAACACTATGAAGACATTCATTCGCATTTTGTGTTCTCCCTTGGGTGCAACGTTCTAACAGCTGATCTGATGCAAGCCTGTGGTATGCTGGCATGATTTTTAAAACTACTGTAGGACTTAATTTACAACTCATTTTACTATGGCTATCCACTGGTTTCCCTTCCGCAATTTGTCGATTATAAAAACACCATGATGTTAAAGATTTTGGACATGTGCCATGTTGGGGCTTAGTGTCTGTGGACATGCAGTGTCTAAGAGTGGCATAAACTGCCCTCTTCATTTCAATAACATCAGGAATATTACTAGCAATGGCATGCCTGTAGTAGTTTGTAAGCTTTGTAATGGTGGTCTCTTTTAAACTGCCTTCTTTACGACCACCCAGAGTGACACCTTTAACCTTCCACTCCTTAACAATGTTCCGAAGTGCAGTACCAAGTCGTTTAGCCACATGATTGATGCACTCCTCTTTTTCGATGACTTGCTGAGGACCATACACTTGAAGAGCATTCAAATGGGCATGGGTTTTGGCATCACCATCAGACAACATCGTAGTGTACCTCATCCCTCGGTCAGCAATAGATCTTTTCCAAATAATTTCCCCAATGTCTTTCTCCATGGCATTGGATGAGCCATTGTAATTTCTCTGGCATTCCCCTGAAGCCTTATGCCCATTGAACCAAATGTCAAACTCTACACTATTTTTACCCAGTTCCTTCTCAGTCCTTTTACAATCAACACAGCATTTTGACAGTACCTCATAATCTAATACAATGCCTGTTTGGATGTCAATAGCAAAGCCAACCCCATAGTTAGAACTGTGCCCTCGTTTATGCCACGTGGCATCGTAGGAAACACCAATGTCAATTATGTCATTGTCATCCCCATTATGAGCTTTGCGAACTGCATCAGCTGCCATACGAAGGACCTCTTTCTTATATATTTTCCCCTCATCCACTAACAAGTTCAAATGTTTAGCATAAGGTCTCTTTCCGAGAGTATTCATGCCCATGTTAGAAGAGAATTTCTGCAATGCTTGATGACCTTTTCCTATGGCACTAAATGTCTCCACTATAGTTTTATTCACATGAAAAGGAGGTCTTTGACTCTGTGAACTGGATATTCGAGGAGAACTGTACTCACTTGCAGCCACATACCCACAGTTCCTACACTTAACTACTATTTTGCTGCAGAAACCATGACTTTCTCTAAATTCAACTACCACAGACTTTGTCTGACATTCACTACATAGTAAATCTTTCATGAGATTATCCCATACACTTGTGTGAACTAAGGTATAAATCACAGGACCATCATTTATAATTGGGGGCCCATACTGTGTTGAACATTCTGAAAATGAATTTAATTTTCTACTGCTAGAAATATCATAATTTTGTTCTGCTACAGAGCTCAAACCACTGACAGATGCTGCACTAGAAATACATTTTGTATCTAAATTACACTGTAGTTTCTCATTTGTGTTTTCAGCCTGGCCTACATTTAGGCCTAAGTTTTGAGATTTCTCATAGGACAATTTACCTGCAATACTTTTCTTCGAAGGGCGTTTCTTTGGCTTTCTATAACTACTTCTGGGAGTAGATAGTCGCCCCATGATGAATAAAGAAACACAAATCACAATTCAACACAATTTCGAACGCGCACAAACAATTTTTCACACTTTGTATTAGAAACCCAACACGTTGTACTGTTTACAATCACTAAGCAACCATGTTGTACTACTCAACACATTTAAATCTAATATTTCACATATAAAGACATCATACACTTAGAATTCCTGGCCAAAAATAAGGTAGTCATTTAACACAACCCTTGAAATAATTTTACAAGTTACAAGATTCTTAGAGAATAATTTCTAAATCGCTGTGGAACTTAGTCTCTGTTTTGAACACAAGCAGACAAAGGAGCATCACGATCCACACCGCTTCCAACACTCGATTCTTAGCGGAGTATTTGAAAAGAACTACGAAGTAATATCTAGGCCTAAAACAAATATTCTGCAGTACTGCAAGCAAGTGGGCGTGCACCAGAGCATTAAATACCCATGCAACACCTTTTAAAAATGGCTACCACGGGTTAAATAAATGGCGCATAGAAAAAAATATACCATTTTCTGATAGAGCACACATTGTAATATTTTATTTTTAATAAAAATAAAAATGACTTTTTTCAACAAAATATCAAATATTTCAGTCATACCTCGCCTTAAACAAATCGGAGTCTTCAAGCTGTTTTCTTTCCGTATAAACACGAACCACTCCTCAAGAGAGACGGCACCCTCCACAACTCAACCAGTCATCTCAAAGTCCAGAGAGACAATCTTTTAAGCAGTGCAGTCAGTCTGAATGCCACAGCCCGTCCCTCAAGCCGCACCTCTGCCAGGGAGTCTTCTCAGAATTGCTATAGTCATACGCCTGTTTGTACAGGCAACTCATTGCATTTTCTCGGCCGCTTCCTCATCACCCCCTCTGGGTGAGCGAGCATACCTGCTCGAGACAATAGTGTCCATTAAGTGTTGCCTCCTGCACGTGTGACCAGAACATTAACCTGACTCCTGGTTCGGTGGTCTGAACAATATTAATAAACTTTCTTAGACAACATACGATAAGAGCTAGCTTCAGAATCTCGTCAAAAGTGACCTAAAATACATTGAATAATTAATAATAAAAAGCATACGTATATGATAATAGTAATAATAATAATAATGACACTGCGTCTACTGCAGACGTGTCCAATGCAATTGAACACGTTGCCAACACGATAACATGATATAAAGAAATAATAAACCCACTAGCCTACATTAAAACTGTCATGGGGGACTCATAAAATATAGGTTACAACACACTATCATAGGCCTTTTCGATGTCCAGGAAGGCCATCAACAGATCCTCTCCAAATTCGTAGTGGTGTTCCTGGAGCTGTCTCACTGAAAATATGAGATCCACTGTTGATCTCCCAGGTCTGAATCCATACTGCTCCTCTCTCAATTTTCTCTCCACTTTGGCTCGTATTCTACTTTCTAATATCTTTTCATATATCTTGGCACAGTGAGCTATGAGTGTGACTCCCCTGTAATTTCTGCACTCCTTTATGCTTCATGCATCACTAATTACAAATTATAATTACAGTTTAAATTACATCCAATATCCAGACCACGAATGTAGTCTATGGATCTCTCCATCATCACCAGGCTCTCCGTTGGATCGCCAGGATAAGCTCTCAGAGGACATTACTGAACGATATGGCGAACTGTAGTACCAGAATCACGGCTCGGAGAAAGAACTCTCTTCCACTTTTCTGGAGAATTGGCCAGTGTTCTGATGCGATTAAGCACCGACCAGATCTTACGACGCAAGTTAAGCCCAAGTAGCTTGTACGTTACACACGGCATCTGAAGTTGTTCCGTCGTAGCATAGGTCTGCCATGTATGTCTGCAACCTTGGTAACCGTTGTCAACTAACTCCTTGACAGTGGTGGATGTGGTGAATGGCGAGAACGAAGTCTTCTTTTACTGATGGTCAGGATATCTGTATGAACAGGGAGATGAGGATTGTCCTGTAGACTTTTATATTCCCAGATCAGTGCACTTTTTCGCTGCAGAGATGGAGGTGGTGGTGTGTGGCTAAGTATGGTAGCCAGGTGTTAGGTGTGGGTCTGAGTGTACCAGTTATAAGGCGCATGGTATGGTTGAGATGAACGTCAACCAATCTTACGTGAGCACTATTCTTCCACGTTGGGGAACAATATTCCGCAACAGGGCAAACTAATTTCAGAGCTGAGTTACGAAGTGTCGATGCTGAGGAACACCACGTTCTGTCGCAGCGTTTCTGTAGAATGTCATGTCTAGTCTTAAGTTTGGCAGCTATTCTGAAGAGATGCTGTTTAAAACTAAGCATTCAATCAAGCGTAACCCCGACATATTTCGGGTTTCTGTTGTGTTTGATTAGCTTACCTTCAAAGTTCAATATAAGCTCTTTGTTGGCTAACTTGTGTAGGTGAAAGGTTGAGACTTCCGTCTTTGCAGCACTAGGTTTGGGAACCAATGAAAAATGGCTTTTAATATTTCAATATTTACTCATACTTTTGTTCGTATATATGTGCATGAACACGTTATTTTAGTTTTAATTTTGATTCGTAAGGTCCTAATTAATCAAGTTCCTCGCAAATCTTATGTTAACAGCGTCTTGTCCTTTTAAGGCAAATAGCACGCTCATGTCGATCGCTAAGAAGGGGGACTGAAGTTTTGAATTTGTATTCCGTAGTAATGGAGATGAACCAGGATCTTAAAACTCCTGAATCTTAAACATAATTCAATCAGACATCGTGGATACGCTCTGAACAACTGGCAGAAAAGAATAACGCACCAAGAATGCATTAAATAAAGTCGGCTATGGATGACAGGAAAATTGATGTACATAAATTATGACACTATCGGAGCAACCTTCACTTATATTGCAAAACACATGAAGGCTCTACTGCCCTGTCGGTCCACCTCTAGCTTGGTTGTAGGCTTCAATATGGGTGGATACGAAAGCATACAGGGTTCATCCTATCATGTTTTACCTGGAATTGAATTTCTTAATCTCATGTAATTTTTAACATGGATATGTTCTTGGCCTGGAGGTCATTAAAAAATTTCGTAATAAGACCTAATAGTTTGACGATCATCTAGGCCTCCTTTATGGTTATCAAGGCAAGAAATATTCATCATCTAAATAAGAAGTGTAAAAGCCATTTAGGCCTCCTGTGTGGTTCCCAAGGCAAAAAGTATTCATCATTTAATCTGATGTGTAAGGATCATCTAGGCCACCAATATAGTTATCAAGGCAACAAGCAATCATCATCTAAACCTGAAGTGTAAAGGCCATCAAGACCCTTTTAGCCTATGTGATTCCCAAGGAAACAAATATTCATCATCTAAATCTGGAGTGTAAAGACGCATTATTGGATCGATAATCTGGAAACTTTGTTCAATTGTGCCACTATTGAGCTGCTTCGTGCTGCATCATCTAAAGCAAGAGTCTCTATGTCGGTTGCCAACCACCTGAGAGGAGATGGCACATATAGAAGAAGAAAGGCCATATAGGCCTCCTTTATGGTTACCAAGGCAACAAGTATTCATCGTCTAAATCTGAAATAACTTATATATCCATGATTTGATGTTTCTCAATATCGCGGGGGAATTTTAATTAAAGTTGTTTTCAGGTTGAGGGAATCCCCCATTAGAATTGGGTACAATCGTGTTGATGGACTGAAAAGTATTAATTTGGATTCGTATGTTATCTTGCGTCATATATTCTACAACTTCTTCTCGGGATCTTGAGCACTCGTCGGTTCCCACAGTTGGCGTCCCAAATGACCCAGACATGTTCAATTGGTGACAAATCTGGACAGCCAACGTTGCAGAGGCATGGTTGGTTTTTCAGTTTAGGGGCTGCGACAACGCGATCATGTAGCTCCGTGTGTGGAATCTGTATGATAACCGTTGTTAATTGTGATGGTTGTATTAATTGCAGAGGCATTTCTGTGCTACACTTGTTGCGTGCGATCGGTCATTAAACGCATGCTGCTGGAATAGACCACCTAGAAGTCCTAAAATTAGTGGCAAGACATGTGACCAAAGGATGTCCTGCACCGTTATTGACAATCGTAGCACCACTCGGAATGAAAGACTGTGATGCCTCGTCGACCTTTACACCAACAGTGTCACGCGCCACGGAAAACGCCTGATTGAGGCGTGTAACACGAGGTCTCCAGGAATAAACTGAGCCGTTGTTGGAACAAAAACGGGAATCTGGAATCGACACTAAAGACAATCGGCTTGCAGTCTCTAGAAGTCCAGGTATTTTAGTCTCTACATCACTGAAAACGGATCTGAAAGTGGGGGTTCTCTGGATCGCGGGCGACGAAGCAACAAAATCTGCAAGTGTGACTCTTGTTAAGGACAAAGGCAGCCAGTACGATCCCCAGAAGCTAGTCAGAATGCGCGACATTGACTTTGAGCGTTACGTTCTAGATTGCTATAATTGGAGGATTGACGTTCGTAACGAGGACTATAACGCCATATTACATTCAGCTGCAGTGTATTAAACTACATAAACGTAGATTGCTGGCATTAGCATTATTGACCAACATATTCATAAACACAAATCACCATCATAAATTTACAACGGATTTTGTCGTATGGAAACAGTCCATGTCCGAAGCAACAGATTTAAAGAGTTCACAATGCAGTTATCTCACCATCATACTTCTAAATACAATAAATAGTGTACATAGGTATGTAATGCATCACGCATTTATAATTTGCATAATCTGCATGCGTATAAGAATTCACATCGCTCAGTACTCAGGAGACACCTTACCGACGAATAATTAGATGGTTATTATTGAATGGAATATCGCATGGACATGTAGTCTGAAAGGATCTGTAACAAGAGAAATATTCTTCCCGGAAGTACAAAATCGACTGTTATCAAAATTATTTGATCCAAACTTTGTCGTCACACAATTTTTAACTGATCATGGAAAAATCAAGTCTTATTTTGAACGTTTTAAAATAGCAACAGAAGCACTATTCATGATTTGTGGATTGCCTCAATCGGTGTATCACCTTATATTTGAGTGTCATGTTTTTGAAAAGGAAAGATACTATTTACAATGCCACCTTTATAGCTGTAACCTGGAACTTTCAAAGCCGCTGTACCATATTTTCAAGAGGCAGTGCTGTTTAGGACAATTTCTCACTTTCATCAACAATTTTTTTGTAACTATGTTAGTAATATTTGTATTTGCTTTGTTTTTAATCTATAACCCTAGTGCACTTTTGGTAAAATAGGGTTCCTGTATTTTTTGGATATTTAATAATAATAATAATAATAATAATAATAATAATAATAATAATAATAATAATAATAATAATAATAATAATAATATTGATGTTTTCGGGTGGCTACAGGGTTTTTGCAAGCGCATCATGAGATATAATATTAATTCATTTAGTTTATTAGGAAATTATTTCAATTATTGTCATTTGAAGGTAGAACATGGGGAAATGCAAAACAAGTTGCAACTGCTGCATTGAAAATGTTCAAGATATGGCTAGATGGTAAGGAACTAATTTTCAATATAAACAAATCAAACTGTAATGCGAACTGTTAATGTCCTAAAATAACTAATGTGGATACAGTTAAATATATCGGATTATTTAAAGATAGTGGTCTGAAATGGCAAAGCCAATGGAGCCACCTTATAAGTAAAATAAGAAGAACAATCTACGAGGTACAGTCATTAAGTTCTGAGACTGACCGCATGAGGGCGTTGTGGGGCACTATAGCGCATAAGTGGCACCGTGGTATGGTACCATGGCAGTTATTCTCTCGTCCCTGCCAGAGACAGTTGAGTGCATGCACAGACAGCAGACGTACGGTCGTGGTTGTGACGGTGATTTGAATGCGCCAGTCAGACCTGACGATGCTGCGACGTTCCTCAACCGGATAATAACGGGATACGAAAAATGGTGTTTCCATTACGGACAATTACGACAATCAGCCACCTGGAAAACGCCATCATCATCATGGCAGAATAAAACACGACAGGACAGATCAAAAGGCAAGGTGATGCTGAAACTTTTTTAAATTCAAATGGAATCGTTCACAAGGAATTCCTCCCAGACGGTGCAACGGTAAACAAAACCCGCTACAAGGAGATCCTTGGTCGTTTACGCGATGCAATTTGCCGTAAGCAACCTGGGCTTTGGCGTACAAAGAATTGGCTGCTGCTACACGACAACGCCCCTGCACATCGCTCTGTCTTTGTCCAAGAGGAACTTGCAAGGCAACAGGTGACAGTTTTGCCCCACCCTCCGTACTCAGCTGATCTCGCACCATGCTATTTTTTTCTCTTTCCTCACCTGAAAGTAATGTGGCAGCGTGTGCAACATACATGGTCGTGGGGTGGCCTATCCTCCAGTCGTCAAGTCTCAAAAATCAATGACTGGACTACGTCTATATTTCATAACCTTAAACATATCCCAATTACAAATTCATAAGAGACATCTACCATGCTCTAATTCAGTAAGTTCTATCATATATGGTATTCGTGCCTGGGGAGGTGCCTATGAAAACGTACTAAAAAGAGTTCAGATTGTACAGTATTACATACTGCGAATAATGTTGAAGTAAGATAGATTATAACCTACTATGAGACTGAATGCCGAGAAAAGGGTCTTCAACATTAAGCAATTGTATGAATTTGAAATATATAAAAATATTTTTAATGATAGAAATATAATTCAAGTTGCAAATCACGGGCATGGAACAGAAGTATTACAGCGAAACGTAATTTCCTGTTTTTCTCACCAAAGCTATATAACATTCTCCCAATTAAATTAAAATAATTTAAAGGAAATCATGGAAACTTGAAGATGCATATGAAACATTTTCTCAGGGAAAATAAAATTAAAATTGAAAATATAATTTGTTGAGTCTATAAGTTTATACAAACGCAAATTCATTGTTTCTTCTTATCCATTACTTTTAGTACGGTACATAAAACATATACATAGAACGTGTTATTCGACTTAGTCATTATACAATTTTAAGAAATAGTAATCAATGATCAGTATGCCACACACAAGGCTGTGCCGTTTAGTGGCATATGTGATTGCTCTTCCTGCTCTGTATGAATTTGTATCCTATTTCGACCTCTCCTTGTCATATTGTAATAATATAATTTAATAATTGTAAATTTACAGGTTAAACCAATGAGAGGAATTGTAAAGAAATTCATAAAATGTGTACAGTCTTTCTTAATTTTGTAATCTGTGTATATTTATAACGATTTAATTAACATACAAAAAAGCAAGGAAGTGTTATACAGAAGCTACTATATCCCGATACTGACCTATGCTTCAGAAACGTGGACAATGAAGAAAAGAGATATAAGCAGAATACAGGCAGGTGAAATGAAGTTCCTGCGAAGTAGGATCGGAGTAACAAGAAGAGACAGAGTGAGGAATGAAAAGGTCAGGGAAATGGTGAAAGAGGAGCCCTTGCAAGGTAGGATTGAGACATCAAAACTGAGGTGGTATGGACACTTAAAGAGAATGGATGAGAAGAAGATTCCCAAGAGGATACATGAGACGCAGATGCAGAAGAAACGACCAAGGGGAAGACCAAGAGATAGATGGCTGAAAGGAGTGGAGGAATGTGTCAAGAAGAGAGGCGAGGACTGGACCAGAGTGACAGCGGAGAGGTGGTGGGAAGAAAGAACTAAGTGGCGAGGCTTATGTTCCAAACAGACCCAGCCTGGGGCTGGAAACTGTACAAGATGATGATGATGATGATGATGAATTATAAAGCCGGCCCCATGGTGTTGGGATAGCGCATCTGCCTCACACCCGGAGGCTCTGGGTGCGACTCCCGGCTCCATCAGGGATTGTAGAAACTGACGTGAGGGCTGGAAAGGGGTGCACTCAGCCTCGTGAAGGCAATTGAGTAGCTGTCTGAAAGAGGGGCAGCGCCCTGGTCAAGAAATGGTTGTTCAGCTGTCGCTAGGTAGGTCTTGACCTTTCATAGGCTGTAGCTCTACAGGGTTTTGGGGATTATTGTTATTTTATGCAATGTGAATATTTAATTTATTGCTATTTAATGTAAAAGTGCAGATTACTTGCAACAAATGGGGCTTCGCAGCCTTATGCATATGATCCTAAAGTAAACAATCAATCAATAAATATTTATCTTCCTATTCTTAGCCAAAATTACAATTACACGCACTAAATCACAAACCACTATAACAGAGGTTATTAGAAAATTTTCAGTAAACTTAAATATATGGGACTCATGACTATGATGTTCAAACACCTATATGAAACAACAATTATTGTGTACAATTTATTTGAATGAAGTATTTCGCATGCATTATTGTTTAAAATTTGAATAAAGCTTCGAAGTGACGTTAGCTCTTTACAGGTGGTATAATAGAAGATACAACGCATTCTTGGCTAAATAATGAAACCTTACATATGTCATGTTGGTTAAATTGCTTGCGCAAGTCGACGCTCTATTCATCTTCTTGCATAAAGGTATTTTGTCTTTCCAGCGAATTCGCATGACAACATTATATGGCTTGCGATGAGCATTGTATACTACTGAAAGACTGTGTCAAATTCAACGAACAGAAAATAAATGATGATGTGTCAGCAAAATAATGGAGGATGAAGAAGTGGGTCTAACATCTCTCCTCAGCAATGGAATTTCCTGTTTCACTCTTCAGCTTGTTTCTGCTGTGGGAAGTTATATTCATATTGTAAATGCCAGTATTTTTCAACATTAAGTTTCATTTGTTGAGTATTTATTACACACTATTGTAAGCTTATGAGGACAAACGTATAAGTTAAAAAACATGTAACATTCAACTATAAAAGTTAAAACAGTTAAATAAACAGACTACTCTTGATACTTGAACTCGACTCCTTGGCATTCCCGTCCTTGCCCGTAGGCCAACATAAAAGTAACCGCGACTCCAAATTTTTAAGATGGTGGTTAATAAAACTTCATTATGAATCATTCAGAATGTAATTGTGCAATAAAAACGAAACTTTGTTAGAAAGCAGTACCATATGAGGGACCTTGCAAGGCGTAATAATAACACACTAAATTCAACACGCGGTGGCCATCTTGAAAACACAAAAAATTATAATGCATAACTCAAAGTATTTTGAAGCTACATAAACAAAAGTTAACAGTAATGCAGAACATTGTAAGTGACTTCTTACGAATAAGTTAAAAAACAGTGTTTCCATACAGTCACAATGTAATCTTATAACTTGAATTTTATTAACTTTCGATATATTAGAACAACTGAGGAAAAATTTGGTGAGAGTAGGGTATTAATCATAGAATATCACACTGAATATAGTGCACAGCGACCATCTTCGAATTATGGAATTTAAAAATATATAAAGATACGGTATATTTTATAGATACAACATCGAAAATTAGTGCTATATTAGAACCGTATATGAGCATTAGTTGCTCAAGTAAAGAACAGCCACGATAAATATTCAATATGGTGACTGATCATATTATTAAAACATCGAAATAAGTAACTCAAGATTCAATTGTGCAATTAGCAGAAAACTTTGTAAGCAATAAGTATCGGTTAAGAGACTACCACACTGCATAGAGCACGCAGTCACCATCTTGAATATATAAGACAGTTATATCGATAATCCACTATATATTACGGATACAATGACGAAACTCAGCGAGTAAGTAGTCTTATATAAGAGTTTTTCTCTGCAAAGATCAACGATTCCATACGTTCAAAATGGTTAGTTAGTTATTGTTGTTTTAAGGGGCGGAACTGCGAGGTCATCTGCCCCTAAACGTTCAAAATGGTGAATAGACGTACTTTTCTAATCTTAGAATTAATTTCCTTGGATGGAAGAGCGAAATTATAACGAAACTTAGTAAACGAGTTGTCTTATATAGAGTAGAACTCTGAACGGTGATCACAAGAACATTCATTTTAGACTGCTTGATACGGACAAAGAGTTACTACTAACAATAAACTTACACACACATTTAAGAGAAATGTTCTTCACTGAACATGGTGTTCTCATTGTCCACATCTGCATGTCGGAGATCAAATGTGCAAACTTTCACACACCAAAACAAGAGCTTCTATATAAATTTGGGAATCTTATTATGGTATTATGCCCCGGGACTTGAAGTGAGATACTGTTCTGGCATTTGTCTTGAGGAAGTGTGGAAAAATCAGGGTAAGGACCACAGTCAGGATAGCCGCTTTCAGCGTCGGGATTCGAATCTGCGATGTCCGGACTTGATACAGCTGGCCTGGCGGCCATGGTGCATAATTTAACGAGCGTGGCTATTCCGCGAGACGCTTCTAGTTAGATTGACTATGTATGTAATAATTCTTGTTTGTGTACCTCAATACAAAGAGTTTTCCACTAAATCGCAATCTTGGCTTTTGAAAGCCAACGCTTAAATTAGTGTCATATACCTCGGTGCGAAGCCATGCACGTTAAATTTCCCCCAGGACCGCGATGGGGAGCTGCAGCAAGTTAGTAGAACGGAAAATTGAATCCCGGCACTGATAGAGGATACGATGAGTGTGGTTTTTCCCAGTTATTTTTACATTCCTTCCAGTGATTTTCCTGTATTTTATTTCATGTCCCGGACCATCCACCCTATCCCCGATTTTAACACACACTAATACAGTCACTACGTTATAAGATAAATTCAACAATAACCACAATTATTAATCCAGTGTGAGGTGGCTTGGAAAAAGTTAAAAACTTTTATTATATCACTTATGCTCTTTGCTCGGCTTAACTGAAGAACGCTGTGGGGGATCATTCCTCTACCGGCTCCAGGGCAGTGTCTGGGAGTTGTACACACTTTGCCAGCAGATACAACTGGGGATGGTGATAGTCCTGTCGCTCAAGCGACTGCTAACATGACTCTAACTAAGGAAGGGTCAGGGAAAGGATTTTGGAAGAAAGTCGACCTGTAGAAAGGAATCGTCCCGGTATTTACCTGGCAGTGAAAATGGAAAACCAGGAAGCCCATTTTCAGGACGGCTGAGGAGGGCTTCCAAACAACGCTTCCCCGATGCCAGCAACAAACGAGATAGCGCGTTAGCATTCTCGGCCGCCGTGGCCGGTGTGAAGAACTTTCCAGACTTAAAATAAAAGATGGATGGTTGGTTCCTCAGATTACGGGCTGCGACAACACGGTCATGTAGCCCCGTGTACTTTGGTTGTGTGTAGAATCTGTCTGATAACCGGTATTAATTGTGATGACTGTATTAGTGTGTGATATCTGTTTTTTAATTCAAGTAAGGACTGCAAACTTTGAATTTTTCAAATAGTTCCTACTTTTGCCGCCAAACGCCACCGTCAACGAGTACTAGTTCAGAACTTAGCTGCTAGACGCCACCGCAGTCGGCTCTTGGCGACGAACATTGCAACCTAATTAGAGCGTTGTTTAACCTATAATTAATTTTGCTTCACACAGGTGTAAATTAGTGTAAGGTTCTTTAACATGCCATAAATCTTTGACATGGGACCTCCGGCTTTACTTCTCCTCCGAAGGAGGGCATACTGAGGCATTTTTAAGGCTCTTAAAAAATCCGACGACTTCGGCCGGGTTTGATTAATTGTATTGGTTTCACGTCCCTTTTAACTACACTGGCTTTTAGAGACGCCTCGGCGGGGTTTGAACCCGCGATCTTGGGCATAGGAGCTCAGCATGCTACCAACTACGCCACCGAAGCCGCTTACAATAAAATGCTCTCTCTAAAGTGTTTAGAACATATTAACGCAAGGATAATTTTCTTTAACTAAATAATGTATACAAATCATTTTGTAGAATGAAGGAGCCGGTACCTATTAAGAGTGAATCTAATTTGGTTGAATTTGTTTTTCAATTTAACATGTCGTAAGGAATTAATGCATTAAACTTCCACTGAGCAGTGCTATTTGCTTTGTTTGGAGGAAAATTTCTCAGAATAATAGCATGTTCACGCCACACAACACAGCGCTAACTGACAAACTTAAACTTGCATAGCGTCGCTCCAACTTCCTTCTCGTCGCTTGGCGTCGCCTACAAGCCGGCTTGAGGTTAACCCGCGAGAAGATGGAGGGAGTTTCTTGCCATTTCAAATGTGAGCAACCCGCTGTTACAGGGGCCACAATTCTGTTGCAGAGGTGAATAATTGCGGTAGATTACCGCATGCTGTACAACACAACAACCCTGATTCTCTGCAACAGAGAAGTGAGATCGCTTACGTTAACGCAGGGAACATAAGTAAGTTGTTGTTTCAATTGTGGAGCTTGAACATCGTGGTATTATTATTAGGCTTAAGGTAAAGTACACAAGAAATATAACATAGTCTACTGTACGAAGGAGGATCAGAAACTAAGCTGCAAAACCTGCAGCCGACTGATGGTTCATACATTAAGTTATTAGCCTGTTTTCATTTAGGCAAAAATAGGCTTATGAGATCACCTTTTGTCCGTGTGTCTGTCTGTGTGTGCGTGTGTGTGTGATGGTGTGTGTGATGGATTTTGTGTGTCCCCCTAATAAGTTCTAAACGGCTGAAGCGAATTTAATGAATCTCGATAAGTTCATAGCACCATTCTGGGGGAACCGGACCGTGCCCTTCAAATTTTGTTACGTCTCACCAATCCAACATGGCGGCTGTGCGAAATATTTCACCAACATTCAATATCTCCGAAACCATTACAGATATCACCCTGGAATTTTGTAAGGTGATAAAGGGAACTTTTAGAAGTTCACCTATTGGAAATTAGAAAACCTGCTAACTACAAAACCAACATGGCAACCAAGCGATTTTGCGACTTTTAAATAGACGTTTCTCGCGATTTAATCAACCAAACGCAATGAAACTAGGTACAGTATGTGTTTATACACATTGTAATGCACCGACATTTAACTTCGTTCAATTGTTTCAATAATCTCATGATAGCGGCTGTGCGAAATATTTCACCGGCATTCTATCTCACTGAAACTATTACCGGTATCACCATGAAATTTTGTACGGAGATAAAGGGCACTACTGGAAGTTCATCTATGAGACTTTCAAAAACCAGTTAACTACAAAACGAACATGGCGGCCAAGCGAATTTGGAAGTTTTAAATAGACTTTTCTCGCGATTTAATGATCCAAACGCAATGAAACTTGGTACAGCAAATGTTTGAAGACATTGTAATGCATTGGTATCTAATTTAGATCAATTGTATATATAACCTCAAGATGGCGGCTGTGCAAATTTCGAAAATGATGTTTTTATTTCTTGTGTTCTAATCATGCGATCGAAATCAACTTTTGCATAATGAACGTACACAATTATCATCATCTAATAGTACATAACTCTATGGCCTACATATATTAAAATCCACCATGGCGACCATCCGAAATATTTAGACAGTTCTCAATATCTATTAATCTACTACAGCAATCAAACTGAAATTGTGTAAGTGTATAGAGGCTATAAGCATAAGTTCACGTATGGGACGTTCAATAACCTGGCGAGCACAAATCCTACATGGCTGCGACGCGAAGTTTAAATATTCAAATAGATGTTTTTTTTCGTTTTAACCATCCGAGCGCAGTGAAACTTGATACGGTATATGCTTATGCAAATTTTAATCGACTGGCGTCTAACTCATTTAAATTAATTTTATAACCACAAGATGGCGGCCGAGCGAAATTTTAAAATCCCGCTTTATTTCTTGTGCCCTAATCATGCTATTGAATTTTGAATAAATCACCTACGCAATAATCTTCATGTAATAGTAGTCTACATAAATCTAAGGCCTATAATATAAAAGTCAAACATGGTGACCATCCAAAATATTTAGACGGTTCTCAATATCTACGAATCTATTACAACAATCAAACTGACAATTTGTATGTTGATAGAGGCAATTAGTATTAGTAGGATATATGAAAATAGGCTATTTAGTTTTTCATGGAACTATTTGGTTTTTTTCGACATAGTCTGCATATCGGTTTAGGCACTTATCGATTCGTGGGATGAGTTTGAATATTCCTCTCTTTGCGTGTTCAACCACTTTGTCGCGTAGTGTTTCACCTCCTCGTCTGAAGCGAATTATCGGCCTCCTACGAGTGAGGAAAGAGGTGAAAGTCGCTTGGTGCGAGCTCCGGACATTAGGGAGGGAGGTCAATGATATGTCAGCGAAGCCGCTTCAACAGCGTGGTGATCTTCTGGGCTGTATGAGGTGGCGCGTTGTCAAAAATGTAGATGACGGCCTCGGTAAGAAGTTCTAGCTGCGGTTACATGTTTCACCCTTGAAACTGAGCGGATGTCTTCACGAGATTAGTTTTCCAAATGAGTCGCCTTTCGTTTTTTACCTACAACTAGCGCTGTAGGTGGGAGGCGGGTGAAACTCTGCACAGTTATCAACTGTGTGTATTCGAGTTACCCCACACTACTAATTTATCTACAACTAACAAAACTACAGGAATATTAGCCTTGTAACCTTAGTTTCTGAACCCGCCTTGTAAATTATATAACATACTAGCGGACCCGAGCGAGAACTCTTGCATAATGGGTTGTGTGCGCTCCGTGTGTACAGGCTACCAGCCCGGCTCCAGTGTTATACGGGCTGGACGCGACAGAATTGTAGCAGGGGCTATCGTATTGTTTATTTGTTTAAAAGCACTGAATAAACAAATAAATATATTTCCGTTGATTTTTCAAGAAATGCAAGATTTTTCCTGTACTATTGAGACGATTTTCAAGATTTTCGTACAAACCACACCTTCTAACTCCCTCTGGTTTTGTGAAACATACACCTTAGCGTATTATAGATATACAGGGTGTATTTGATATGATGGAAGTCCGTTACACTGGTGATAGAAGAGACTATTCTAAGCTTCCTAGGTAAAAAATTTGTCACTTATCTTGAAATTGATAATTAATCATTAAAAAGTCAATGTTTTTAGTTATTTCAGAAACTAATCAGGCAGAAAGTGGTGCGGCAGGCTGGGGTAAACGAGGCGGAGCCAGGAGACACGACGCGCGAAGGGGAAGTTGTTACGTAATCGGAGCATTGACCTTACCGGTTGACTTGAGGGGTGGTAGGCTATCAGCTGTTATGAGGAAGAGCTCTACCGTCTCGTAAGAAAATGTGCATTGCCGTTGTTCTTGTTGTTGTTGTTGACAGCGCACGCAATGGCTTGGGACGTTGGGACCGGTTGTATTGTGTAGCCTACTTTGTGAGTGTGGAATTCATTGATTGATGTTCATGTATAAAATAATTTCGATACTCAGCCCTGATGTATCATTGGCGTCCGTGTCGGACCTTCTGTTGACTAGTTTCTGAAAATACTAAAAACATTCACTTAATGAAATGCAGTGTGACGAAATTCCGACATCCCGTAGTCTGTTCAGAACTAGGCATTTAGGACGGAAGTAAAATACTTGATGTTTTGTTTGAGAGGCTTGGCGATTTTGGTCATTTAGCCCCATGTAGCTGGGTGTGGGTAGAATTTGTGTGATAACCTGTGTTTTGTGGTTTCTGTAGTAACGTAATGTGGGTATTTGTAATTCAGGTGAGGATTCGGAAGAAGGCGCCGGCCCTGTGGTGTTGGGGCAGTGCAACTGCCTCTCACCTGGAGGCACTGGGTTCGATTCCTGGCTCCATCAGGGATATTAGAAACTGACGTGAGGGCTGGAACGCAGTGTACTAAGCCTCGTGAGGGCAATTGAGTAGCTGTCTGACAGTGAGGCAGTGCCCGAGTCAGGAAAATCAAGATAAATGGCCGAGGGGACCCGATGCACCGACCACGCGTCACCCTAATATCTGCAGGCCAAATGGCTGTACAGCGGTCGCATGGTAGGCCATGTCCTGTGGTTCGGATTCCACTTAAAAAGGAGGTCCCGTGGCTCATGATCTCAAGATTAACGGCCACGTTAAACTACAAGCTTCCTTCCTTCATGGGCTGCACTGCCAGCGGTTATGATTATTGAGAAGAAGGCGGCCGTGGCCTTAAGTAAGGAACAATCCCGGCATTTGCCTGGGGTAGAAGTGGGAACCCATGGAAAACTACTTCCAAGATTTAATACTAGTACGGTACCACATGTTCATATTGTGAATTGTCCCATCCCATCTCCAGCCCTCGGGTGGCCATTAACTGGAGGGGGGGGGGGGGGGGAGTTGATTTATTGGTCCATCAACAATGTAAATACATATGAAAATACACGAAAATGAAAATAAAATACAAATACATTGTTATAATACAGTGTTATAATAATAATAATAATAATAATAATAATAATAATAATAATCAGCATGTGTAGTTCTGGTGGTAGAATGCTAACATTCCCGAGGGTGCGATCTACGTTCAGTCATGTAGTAAATGAATGGGATCTAATACGATCATGCCCATGGATTTCATGGCACATACAAGAGATCCTACGTACATTAAAGTCTGGCAACTCGACATACCAAAAAGAAACATAAAAGAAGTTAGTGTGTCTAAAAGCCCACTATTACTATTATTAGTATTATTAATATGTTTATTACAGTTGTTTCACTATCTTCACACAAAGATAGACCAACAGTTCCTTAAATTAATTTACCAAATCTTTAGGATTTCTATTTTCTATGCATAGTTCATGAAGCTGGCAAAATCCTAGACAGATCCACCATCACTAGTCATGTAGCCACTCCCCATGAAGGTGTGAATCAGCTGTTCATAGGCTCGGTATGTGTATTTCAATGTCATTGGCAGACAAGGCGAGGAGGTCACTCAACTGCAGACTCTGGTCAACATTCCTCAGCGTAGGAGGGGAGGGTGACGGGGAGAAGTCAGCTCTGCTGCTGAGGGGAACGAAGTGAAAGACCGTTTCCAAGACATTGACCGACGATTTTTGTGATTTAATTCCACCTACACTAATTAAGATCCGACTTAATTTCATGAAGATATTTGCTTAGAATACCATCTTCTATCACCAGTGTAAAGGACTTCCATCATATCAAATACACCCTGTATATATATAAGAATGAAAGTTTGTCTGTTTTTTCTGAATTTCTACGGAAATTTGCGTTATTTACGCGTTTCAGACTGTTTAATGATAGATGCGCGCGAAAATAATTTTTTTGTCTGTCTGTCTGTATGTCTGTCTGTCTGTTTGTCTGTGGACATATGTTCCCTTATAACTCGAGAACGGCTAGGTGGATCAACGTAAAATTTGGTATAGATATCCTTCAGAGGCTCGACACTAATCATTAATGTAACTCTTCTCTGTAGCTCCAATAAAATGGGGCCTACCCCCTTAAAACACTTGCGGAAATAGGCGTAGAAGGGCGAGACATAGCTCATTTTCAGCCCCTCAATGTGAGAAATAAAACTCGCAAGGGACCCCGAAAACCACCTTTTTAGGCCCTAAAACCAACCGTTTTTGAGATATTCCGAGAAAACTAACTTCATTTAATACAATAATGAAAGAATGCAATCCGGTAACCATGGCAACAGAAACTCACAGGTTCATCTATTGCTGTAGGACGCAATACAATTCCATTTATTACATTACTGAGAAGGTTTTCAAACGGTTATAAGGTTATAACGCAACAAAATCAAGCTGTAAAATTCATCAATACATAGGGTATAATGCGCTTAAGGGGGTCAAGGGGTACTCTAGAATTTTTTCACGCGATTTATACGTGCAGGTGTGGTACGGAAGGTCTATTACGTCCCTATCTCTATATTGTTATATTATTATTATTGTTATTATTGTTATTATTATTATTATTATTATTATTATTATTATTATTATTATTATTATTTATTCAATTCACCATTACAAACATGGGTTACTCTAAAGCACGGGTTAAACCAAGTGCTTTACAACAATACATAAAAACTATAATACAAACTATAATACATATCATGTATATACAAAATATAATAATATTATTATTATTATTATTATTATTATTATTATACTACGGCCTACGACGACGAGACAAAGCTTATTTTATGCCCCTTGGTGTCAGAAACAAAACTCGGGGACCCTAAATAGTCGTAAAGGGTTCCCGAAAACTACATTTTAAGACTCTAATACCAACAGTTTCTGATATTCCAAGAAAACTAATTTCATTTAATAAACTAATGAAGGAATACACGCCAATAGCCATGACAAAGGCATCTCAAAAGGTGACATCCAACTTTCCATCTGTTTCTGCAAGAAGTAATGCCACTCCATTTATTAAATTTCTGTGAACGTTTGCAAATGACAATAAGGTTATCACGGAACCAACTAAAACTGTAAACTTCATTAATGCGCTTAAGGGGGTCAGGGGTTACCATAGATTTTTTCACACGACTTAAACGTGTGATATGTCGTACAGAAGGTCTATTATATCTCCAAACAGCAACATGACGTGTATTGCGTTTCGTCTACGAGGTTTTCAATTTTATTTTCACGTCAGGAAGTACGCGTTAGGTAGACTAAATTTATTTTCTGAGCATATTTTAACTAATCATTTATCTTTGTCGACAAACAGGTTCCATGCCTCTAACCATTGCAACAGTAACTCCATTGATTACGTCTGGCTATTAATACCAAAGACCATTCGAAGAATATATATATATATTTATCGTAGGGCTTTTAGTGCCGGGAGTGTCCGAGGATATGTTTGGCTCGCCAGTTTTGTAGCTGCTTCGAGACGGACACCCATTGGGTGAGCTACAAGTACCGTTGGGGAGGGAAGTTGGAAGGGAAGGACGAGGAGTTGGAACGTAGCGGCTGTGGCCTATAGTTAGGGACCAACCCCGGCATTTGCCTGGAAGGAAGATGGGAAACCACAGAAGACCATCTTCAAGGTTGCCGGCGGGGGGATTCGAACCTCCTTGCCTCCCGGATGTGAGCGACTGCCAGCAATCATGCCGTAACGACCACGGCTAACTCACCCGGTAGCGTATTATATAATCAGATTTCAAACAATACACATCTTAAAAACAATCAACTGGGCACCTTTTAATTCAAAGTTTTAAATCAAAATTGTCCAGCTTCTGTATGTTTCTTGTAGAGGTTTGCACGAAGTCCTTCACCGATCCCAAGTACGCTCTGTTACACCACTCTGTAACAATGTGACGGACGGTCTCTCTCGGCGCACCAGTCACAGTTGGGTGACGTTTTCATGCCCCGCTTATACAGCAATGAGCCACACCGCCCATGGTTGGTTCGTACCCTGTTGGGGGCAACCCACGCTTTACGTGGCAGATCAAAACCTACAGGTGGTTGTTGGGTACAAGGACATCGTTGTATTTGAGCCCCATGTACCTGGGTATGTGTGTGTAGGAATTCTCTGATAACCTAAGTTATTATGGTGTATGTAGTAGGGTGTGCATTTGTAATAAAGGTTTGGATTGTGAGGCGGCCGTGGCTTTATATTAGGAACCATCCCGGAATTTACAGGAAACCAAAAAAATACCACTGAGGTGTCTTGTTAATGTTAGTACAGTATTTATGATTCCCAATGAATCTCGTTATTTGAAAAGTTTAGTCTACAATGGGTGAATAGCCTAGACTACTAATAAAATACTAACATTAACAAAACGAGCATTACAAATTATAGCATAAATGTATTTCCAAACACTTTTTAAATATTCTAAATATTTGTATAATTTTAAACTTCAACCCTAGTGATCAGAATCTGACAATGACCACGTGACGATTGAAAAGCATAAACCTCCAATTCCTCCTTTATCAGTGAACAATATTAATACATGTATGTTATTTCAGAACGATCTGTTCCTTATATACAGTAGTTACTCAGCCCAATATAATTTGGCAAAAGCATGTTGACCGACTGAATAGTATACATTGTGTAACAGTGGTGCCTTTGCGACCTACGTTTTAAGCAAACGTCACCATTGACATATCACTGCCCATGAAGACAATACTGCGTCTAGATGGTGTACGGTCTCCAAAAATGCCTCTACGAACCTATGTACTCCATATGAATGCTAAAAAGTATTAAAGAGAAATATTTAATGTTTATCATAATTTCTTCCTTGTAGACAGCTTGCCACGGAGGGTGAGTGGTCAACGTGTCGATCTACTAACCCCAAGCTTGCAGGTTTGCTCCTGGCCGTGGTAAGTGATTTGTGAAAGGCGGCAAAAATTACGACACCATGTCGTACGATGTTGGCATGTCAAAGAACCCATTTGAATTCAGTAGGCCGTGTTCATTAATCTCGGGAGTTTTCGCCAACACAAAGTTCCTCATTTCTCTACTAGAAATGGCTGTAGTGTTCAAGGAGCTTGGATATCTAACCGCCTTGACTTTCATAGTGCTTCAAGGAACAACGAAATTCGTCATGCAAGCTACCCTTTGGGTGTCAAATAACAAAGCTTACACTCGGCACCCCAGGCCATACGATATATTTTTTTCACGCGAATTGACCACTTAGGATCACGCAACAACTTTATTTCTTTTTCTTATTCTTTGCCTGGAGTTTCCTCTGTCTCCAATATTCCTTCATGCGTTCACTGGCATTTTTTCTTTGGTCTTCTGTCCAAGTTCGTCTACTTCTCTTAGGTCTTCCTTCATCTTGAAACCCTTCCAGATTGTTCACTTTGCTCTTAAATACATTTCTTTCTAGCATTTGAGATTCTGTGATGTTTAACTTTTCTAAATCTTTCCTAACTTCCTTAATCCATGTTGTGGTGGTCTTTTTCTTCCAGATATTTACGATATTATTATTATTATGCTTGTAGACTTGAAGTGATAGAAGCCATTTTTCAGTGTTGCCTAGTTCTTTTAAAGAACGCTTTCCAGTCGGTCAACACCAATTGTACTCAAATAGATTAGGCGGGAAAACAAGTATTATATGCGATATCATCAGAAATATTACATAAGAGATTTATCACAAAATAACACGCTTTTATGTACAAACATACCTCCCCGATGAACTGGTAGCTTGACGTGGCGGGGAGGCTTGTGTGTCTCAGTGATCCAGAGAGCAATGCCGCGCCGGCGGGAGCTTCGGCTCCTGGCAGGGTCACCCATGCCGGTAAGGTCGAGGGCGAGAGACCAGACTAAATGACAGACTACACCATGATGGTGGGCAGCAGCGTCATCAGTAGGTTATATCCAGGCGGAGCTGTAGGTCAGTGGTACGGTTGGAAAACTGCGAGGGCTCGTTTTCAGTCTTTAAGGTAGCAGTCCTACCAGAAAACTAGGAAGCTGTGGGCTAATAACTCGCACTCTCCGAAATTGTTTATTATTAAAGAAACTGAAAACAATGATAACTGGACTGATCTCATGTTAACAACTTTCGACACGAATAGGTTTCTGGAATGTGAGGACTGTAGGTGAGAGTAATACTCTGCGGAAAAAGAATGATGCAGTAGAAAGGGGGGCTCTGGACTGTGATCCTCAAGGGGCTCGGATACGAGGAAGAACAAGTAAGACCTGGAAACGCACCATTGAAGAGGAGGCCATGAAAGCTGGAAATACTGGGAGGGAAGTGAAGAACTTGGCAGCAAACAGAGCCTGATGGAAATCATTTGGATTCCCTTTGCTCCTCACGGAGCGAAAGGATATAAGTCAAATAAGTCAATGTACAAACATGGGGGTACTTAATTGGATGCCATGTTTCGTTCTTCAATCAATCATCTTCAGATCCTTAAAAAAATGCACGATGTTTATGAATTACACTTATACACAATAATATACAGGGTGTCCCACCTAACCCCGCCACCTCAAATATTATCTATATGAAACAAGATGTGAAAAATCTACTTGCGCAGGAAAGTAGCCACGTCAGGGGGTGACACAATGGGAGGATATACACAATACAGGAATTTATAACAATATCCCTTTCAACGCAAAGTTACCTCTTTTAAATGGAATAGAGCCTACATGTTTTTCTTGCAAAATCAAAAGTAAACATACAATTTATTGATAACAGAATTGGTTTCAATCTTTAACCTCGTACCTTCTGAAATCATTAACGTTGTAGAGGATGGTAAAGGAGACACTGTTCGTGACGTTTAACAACAGTGTAGTGCACATTGTTGGCCTACACACAGCTGGATTGTTTACATCGCTGTACTAAAAGCATTCAGGAAACAAGACAATAACATTACAGCTGCACTTCTCAATGAACTCGTGGTCCCTGGTCTGTGCTTCTGTCAGTGTGAAACTGGTAAATACCCATTTTACAGTACCTACGAATCTCATGTTTATGTTCGCAAATGCTTTGATATTTGGAACCCTATGTTGTTTCTACCTCTTTGTTCTCTTGTTTCGTCTAGTACATACCAGTATGCCGACCTTCAGTAATGAAGAAAAGCAAGACATTATTTTAATTTACGGCGAGAGTCACCGAAATGCAACAACAGCTGTGACATTGTATGCTGAACACTACCCAGATCGACGGTGACCGTCGCCTCGTGCCATTGCCAATATCTGCAGAAATCTCTCAAAAACAGGAAGTTGGGCTCCCAGAAAACGTCAGCGTACAAACAGAGCAACTAACAACGGTAACGAAATTGCTATTCTGGCTGCTGTAGCTCACGATCCGCATGCGAGTGTACGACATATTGCACGCGGTTCGGAATAAGCCGCTCTAGTGTTAGCAGAATTTTGCACAGGCATAAATTTCATCCGTATCATATATCACTGCCATTGTGTGAACCACTGACTCCTCCAGGGGCTCACATCTAGTGGGACGTGGGTCGGCGACCACGGGACCCCAGCTGAGGCCGGCATTGCTTCCACTTACTTGTGCCGGGCTCCTCTCAGTCTTCTTTCCTGTCGACCACCCTTGGTTAACTCTTGTTCTCTTCCAACCCCGACGGTATTAGGGTATCCAAGGCCTAGGGAGTCTTTCACTTTCCCGCATTAATTGGCCCTTGTCTCATCTTCTCTGATCCCTCCTTCTTCGAGGGGTCAGACTTCTTGTTTTCTTTTCATTATATTCCCTTTTCTGTTTAAGATTCCCGCAATTTTTTGATAATTGACTTCCCGTGTATCTTAATTCCCTTTAGCGATTTTGTTTTTCATCTACACTACATTTTGTAGGTATTTTTAATCTACGTTGCATTTTGTAAGCTTTTTCGATGTAAATAGCATTTCGCTAGTGTTTTCAACCTCAATTGTATTTTGTAAAGATTGTCAATCTAAATTGCTTTTTAGTAAGCCTTTCAATGTAGGAGCAGGACATTTTAGTGAGTATTTTGAATTTCAATTGCATTTTGTAAGTATTTTCAACCTAAACCGCATTTCGCAAGAATTTAAAATCTAAATTGCATTTTGTATGGTGAGCATTTTGCAAGTATTTTGATTCTCAGTTGCATTTTGTGGGTATCTTGAATCTAAATTCCATTTTGTAAGTATTTTCAATCTAAATTTCATTTTGTAAGTATTGTCAATCCAAATGAGTAGTTTGAATCTACCGTACATTTTGTAAGCATTTTCAATTTAAATTGCATTTCGTAAGTATTTTGAACTTCAATTGCACTTTGTGAGTATTTTGAATCTGAACCGGCCTTTTTCAATCTAAATTGCATTGTTTGTTTTCAATTTTAATTGCATTTTGTAAGTATTTTGAACCTCAATTGTATTTTGTATTTTCGATCTCATTTGTATTTTGTAAGTATTTTGAATTTCAATTGTAGTCTGTAAGTATTTCGTCTCTACATTGCATGTTGTACTTATTTTGCACCTAGCCTACATTTTGTGCGTATTTTTAAATGTATTCCCTTTGTGAGTATTTTCGTTCTAAATTCCCTTTTGTAAGTATTACTGCTCTCCATTTACTGACTAGTTTCAATCTGAGTTCCTTTTTGTAAGTATTTTCCGTCTCACTTAATTATCGTTCTGGTTTCCATTTCGTTGTCATTTTTGCTATCACCCACACCATTAGGGGCCGATAACCTAGATGTTAGGCCCCTTAAAACAACAATTGTCATCATCATCATCATCATGAACCCCTGACGTGGCTAAGTTCCTGCGCAAGTAGATCTTTCTAACTTTGTTTCATTTCGATAATATTTGGGGTCGCAGAGTTAGGTGGGACACCCCGTATATCTAATATATAAAAGTGAAAGTCTGTATGTATGTATGTATGTATGTATGTATGTATGTATGTATGTATGTATGTATATATGTTGGTTCCGTATACAAATCTACACCGTTCCACCAATCTCAACCATATTTTGCATACACATAGTTTAGGACCCAGAAGGAACCGCTGGCTACATGAATTTTCGATAGTCTTTCTCATTCTTCTGATTTCGGCCCTTTTTCACTCAAAAACAGGCTAATCAAATCATAAAATATACTCATGAAGGAATGGCAAGGCAGATAGTTTCCATGGCAACATAGCTCAAGTCGAGACACGGCCGTCTGGATGCCAATTGCGCTCTGCACTACCGGTATAGAAAATGAGGATCTTTACTTGAAATCCCGTTAGTTACTCAACTGCTCACACAGCACTGTCAACCGAGTATAGCATAACAAAGACTTGACACTATCTACTAGATATTTGTCAAATACCACTCACTCACTCACTCACTCACACATTCATCACGAAATCTCAGAACCCACCCAACGGATTGGAATGAAATTTGGTATGCAGCTTACTCAAGGGCCGCAAACGCCCACTAAGAAAGGATTTTTGGATATTCAGGTTCTAAAGGGGTGTTAAGGGGGTAGACCTGCATTTCATCGAATAGCAATATCTCCCGATTGGTTTCACTGGGGGATGTGATACTCGGCATATAAACTCATCATTAAAAATAAGAAGACATGTGTCTGAGGGTTTTTCGATGTGGTGTATATTATGAGGTGAAAGGGGTGAAAAGTGGGGGTTGAAAGATTCCTAACGGAGCCTGTATCTCATAAACGACATAGGCGAGGAGTTTGAAACTCAGCGGGAAAAAATCAGCATAAAAAATAAGTAAATAGGTGTTTGACCGTTTTTTTTTCATAAATCCAATTTAAGGGGCCTATGGCGAGGGGTGAAATTCTGTGTAAAAGAAAAACAGGAAAGAAAGTGTCCTAACCGATTGACTCACTCGCTCTTCAAACTCAGGGGGAAAAACTGCTTAAAAATAAGTATAACTTATATGTGTATGACAGTTTTTTTGATAAACCAAATTAAGGGGTTCATCGGGAGGGGTGAAATTCTGAAGAAAAACATTGAAAGAAAATGTCCTGACTCACTCACCCACTCATCATCGCCCAGCCAAAAATATTGAAGTTGGAAACATGTCATTTTCGGGATATGTTCGTTGTATGTCAAAACCATACACTAAGGGATGATTTTTGAATATTCAGGCTCTAAAGCAGTCTTAAGTGGGTTAAACCTGCATTTTATTGAATAACAATATCTCACGAGTGGTTTCATTTGTGGATGTGATACTCGGCATATAAACTAATCATTACAAATAAGCAGACATGTGTCTAAGGGTTTTTCGATGTGATGTATTATTATGAGGTGAAAGGGGTGAAAATTGGGGGTTGAAGGATTCCTAACGAAGCGTGTAGGCCTATCTCCTAAACGACATAGGCGAGAAATTTGAAACTCGGCGAAAAAAAATCAGCTTAAAAAATAAGTAAATCGGTGTTCCACCGTTTTTTCATAAATTAATTTAAGGAGCCAATGGGGTGGGGTGAAATTCTAGGGAGAAAAAGGAGAGAAAGTGTCCTAACTGACTGACTAACTCACTCAATCATCAAACTCAGGGGAAAAAGACAGCTTAAAAAATAAGTTAATAGGTGTTCAAGCGTTTTTTCATCAATCCAATTTAAGGGGCCCATGGGGAGGGGTGATATTCTGGTAAAAATAATTGAAAGAAAATGTCCTGTCTGACTCACTCACTCGTCACGCCCAGCGAAAACTATTAAAGTTAGAAACATGAAATTTTGGGAATATGTTCGCTGTATATCGAAAACGTCAAATAATGAATGATTTTTGTTATTCGGGTTTTAAAGATGTGTTAAGGGGGTAAACGTGCATTTCATTGAATAACGATATCTCATGAGTTGTTTCTTTGGGGATGTGATATTCGGTATATAAGCTAATCATTAAAAGAATCAGACATATGTCTAAGGGTTTATCGATGAGGTGTATATTACGAGGTGAAAGGGGTGAAAATTGGGGGTTGAGGGATTCTTAACGGAGCGTGTATCTCTTTAACGACATAGGCGAGAAGTTTGAAATTCGGCGGGAAAAAACAGCTTAAAATATAAGTAAATAGGTGTTCGACCGTTTTTTTTTATAAATCCAATTTAAGGGGCCCTTGGAGAGAGGTGAAATTCTGGGGGGAAAACAGGAAAGAAAGTGTCCTAACTCACTCACTCATCAAACTCAGGGGGGAAGAACAGCTCAAAATAAGTAAATAGGTGTTCGGCCGTTTTTTTTTCATAAATCCAATTTAAGGGGTTCATGAGAGGGGTGAAATTCTGAAAAATAATTGAAAGAAAATGTCCTGACTTACTCACTCATCATCCCCCAGCCAAAATTATTGAAGTTAGAAACATGACATTAAGGGGCTATGTTCGTTGTATGTTGAAAACGTCCACTAAGGAAGGAATTTTGGATATTCTGGTTCTAAAGGGGTGTTAAGGGGGTAGACTTGCATTTAATTGAATAACAATATCTCCCGAATTATTTCCTTTGGGATGGGATACTAGGCATATAAACTCATCATTAAGAATAAGAAGACACATGTCTGAGGGTTTTTCGATGTGGTGTATATTATGAGGTGTATGTGTGAAAAGTGAGTGTTGAAGGATTCTTAACGGAGCAAGTATCTCTTAAAAGACAGAGGCAAAAAGTAAGAATCTCAGGGAGAAAAATCAGATTGAAAAAGTAGTAGATAGGTGTTCGATCGTTTTTTCATAATCCAATTTAAGGGGCTCATGGAGAGGGATGAAATTCTGGGGAAAGAAGTCCACTAAGGAAGGATATTTGGATATTCACTCATCATCCCCCAGCAAACCTATTGCATTTAGAAACGTGAAATTTTGGGGATATGTTCGTTGTTTGTCGAAAAAGTCCACTAAGGATGGATTTTTGGATATTCATGTTCTGAAGGGGTGTTAAGGGGGTTCAACTTGCATTTCATTGAATAACAATATCTCACGAGTTGTTTCATTTGGGGATGTGATATTCGGCATACAAACTAATCATTTAAAATAAGCAGACATGTGTCTAAGGGTTTATCGATATGGTGTATATTATGAGGTGAAAGGGGAGAAAATTGGGGGTTGAAGGATTCTTAACGGAGCGGGTACTGTATCTCTTATTCAACATAGGCGATAAGTTTGAAATTCAGCGGAAGAAGCAGCTTAAAAATAAGTAAATAGGTGTTCGACCATTTCTTCATAAATCCAATTTAAGGGGCCCATGGGGAGGAGTGAAATTCGGGGGGGAAACAGGAAAGAAGGTGTCCTAACTGATTGACTTACTTACTCACTTATCAAACTCAGGGGGAAAACAGCTTTAAATAAGTAAATAGGTGTTCGACCGTTTTTTTTCATAAATCCAATTTAAGGGGTTCTTGGGGAGGGGTGAAATTCTCAAATATTAATGAAAGAAAATGTCCTGACTGACTCACTCACTCATCATCGCCCAGCAAAAATTATTGAAGTTAGAAACGTGAAATTTTGGGGATAAGTTCGTGGTATGTCGAAAACGTCCACTAAGGAAAGAGTTTTGGATATTCAGGTTCTAATGAGGTGTTAAGGGGGTAAACGTGCATTTCATTGAATAACAATATCTCACGAGTGGTTTCATTTGGGGATGTGATACTTGGCATATATACTAATCATTTAAAATAAGCTGACACATGTCTAATGGTTTTTCGATGTGGTGTATATTATGAGGTGAAAGGGATGAAAAGTGGGGGTTGAAAGATTCCGAACGGAGCGCGTATCTCTTAAACGACATAGACGAGGAGTTTGATTTTCTCCGAGTTCCAATCACCTTAAAAATTAATAAATGAATAAATAATTAAAATAAGTAGATGTTCGACCGTTTTTTTTTCATAAATCCAATTTAAGGGGCATATGGGGAGGGGTGAAATTCTGGAATAAAAACGTCCACTAAGGAAGGATTTTTGGATGTTCACTCTCATCGACCAATCAAAACTATTGAAGTTAGAAGAAGGGGATATGTTTGTTGTGTGTCGAAAATGTCTACTAAGGAGGGATTTTTGGATATTCAGGTTCTAAAGGGGTGTTAACGGGGTTAAACCTGCATGTCATTGAATAACAATATGACACGACTATGACGAGAGCGAAGCGAGGCTAAAAATGAGATGGTGTGTGTCTGTGTATTACTCAATCACGCAAGAACCACTGGTCCGACTTACATGAATTTTACATGAAAGTAGCTGATTTAACTGGTTAACATATAGGCTACTTTTGATTTCAATACTTTGCACTATGGCGACCATTTTAGTGACGTCACTACACCCTTTGGTTCCAAACTTTCATATTTCCATTTCAAATAAAAAGTGAACGCTAAGATATAGCAAACTTTTGATGGCATATACGAGGTTTAAAATTACATTTTCTATCCGAAAGGTATCTCCAACGGTTAGCGAGTAAAACCTAAATTTGTGCTATAAAACACGGTCAACGCCGAACGGTGTAGTTGGACAAAATGTTCCATCCTTAATCTCGCTCTGCGCAGCACCTCGCCTATCCCCTGTTTTAACTGTCACTTTCACATTTTAATTTATTTATGACGCGTAGCGAAGCACGGGTACTTCAGCTAGTACAGTATAATGTTTAGATTACTGTACATCTTCTTCTTCTATATATATAAAAATCAATGTAACGTGATAGTTTGTCTGTGGGTAGGTATGTATGTCTCCTATGCGTTCATATACCATTCGTCCGATTGCGATGAAACTTGGGTGAGATGTTGAGTACACTCCAAGGAAGGTTTCTGACTTAGTAAATCCATTTTACAATAGGTAGCGCACACGTAGATTCAACAAATGAGCGACGATGCGCGAAGCATTTCAACAAAGTCCCGTATGTGTTCATATACCATTCGTCCGATAGCGATGAAACTTGGGTGAGATGTTGTGTACACTTACGTGAAGGTTTCAAAATTAGTGAATACATTTCACAGTAGATAGCGCACGAGTAGATTCAACAAATGTGCGACGACACGCAAAGCGTTTCAACAAAGTCCCGAATGCATTCATATACCATTCGTCCGATAGCTATGAAACTTGCGTAAAATGTTGTGTACACTGCAGGGAAATTTTCTGGCTTAGTACATCCACTTTACAATAGGCAGCGCACGAGTAGATTCAACAAATGAGCTACGACGCGCGAAGCATTTCAAAAAAGTCACGTTTGCGTTCATATACCATTCGTCCGATAGCGATGAAACTAGGCTGAGATTTTGTGTGCACTCCAGGGAAGGTTTCTAGCTTAGTAAATCCCTTTAAAAATAGGTAGAGCACGAGTAGAATCAACAAATGAGCGACGAGGCGCGAAGCGTTTCAACAAAGTCCCATATAATATCATATACCATTCATCCGATAGCGATGAAATTTGGGTGAGATGTTGTGTACACTCCAGGGAATGTTTCTGGCTTAGTACATACATTTTACAATAGGTAGCGCACCAGTAGATTCAACAAATGAGCGATGACACGCGAAGCGTTTCAACAAAGTCCCGTATAAAGTCATATACCATTCGTCTGATAGTGATAAATGTTTGGTGAATTGTTGTGTACACTCCAGGAAAGGTTTCTGGCTGAGTACATCCATATTACAATATGTAGCGCAAGAGTATAGAATCAACAAATGAGCGATGACACGCGAAGCGTTTCAACCAAGTCCCGTATGCATACATGTACCATTCGTCCGTAGCTATGAAACTTGGGTGAGATGTTGTGTACACGTCATGGAAAATTTCTGGCTTTGTAAATCCCCTATACAATATGCAGCGCACAAGTTGATTCAACAAATGAGGGACGACGCGCGAAGCGTTTCAACAAAGTCCCATATAAGGTCATATACCATTCTGCCGTTAGCGGTGAAACTTGGGTGAAATATGGTGGACACTCCAAGGAAGGTTTCTGGCTTTGTAAATACATTTCACAGTAGGTAGCACACGAGTAGATTCGACAAATGAACGACGACACGCGGAGCGTTTCAATACAGTCCCCTATGTCTTCATATCCCATTAGTCCGATAGCGATGAAACTTGAGTGAGATGTTGTGGACACTTACGTGACGGTTTCTAACTTAGTAAATACATTTTACAGTAGGTAGCGCACGAGTAGATTCAACAAATGAGTGACGGAGCGCGAATCGTTTAAACAAAATCAGGTATGCGTTCATATACTATTCATCCGATTGCGATGAAACATTGATCAGTTATTGTGTACCCGCCAGGGAAGGGGACTTAGTAAATCCATTTCACAATAAGTAGCGCAAGAGTAGATGCAACAAATGGGTGACGACGCGCGAAGCGTTTCAACAAAATCCCCTATTGCGTTCATATAACATTCTTGGATTGCGATGAAACCTTGATGAGTTATTGTGTACACGCCAGGGAAGGGCTTCGACTTAGTAATACATTTCTCAATAGGTAGCGCACGAGTAGATTCAACAAATGAGTGACAGTGCACGAATCGTTTAAACAAAAACCCCTATACGTGCATATACCATTCATCCGATTGCGATGAATCATTGATGAGTTATTGTGCACACGCCAGGGAAGGGTTTCGACTTAGTAAATCCATTTCACAATAGGTAGCGTACGAGTAGATTCAACAAATGAGTGACAGCGATGAAAATTTTAAAAGTTGTTGTGCACGCTTCCACGAATGGTTCTAAATTAGAAAATCCATTTTACGATAGCTTAGAGGCAGTTAACATGTTGTGTATCCAAAAGCACTTCAAGAAACAGAATTTTAACGCCAACACTTTCTTTGATTGGCATTGCAACGCATGCCGGGTACAGCTTGTCTATATATATAAAAATCAATGTTACGTGATAGTTTGTCTGTCTGTGGGTATGTCTCCTATGCGTTCATATACCATTCGTCCGATTGCGATGAAACTTGGGTGAGATGTTGAGTACACTCCAAGGAAGGTTTCTGACTTAGTAAATCCATTTTACAATAGGTAGCGCACGCGTAGATTCAACAAATGAGCGACGATGCGCGAAGCGTTTCAAACAAGTCCCGTATGCATTCATATACCATTCGTCCGATAGCTATGAAACTTGCGTAAAATGTTGTGTACACTGCAGGGAAATTTTCTGGCTTAGTACATCCACTTTTCAATAGGCAGCGCACGAGTAGATTCAACAAATGAGCTACGACGCGCGAAGCATTTCAACAAAGTTACGTTTGCGTTCATATACCATTCGTCCGATAGCGATGAAACTAGGCTGAGATTTTGTATGCACTCCAGGGAAGGTTTCTAGCTTAGTAAATCCCTTTAAAAATAGGTAGATCACGAGTAGAATCAACAAATGAGCGACGACGCGCGAAGCGTTTCAACAAAGTCCCATATAATTTCATATACCATTCATCTGATAGCGATGGAACTTGGGTGAGTTGTTGTGTACACTCCAGGGAAGGTTTCTGGCTTAGTACATACATTTTACAATAGGTAGCGCACCAGTAGATTCAACAAATGAGCGATGACACGTGAAGCGTTTCAACAAAGTCCCGTATAAAGTCATATACCATTCGTCTGATAGTGATAAATGTTTGGTGAATTGTTGTGTACACTCCAGGAAACGTTTCTGGCTAAGTAAATCCATTTTACGATACGAAGCGCACGTTTATATTCAACAAATGAGTGACGACACGCGAAGCGTTTCAACCAAGTCCCATATGCATTCATGTACCATTCGTCCGTAGCTATGAAACTTGGGTGAGATGTTGTGTACACGTCATGGGAAATTTCTGGCTTAGTAAATCCACTATACAATATGCAGCGCACAAGTTGATTCAACAAATGAGGGACGACGCGCGAAGCGTTTCAACAAAGTCCCGTATAAGGTCATATACCATTCTGCCGTTAGCGGTGAAACTTGGGTGAAATATGGTGGACACTCCAAGGAAGGTTTCTGGCTTAGTAAATACATTTCACAGTAGGTAGCACACGAGTAGATTCGACAAATGAACGACGACACGCGGAGCGTTTCAATACAGTCCCCTATGTCTTCATATCCCATTAGTCCGATAGCGATGAAACTTGGGTGAGATGTTGTAGACACTTACGTGACGGTTTCTAACTTAGTAAATACATTTTACAGTAGGTAGCGCACGAGTAGATTCAACAAATGAGTGACGGAGCGCGAATCGTTTAAACAAAATCCGGTATGCGTTCATATACTATTCATCCGATTGCGATGAAACATTGATCAGTTATTGTGTACCCGCCAGGGAAGGGGACTTAGTAAATCCATTTCACAATAAGTAGCGCAAGAGTAGATGCAACAAATGGGTGACGACGCGAGAAGCGTTTCAACAAAATCCCCTATTGCATTCCTATAACCTTCTTCGATTGTGTTGAAACCTTGATGAGTTATTGTGTACACGCCAGGGTAGGGTTTCGACTTAGTAAATCCATTTCTCAATAGGTAGCGTACGAGTAGATTCAACAAATGAGTGACAGCGCACGAATCGTTCAAACAAAATCCCGTATACGTTCATATGCCATTTATCCGATTGCGATGAAACTTTTGAAAGTTGTTGTGCACGCTCCCACGAGTGGTTCTAAATTAGAAAATCCATTTTACGATAGCTTAGAGGCAGTTAACGGAAATTGAAAAACATGTTGTGTATCCAAAAGCACTTCAAGAAACAGATTTTCAACGCCAACACTTTCTTTGATTGGCATTGCAACGCATGCCGGGTACAGCTTGTATATATATAACAAGTAGTTCCGTAAAGAACTATACAGCCTATTTTCATATATCCTGCTCATGTTAATTTCTTCTAACAACATACAAAATTTCAGTTTAATTGCTGTAACAGATTCGTAGATATTGAGAACCGTCTAAATATTTCAGATTGTCGCCAGGTTGGATTTTTATTTTTGTACTATTACATTAAGATTATTGTGTACGTGTGGTATTCAAACTTCAATCGCATGATTAGAACACAAGAAGTAAAAAACGAGATTTTAAAATTACGCACAGCAGCAATCTTGTGATTATGCAAACAATTGAAATAAATTAGATGCCAGTGGATCAACATTTGTATAAGCATTTAACGTGCAACGTTTCACAGCACTCGGATAGTTAATTCGCGAGAATCGTCCATTTAAATATTTATACTTCGCGTCGCCGCCATGTTGGATTTGTGCTCACCAGGTTAATGCAAGTCCTATAGGTGAACATATGTTCATAGTCTCTATGAACATAAAAAAATTCAGTTTGGTTGCTGTAAAAGATTCATAGATATTGAGAACCGTCTAAATATTTCGGAAGCTCGCCATTTAGGATTGTTATATGTATATGCCATAGAATTATGTACCATTCAAGGACAATTATTGCCTAGGTTCATTATTCAAACTTTCACTTCGATCGCATGATTACGACACAAGAAATAAAAACTTAATTTAAAAATTTCGCACAGCCGCCATCTTGAGGTTATGTAAACAATTGATTTAAATTAGATGGCAGTGCATTACAATCTGCAAAATCATTTACTGTACCACATTTCACTGCGCTCAGAGAGTTAAATCACGAGAAAAGTCTATTAAAATATTTCAAATTCGCTTGATCGCCATGTTCGTATTTTACTTTACAAGTTTATGAAGTATACATAGATAAACTTGTACCAGTACCCTTTATCTCTGTACTAAATTGCAGGGTAATATCTGTAATAGTTTCGGAGATATAGAATGTCAGTGAAATATTTCGCACAGCCGCCATTTTGAGGTTATGTAAACAATTAAACTAAATTAGTTTCCAGTGCATTACTATGGGTATAAACACTTGCTGTACCTAGTTTCATTAAGTTTGGATGGTTAAATCGTGAGAAAAGTCTATTTAAAAGTCTCAACTTCGCTTGGTCGCCATGTTCGTTTTCTACTTTACAAGTTTATGAAATATACATAGATAAACTTGTATCAGTACCCTTTATCACCGTACTAAATTGCAGGGTGATATCTGTAATAGTTTCGGAGATATAGAATGTCAGTGAAATATTTCGCACAGCCGCCATTTTGAAGTTATGTAAACAATTTAACTAAATTAGACTCCAGTACATTACAATGTGTATAAACATTTGCTGTACCAAGTTTCATTACGTGTGGATAGTTAAATCGCGAGAAAAGTCTATTTAAAAGTCTCAACTTCGCTTGACCGCCATGTTGGTTTTGTAGTCACCGGGTTTTTGAAAGTGTCATAGGTGAACTTCTAGTAGTACCCTTTATCACCGTGCACAATTTCAGGGCGATATCGGTAATAGTTTCGGAGATATTGAATGCTAGTGAAATATTTCGCACAGCCGCCATTTTGCATTGGTGAGACGTAACAAAATTTGAAGGGCACGGTCGAGGTCGCCGGAAATAGTGCTATGAACATACCGAGTTTCATTGAAATCGCTCCAGCCGTTTAGATTTTATTAGGGGGGGACACACACACGAATCACACACACACACACACACACACACACACGCACACACACACGGACAAAAGGTGATCTCATAAGCCTATTTTTTCAAAATTGAAAATAGGCTAAAAATCAATGTTACGAATAGTTTGTCTGTGGGTATGTCTCCTATGCGTTCATATACCATTCTTCCGATTGCGATGAAACTTGGGTGAGATGCTGAGTACACTCCAAGGAAGGTTTCTGACTTAGTAAATCCATTTTACAATAGGTAGCGCACGCGTAGATTCAACAAATGAGCGACGATGCGCGAAGCATTTCAACAAAGTCCCGTATGTGTTCATATACCATTCGTCCGATAGCGATGAAACTTAGGTGAGATGTTGAGTACACTTACGTGAAGGTTTCAAAATTAGTGAATACATTTCACAGTAGATAGCGCACAAGTAGATTCAACAAATGAGCGACGACGCGCAATGCGTTTCAACAAAGTCCCGTATGCATTCATATACCATTCGTCCGATAGCTATGAAACTTACGTAACATGTTGTGTACACTGCAGGGAAATTTTCTGGCTTAGTACATCCACTTTACAATAGGCAGCGCACGATTAGATTCAACAAATGAACTACGACGCGCGAAGCATTTCAACAAAGTCACGTTTGCGTTCATATACCATTCGTCCGATAGCGATGAAACTAGGCTGAGATTTTGTGTGCACTCCAGGGAAGGATTCTAGCTTAGTAAATCCCTTTAAAAATAGGTAAAGCACGAGTAGAATCAACAAATGAGCAACGGCGCGCGGAGCGTTTCAACAAAGTCCCATATAATTTCATATACCATTCATCCGATAGCGATGAAACTTGGGTGAGATGTTGTGTACACTCCAGGGAAGGATTCGGGCTTACTACATACATTTTACAATGGGTATCGCACCAGTAGATTCAACAAATGAGCGATGACACGCGAAGCGTTTCAACAAAGTCCCGTATAAAGTCATATACCAGTCGTCTGATAGTGATAAATGTTTGGTGAATTGTTGTGTACACTCCAGGAAAGGTTTCTGGCTATGTAAATCCATTTTACAATACGAAGCGCACGTTTATATTCAACAAATGAGTGACTACGCGCGAAGAATTTCGACAACGTCCCGTATACGTTCACATACCATTCATCCGATTGCGATGAAACTTGGGTGAGATGTTGTGTACACTCCAGGGAAGGTTTCTGGCTGAGTACATCCATATTACAATATGTAGCGCAAGAGTAGAATCAACAAATGAGCGACGACACGCGAAGCGTTTCAACCATGTTCCGTATGCATCCATGTACCATTCGTCCGTAGCTATGAAACTTGGGTGAGATGTTGTGTACACGTCATGGAAAATTTCTGGCTTAGTAAATCCACTATACAATATGCAGCGCACAAGTTGATTCAACAGATGAGGGACGACGCGCGAAGCGTTTCAGCAAAGTCCCGTATAAGGTCATATACCATTCTGCCGTTAGCGGTGAAACTTGGGTGAAATATGGTGGACACTCCAAGGAAGGTTTCTGGCTTAGTAAATACATTTCACAGTAGGTAGCACACGAGTAGATTCGACAAATGAACGACGACATGCGGAGCGTTTCAATACAGTCCCCTATGTCTTCATATCCCATTAGTCCGATAGCGATGAAACTTGGGTGAGATGTTGTGGACACTTACGTGACGGTTTCTAACTTAGTAAATACATTTTACAGTAGGTAGCGCACGAGTAAATTCAACAAATGAGTGACGGAGCGCGAATCGTTTAAACAAAATCAGGTATGCGTTCATATACTATTCATCCGATTGCGATGAAACTTTGATCAGTTATTGTGTACCCGCCAGGGAAGGGGACTTAGTAAATCCATTTCACAATAAGTAGCGCAAGAGTAGATGCAACAAATGGGTGACGACGCGCGAAGCGTTTTAACAAAATCCCTATTGCGTTCATATAACATTCTTCGATTGCGATGAAACCTTGATGAGTTATTGTGTACACGCCAGGGAAGGGCTTCGACTTAGTAATACATTTCTCAATAGGTAGCGCACGAGAAGATTCAACAAATGAGTGACAGCGCACGAATCGTTTAAACAAAACCCCGTATACGTGCATATACAATTCATCCGATTGCGATGAATCATTGATGAGTTATTGTGTACACGCCAGGGAAGGGTTTCGACTTAGTAAATCCATTTCACAATAGGTAGCGTACGAGTAGATTCAACAAATGAGTGACAGCGATGAAACTTTTGAAAGTAGTTGTGCACGCTTCCACGAATGGTTCTAAATTAGAAAATCCATTTTACGATAGCTTAGAGGCAGTTAACATGTTGTGTATCCAAAAGCACTTCAAGAAACAGAATTTCAACGCCAAAACTTTCTTTGATTGGCATTGCAACGCATGCCGGGTACAGCTTGTAAGTTCATAAAAACTTGTGTAACGCGTCAATCTTGTTTAGAAATCTTATTGTTCACTTCTATGATTGTTGCGTCATGGTTATTGTATTTAAATTATATTAACCTGTGTTATATTGAATTATTTTTGTAGATACATTAAGGAATGATATCTACACTATTTTGTAAATTATGTTCTAAATCATGCATCCCTTATTCAAGCTGGTGGCCTAATGTATACGGTTATGATGTCAATGAGTTAAATACACATAAGATACACTGCCCTAGAATGGAATAAGGTTATTTAAACTTAACTGTTATTTGAAACTTGAGTCCTATATGGCGCCTGCTCATGTTCATTGTTCACCTCGGACATATTATTATCATTATTATTTAATCTCCAAAGTGCAGTGAACCCTATTTTACCATAAGGTACGTTAGGGTTGTAGTTTATACAAAATATACAATTCTCTGATAAAATCCAATAATTAAAAAACAAAATAGGCATGAACAGAAATGAAAAGATAAAAGTGTGATATGTACAGTGAGATTCTTTTGCTGGAGTGGGGCCGGCGGCCGACTGCCGGGCGCGCGCTTCATCCGTAAGCCAACCGAGCTCGGGCCGCAGGGTTGCGTGAGGCGGTGGCGAGCTAACCAGGGTTATTAAAGTCATTAAGTCACTAAACATTCATCAACGAGGGTGTGTAAAGTCAGCGCACAGATAAGAAGGTAACATAAACGACAGATGCAAGATTTAATTAAAGAAGCACAGATTTTTTTATATCTTGGGAAGCTGGATGACCTCAGGTAAACAATTAAAGGTTCTCCTTCAGCTGACAGACCGTAACTTTGGAAGCTACATCTTTACATTATGTAGCTACTCCTGTTCCCCCCTGCGTGTTTTCTGTGTTTAATCGAAGCACGTACCTAAGCCCGCTTTATGTTTAATTGCGTGTTAATATAAAATACAAAGTGTACAGATCAATTACCCGTACTCTAGTGGAGCTGGAGAACAATATACGGCAGCAGATATCCCTCACAACAGAAGGGAATTACAACGTGTAAACGCTAATTTAGTTCCACGGTAAAACGCCTGTCTGTCAGCTGAATGAGAACACTCTCAGCATCTTCTGTGGATAGGCAAGTTCATCAATTAAGATTTGCTGGTGAATTTACCATTATGCAATGTACTTTGTTACGGTTTCCGCCTGCGCGCAATCCGCGGTTTGAGCTCGGTTGGGTGGCGGAAGGCGCGCGCGCCCGGCAGCCGGCCGCCGGCCCCGCTCCAGCAAAAGAATCACACTTTGTAATGGTTCCTCCCTCACAATAACTATATACACGGGGTGCGTGGGGGTAAAACACCTGTACGGTATTAGTAGCAGCAATATACATTCACACTTAATTATTATGGCCACCTTAGAAATAAAAACACTCGAAATCTGGTAAAAATCACACTCTATTCTCATACCAGACATAAAATGCACTCTCAGGATCCTCGTCTTACAGACTTTACTAACCCTCCCTATCATATTAACACGGGTACACATATGACATTGATGACCCTTGGAAGTAAAGGTGACTGGTACTTAAAGGTGATGACTTCATCAGTGATGGCAAACTCTACTGATTCTGGGGTTAGTGCTCCCAAAGAATCAGTCCTACTTACTCGCAACATAATTATGGTATGTTTCACACATAAGTTTTGCAGTTATGAAGAATATATACATTATTCGATTGATGGTCAGAATCCAATGATTTACTTTGCTTCGCGGATCTGATTATAATAAGGTGCTTCAAATCCGTGTGTTGGATTGTCGCGCCTATTCCGTTCCTGAATTTACTAACACGTAGCATATTTTACTAGTGTTCTCCCTACAATAATTTACCGTTATGGTCTCAGAAAGATGGTACACAGACGTTAATTCACAATACCTTATGCGTTTCGAAACAAACAATCTAGGCGATTTCTGGACACTAGACTTATCATTCCCTAGAGAACTTGTAGCCACCAACTCATTAATTGCATATTAAACACAAATTTGTGATCGTCTGATACTGCCTCCTCCACAAAATCACACAAGTCCCAAAATGCAAACTCTACTCCCTTACTTGCGGTCCACAGAATAAGTCCTTCCCGCTCGGAGTCTGAAGAATAAGTCCTCCCCGCACGGAGTCCGAAGAATAAGTCCTCCTTACACGGAGTTCCAAAAAAAGTCGTCCCCCCTACTGGCCTCAACCGCTAATAACAGTTATCCCTCTCTCCCCCCCCCCCCCCTACACAATCACTGGTCTACCCTGGCTCATCACACGGGTACAACCAATCAAACAACATGCTTCAAAATATGCCCAAATAAGGAACGTCTCAAAAGTACTCCAGGCGCATCTCTGGCACAGCGTTGCCAAGCCTCTTACCTACAATTCTAGACTACCTTACTGAACATTATTCCAATGTTAAATATTCAGACATATAACCTGACATAGATCCTGCCAAATTACAATCCTTAAAATCTAAACAAATTAACTGGAAATCGATTACATAATTATACAACATAAAAAAGCATCAAATAACAAGATGTTCAGTAAAGAGCATATAGCCTACTTTCTCCTAAATGCATGGGTATTGTTATAACTCTTTGTCCCTTTCAATGAAAATGAAAATCCACAGCCTGCTTCCAGTCTCCGACCGGGTCAGGAATGGAATGAATGAAGCCCCTATCTAGCGGCGAGGATATGAACCGTGCCGGCTGCCGAGGCCTGACGCACTCCTCTGGGTTTGTCCCTTTCAAGGAGTATAATTGAATGTTGGTTGTAGTAGCTTGTTGAAATACAACGGGCTATAGGGATATTAAACATGAATATGAGGTGCCCCCTTTGAAGCCTCCGTGGATTAGGCGACAGCACGCCGGCCTCTCACCGCTGGGTCCGTGGTTCAAATCCCGGTCACTCCATGTGAGATCTGTGCTGGACAAAACGGAGGCAGACAGGTTTTTCTCCGGGTACTCCGGTTTTCCCTGTCACAATTTCATTCCAGCAACACTCTCCACTATCATTTCATTTAATTTGTCATTCATTTAATCATTGCCCCAGAGGAGTGCGTCAGGCCTCGCCAGCCGGCCCAGTTCCTATCCTCGCCGCTAGATGGGGGCTTCATTCATTCCATTCCTGACCCGGTCGGAGACTGGAAGCAGGCTGTGGATTTTCATTTTTATGAGGTGCCCTTTGCTAGTGCTTCCTCTGTAAAAAAAATCATTCAATTCGGTTTCACCGTGTTTGAATTGATCTGGGGAATGGATTTGCACACATACATGGCCGCTATTTGCAAACTATTGGGCTGATTACCTTGTAGTCAGTCATAAGATGCTTTCCACAAAAAGGCATGTTGTTGCAAAATCCGGTAGAGATCAAATTATTAGGATGGTCGAAATTTGATTTAAGCTTTTAACATTTGGGTGGCCGTCATTCCGTTTCCGTCAAGATGGCGGTGATATAAAACATGACACTGAGGTGCCTTTTGCTAGTGCTACTTCTGTACCAAATTTCGTTCAATTCGGTTTCACCGTCTTTGAATTGATAGGGGGAATCGATTTGCACACATACTTGGCCACCATCTGCAAACTATTGAGCTGATGATCTAGCAGTTTGGTCAGAATAAGCTTCCCACATAAAGATTTGTTGTTGCAAAATTTGGTAGAGACTAGATCATTAGGTTGGTCGTAATTACATTTTAGCCTTTAACATTTGGGTGGCCGCGATTACGTTTCCGTCAAGATGGCGGTGATATAAAACATGACACTGAGGTGGCCTTTTCTAGTGCTACCTCTGTACCAAATTTCGTTCCATTCGGGTTCACCGTGTTCGAATTAATAGGGGGAATCGATTTTCACACAAAGATGGCCGCCATCCGCAAAATATTATGCTAATGACCTATTAGTTTGGTCAGAGGATGCTCCCTCCATAATGGTATGTTGATGCAAAATTTGGTAGAGATCGGATGATTAGGTTAATCGTAATTTGATTTAAGCTTTGAATATTTGTGTGGCCGCCATTACGTTTCCGTCAAGATGGCGGCGATATAAAACATGACACTGAGGTGCCCTTTGCTAGTGCTACCTCTGTACCAAATTTCATTCCATTCGGTTTCACCGTGTTCGAATTAATAGGGTTAATCGATTTTGACACAAAGATGGCCGCCATCCGCAAACTATTAGGCTAATGACCTACTAGATTTGTCAAAGGATGCTTCCTCCATAAAGGTATGCTGTTGCAAAATTTGGTAGAGATCGGATGATTAGGTTAGTCGTAATTTGATTTAAGCTTTGAACATTTGTGTGGCCGCCATCACGTTTCCGTCAAGATGACTGTGATATAAAACATGACACTGAGGTGCCCTTTGCTAGTGCTACCTCTGTACCAAATTTCATTCCATTCGGGTTCACCGTGTTCGAATTAATAGGGGGAATCGATTTTCACACAAAGATGGCCGCCATCCGCAAAATATTATGCTAATGACCTATTAGTTTGGTCAGAGGATGCTCCCTCCATAATGGTATGTTGATGCAAAATTTGGTAGAGATCGGATGATTAGGTTAATCGTAATTTGATTTAAGCTTTGAATATTTGTGTGGCCGCCATTACGTTTCCGTCAAGATGGCGGCGATATAAAACATGACACTGAGGTGCCCTTTGCTAGTGCTACCTCTGTACCAAATTCCATTCCATTCGGTTTCACCGTGTTCGAATTAATAGGGGTAATCGATTTTGACACAAAGATGGCCGCCATCCGCAAACTATTAGGCTAATGACCTATTAGATTTGTCAAAGGATGCTCCCTCCATGAAGGTATGTTGTTGCAAAATTTGGTAGAGATCGGATGATTAGGTTAGTAGTAATTTGATTTAAGCTTTGAACATTTGTGTGGCCGCCATTACGTTTCCGTCAAGATGGCGGCGATATAAAACATGACACTGAGGTGCCCTTTGCTAGTACGACCTCTGTACCAAATTTCGTTCCATTCGGTTTCACCGTGTTCGAATTAATAGGGGCAATCGATTTTCACTCAAAGATGGCCGCCATCCGCAAACTATTAGGCTGATGATCTATAAGTTTGGTCAAAGGATGCTGCCCCCATAAAGGTATGTTGTTGCAAAATTTGGTAGAGATCGGATGATTAGGTTAGTCGTAATTTGATTTAAGCTTTGAACATTTGTGTGGCCGCCATCACGTTTCCGTCAAGATAACGGTGATATAAAACATGACACTGAGGTGCCCTTTGCTAGTGCTACCTCTGTACCAAATTTCATTCCATTCGGTTTCACCGTGTTCGAATTAATAGGGGTAATCGATTTTGACACAAAGATGGCCGCCATCCGCAAACTATTAGGCTAATGACCTATTAGATTTGTCAAAGGATGCTCCCTTCATTAAGGTATGTTGTTGCAAAATTTGGTAGAGATCGGATGATTAGGTTAGTCGTAATTTGATTTAAGCTTTGAACATTTGGGTGGCCGCCATTACGTTTCCGTCAAGACGGCGGCGATATAAAACATGACACTGAGGTGCCCTTTGCTAGTGCTACCTCTGTACCAAATTTCATTCCATTCGGTTTCACCGTGTTCGAATTAATAGGGGTAATCGATTTTGACACAAAGATGGTCGCCATCCGCAAACTATTAGGCTAATGACCAATTAGATTTGTCAAAGGATGCTCCCTTCATTAAGGTATGTTGTTGCAAAATTTGGTAGAGATCGGATGATTAGGTTAGTAGTAATTTGATTTAAGCTTTGAACATTTGTGTGGCCGCCATTACGTTTCCGTCAAGATGGCGGCGATATAAAACATGACACTGGGGTGCCCTTTGCTAGTACGACCTCTGTACCATATTTCGTTCCATTCGGTTTCACCGTGTTCGAATTAATGGGGGCAATCGATTTTCACACAAAGATGGCCGCCATCCGCAAACTATTAGGCTGATGACCTATTAGATTTGTCAAAGGATGCTCCCTCCATAAAGGTATGTTGTTGCAAAATTTGGTAGAGATCGGATGATTAGGTTAGTAGTAATTTGATTTAAGCTTTGAACATTTGGGTGGCCGCCATTACGTTTCCGTCAAGACGGCGGCGATATAAAACATGACAATGGGGTGCCCTTTGCTAGTGCTACCTCTGTACCAAATTTCATTCCATTCGGTTTCACCGTGTTCGAATTAATAGGGGTAATCGATTTTGACACAAAGATGGCCGCCATCCGCAAACTATTAGGCTAATGACCTATTAGATTTGTCAAAGGATGCTTCCTTCATAAAGGTATGTTGTTGCAAAATTTGGTAGAGATCGGATGATTAGGTTAGTCGTAATTTGATTCAAACTTTGAACATTTGTGTGGCCGCCATCACGTTTCCGTCAAGATGACGGTGATATAAAACATGACACTGAGGTGCCCTTTGCTAGTGCTACCTCTGTACCAAATTTCATTCCATTTGGTTTCACCGTGTTCGAATTAATAGGGGTAATCGATTTTGACACAAAGATGGCCGCCATCCGCTAACTATTAGGCTAATGACCTATTAGATTTGTCAAAGGATGCTCCCTCCATAAAGGTATGTTGTTGCAAAATTTGGTAGAGATCGGATGATTAGGTTAGTAGTAATTTGATTTAAGCTTTGAACATTTGTGTGGCCGCCATTACGTTTCCGTCAAGATGGCGGCGATATAAAACATGACACTGGGGTGCCCTTTGCTAGTACGACCTCTGTACCAAATTTCGTTCCATTCGGTTTCACCGTGTTCGAATTAATGGGGGCAATCGATTTTCACACAAAGATGGCCGCCATCCGCAAACTATTAGGCTGATGACCTATTAGTTTGGTCAAAGGATGCTGCCCCCATAAAGGTATGTTGTTGCAAAATTTGGTAGAGATCGGATGATTAGGTTAGTCGTAATTTGATTTAAGCTTTGAACATTTGTGTGGCCGCCATTACGTTTCCGTCAAGATGGCGGCGGTATAAAACATGACACTGAGGTGTCCTTTGCTAGTGCTACCTTTGTACCAAATTTCGTTCAATTTGCGCTCACCGTGTTCGAATTGATAGGGGGGGGGGGACATACATTCAGAGTACACACAGTCTCACACACACACACACACACACACACAGTCTCACACACACACACATACACACACACAGACAGACACACTTTTTTTCGCCCTGTAGTGATCTCATAAGTCTACTTTCATTTTTTGCAAAAATCGAAAGTAGGCTTAAAATAAATACACGATTAATAAAATCGTACGTCCCGAAAGTGAGGGTTCGATTCCTTGTAAACTGGGGAGGTTACAGCTTACAATCCTTAATACTAGAGTACCGTACTAATATTTAAAATACCAGATCCTAATATCTGCATTGTACGTGTTAAACATCTATTAAGCAGACAATATCAAGTTATATATGTTTAAATACATAATCAATAAATTCTGAAAATTGGAAAGAACAGCATTTTTTTATAAAATATGAAATTTAGTGGTTTTTCGAAATAGCAGCTGCAAGTTAACAAATGCATCTTAAGTTCAAAACGTGCTCTCACAAAAGCAGGACAGTTGAACAGAATGTGTTCTACAATTTGAATGTCTTCAGTGCAGAAGCACATTGGGCCATTTTGTGTTGGAATTTTGAAACGCTCGAAGTAAGCATTGAATTTACCATGTCCTGATAGCACTTTAGTTAAATGAAAGTTGCACACTGTATATTTACATTCCAGCAATTGGAAAAAACAAGTCTTTGGTTACTAAGCCATTTTTGCTTGCTAACCACAATTCATTCCACCGAGAGAGCATTTCATCCTTTATGGTTCTTTTGAGAAACGAAATAGGGCATTTAGTATAACTCTCTAACAAATTAGAATTACAAGCTTCTCGGACATATGTTAGGGCCTATAAATACTTGTTTACCAGCCTGATGTAATTAGGCACAATTTGTGTTGATCGATTGGAAATCTTTCTTTAATACTTATAGACTAACATTGCTGCTATGGAATTCAGGATTTCTCATCAGTGCTTGATAGATCAATCAGCTTGATAGCTCAATCAAGCACCTAGTTTAGCTTTTGAATGACCATAAAATATAAATAAAGCATTCACTTTGTAATAGCTTGTTAAACTGTATTTCGTATAATCCTTTGAAAGGTTGCTAACCGTTGTTTAAATCGTGCTGTCCACCTGTGATGATAGATTAAGAGAGTTTTTTAATCTTATTCTATTGAATAGTTGAAAGCTATTGCGGGAGTAATGAAAGGCACCAACCAACGTGGCTAGTGATTAGCAGTGTTATACTTCCGTCCTTCTCTTTAATTTTCACAGCCCATTCATTCACAGACGGACTGAATCACTGACTCGCATACATATCCTTTCATTCGCCAACACTTCCTTTTTGTTCCCTCCTCTTCCTCTCTCAATCGATTTTCCTCTTAGACCCATACAGATCAAATGTAATCCTCAAAATGAATAAATCCCCCGATCAATCGAATATTTTCTCTTGCCTTCGATTCAGTCCGCTGTACTGCATGGTATAAAATTCTCATTAACTATGCAGTCAATGGCTTATCCACTCATTTACCATAACTTTCTGAGTGAGTTACCAAAGTGGCTTAGGAAACTTCCACCAGGCCAGAGGACCACACTAGTTTACTTACTATAAATTTCTCAGTATGACTGGAAAGCATTATTTAATACTTATAGACTGACATTGATGCTATGGAATTCATGATTTCTCATCAGTGCTTGATAGATCAATCAAGCTTAAGAAAAGAATTGAGAAGTGTTATGTTGTCTCCACCCTTATTTATGGTGTTGAAGCTTGGACTTTGTCGGTAGCTACAGAAAAGAAGATTCGAGCTTTTGAAATGTGGATATACAGGCGGATTCTTAAAATCTCGTGGACCGAACATATGAGTAATGCCGAGGTTTTTCAGCGTCTGAGCAGTCAACCTGAGCTGTTAGACACAATTTAGAAGAGGAAATTGGAATACTTGGGATACATGATGAGGAATCCAAAATACCGTCTGTTCCAAGTTATACTTCAAGGTAAAATTGAAGGTCAGCGTGGACCGGGAAGGAGACGAATAACTTGGATGGATAATTTAAGAACGTGGTTTGGGCTGTCTTCAACGGAACTCTTCAGGATTGCACAGGATAAGACGGTGTTAGTCATGGTGATAGCCAACGTCCGTATCGGATAAGGCAGAAGAAGAACAAGAAGAAATTTCTTCCTTCAATCTATATCTCTCTCTCCCTCTGTTACTCCGTCCTGGTAGTCTAATAGAGAAGTTGAAATCTCAGGGTCATACATTGCTGTCAGTTACTCCTCCACTACATAAGCACGTACGTACATAAAGGCGTGGAGAGGTTCCAAGACTTGAATTCCGCAGATTCACCTCCAGCACTTTTCTTCAAGCCAAAGTATCCTTAATTTGGACCTCGATGTCCATTTTGAGAGTAGAGTTTGAGGAACTCTGCATGCCTTATTGGAAGTCCAGGGACAGCTTTCCCAACAATAATATTTTACCAGTCATCATCCACTAACCCATTCACAACAATAAAACTGAATACAACACAAAATGTATTATATAAATGATTTGTTGACGTGTCTGAAGACTACGATGATAATTTCTGTTCAAATACAGCAACAATAAAAACAAGTAGTTCCGTGAAGAACTATACAGCCTATTTTCATATATCCTACTTATGTTCATTGCCTCTATCAACATACACAATTTCAGTTTGATTGCTATAATAGATTCGTAGACATTGAGAACCGACTAAATATTTCGGATGGTCGCCATGTTGGATTTTATATATGTAGGTCCTAGAGTTATGTACTGTTACATGCAGATTATTGTGTACGTGTAGCATTCAGACTTCAATCGCAAGAAAAAACAAGGAGATTTAAAAATTTTCACAGCTGCCATCTTGAAGTTATGGAAACAATTGAAATAAATTAGATGCCAGTGGATTAACATTCGGATAAAGATTTACTGTCCCAAGTTTCACTGCACGCGGATGGTTAAATTGCGAGAAACGTCCATGTGAATATTTATAATTCGCGTCAACGCCATGTTGGATTTGTGATCACCAGGTTATTTAAAGTCCTATAGGTGAACTTAAGTTCATAGCCCCTATGAACATTAAAAAATGCAGTTTGATTGTTAAATAGATTCGTAGATATTCAGTATCGTCTAAATATTTCGGATGGTCGCCATGTTGGATTGTTAAATGTATAGGCCATAGAGTCATGTACCATTAAAGGAAAATTATTGCGTAGGTTCATTATTCAAACTTTCACTTTGATCGCATGACTACATCACAAGAAATAAAAACTTAATTTTAAAATTCGCACTGCCGCCATCTTGTGATTATGTAAACAATTGAACTAAATTAGATACCAGTGGATTACAATGTCTATAAATATTTCCTGTACCAGGTTTCAGTGCGCTTGTAACATTAAATCGCGAGAAAGGTCTATTTAAAATGTTCAAATTCGCTTAGCCGCCATGTTCGATTTGTAGTTAACCGGTTTTTGAAAATCTTATAGATGGACTTCCAGTAGTGCCCTTTATCTCCGTACAAAATTTTAGGAAGATACCGCTAATAGTTTCAGAGATATAGAATGCCGGTGAAATATTTCGCACATCCGCCATCTTGTGATTATGTAAACAATTGAACGAAGTTAGATGTCGGAGCATTACAATGTATATAAACATATACTGTACCAAGTTTCATTGCGTTTGGTTGGTCAAATCGCGAGAAAAGTCTATTTAAAAGTCGCAAATTCGCTTGGCCGCCATGTTGGTTTTGTAGTTACCATGTTTTCAAAAGTCACATAAGTGAACTTATAGTAGTCCCCTCTATCACCATAGAAAATGTCAGGGTAATATCGGTAATAGTTTCGGAGATATTGAATGCTGGTGAAATATTTCGCACAGCCGCCATGTTGGATTGGTGAGTCGTAACAAAATTTGAAGTGCACGGTCGAGGTCGCCGGGAATAGTGCTATGAACTTTCCGAGTTTCATTGAAATCGCTCCTACCGTTTAGATTTTATTAGGGGGGGACACACACATGAATCACACACACACACACACACAAAAGGTGATCTCATAAGCCTATTTTTTCAAAATTGAAAATAGGCTAAAAAGTTATGAGTTAATCAGGAAGTTAAAAATGCGTTACAACATTCCATCAACAATAAGTTCTTATATTCCTGCACTCCAGCCTAGCCGAGTGTTTTATATCAAGCTCCGTGACTAGATTATATTCTCGAACAACTGAATATAGGCGGCTTCGGTGGCATAGTAGGTAGCATGCTGAGCTCCGATGCCCAAGGTCACGGATTCAAACCCGGCCAAAGTCGTCGCATTGTTTAAGAGCGTTAAAAATCCATCAGTTTGCCTTCCTTCGGAGGGGAAGTAAAGCGGGTGGTCCCATGTCATAGATTTATGGCATGGAAAAGAACCTTGTACTACCTACATTAGCGTGAAGCCAAAATTTGTAGATTAGATGGATAACACTATGTATATAACCCCTGCACTACAGCCCGTGAAGGGCCTAGGCCTACCAAGCGACCGCTGTCCAGCCATTTGGCTTGCAGATATAGGGGAGACGCGTGATCAGCGCGTCGAGTACCCTCGGCCATTAATCTTGGTTTTCGTGGTCAGGGCGCTGCCTCACTGTCAGACGGCTACTCAATTGTACACCCCGTTCCAGCCCTCACGTCAGTTTCTAAAATCCCTGACGGAGCCGGGTATCGAACCCGAGGCTTCCGGGTGAGAGGCAGGCGCGCTACCCCAACACCACTAAGCCGGCTAGATAACACTATATTAGTTCCAACAATCGTCGCCAGGTGCTGGCTGAATTGCATCTAGTAGCCAAGTCAGCAGATGGGTGTCGTGTACGGTAGCATTTGGAACTACTTGAAAATAGACCGTCTGCAGTCCTTACCTGAATCACAGATAACACACACTAATGCAACCATCACAATTAACACCGGTTATCAGACGATTCTACACACACCCAAAGTGCACGGGACTAGATGACCACGTAGTCGCAGCCCCTACACTAAGGAACCAACCAACTGAATATAAAAGTTACAACCAACGGGAGCATAAATTCATTTTTTATTTTCTAAGTTGTAATTTCAAGTCTCTTAATTGTGTGTATATAAAAATATTATATAATCTAGAACTGTGTTTCTTTTCATTTGTCATAGACAAATTTGATTATTCTAGAGACTAGAATAAAACATCCAAGATTAGCTAAATTGAAGTAGACCTATAATAAGAGCTACTAATACCAGAGTTCAAAAACACTTATGAATACCACCAATGCAAGTAGTGATACTAGCACTGCTGTATTCCCGTGACGTAGCGTATCTGCTGTACATTTAACGCAAGTGTTAGCAGAGCATGTTCTAATTAAGCTACGCAAGTTTATTAACGCCGAGCGATGTGCAAACACATTAAGCTAACAAAACCTGTGCTCAGAGATCGGTAGCGATAGCAAGTGTCTCGCCCCACGCACAAGAACTGTCTTACTCTGTGTTCTGCGAGTCGTAACTTCTACATAAACTCCTCCGAGTGTCATAATGCGTACTGCAAAAAAATCTCTTATATAAACGATATTCTTTTGATTTATTGCATGAAATATTTCCTTGGGGTTATTAGTAGGTTATGTTTGACAACATCGCATGATGAGATGACTTTGTGAATGAAGTTGGAATGTCTTCTTCAAACTTTGTTTGACTTTTAGAGTGTCTGAGTTATCGTACATTTAGTTCTCCTCGTAGCTCATTGTCTCCTTATCTGCACATTTAAAAATGAAGGGATGACTCTAGCAACGTTCCAACCAACAAAACAATTGCAGAATCACGCTTCAGTGAAAGCGGCGTGCTCTATGATTTCTTCTGTCATGTACTAATACCCTCATGCTGTTTTAACGACTGCTGATATATCGGCAACATCCTTCTGATGTTCACAGAGTTGCCTAACCTACCGAAATAGTGAATACATTGGTTCTCGTCCTTCCTGATGAGTTCGTCAAATATCAACTGGAAGGATATTGTGAGTCAACGATTCAAGTGATATTCCATATAAGTATCACAGTATTCTTGTTTACTGATGTTCACCTTGTGGTGTAGTTATTAGTATTATTTACGGTTACTACGGAGGTACAGGTTCGGTTCCTGACTCTGCCAAGGAATTTAATTCTTGTCTGAGGGCTGGAAAGGGGTACGCTCAGCCTAGTGAGGCAGAACTGAAAAGAAATGGGGTTTCCTCCCACCTCTGGCATCCTGGAAGTGCTATTCCGTAATGTTTCACTTCTTCTTGAGGGAAATGTCTGGATTGTAGCTAAATCAAGACCACGACTGCCTTCCACACAAATGCTAATCCCAATTACATATACACACACTACGCCATTAGCGGGACATGGGTTGTCTGACGGATTCCACACACACACACCCACGTACATGGGCTACATGACCACGGTGTCACAAAGCCCTTAAATGAATCAACAACAACGGACAGAAATGACATCCAAGGATGCAAAATATACAATCCGCTATAAATAGCCCAAATGCCCAAATCTATGATTTTCTTACAGAATAAATAAACCGGGACACAGATATACAGTGTGTCATTGAAATACAGGAAACTCATTAAACCGGTGACAGAAGATAATATTCTAAACAATAATCTTCAAGAAATCTTGGGGAAATTAATTCGCAAAGCTTCAGTCAATGTGTTGGAAAAGTTTATAGGCTGAATAGCTGCAGCATGTCCGGAGTTTGGATCCCAGCGCTGATAGCAGCTTTTCTGAGTGTGTTGTTTCCCGAGTATGTTCACACTTTCTGTAGGCAAATGCCGGGATAGTACCTAACTTGAAGTCCTACCTACCCCAATCCCGACTCTAACATGACAGCTGCACATACTATCACAGCCACCACAGAAACACGGGTGATCAGAAAAATACAACACACACCCAACTACACGGAGCTGATGACTAAGTGTCCTAAGCCCCTAAATGAACAACAACCCAATTTGCTTGCTATACAAGACGAGCACTTATATCAGCTAACATTCTCCCTTCCTCATGCTTCGATTACGCAACAACTTCATTGCACAGCCTTTGCCCCGCCTCTAGGTCCACTGGGTACAGTAGACATAGTCTGCATTTTCTGCCTGAAGAGTTGCTGTAAAACCTATAAACATTGACTTTTTTAAAAATTTAAAGTAAGCCTCCGTGGCTTAGGCGGCAGCACGCCGGCCTCTCACCGCTGGGTCCGTGGTTCAAATCCCGGTCACTCCATTTGAGATTTGTGCTGGACAAAACGGAGGCAGACAGGTTTTTCTCCGGGTACTCCGGTTTTCCCTGTCAAAATTTCATTCCAGCAACACTCTTCACTATCATTTCATTTCATCTGTCATTCATTTAGTGATTGCCCCAGAGGAGTGCGTCAGGCCTCGACAGCCGGCACAGTTCATATCCTCGCCGTTAGATGGGGGGCTTTATTCATTCCATTCCTGACCCGGTCGGAGACTGGAAGCAGGCTGTGGATTTTCATTTTTCATTTTTGAATTTACAGATAGGTGATAGGTTGTTTAGAATTGTCTCTTCTATCTCTCGGTTAACAGACTTTCTTTATGTCTATTACAGCCTGTATAATACAGCACATCGTCAGTTGTGAATTTTCAGTCTCTTAATACAAATTTACCCAAATGACTGAAACAAATTACATGTATTAATTATAATCATTATGGGCGTTGAGTATTTCTTTGGAAGCCATTCATGCCTGTATCATTGTCCCATAATGCTGAGTGGTGGTTCTCCATCAATAACGGAAATTAGAGCAAGTGACTTCCACTTTCTAATCGGTGACATGAATGACGATCACACTCATACTAATTAGGGCCCCACGAACAGATGAAAGGCCGAGTATTGCCAGTGAGAGTGCTCGAGTGGCCACTCAATGCAGAGCTTTGCCATGCATGACGTCCAATACAGAGTGAAGAGGAAGAGAAAATCATGTTGCTAGCACTTGTCGTCGATCATATCACTATATGTGTGTGATGGGAATACATAGGCTACCACTGCCAACTAGCACTCTTTCTACTTGATTCACAAATGTTTGTCGTTGTCGTTGAAGTTATGGTTGTTGTTTTTGTTCCAGCAATTGTTGTTGTAGTAGTAGTTATTGCAGCTGTTGTTGGTATTAGTATTTTTAATTTCTTTCGTTTCAGTTATCTAGGGACCACGCTATTTCATCTGCTATCTCCCTCGATCCCTAACATTTGCCCTGTGTACCCGCATTCTTCTTCGGTGAGCTTCTTTCTTTTCTTCTGTTCACATCTTTTCTGTTTTCATTTTGGGTTTTGGCTAAAAATTCTTTATTTCCCCAAGTTTTTGATGTGTAACATCTTTCCACTCGGTATCTGGATATTTTTGATGCGCTCGGTAGCTGGACATTTTTGTGGGTGTGATTTTGGAAAAGGGGCGGAAATGGATTGGACGGAAGTGCATGGGACGGAAACAATAAGCACACGTGGTGGCGGAGATCGGTACAACGACGTACTGTAGGTAGTGTGGCTATGGGTAATTGTATATCGCATACAGTTTAGTTCAAGGTTTGGAGACCCCATTTAAGATATTCCCACAATAAATCATCTTCAAGTTGTCGTTCTTTGGTGTGAAAATATTCATTTTATCATATTTGCTGAAAACAATTACGATTTATTAACTCTTCATACTTTTGCTGTATTCTTATCTAATGTGAGCACTCGATGTACTGTCGGCCATTTGGCTATGTGGAATCAATATCGCTTCAACAAACACTCCAAACAACGTGGGAATTCACTATGTTAACGCCGACTACTAACAATAATTGAAACTTCGTTGGTCTAAACATATCACTGGGAGAAACACATTTAATATACTTTCCGCACACCTAATTTTTAATCGCGCCTATATTTGGCAGTGCGCTCTGTCGGCTAAACGAGGCCATTTTCAATAACATCGCTGGCATGGGTTCACTAACTGGCCGGTATAGAGCGCAGCTCGCATCAAGTAGGCAGTGATTGCTTCCGCCACGGCAAATAACAATTATGATTCATTACGGTCAGGATTTGGCACTGGAGTTATACAAGTAGTTATTTCAATGATCAACAGTGTTCACTGTCAACAAGGGATTTGCGTTCCCGGGACACACATAGTAGGATAACATGTCACATGTTACACATCATATGCGACTACTGTAAGGCTCGTATAATTTTAGGTAGATTTCATTAGAAAGCTAACTATTGCAATGGGTCCCATGTTTCGACTTCCGGAAAATTTCGACATATCTTCGCGTTTCACATCCCCCAGACCCCAAAACCACCGTCAGTTCAAAAGTTTATATATAATTTATGTATGTATATATGTATATTTATATATATCTCTTATATAAAAACAAGTGTCCTGACTGACTGACTGACTGACTGACTGACTCATCATCGCCCAGCCAAAACTATTAAAGTTAGAAACATGAAATTTTGGGGATATGTTCGTGGTAAGTCGAAAATGCGCACTAAGAAAGGATTTTTGGATATTCAGGTTCTAAAGGTGTCTTAAGGGGGTACACATGCATTTCATTGAATAGCAATATCTCCGGCTTGGTTTCATTGAGGGACGTGATACTCGGCATATAAACGTATCATTAAAAATAAGAAGACACGTGTCTGAGGGTTTTTCGATGTGGTGTATATTATGAGGTGAAAGGGGTGAAAAGTGGGGGTTGAAGGGTTCCTAACGGAGCGTGTATCTCTTAAACGACATAGGCGAGGAGTTTGAAACTCAGCGGAAAAAAATCAGCTTAAAAAATAAGTAAATAGGTGTTTGACCGTTTTTTCATAAATCGAATTTAAGGGGCCCATGGGGAGGGGTGAAATTCTGAAAAAAGAAAATTGAAAGATACAAAGTCCTAACACACTCATCATCGCCCAGCCTAAATTATTGAAGTTAGAAACAAGACATTTTGGGGATATGATCATTATATGTCCAAACCGTCCACTAAGGGAGGTTTTTTGGATATTCAGGCTCTAAAGGGGTGTTAAGGGGGTAAAACCTGCATTTCATTGAATAACAATAACTCCGGATTGGTTTCATTTGTGGATGTGATACTCGGCATATAAACTGATCATTAAAAATAAGAAGACACGTGTCTGAGGGTTTTTCGATGTGGTGTATATTATGAGGTGAAAGGGGTGAAAAGTGGGGGTTGAAGAATTCCTAACGGAGCGTGTATCTCCTAAACGACATAGGCGAGGAGTTTGAACTCAGCGGAAAAACATCAGCCTAAAAGATAAGTAAATAGGTGTTGACCGTTATTTTTTTCATAAATCCAATTTAAGGGGCCCATGGGAAGGGGTGAAATTCGGGGGGGGGGGGGGGCGGGGCGGGGGACAGGAAAGAAAGTGTCCTAACTGATTGACTGACTCACTCACTCACTCTTCAATCTCAGGAAGTGAAAACTGCTTAAAAATAAGTAAATAAGTGTTCGACAGTTTCTTTTTCATAAATCAAATTTAAGGGGTTCATGGGGAGGGGTGAAATTCTGGATAAAAAAATGAAAGAAAATGTCCTGACTCACTCACTCACTCACTCATCATCGCCCAGCCAAAATTAATGAAGTTAGAAACATGACATTTTGGGGATATGTTCGTTGTATGTCAAAACCGTACACTAAGGGAGGATTTTCGGATATTCAGGTTCTAGAGGCGTCTTAAGGGGGTTGAACCTGCATGGGAAGGGGTGAAATTCTGGGGGGGGGGGGGGGGGCAGGAAAGAAAGTGTCCTAACTGATTGACTGACTCACTCACTCTTCAATCTCAGGGAGTGAAAGCTGCTTAAAAATAAGTAAATAAGTGTTCGACAGTTTCTTTTTCATAAATCAAATTTAAGGGGTTCATGGGGAGGGGTGAAATTCTGGAGAAAATGAAATGAAAGAAAATGTCCTGACTCACTCACTCACTCATCATCGCCCAGCCAAAATTAATGAAGTTAGAAACATGACATTTTGGGGATATGTTCGTTGTATGTCAAAACCGTACACTAAGGGAGGATTTTCGGATATTCAGGTTCTAGAGGGGTCTTAAGGGGGTTGAACCTGCATTTTATTGAATAACAATATATCACGAGTGGTTTCATTTGTGGATGTGATACCCGGCACATAAACTAATCATTAAAAATAAGCAGACATGTGTCTAAGGGTTTTTCGATGTGGTGTATATTATAAGGTGAAAGGGGTGAAAAGTGGGGGTTGAAGGTTTCCTAACGGAGCGTGTATCTCTTAAAAGACATAGGTAAGAAGTTTGAAACTCAGCGGAAAAAATCAGCTTAAAAATTAAGTAAATCGGTGTTCGAACGTTTTTTCATAAATTCAACTTAAGGGGCCGATGGTGTGGGGTGAAATTCTGCGAAAAAAGGAGAGAAAGTGTCCTAACTGACTGACTAACTCACTCACTCATCAAACTCAGGGGAAAAAGACAGCTTAAAAATAAGTTAATAGGTGTTCGAGCGTTTCTTCATAAATTCAATTTAAGGGGCCCATGGGGAGGGGTAAAATTCTGGTAAAAATAATTGAAAGAAAATGACCTGATTGACTCACTCACTCATCATCGCCCAGCCAAAATTATAGAAGTTAGAAACATGAAATTTTGGGGATATGTTCATTGTATGTCGAAAAAGTCCACTAAGGAAAGATTTTTGGATATTCTGCTTCTAAATGGGTGTTAAGGGGGTAAACCTGCATTTAATTGAATAACAATATCTCACGAGTGGTTTCATTTGGGGATGTGATACTTGGCATATAAACCAATCATTAAAAATAAGCTGACACATGTCTAATGATTTTTCGATGTAATGTATATTAAGAGTAAAGGGGTGAAAAGTGGGGGTTGAAGGATTCCTAACGGAGCATGCATCTCCTAAACGACATAGGCGAGGAGTTTGAAACTCAGAGGAAAACAATCAGCTTAATAATAATAAATAAATAAATAAATAAATAAATAAATACATAAATAAATAATTTAATAAATAGGTGTTCGACCGTATTTTCATAAATCCAATTTAAGGGGCTCATGGGGAGGGGTGAAATTCTGGAAGAAAAACGTCCACTAAGGAAGGAATTTTGGATATTCACTCTCATCGACCAACCAAAACTATTAAAGTTAGAAGAATGATATTTTGGGATTATGTTTGTTGTGCGTCGAAAACGTCTACTAAGGAGGGATTTTTGGATATTCAAGTTCTAAAGGGGTGTGAACGGGGTTAAACCTGCATTTCATTGAAGAACAATATGACACGACTATGACGCGAGCGAAGCCGCGGGTACCTGCTAGTATATATATATGTATATCAGTTTCTTGTGGACACGATAACTGCGGTAATTTTGCCCCCAATCACTTTGAATTTTTTACATAATAAGTGTCCCATTAAATTCTCGGTCGAGTTCGTTAATGGGCAAAATCGGTCAAAGGGGGTGAAAATGGGGGGCTTTTTTTCGAAAAAGTGAAATATCACTATAACTCTCTTAATACATGAAATATCGAATCCATTCAAAGTTCATAATATGTGTCGGATAAGTGCCAAAAATTTATGTCAAATAAGTTTTTTGATAGCACCAACCATTGACCAAAGGGGTGGAAAAAAGTGGGTTTTTCGGGAAACATTAATCATATCTCTCTTAATAGGCACAATATCAAAACCGTACAAAATGGAAAATATTCCCCTAATAATTACCTAAAACTTTTGTCTGAACGAAATTTTGATATGACCCACCATTACGCCAAGGGATGAGAAAAACGATTTCGGAATTAAAGAAAATGCCAAGTGCCATCAGAGGTTACCATGACAACGCTTCTAAATTGATCAGGGATGAGCTATCAGAGGTTGCCAAGACAACGCCATTAACGAGATCACATTCATTTTTAGCCTACTTTTCACACTTTGCAAAAATGAGGAAAAAGTAGACTTATGAGATCGATCCGGGAAAATGTGTCCGTCTGTCTGTCTGTCCTTCTGTCTGGCTGGCTGTGTGTGTGTGTGTCCCCCCCCCCCCCTTATCAACTCCTAAACGGCTGCAGCAATCGAAACCAAATTTAGTATGAGTAAAGATGAATACCGGAATATCTCAATCCCATATTTGAAAAAGATGTCAGTGCTACCAACTGCTAAAAAAACGCATTAGAAATTTGAGCTCCATGTTGGATATCATGGAAGGCATACATGGGAGCAATTCCAAAATTGGCACACACGTAGATAATACTATTTCAGTTTAATTTCCAGGAGGCCATACATGACAGTGTTGCCAAAATAATTTTAAGCATTCTGATAGGTCCAATTTTTAAATGCACATAACTTCTACACTATCAATTGGATTTCAACCAAATTATGTATGTAATATAAGCACATAATCAGGTATGACTGAGCGTATTATTAAGAGCCACCAGGGCTGCCAACTGTTAATAATTGTTCTCTCTACTTTTTATCCAAATACCAATATATCAGAAAGTATGCAAGCCGACAGCTTTAAACTATGCACGCGTATAGTACCTGACATTTTACATTAATTTGGAGTATCTTATATACGTCAGTTCTACCGACATGATTCTAAGCCTACTGATAGGACCAATTTTTAAATACATGTAACTTCTATACTGTCAGTTGGATTTCAACCAAATTTCGTATGTGCTATGTGTAATATAACAGATATGACTATAAGTATTCTTATGAGCAATTAGGGCTGCCAACTGTTAATAAATGGTGTCTATATTTTTAGCCTACTTTCGATTTTTGCAAAAAATGAAAGTAGACTTATGAGATCAACACAGGGCGAAAAAAGTGTGTCTGTCTGTGTGTGTGTGTGTATGTGTGTGTGTGAGTCTGTGTGTGTGTGTGTCTGTGTGTCTGTGTGTGTGTGTGTGAGTGTGTGTACTCTGAATGTCTGTCCCCCCCTATCAATTCGAACACGGTGAATGCGAATTGAACGAAATTTGGTACAAAGGTAGCAGTAGCAAAGGACACCTCAGTGTCATGTTTTATATCGCCGCCATCTTGACGGAAACGTAATGGCGGCCACACAAATGTTCAAAGCTTAAATCAAATTACGACTAACCTAATCATCCGATCTCTACCAAATTTTGCAACGACATACCTTTATGGGGGGAGCATCCTTTGACCAAACCAATAGGTCATCAGCGTAATAGTTTGCGGATGGCGGCCATCTTTGTGTGAAAATCGATTCCCCCTATTAATTCGAACACGGTGCAACCGAATGGAACGAAATTTGGTACAGAGGTAGTACTAACAAAAGGCACCTCAGTGTCATGTTTTATATCGCCGCCATCTTGACGGAAACGTAATGGCGGCCACACAAATGTTCAAAGCTTAAATCAAATTACGATTAACCTAATCATCCGATCTCTACCAAATTTTGCAACAACATACCTTTATGGGGGGAGCATCCTTTGACCAAACCAATAGGTCATCAGCGTGATAGTTTGCGTATGGCGGCCATCTTTGTGTGAAAATCGATTCCCCCTATTAATTCGAACACGGTGCAACCGAATGGAACGAAATTTGGTTCAGAGGTAGTACTAACAAAAGGCACCTCAGTGTCATGTTTTATATCGCCGCCATCTTGACGGAAACGTAATGGCGGCCACACAAATGTTCAAAGCTTAAATCAAATTACGATTAACCTAATCATCCGATCTCTACCAAATTTTGCAACTACATACCTTTATGGAGGGAGCATCCTTTGACCAATCTAATAGGTCATTCACCTGATAGTTTGCGGATGGCGGCCATCTTTATGTCAAAATTGATTCCCCCTATTAATTTGAACACGGTGGAACCGAATGGAACGAAATTTGGTACAGAGGTAGCACTAGCAAAGGGCACCTCAGTGTCATGTTTTATATCGCCGCCATCTTGACTGAAACGTAATGGCGGCCACACGAATGTTCAAAGCTTAAATCAAATTACGATTAACCTAATCATCCGATCTCTACCAAATTTTGCAACTACATACCTTTATGGAGGGACCATCCTTTGACCAATCTAATAGGTCATTCGCCTAATAGTTTGCGGATGGCGGCCATCTTTGTGTCAGAATCGATTCCCCCTATTAATTCAAACACGCTGAAACCAAATGGAACGAAATTTGGTATAGAGGTAGCACTAGCAAAGGGCACCTCAGTGTCATGTTTTATATCACCGCTATCTTGATGGAAACGTAATCGCGGCCACCCAAATGTTAAAAGCTAAAATGTAATTACGACCAACCTAATAATCTAGTCTCTACCTAATTTTGCAACACCATATCTTTATGTGGGAAACATATTCTGACCAAACTGCAAGAACATCAGCCCAATAGTTTGCAGATGGTGGCCAAGTATGTGTGCAAATCGATTCCCCCTATCAATTCAAACACGGTGAAACCGAATTGAACGAAATTTGGTACAGAGGTAGCACTAGCAAAGGGCACCTCATATTCATGTTTAATATCCCTATAGCACGTTGTATTTCAACAAGCTACTACAACCAACATTCAATCATACTCCTTGAAAAGGACAAAGAGTTATAACAATACCCATGCATTTAGGAGAAAGTAGGCTATATGTTCTTTAGTTAACATCTTGTTTACCCTAATATCAATATATCAGAAAGTATGCAAGCCAACAGGTCTATACTTTGCATACGTATAGCACCTGACATTCTAGATTAATTTGGAGTAATTAATATAAGTCAGTGATGCCAACATGATTCCATGCCTGATGATAGCTCCAATTTTAAAATACATATAACTTCTATACTAAAAATGGATTTCATCCAAAATTGGCACAAAAATATATCATAATATTTCCGATTATTTCTGACTAGCATACGCATGACATTGTTGCCAACGTGCTTTTACGTGTGCTGATAGATCCAATGTATAACTCCATGTAACATCCTTTGGACTTCAACCACATTTTGTATTCTGTACCTTAAGAGATGGAATTAAGAATATATTCAGTCACCAGGGCTGCCAACTGTATTGCTGTATTAGGCTACATTATGCCTAGTATACAGTATTTCGAACTAATTAAGACATTCCGATATTACCAACTTAATTTCGTCATTATTCTAGATAGGTTCATATAGTGTAGATTAATCATTGGCATGAATCTTAATTTTAAGAAAAGTAGGCTCTTTAGTTCCGCACGGAACTTCTTGTTCCATCTGAATATGTGGGAAGCGGCTAACTGGTAGCATGCTGAACTTCTACGCCCAAGGTCGCTGGTTCAAAACCGGCCAAAGTCGTCGGATTTTCTAAGAGAGCTAAAAATCCCTCAGCATGCTTTCCTTCGGAGGGGAAGTTCCAACGTCCATTGCAAGTTGCTGGTTGCGGTGGAATCTAGCAGCCAAGTTCACAGTAGGTGTCGTTGACGGTAGTATTTGGTACAAAATTAGGTACTACTACTTAAAATTGACCTTCTGCAGACCTTAACTGAATTAGAGACTAATACAGTCATCACAATTAACACCGTTTATCAGACAGACTCTACACACACCCAATGTACACGGGGTTACATGACCACGTTGTCGCAGCCCCTAAACTGAGGAACCAACCAACATCTCTGCGGGAGATAAAATTTTGCGCGAAGAAGTAACAGACTGTTAGATAGTTACACATCAGTTCCAAACCTTGCCTAAGGACATTGTGATCAAAAGTATTAAAATGAACCCCAAATATGACAAGAAAGTTACCATCCCCATAAGACAATAAAATGTTAAATATATGCATAGAAAGACGAAAATAGGTTAATTAACCTCCAATTGTAAAATACATTCTCGCAATAAATGAGGTCTGATCCACCTACGAAAACCTGCATATTTCGCCTATTTTAGCCTATCCTCTAGTCTGCCCGGTGAAATCTACCTCCGCCTTCCGGCGTGCCGAGAGGAATTTTTTATTCTTCAAAGGGTCATGCACCAAGATGTCCTCATGTGATATCCCCAGTTCTTGTAGGTCTTTCTCCAGCTCTGTAAACCACATCCCCTTGGTTTTCTATCCCACAAAGTAGGCACAGATTCGATTAGACAATCTTCCGGAGCTTATTAGTACAAAGTGGCCATAGAAAGAGATTTTGCTTTTGCGTACGGCGTCTGTTATCTTCTCCACGTGAAGATATACTGTAGTTCATGGTTGTGTCGCCCTCGGTACTTTCCTTGTTCTTTGACCGAGCCCAAGATCTATCTCAAGATCTTTCTTTCTTTGGCTTCCAGTTGTTCTGCCAGGCCTTTCTTATTCATCGCCAGGCATTCTGATGCATATAACGCCTCCGGTACAGTAGTGCCTAGGCTTGGCTTTGAAGAACACTGATCACTTATTGTAGGTGTCTTTGGTTAGACGGTAATACATTTCCATTTAGTTGTTCTTTCTTCCTTTCTTTCTTTCTTCCTTTCTTTCTTTCATTCGTCGTTATGCCCATTCAAAGAGCGCGTTTGAACTTGTTAGTTGGCCTGGTGGTTTTCGCCTTCTTATTCTCCCAAAATCTCTTCATGAATGCACTGTGTTGCATCTTGCGTTCTGTCGATCACTTCCTACCAGTTTTCTTTATGGGATTCTCCCTAAATTTATGGTTGGCTACCTTTTCCCTAAAAGCTCCACGATTGTCTATGATGTCGTCTGTGATATTCATTTCTTGTAGGTCCGCCTTAGTTTCTTCTAGCCATTTTATCTTGACCTTCTTTGAGTTGATTACTTTGAATAATCTGTTAGTGAGTCTGTCGCTGTTCATTCTGTAGATAAGGCCATAGAAATTCTGGCGTCGCTTCCTTACGGCATCAGTGAACCTGTCAGTGAAGGAGTAGAGGTCCGCTGTTCTCCTCCCACATTCCATTTTCTCTCGTCGACCATAAATTTTCCGTTCATTTTGCTCAATGTCTGCAAGTTTAGAGTGGCCACCCATGCATACGGTTTCTGAGGCATATAAGGCTTCCGGCAATACAACTGTCGTGTAGTGTCGTAATTTTGCATTACGCAAGCAAGCAAGCTTGTAGTTTAACGTAACCGTTAATCTCGAGATCATGAGCCACGGGACCTCCTTTTTACGTGGAATCCGAACCACAGGACATGGCATTTCACTTCGAAAATCTCACATGCATTGACCGGAAATCGAACCCGGAACGCCTTGGTGAGAGGCATACAGCTAGACCGCTGAGCCACCACGCCCCCCTACGCAATATGACTCTTTTGTTGTAGTAATTCCATGTCAGTCTGTACGCCTTATGGAGTTTGGTGGTTCTTTCTACATAGGCACTGCTGTCTAGTCCTGATGGTAATATGATTTCTCCAAGATATGTTGTTGTTGTTATTATTATTATTGTTGTTGTCGTCGACGTTATAGTTGTTGTTGTTGGGAATAGTCGTGTTGGTGACAGCGTTGCATTAAGATTTCTGTGAAGAAATATAATAGCTTATTTTCATACATCCTACTTTCGTTAACTGTCTCTACCAACATACTAAATTTCAGTTTGATTGCTGTAATAGATTCGTAGATATTGAAAACCGTCTAATATTTCGGATGATCACCATGTTGGATTTTTATATACGTAGTTTGTTGGAGTTATCTACTGTTACATGAAGATTATTGTGTACGTGTAGTATTCAAACTTCAATCGCATGATTAGGACACAAGAAGTAAAAACAAGATTTAAAAAGTTCGCACAGCTGCCATCTTGTGGTTATGGAAACAATTGAAATAAATTAAATGCCAGTGGATTAACATTTGTATAAGCACTTACTGTAACAAGTTTCACTGCACTCGGATAGTTAAATTGCGAGTTAACAGGTTTTTGAAAGTCACATACGTGAACTTTCAGTAGTGCCCGTTATGACCGTAGAAAAGGTCAGTGTGATATCACTAATAGTTTCGAAGATATAGAATGTCGGTGAATTATTTTGTACAGCCGCCACGTCGGATTGGTGAGACCTAATAAAAAAGTTAGAACTGTGGATTTGTCCACACTCCCTTCACGAAAATGCCGAGATAGTACCTTATTTCTTGTTCCTGGGCACCTACCCCATTCCGGACGATTTAATTTGAAGGACACGTTCGGGTTAGAACAAAATTGAACTATGTCCTTCCCGAGTTTCATTGAAATCGTTCCAGCTGTTTAGATTTAATTAGGGAGGGACACACACACGCAAACACACACACATACACACACACACACACGGACCAAAGGTGATCTAATAAGCCTGTGTTTTCATAAATTTCTTGTTTCTTACAATATAAAAACAGACTTCCTACGGTTTAAGAAGTCCATCTTCTGATTCCTGGCACAATTGTTTTAGGTACCTACAGCGTTTTTGAATATTCCGCACATCTTGAAACTTGGTCAAACATTTGAAGAAAAACCTGTGAAAATATGGGTTTGATTACCTCTTCAGCTATCCTAGATGTGGATAACATTGGGATAGCCCATTTCTGCTTCGGGTAAATACTGGTTTAGAGCCTAACTTAAACCCACGCCCATCTCCCTGTCAAGCCTATCCTCCATTACAAATCCTCACACTACTACAGCCATCATTAAGACACAGGTTTTCAGACAGATTCCACACACACCCAAATACACGGTGCTACATGACTACGATGATCGAAGACGACTAGCAGAGAACTAAGGCCAACTTAGCTCATACTGGAAGTTGTCTTGAGAAGATACATCAGTCAGTGATATTTAAGGTATCATGATAAAAGGCGATTCATGTAGGAGTTCAGTCCAACGACAGCTGACTGCTGCCAGCTATCCCATGAGAGCTGCTGACAGGTGAATGAACTGTAATCATTTCCTCCAATCTATATAATTTTAATCGTAGTGTAGTTTGGTTTGTCTCAGTGGTAACTACTTCTTGTATGAATATCTTACAGCCTAACACCCCCCACATAATTTTATTTAAATATAATCCTAATTAACTCCTTCAACAAATGACTAGTGTGGCCGACAGTAGCCCGCATCGTTGTTGTTGTTTGAGTCTTCAGTCTTTTGACTGGTTTGATGCAGCGCTCCAAGCCTCCCAGTCCTGAGCTAATCGTTTAATCTATACATAGCTACCACACCCTACGTCCGAGGCAATCTGTTTAACATATTCTAACCTTGGTCCATCCCTACAGATCTTGTTCTCGACCCTTCCTTCCATACCCAAGCTTGCTATTCCTGGGTGTCTTATTATGTGTCCCACCAACCTATCTCGTCTCTTCATTAGCAGTCGCCAGAAACATCTCTCCTCTCCTACTAGTCTTAATACCTCTTCGTTTGTAACCCTATCTACCCATCTGATCATCATTCTCCTGTAACACCACATTTCAAACGCTTCAATTCTCCTCTCTTCTGCTACACCAATAGTCCAAGTTTCACTTCCATAGAGCGCCACGCTCCTGACAAAGGCCTTCAGAAATGACTTCCTAACACCTAACTCTATATTCGATGTCAACAGATTCCTTTTCTGCAGAAATGCTTTCCTTGCCTGAGCTAACCTACTTTTTATATCCTCTTTGCTTCGTCCATCACTGGTTATTTTGCTTCCTAAGAAACAGAAGTCTCATACTTCCTTTAGTTTTTCACCTGCCAATTTAATGTCTATAGAGGATTCTGATTTATTTCGGCTGCAAGCCAATATTTTTGTTTTGTTTTACATTTATTCATTTTCATCATCAATTCTTTCCTCGAGACGGAGTCCATACCATTCAAAAACTCATTCAAATCCTCAGCGTGTTGGCCAAGATGACTATGTAATCGGCAAATCTCAGAGTTGAAATTATTTTTCCTTGAATCTTCACTCCCACTCTAAATTTTTCCCACGTCGTACCATTAACTAATTATTAACCAATACCAATTTATTACATATGGCAAATCACTAATTAAATCAACTAACCCCCCCCCCCCCCCAACTTCATTGCACAGGGTGAGGAGCGCTTGAGACGCACCGATACCTGTAACACAAACGCAGCTGGCTTGCTCGCTTCGGTCGCAGCCACCCCCTTTAGAGATTACATATAGCAGTGCGCTTTGTCCAATCACTTGTCAGATGCCGAGAGTTCTCCAGTTCACACATTCAATTTATCCTCGTTAATTCACGCAACGGTCCGCATTATATCAGCCAGTAAGAACGTACTTATTACAGCTATTAAGTCATGTACTGTACCAACAGTGAAAGCTTAGATAGAAGAAGTAAAGATTGCTTTGAAGCCATATTTTCCACTGTTACCTTATTAGCCTACTTTCGATTTTTGCAAAAAATGAAAGTAGACTTATGAGATGAACACAGGGCTAAAAATTGTGTGTCTGTGTGTGTGTGTGTGTGTGTGTGTCTGTGTGTGTGTGTGTGTATGTGTGTGTGAGTCTGTGTGTGTGAGAGTGTGTACTCTGAATGTCTGCCCCCCCCCTATCAATTCGAACACGGTGAACCCGAATTGAACGAAATTTGGTACAAAGGTAGCACTAGCAAAGGAAACCGCAGTGTCATGTTTTATATCGCCGCCATCTAGACGGAAACGTAATGGCGGCCACCCAAATGTTCAAAGCTTAAATCAAATTACGGCTAACATAATCATCCGATTTCTACCAAATTTTGCAACAATATACCTTTATGGGGGGAGCATCCTTTGACCAAAATAGTAGGTCATCAGCCTAATTGTTTGCGGATGGCGGCCATATTTGTGTGAAAATCGATTCCCCCTATTAATTCGAACACGGTGAAGCCGAATGGAACGAAATTTGGTACAGAGGTAGCACTAGCAAAGGGCACCTCAGTGTCATGTTCTTAATCGCCGCCATCTTGACGGAAACGTAATGGCGGCCACACAAATGTTCAGAGCTTAAATCAAATTACGACTAACATAATCATCCGATCTCTACCAAATTTTCCAACAACATACCTATTATGGAGGAAGCATCCTTTGACCAAACTAATTGGTCATTAGCCTAATAGTTTGCGGATGGCGGTATCTTTGTGTGAAAATCGATTCCCCCTATTAATTCGAACACTGTGAAACCGAATGGAACGAAAATTGGTACAGAGGTAGCACTAGCAAAGGGCACCTCAGTGTCATGTTTTATATCGCCGCCATCTTGACGGAAGCATAATCGCGGCCACCCAAATGTTTAAAGCTTAAATCTAATTACGACCAACCTAATAACCTAGTCTCTACCAAATTTTGCAACAACATACCTTTATGTGGGAAGCATATTCTGACCAAACTGCAAGATCATCAGCCCAATAGTTTGCAGATGGTGGCCAAGTATGTGTGCAAATCGATTCCCCCTATCAATTCAAACACGGTGAAACAGAATTGAACGAAATTTGGTACAGAGGTAGCACTAGCAAAGGGCACCTCAGTGGCATGTTTAATATCCCTATAGCACGTTGTATTTCAACAAGCTGCTACAACCAACATTCAATTATACTCCTTGAAAAGGACAAAGAGTTATAATACCCATGCATTTAGGAGAAAGTAGGCTATATGTTCTTTATTGAGCATCTTTTTATTCAGTAAAGTCAATTAATAAATGATGACATAAATAGATATACCTAACGAGCATATTAACTATCCTATTCTCCGTTAATTTATATTGGATTTGATTCTTTCTCTATCACGATCTTTTATTTTTCAGACTTTGCAATACATACATTATTTTATTAACCATGTATTTGATTCCAGAGTTCCAGAGTAAGTGGATATTGTGACAGACCATAAAGACTCTATATAGTCGTTGAAATTCATATAAATGATCAAAGATGACCCAAGCCCCTAATACGAATTCATTACAACTGAATACCACTCAATTCATTGAGGGTTGGATGCATAATCATGTCAGTTTAATAGTACATTATGCAACGAGCCTTTATTGGCAATAATTAAGACTCGAGTATGTTTATAAAACGAGCTTAGCGAGTGTCTTAATTACCATTATAGGCGAGTTGCATACGACTGTTTATGTTCGACGGTAATTATATCTTTATTATATGTTTAAACATAAATATTCATAAATATCTGCCAGATTCAGTTACTTCAGTTAGTGAACAGGGCACGCTGGCTTTGCTGACTGAACAGAGCGCATGCGTGGGTCAAGGAACTTCGAAAGCAGAGATCATTTACTTTGATTGGCAATGTTAATGCAATTGTGTACAGCCTGCATGATGACTAGTGCCGTCCAGTTCTAGCATTCACTAGTATTGTCACCGAAGTCGTTTGCAAGCAATGCGCTGTGTAGAAATTGGAGTTGGGGATATTAAGCTACTACGCTATTCCTTGTCTCATATTCGCCAGTTTATTTAGGCGAACATATGGACGGTGCACTTTCCATGTCGGTAATTTATATAGAAGGATGCTGTGTTGCAAACTTCTGGTCGCAGATTCATACATTTCTTGAATAATTTTCATAATTTTCTTGTTACCGTAAAGGTTCGTGCTGATTTTGTCTTTGTGTTTGGGATTGAAACTACAATGGTTGATCCGATATCCAATTTGAACTTTCAAATCATGTAATTCATGTCCGACATGTTGCATTTTGAGCGCATGCGTGAAGCTATCTTTACCTAATTGGTCATACAATTGTTTCTTGATCTCTGATTGGTGGGAGAAACTGCATCATAATGAAAACTTGAACTATAATGAGCCTCATTATAGTACAGTTTTCTTACATATGATATTTACATTTCGCCATGGTCGAACAAAAAAGTATAATATGAAACTAGACGCTTTAAACTTTGCGTGGGGCAACATTTTTCTCTGTATTATACTTATTGAAACTGTTAGAGGCAATTGTTTGGAAAGTCACTCGCTGAATCAAGGTGGCGTGCCATTCAGCAAGAGATAGCACTGCAGTGCAATGCGTGATAGAAGGCACGCTATGCGACAGCCATGCTATGTTAGAAGATACATAGACTGCGTGCACATGGAGGAGATATATATTTAAGTTAATATAGAGTATTCGTGCCTTGAAGATTAACTTAAAACATTGTAGAGAGAAAAGAAACTTTCTGTTATTGACAATTATGCATTACGGTCTGCCAACAATACGGAAGCCCAATTATCTTGGGTGGCTAAAATTAATATTTTCTTAACAAATATCCCAAATTAAATATTTAAAAATTGTACACTTCTTACATAGAAATAGTGAGGGAGATAATATATTTCATTCGTCAAGTGAGCATCATCGGAACCAGATCCACAATCATAAATAAAAGCCAACTAGTGCTACTCAATCACTGTAGGGTACCACACAAACTTATGCGGTTATGGTGTGCTTCTGAAAGCAGCACAGTCCACTGGAATATTCGCTCTAGATTGGTATGGGCTAACCTGTGTTGTTGTAGCACAATATTCGTGGAAAATTACTACTTATCTATAGCTCTAGTACAGAGCTCTTGTCGTTGAATTATATCATAGTTAAAGTAGCCGCACGTGCGTTCGTAGAATAGTGGTGGCGTGCCAAGATATTTTGTGACTGGCATTGTGGGTGTTTCGCAACGAGTTAGTGGTAGTATTTTTCTTTCTGTTTATGATAGCACATATTAATTAACCTAGATATAATGATGTTCGCTTGAAGAACGAAGCATACCTTCATCCCAATTATTTCAAGAAGTAAAGTATGTAACTTAATTTGTAAATATTTAGTTTATTTAAGGTGTGCATGTACAATATATTAACTAAACCACCCAAGGCATTTCATACTGCAATGTCAAGGATCGCCAACCTTCGTTTGGAGACGGCGTGTTAAGAAAAAGAAGGCAATTGGTCTTCCCTATTGCGTGTTCAACGACTGAAAACCATTTAAATGTAGATTCTAAAGGCAACACCGAGTAAAAGGCTGCTATGTTTTCAGTGTATCGGTTGCTAAATGTAGAAGGATTTTGTATTCAGATCATTTTAATAGATCGTCCATGGAACGCTATTATCGTACCGAAAACTAACTACTATATCTCACGGTATCTCCGATGAATCACAACTGAATCGCTAGGTGCAGAAACCTCTTATGTACATTTGTTGCGATTTTACAGTGGAAGGAGAAACTGAATTAGTCTACAAGTAGAATTAAAATTAGCATCTTTGCATTCACCTGGAAAGAATATGGGGGGTGTGGGGGTGTGTGGGGGGGAAGAGCAAGAGAAAACTAGTCAGGATGTCAGCGCTGGAATTCAACTCCCTGCTGCACTGCTGGGTACCTTCAGATGAGCAAGGCAACTCTATGCTATAAGAATGTCGTATGCTTGCAGGAGCCATTGTTTAGATAGCACTACAGTAGATGGCAGCAACATCTGCATTCGTAGGACGTGCGTTTATGAGACATGTTCCAAGAAAGAGGTCTTGCTCTACTTTCTTCTCCGTCTGATCTCGTTCTGCCTGGCTCAAGTAAGGGGTCAGAATCTCAGACAGGGGAATGAGTGATCACAAAAAGCATTTACACAAAGAACAAGGAAATTCAGTCAAGTTACAAACATTGTCAGGTAAAGAAATCCCGATAGTAAAAATCCAAAGTACCGTACTACATTTTCTGATGGTAGTCTATATTTTTAGAAGCCTTCATAGGGACGAGAGGACTGCTTGAGATTTTAGTTCTCGCAGTGAAGAGGTGCAGGTGCGCTTCATAAAAACGCAGGTAGCGTGCAGTTCGCTACTACTGTGGGGGTCCGGGCACGGACACCAATTGCGCGCTGATAAACCAGCTTGGTGTCCTAGGCGAAACCCCACATGAGACACGGCACAAACCTTAAAAAAACTGCTGAGTATTACTATAATTTCTCCTTCTATCAACTCTTCATAACCAACGTCCCATATATCCCGTGGCACTACAGCCCATGAAGGGCCTAGGCCTACCAAGCGATTGCTTCCCATCCATTTGACCTGCAGATATTAGGGTGACGCGTGGTTAGCGCATCGGGTACCCACGATCGTTAATCTCGGATTTCGTGACCGGGGTGCTGCCTCACTATCAGACAGCTGCTCAATTATCCTCACGAGGCTGCGTGTACCCCATTTCAGATTCTAAAATCCCTGACGGAGCCGGGAATCGAACGCGGGGCCTCCGGGTGAGAGGGAGACGGGCTTCCCCAACACCACGGGGCCAGTTCTTCACAAACCAAATTGAAATTTAAATGCTTTTCAGTGGGTGAACAACATTGTACGAAAATTGTGATGTTATTTCCTAGGCCTGAACTCAAATTTGAGTTCAAATCAGACAGCGATTTGCTGGAAAAGCTTAACGAGAACGGACACCGCATCGCCCAAATTACCAGCTAAGTACTTTAATCCATCTGCAAGTTAGAAACACCATCCTGACGATTTACTAACTATTACAAATAATCAGATTAAGCAAGTAAACCTCTAGGTTAATAGCCTTCATAATTATCCTAACAAAACTAATATTATATTAACGAACCTAGCAAGTTCCGCAAGATTACCATAAACTTCTGTAAATTAAGGAGTGCATATATTTTAACCCAATAATTACTGCTAACTATACCTTAGCAAGGAAATCACATATGACTAACAAATCTTGACTAGTTGTGCAAGTTTAATAACCACTGCAACTCAAGGCTAAGTGTATATATTGTAAATACCATCACCCACACACTTGTAGACATAGATTTAATGGCCGAAGTGTAAAGGCTTTATTGTAGTTCAGAGGTTACACAATCCCTCAGATCGGGCTCCAATCAGAGCAAGCCTGGTGAGACAGTACAGACAGGAGGTAAGGATAGCACGTTCCTGAGATTGAAGGTGGCGCTGAGTAGTTAAACAATGCAGTTCAGTTTCTGAATTATTTTATTTATTTATCGTATGGCTTTTAGTGCCGGGCGTGTCTGAGGAAATGTTCGGCTCGCCTGAGTCTGTAGCTGCTTCCAGCGGACACCCTTATTGGGATGAGCTACAAGTTCCGTTCAATTTCAAGTAGTTCCAACTTTCGCTACCAGATATCAATGATACCTAGTAGTGAATGTTGGATCTTTGATAGAGCGTTCCGACGAAATCTAACCTAACAATTTAGCTTCACACAAGTTTAGTCTGTGAAAGGATCTTTTACATGCCATGAATCTCTGACATGGGACCACCGGCTTTACTTCCCCTCCGAAGGAAGGCATACTGAAGGATTTTTAACGCTCTTAAAAAATCCGACTGAACCCGCTATCATGGGCACTCCAGTTCAGCATGCTACCAACCACGCTCCTGCAACACAAACTACTGAATCAATGTAATGAAACTTGATCATCATTTACCTACATAAGATAAAATAGTTAAGTAACTGAAAAGGAATTTTCGTCTACTGATACCAACATTACAGTTAGTAATTTGTAGCTTATTTTCATTTATGAAAAAATAGGCTTATGAGACCACCTTTTGTCCGTGTGTTTATGTGTGTGTGTGTGTGTGTGCATCCGTGTCTGTCCCCATAATAAAATATAAACGTCTAAAGCGATTTCAATGAAACTCGCTAAGATCATATTACACCTTTGGCAGACTCCGACCGTGCCCTTCAAATTTTATTACGTCTCACAAATTCAAAATGGCAGAAGTGCGAAATATTTCACTAATATTCTATATATCCGAAACTCTTACAGATACCACGCTAAAATGTTGTACGGTCATTAAAAAAAACACAACTAGAAGTTCACATATGTGACTTTTAAGAACCTGTAAACTACTACACAAACATGGCGGCCAAGCTCATTTGAAACATTTGAATACACATTTCGCGCGATTCAACCATCCGAACGCAGTGAAACTTGGTACAGCCAATGTATATACACATTGTAATGCCATTCACATATAATTCATTTCAATTGTTTTCATAACCACAGGATGGCGGCTGTGCAAAATTTTTAAATCTCGTTTTTATTTCTTGTGATCTAATCATGCGATTGAAGTTTGAATAATACACCTACTCAATATTCTTCATGTAAGAGTATTAGCTCTAAGAGCTACATATATAACATCCAACATGGCGACCATCCTAAATATTTAGACGGTTCGTAATATCTACGAATCTATTACAGCAATCAAACTGAAATTTTGTAGGTTGATAGAGGCAATTAACATAAGTAGGATATATGAAAATAGGCTATAGGCCTATAGTTCTTCATGAACTACTTGTTTGAAAACAAAATATTAAGCAAACGTTACATTAATGACATAACTATCCAAGTTAAAGTGTGGATCATGAACACAATCGAAGAAGAGTTCATGGCTTGCAATTCAAATTATAACCATGATTCTATTGCTTAAAACATCTTATTGTAAATTTCCCTTTGATAAGTTTAATTTTTTTTATTGCAATGAATTATTTTTCAAGTTATATACATACTACAGTCATTACTCTATGTCAGATTAAGGCACATATGCTTATAAGGATACTGTGAAAATTTTTGTGAAGTTAAATTATAGGTTAGATTTGACTATCGCTCCTAGGTTCCAACGTTCTTCGCCACGAGCCGACTGTAGTGGCATCTAGTAACCAAGTTCAGAACTAGTTGGTCATTGACGGTGGCGTTTGGTAGCAAAAGTTGTAACAACTTGAAAATCGAATGTCTGCAGTCCTTACTTGAGTTAAAAACAGATAACACACACTAATACAGCCATCACCAGCTATCAGACAGATTCTACACACACCCAAAGTACACGGATCTACATGACCACGTTGTCGCAGCCCCTAAACTGATGAAACAACCAACCAGAAATCAATGGAAAATAACAAGTAATTTCTCGAATATATGCTGTCATGGTTGCAGCCGAAAATAATCTTAAAAGGAGTGAAAATTTAATCCCCAAACTCAATCATCAGCTAATATATAAGAGCATTCCAAACTATGTCATTTGACGTCATAATGCAAACGTGGAAATGCATTTGCCAGCGACTTCGTCTTACTGCATATAACAACGTTTAACTTGTTTCACCCAGTCGTTTTCTATTAGAAGTGAATAAAGACAGGGAAACAAACGTTAGATACGTCAAAATAACGCCAAGTTTTGGAGAAATTCGCAAAAAGAAACAAGAAGTTCCGTGACGAACTAAACAGCCTACTTTTCTTAAAATTTAAGATTCATGCCAATGATTAATCTATATGGATCTATCTAGAATAATGACGAAATGAAGTTGGTAATATCGAAATTTCTAATTACTTCGAAATACTGTATACCTGGCATAATGTAGCCTAATAGAGAACTACAGTTGGCAGCCCTGGTGACTGAATATATTCTTAGTTCCATCTCTTAAGGTACAGAATACAAAATTTGGTTGAAGTCCAATGAATAGCATGGACGTTACATGCAGTTAAACATTGGATCTAACAGCGCGCGTAAAATCGTGTTGGCAACAATGTCATGCATGTATTGGACAGAAATAATCTGAAATAATGTGATCTATTGTTGTGTCAATTTTGAATGAAATCCATTAGTTAGTATAGAAGTTACATGCATATTAAAATTGGACCTATCAGCAGGCTTAGAATCATGTTGGTAGCAATGAGGTATATAAGTTACTCCAAATTAATAGGCTATAGAATGTCAGTTACTATACGTGTGCATAGTTTAAAGCTGACGGCTTGCACACTTTCTGATATATGGGTATTTGGATTTAAAACAAGAAGATCCGTGACGAACTAAAGAGCCTACTTTTCTTAAAATTTAAGATTCATGCCAATGATTAATCTATATGGATCTATCTAGAATAATGACGAAATTTTGTTGGTAATATCGAAATTTCTAATAGAGAACTACAGTTGGCAGCCCTGGTGACTGAATATATTCTTAGTTCCATCTCTTAAGGTACAGAATACAAAATTTGGTTGAAGTCCAATGGATAGCATGGACGTTACATGCAGTTAAACATTGTATTTAACAGCGCGCGTAAAATCATGTTGGCAACAATGACATACATGTATTGGTCAGAAATAATCTGAAACAATATGATCTATTGTTGTGTCAATTTTGAGTGAAATCCATTAGTTAGTATAGAAGTTATATGCATTTTAAAATTGGACCTATCAGCAGGATTAGAATCAAGTTGGCAGCACTGACGTATATTAGTTACTCCAAATTAATCTAGAATGCCAGGTAATATACGCGTGCAAAGTTTAGAGCTATTGGCTTGCATACTTTCTGATATATTGATATTAGGTAACAAAAATAGAGACATTATTTATTAACAGTTAGCAGCCCTGGTTACTATTACGAATTTGCACTGACATATCTGTTATGGTACACATAGTACACACGAAATTTGGTTGAAATCCAAATGATAGTATAGAAGTTATATGTATTTAAAGTTGGAACTCTCAGCAGGCTTAGAATCATATTGGTAGCACTGACGCATATAAGTTACTCCAAATTAATGTAGAATGTCAGGTACTATACGTGTGCATAGTTTAAAGCTGTCGGCTTGCATACTTTCTGATATAAGGGTATTTGGATAAAAAAAAGTTGAGAGCATTTTTTAACAGTTGGCAGCCCTGGTGGCTCTGAAGAGTACGCTCAGTAATATCTGTTTAAGTGCACATAGCACATACGAAATTTGGTTGAAATCCAATTGATAGTGTAGAAGTTATGTGCATTTAAAATGTGGACCTATCAGCAGGTTTATAATCATTTTGGCAACACTGCCATGTATGACCTTCTGGAAATTAAACTGAAATATTATTATCTATACGTGTGCCAATTTTGAAATACCTCCCATTCATACCTTCCAAGATATCCAACATGGAGCCCAAATTTCAATTGCGATTTTTCAGCAGTTGGTAGCACTCACATCATTTTCAAATTTGGCCGTGAGCTATTCAGGTATAGGTCTTTACTTCTGCCAAATGTTGTTTAGTTTGCTGGAGCCGTTTAGGAGTTGATAGGGGGGGGGGGGACACACACACACAGCCAGCCAGCCAGCCAGACAGACAGAAGGACAGACAGACACACATTTGCCAGATCTCATAAGTCTACTTTTTCGTCATTTTTGCAAAATGTGTAAAGTAGGCTAAAAAATGAGAGCATTTATTAACAGTTGTCAGCCCTGGTGGCTCTTAAGAATGCGCTCTGTCATATCTGTTTATGTACACATAGCACATACGAAATTTGGTTGAAATCCAATTGATAGTGTAGAAGTTATATGCATTTAAAATTTGGACCTATCAGCAGGCTTATAATCATTTTGGCAACACTGCCATGTATGTCTTCCTGGAAATTAAACTGCAATATTATTATCTATACGTGTGCTAATTTTGAAATAGCTCCCATTCATAGCTTCCAAGATATCCATCATGGAGCTCAAATTTCAATTACGATTTGTCAGCAGTTGGTAGCACTGACATAATTTTCAAATATGGACCTGAGATATTTAGGGATAGATCTTTACTCCTACCAAATTTTGTTTCGATTGCTGCAGCCGTTTAGGAGTTGATAGGGTGACACACACACACAGCCAGACAGACAGACAGACAGACACACATTTGCCCGATCTCATAAGTCTACTTTTTCCTCATTTTTGCAAAATGTGAAAAGTAGGCTAAAAAGAAACGGGTAACTTTTGAACAGTATGCATGTGTACATAGAATATTGGAGATGCTGTGTACATGCCCTAAAGGTGATACCACAATTGTGAAACTCTCTTTATGTTCAGTGCCTTCTTACTTTGGAAGTTTGTTGGTTCGACGCGCAGAGTAACGAGGGCTTCAATAAAGTGAGGTATGGAATAATTTAGTAGAATATTCTTATAGAGTAACATACTCAAGTAGTCTATGTTTACCAGAATATGTCGTGTATCCAGCAAGACTCTTGCCGAATGTGTCAAAGATTGTTGTTTTGAATCCCGACACAGTCGATTGACATTTCAGTTTGCTGGAATGCGTTTACGACAAAATACTGGCACCCGGGCGTAGTGTCTCTAAAACCACGACATTTAAAGGGGAAGTTAAAGCCGTGGCATTGTTATCAGGCTGACTAAAGATGAAGGACCATGAGGGATTCTTCTTTTCCAGATCCAGTTTGGTGAAATTTACTGTGGTGTATGACATAGCAGAGGAAAGAAAATTTAATTTTCTGAAAGCAGAGTATTTTCCGTCACAAAGGCGATTGAGTTAGACAAACAGAACAGACACAGTGGCTCGGCGTATGATGAATGTGTGACATACTCCCCCGCCTGCACCGAGCATGCCAGATAGGCCGTGATTGATTGCACACCGGTACACCTACATGGAACACCTTGTGGCGCGGAACACTGTAATCAAGGCGAAGATCAGGATACAGCTGGCTCCTACACAACGATAAATCAACATCACGCTACTTTTGGAACACAATTATTACTCAATTGAATTAATAGCCAGTGGTTTTCTAGAATGTGATAATTATCTTTGTATTCTTTTTGAAAATAAAAATATATTCATGAACGTTAAAACAAGTTACTATTTTTGTATCTTAATTAATTAATTTATTTATTTATTTATTTGCCGGAAGTGGTAGCTACGCTCGCTAAAGCGCAACGCCAGGACATGGGGGCAAGCTCTCTGCATACTCTGTAGACGTGGGTTTGAGCCCCTCCATCGGCCGTGCTTGAAATAATTTCCCGTGGTTTTCCATTTTCAACTCCAGGCATAGGCTTGGACGGTAACTTCTGACAGGCTATGACCGCTTCCTTCCACATTCTTGTCCGGTTTCATTCATCTTCATTCAGTTTATCTCTCAATAAATGCTCTCATGAGATTTGTGTCAGGAATGGCATCCGGCCGTTAAAACCATCCGCCATATAGAATTTCATCGCATCTCATCCCCGACCCCACTTGAAACGGGAATCATAACGGATAGATATTAAATTATTTATTTATTTATTTACCGTAAATCATCACAGAACTTATAGGGGAGGGAGGGGGAGGGGGGGGGGGGGGGTTGTATCAGGGGTAAAAGCACAAGCCCCATACACAAAGTACCTCCAGACCTGTTAACAATAAACACGACACGTGCCTTACTTTCAAAACGAAGCAATAAAGTGTAAAATATTAATATATGAGCATTTCGATATGTATCAGTCACACGTAGCCTACTTTCACTCACAGCTTTATTTCTCCACATATTAACACATTTATTTTCATCGCTCGTGCTTTCTAAAATAACACCTAACCACATTCAAAATGTGTGGAAACCAGGGAGGTGAAGAATATGTGGCAGAGGAGCAGCGTCAAGGTGATATTAACAGCTGAAGGATCGTGAGATGAACTGAAATGGAATTACAGAAATCTTTCTGAATGGCGATGATTATTCCATCCGTATGCTCCGTATGATAAGCTGAAGGATTTCTTTGTTTGTATGCTCGTTCGTTTTTCCGTTCGTTCATTCATTCTGGTGCAGCAGAACTAACCTGAACTGGCTACCATCTTAAGCGAGGAATTAATGAAATTCTGCAGCTTTGAACTCAAGGGGTGAACATGTGTTCGAAAGAGAGAAGTAAACTCGTGTACCTCACTGAAACTGACAACACTTGAGTAACTTGGACGGCATGATTCCGTTCCAATACTTAGAACCCTAATCAAATTTCTCGGCAGAGCCCGCAAATAAATTCTGCCTCTAGATTAGCAGCTGAGAATACTAATCACTACACCATGAGGCGTACGTATTTCATGATATACAGTAGATGTCGGAATAGTAGAAAATAATATACTCGTAGGCTGGACGAAGAGGCATTTCAAATCACCCCTGCTCTCAATTGTCCCCACGATGCTTAGACAAGTAGATCAGGATTAAATTCGGTATGGCAAGCATGGGAATATAACTTGAGTCCTGTGGGCACAAAACTACATACCAGTAGACCTCATGGGTATCAAAACATATCGTTAGATAACTGTAGTCCTTAATGTCTTACTGTTCTGTAAATAGGCTATGCAGGCTATATTTCATGTTTACATCATCCCAAGTAGATGACAGTATACTGTAAGGTTAGTAAACGTTATTTCGTGTCTCGATAGCATCGGGAAAGCGTGAGTTCACATCCCACCTCGGCCGTCTTGAAAATGGCTTTCCGTGGTTTCCCATTTTCACCCCCAGGCAAATGCCGGGACCGTTCCTTTCAACAGGTCCACGGACGACTTTCTTCCTATTCCCTTCCCTAACCTTTCCTTCACTAGGCCAAAGATGGCGGTCGCCTGGGTGAATGACCTGTCACTATCCCCAGTTGTATCTGCTAAGTGCGTCCAGCTCCATTAAATTGTATTTGTGGCGGTAGAGGAATGATCCCTCGCAGAGTCCGTGGGTGAATCCTGCACTGCTAGTTTTACCAGACAAAATGCATACTTGGAGACATGAATTAAAACTGTCGTATGATCTGCTACACGCCGGAGTAATTAGAATGACAGTTCCTGACTCCACTCTGAGCAGTATGCTATATGTCAACGCCCTCAGAACGGTCTCGGGTGGCTTCAGGCTGTAAGGGTATTCACGAAACTCCGTCTATTCAAACACGTCAGCCTATGAATACCTTTTCCTTTGAATAGCGTTCCGACAGTCAAGCCCGTGCCTTTTTGTAGTAAAACAACGAAGTTGTAGTGCTTTCGGTGTAGAAGTTTTAAATATCTACCTTCTTTTCAAAACAATAATGTTTTGTTCCCTTTCTCTTCTCAGCTAAAACAGAGAGCGTCCACACGTTTCAAAGGTCTGAAAAGGGTGCAATGTGCATTGTTCACATGTAGTGCTGACTTATTCCCTTGTTTACGGATTACGAGCTAATACAGTTTACTGGTGGATACACAATTAGTAGATCGACCGTCAGATGTTCCTTAACATAGTTGAACAGCAGAGTACTCTAAATTGAGCCTGCGCTAACGGAAAAGTCACTTGTTAATCTTATACTGATCATGACGGAGGTGCTAAGTTTTAGGTATTCCTTAATTACTCAGTGCTGCCGACAAAAATCTGGTCGGAACTCAGCGGAATGCTTTTTCGAACTCAATGAAATTCACATTAAATATATTTTTAATTTCATTTTGTAATTTTTCCATCAGTATCCGGTTGTTTTGGATATAGTCAATTGTTGAGCTACATTCTTTAAATCCATCCCCAATGACGTAGTCATGCGCGTAAGGTTGCGCATCATGAACGCGGCGGGGAGCTGCAGCAAGTTCAGTGATGTTGCAGGTTTTGAGTTCGAGATTCTACTTTATCATAAATCAGCCACGTCAGATTATGGTTAAACTGTGTATCCGTTCTCATTTCCACAACGAAGTTAGTATCACCTCATACCATCCCAAGTAATTAGCGAAGGCATATTAAAGTGCAAGGAATTATTGAAATAGCATGCGATATGGACCTCACCAATGAATTCAATTTACGATAATTATTTAGTGGTTATCCTTTATCCACCTTCGTCATATAGTTCACATTCACCAAATGATTACTATTAATAATTTATTGCAGCCAATGGCCATAATTCACATTAAAGTATAATGTAATAAACTATAAACCAATCGTTGCAAAAAGCCGTTAAAGACAAGAGTCGAAGTTCGCAAATCATAGCATGGTACGGTTCGCAACTCCTGCCACTACGGTCACAAACACAATTTGAACCTGGTTGATGGAATTTCTTAGTTTTGCGCAACTTAAAGTGAAAACCGTGTATTGCAAAGCGTGTAACCAAATGCCGCAGCTCGTAACCCCCTCCTTGCCGGTCTTTGCAGATCATGGCAACCGTGGAGTAGAATTCACTCCATATGTCTCTCTTCTTTGCCCTTATTTTCTGTATGAAGTGTACATAACTCGATATAGATGGCAGCAACAAGCGAGAACGAAGTTCCTCGCCAAAAAACGGTTCACTTGTTATCTCATATACGAGCCTTGAAGGTGTGTATTTGGACACACAGAGGGCTGCTTTCAAATCGTAGCTTTCGCTCTTTCCAATTGCTCTAGGTGTTTCAGTTTCAATGTGGCCAAACATTTTCCAGACCGAACGTCACAGTGGGTGAAACCTTCAGGTCAAATGGTTTTAAAGCTGTTTTGACAGACAGTTTATTTATATTCCTGATACCGTGTATGGATCTAATGGCTGCATTTATCGTATCATGGATATGGGTAGTCAAGTTTACTATTGAGGATATGTTATATCCGTGAGTTGTTACTCAGTACTCTCTTTACTGTGTGAGTCGATCAGTAGCCCTGATCTCTTTACTGATCAAACAGTGATCAATATTTAATGAGCCACTGAAGGTAATATTTAATTGATTTCGCTATATCTATTGATGTGTAACATCTTTCCACTCGGTTGCTGGATATTTTTGTGGGAGTGATTTTGAAAAATGGGACGGAAGTGGATCGGACGGAAGTGTGTAAGACGCACTGTTAGCTGGATCGCATCTCTCCTGGCTGCTTTAGCAGCTTTAGCAGCCAGGAAGGATGCGATCCAGTTGGCAGTGGTAAGAGGAAACAATAAGTGCGCAGTGTTGGAGATTGGAACCATGACGCACTGCCAGCCATGTGTTATGAATATCACATATGGATTACTTCAAGGTTTGGAGGCACCATTAAGAATATTCCTACAGTAAATCATCTTCAATTTGTCGTTCTTTGGTGTAAAAATGTTCATTATATCTTATTTGCTGAAAAAAAAATAGGATTCATTAAAAGTCTCTTTTCCAATCTCTGGATAAAGTGATGGTTGCTCCCCGAGTAACTTTGTTCAAAACTTTCAAACTGAACGGCAAACGCTCATGTGAACTCTGGGGTCAACTGATTGAAACGCAAACCACATGTTCAAAATCTTCGTATAAGCATTTAAATGATGATATGTTTTAATAATGAAATATTGTAACTAGTCGGGAAGGCCGGTATTATGTTTCTACCACAATGGCTATTCAGATATTAACCCACATTGCGGTAATGCAGTGATCAATATAATATATATATTTTTAAATACGGGAACTAGCTAGTTTTTCATAGGAATTCCCTTTACTGTCAAGTAGGCGTATACATAATTAATTAAAACTCAATTCCACGCAGGAACATTATCGAAAAAAAAAAAGCAAAAATATTTATGGAGCATAAAAATTACTTCCATATTATTACTGGCACGTGAAAATAAGTAACTGTTTTGTACTCTAAATACCTGTGGGTGTAATGGCTGCTTGGCTAGATCCCCTTGACCTGCGAATCATTGTTGCTACCAGATTATCGATTTAAACGATATCTGCCATAACATTATGCTTCATTTTAACAGAATCTACATAAAAATACGATTTATCTCATTTTAATTACAATAGTTTCCACCAAGCGTCAGTTGGGAAATTTGATTGTATTGCACATTATTTCTAGTAGTCTATAGATAGGCTGGAGACTATGGTTTAATTCCACCTCTTGATTTACAATATAATATGTGATGTTTGTTCAAACAAGTGTGAGAGTAGCATATCTCCAATTCAATCTATACATTCATCATAGTACCAGTATGAAAACGGAGCGTACATTGACATTTTAAGAATGTCCAAGCTGTGTAGTGTACGAGTAGGATAACATGTCAGATGACTCCACAACATTTCATCTCAATTTCATAGTAGGATAACATGTTACACATCATATGCGACTACTGTAAGGCTCGTATCTTTTTTGTAGGATGTGAACGTTACTACCCAGCCAGGGAATTGTTATAGCTAGATGTGGAGCGGGACTGTTGTGTATGCATTTCGTCATCTCGCCAGGTTATGGCTGCCTAGGGCTGGTGCGGGACAATAGGAGAAACTAATGTACAGTCATAATATAATGAGAACACACCGCACAGCGCACGACCCAGCACGAAACATGCACACACACAACATGAGAGAAGGGTTCGCTGGAGACGACAGCACGTCTGTCACAGGCGTGTGGCCGGGCGGAGTGCATTAGTTCCGATTTCCGCCACCGGTAACAATTCGCTGGCAGTGTAGTAACTGAAATGAACAATTTACACTCAAAATAGAACTTCAGTCTAACAGGGAATAGAAGAAATTTCACTTGCACATCTTTTAACATTATTCGCGTATTATTCTTCTTCTTTCGAATGGGCCTACTGGAGACCACGCTTATTTAACTGCTGGGTTTTGGGTATTGCTCAGTACTGACGCACGTTTCCCCGGTGAATATATTTTCTTTTCTTCGACCAGGGGGGGGGGGGGCTACTTTATAGGTTTGACCTGAAAACCACGGACTTCCTTAAGAATATGTATTACAGTAAGTCTGTCCTGTAGGTCTGTTAGTCCCTGTTATTCGATGTCTTTCTCAGCTTCATTCAGCCAAGTGGCACGGACCTGCTTGGTTCTCCGGAAGGTGAACAGGTGGTTGGTTAGTCTGTTTGGAGGTTATCTTGCCACATGACCAACAAAAGCTAACTTTCATTTCCTGGCAGAGTCAGAAAGCCTCTCTGTTAGTAAGTAGAGCTCAAAGTTGTGTTTTCTCCGGTATTCCCCATCTTCTAGTAATGGACTTTTCTGAGAATTCTTCTCTCTCCATTTTATCAATCAAGCCTCTCTTGGTAATTGACAGACACTCCATAGCATACAGGGCTTCCGGTCGGATGACTGTAGTGTAGTGCTTCAGTTAAAGATACCCTGATTGGCATCTCTTGTTGTAGATGTTCTGACTCAGTCCATGGACCAATGTAAGCCTATTAAATCTATCTTATCAAATGTTTCGATTATTATTATTGTTATTATTAGTATTAATAAATAGGTGAAACAGCTGCTCCTAATAATATTATTTTATGCAGTCCAACTAAATCGTGTTGTCTGGCTGGTCGATATCTCTCTGCTTGCATCGCGTTTGGTACTAATGCAGTGCAGCATATCCCGCAAACAATACTGAACTCATTTCCCTAGTATCAGTCTATAGTCACATCGAGAGAAAAATTAAACGCTAGTTGGGCTGCATACAATACAATTTGAATTCAGTTATAGTAATTTATTATTAAATGTGAAAGGTGTTTTGTGTCATGGTCACCTCCAAAATTGGAAAAACCTTTTTATTTTACACATACACGTAAACCGTTGTTCCGTATTAATTGACATGTCAAAGTACACGTAAATTGGTGAGTTAGCCCAGAATATATGTAGTTTTGTATGTGCTGGTCAAATCATTAAAACGAAGATTGTGCGAACACTTGGTAACTAAATTATTTCTCTTTCTCTCTTGTTTAGTTCTCAAGCTCAGACCAAAAAGTCATCAGATAGAGCAGAGTAACCTCATGATATATGTACAATTCCTGATACCAATGTAAAGGTCCTTGAGTAATCCTACCGTTGGGACTTCACGTCCACTGAGCGAGTGGAACTCTTTAAAAGTCGTACCGTAATATATTATTTGTTTGTGTTTTAAGATGTTTTTGATATGAATATAAATACGTGCACAGAAGAGAATAGGCGACTTTTTGTATCAGCTATGGTATTAAGAAGATCAGTGTCACGAATGTACAAATTCAGATTTAACACTTTTGTTCAAGAATTCACAAATGACCTACATTTTCGCCTGGACTGTTCATTCTGTAATCAATTTACACACAACACGCAAATGAGGGGATACGGGCTCGAGTTCCGACAGTGGCCTAATTTGAACCCTCACACTACGAACGATGTTCTCCTTAAAAGAGGGGAAACGTAAAAATAAATGTCTATGAATATCAGTTATCTAGATCTTCTCTTGCAATGCCGTTGGTTGGTTGGTTCTTAAGTTTAGGGGCTGCGACGTGGTCATGTAGCCCCGTGTACTTTGTGTGTGTGTAGAATCTGTCTGATAACCGGTGTTAATTGTGATGGCTGTATTAGTGTGTGTATCTGTTTTTTAATTTAAGTGCAGACTGCAACTTAGAATTTTTCAAATAGTTCCTACTTTTGCCGCCAAACGCCACCGTCAACGACTACTAGGCTTAGTTCAGAACTCAGCTACTAGACGCCACCGCAGTTGGCTCTTGGCAACGAACATAGAAACCTAAGAGCGTTGTCGTTGATCCTCCCTATTGACTATACTCATAGACTCGGTTATATAGGCTACCTGCCTCGCACCACTGTGCCATAGTCACTGGCAGTGTCCGGTGACACGTGATCCTAGCTAAAGGTTCCTATTACGGGAGAGGGTCAGGCTATCACCCGCCGACCTTCCATCGATGTCATTACAATAATTTAGACATGATCTTGCCTGCTACCCCATCATACTGATTCCTGGCTTGGTGGCTTCGAGTTCGAATCCTCGCTTGGCTCACGATTTCTCTTACACCAAAAAGAAAATTGCATGATCCTGTGGTAGGTAGAAAAGAGGGAGAGAGTATCCAGTCGTCGTACCAAAATTGGCTCCCACATAGGGAAGCCATCTTAGGATTTAGATCAACCCTTGACTCATGATTGAGCAATATCTAGAAATAAACGGAAGAAATCACCCAGAATCTGTTACGACACCACCTTCTAAGCAATTGGCTCTACTGTATTTGAAATGGAAAGACGGCGCATGCTCAGTGGTGAAACTTGAATACAACACTGTAACTTTAGGATTATGATTTCGTCAATTGATGCCTCTGTTAGCCATACTCAAATATTAAGGTCGATAAAATCATGCCGTGACACAAGCATTCAGCTTGCCCCAGAATCGAACATAGAAAGTTTGACTTCCCAATACCATCGAGGATAGTCTTTTAACACGATCAGCTACAGAGAAGACTAATTTTCTAATACTGATAATTAGGACCTATTATTGTAACCACACTGCTTCTCAGCACCTTGCTCTCCCACGCCTCCTTTAGTCAACTGAGGCTTCTTTCTCTCCATTTCTAATCAGCTTGGAACAGGAGAACATCGCCTTGGAGGGAGGAATGTCAGGTGAAGGGGAATGGTGCTAAGTCCACTAATCTGGCTGAAGATATTTGCGGTAGCAGTTACGATGTCAATAAATGTAGAGAAGTAAAAACGACTGTAACTGTGTACACACCTCGTAACCTTTTGTCGAGTTGGCGTACGATTCCCGGGAGGATTGTCCCCACGGTACAGGGAAACGCAGTAAAGTTCACAGCCAGAGCAGCAAATGTCATCCCTCCACAACCCTCCAGAGGGGACAGAGGTTCCAGGTACACAAATTGTTCAAATTAATTCTTTTAATGGCCAAGGGATTGTTCACTTGCTGCTCTCTGCAATTGCTGGCAGAAATATCATGTTTCACATCGGGTCACTCGATATCTTTGGGAGGCTTACAGGGTGGGTGGAGTAGCCTATTACTAGACAACCGGGAGAATATAATTTCCCAAGTCAGGAGGCACTGAAAGACGAGCAAATTGTATAGTAAAAGGTGCGTGGTTTTGCGGAGAAAAATGGTTTAGTGATGTTTCTTAGCCCTCAGTTGGGTACACATAACCTGTGAGATCAAGTGGAATTACTTTATCCCTCTCAAGCTTGGGTCTTTTTATAAACAGTGTGTGCGTCGCAATAGCTTTCGCTCTCATCACCAGTTAAGTATGAGTGACGTCGTCATTTTTTCAGTGCCCTTCGCTACTCCTTGATGATACGATTCATCCCGGAGATTAAGTGCGCCCAGTTGCGTAACGCATTAGTAATGTATGCTTTTGTTTACGTATGTGTATTTATTAGCCTATTTTCATTTTATGAAAAAAAAAAATAGGCTGATGAGTTGACCGTTTGTGTGTGTGTGTGTGTGCGTATGTGTGTCTGCGTGATGTGTGCGTGTGTCCCTTAATAACTTATAAACGGCTGGAGCGATTTCAATGGAACTCAGGAAGGTCATAACACCATTTTATCCGACCCCGGCCGTGCCCTTCAAATTTTACTACGTCTCACCAATCCAACATGGCGGCTGTGCGAAATATTTACCCAGCATTCAATATCTCCGAAACTATTACCGATATCACCCTGAAATTTTTTACGGTGATAGACAATGGCCAATAGCTTACCTATGGAACTTTCAAAAACCTGGTAACTACGAAACCAACATGGCGGCCAAGCGAATTTGCCCTTTTGAAATAGACTTTTCTCGCGATTTAACCATCCATACGCAATGAAACTTGGTACAGCAAATGTTTATACAAATTGCAATGCACTGGCATTTAATTTAGTTAAATTGTTTACATAACCTCAAGATAGCGGCTGTGCGAAATATTACACTGGCATTCTATATCTCCGAAGCTATTACTGATGAAAATGAAAATCCACAGCCTGCTTCCAGTCTCCGACCGGGTCAGGAATGGAACGAATCACCTTTAAATTTTGCACGATGATAAAGGGCACCACTGCACGTTTATCTATGTAAGTTTCAAAAATCTGTAAAGTACAAAACGAACATGACGGCCAAGCGAAATTAAAACGTATACTCTACCATATTACACTGCGCTCAGATGGTTAAATCGTAAGAAAAATCTATTAGAATGTAACGGGGAAGGATATTCAGCAGAGGTAGAAACTAGAAACTATTATGCTACTTCGCCTTTCGCTAACGTCACCGTCCATCTCTTCTACGAGATTTCTGCTGTTTCTACAGCTTTGAGGTCGAGGTTGGGTGTTGGGGGAAAGTGTGGGAAGATACTGTATTGTGATGTTACACAAATAACATTGCTCTCAGTCGTTTAACAGGTTTCATTTTATCCTCGTGGTCAATTATCGATAAATAATGCGATGTTACGTAATCGTCGACGCTCGTGGTCCGTTTGACGAGATTCCCATTCTCTCGGTCAGGCACGAAGAAATATTGCTATGCTACGCAGTTGGAAACTATACAGCAAGTAACATCTTCAATCCCCAGTGTTTCAGCCGAACAATTGATTGCATTAGAGGAGACAAATACAATATTTACAAGAGAATTGTTAAGAAAAAATAAACAAACGAAAATAAGTGAATTCTTCTGAACACAAGAGTAAGATTCTCTACTTATAAATGGAGTGAACAATATGTGTTTTATTATTTGTCTTTTAATATTATATCTCATCAGAAAAGTACTACTGTATATACTGGCCTTTAAGGCAGAGTACTTTAGTAGTCACTGTTAACAAAACCACCGTATAACAATAACCCTGCTATAACAATCATTTTAAAGGCCCCAAGAATATTGTTCTATCGAGGTTTGACTGTAATACGAAATGTAGTATGGTATGGATTACGAGAAATGGAAAGAAAGTAGTGGCTACAATTGTATACATATTATGTACCAAACCATATACCATACCTCTCAAGGCATTCAGTATAATCCCTTGCAATATGTTGCACCCGTAGCCAGATGAGTGCAAGCTGCAGGATACCGGTAGCAATGTTATCTTTGTTGATATCCGTGCTGGAGTGACTAGAAACCTCTTCCTCTTATTGGTTCAATTAGATTGCGGGATTTGGAATCATTTTTCACGGTCTTTAATAGTTGAAGACCTTCCTGAATGCAATAACACACATCTTATCTAGACTTGGCAACACGTCACAATTACACATGCATTGACTACAGACTGCACATAGGAGCACGGGGCGGGGGAGGGAAAAACCAGTTCATTCATTCATTCATTTATTTGCATTGGGGGGTGGGTCCCCCGGTGGCAAATTGGATATACATAACAAATAATTATACATAACAATTCAATAACAATTATACAACAATTAAACTGGAGTATTTACAAAAATAGTCAGTCTTTTCTTAAACACACCTATATGTTTGGGAAAAGGCTCTAAGACTGCGGCAGGTAGAGAGTTCCAGTTATCAATGGCACGGTTTACAAAAGAATATTTACCATAATTTGTTCGCTATGGTCGGCCCTTAACTTTGAAAGGATGATCGCTCCTACCTATGTAAGTGGGCTTTCCCAATCGTTTGCTAAGCTCACCCCATGCTGGTGGATTTGTATACGTGTTGTGCATAGCGCAGAGTCTAGATTTCATCCTCCTAGCCTCCAATGATTCCCACCCATGTTTCTTTAACATACGGCTCACACTGCTCCTGGGATTAAAGTCACTGAGCACAAATCTAGCGGCCTTTCTTTGTACCATTTCCAACTCATTGATGAGCCCTACTTGATATGGATCCCAAACCGCCGAGGCATATTCCAGAATAGGTCTTACAAGTGACAAATAGCCAAATTCTTTAGCAGAGGTACTACTTCCTTTTAATACCCTTATTACAAAGTGCAGGGACTTGTAGCTTTTGAAACTACACATCCTACATGACTACTCCATTTCATATCATTCCTTACGTGAACGCCCAAATATTTGCAAGAATCTTCTTCTACAAGTATTTCCGAGCCAATGTTATATTGAAAAGCCTGTCTTCGCACTTTCCCTATTTTTAAGAGACTACATTTTCTTGTGTTTATTTTCATTTTATTTTCAGTCGCCCACTTATAGACCAGGTTCAGGTCCTCTTGAAGCACTGCATTGTCTTGTGAGTCATGTATCTTTCGATATATTACACAATCATCCGCAAACAATCGACAGTGACTGCGAATCCCATTTGGTAAGTCATTTATAAACGCCAAAAATAACAAAGTTCCGATTACGCTGTACTGAGGGATACCCGACGTTACGGTAATATCATCAGAGAATATGTCTTCGACTTTCACTTTCTGGGAACGACCCGTCAAAAATTCTTGGATCCATAAAATTACTCTTCTATCAATCTTCGTCGAAGCTAATTTATGGAGTAGCATGTCATGCGGCACGACATCAAATGCCTTCGCAAAATCTATAACCACGGCATCGACTGAAACTCCCTGGTCTAACGATTCGCTAATGTCTTGAAAATGTGATAGCATCTGACTCTCGCATGAGTAACCTTTCCGAAATCCATGTTGCCTATCATTAAACCATGATAATGTTTCCCACTGTTCCCTCAAGTAGTCGCAAATGAGATGCTACATCGGTTTACAAACGATGGACGTAAGGCTAACCGGCCTGTAGTTGCCCAATTCAAGTCTGCTCCCTCCCTTATATATTGGGACTTTTCCAGTCATCTGGGATTTGCGCATTGTTTATGGACACATTAAACATCACCTCCAAGTATCGTGCCACGGCCCTACCTCCTAGTTTAAGTACTTCACTAACAATATTATCAGGACCCTTTGATACATTGAAACGTAGTTTTTGTATTAGCTTTACAATTGCTGACTGGTATATTTGGAACAGGGGAGCCCCTGATTCGTCGTTAAGGTCCAACACACAGCTATTGGATTTATTGAACACACTACCATAAAAGACATTTAATTCATTAGCAATGGCCTGTTTCTCAGTAATTAATTTACCGTCACTGGACATTATCATCGACAAATTATTTGAATTTCCCTTTCTTCTCCTAACATAACTGTAAATTTGTTCCACCCATCACCTCCCGAACCAAGTAAACCTTGCATATAACTGTCATGAGCAACCCTCTTTTTTAAGACGAGCTCTCTTGATAAGGACTTAAATTTCAACATAAACTTGTCGCTATCATGTCTTTTATTGTATAATTTCCTAATTTTCCGTTTTAGACTCCTAATTCCTCGTGTGTAATACTCAGGATCTGGGCTTTGTTTCAGCAATTTAAATGGGACAAATTTATCAACAGCGCTATTTAAAATTTTCAAAAAGTTAGTCCACAGGATATTAATGTGATTTACTTCCGATGCCCATCCTACAAATAGCTCATTCAAATACCCCTGAAACTTGCCCTGATCCGCCCTGCGATACTGGAATATGATCTTTATTGCTACATCAGAGTCTAATTTTGTAATGTCACCATATCTAATATTTAATTCAACCCCAGAATGGTCACTAATTCCTGGTACTTTCAGGCAGTTAATATACAGCTCTACAGGCCTTACGAGATAAACATCTAAGGTATTATTGTCTAGTTGACTCACCAGACCAGTCTACTTTGGGGAGGTTTAAATCTCCAGCAATTATTATGCTCTTTTTCATAGCATTACCCGTACAAGTTTTATCTTACAGTGTTTCGAGGAGAGAAAAGGTATCTTTCGGTGCTCTATACGCCCCTATCACCTGAAGAGGAAATTTATTTCCTTTATCCGAAATTTGTACACATAACATTTCATGATCCATATCAGCCCACTTTAAGAAACTAGCTATATTTTTGCGCACACAAATAAAACTGCAACTTAATAATAATACATTTTGTAAATATTTTCACCTGCATTTTCAAACATAGATTTTACAGCCTAAGTGTAATGGATCTAATGATGATCGCTTGACGATCGAAACTGATCATCCTAGTGTATTTATTAATCTCATGTATTTTTTTCTGGATTAGGTTATAACCCAACTCTTTTGGGTACATTCGTGTTGACCGACTGAAAAGCACCAAACTTTTGTGTTTGGTTCCATTAGTTTAGGGAAAATATCGAAGTCACAGGAAGACATGTTCGGTGAATAGGGTGTTTGTACTAGTACATCAATTCCCCAGTATGTCAATAATTCCCTCAAAAAAGCAGCATTGTTGCACCATATTGCATGTGCAATCGTCCCACGTACAGCGTGTTCCGATTCCACACGGAACTGTAAGATGGGTTGCCTACCCACCCGCAATTGGCTTGAGCGCGCTTGCGACGGGGCTGAGTTCGATTTCACTTTTCTTATTTTCTTATGCAGTATTGCAAAGTATTTTGCTCTCATAAAATATATTTACACAGGATTCACAATAAGTTTGAACGATTTATGTTTCAGAACTTGTTATTTTTCGCTTCTGTTAATGGATTTTGCAGAGCATTTCTATGAAAAAAAATAAAAATTACAACATAGTTTATTACAACACAATGTGTTTTGTGTTGTAATTTATTTACAACACAATCTATTGCTTTTTAACCCAATACCACAAAACGAGATAGAATTTCGAAATGATTTGTTACAAAATTGAGTTTAATTAAGAGTAAGCTTCAACGATTTCTATTTCAGAATTATTTACCGGCAACCATGTAAAATGATTGAACGACGAACACAGGCATTTCAGTCTTACTTCATACTCCAGGACATCTTGGATGATTTGAACAACATGCTTTTTCAACAAGATGGTCATCCAGCGCACTTCTCCAGACTGGCGAGATACATTTTAAACCATTTGTTTCCTGGCCGGTGGATAGGAATTGGTGGTTTTATAGAATTCCCACCACGTTCACCTGATCTGACCGTCCTGGATTTCTATATTTTGGGCTACGTTTGTTCGAGAGTATTTTAAAGATCACCACAAACACCCGAAGAAATGGAGCTCGTCATTACCGAAGTCTAATCTCTGAATGAAGTCGCGGTGCGACACAATGCACTCCTTTGCCTGGATTGGTAGATAAAAGGGGGAGTGCTTAAAGATTGTAATTATAATTTTGCTAGTAATTCTAGTAATTAATATTTAAATTGGGCTGGCGCGGGCTGCGCGACCGACAGAGTCCCGCCAGATTCGCCATTGAGGTGTTAAGGGAGTTGAATTAATGGTAATAATAAAATTTGTAGAGTTTGAATATTTAGTTGTTGTTAATTTACGGTGGATGACTAGTTAAAATAGACCTAACGTTGACTACTGACTGGCTAGATGGTGAGCCTTATTGTGTTCGCTTGTGACTTCCGTGGCGACTTGCAGCAGCTGCTTCAGCGTGGTAATAATTTAATTTAAAAAAGTAGGTTAAGGTTTTAGAGTGCTTTAAGAAGTGAGAAAGACCTCGTGAAGTTTGATTGTAGAAGTATGAAAGTTTTTGTAGACCTGTAGTAGGTTTTTGATAGAAATAATATTGTTTTAATAAGCCTCGCTTTTTGATTTGGGATGAGATGACATGGAATGATTTGTATGTGCTACACCGAACCCGCGACCCGTGGGGTACCTTCCCAAAGAAGTCGGCCTAAGCCGGCTTCCTGAGCAGGCGCCGAGCGCGGTGGCGAGGTCGATACAGCATTGTAGTGATATGTAATTGTTGTGTCTTGGTAGCGGGAGTTTGAATTTAAAAATGAGTAGCTCTGATTGGCTACTGACCTGTATGTCATTACCGAAGCCTTTGCGGAAATTATTCCTCAGATGTTGTCGAACGCAAGAGAGAACTTCCTGCGACGAGTAGCCCACTGTTTGGAAAATGACGCCACTTCGAACACCTTGTGTAAATGTCCATTTGCAGTAGATGTAACGTCTGTGATAAATTAACTTTTTTAGTCGCATCGAAAACTGATTACACTTTTGTAACAAATCATTTCCAATTTATATCTCGTTTTGTGGTATTGGGTTAAAAAAATCAATGAGTTTTGTTGTAAATAAAATACAACACAAAAAGTTACAGTCAGTCTGAAAGACTAGACTTTATATCATTTCAAATGACGCTTGCTACAACTGCCTTCTCGCTTCGCTCGAAGCCCCAGGTCGCTCGACGCCCCAGGACTCTTTCAACAGACTCCATTACCCATTAACTTAGGCTTCCAAGTGGCTTATGACGTCACGCACTCGCCGTCCATTACCCATTAACTTAGGCTTCCCACGCGGCTGCATGACGTCACGCAGTCGTCATTTCCGTAACGCATAACGTTAGACTCGAGCATAACGATGGAGTCGACAAGATCATTTGAAATGATAAAACACATTGTGTTGTAATAAACTATGTTGTAAAATAAAATTTTATTTCATAGAAATGCTCTGCAAAAGCTATTAACAGAAGCGTAAAATAACAAGTTCTGAAACAGAAATCGTTCAAACTTATTGTGAAGCTTGTGTAAATATATTTTGAAAGAGCAAAATACTTCGCAATGCTGCATAAGAAGGCGACAATCAGTTAAATCGAACTCAGCTCCGTCGCTAGCGCGCTGCGAGCAGATTTCAAACCAATTGCGGGTGGGTAGGCAACCCGTCTTACAGTTCCGTGATGAATCGGAACACTGTACGTGTTACGGGCAGCCATATCTTCCTGAAACGCTATATAACCTTAAGAAAAATGTAATGATTTAGCTAATTAATTGGCCAATCATTTCTCCAATCTCCTTGCACCTCGATGATGATGTCATTGGATAAGGTTGTACGTCATCAACAAAGTTACAGCCTGCATCTTAAGTGCACCAGTTACCCTACAGCTGAGGTTATCGAAACCTCCTTAACCCGTTGAGTGATTCGCCCGCCTATAAACTTTGCACAGGACTTTCCTTTTCTTATTCCCCATTCGCTTCCGAATGCCAAGTCGATCTCTGGCATGTTCTACCATCTATTGGTTATTGTATAGTACTACCTGAGTTTGGATTTTTTGCTTCCGGAAGACAGCAATTTTTAAACGTCTGCCCTCTACAACTGCAGTTCATCTGTGATGTATACTATCATGGCGGAATAACGAACGCTACGTTGTGATATCGGATCAAAGAATATTGAACTAGTGTTTAGCAACAAGAAGTATTGCTTTCCTACTGCTTTTAGGAAATAATTTTACTACGGACCCTTTACCTGGTGGGCCAAAAATGTAATTCAGATTCATTTCAAAATAAAAATTTACAGAAACGTAGGATTTTTAATTTACATTTCGATTAATAAAGGCCCAGAACCTATAAACATTTAAGCTTATCATCTCTGATAAGTAAAAAAAATTATGACTTCTACAATGTTTTCAAAATGCGAATGAAAGAACTCAGCACTTAAAAGGATAATGGTGGTACGCATCAACTGTCGTATATTTGGGGCTCAGTTCCCCTCATCATTTCATCCTCAACCGACACAGTTGGTGTGTGTAATACTTCTTCGAATGAAACAGAACCTTAATATTCTGACTTCCATGCAACTCTATGGCATGCGATTACAGTGGACCACAGTTGATGGTGCGTCATCACATCAAGGGGATTAAATGGTGGAAAATAATATGAATACACTCACCGCGTTCCACATTAACCATATTTGATAATTTGCAACAAGCATTCGCTTATCAACTTGTTCAAACACGTAAATACGCTCATAATGTAATAATTCAGATACATAAAACGATTAGCCTGCATTAACTCTCGAGTTCTCTTGCCAACTGGATTTAGCCTATTTGATTCATTAGCATTTATGACGCAATGCATGGCCGTAAATATGAAAAGTTAAAAAATGAAAATGAAATAATATATGTGACAGGAATCACGCTGTCAGCTACCATCCAGCTACTTTTAACTGTAATCTGTAATATCTGATAACTTAGGGACGTGGTTTCGCAGCGGTCAAGCTGTTAGTTCTCATCACGTGGGACCGGGTTTGATTCCCGGTCAATGCATGTGAGATTTTCAAAGTGAAACATTGTCCTGTGGTTCGATTAAAAAGGAGGTCCCGTGTCTCATGAACGCGAGATTAATGGTCACAAAGAACTACAAATATCCTCCTTTCTGATAGCTTACGCCTTATGTTGTAACTGTCTGTTAGGTGCTCATCTCGGAGGCTGATTGGATCCTTAAAAAGCACTGCCGAAGAATATATTTTAAGTAAAATATCATTAATATACAGTAAATCTAAAATTTCCCGTATTTGATATGTAAGAAAATTATTTCTATAAACTAGACCACATAACTAAAATGTAAAAGATAAATGGACATTTTTACAAATGACACTTGATTTAAAATAAGAATGATATTATCTGTGTGTTTATCATTAAATAAATGTCTAAAATATACAACTCATAAAAGGCTAATGTTGTAGTTGTGAGTAGAGAACCATAAAAAACCGTGGCAGCACCATATATAATAAGTAGGGGCGTGTTGGACCAGTGGCCGAGCGGATAGCCTCCCACCAAGGATTCGATTCCCGGCCAATACATGGGAGATTTTTGAAATGAAATATTATATCTTTTGGTTCGTATTCCACGTAAAATTGAACGACCCGTGACTCGTCACCGCGAGATTAACAGTCACGTATAACAAAGCTTCCGTCCTTTTCTTACAACATAATGAGACATATTAGGCAAGGTGAGGAGTGAGATAGTTTGTCAATGATTTCCTCACTGAGTCAAAACAACAGCATTATCCCTATCATTGGAATCTTTCACAGCATCCTCCAGCACTAGTGAAAGCCATTATTAGTCAGCACCACTCATACCTCAGTAGCTTCCATACAATAACAGCCTTAAAGGAGACTGAGACATCGGCGAAAAGACACATTTTACTCTAGCCTGTGCCAGTAGACAAATAGTAATTTAGTTCGTTGATGATGGTGCCAATTGGTATTTTGATGTGCCTAAAATCAAGGTTATCGTCCCTTAAAAATGTACTGTTCTTAATTCATCAAGAGATGGTAAACAGGCGAATATTGCAACACTGTAGTCTACTGATGTACAATATATGATTCATTTAGGGGCTATACGACGGTGGGTGAGTGGTTAACGTGTCGGTCTACCAACCCCAAGCTTGCAGGTTCACTCCTGGCCATGGTAAGTGATTTTTGAAAGTCGTCAAAAATACGACACGCATGCCACACGATGTTGGCATGTCAAAGAACCAATTTGAATTCAGTAGGCGTGTTCATAATGGCAAAATTAATCTCAGGAGTTTCCGCCAACACAAAGTTCCTCATTTATCTACTAGAAAGCGCTATGGTGTTCAAGGAGCTTAGAAATCTAACCTCCTTGACTTTCATAGTGATTCAAGGAACAACAAAATTCGACATGCAAGCTACCCTCTGGGTGTCAAATTACAAAGCATACACCCGGCACCGAGGCCATACGATATTATTATTATTATATCGTGATCATTCTTCCCGTGGTGTTGGGGCAGCGTGCCTGCCTCTCACCCGGAGGCCCCGGGTTCGATCCCCGGCTCCGTCAGGGATTTTAAAACTGACGTGAGGGTTGGAAGGGGGTGCACTCAGCCTCGTGAGGACAATTGAGTAGTTGTCTGACAGTGAGACAGTGCCCCGATAACGAATACCAAGATTAACGGCCGAGGGTACCCGACGCGCTGATCACGCGTTACCCCAATATCTGCAGGCCAAATGGCTGGGCAGCGGTCGTTTGGTCGGCCTTAGCCCGTCATGGACTGTATAGTGCCAGGGGTTGACTTTTTTTTTGACGTTTTTTGATCATTCTTCCCGCTTACTTGAATATGTGGGGAACCTGTCTGATAGCCTGTGTTATTATGATGGTGGAACATGTGAGTATTTAGAACTGGGAAAACATTGGTCGTAATATAGATACAATCCTGGATTTCACCTGGAGTAGAAGTGGAAAACCACGAAGAAACCAGTTCTAGGATGCTTGAGTTAGAAATCAAACCCAGCTATATTCAGTTCACCCTCACGAGGCCGAGTGAATTCCGTTTCAAACATCAGATCAGAATTAAATTACTTAAGCCCAGACCTCAGAGGTGGCAGCCAAGTATGTTAGCCACTGTGGCATGAGGTGGACAATATACACACATACAGCCGGTAAGATTATAATACCGATCTACAGTAAAGAGCAATGTCATCAAACAGTATATTCTTAAATCACATTGTCAGCAATACTCGATCATTTGTTCGCTGTGGGTGTGAGTTATATGCAGCGATATTTCATAAAATGCTTTGCTCTATTGCCTGGTTCAGTCCCAAATACGGGGAAGCTGTTCAATCGGTCAACACGTTAAATTGCCTACAACGAGGAGAACTAATGAAACACGTATAATAACAAAACAAAAGTACACCTGTCACCAATAACTCGTAGATTTATGTGCCATTTAGCGGACATTGATATGACAGTATTTAATGGCTTCTGACAAACCTGAATCAGTCATTCCGTTCACAATAACACTGAACTAAAATAAACATGTTGATATCGTAGAATTTGGATTGGAAACATGCCAGCTAATTTTCAGTAAACTTTGAATTTGTAACCATAAAATATTAAAAATATACAGTACTTATCCATTCGAAACTAATTTAATATAAACTGATGTCTGATCTGGTTGCAGCCAACATACAGCTTGATGGAGAGTAAAAGTGCTACTGATGTTCATTTCGACTCTCTGTCAACTGTAATGAGAAACATTTCAAGTGGGTTGTAAAATATTGTAATACATAATGTGTTCATTTCTATTTGTGTTTTATTGATTGATTGAATATGTGGTTGAATGATTCGTTTTTTGTTTGTTTGAGTCCGTGTCTGTATGGTTGTGGATGTTGATATATAATAGTGTATTTCGATATTTGTGCGTGCTTGTTGTGTTTGTTTTGTTTATACTAGTAAGTTTCATTGTTAATTATTATATTGTCACTAGTGGAGCCCATCTCTATGAAAATAAAGAATACAAACATAACCTGAGGTGATAGAAGTGTTGCCTAATTCTATTAAAGAATGCTTTCCAGTCAACACCAATTGTTCCCGCTTACATTAGGTGGGAAAACAAGTACATACCCTAACCTGAAATAAATAAATTATATACTGTATGATATCTCAAAAGTAACACTTTTTATATAGAAACGTATCCCCAATTATTGTACACAAAAGCGTGTGATAAATATCTTTTGTAATATTCCTTTCAGGTTAGGGTATATAAGTGTGGTCCACCCGCCCCCTATTATTTAGTTTTATGAAACCCAACTAACATCTCAATTCTCCCGATGGTCGATATTGCTCTGCGCTCTGACTGTGTGACAGCGATGTAATTGGGTCATGGGTCTAGCAAAGAAAAAACGACCTTAAACTTTTCCCCGCCAAATACTATGGCCCATTCTACTAACATACGACTTACTGCTCCTTGAAATAACACACATACACGTAATACGATCGAATTAATAGCTTACGCCACGTGATCTGTAATAGTAAAAGGTTAAATCAACACCATAAACCGTGATTGAAGACTCTGACATGGACTTAAACGTTCGAGGTGGGACGGCTGCAGTAACTATAGCACGTTTAGCGTGTGGTATCTACAATGTGTTGGTGGCTGAGAGGTAGAGTTGGTCACTAGTCGTGGCAGAGTGAGGTGCGTGTGAGCGCGCTGTGTGACCGCATTGGAAGAGTGTACATTTTCTAATACCGGTGCTTCCGATAGTTCCACGGGTGAACTGACCTTCCGTGTGTCATTCGGACAATACTTTTTCAAGTAGTGTTCCAGATAGGACAACAAAACCAGAAAACCCAGAAAACCCCGCTGAAAATCATGTCCGGATACCCGAGAAAAAATACCGTACGCTGCCAATGGGACAAGCAGAGTTCTCGCGCCACACCAGGAGAAATTCACCGCTGGATTAGCGATACTCTCCGGTTGACTGTCGACCAAGTAGAAGCCATCCAGTTAAATGCACAAGAAAAAACCATGTACATCAAGGTAATCAGCATATCTATTTATCAGAAATTGTTAAATAATTTTGCAGATCCTATTAAATTTCAGTATGCCTCAGGCGAAATGACTAATGTTAAGCTCTCCCCAGCGGATTCCAATTTTACCACAGTGCGTGTATTTAATGTCCCACTTGAAGTTCCACCTGAAATTTTCAAATCCGTCCTGTCGAAATATGGCACTGTGAGTGACGTCAGGAAAGAACAATGGTCTTCTGCTTATCAGTTCCCGGTGTATAATGGAATACGCGCAGTCACAATGGAAATAAAACAAGATATCCCCTCCACTGAGACTTTTGGTGGCCATTCTGGCTATCTATCTTATAATGGACAGAAACAGACCTGTTTACTTTGCAATGCTAACACACACCTACGTATCAACTGCCCACAGAAAATGATTCCCCTCGGTATAACTCCAACACAACAACGACGTGTTCAATACTCGGAAGTCGTGACACAGCAAACGTCACATGAAAACATGTTTATTGATCAGTCAGCTGGGACAACACCAGCAGTGGCCTCTGATACACACGACGCAGAACTGGTTCCTTACACTGACCAGCTCAGCGAGTCACAGAGTGCACCTGTGCTATCGGCAACATGTATCGCAGCCTTAGAACCAATTATGCCGCCACTACAGGCTGCCACAGAAATTTTGTCTTCACTGCCCCCACCTTCTCTGGTACCTACCGACTCACCTACGCAGGTTGATCGAGGATCCGAGAACGTATCTAAAAAGATAAAAACAAATGCCTCGATTGCCGTACCAGCCCAGAAGAATCAAACTGGCTCTACAACCGTTCCCGCAGCTGTGAAAAAGAAACAAAATCTTCATTCTACGTCATCTAGGGACCCACGAACGCTCTCAAACGCTGACTGCCGGCCTATGAATAGCAATCAGAAGGAACTCTCTCAACCTAATTTGACATAGTGCACCAGGATAATTCTCAGCTGTGTCTTCTTTCGAGTCCACCTTCCAGTATGTCTAGCACAGCTTTTATACTTCTCTTAATGGCGCAATTTCTCACTGTGGCCACTGTGAATATCAATGTAATAGAATGCCCTCTGAAATTTCAACTGTTGGAGAGATTCCTTCGAGATGCAGACATTGACATTGCCTTCATTCAAGAAGTTGCCATACCGTGTTTACCCATATCTGCCTTCTACAAACAATACATCAATACCGGTAATACGAATAGAGGGACCGGATTCCTCATAAGACATGATATCCCACTCGAAGGTGTGCTATGTCATCCATCAGGACGCATAATATCTGGACACATAAACAATACCACCCTGATAAATGTATATGCCCCATCTGGGTCCAATAAACGTGTGGAACGGAAAATGTTCTTTGAACAGAGTATACTGCCTCATCTGCACGATGTTAAGGAAAAACTTATTCTTGCAGGGGATTTCAATTGTATTCAACGCCCAGAGGATTCCACTAGTCCATACAAAGGTGTCAACCCGGCTCTCAGGACCCTTCTTACCTCCCTACACCTCATTGATGCTGTGGATAGTTTAAAGGTGCCCCTGCCCCATTACACCTGTATAAGTCACAACTCCTCATCACGAATTGACCGCATCTACTTTTCACAGGAACTTATCCAGCCTAGACGATATGAAGTGATACCTGCCAGTTTCACTAACCATCATGCTGTCGTATGTACAATCTCTTACCCCCATCCCATATTTCACTTAGGAAGAGGTTATTGGAAACTGAATTGCTCGCTGTTACTGGAGGAGGAATGCCAAGATATTTTCAGACAACACTGGACTCGATGGGTCCAACAAAAATGCAAATTTCGCGACTGCGCAGACTGGTGGGATATTTTGGTTAAACCAGGGATCCGCTGCGTCTTTAAGAACATATCCTACCAACGAGGTCGGGAAAGACGGGATACAGTTGAATTTTACTATCGAGTTCTTCGCCAGCTCCAGCAAAGATCTGATGCTGGGGAGCGTTTATATGACCAGATTCGGGAAGTTAAAACCAAGCTCCTGTCTCTACAGCAACGAACGCTCGCTCATATAAACGTGGCTTTAAAAGATCGTACAGTGCTCCCAGACGAAAGTGCAAGTGTATACCATATCGCCAAAGGACAACGTGAGCGGCAACGTAAATATATCCACCGCCTCCGCACCAGTACTGGAAGTGTCGTCACCTCCCCTGACGCTATACGTAGTGAAATATCACTATTTTATCAACGGTTCTACGCTCCGGCTCCAATTGATCCACAGCAGGTGACCCTATTGCTTTCATCTTGCAATACCCATCTGTCTCCGGACAACAAAACTCGGCTCAGCGCGGATATTACGGATGAAGAGATTCACTCTGTGGTTAAGCACCTCCCAAACAACCGCTCACCTGGCATTGATGGACTGCCATATGAAATGTATAAACACTTCTGGCCTCTCATTGGCAAAGAATTTTGCCATGTCCTGCGTACCATTCTCCAACGTCGTGCTCTTTGTCGATCACATCACGAGGGTACCATAGTCCTCATACCAAAAACATCCTCTCCCATGGCAGTTGGTGACTTCCGACCAGTTACTCTGCTCTGCAGTGATTATAAAGTCCTTACCAAAGTACTTGCATGCCGATTGAAGACTGTTCTACATGATATCATTGGTGATGAACAATGTTGCAGTATTCCTGGAAGAACTCTGTTAACAAACTTAGCGATACTAAGGGACCTACACCTAAAAGCCGAAATGCTCCCCACTGAGCCAATGAGTTTTCTCACCTTGGATCTTGATAAAGCTTTCGATCGCATCAGTCATGAATACTTGTACATGGTCTTGCAGCACTTTGAATTTCCTGCAATCCTTATTGACTACATTCGTATGATAAATTGTAATGCTACGTCTCGAGTGCTCGTCAACGGTTTTCTTTCCCCTCTGATTCCAATACAACGATCAGTTAGGCAAGGATGTCCCCTCTCCATGCTACTTTTTTGTCATTGGCCTTGAACCGTTCATTCGGACTACCCAGGTGAAGCTACAGGGTTACAAACTGTCCACACATGTTTTTGGCATGTGCGCCTATGCTGATGACGTATCCATATTGATCCGCAATAACGAAGACATCTCCCACATCGATAGCGTCCTTCAGCTCTACCATATCGCCTCTGGAGCACAATCGAACCCCCAGAAAACTGCTTTGCTTCCGCTCAATACTAACTCAGTGATTACTCAGAAGCCCTGGTTCCGGATAGTAAATGAGGTGAAAATTCTTGGCATTACCTGGAAGCAATCGATTCTGGACACGGTGCACGCAAACTGGACTAAGGTCATTGCCAAAGTTAGGGGAGTGCTGATCCAATTTGGTCAAAGAAACCTCAATATAGTGCAACGGGTCGTAGTCCTCAACGTATTTGCGCTCTCTAAAATATGGTATGTCGCACAACTTTTCCCACTGCCCAAAATGTTTGAGAGCCAATTGGCAAAATATATAGGTTGGTTTCTATGGCAAGGATTTTTGTTCCGAGTACAACGGGAACAGTTGTATCTCCCATCCCGGCAAGGCGGGCTAGGGCTAACCGCTCATGGCATGAAATGCCGTGCACTCCTCTGCAAGAACGACATCGCCATTCTTTCCCAACATGACACTTTTACGAAAGCGCTATACAAAGATATTCGGAACACAGCCCGTGGTTGTGAGAGAGCTTTGCCGAAGATATTTAGGGACCATCAACAGCACCTTCTGGAAACTGTTCGCCAAATGCCTTCAGGGACTGTTCCAACGACGAAAAGTATTTATAACATGTTGCGGCAAGTGGTACACTCCAAACCGCGAATCGAGGCCACCACCCTCTACGTCCATTGGCCCACTGTTTGGAAAAATTTTGGGGCTATGACCATTTCTTCTGCTGTACACTCCCGGGTTTTTATCTTCCTCAACGATCTCATCCCAACCGCTCTACGGCGATATACCATCCGTCTTGAAGCTTACCCATGGTGTACTATATGTGGTCAAACTGATACGGCGATACACCGCTTCACATCATGCACGCGAGTTGCCTCCACGTGGCTGTGGTGTAAGGGAAACGTATGTCAACTATTAAATGTGCCCACGGATGACCTTGATGACAGGAAGTTGATTCGCTTGTCGGTGACCGCCTTCCCCCAAATTAAACAGACTGCCATTGTGTGGATAATGGGCCAATATGTACACTTCGTGATGGACAATGATCAACATTTCTCAATCCTGGATCTCAGGTATCACCTGCAGAAAGAGCGTTGGAAGCTTAGTGCAAGTGGACAATTGTACGATAAATATGGACACTATCTGGACTTTCTTGTGATGTATTAGTATGGTATGTATCATATCTGAAAATTCTGTAATTCTGTAAAGAGCTAATAAAAAAATAAAAAAATAATAAAAAAAAAAAAAAAAGAGGTTTAAAGCCTGACCGTACATGGTGGGCTCAATCGGGTTCAACGCTGGTTCGATTCCAGTAGTAGGCATAGTTTTCTGAACGAAAACCCACATTCCATTTTAGTCGGGATGTAACTACATTGCCACATTTATTGCCTTACGACTCATTTTGCGAAGAGTACGTTGAATTTTGATGATTTATAAAGAAAATACGATCGAATTGGTACGATATGCAAAGTGACCTGTAAAGGCAGAAAATTAAAAAACTGGCATGAATACTAACATAACATATCGAAGTGTTGCTCCGGAGGTCCGGGTTCGATTCCCAACTCTGCCAAGAAATGTAATACTTGTCTGAGGGCTGAGATTGGGTACACGTAGCCTCGTGAAGCAAATATGAGAAGACGTGGGTTTGATTCCCACCTCAGCCACCCTGGAAATGGTTTTCCGTGGTTTCCCACTTCTATTTCGGCCAAATTCCGGGACGGATTTTATCTTAAGGCCGCGGCCGCCTCCTTCCCAATCCTTAATTGCAAATACACACATCATTACAAGCCCGCAATAACTCAGGTTATCAGACAAATTCTACACACACACCCAAGTAAACGGGGCTATGTGACCACGATGTTCTAGCCCCTCAAATGAAACAAAACAACAACATATCGAAGGATATTCTGATCGCCAGTGCTTGCATCGAAGTACACGTATTCCTTAGAAATTCCCATGGTATTATTAGCATACTTTCGATTTTTGCAAAAAATGAAGTAGACTTATGAGATCTACACAGGGCCAAAAATGGTGTGTCTGTCTGTGTGTGTGTGACTGTGTCTGTGTGTGTGTGTGTGTGGGTGTGTGAACTCTGAATGTCTGCCTCCTGTATCAATTCGAACATGGTGAAACCGAATTGAGCGAAATTTGGTACAGAGGTAGCACTAGCGTAGAACACCTTAGTGACATAATTAATATCGCCACCATCTTGACGGAAGCGTAATGGTCGCCACCCAAATGTTCAAAGCTTAAATCAAATTACGACTAACTTAATCATCCGATCTCTACCAAATTTTGCAACAACATATACTTGTATGGCGAGCGTCATTTGACTGAACTACAAGGTCATCAGCCCAATAGTTTGCAGATGACGGCGATGTATGTGTGAAAATCGATTCCCCCTATTAATTCAAACACAGTGAAACTGAATTGAACGAAATTTCGTACAGAGGTAGCACAAGTAAAGGGCGCTCCAGGGTCATGTTTTATATCGCCGCCATCTTGACGAAAACGTAATGGCGGTCATCCTAATGTTAAAAGCTTGAATCAAATTACGACCAAACTAATAATCTGATCTCTACCAAATTTTGCAACAACATACCTTTATGTATAGGGAATCTTTTGACCACAGTACAAGGTCATCAGGCCAATAGTGTGCGGATAGCGTCCATGTATGTGTGCAAATCGATTCCCCCTATCTTTTCAAACACGGTGAAACCTAATGGAACGAAGTTTGATACTGAGGTAGCACTAGCAAAGGCCACCTCAGTGTCATGTTTTTTATCGCCACCAACTTGACGGAAACGGAATGGCGGCCACCCAAATGTTAAAAGCTTAAATCAAATTACGACCAACCTAATAATTTGATCTCTACCAAATTTTCCAACAACATACCTTTTTGTGGGAAGCATCCTTTGACTGAACTACCAGGTCATCAGTCTAATAGTTTGCAGATAGCGGCCATGTATGTGTGCAAATCGATTCCCCACATCAATTCAAACACGGTGAAACCGAATTGAATGAATTTTTTTACAGAGGTAGCACTAGCAAAGGGCACATCATATTCATGTATAATATCCGCATAGCACGTTGTATTTCAAGAAGCTACTACAACCAACATTCAATTATACTCCTTGAAAAGGACAAAGAGTTATAACAATACCCATGCATTTAGGAGAAAGTAGGCAATACGTTCTTTACCGAACATCTTGTTTTGTTATTAAATTTTAACAAAAAAATCATAGCATATCTCTAGGCCCGTATCACACGACACTCGCTGGCAAGGAAGCTGCTGTGATCTCTGGTACAAAATCCTGTATGATTCTGTTCTCTTCGTCAGTACACCTGCTTGTATGACCGAAATGTATCACACGCTAGCATTTTGGACGCTAAGTTGTATGAAATAAAACCGAAGGGCTATCGTTTGAGGGCATTATTTGCAGTTCTGTCGCCTTATTAACGTAAAGCGGTCGCGAAACTTGCTTTAAATAAATTGGAAAACATGCCAGGAACTGAATGCATACCAATCAATATTTAAGATCTAACTGTAATAATTGATTATTTTACCATACGCGTTAATAAGAAGCGCAATAAAAACCTCCAGAGTGTGTTGGAAATGTGTGCAAGTGTTATTGCGTCCGCTCGCTATTTCGAAGATCCAGGGTTCAAGACTCTCCAACGGCAGGTTTTTTGAATTCTTTTCTTAAACTATTTTATTATACCCTCCATACCTCGTACAGCAAGATTTCAACTTGGTTTTGTTCACATTATCTGCGAAGACGATAGGGAAAGTTATTTTCTTGTCTAATTTAAATGGCTATTTTCCCTAAATACTGTTCAAAATAGTCGCCTCCGTAGCGTAGCGGTCAGCATGGTTAACTGCCGCCCCGGAGGTCCTGGGTTCGATTCCTGGCTCTGCCACGAAATTTGAAAAGTGGTATGAGGACTGGAACGGGGTCTACTGAGCCTCGGGTGGTCCAAATGAGTAGAGGGGGTTCGATTCCCACCTCAGCCATCCTCGAAGTGGTTTTCCGTGATTTCCCACTTCGTCTTTGGGCAAATGCCGAGATAGTACCTACTGTCAGGCCACGGCCTCCTCCTTCCCTCTTCCTCGCCTATCTATCCAATCTTCCATCCCTTTCCATCCCTCATTAGGCCCCTGTTCGCTTTGCAGGTGAGGCCGCCTTGGCGAAGTGCTGATCACACCTCCCCAGTTGTATCCATCCCGACCAGATGTTCCAGGCTCCAGGACACTGCCCATAGAGGCGGCAGTGGTGAGTTCCCTCACTGAGTCCGTGGGAACCACCAACCTTGAGGGTAAATTGACTAAATAAATAAAAAAAAAATGAAAAAAACTGTTCAAAACCATGGCTGGGTACTATTCGTTATAATTTTTTTTTGTCGATTTTACCCTCCAGGTTAGTTTTTCCCACGGCCTCATCATTACCGCCTCTACGGGCAGTGTCCTGGAGCTTGAAACATCTGGTCTGGGGGATACAACTGGGGATGTGGGATCAGCACCTCGCTCAGGCGGCCTGCAAAGCGAACAGGGTCCTCTTGAGGGATGGGAAGGGATGGGCAGATCGGGAGGGATAGGCAAGGAAGAGGGAAGGAAGCGGCCGTGGCCGTACGGTAGGTAACATCCCAGCATTTTCCCGAAGACGAAGTGGGAAACCACGGAAAACCACTTTGAGGATGGCTGAGGTTGGAATCGAACCCCCTCTACTCATTTGGACCACCCGAGGCTGAGTAGACCCCGTCCCAGTCCTCATACCACTTTTCAAATTTCGTGGCAGAGCCGGGAATCGAACCCAGGACGTCCGGGTTGGCAGTTAATCACGCTGACCACTACGCAACGGAGGCGACTCTATTCGTGATAATTAGAATTTTAATAGTTCAATATTTATAATAATATGACACGTTCTGTAATTACTGCCTTGCTGCGAGGCTCAGCGGTAACCTTCTCGCTTGCTGTGCCCAAGGTTGCAGGTTCGTATCCTGGCGCAGTCAGCTGGCATTCGAGGGTGCGGAAATGCGAGGGAGCCGTGTCAGTAGATTTACTGGCACGTTGAAGATCCCCTTCGGAGCAAAATTCCGGCACCCCGGCGTATCTAAAAGCCAGAGCAGTTAAAAGGGACGTAAAACCAATAATGTTATAATTATCTGTATTTACTTTATGTTTGGGGCAAATGACCTCGTAGTTCCGCCCCTTAAAACCTCACTAACTAACTATTACTGTAAGTGTATAGCAAGCGCTTTTCACACAGACGCCGTTGAAAGAAATTATAGTTTCGGTCTGATGTATTTATTCGTGAGCCTACCCACATAACAAATCTATTTGTTATGTGGGTCGTCTGAGTGAGTCGGAGTTTTCCTTTAAACAAAGGTGGTCAAAATTTCGATCACTTGCTACGTTGAATATACAGGATACCTTGCTTTCGTTCTACAGATCATTATGTCGTCGTCCAATCTGGCTGCTTACCATCGGATAAGTACGGTGCTTTTGAGGACCAAATAAAAAAATCACTCGTTGGAACAGATGGATATGCGTCCATAATACATATAAACGACATTAAGCAAAAAAAAATGTACTAGTCCAAGGTTCGAACCTACTACCATGCGACTTCGTTGACGCTACTCCAGCAATTCTTGATTTAGCCACCATAGCTACCGAGAACCATGGCGTATTGCCGGCACTTAATGAATCTATTCGTAGTCACTTCCTGTCCAAACGTAAGAAGGTGTTATTCGGAGCTCTGATCGTTTCAATCATGCATTATATTTGAGGTCATTGAAAGAACACTGCCACTATTGATTTCTACTATATTCGCGAGGATTTACTCAACGGTAAAGTTGTACAATGGACGTAAAGGAGCAGGTACAAATGTTTTTAGAATGACTGTGATATACGCGTTAGTTGGGTTGCCTTCCTCCAAAAAAAATAAGGGGCTGGTGGACCACACTGTATACAGGGCGTCATTTATGTACTTGAGTACCCTTAAGGGGCGTGTAGGGGATGGGCATAGGATCAATTTGAGATAGGGAACCTGGGGTCGGAATGGCCTCCTAACCCCAGAAAACAGATTTGTTTCAGGCCCTCCGCTCCGGTGAAGTAGGGAAGCGTGCCATGTGTTACTCTGAGATCAAGCGCTCTTTCGCTGTCAACGGTATTGGCGCGATCACTGCTCAACGCTGCGTTAGCCGAGAGCTGCATTCCTCTTGCCAATTAATAGTTCCGTCGTTTCTAACTTCTACAGAAACACACGTAACTCGTTGATACTAATAATCAAAGGGCAATTAATTTACAGAATCAACGATAGTTTTAAAAAATCAGCACAGAATAAACACGCACTGTGACTATGCCCCCTCCTTACCCTCTGAAAAAAATGAAGGAATGGCACCCCAGGAGAAACGAACCCGGGGTCACTGTGGAACTGCGCCTTGCCGCTATCCCCTTTTTTATTTTTTTATTTTTTTTTAATTCTACAGAATTACAGAAATTTCAGATATGATAAATACCATACTATCACATCACAAGCTTCCAACGCTCTTTCTGCAGGTGATACATGAGTTCCAGGAACAAGAAATGTTGATCATTGTCCATCACGAAGTGTACATATTGGCCCATTATCCACACAATGGCAGTCTGTTTAATTTGGGGGAAGGCGGTCACCGACAAACGAATCAACTTCCTGTCATCAAGGTCACCCGTGGGCACATTTAATAGTTGACATACTTTTCCCTTACACCACAGCCACGTGGAGGCAACTCGCGTGCATGATGTGAAGCGGTGTATCGCCGTATCAGTTTGACCACATATAGTACACCATGGGTAAGCTTCAAGACGGATGGTATATCGCCGTAGAGCCGTTGGGATGAGATCGTTGAGGAAGATAAAAACCTGGGAGTGTACAGCAGAAGAAATGATCATAGCCCCAAAATTTTTCCAAACAGTGGGCCAATGGACGTAGAGGGTGGTGGCCTCGATTCGCGGTTTGGAGTGTACCACTTGCCGCAACATGTTATAAATACTTTTCGTCGTTAGAACAGTCCCTGAAGGCATTTGGCTAACAGTTTCTTGTAGGTGCTGTTGATGGTCCCTAAATATCTTCGGCAAAGCTCTATCACAACCACGGGCTGTGTTTCGAATATCTTTGTATAGCGCTTTCGTAAAAGTGTCATGTTGGGAAAGGATGGTGATATCGTTCTTGCAGAGGAGTGCACGGCATTTCATGCCATGAGCTGTTAGCCCTAGCCCGCCTTGCCGGGATGGGAGATACAACTGTTCCCGTTGTACTCGAAACAGAAATCCTTGCCATATAAACCAACCTGTATATTCTGACAATTGGCTCTCAAACATTTTGGGAAGTGGGAAAAGTTGTGCGACATACCATATTTTAGAGAGCGCAAACACGTTGAGGACCATGACCCGTTGCACTATATTGAGGTTTCTTTGACCAAATTGGATCAGCACTCCCCGAACTTTGGCAATGACCTTAGTCCAGTTTGCTTGCACTGTGTCCAGAAGCGATTGCTTCCAGGTAATGCCAAGAATTTTCACCTCATTTACTATCCGGAACCAGGGCTTCTGAGTAATCACTGAGTTAGTATTGAGCGGAAGCAAAGCAGTTTTCTGGGGGTTCGATTGTGCTCCAGAGGCGATATGGTAGAGCTGAAGGACGCTATCGATGTGGGAGATGTCTTCATTATTGCGGATCAATATTGATACGTCATCAGCATAGGCGCACATGCCGAAAACATGTGTGGACAGTTTGTAACCCTGTAGCTTCACCTGGGTAGTCCGAATGAACGGTTCAAGGCCGATGACAAAAAGTAGCATGGAAAGGGGACATCCTTGCCTAACTGATCGTTGTATTGGAATCAGAGGGGAAAGAAAACCGTTGACGAGCACTCGAGACGTAGCATTACAATTTATCATACGAATGTAGTCAATAAAGATTGCAGGAAATTCAAAGTGCTGCAAGATCATGTACAAGTATTCATGACTGATGCGGTCGAAAGCTTTATCAAGATCTAAGGTGAGAAAACTCATTGGCTCAGTGGGGAGCACTTCAGCTTTTAGGTGTAGGTACCGTAGTATCGCTAAGTTTGTTAACAGAGTTCTTCCAGGAATACTGCAACATTGTTCATCACCAATTATATCATGTAGAACAGTTTTCAATTGGCATGCAAGTACTTTGGTAAGGACTTGATAATCACTGCAGAGCAGAGTAACTGGTCGGAAGTCACCAACTGCCATGGGAGAGGATGTTTTTGGTATGAGGACTATGGTACCCTCGTGATGTGATTGACAAAGAGCACGACGTTGGAGAATGGTACGCAAGACGTGACAAAATTATTTGCCAATGAGAGGCCAGAAGTGTTTATACAGTTCATATGGCAGTCCATCAATGCCAGGTGAGCGGTTATTTGGGAGGTGCTTAACCACAGAGTGAATCTCTTCATCCGTAATATCCGCGATGAGCAGAGTTTTGTTGTCCGGAGATAGTTGCGTACTAAAAGATGAAAGCAATAGGGTCACCTGCTGTGGATCAATTGGAGCCTTAGCGTAGAACCGTTGATAAAACAATGATATTTCACTACGTACAGCGTCAGGGGAGGTGTCGACACTTCCAGTAATGGTGCGGAGGCGGTGGATATATTTACGTTGCCGCTCTCGCTGTCCTTTAGCGATATGGTATACACTTGCACTTTCGACCGGGAGCACTGTACGATCTTTTAAAGCCACGTTTATATGAGCGAGCGTTCGTTGCTGTAGAGACAGGAGCTTGGTTTTAACTTCCCGAATCTGGTCATACATACGCTCCCCAGCATCAGATCATTGCTGGAGCTGGCGAAGAACTCGATAGTAAAATTCAACTGTATCCCGTCTTTCCCGACCTCTTTGGTAGGATATGTTCTTAAAGTCGCGGCGTATCCCTGGTTTAACTAAAATATCCCACCAGTCTGCACAGTCGCAAAAGTTGCATTTTTGTTGGACCCATCGATTCCAGTGTTGTCTGAAAATATCTTGGCATCCCTCCTCCAGTAACAGCGAGCAATTCAATTTCCAATAACCTCTTCCTATGTGAAAATGGGATGGGGGTAAGAGATTGTACATACGACTGCATGATGGTTAGTGAAACTGGCAGGTATCACTTCATATCGTCTAGGCTGGATAAGTTCCTGTGAAAAGTAGAAGCGGTCAAGTAGTGATGAGGAGTTGTGACTTATACAGGTGTAATGGGGCAGGGGCACCCTTAAACTATCCACAGCATCAATGAGGTGTAGGGAAGTAAGGAGGGTCCTGAGAGCCGGGTTGACACCTTGGTATGGACTAGTGGAATCCTCTGGGCGTTGAATACAATTGAAATCTCCTGCAAGAATAAGTTTTTCCATAACGTCGTGCAGATGAGGCAGTATACTCTGTTGAAAGAACATTTTCCGTTCCACACGTTTGTTGGACCCGGATGGGGCATATACATTTATCAGGGTGGTATTGTTTATGTGTCCAGATATTATGCGTCCTGATGGATGACATAGCACACCTTCGAGTGGGATATCATGTCTTATGAGGAATCCGGTCCCTCTATTATTAGTACCGGTATTGATGTATTGTTTGTAGAAGGCAGATATGGGCAAACAGGGTATAGCAACTTCTTGAATGAAGGCAATGTCAATGTCTGCATCTCGAAGGAATCTCTCCAACAGTTGAAATTTCAGGGGGAATTCTATTACATTGATATTCACAGTGGCCACAGTGAGAAATTGCGCCATTAAGAGAAGTATAAAAGCTGTGCTAGACATACTGGAAGGTGGACTCGAGCAAAATCAGAAAGAATTAAAAAAAGACACGGGTGAGAAATATACTGGTGCACTAAGTCAAATTAGGGTGAGAGTTCCTTATGACTGCCATTCATAGGCCGACTGTCAGCGTTTGAGAGCGTTCGTGGGTCCCTAGATGACGTAGAATGAAGATTTTTTTCTTTTTCACAGCTGCGGGAACATTTGTAGAACCAGTTTCATTCTTCGGGGCTGGTACAGCAATCGAGGCATTTGTTTTAATCTTCTTAGATACGTTCTCAGATCCCCGATCAACCTGCTTAAGTGAGTCGGTAGGTACCAGAAAAGGTGGGGGCAGTGAAGACAAAATTTCTGTGGCAGCCTGTAGTGACGGCAGAGTTGGCTCTAAGGCTGCCATACAGGTGGCCGATGGGACAGGGGCACTGTGTAGCTCGCTGATCTGGTCAGTGCAAGGTACGTGTTCTGCGTCATGTGTGTCAGAGGCCACTTCTGCTGGTGTCCCAGCTGACTGATCAATAAGCATGTTTTCATGTGACGTTTGCTGTGTCACAACATCCGAGTATTGGACACGTCTTTGTTGTGTAGGAGTTATACCGAGGGGAATCATTTTCTTTGGGCAGTTGATACGTAGATGTGTGTTAGCATTGCAAATTAAACAGGTCTGTTTCTGTCCATTATAAGATATGTAGCCAGAATGGCCACCAAAAGTCTCAGTGGAGGGGATATCTTGTTTGATTTCCATAGTGACTGCACGTATTCCATTATACACCGGGAACTGATAAGCAGAAGACCATTGTTCTTTCGTGACGTCACTCACAGTGCCATATTTCGACAGGACGGATTTGAAAATTTCAGGGGGAACTTCGAGTGGGACATTAAATATACGCACTGTGGTATAATTTGAATCCGCTGTGGAGAGCTTAACATTAGTCATTTCGCCTGAGTCATACTGAAATTTAATAGGAGCTTCAAAAGTATTTAGCAATTTTTGAAAAGTAGATATGCTGATTACCTTGATGTACATTGTTCTTTCTTGCGCATTTAACTGGATGGCTTCTACTTGGTCGACTGTCAACCGGAGGGTATCGCTAATCCAGCGGTGAATTTCTCCTGGTGTGGGGCGAGAACTCTGCCTGTCCCATTGACAGCGTACGGTGTTTTTCCTCTGGTATCCGGACATGATTTTCAGCGGGGTTTTCTGGGTTTCTTGATTTGTTGTCCTATCTGGAACACTACTTGAAAAAGTATTGTCCGAATGACACACGGAAGGTCAGTACACCCGTGGAACTATCGGAAGCACCGGTATTAGGAAACGTACACTCTTCCAAAGCGATCACACAGCTCGCACACACGCACCTCACTCGGCCACGACTAGTGACCAACTTCCTCTCGGCTAACCCAGCCTTGAGCGGTGGTCGCGCCAAGACCGTTGACAGCGAAAGAGTGCCTGACCTCAGAGTAACACATGGCGCGCTTCCCTACTTTACAGGGGCGGAGAGCCTGAAAAAAAAACCTGTGTTCTGTGGTTAGGAGGCCATTCCGACCCCAGGTTCCCTACCTCAAATTGATCCTATATCCATCCCCTACACGCCCCTTAATGGTACTCAAGTACATAAATGACACCCTGTATATACTTGTTTCCCGCCTAATATAATTTGGCACAATTTGTGTTGACCTACCAAAAATCTTTCTTTCAAAGATTCATTTAAACTGGAATCTTGTATCTGCACTGTCTGGCCAAACAACAAGGCGTGTATACCGGTAAGATACTTCTGCTACAGCCGATTTCTCACATTCATTGTCCGTGGTATGCATGAAAACTGATTCTTACTATTCTCTTATTTACTATTGATAGAGGGTCATTATGTGTGTGCGCGCCAGTAAACACGGCAAGCTAAGCCGGCTGTGACTAACGTTTGGTGTGCTCCGCTGACTCATATCGTTAGTTCACACGTGTTTTGTCATTCATATGGGCGTGTATTTGCAAAGCTTAGACGTTAGTGTTGCACGTTTAGTGAGTATTGTGATTACTGTGATTGTTGGTCATTCCTAGACACCAATTCACATTGCGCGAACGTGTGAATATCCATAATTCGTATATGAAAATCAAAAAAACCTTTTTATGAAACAAGACGAAAATTTTGAATCAAGTTTCCAGGAAGTCCTGTGCCTAATGCCAGTACAATTATGAGGCTCTCTAAACGATTCAAGGAAACAGGCTCCGAAAATAATAAAATAGCTGACAGGCATTCTTTCATCAAAAGATGTCAGATGTGTGTTACAAGGGAGGGAGGACATTTTCAGCATCGCCTATGAGCACTGTAAATACACATCATTGAACATGTTTGGTAAAAGTGTGATAGTGTGGTGCCGACCACCGGCTGGACCGGGTGCGCGCGGTAGCGAACTGCGCTAGTCACAGCCGGCTTAGCTTGCCATGATTACTGGCGCGCACACACATAATGACCCTGATGATTCTGTAAGCACCAAGAGAGAGAGAAGCAATCTTCAGAAAAACAAAAAATATCTTTAACTTTATCTAACTTCCGTTAGTTTTGACCAAACCAATATGTTAGCCTATATTCTGCATTCTATCCCATTCTATATGGAAGGACCCCGTGGCGCAGCCATGAGCGTTAAATTGCTAACCACGATGGGGATGGGGAGCTGCATTAAGTCCAGATATCGGTGGTTCGAATAAGCAGCGGCCACCATAAGTGTGGTTTTCCCCGTGGTTCTCCACACTCTCTCCAGGAAAATGCCAGAATAGTACCTTATTTTAAGTTCGGGGACACCTGACCTTTCCTGTCCCTAATACGGCTACACACAGTACTACAGTCGTTACAGAAACACAGGTTATCAGGCATATTCAATGCCCACCCAGGTACACGGGGATGATGACCTAGAACAGTATAAGCCCCTAATACGAATTAACATACTAAATCTATCTGGAAGGAAAATAAATATCTTACAAGATGGTAACATCAACTAAGATGCAAAGATCAACAATTGTCAGTATTTTACAAGATCAAGTGTACACGTTAATCACGTCGAGTTAGTTTGTTAGCCATCGTTGCTTAAAGAGAAGGGACAGCGAGGTTATCTTCCCCTTCTTAGACGTGGAGTAATAGAAGGTTTCATGTTGTTTTTTTCTGCTCACATTCAGAAACATTATATACTGTAAAAGATGGTATATTGGCTTTCACGGCTAGTGACTTAAAACTCAGCAAATCTTCTAGGTTTGTGCCGTGTCTTGTGTGGGGTTTCGCCTAGGTCACCAAGCTGGCTCATCGGCGGGCTCTTGGTGTCCCCGCCTGGACTGTGGTCGTAATTTTGTGTTGTTAGGATGTTTGTGATGTCCTTTGTTTGAATTTCAAATCCGCCCTAGAAGAAGTCATTACTTCCTGGTCATTTTGACGTAGTTAAAAGCTTTTCTTTTTTGCCTATTTTCCCCAAGTGCAGTGAATTGGGTTGCTCTCAGAAAAGTTAGTAAGGTAAACTTCTCTCTCCAACTGAACTTGCCACTGAAAACACTTATCATAAAGTGGATGAAATGTCTAGACAAGATAACTTTCATTGTAATTTTCTAGATGAATCATGCATTTTTAATTGAATCTTTTTAATGTCGGGATAGAAGTTTTCTTGAAGTGATACTTCTGAAATTAGCAATATATTTGATCCAATAATTTGCCAAAATATATATATGTTTTACATACTGTATTTAGAGTTGTGATTTTATATATTTGAATCGTTTCTGCCCTTTAGTAATTGTGGTGAGCGTTGTATTGCAACAGGAATACACACTCATATCAAAAGTCAGTGTACACTCTCCATGAACCCTAAGAGTTGATGAAATATAGTTTTCTTTCAGAATGACACATTGTCTCTAGCCCTATACATTACTCATTGTCATCCTCTCGTTAACCTCTTGTAGGAGTGGTAATGCCATAAATATGGAAAGGGATATATGGTAATTTCCGTTCTTCTAATATAATTTATATTATTATTGATTCCCTGATTCCAGGTGCTGATAGAGGAGTCGTCAAGTTGAAAAACTCGTTTAATCCAATTGTGAAAAAGGATTATTTTCATGAGAACCGTGAAGCAAAGTCAAGTAGCAAAACTCGTTTAATCCGTTAATGAATAAGGATTATTTTCATAAGAAATGTGAAGCAAAGTGAAGTTGCAAAACTCGTTTAATCCAATTGTGAATATGGATCATTTTCATGAGAACCGTGAAGCAAAGTCAAGTTGCAAAACTCGTTTAATCCAATTGTGAATATGGATCATTTTCATGAGAAAAGTGAAGCAAAGTCAAGTTGCAAAACTCGTTTAATCCACTTGTGAATAAAGATCATTTTCATGAGAACCGTGAAGCAAAGTCAAGTTGCAAAACTCGTTTAATCCACTTGTGAATAAGGATTATTTTCACGAGAACCGTGAAGCAAAGTCAAGTTGAAAACTCGTTTAATCCACTTGTGAATAAGGATCATTTTCATATAGAACCGTGAGGCAAAGTCAAGTTGCAAAACTCGTTTAATCCAATTGTGAATAAGGATTACTTTCATATAGAACCGTGAGGCAAAGTCAAGTTGCAAAACTCGTTTAATCCACTTGTGAATAAGGATTATTTTCATGAGAACCGTGAAGCAAAGTCAAGTTCCAAAACTCGTTTAATCCACTTGTGAATATGGATTATTTTCATGAAAACCGTGAAGCAAAGTCAAGTTGCAAAACTCGTTTAATCCGATTGTGAATAAGGATTATTTTCATATAGAACCGTGAGGCAAAGTCAAGTAGCAAAACTCGTTTAATCCAATTGTGAATAAGGATTATTTACATATAGAACCGTGAGGCAAAGTCAAGTTGCAAAACTCGTTTAATCCACTTGTGAATAAGGATTATTTTCATGAAAACCGTGAAGCAAAGTCAAGTTGCAAAACTCGTTTAATCCACTTGTGAATAAGGATCATTTTCATGAGAACCGTGAAGCAAAGTCAAGTTGCAAGACTCGTTTAATCCACTTGTGAATAAGGATTATTTTCATGCGAAATGTGAAGCAAAGTCAAGTTGCAAAACTCGTTTAATCCACTTGTGAATAAGGATCATTTTCATGAGAACCGTGAAGCAAAGTCAAGTTGCAAAACTCGTTTAATCCACTTGTGAATAAGGATTATTTTCATGAGAAATATGAAGCAAAGTCAAGTTGCAAAACTCGTTTAATCCAATTGTGAATATGAATTATTTTCATGAGAACCGTGAAGCAAAGTCAAGTTGCAAAACTCGTTTAATCCACTTGTGAATAAGGATCATTTTCATGAGAACCGTGAAGCAAAGTCAAGTTGCAAGACTCGTTTAATCCAATTGTGAATAAGGATTATTTTCATGAGAACCGTGAAGCAAAGTCAAGTTGCAAAACTCGTTTAATCCACTTGTGAATAAGGATTATTTTCATGCGAAATGTGAAGCAAAGTGAAGTTGCAAAACTCGTTTAATCCACTTGTGAATAAGAATCATTTTCATGAGAACCGTGAAGCAAAGTCAAGTTGCAAAACTCGTTTAATCCACTTGTGAATAAGGATTATTTTCATGAGAAATATGAAGCAAAGTCAAGTTGCAAAACTCGTTTAATCCAATTGTGAATATGGATCATTTTCATGAGAACCGTGAAGCAAAGTCAAGTTGCAAGACTCGTTTAATCCACTTGTGAATATGGATCATTTTCATGAGAAATGTGAAGCAAAGTCAAGTTGCAAAACTCGTTTAGTCCAATTGTGAATATGGATCATTTTAATGAGAAATGTGAAGCAAAGTCAATTTGCAAAAATCGTTTAAACCACTTGTGAATATGGAGCATTTTCATGAGAAACGTGAAGCAAAGTCAAGTTGCAAAACTCGTTTAATCCACTTGTGAATAGGGATGTTTTTAATGAGAAACGTGAAAATTATCCTTATTTATAAGTGGATTTAAACGAGTATTTGCAACTGCACGACTCAGATGTGGTGGTCGGAACATGTTTCTAAAAATTACCAACTGTTAATGCACTACTTCTTATTAATAAAGAAGACTACGTGGCTCAGCGGTAACGTTCTTGCTTGCCGTGCCCAAGATTGCAGGATCAAATCCTGAAGTATTTCGCTGGCATTTGAGGGTGCGCAAATGCGAGGGAGCCGTGCCAGTAAATTTACTGGCAGGTTAGGGATCCCCTTCGGGGCAATATTTTAGCTCCCCGGCGTCTCTAAAAGCAACAGAAGTTAAATGGGACATAAAACAAATAACATTATTATTATTCTAATTAATAACTACGATGGTTATTGTTATTTATAGCAACAAAGAAACGTAATAAACATTCAGTTGTAACATAATTATTACTGATGAAGGAATCCAGTACTTTAAGAGCCCGGAAGTTAATATATGATTTTGAAAGATAAGGTTCTGTAAGTTGCTAATTATATACCACCAGTTTATCTCCTCTCTTTCTTATCCATCTTTGCTAGCTCGTGGTTTGCTCATTTCCCGTCTTTGTTGACCATTCATTTTCATTATCCTCTATTTTGAAGCTAAAGTAGGATTTGTAATCCATCCCTCTTCTCTATCTTCCTCACAATTTTGTGTTCACCCTATTTTAACCTTCGTGCCATTATTAAATCTCTTCATGGCAGAGGCATGAATTAACCTGTGAGCGTCATTGTGCCAAGTTAACACAGTTATTCCTCTACTACGGTGGTGTCTGCTGAGAAGAAAGAAGATGTCCATATTAAAGTTTATTCCTTAGATATTTGTCACGCAATCATTGCCTTAAGGGTGCTCAGGTCTAATGTGTGTTTGTGTATCCACAGGACTAAAATATTTGTTCGCCTATCCGCTTGAATAGCTTTAATCCTCCGCTATTACTCACAATTCATCACGAACTCCACTGGAAATATAAAATCAACAACTGTTCCTATTGTCCACCTTGTATCGATACTATGTCATTCTAGGCCAAGTTCAGTAATCCTTAGAAATTTGAGCGCGATGGTAAGCTATAGCAGTAACGAATAATACATAGTTATACCTCCTCCACGTCCTAGTTTTACTTCTTATATTTTTGACATCGGAATCGTATTCCATTTAACCAGTGAATTGTGCAAGTCTTCAGACCTCTTTTCAGTTACGACCACACATATCGGCAGGGAGCGAAAAACAGGTGGGTCCACATTTAGTGAAGAATGAGTTAATGACGTGGAATTATTCTCCACTTCGAATTACAAGACATGGTAAAGACCAAAGGCATAATGTGAAGAAACCAGAGAGCTACAGCATTATAAAATGACGCGAAACCTTTAGTTACTATGACCTCTAGAATTTTATTAAATTTGCCCCATGATGTCTTCTTCAGCAGACGTAACTGGATATTTAAGCTCCCTGCAATGATAATTTTAAATAGACTACTACACTGACATTCGCGTTTGAAGCTGGAGTCAAACCGTCATTCGTCACATCTATTCTATTTGTTTTATTTATTTACTCACTTAGCTATTTTTTAAATATAAGTATTTATCATTCATTCATTCATTTATGTGTTCATTCGTTCTTTCATTCATTTATTTAGTTATTTATTTAATTTTTGTTTTTTTGTTTATGTATTTATAAGTTCATTTATTTATAAATGTATCTAATTATACACTTATTTAATTATTATTCAATCATATTCATTCATTCATTCATGCATTCATTCATTTATTTATTACTCAATCATCCATTCATTGAATCAATCAATCTTTTATTTATATATAGTACTTCTAACAGGTTACAACGAAATTATAAAACCTTGCTCAGTTCTCGAGCCTCTAACTGCTTGTACATCTGGTAGTGGTGACTAGCTTCCTTGGCTGCCACCACGGAGGTTTGGGTTTGATTTCCGGCTGTGCCAATAAATATAATTATGTTCTAATTCCAGTTCACCCTGCTTCGTTAGGCAATACTGAGAATAATTAGTTTCGATCCTTACCTCATCATCCCTCAGCCAGAGAGAAGAAGGTTTCGCGGGGTTTCCCACTTTTACTCTAAGCGAATGCCGCTATTGCATAAATAAAGGCCGCAGCCACCTCCTTCCCTAATCCTAACCTGAATTACGATTACACACGTTACTACAGCCATCACGAAGCCCCCGTGGCTTAGGAGGCAGCACGCCGGCCTCTCACCGCTGGGCCCGTGGTTCAAATCCCGGTTACTCCATGTGAGATCTGTGCTGGACAAAACGGAGGCAGACAGGTTTTTCTCCTGGTACTCCGGTTTTCCCTGTCAAAATTTAATTCCAGCAACACTCTCCACTAGCATTTCATTTCATCTGTCATTCATTTAATCATTGCCCCGGAGGAGTGCGTCAGGCCTCGGCAGCCGGCACAGTTCATATCCTCGCCGCTAGATGGGGGCTTCATTCATTCCATTAATGACCCGGTCGGAGACTGGAAGCAGGCTGTGGATTTTCATTTTCACTACAGCCATCACAATGATACAGGTTATCAGGCAGACTCCACACCTACCCAAACACATAGGGCCACATAGCCAAGTTGTCGCAAAACCCCTGAATTAATAAACAACAATAATATCTAGCTGCTCCTGCCGTAGGCCACCAGTCTGACACAACTGTGTTACAGATTATGGAAATTCAGGGCCACTTCCAGCGTTATACACTGGTGCTCATATGTTCACACTGAGTTACTGTACTAACAAACTGCGAGTTCGACATAGGTGTTCTACAGTTAGTGGAGCATATTATTATTCAGAGCCTGTAGCTACTCCTGCAATAGGCCACCAGTTTGACACGACTGTGTTACGGCTGGTGGAACATATTGTTATTCAGGGCCACTTCCCTTGTTTTACACTGGTGCTCATATGTTAAGCAATCATCTAAACGTGAACCACAAACTGGCTGTTTTAAAATCGTCCCACTCAGTTGTATCTCATTGTGTGGACATCACAATGTCCTGCGGCCAACAGTAACCATAAACAATGTAACATTGGAGAATTTACACTGTGTGCACAGAGAATTAGAAATCGCTACCAGAGGACTGGGGCTCGTAAACCAGGAACACACCCTGCGGCTTATCTGGCTGCCCTCCCACCCTGAAATGGAAGTTGGCGAGCAATGGAATGTATGAACAAATTGAGATTAAAATCCTATTTTAAATATTCTTCATCGACTTCTGAAGCCATGCAGGAAAAACACCGCTCTATGAGGAAATTGGGTAATGCATAATATAGAAATCCTTTGTTTGAACTCCAGTGCATATAGCACAGATTCTCATTTTGATGTCTAGGGGGTATGTTCCTAGCTTGCCGTCAAAAATTATTTATTTATTTATTTATTTATTTATTTATTTATTTATTTACTTATCATTCATTTATTCATTTACGTATTAATTAATTCATTCATTTATTTATTTATTTATTTACTTATTTACTTACTTATTTATGTCTTTATTTATTCATTTATTCATGTATTCATTTATTCATTTATTCACTCATTTATTTATTTATTTCCAGGTTAATGGTCGCGTAAAACTACAAACTCCCCCTTACGTTTGATTCATAAAAAACGATTTCGAAGCGTGATAGCTGCAGATGAAGTCCACTGTTTGTGAAAAAGATGATGAGATCTTCATTGTACATACGCTACCATTTTAGCTTTATTACAATTCTTTCATCGGGAAAGTTAGAATATAGAAAGCGTATCTTCACTTCATGTTCCATTTTCAGTTTATGTATACATTGATGAAATTATTAATTTATCGTTATTGGTTATTGAAGACTAGATTGGCGACCACTAAAATATTATTCTTTTGTTCTAAACATGCCAGAGCTACAGTCTCACTACTGTGGCTCAAAAAGTTAAAAGTTACTCCACTACAGTGAGGAACATCGAATCATGGATATGTTTTTCAGATCTAGATGATGAATACTTATTAACCTTTCTAACAAGGTTATATTACAGGTGAGCACGTGTTTATAACACTTGCAATTTGCATGAGGATAAGTCTGTAAACCAGTTTCTTTATAAAGATTTTGACACAAAGATTGATATTTTTGCTTTTTGCTTTAAAGTTGCGGGGACAGGTACCAATTCAGAACAAAAGCGTCGCATACGTACAGCGGACGACATGTTCACACTGAGAAGCTGCGCAATGAAGTATTGTCCTCTCTAGGTTGAGAGCACCCCGTTCCAGCCTTCATGTTTGTTTCTAAAATCCCTGACGGAGCCGGGAATCAAATCTGGGGCCTCCGGATGAGAGGCAGGCGCACTAAGTTAACACCACGGGGCCGGCTTTAATAAATAACAAAGAAGGAGGCGTGGTGGCGCAGCGGTCAAGCTGTTGGTCTCTCACCAAAGTGAACTTGGTTCAATTCCCGGTCAATGCATGTGAGGTTTTCGAAGTGAAATACCATGTCTTGTGGTTCGGATTCCACATGAAAAGGAGGTCAGTAGTGGTTTTGTAGGGGTTCTAATGCCACCTCCACCTCCCCACCTCACAAGATGGCGGCGGTGCGATATCTCTCGAACTTATGGTCGGATTTTGATGAATGAGGTGTCATTGAACTCGGGCTGACACCCCCTTTCCTATGAACAACATATTTCAACCCCAAAAATAAAACCTACCCCTACTAGAGGGTGAAATTGAATTTTTTTAGAGAATCTCTGTTACCAATTGCAACATGTGAGAGTTTGAATGCCGATATGGATTTAAACGTTGTTCCATATAAAGTGCATATGTTCGGTGGAAAGCCACTATGAATTAGCATGCCCACTCATGGCTTTTGTAAGAGGGCGGGCTTTTTAAAAGATGGCGGCTGTAGTGTAACCTAACCTAACCCAACCCACGAGTGGTGATCAAAAAGTATTTTAAGTGACGCTTGTCGATTGGCAAACCAATAATCAAAGAGGGATATGTCAGGCCTTGAGGTGATAGCCCCTTTTGATTGATCCCTGTTGATTGATCTCTGTTGATTTGTCCCTTTGGACTGGTCTCGGTTGACTAGCCCCTTTTGGACGGGCCCTTTTTGACAGGGGGTCATTTTTGTTGGATCCTTTTTGACAGGTCCTTTTTGACGGGTCCCTGTTGACGAGTCATTGCTGACGGGTCCTTGTTGATGAGTCCCTGTGGACGGGTCATTGTTGACGGGTCCCTATTGACAGGTCATTGTTGACAGGTCATTGATGACAAGTCATTGTTGATGGGTCCTTGTTGACAAGTCCCTGTTGATGGGTCCCTGTGGACGGGTCCCTTTAGACCGGCCCCTTTGGACTGGTCCCTATGGACCGGCCCATGAAATTTATCCAAATTATGTCAAAGGGCCTAACTACATTTGTGTGTAAAGCAGTGTGTTGAACTGACGTTGTTCGCCAGTCCTTACTACTACAATTGGATAACGATATGAAAGGAATTGATTAACCAGACATGAGTTAACTACCAACGAAACACTTTGGCGACTCTGCTTGTTATTGACCAATGAGTAGGGTTTTAGAAAAACTGTTTGCTATTTTGGGTTATATACAAAAATGCTTAGACCTTTTGAGCGACTATGTTCGCTAAACAATACATTATACCAGAGACGATTAGGATTCTTATGTAGCTCAGACAAGGAAAGCATTTCTACAGAATCTGTCGACATTGAATATAGACTTAGGTATTAGAAAGTCATTTTGAAGGCCTTTTGTCTGGAGCGTGGCACTCTATGAAAGTAAAACGTAGACAATTGGTGCAGCAGAAATGTGGAGAATTGAAGTGTTTGAAATGTGGTGTTACAGGAGAATGATGAAGTTTAGATGGGTAAATAGGGTTACTAACAAAGAGGTATTAAGACGAGTGGGGGAGAAGAGATGTATCTGGCGACTGTTAATGAAGTAAAGAGATAGGTTGGTAGGACACGTACTAAGACACCCAAGAATAGCAAACTTAGTTATGGAAGAAAGGTTCGAGGACGAGAACTGTAGGGGTAGACCAAGTTTAGAATATGTTAAACAGATAGCCTTGAATGTAGGGTGTGGTAGCTATATAGAGATGAAACGATTAGCTCGAGACAGATAGGCGCTGAGATCTGCATCAAACCAGTCAAAGGACTAAAGACTCAAACAACAACATGTACGTTCACCAAAATAATGTTGTGTAACGGTAAATGTTAGTCAAAGAACAGTAATGCATTACTAAAACCCATGACACGATACCTAAGAGCTTTTCTAAAATGATTTTAAAATGCCTTTAACCCTATATTGAACACCCAGTTCACAAGACTCATAACTGCAATGTTATGGTAAAACAAAACAAAATCTATATTTCAAAACAAACAAGTGGTTTAGTCAAAGTATACTGGAAAAAGTTTTGTAAACATTCAAGTCCTCAAGACCAATTAAATTAGTAACTGTCAGGTTGGCCGAGTGGTTAAGGTGTTTGACTTAAGATCAAATTTCTGTATAAGGAAGCAAGGGTTCGAATTCCTTACCTGACATAACTATTGCCTTAACATGGCTTGGTCACACTGTATTATTATGATACTCGGTACACAAACCATAGATATAGTGTATTGTTTAAGGCCACTCTCTTTCTGAACATAGTCAGAGACTGTTGATGGTTAACAATTGTATTAATAGTGGGACATAGGGATAGTAATTAAGAAAAACAGACAATACCCATACAATATTTTTATTAATTTCATTTTATAATAGTTACACACTGAATTCAACTCTCTCTCTTTACCATTGTTCGATATAGATTTTTTAACACAACGCTTGTTGTAGATCCTTTTACAACTTTCTCCAGGTACTCTTGCTCTTAATAACTGGGGAAGCCGCAATGGATTTATAAACATAAAACCCTCATCCTCTTCTTTTTCATAATTATCATCATCATCATCATCATTATGAATATTATCATCAAAATTATTATAGTCATTGTCACCATCATTATCATCATCATCATCATTCTCAACATCACTAGAACTATCCAATTCCTCTTGTTTGTTTTCCACAGGGACCTCTTGTAGAGTCTGCGTTGCTTTTGATAGTGTTAAGGGTTTTTTGAACGAAGATATTTGTCCTAACAAGTCTTTTTGAGGTGATGATGAATGCTTTTTAACAAACAATGCACTATCTTGAGCAGCAATATATTTTTCTTGGACTTGATTTTTTACCTGGGTTAGAGTATTTTGCGTATTTAAATGTGTATTTATTTGAGATTCACAATTATGTTCTTTTGAAGTAAGTACGTTCGAGTCTTTTGTTTTAATCATTCCTCGACACTTTTTGGATCGTTGTTTTGAACATCGCCATATAACAGTTCCATCTTTATTGGTTGTTTTTACAATATATGTATATCCTTTATAGAAGACACATGGCTTGCCATGACTGGTTGTTGAGACTTCCATATCAACTAATACATATGAATTAAATTTTAGTAAAGTCACATGAACAATCTTTAGATTACAAGTGATTTACACACACACACATACACACTTTCCTAAATGTCAAGATTTATGGATGTTGTTTTCCGCCAACAGCTGCTTACTGCGTATGACAAGGCTGGAGACTGGTAGGTGAGACGGTCTTTCACGATGTGAACACTGTAACAGGCAGTAGTCAACTGACAATATTCTTATACCCTAGTCAAGGTTAACAGGTACTTACTGCGTATGACAAGACCGTACACTCGTAGGTTAGACCGTATTTTTTGTTTGTTGCTAAGGATCCCATATATACCCTTGACATGTTAGTTCTGAACACTTAGTGGTTAAATGTATATATTGAATTTAAATACACAGCTTATACAAGCACGTTTTGCGGATGGGAGGAGTGAGAGGCTGGCAAAAAAGGAAATGTTTTAGTTTAATGAAACGTCATGTCCTAGTAGGCGTGATTTATAGTAGACACAATTGATAGTAGACGTAATTGATAGTAGGTGTAATCGATACTAGACGTGATTAATAGTAGACGCAATTGATACTAGGCGTGATTGATAGTAGGCGTGATTTGCAGTAAGCGCAATTCATAGTAATCTCAATTGATAGTAGATGCAATTGATAGTAGGCGTGATTGATAGTAGGCGCGATTGATAGTAGACGTAATTTGACATGGGTGCGACTTAGATTATTTTTGATATCATAAAGTTACAGTGTCAATGTTTATACAAAGTACAAGGTAGAGAGGGGGTATTTTAAGACTTAACCTCAGCTCACTTAACATAACCAAACTTTACCTAACCTAACATTGTCACGTGACATGTTCTACAAGTTTAGACTTGCTTTAAGACTAATTATGTCGTCATAGATTGATGGGAGGGGTGAGAGGCTGGCAAAAAAGGAAATGTTTAAGTTTAATGAAACGTCATGTCCTAGAAGCGTGATTTATAGTAGACGCAATTGATAGTAGACGTAATTGATAGTAGGTGTAATTGATACTAGACGTGATTAATAGTAGACGCAATTGATACTAGGCGCGATTGATAGTAGGCGTGATTTGTAGTAAGCGCAATTCATAGTAGGCACGATTGATAGTAGATGCAATTGATAGTAGTCGTGATTGATAGTAGGCGCGATTGATAGTAGACGTAATTTGACATGGGCGTGACTTAGATCATTTTTGATATTATAAAGTTACAGTGTCAATGTTTATACAAAGTACAAGGTAGAGAGGGGGTATTTTAAGACTTAACCTCAGCTCACTTAACATAACCAAACTTTACCTAACCTAACTTTGTCACGTAACATGTTCTACAAGTTTAGACTTATTTTAAGACTGATTATGTCGTCATAGATTAATGGGAGGGATGAGAGGCTGGCAAAAAAGGAAATGTTTAAGTTTAATGAAACGTCATGTCCTAGTAGGCGTGATTTATAGTAGACGCAATTGTTAGTAGACGCGATTAATGGTAGACGCAATTGATAGTAGGCGTGATTGATAGTAGGCGTGATTGATAGTAGGCGTGATTTGACATGGGCGCGATTTATAGTAGACGCAAATGATAGTAGGCGCGATTGATAGTAGGCGTGATTGATAGTAGACGCGATTGATAGTAGGCGCAATTTGACATGGGCGCGACTCAGATCATTTTTGATATCATAAAGTTACAGTGTCAATGTTTATACAAAGTACAAGGTAGAGAGGGGGTATTTTAAGACATAACCTCAGCTCACTTCACATAACCTAACATTACCTAACCTAACTTTGTCACGTGACATGTTCTACAAGTTTAGACTTGCTTTAAGACTGATTATGACGACATAGATTGATGGGAGGGGTGAGAGGCTGACAAAAAAGGAAATGTTTTAGTTTAATGAAACGTCATGTCCTAGTAGGCGCGATTTATAGTAGACGCAATTGATAGTAGACGCGATTAATAGTAGACGCAATTGATAGTAGGCGTGATTGATAGTAGGCGTCATTTGACATGAGCGCGATTTATAGTAGACGCGAAAGATAGTAGGCGCGATGATAGTAGGCGTAATTAGACATGGGCGCGATTTATAGTAGACGCAATTGATAGTAGGCGCGATTGATAGTAGGTGTAATTGATAGTAGGCGCGATTTGACATGAGCGCGATTTATAGTAGACGCAATTGATAGTAGGCGTGATTGATAGTAGACTCAATTGATACTAGGCGTGATTGATAGTAGGCGTGATTTGTAGTAAGCGCATTTTATAGTAGGCTCAATTGATAGTAGATGCAATTGATAGTAGACGTGATTGATAGTAGGCGCGATTGATAGTAGACGTGATTGATATGGGCGCGACTTAGATCATTTTTGATATTACAAAGTTACAGTGTCAATGTTTATACAAAGTACAAGGTAGAGAGGGGGGTATTTTAAGACTTAACCTCAGCTCACTTAACATAACCTCACTTTACCTAACCTACCTTTGTCACGTGACATGTTCTACAAGTTTAGACCTGCTTTAAGGCTGACTATGACTATGACGTCATAGATTGATGAGAGGGGTGGGAGGCTGACAAAAAAGGAAATTTTTTGTTTTAATGAAAAGTCATGTCCTAGTAGGCGCGATTGGTAGTAGACGCAATTGATAGTAGACGCGATTAATGGCAGGCGCAATTGATAGTAGGTGTGATCAGGTACTTACTGCATATCAAAAGGCTGTACACTCGTGTGTTAGACACTCTATCTTGTTAAGGACCCCTATATTCCCTATACAAGGCTATACATGTTAGTTCTAAACACTTAGTGGTTATTTGTATATATTAAATTTATATACACAGGTTATACAAGCACGTTTTTTCACACAGTAAAACTTTATCAAATAGCCACATGCGACACGCAAAGTATGTTTCCGCTATCTAGCGGTGACTATGGAAACTACCTGAACATATCCTAATCTAATCCTAGCTAACCTCACCTGACGTGACCATACCGGTTTGTAAGCAACAACAACAACACACTAAGATTCCATGAATTCCAGAGTACTTTTAGATTAATTATCGACTCTCAACTCTTATAACTATGTCTATCCCACCCTGTCAAAAACACGATATATTTTTTTAAATTTTTGCTTGATGTCAATACTAAAGTGATAATGGGTTTTTCCGATCCTATCACTATAAATTCATTACCCCCACTCTTATCTCGGTCTCGACAACAACCATGCCTATTTTTATTATGTCAGATGATGTAATGTTCGAGTGCAAAGTGGGTGTAAAAGTGAGTGCAAAGTGAGTGCAAAAGTGAGTGCAAAGTAAGTGTAAAAGTAGTTGTAAAAGTGAGTGCAAAGTGAGTGCAAAAGTGAGTGCAAATGTGGGGTGTAAAAGTGGTATCCTATTTGTAATGGCTTATTTGACAAGTTATTTTGTGGTACCCTATTCGTAATGGTTTATTTCACAAGTTGTTTTTGTCAATGTATTTAGAGGATATTTCTCTTGTTCATGGAAAGTATCTCAGCCCTTTTTATGATAGCATAATGCTTACCGTCATGTTTGTAAGCAACAACAATACACACTAAAATTCCAAGAATCCAAACAACTCTAAGGTTAATGATGGTCTCTCAACTCCATTCCACGCCTAGTCAAAAACATTATACATTTCAAATTTTTCAAAGAAGGTAAATTGAGAAAGTAGGCTATATATTTAAACTAAAAATCATATGCCAACTCCAACACCTACGTCTATCCCACTCTCAGTCAAAAAAAAAAAATATATATTCTTTAAACTTTTCCAAAAAAATATTTGGAAAGTAGGCTATAATTTGAAAACTAATCATCCTAAAAAGTCATATATAGACTCAAACCAATGGCTTTTATGTCTTTAATCGTTAGAACAAAACATGGAATTTGACATTTTTTCCAAATATTGATCATTTTTAAAAATGGGCTATATTTTGTAAACTATGAATTACACAAAAATGTGTTTGACCTAAATGACAGGTATTTACGCCCTCTACCCACAAACCAAGTCCCAGGTCTCTAGGACATAATCCAAAAAGGTTCAATTTTGAAAGTAGACGATATTTTGAAAACTAATCATTCTAAAAAGTCATATATAGACTCAAACAAAGATCCTTTAAGTCCTTTAACGTTAGAACAAATCTTAACATTTTTTTAATTTTTTCAAAAAAAAAGTCCAATTTTCAAAATTGCCTATATTTTGGAAAACTAAGAATTAGTTCCAAAATGGCGGTCGTAGCTTAACTCAACCTAACCTAACCCTACGAGGTGTGATCAAAAAGTTCCAAAATGGCTGCCGTAGCTTAACTTAACCTTTGATTGATCCCTGTTGATTGACCCCTTTTGATTGATCTCTGTTGATGTATCCCTTTGGACGGGTCCCTGTTGACTAGCCCCTTTGGACGGGTCCTTTTTAAAGGGGGAGTCATTTTTTTACGGGTCCCGGAGGACGGGTCCTTGTTGACGGGTCCCTGTGGGCGGGCCCCTCTGATATAATTTGGATAAAATGCACGGGCCAGTCCATAAGGATCAGTCCAAAGGATCACACCTACTATCAATTGCGCCTGCCATTAATCGCGTCTACTATCAATTGCGTCTACTACCAATCGCGCCTACTAGGACATGACTTTTCATTAAACCAAAACATTTCCTTTTTTGTCAGCCTCCCACCCCTCTCATCAATCTATGACGTCATAGTCATAGTCAGCCTTAAAGCAAGTCTAAACTTGTAGAACATGTCACGTGACAAAGGTAGGTTAGGTAAAGTTAGGTTATGTTAAGTGAGCTGAGGTTAAGTCTTAAAATACCCCCCTCTCTACCTTGTACTTTGTATAAACATTGACACTGTAACTTTGTAATATCAAAAATGATCTAAGTCGCGCCCATATCAATCACGTCTACTATCAATCGCGCCTACTATCAATCACGTCTACTATCAATTGCATCTACTATCAATTGCGTCTACTATAAAATGCGCTTACTACAAATCACGCCTACTATCAATCACGCCTAGTATCAATTGAGTCTACTATCAATCACGCCTACTATCAATTGCGTCTACTATAAATCGCGCTCATGTCAAATCACGCCTACTATCAATCGCGCCTACTATCAATTGCGTCTACTATAAATCGCGCCCATGTCTAATTACGCCTACTATCAATCGCGCCTACTATCTTTCGCGTCTACTATAAATCGCGCTCATGTCAAATCACGCCTACTATCAATCACGCCTACTATCAATTGCGTCTACTATTAATCGCGTCTACTATCAATTGCGTCTACTATAAATCGCGCCTACTAGGACATGACGTTTCATTAAACTAAAACATTTCCTTTTCTGTCAGCCTCTCACCCCTCCCATCAATCTATGTCGTCATAATCAGTCTTAAAGCAAGTCTAAACTTGTAGAACATGTCACGTGACAAAGTTAGGTTAGGTAAAGTTAGGTTATGTGAAGTGAGCTGAGGTTATGTCTTAAAATACCCCCTCTCTACCTTGTACTTTGTATAAACATTGACACTGTAACTTTATGATATCAAAAATGATCTGAGTCGCGCCCATGTCAAATTGCGCCTACTATCAATCGCGTCTACTATCAATCACGACTACTATCAATCGCGCCTACTATCATTTGCGTCTACTATAAATCGCGCTCATGCCAAATCACGCCTACTATCAATCACGCCTACTATCAATCACGCCTACTATCAATTGCGTCTACCATTAATCGCGTCTACTAACAATTGCGTCTACTATAAATCACGCCTACTAGGACATGACGTTTCATTAAACTTAAACATTTCCTTTTTTGCCAGCCTCTCATCCCTCCCATTAATCTATGACGACATAATCAGTCTTAAAATAAGTCTAAACTTGTAGAACATATTACGTGACAAAGTTAGGTTAGGTAAAGTTTGGTTATGTTAAGTGAGCTGAGGTTAAGTCTTAAAATACCCCCTCTCTACCTTGTACTTTGTATAAACATTGACACTGTAACTTTATAACATCAAAAATGATCTAAGTCACGCCCATGTCAAATTACGTCTACTATCAATCGCGCCTACTATCAATCACGACTACTATCAATTGCATCTACTATCAATCGTGCCTACTATGAATTGCGCTTACTACAAATCACGCCTACTATCAATCGCGCCTAGTATCAATTGCGTCTACCATTAATCACGTCTAGTATCAATTACACCTACTATCAATTACGTCTACTATCAATTGCGTCTACTATAAATCACGCCTACTAGGACATGACGTTTCATTAAACTTAAACATTTCCTTTTTTGCCAGCCTCTCACCCCTCCCATCAATCTATGACGACATAATTAGTCTTAAAGCAAGTCTAAACTTGTAGAACATGTCACGTGACAATGTTAGGTTAGGTAAAGTTTGGTTATGTTAAGTGAGCTGAGGTTAAGTCTTAAAATACCCCCTCTCTACCTTGTACTTTGTATAAACATTGACACTGTAACTTTATGATATCAAAAATAATCTAAGTCGCACCCATGTCAAATTACGTCTACTATCAATCGCGCCTACTATCAATCACGCCTACTATCAATTGCATCTACTATCAATTGAGCCTACTATGAATTGCGCTTACTGCAAATCACGCCTACTATCAATCACGCCTAGTATCAATTGCGTCTACTATTAATCACGTCTAGTATCGATTACACCTACTATCAATTACGTCTACTATCAATTGCGTCTACTATAAATCACGCCTACTAGGACATGACGTTTCATTAAACTAAAACATTTCCTTTTTTGCCAGCCTCTCACTCCTCCCATCCGCAAAACGTGCTTGTATAAGCTGTGTATTTAAATTCAATATATACATTTAACCACTAAGTGTTCAGAACTAACATGTCAAGGGTATATATGGGATCCTTAGCAACAAACAAAAAATACGGTCTAACCTACGAGTGTACGGTCTTGTCATACGCAGTAAGTACCTGTTAACCTTGACTAGGGTATAAGAATATTGTCAGTTGACTACTGCCTGTTACAGTGTTCACATCGTGAAAGACCGTCTCACCTACCAGTCTCCAGCCTTGTCATACGCAGTAAGCAGCTGTTGGCGGAAAACAACATCCATAAATCTTGACATTTAGGAAAGTCTGTCTGTGTGTGTGTGTAAATCACTTGTAATCTAAAGATTGTTCATGTGACTTTACTAAAATTTAATTCATATGTATTAGTTGATATGGAAGTCTCAACAACCAGTCATGGCAAGCCATGTGTCTTCTATAAAGGATATACATATATTGTAAATACAACCAATAAAGATGGAACTGTTATTTGGCGATGTTCAAAACAACGATCCAAAAAGTGTCGAGGAATGATTAAAACAAAAGACTCCAACGTACTTACTTCAAAAGAACATAATTGTGAATCTCAAATAAATACACATTTAAATACGCAAAATACTCTAACCCAGGTAAAAAATCAAGTCCAAGAAAAATATATTGCTGCTCAAGATAGTGCATTGTTTGTTAAAAAGCATTCATCATCACCTCAAAAAGACTTGTTAGGACAAATATCTTCGTTCAAAAAACCCTTAACACTATCAAAAGCAACGCAGACTCTACAAGAGGTCCCTGTGGAAAACAAACAAGAGGAATTGGATAGTTCTAGTGATGTTGAGAATGATGATGATGATGATAATGATGGTGACAATGACTATAATAATTTTGATGATAATATTCATAATGATGATGATGATGATGATAATTATGAAAAAGAAGAGGATGAGGGTTTTATGTTTATAAAACCATTGCGGCTTCCCCAGTTTTTAAGAGCAAGAGTACCTGGAGAAAGTTGTAAAAGGATCTACAACAAGCGTTGTGTTTAAAAATCTATATCGAACAATGGTAAAGAGAGAGAGTTGAATTCAGTGTATAACTATTATAAAATGAAATTAATAAAAATATTGTATGGGTATTGTCTGTTTTTCTTAATTACTATCCCTATGTCCCACTATTAATACTGTACCAATTTTGCAAATCGGTACATGTTCATCTTATCTTCGAGACGCAGCTGGAGCTCCAGGTCTGGGCAGATTCTCATGAGAAAATACACCAGCCCCCTTCTGAGAATTCCATTCACCAAATTGGCACCTGGCTACTGCTGAAATGGGATCGCCTGGCCCTTCCTGCCAGGATTTGTGCCTTTGTGTGTGCTGTCACTTATTGGCTTATCGTGATAGACACTCGTCAAGAGAGAAAATCGAGCTTTGTGTCTGCAAACTTTGGAAAAGCGAACATTTACTGTCAGCTGCATTCGTCAAGCTCTTATTCTGAGAAAGATCTTACAAAGGACATTGTGTAACACCTCGACTCCTGGAAGGTTTCTACGCAGTAACCTGTATGGGCTGCTATTCTATAGTACCCACTCAAGACCTTGAACTCTGGCTTTTGTTTTGGCCGGTTGTGCAACTAGTCGCAGTTGGTACTACTGGAGGTTTGTGGTGGGGGATAGGCTGATATACAAGGGTGGAATCGGTGACTCAAGACAACAGTACGAGAGGAACAGTGTGTGAGGAAGTTTGGTGACAGAAAGACTCTTGAGCACTTGCCTCCGGGGAAAACGTGTGTGCAGTTTTCCCCGGAGGGTTCGAAGACTCCAGGTGGTACTATCATGATTTAATTACTAAGGGGCATAACCAAGGACTATCAATACAAACTTTGACTGCTAAATTTTGTAACGTCATTTTAAGGCCGCGTGTCGGCGGTCCGTAAGCTTAACTAGATAAAGTCTATTTTAGCACTTTAGTATGTAATCTTTTGGAGGGTCTAGTAATACTTTGGTGGTACCTTTATATGTAATTACTGCAGGGTGGATTATTATTATCCTATTTCGGGTTAGCTGGATGGGACCCTCGTGGTTTTAACTTTGGTCAGAAAGGCTGCTGAAGACGTTAAATCAAAAGCAGGCTTTCGGACCGCCTTAGTCGTATTAAACGGCTCTTAAATTACTTATGTAACTTTGTTTTGGAAGTGGCACAGAGTCTAACTTCATGTTATTATTCCATTAGTTTTGACGTCAGGGGAATCATTCCTGATAAATTCGTTTCTATCACAAATGTAGATGTGTAATTTTGCCAAGCGGGCAAGTGTCTGGTTTGTTTAGGTTAAGTGATTCATTGGTGTTTAATTAGATCATATTTGTCAGTTAGTTAATTAAGTGGAGGAAGGCCGTTTCTTGTAATTGTTTTATTTTACTGCTCAATACATGTTAGCTTATTTCGATTTGTCATATTATTTATTGCATGAAGTCACTAGGAAGATTATTCCCCTTTTCATTTTTCATCTTTGGCAGGGTCAATTTAATACGGCCTGCTGAGGTACGCATCCAGCGTTCCGCTCAACAAGCTGGTCTTGACATTGGCTTCGTCCCGCCTTATCTTTTCTCCTAATTCAAATCGGGGATGTTCTTGAATACCACGAAAATTTGGAATATTCACTCCTAGGTTTTTTGCTGTGAACTCAGCTGACCTAGTGAGTAATTAAATTAGCCTTTTCATATGTTTTTTTATTATTAATTCTGGGTGTGGTAATGTCATGTGATCATTTATTTTGATATGCTAATATTATTATTATTATTATCATTTTGGCTAATAAACAGGGTAAGGGGGGGAGAGGCTAACCGTTACAATGGTAGCAGAGAGCATGGTTTTGCTCTGTGATCTTGCCATTAGTAAACAATCCTTCCTATTGACTGATTGCAGTAATTAATTAAAATTAAATTCAGTAACTTAATTAATGTAGATTGGGCCCTCCATACTACTAATCTTTTCTCCAATAGGTAGGCTAGTAATTAGAGCAGAACCTAATACATGTTGTGATTTGATTTCATGTAAAATAACCGCTGTGTACACCGAAGACCAAATGAACAATTCTGTCGTCAGCTGTTAAGACGAGCAGATAGCCGAAAGTGGCGATCACGTGCGCTGGACGAAATCAGGACTGACGGGAGAGTAATGGCCGTGCTGCGTTGCCAGATTGACGAGGTGACCGGCTGAAGGAATTTCACACGTGGTGAGTTTTGATATGCTGTTTGTATGGTTTTGGGGTGGTTGTAAATTCATTCTGTTCTTGTAGGAACTAGTCCAGCTCAATTTTACTGCACCTGTGTTAAATCTACACCTCGGGAAGTGTTGTTTTGACTAAATTGTGTCACGTGTTTGAAATAATAAAATGTTTGTCTGGTTGGAAGTAGTTTTGGTAAAATTTAAATTGGTGACGTTTTAAATTCTCTTGAAAATAGGCTGAAATTGATAAACTTGTATTTCCAGTAAGAATAACTTAGTGTCTGTTTTGATGTGCGTTTAGTACACGCCTGTTGAATCACGTAGTGATTTTGAACCATCATGGCAGACGTCTGTGACAAGTTATTATTTTATACAACTGATGTCAGTGAAAATGTGAATTGCGTGTGTGGATTTATCATCAGCAGGTTCTTTGGGGTAAATCTGTAATTATTCTTAATAATTGTTAGTGATGTAAGGCTGAAATTCTGCAATTTGCTGTGCGTAATACGTGTGAGGTATAATTGGTAGTGATCAGCTGTTCATTAGGCCAAACATTTCATGGTTTGTTGTCATTTCTTTAGCTGGGGGTTAATTATTTCGCTGTTGGTAGTTCTGTCAAATTAAATTGGACCGTGAGAGTATTAAAATTTGGTATTGTCAACTTATTCTGCGTTAAATTAATTCTGGAAAATGGTCGAATTGCTGTCTATATGTACGTTCGGTAATTGTGTTTTGAATGATGTTAAATGTCGAATTGCGTGTGTGCTAATTCAGTATAAATGAATCAGGTGAGTGTTTATGTATGTATGATTTATGTTTAAGTTTGCTTAGTAATTGGGGGGAGAGTAAATAGTCTTGTTGTGACATGGGGATTTTAAGGTTAGATTGTCATCTAAATTGGTCAAGTATTAAATGACTTTAATATTCAGTATATTAGTGTGTTTTCGTTGAGTGACTTACTAAGTGGGATGTTTCTGGGAGGCAGTCACCTTCACGTCGCATCTCATTTAGGGTGTAAATAAATATTTCCCCCCGATTCGTGTCTTTCGTTTTAGGACGTTTTCCTACGATGTAAGGGGAACTGTGATTTCAGGGCTACAACTTTGGGTTGTTTTATCAGGTCCTTACGTGAGTTGATACTCCGTTGGCGTTATAGTGTCTTGACGATCCGAATACTAACATACTGATGTAAATGGGGAATTTTAGGATTGTCCAGGGAAGGGAGCATGTATGTCTGGTGGAGGTATGAATGTATTTCTGTGGTTGATTGTGTTCAGGGTGAAAGAGTATGTGTGATGCGATTTTTATTGCTGCCCTGACTAGGAATCGAACTGGTGTTCTTTGGTGGTCAAAATTGTATTTATTTTCTTTTGTGATCCTTCAGTTTTTTTTAATCCTGCTGATTGAATGAAAGTCATGTGTGAATGAATTGATGTAGGTTTGCAATTTGAATTTGGGTGGGAGTAATTGAGGCCTAATTGCCAGTAACGTAAAATGGATTATTATTGATTTTATATTAGTTGTATTAGTTGTATTTTGAAAATGGACCTATTATGCAGATGTGCTTCGTATGGGGATCTACTGTCAGGAGTCCATTTAATTTGGGGTGTGAGTACCATCTTGATTGGGCCCGGGCAGGGTGTATATAGCATTTGCCCGACTCGAGTGACTGAAAGGTATGGGACTTCGTTATAACTCGGTGACAGGCAAAATTTTTTTTGGGGGGTAGTTGAGGCCGCTCAGTCAGTGGGGAGTCGGGGTTAAAAGACCTCTACGGAGGCCCTCTTGGTAAGAGTCCGCAATACCATTAGTTTAGGTTCATGATATCTGTACGACTGCTAATTTGCATAATTGAAAGTAACGGGTTATTGTAGTGGGTGGTAAAATCTTATAATGAGATGTTTGAGAAGGATGTGTGATGGATGATGGATGAATGTTAGGAACTGGAGTCCTGTGTTCGAGTTCCAGTGATGAAGTTGCTAGCTCTGGAAATACTTGTTGATTTTTGGTATATATAAAAAAAAAATTATTTGGTAGTTCGGTTGGTGAAAGTTTTCCTTTAGGGAGATATCCTGCGGTGGCATGCTGAGTTGTCGTTGTATGTCAGCTGCTGTGTTCACTAGTCTGATTTTGAGATTTTTGGGAGGTTGTAATGCTTCGTTTGCGATGGCATTGAAATGGGCTGGTTCGTTAGTTATTCATAACTTGCAGTTTCTTGCTGTTAGGCGGCTAGGTTATTTCTATTGTGGTCGCATTTCTGAGGGGTTGTAGGTTCGTGAGATTTCATGTAGACTCCCGTTAGCTTGGGTGTGTTCACTTCACAATCAGCTGTTGTAGGCGTTCATGCATATTTTGATATTTTGATTCTGGAGTTTTCACTTGAGGGTGCTTCAGTGCATTAGTTGGTTAGTTATTTATAACTTGCAGCCTTGATCTGTTAGACCGCTAGGGTCTCTGTTGTAGTCTCAACTCTGAAAAGTTCTGGGTTCGTTAAAATTTCGAGTAGCCCCGTCATCTTGGGTGTGTGCGAGTTCGGCTGTTGCCACCGGATGTTCTGATCGATTGTGAGCCTTAGTGACAGTTAGTGTCCTGGGTAGATACTGGAGTAATCATCTTGGGTGGTAAATAAATTTAAATTCTCTGAGTAATAGAGTGTTGGTAGTTTGGCAGTTTTTTTTAGTGCGAGGTTCCAATGTGGTTTGGTGAGAGCTGGATTTATGGATTTATTTTGAAGATTTTAATTGCTTCGTGCCTTTTGAGATGTAACATCTGTCACTTCTGTGATTTGTAATTCTGAATAAATTAGTTTTGATATTCTGGGAGGAATTTTATTGGCGTTAGAATTTGGGGAGATACAGACACGTGTTGTTAGTCAAGGAGGTTGTGAATTTTGAGTTTTTAAGTAGCTTCGTGAAGTTAATGTTTTAAGAACGTTTTGATGACAGTGGTGAGTTGAAGCATCATGGGTTCGATTTGAGTGTGGTCATAAAGTGTCACCCGGTATTTGGATGGTGAATATTAATGGTAGGTGACACACGTTGTTAGTTGGAGACGTCTGTAGTCTGTGGTAACGCCACGTAGAGAAATTTTCGGGGTTGTGATTGTCTGTGTTGTGTGATTGGAAGGTGAACCACGTGCACTAGGGTGTGGGTGACGTTTGGTGGGTGCCCTACCTTGTGTCGAATGTGTATTTATGTTTTGGTAATGTGTTGTACTGTCATCTTCTGAGGCGGCCATGCCTTTGTGGGGGAAGATGTTAATTACCCTCTGTGGGGTCGTGAGTTGATCCAGAGGGGGAGCTCAGGTACCGAGCTGATTTTGTCGTGATGGCCAGGGTTTGGTGGCGCGAGAGTGATGTTCCTCCCGGTGTCATAAGGGAGAGGACCTGTCATGTGAAGGACAGGGCGGTGTTTGTTTGTGTAGTGTGTGAATGACAGTACATACTGTTTTAATAATTCACGTCAGGTTATGAACTGCAGTCCTCGTGCTGTTTTCCTGGTTCGCTAGTTGTCCTATGGAATTTAGGATTATTTATGTTTTGTGTTGTCGCCGGGAACAAGTGCCCGTAGGCAGTTATGGAGTGGGAGCGTTGTGTTGTCGCCGGGAACAGAGCCCGTAGGCAGTTATGGAGTAGGAGACGTTGTGTGTCACCGGGAACAGTGCCCGTTGGCAGTTATGGAGTGGGAGAAATATCGGGGTGACAGCCCGATGGAATTAAGGGCATTCTTATTATTAAAGTGTGAATGTGTGTGTGTGAATTATGTGGGTGACGTGGTTTTTCCTTATTTTGTTTGTCTTGCTGCTAGTGTGCTTGCGTGATAGGATGTTGTGGTCTCTGTTCCTCCTGTCCTTGGAGGCCACTGAGGGCAGTGTGGGTCAGGAACATGTAAAATTGAGCAAGACATGTAATTTGTGTTTGTGTGCATATCAAAACGAGCTCTGTGTGATGCCTTCGGTGCGGTAGGTAATTTTATAATGTATTAACTTGAGCGGTGTCACGGGAGGTATAGTAAATGTAGTTCTGATGGAATGCCCCGTGCGGCATGTTAATGTAATTGTCATTGTGAATTTTGGAAATAGTTACGTGCTGTCCTGATTTCGTGAAGTCGCAGAAAAATGGTCCTTCGGTTTTGTTAAAGTAAATTCATTTTAAAAAATTGTTTAAAAATTTTTGGTGGGCAAGTTTGTAGGTGCCTTTGATTTGCATATTCTAAAGAAAAATTCTGGGTTCTGTACACCTTAGTTAAATTTTAGTTATTCTTGCTAAGTATTGTAGTGAACTTTCAATTAAGCTTGTTAACGTCAGTCATATCGTATAGTTGGTTGCCCCTTTCGTGTGATTTTAATACTTCAGTGGACCTTTAATTATGCCCTGAACTCTATCTCCTTGCGTAGAACCTTGTTTGAAGCCTCAAGTATCCCTTGTGACATGAAGGACTCTTAAGTGAACTTCGATGGGACACTAATGCTTCGTGTAATGTTTTCTTTTATCCTTCCTGGGATAACTTCGGCTGTTATGGGCTGGTTGGCTGGCCTGGAACGATTGTTCCCTCTAAGGGAACTGTATTTGGACCATACGCTGCTGTTCCGATGTGTGTTTCAGCGGTCACTATGTGGGACGTGTACTACCAATCTGGGCCCAGTTTGGAGGTATCATCTAGGTCCCATGGCATCATTCTACCCGGAGGAGATCTACTTCAAGGTCCGCTGGCGGAGATTGGAGTAGCCTTTTCAGCTGCCAAGAGACCAGCTGGACACCATCGCCCTGTTCATCATCTCCCCATCGTCTTCCTTTGGAGGAGGAGGATGTACCAATTTTGCAAATCGGTACATGTTCATCTTATCTTCGAGACGCAGCTGGAGCTCCAGGTCTGGGCAGATTCTCATGAGAAAATACACCAGCCCCCTTCTGAGAATTCCATTCACCAAATTGGCACCTGGCTACTGCTGAAATGGGATCGCCTGGCCCTTCCTGCCAGGATTTGTGCCTTTGTGTGTGCTGTCACTTATTGGCTTATCGTGATAGACACTCGTCAAGAGAGAAAATCGAGCTTTGTGTCTGCAAACTTTGGAAAAGCGAACATTTACTGTCAGCTGCATTCGTCAAGCTCTTATTCTGAGAAAGATCTTACAAAGGACATTGTGTAACACCTCGACTCCTGGAAGGTTTCTACGCAGTAACCTGTATGGGCTGCTATTCTATAGTACCCACTCAAGACCTTGAACTCTGGCTTTTGTTTTGGCCGGTTGTGCAACTAGTCGCAGTTGGTACTACTGGAGGTTTGTGGTGGGGGATAGGCTGATATACAAGGGTGGAATCGGTGACTCAAGACAACAGTACGAGAGGAACAGTGTGTGAGGAAGTTTGGTGACAGAAAGACTCTTGAGCACTTGCCTCCGGGGAAAACGTGTGTGCAGTTTTCCCCGGAGGGTTCGAAGACTCCAGGTGGTACTATCATGATTTAATTACTAAGGGGCATAACCAAGGACTATCAATACAAACTTTGACTGCTAAATTTTGTAACGTCATTTTAAGGCCGCGTGTCGGCGGTCCGTAAGCTTAACTAGATAAAGTCTATTTTAGCACTTTAGTATGTAATCTTTTGGAGGGTCTAGTAATACTTTGGTGGTACCTTTATATGTAATTACTGCAGGGTGGATTATTATTATCCTATTTCGGGTTAGCTGGATGGGACCCTCGTGGTTTTAACTTTGGTCAGAAAGGCTGCTGAAGACGTTAAATCAAAAGCAGGCTTTCGGACCGCCTTAGTCGTATTAAACGGCTCTTAAATTACTTATGTAACTTTGTTTTGGAAGTGGCACAGAGTCTAACTTCATGTTATTATTCCATTAGTTTTGACGTCAGGGGAATCATTCCTGATAAATTCGTTTCTATCACAAATGTAGATGTGTAATTTTGCCAAGCGGGCAAGTGTCTGGTTTGTTTAGGTTAAGTGATTCATTGGTGTTTAATTAGATCATATTTGTCAGTTAGTTAATTAAGTGGTGGAAGGCCGTTTCTTGTAATTGTTTTATTTTACTGCTCAATACATGTTAGCTTATTTCGATTTGTCATATTATTTATTGCATGAAGTCACTAGGAAGATTATTCCCCTTTTCATTTTTCATCTTTGGCAGGGTCAATTTAATACGGCCTGCTGAGGTACGCATCCAGCGTTCCGCTCAACAAGCTGGTCTTGACATTGGCTTCGTCCCGCCTTATCTTTTCTCCTAATTCAAATCGGGGATGTTCTTGAATACCACGAAAATTTGGAATATTCACTCCTAGGTTTTTTTGCTGTGAACTCAGCTGACCTAGTGAGTAATTAAATTAGCCTTTTCATATGTTTTTTATTATTAATTCTGGGTGTGGTAATGTCATGTGATCATTTATTTTGATATGCTAATATTATTATTATTATTATCATTTTGGCTAATAAACAGGGTAAGGGGGGGAGAGGCTAACCGTTACAAATACAATTGTTAACCATCAACAGTCTCTGACTATGTTCAGGAAGAGAGTGGCCTTAAACAATACACTATATCTATGGTTTGTGTACCGAGTATCATAATAATACAGTGTGACCAAGCCATGTTAAGGCAATAGTTATGTCAGGTAAGGGATTCGAACCCTTGCTTCCTTATACAGAAATTTGATCTTAAGTCAAACACCTTAACCACTCGGCCAACCTGACAGTTACTAATTTAATTGGTCTTGAGGACTTGAGTGTTTACAAAACTTTTTCCAGTATACATTGACTAAACCACTTGTTTGTTTTGAAATATAGATTTTGTTTTGTTTTACCATAACATTGCAGTTATGAGTCTTGTGAACTGGGTGTTCAATATAGGGTTAAAGGCATTTTAAAATCATTTTAGAAAAGCTCTTAGGTATCGTGTCATGGGTTTTAGTAATGCATTACTGTTCTTTGACTAACATTTACCGTTACACAACATTATTTTGGTGAACGTACATGTTGTTGTTTGAGTCTTTAGTCCTTTGACTGGTTTGATGCAGATCTCAGCGCCTATCTGTCTCGAGCTAATCGTTTCATCTCTATATAGCTACCACACCCTACATTCAAGGCTATCTGTTTAACATATTCTAAACTTGGTCTACCCCTACAGTTCTCGTCCTCGAACCTTTCTTCCTTAACTAAGTTTGCTATTCTTGGGTGTCTTAGTACGTGTTCTACCAACCTATCTCTTTACTTCATTAACAGTCGCCAGATACATCTCTTCTCCCCCACTCGTCTTAATACCTCTTTGTTAGTAACCCTATTTACCCGTCTAATCTTCATCATTCTCCTGTAACACCACATTTCAAACACTTCATTTCTCCACTTTTCTGCTACACCAATTGTCTAAGTTTTACTTTCATAGAGTGCCACGCTCCAGACAAAGGCCTTCAAAATGACTTCCTAATACCTAAATCTATATTCAATGTCAACAGATTCTGTAGAAATTCTTTCCTTGTCTGAGCTACATAAGAATCCTAATCGTGTCTGGTATAATGTCTTGTTTAGCAAACATAGTCACTCAAAAGGTCTAAGCATTTTTTGTATATAACCCAAAATAGCAAACAGTTTTTCTAAAACCCTACTCATTGGTCAATAACAAGCAGATTCGCCAAAGTGTTTCGTTGGTAGTTAACTACAAGAGTTTAGTGCTTTTCAGTCGGTCAACACGAATGTACCCAAAAGAGATGGGTTATGCCCTAATCCTGAAATAAATTACATGAGATTAATAAAACATGTAATTTATTTCAGGATTAGGGCATAACCCATCTCTTTTGGGTACATTCGTGTTGACCGACTGAAAAGCACTAAACTCTTGTTTACTAAGGCAACACTGAAAATATGGCTTCAAACACCACAATTGGTAGTTAACTCATGTCTAGTTAATCAATTCCTTTCATATCGTTATCCAATTGTAGTAGTAAGGACTGGTGAACAACGTCAGTTCAACACACTGCTTTACACACAAATGTAGTTAGGCCCTTTGACATAATTTGGATAAATTTCATGGGCCGGTCCATAGGGACCAGTCCAAAGGGGCCGGTCTAAAGGGACCCTTCCACAGGGACCCATCAACAGGGACTTGTCAGCAAGGTCCCATCAACAATGACCCGTCATCAATGACCTGTCATCAATGACCTGTCAACAATGACCTGTCAATAGGGACCCGTCAACAATGACCCGTCCACAGGGACTCATCAACAAGGACCCGTCAGCAATGACTCGTCAACAGGGACCCGTCGAAAAGCACCTGTCAAAAAGGATCCATCAAAAATGACCCCCTGTCAAAAAGGGCCCGTCCAAAAGGGGCTAGTCAACAGAGACCAGTCCAAAGGGACAAATCAACAGAGATCAATCAACAGGGATCAATCAAAAGGGGCTATCACCTCAAGGCCTGACATATCCCTCTTTGATTATTGGTTTGCCAATCGACAAGCGTCACTTAAAATACTTTTTGATCACCACTCGTGGGTTGGGTTAGGTTAGGTTACACTACAGCCGCCATCTTTTAAAAAGCCTGCCCTCTTACAAAAGCTATGAGTGGGCATGCGTAAAAAACAAAAAACAAAAACAAGCATGTTAATTCATAGTGGCTATCCACCAAACACATGTCTCTTGTGTGGAACAACGTTTTATTCCATATCGGCATTCAAACTCTCACATGTTGCAATTGGAAAGAGAAATTCTCTAAAAAATTACAATTTCACCCCTTAGTAGGGTAGGTTTTATTTTGGGGTTGAAATATGATGTTCATAGGAAAGGGGGTATCAGCCCGAGTTCAATGACACCTCATTCATCAAAATCCGACCATAAGTTCGAGAGATATCGCACCGCCGCCATCTTGTGAGGTGGGGAGGTGGAGGTGGCATTAGAACCCCTACAAAACCACTACTGAGGTCCCATGGCTAATAACCACAAGATTCACGGCAGGTAAAACTACAATCTTCCTTCTTATTAAATAACAATACTTAAGAACATTACCTAATAAACTTTAATACATTTTAATCACAAACAATCCAAATCCTTAAACAACCAACTGGTCACTTGATGAATTTAAAGTTTTAAATCTATATTGTCTGACAACGCTATAGCCTTTGTAGAGACTTGCCCAAAGCGATCCCAAGTAGCCTATGCCCTGTGTAACAATATGACGGGTGGTTTGTTTTGCCCACCACAGTCACAGTTGACTCATAGGTATGCTTAAACCACAACAATCAATACCAGCAAAGTAAGTTTTATTATTCTGAAACTCGCGGGAGAGATATTCAGTCTCAGTATGGAATTAGGCAACTTGGAGATTACCATTTGGCACCTGTTTAGCCTAGCACTCATGAGAGGTCAAATAATTTCCATCACCATTGTCTACTGATAAACGTTAATATATTCAAACAGATACAGCCAGCATAGTAATGGTCAGATGCAATTTCGTTCTATCCGGCTTAGTGCTCGGAGAGTCTGCATTACCACAGTGTCTGTGATATCGATTGACGGAGAGAGCAGCCGGAAAGGTGCGAGTGCCTGTCGTTATTAACGTAATGAAGGATCATATTCACCCAGCCGACATAGCGCACTGGACCAAAAATTAGACTAATGGTTATGTTCATGTTCAATATCTCTCTTCTCTGATTCCTGATTCTCCTCTGTTACATTCAGACATGTTATCTGAAAGATATGAGATTACCACCGATGAAAATCCAAAGCAAAGAGGAACAGGTAGCATCAAAGAGAGTTAATTAATTTAATAGGTTGTGGCCTCCAGTGAGGTCTGGTACATATCTTTCGAGTTGACGATGTGGGTGCTCTACACAAATTGGATACACTGTTACGCAAAGTTTATAAAATGATAATGAGTTTACCAAACTGTAGTATAATAGTGGTCCCCCAGGGGCTCACATCTAGTGGGACGTGGTTTGGCGACCACGGGGCCCCACCTGAGTCCGGCATTGCTTCCACTTACTGTACTTGTGCCGGGTTCCTCTCCGTCTTCTTTCCTGTCGACCTCACTTGGTCAACTCTTGTTCTCTTCCGACCACGACGGTATTAGGGTATCCGAGTGCTAGGGAGTCTCTTACTTTCCCGCCTTAATTGGCCCTTGTCTCATCTTTTCTGATACCCTCCTTCTGCGAGGGGTCAGCCTTCTTTTTCTATTCCTTTTTCCTCCTGCCTTGTGCTCAAGGCCTTTAAGGAGGCAGGGTGTATGTAGCCCCACCACTTCTGGTGCACCCTGGATATTGCTACACCCTCAGGGGCTCACGGCTGTTGAGTTCGGGATTTGGCGACCCTGAGGGATTCCTGAGCTGGATACGGTTTTCTCCCTTTTATCCATTACCTGTGGGGCGGACCCTATCCTCTTTCACTTTCCTATCTGCCTTTTATGTCTCTCCTTCCTTCCAAGTCCCTCAATCCGCATTCTTCGAGGGTTGGGGGCATTTCCTTTCCTCCTGTCCTTTATTTGCCTTATTCTCCTTTTGTTTTCCTTTTCTACTTCTAGTATATAAGTTAGTAGTTAGTTTTAGTTATAGTTTGCATTTCACTATCATCTTCACGATCACCCAAACCATTAGGGGCCGATAAGCTCGATGTTAGGCCACTTAAAACAACAATTATCATCATCATCATCTAATAGTGGATAAAAAATAATGTGTGAGGATGTGAATATTCAAGACGATATTGTCAAATCGAATATTGGAGTACTGGATACGGCTAATAGCATATGATGGTGGTGAATTGCCAAGCATAGAGTACCTGCATCAAATGGAACACCAAAAGAGGGATATCGGTTAGAGAGAAAAAGACCGAATGAATAGGACTAGCAAACTGTTGGAAGAGGGATGTATGTAATTAGGAGGAAATGCTATTTAAGAAGGTGGTCTAAAAGGTGAAAGATATCATCAGCTTACAATTGAAATGCACCTTCATAAGGTAATGGACTGTGCGTATACATGCTCAAGGATCATCTTCACAAGAACGTCCTCTCTGACTTAGTGTGTTTCACTTGTAAGCAGATGATATAGAATGTCAAATGTTGATAGCTGAGTGCAGTAATAAATGAACATGAACCAGTTTTGCGAATTAGTAAACCCCTTAACATGAAGTCTTCATCGTCAGCACATTATAAATGAAAAGGAAACGTTAAGTAATACAAAAATCAAAAGTAAAGGAAATCTTTAAAGTGGAGCTAATGAAGTCTAATCAAGTTTAATTAAAACTAAAGAGAATGTGAAAATCTATGAATTTATTTATGTTATTTTAATTGGTTATTTTACTCACATTAATTATATTTAAACTTATTTAGACTTAATAAGTACTAATTCGAGTTAACTATAAAGATCTCCTTCCTTTTATTTTACTATAACTATGACGAATAAATATTCGTAGGCTAATGGTATTACTTTAAGTTTCATTTTATTTATAACTATCTGTAGTACCCAGGTTCACCCGGTTGAATGATCATGAATTTTCAAAGTCTCCTTAACCTCCCAGGTCTAATAACACACCTAGTGATGAATGATTATTTATACAAGTATTTACATATTTATTTATTTATTTAACTTATTTGTTTATTTATAATTTATTTTTTTATTTATTTTGAGTATTAGATAATGAATCGAGTGGCATTATCTCTTACGGAGATAGATGAAAAGAGACGATTGGGGTAGTTTGTCATTGCTTTCCTCACTGAGGCAGTACAGTAGTACTGAGCCTATGAGTGGGAAATAATATGATTAACCGACCGCTTAAAAAAACATAAAAGAGGCGCTCTCCTAACCCCCTCATCTCTTAGCAGGATAACATAATTTGTAGCCTAGTAGTATTGCGTTGTGACGGTTACACAAATAGCGTATGTGAGACGGGTGACAGTGGTTGGCCTATTTAGTTTAGCGTTATTATGGCTAAACTGTCGGATCTTGTTTGGCCACTTGCAGCCGAGCTCGAGTTCAGATAAAAACTACTGGAATCAAGGTGACTGCAATGGACATAAAGTAGCTGCGAAGAGAATAAGTTATCCTTACTTCTTACGGTAGACATTAAAAGAGCAAGTAGTTTCGTAAAGAACTAAATAACCTATTTTCACAGATCCTACTAGCCTTTCTTAGGACACGAGAAATGAAAATGAGGTTTTAAAACATTGCACAGGTGCCATTTTTAAGTTCTGATAAAATTCCATTAAATTAGACAGCAGACATTAGACATCACTTGTATGAAGATATACCGTGCCAAGTATCGCAGTGCTCGGATGGAAAGTCGCGAGAAAAATCCATTTAAATATTTAAAATTTGCTTGGCCGCCATGTTAGTTTTGTGATCAACAGTTTATTAAATGTCCAATAGGTGAACTTAACTTAATAGCCTCTATCAACATACGAAATTTCAGTTTGATTGCTGCAATAGAATTGTAGATTTTCAGAGCAGTCTAAATATTTCGGATGCTCGCCATGTTGGATTATTATATATGTAGGACATAGAGGTATGTACCATGTGATGAACATTAATGAGTAGGTTCATTATTCAAACTTTCAGTTCAATCGCATGATTAGGACACAAGAAATGAAAATGTAATATTAAATCTTTGCACAGCCGCCATCTTGAAGTTATGTGAACAATTGAACAAAATGAATTGTTGGTGTATTTCAATGTGTATGAACATTTGCTGTACTATGTTTTACTACTCACGAATGATTAATTCGCGAGATGAGTCTATTTCAATGATTCAAATTTGCTTGGCCGCCATGTTCGTTTTGTACTTAGCAGGGTTATGAATGTCACAGAAATGGACATTTAGTAGTACCTTTTATCACTGCACAAAATTTCAGGGTGATATGTGTTACTGTTTGGGAGGTATAGAAATCCATTGAAATAATTCGCTCATCTGCCATGCTGGATTGGTGAAACGTATTAAAATTTTAAAGCCTCGGTCATGGTCGGACAAGTTTCATAGAAATCGCTTTGGCCGTTTAGAATGTATTAGTGGGACACACACACACACACACACACACACATACACACGGACAAAATGTGATCTCATAAGCCTTTTTTTTTTTTCATAAATGAAAATAGGCTAATAATGTTATTGGTTATACTTACCTTTTAGAGATGTCGATAAACCGGAAATAGGCTCCGAAGGGAAACTTTAACGTACAAGTAAATCAACTGCTACGGCTTCCTAGCCAGATGAATGCGCCAGTATTCAATCCTTTGTTGCGCACCCTCAAATGTCAACTAACTGCGCCAGGATTCGATCCTGCAACGTTGGGCACAGAGGGAGAGAACGTAAACACTGCACCGCTAAGCCAGTCAATTGACACTGCAAATGGACTCAGGTAGGCATTTTTAAAAGTCTTTGTCTGGAGCATGGCGCTCTATGAAAGTGAAACTTGGGCTGTTGGCGAAGCAGAAAAGATGAGAATAAAGGCACTTGTAATGTGGTGTTACAGGTGAATGATGAACATCAGATGGGCAGATAGAGTAACGAAGTGTTAAGATGAGTGGGAGAGGAGAGATGATAATGGTTGGTAGGACACATACTAAGACACCCAGCAATAGCAAACTTAGTCATGGAAGGAAATGTCGAGGAATGGAACTGTAGGGTTAGACCAAGGTTAGAATATGTTAAACAGATTGCCTCGGGTGTAAAGTGTGTTAGCTATGCAGATATGAAACGATTAGATCAGGACATGAAGGCATGGAAAGATGCACCAAACCAGACAAAAGACTAATGACTAAAACAAGTCGTGGAGACACACGTCTTTACAGAAACCAATAATTGGTAATGTGTAGGCTTATATCTATGTTAGGGACGGATTTTGCAATCAATTTCGGCTTGATTTTAGATGATTCCGTCCTCATTTGTGGATTATTACATAAGCATGTAATTAAAATCAAAATGCTTGGATGCGAACGATTAATTGTGTTTTAAACTGATTGTGAGAGTAATATGGATGCTACATAATATAGGCATAACCTAAAATGTGAGTTGCGGGGATATAAGTTAACCCAGATGTCTTCACTTGAATATAAGAATGATCTACTTTTCAATACATCATAGTAGTAGATAATATATTGAAGATGTATTGAAGAGTGGATCATTCCTATTTTCAAGTGTTAACAACTCAATACGGGAAAAGCAATCAAATATCATCATCAACTTTCTTCGGCTTTTCCCATTTAATTGGGGTCGCCGGAGCCAACCAGGCTCATTTTGGTTTTGGCCGGGGATTTAAGGCCGGATGCCCTTCCTGACGCCACGTGATTTTTCAGGTGAAAATTTCACCCCGCTGTCACCGGGATTCGAACCCCGGCCGTCCGGGTGAAAGACGAGCAGCAAAGCCACTGCGCCATCACGCTCCCCGAAAAGTAATCAAATATGACTCAAGTTATTGATATACATACCAGAAGTCTTCGCCAGCATCGGTCAGTCAATCAAACTTTTAGTACTGATTATTAAATACTGTAGTAAACCGTAATGACCAAGTGATCGTCCGGCTCTGTGGCTAGGCTTTGGCCCAAAGTGCCCCGGGTTCGATTCCCGGCCGAGCCATCAGGGATTTTAATCTCCTGGGGTTAATTCCCATGGCTCGGGGACTGGGTGTATGAGACTTCTTCATCATCACTTCATCCTCATTACGACGCGCAGGTCGCCTACGGGCGTCAACTAGAAAGACCTGCACTAGGCCTCTTCGGAGGCCACACGATCATTATTATTATTATTATTATTATCATTATTATTATTATTATTATTATTATTATTATTATTACCAAGTGATCCATATGTGACATGACTGCGGGAATTAAATTGTAATATTTGCTACGAACGAAGTACTTGCTGAATTCTTTAAATTTTTCTTATTAGTTGTTGACTTTAAAGATGTTGTTTCATGTTTAGAGGGTTGGTACATCTATGTTAACAGCCCCGTGTATTTGGGTGTGTGTTTAATTTGTATGATAACCTGTATTTAAGTGGTAACTGCAGTAATGTGTATATTTATATTAGGGACAGATTTTGCAATCAATTTCGACTTGATTTTAGAAGATTCCGTCCTTTTTTGTGGATTAATTTTAGTATTAATTGAAACCAAAGAATCGGTATATAACAAGTGCCCCGGGACTTGAAGTAAGGTACTAACCTGGCATTTTCCTGGAGGGACTGTAGAAAAATCCATGGAAAACCACACTCAAGATAGCCACTGTCAGCCCCGAGATTCCAACCCACGGTCTCCAGACTTGCTGGCCGCGGGGTTGTGGCACATAATTTAACGAGCACGGCTACGCGAAGGGATAAGCTCAATGATCTGTACGGTTAAATCATTGAACCATTTTGATGTACCGGCTTTGGGCACATCCTTCGTGAGATAACACTCTGTTGACTCTTGGCAGACCAAAACATGCAACTGGATCGTATTCAATAACCAAACATTGCACTTGTAATAATTTTATGATATCCAGCAGGTGTTTTAAGTTACACAACAAACATGAAGACTGTCTGAATGGCGAATTGATAACGTTCTTGCCTGCTGTCCCCAAAATTTCGGGATTGAATCCTGGTGCAGTCAGTGGCCATTTAAAGGTGTGGGAATGTTAGGGAGCCGTATCAGTAGATTTATTGGCACGTTAAAGAGGGGAGAAATTCTGGTACCGTGGTATTTCTAAATGCCTTATTAGTTAAATGGGCCGTAAAGCCAATAACATTATTATTGTTGCAACAAATATGAAGATCACTGTGTATGATAAACAGGCACAGATGAACAGTGGCTGCCGCTTGTTCACAGAGTAATATCAACACTACCGTGACGTCACGCCAATACGTCCTACAGCGGTCATCAATCTCCTGTATTTGAGTGTATGTGCATATAAACTGTGTTGCAGTGATAGTCCACCTGTGTGTAGGACAGAAGCCGATCTTGACCTTAAAGCAGGTGTTATCCCGATTGAGAGCATCATATTTCAACCACCATACCATGATTAAATTCGCAATGACAGAGGCAGGAATCGAATCAAGGTCACCTGTATATAAAGCTGTTATCTCTACCACTATATCTGCATAGAAGCTGGCCCCTAGATCAGGCTGTTCCAAATCCATGAGTGTGAGTACTGAGTACTGCTGAGTACGCGAGTACTCAGCAGTGATGCTCGGAGCACGGTTGGAGAGGGACTGGGGGTGATAGCCAACACGTCACTGGGCGAAGGTCATAGTACAAGTCCATGCGCTTCCTGCCAGTCATGATGTATCCACCGCGAAGTGACGGCAGCCCCCCACAGCAGAGCTGTATTGCATTTTGCAGGTTTACTCACGCAAGGCGGCGAGTACTCCACTACTAACGGGCGAGCTGCTCGGCTGCAACAGCCTGCCCTAGATGATGGGTAGTACGCTTGCTTCTTACCAAAATGTTTCCGAGTTTAATTCTCCGCTCCGTCAGGTATTTTAGAAGTGATGTGCGGGTCGGAACAGGGTGGATTCGGTCTTGTGAGAGCATTTGAGTAGCTGTTTGGTCTAAGAGGCAACTACCCAGCTTACTGTTGCTGACCATTGTTCATCCTAAAATCCTCTAGCCATATGGGTTGAGGAGCTGTCAATTGATTGGCTGAGGGCCTCAATGGCTGTAGCCATAGGGCGGTTGTTGTTGGACTTCATCATAGTCCAACTCGTAGCGTAATGGGTATCATTATTGCCTTAAGAGTGGAGGTTCGGTTTGGATTTCCTGCTCTGCCAAAAAAAATATATACTGTAGTCTTGTCTGAGGATTGGAATAGGATTCACTCAGCCTAAAGGCAGTAATTGAGAAGGGGAGTGTTCCAATCCCACCTCAGTCATCCTAGTGGTTTTCTGAGGTTTTGTAAGTTACTTCTACTCCAGGAAATTGCCAGGATGGTTCCTATGTTATTGTCATGGTCACTTCCTTTCCTAGTTCTAGCCCCAATTACAAATCCACACACTAGTGCAGCCATCACAATGACACAGGTTATCTGAGATATTCCACACACTACAGTATATCGCAAATATTGAATCAGCATACATTCCTTGACAGAGATCAGATCACTACATAATTTAATGCAAATGTAAAATTATTGACACTGATTTGCTTGCTTCAGTTCGCGATAAATAGTTCTTCTTTATCCCAATAACATTTGTACCGTGCAACAGCAAAATTCCTTTTGCATGTTTGTTGTTTATTCATCCAGAGGCTTTGCGACATTGTGGTCATGTAGCCCCGTATATCTGGGTGTGTGTGTGTGTAATTAGTCTGATAACCTGTGATATTGTGATGGCTGTATTAGTGTGTGCAGTTGTGATTTAGATAAGAATTTGGAATGAGGCAGCCGTGGCCTTAATTTAGGAACTAACCCGGCATTCATCTGGAGTTGAAGTGAGAAACCATGGAAAACAACTTCCAGGATGGCCAATGTGGGAAACTAGCCCGCCTGTTCTCTGTTTTGCCTCACGACGTTGAATGTACCCCGTTCTAGGCCTCAAAACGGAATTAAATTTCTTGATAGAGCCGGGATCGAAGCATGACCTTCGCGGTGGCAGCCACTACGCAACGAGAAGAACGATATTTTACCCGTGATGATTAATGTTTTATTTTCCTCTCTAGCAATAAATTGTCGTTTGTTTTTATTCACAACATGCAAACAGTATTGCGTCACTTGTTCTCGTATATTTCATTATATTGATTTATATTGGTAAGTGACAATTTCATAAAGCGACCTCTTTGTCCTGCACTTTCAGTACTAGTGTCTCGCCCAGTTTTGTAGATATCCTCTAAGGAACATTGAAAATCGATATCAGACTATCTGGTGGGTAACAACCGGAGGTTTCTGTGGACAAATATTACCAAGGCGCATTCAGGTATACAACCAATACATCAGATCCCACACAAAGGTTAGGCTGCGTCCTAGACGGTGTTGAAACATCGCAATGAGATTTCAGATATTGGAAACATTCTATGAGCTGATCTATTTAATGAGATAGATCACAACTTCTCGTCAATAAGATTTCAAAATAAGACCGAACATCAGATTCAAACTTGATATTCCCAGGGCTGGTGCCTTAGATAGTTAGTTATTGAGGTTTCAAAGGGCAGAACTACGAGGTCTTATGCCCCTAGTCCTGGCTCGGTAACGAACTATAATACCATGACCTCTGCTCGACCAAACCTCAGCTTCATTTGAAATTTGATGTTTCTCTGTTGGTCAACACGAATGTACCCAATTGTGATGGGTTATTCAATAATCCTAAATAAAATGTAGATTAGATTAATAAATACACTTGGATGACCAGTTTCGATCTTCAAGCGATCATCATCAGATCAATTACACTTAGGCTATTAAATCACTGTCTAAAAGTATGGGTGATAGTATTTACAATATGTACACTTATTTAGTTGCAGTAGTTTAAATAATGCAACTAGTTAATATTTGTTAGTTATAGTCTATGTGATGTTTTGTTAAGATACTGAAAGTTGTGATTGACCTCCAAATGTGCTCGCTTAGTGTGAGTATGTGACTGTCGTTAAATGGTCAGTTCAGATTGTATTGCCTACTTATCTGGTTTAGTCGCAAGTTGTCCGGATGAAAGTAGTGGAACTCATGACAGCCTGGACTGAACTGGGAGAAGTTTCCTGTGCGCGAGAATCTCTTGTCTTAGGCTTTCCCCCTATCACATTCGTAAGTGTCTGTGTTCATGGAGCAAATGTGTGTGTTGCCAAGTCTAGTCTTCCTGATGCAGTGTACAGTATGCTACTGTATACTGGACATCTTTAACTATTAAAGACCAATTTTTCATTCTCGCCACGCATAAACTAAAAGGTCCTCTTCAATCGCAAATGGAAAATAAGAATGCCTCGGAAACTTTAATACCACCGTTAATGTCGTCCTTGGTTTATTGAAAGAAATGGTACATCGTGCATCCTGATCCAATGACATTTTTTCTCTTATTAATACCTTATCTAGCTTAGCTAGCACGTTATGTTGTTCCTTGTTACCAAAGGGAGATATTTTCTAGTAGTGTAAAGTGGGGTGGATTCTACATGAATGTGTGTTCGTATAAATTATTGGGGTTGATTATTTTAGCTAAGTGTGTTTCGGTTGCTTCCTTCATTTCATTTCACTTCATTTTTGTTATAATATCGTCATCTACCTGGCGCCCACTCGAAGACAAAGATTACACTAAACAATAAATATTTGGTAATGCAGAAAGCATAGCTGTAAACTCAGAAAACAATTCGAGAAATTAAATCTTCAAAAATTTTTAAAAATTAAAACTTATTTTTGAAATCAATGTCTATACAGTGCAAAGATCTAGAAAACAATTTCTACGCAATTAAGAACATAAATGCGAACAGAAATAAAACAAACTGCATGAGAGCAAGAATCTAAAGTAAAAACAATTCCACATAATAAACTTAAGACATATTGAGTGAAGATGGTGTCTCAAAATGTTTTTGTGATTGAGCCTCTAGAGCCCTGAGCCACTATCCTATGATCCTGAAGATCCTTATGGTTTCCATTACCTCTTCCGGGATTGTCCCCCTGGCACCGGTCATACTACCCATCACCTGAGTATCATCTAGCTGATACCTTTCTAAAAGGAATAGTTGATGTGATTGATTTAGGGTCTTAGCGACATCGTGGTACTTGGGTGTGTGTGGAATTAGTCGGATAATCCGTGTTATTGTGATGGATGTGTTAGTGAGTGTATTTGTATTTCAGATGAGGATTGGAAAGGAGGTGGCCGTCGCCTTAGGTAAGGAACCATCCCGGCATTTGCCTTGAGTGGAAGTGGGAAACCACGTAATACCATTTCTAGGATGGCTGAGGTAGGAATCGAACCCTCCTCTTCTCCGTTTTACCTCACGAGGCTGAGTGTACCCCGTTCTTGCGCTCAGACCAGAATTTAATTTATTGGCAGATTCGGGAATCGAACCCGGGCCTCCGCGGTGACAGCCAAGCACTAAAAGGAATAATATTTAATGTTATTGGTTCTACCTGCCTATTAACTGCTATGGCTTTTAGAGACGCCGGGGTGCTGAAAGTTTTCCCCGAAGGTATCTTAAAACGTGCCAGTAAATCTACCGACACGGTTCCCTCGAATTTGCGCACCCTCGAATGCAAACTGACTGCGTCAAGACTAAAAGGAATAATACAGTACATGGCATTGTAGGTAGAAGAGAATATGGCCGCTCTGAGGGCAGCTAATCTCAGGAGTAATTTCTCTAAATACACAAAGGGTCGTAGTGGCACAGTGGTAGACTGGGTTCGATTTCCGGTCAATGCATGTGAGATTTTTAAGGGAAATGCAATGTCCTGTGGTTCGGATTCCACGTAAAAAGGAGGTCCCGTGGCTCATGATCGCATGATTAACGGTCACGTAAAACTAAAAGCTTCCTCCCTTTCTAAATACACAGAACATCAGCATTCTTTAAATAATTCAACATTGGAAATAGACGCAGTAAGAAATGCGTAGAATTTATGGTTAATTCTATTTTATAAACAATTGATTTCTAACAAATTATACTGTACCTATCCACGTTCCATGGTCTACTCCTATCCCAATGTTCCAGGTTTCAATTCCCAGCTATTCTGAAAAGAATCTGACATAAGGACAAGAGTGTGTTACACCAAGGCTTGCGAGGAATGAACTTTGACAGCATGTTGAATGGTGGGGCCCAATTGAGGTCTCTTAGAACTATCATTGCAAGAAAAAAAAATCCTCTCGGCACGCCGGAAGGCGGAGGTAGATTTCACCGGGCAAACTAGGGGATTGGCTATAATAGGCAAAATATGGAGGTTTTCTTAGGAGGATCAGACCTCATTGATTGCAAGAAAGTATTTTACATTTAGAGGTTAAAAATCAACTTTTTTTCGTTTTTGTATGCATATTTTTATCATTTTATTGTCTTATGGGGATGGTAACCTTCTTGTCATTCGGGGTTCATTTTTATCCTATTTTCAATTTTGAAAAAATAGGCTTATGAGATCACCTTTTGTCCATGTGTGTGCGTGTGTGTGTGTGTGTGTGTGTGTGAGGTGTGTGTGTGTGTCCCCCTAATAAATTCTAAACGGCTGGAGAGATTCCAATGAAACTCGGTAAGTTCATAGCACTATTCCGGGCGACCCCGACCGTGCCCCTGAAATTTTGTTACGTCTCATCAATCCAACATGGCGGCTGTGCGAAATATTTCACCAGCATTCAATATCTACCAAACTATTACCGATATCACCCTGGATGTTTTTAGGGTGATAAAGGGAACTACTAGAAATTCACCAATGTGAATTTTGAAAAACTGGTAACTACAAAACCAACATGGCGGCCACGCGAATTTGCGAATTTTAAATAGACGTTTCTCGCGATTTAACCAACCAAACGCAATAAAACTTGGTACAGTATATGTTTATACACATTCTAATGCACCGACATCTAACTTCGTTCAATTGTTTACATAACCACAAGATGGCGGCTGTGCGAAATATTTCTCCGGCAATCTATATCTCTGAAACTATTAGCGGTATCACTCTGAAATTTTGTACGGAGATAAAGGGCACTACTGGAAGTTCATCTATAAGACTTTAAAAAACCGGTTAACTACAAAACGAACATGGCGGCCAAGCGAATTTGAAAACTTCAAATAGACCTGTATCGCGATTTAATGATCCAAACGCAATGAAACTTGGTACAGGAAATGTTTATACACATTGTAATGCGTTGGTATCTAATTTTGTTCAATTGTTCACATAACCTCAAGATGGTGGCTGTGCGAATTTTAAAATAAAGTTTATTTCTTGCGTCGTAATCATGTGATCGAAGTGAAAGTTTGAATATTGAACCTACGCAACAATTTCCCTTTAATTGTACATGACTATGGCCTATACAGTACATATAACAATCCAACATGGCGGATATCCGAAGTATTTAGATGGATCTCAATATCTGCGAATCTATTATAGCAATCAAACTGATTTTTATGTTCAAAGGGGCTATGAACTTAAGTTCACCTGTAGGACTTTAAATAACCTGGTGATCACAAATCCAACATGGCGGCGACGCGAAGTATAAACATTCACATGGACGTTTCTCGCAATTAAACCATCTGAGTGCAGTGAAATTTGGTACAGTAAATCCTTATACGAATGTTAATCCACTGGCATCTAATTTATTTCAATTGTTTCCACAACCACAAGATGGCAGCTGAGCAAAATTTTAAAATCTCCTTGTTACTTCTTGTGTCCTAATCATGCGATTGAAGTTTGAATGCTACACGTACACAATAATCTTCATGTAACAGTACATAACTCTAGGACCTACATATATAAAATCCAACATAGTGACCATCCGCAATATTTAGTCGGTTCTCAATATCTACGAATCTATTACAGCAATCAAACTGAAATTTGGTATGTAGATAGAGGCAATTAACATAAGTAAGATATATGAAAATAGGCTGTATAGTTCTTCACGGAACTACTTGTTATACTTGTGATCACACTGTCTTTATGCAAGGTTTGGAACTGATGTGTAACTATCTGACAGTCTGTTACTTCTTCTCGAAAAATTTTGTCTCCCGCAGAGATTTTTGTTGGTTCCTCAGTTTAGGGGCTGCGACAACGTGGTCATGTAACCCCGGGTGTGTAGAAACTGATAAACGGTGTTAATTGTGATGACTGTATTAGTCTGTAATTCAGGTAAGGTCTGCAGACGGTCAATTTTAAGTAGTAGTTCCTAATTTTGTACCATATACTAACGTGAACTACACCTAGCTGTGAACTTGGCTACTAGATGCCACCGCAACCAGCAACTTGCAACGAACGTTGGAACTTCTCCTCCAAAGGAAAGCATGCTGAGGGATTTTTAGCGCTCTTAGAAAATCCGACGACTTTGGCCGGCTTTGAACCAGCGACCTTGGGCATATAAGTTCAGCATGCTACCAGTTAGCCGCTTCCCACAGTCAGATGGAAAAATGAATGTGATCTCGTGCAATGGCGTTGTCTTGGCAACCTCTGATAGCTCATCCCTCATCAATTTAGAAGCGTTGTCACGGTAACCTCTGATGGCACTTGGCATGTTCTTTAATTCCGAAATCATTTTTCTCATCCCTTGGCGTAATGGTAGGTCAGATCAAAAATTCTTTCAGACAAAGTTTTAGGTAATTATTAGGGGAATATTTTCCATTATGTACGGGTTTGATATTGTGCCTATTAAGAGAGATATGATTAATGTTTCCCGAAAAAAACACTTTTTTCCACCCCTTTGGTCAATGGTTATTGCTATCAAAAAACCTATTTGACATAAATTTTTGGCACTTATCCGACAAATATTATGAACTTTGAATTGATTCGATATTTCACGTATTAAGAGAGTTATAGCGACATTTCACTTTTTCGAAAAAAAAAGCCCCCCCCCCCCCATTTTCACCCCCTTTAACCGATTTTGCCCATTAACGAACTCGACCGATTTTTTAAGGGGTTACATATTATGTAAAACATTAAAGTGATTGTTGCAAAATTACGGCAGTTATCGTGTCCACAAGAAACTGATATATATGCATATATATACGCACACATATATATAAACATTTGAACTGACGGAGGTTTGGGGTCTGGGGGATGTGAAACGCGAAGATATGTCGAAATTTTCCGGAAGTCGAAACATGGCACCCATTGCAATAGTTAGCTTTCTGATGAAATCTACCTAAAATAGGCTACATAATTTAAAATACTACCATCAACGACACCTGGCTGTGAACTTGGCTACTAGATGCCACCGGAACCATCAACTCGCAACGAACGTTGGAACTTCCCCTCCGAAGGAAAGCATACTCAGGGTTTTTTGGCGCTCTTAGTAAATCCGACGACTTCAGCCGGGTTTGAACCCGCGACCTTGGGCATAGAAGTTCAGCATGCTACCAGTTCCGATACCGAAGTCGCTTCCCACAGACAATGAAAACAGAATGTGATCTCGTGCAGTGGCGTTGTCATAGCAACTACTAATGGCTCATCCCTTATCAATTAAAAGTAAAGTTGTCATGGCAACCACTCTTGGCACTTGGAATTTTCTTATAATTTAAATCATTTTGCTCACTCCGTGGCGTAATGGTGGGTTATATCGAAAATTCTTTCAGACAAAAGTTTTAGGTAATTATTGGAGGAATATTGTCCATTTTGTACGGTTTTGATATTGTGCCTATTAAGAGAGATATGATTAATGTTTCCCGAAAAACCCACTTTTTTCCACCCCTTTGGTCAATGGTTGGTGCTATCAAAAAACTTATTCGACATAAATTTTTGGCACTTATCCGACACATATTATGAACTTTGAATGGATTCGATATTTCACGTATTAAGAGAGTTATAGCGAAATTTCACTTTATCGAAAAAAAAACCATTTTCACCCCCTTCGACCGATTTCGCCCATTAACGAACTCGACCGAGATTTTATAGGGATACATGTTATGAAAAAAATTCAAAGTGATTGGTGCAAAATTACGGCAGTTATCGTGTCCACAAGAAACTGATATATATATATATATATTGAACCCTTATTGATCTTCGATAAATAAGTATTCATATTTATTATTATTATTACTACGGCCCAGGCAACACATAAGGAAGTCGACTTGGATATTAGGGAGGCCAGTATTTCGTAATGGTTGCAACAGAAGCTGAGTTGGTAGCTATTCCTGGGGGACGGCCAGAATTAGTCGAGTTCAAGGCCAAATTGTGCAACTACTGTACCAAAATTGGAGACATAAAGGAAGAATCACGAGGTCCTCTCAACGAACATACGATTGAATCAGCCAATCGCAAGAGAGCAAGCCGTGACCACGAGGTGGACGGCGTCAGTAGTAAAAAGCGCGCGGAAGTGTGTATCTAAGGAACCGCCGAACGGATTAATCTCCGCTCGAGTAATTTGAGACGTTGGATTCATTTGGAGAAGAATGACACTAGCCCCATCTTTGTGAGACAAAAACTCTGGAAGTTTTTATCCGACTCCGCCCCACTCCACCGCCCTTGTCAGTTTCTCATAAATAGTCTGGCCTGACGCCAATCTGAGTACTTATTGTGTGGAGCCTTCAGAGGCATACTCCACGCCAGTTTGAAGTGTGATTTTTGACGCTCGAATTTATCTAAGTATTATTGTGTGGAGCCTTCAGAGGCATACTCCACGCCAGTTTGAAGTGTGATTTTGGCGCTCGAATTTATCTAAGACTATTATTGTGGAGCCTTCAGAGGTATACTCCACGCCAGTTCGAAATGTGATTTTTTACGCTCTAAAATCAGTGAAGCTAATTTATTTTCTGAGCTCTGGGAAGCTAAAGTCGCAGCGTTTGCAGTATCGAGTTTTAAAAGCTATAATACATTCTGTTCTAAAATCAACTAAATTGTGTGATCTAAATATTTCACGCCAGCGCGTGATAAACTGTAACATTCTTTTAAAGACGACGAGTTCAACTTTAAGGGGGAAGTATCGTATCACCCTAATTAGCGCTTACCAGAACCAAAGTTCACAAGACGGGACGGAAATACCGGACGAGATAGCGACTGCGAGTGCAGCCAGGATTTTGAACTTGTTAACGAGCCAGTGGCGCGGACTCGAGATGTATATTTTATGTATAAATTGTGTGTATTGTATGTGTGTTTTTATAGTGCGTATGTGCGATATAATTAGGGCCAGTCTTCGCTATTAATCGCAGTAGGACAATTGTGGGTGAACTGAGTAGCCTGCAAGCGATTATAGATAGGCAAATATTTAACATTGAACTTTTCTGCCAAGGAGTCGAGACCAAGATGATCAGCACGTGGTTTGAAGTTGGGATGAGCTTCGAGAAATCAACGCAGACGACTACTATGGAGTGCTAAATTGTCCATAGGGCAATGGGTTGAGGAGGATGTCCTTAGTCCTACATGCAGAAGCGGTGATGTACTAAAATTGGATTATGTCAATTATGTAGTTAGATTTGGCCGGGGAACTTTGTAAATAGTCATGTTTTTCTTTCTTGTTTTTAGCTGTTTTTCTTGTACCGACACTATATGTTTAAATGTCCGTTGGCGCGTGGCCAAAGTGTTTGTTGATATTTTGATTTTTTTCTTGAGTCATGTGTAATGTACGCGGCGTGCGTGCGTGATTTTTATCCTTGCAATTGCGGAACCCGTTACATTCGATAAATGGTGCTTTATTAACGTTAATATTTGAAATAGGAATGGGAGGAAATGATTGTAAAACATTTTGCTGAACAGGTTATTATTCATGTTAGGGTAGCCGAGTGCACCAACTTAAAAGTAATTATAGAACACCTTCGTTCTAATTTTGATAGATTTTCTTGAGTCCTTTTCAGGTGACTAGTCACGGCATAGAACGATGGCGCCAGCATGTGGATATTATTTGTGTCTTTTATTTCAGGGTCTGTCACAACCCATACGTGTGATTCAGTGTGTGTTGATGTGTCTTGTGTGTGTTGATTCTACGTGAGGAGGGGGTAGTTGTCCTACCGCCCTTATATATTTTTGCTGCTGTTGTATTTTAGATGGAAAGACAGAGTGCTCTTGGGAGACTGCTGATTCTTGTCCATATGTTTTTTCTGACACACACGTATTATTGTGCTTTGGGGCACATTTCTTCGAGGTTCGACCCCATGTTCTGGGAGGTCGAGGTTATTGACACGTGGGTTGACAGACATGCAGAGTTCCACAAACCGCCCGTTTTGCCTGTGACTTATTTTTTTGATAGGCAGTCCTATTTGTCCGACTGAACCCTGTAAGCTTTCATGTAGCAAACCTGTTCATTGTGATGGCTAATTTTTTAAGCCATAATTAATTGGGGAGTTCGCCATGTGTGTAACGGATTGTTGTACCTTGTATGGATAGGAATATTGTGATTAACGTAAATATTGGCTGTTTGCCTATTGCTTTGTTGATGACTCGATTTCATGTAATTTTGTTTGTCGCATCGTGTGGTGTAGTGGTAGAGTATTTGTAAATTTTGACAGCGGTCATTTGAGTATTTTTCTATTGGTCACGTGTTAATATACTTGTGTTGATTTGTGTGAGAAGTCCTAAGTTTTTAGGCAGTAAATGTTGCTACGGCAATTTAAGTCCAATTTCACACGGAAATTTTGTGTTTGTTTATAGTAGATTTAGGAAGTGTCGGTTTAATTTAAGTATTGTAGTTGTGTTCCCTTGTGTCGGTCTAGCTCTTGGAAATGCGGATTCGTTGTCTGAAGGGTCATTCTGGAGGATAACGAATCACGCATTCAAAGTACACATCGTGGTGCATGTAGAACGGCGTACGCACTTATATGGTCACTTTTGTATCTTTATTTAAGGACGCTTGGTCCAGGTAATTAATCTCTCCAGAGATATCGCCTAAATTGTTTGGCATTTTTATTAAGCGGGAGTCAATTGGGAGTTTTTGTTGTTAATTGTTTATGTGTAAATATGGTGATTTGTTATTAAATTCAGTTGTTTTAACCCTGGCTTCACTCTTTCCTGCATGTTATTTTGTTATATGTTACCCTGCAAGTTAATGAAGCGCCCTGACAGCAACTTACGAATATGACCTGTTACGCCCCGAATCTGAGTCTCATATGCTTCTTTGCAAGGGTTCATAAAACAAAAATGGCTGCCCAAGTGGGGATTGTTGTTGTTGTTGCTTCGCTGATCTCATATTTATTTCGTTGAGAAATGATGCCAGGTCAAGCGGACATGTAAATTCAGTAAATGGAGGCGATGTTGTACCGCCATGTGCATTAGTAAAATCACTGAGTTCCTAAAGTTAGAAATATTGAACAAGGTTAGAATTTGATTTGGTATTTGTTATAAACTTGTTCTGGCGCCCACATTAAAATTAGAAATTTGCATTATTAATGAACTCAGTCAAAGCAGGAAGATGTTGCCTTATATTTGACATTTAATTGACTTCGGTTAATTGGTGTTTCGTAAATTCTCTTGGTTAGGAATTTAAAAGCAGATCACTAGGGGTTATTTTGTTGTTTGGGAATAAATGTCATTGTATTCAGTAAATTTTGTTACTGAAATTTTCATTAAATTAGAGCCAGTAATATTTAAATGTGTGACATGTATGTGCGTATAGGGCTGAAACCTTAGCCCATAACCCTGTTTTTCTCTGAATATATTTGTGTGTGTGAAATGGCGATTGTTGATGAGATAAAGGCATTGTTAGAACAGATGTCGATCCAAATGTCCGCGAAAACGGAGGAACAATTAGAACAGATGTCCGCGAAAACGAAAGAACAATTAGTGCAGATGTCCGTAAAGACGGAAGAACAATTAAAAGAACAATTAGAAGCTCAGCGTGAGCATAGTGAAAAACAATTACTTGATATGAACGGTAACATTTCGGTCCAGTTAGAAGTCCAGAAATTAGACACTGACAAACAATTCAATGAACTAAACCACAAATTGTCACAACAGGCGGTAACACAAACCGAACAGTTAGGAAAAATCACAAATGATATTAATCAGAGCGTTCAAAAAGTAGAGAAACTGGCAGGCGAGGTTGCGGAAAACAACATCAAACAGTTAGGCGAAATGAAGAAATTGGAGGCGAAATTTGATAACAAATTAGTACAATTTGACGAGATGGTGGCAGATAAACTCAAGCAGATAGAGGCAGCATGTGTCAGTAACACCGCGGGAGTGAAGAAAACCCAAGAGAAACTACAGCAGCAAATTAATTCGGTAGATAACAACGTGCTGGAATTAATAAAGGAAATAGATAAAGTCGAAGTTAAGGCTGAAACCGAGCGGATACACTTGCGGGAAAATTTTGAGGAGCAATTAGGCAGAACACAAGAGATCATAAGAAAAGAGATGGAAGGCCAGCTAATAAACACACAGGAGGTCATAAGACAAGAAGTAGGGGAGCAGCTCGTCAAAACTCAGGATAATTTGGAAGAACAACTAGTGAAAACGCAGCAACGGATACGTGAAGAGCTAGAGAAAAATCAGGAGAGGAACGAGGAGAAAATAAATAGCTTAAAAAGTAGGATCCGGCGAGATTGGGACCAGCAGGCTCATGCGAATAAGGAAGACAGGCTGGCAGTCTTAAAGCGAATGCAGGCACTGGAGGAAAATATGAAGTCGAAATTACAGGAACATTCAGAATTAATCATAAAAAACGAGATTAGATCGTTAGAGAATGCGACATTATTTTCAAACGAAAATATTCCGGAAAAGCAAACAAGTATTGGAAGTCCGGCAGGTTCGAAGTTGGCTGAGGACACGAGTCGGGGTCAAAGTCCCAGACTAACGACTAATGCATTCCAGCAGTACAGGGGGGAGACTTCAACTCCGCAACCGAACTTGGCACCAGCCCAAGTCATCCAAGTCATTCGGGGTAATGATTTTAAGCCCGATAAGTTTAAAGAACATTCAGGAACCACTCCCAAAGCATTTCTACGGCAATTAACTGACTACTTTAATGACCAACACATCGGCCCGGAGAAACAATTAAGACTGGTGGAGAAATTTTTAGAAGGACCTAGCCTGACCTGGTTTTTAAGTTTCAAGTATACGTTTACAGACATGACTCAATTCCGCGAGGCGTTTTTGAAGAAGTTTTGGAGTCCTTCGTTACAGCAAGGGTTAAGAATGGACCTGTACACGCGCAAATACCACAGTACACATCCAACCCGTTTTTCAGAATTCTTCAGTCAGCAATTGGTAAAATTCAGGGATTTTGATGACCCGCCTAGCGAGCCGAATATGGTTCTAACCATCGGAAAACAACTCCCAATGCATATCCAACAATTATTAGTCGCAGGAAATATTCAGACCGCAGTCCAAGCCGAAGAATTACTCAGACACTTAGATGAGACGAGTATGGTAAGCCCACAGACAGGAAGAAGGAATTTGGAATGTGTCAACACGGCAGAGGTAGTTCAGGGACTCCAAAATAACCACGGCCAGGGGAACCAAAGTAAGACACAGTCCACAGGGACACAGTTCACGCCAAGAAGACAAGATTTTGACGGCCGAAACCAGTTCCATAACAACAATCAGAATTATCAGAATAACCGCGGGAGATATCATCAGAATAACCGAAATCAAAATAATCAGTGGACGTACCAGCGGGAATACACGAATTGGAGGGGAAACCAGAGACAATGTAGACCTTACCAAAGAAATGGAGATGGTAGATGGAGTAACGGCAGGGACTATCGCCAAGAAAACAGAGGAGATTATAGGAATAACTGGGACGAACGATATATTGAATCCCGTAAATACTTGGATCAATTAAGTAATGAAGAAGCGGAGAAGGAGAAGTGGGGGCGTGCCATGGCGAACAGACAGAGCCCAGACAACCATCAAGGAGAGGGGGCAGAGAGTTTACTGAGGCAACAGGAGCGACAGAATGATAACCGGCGAAACACATCTAATGGGGCCCGGGATTTAAAAAAAAACCAAATGAACTGAAAGGAGACAGGCTAAAAACGGAGATCGCCAGGGAGCAAGAAGAGATGATAGTGGCCAATATAGAAGAGTGGGTAGCATTCCCAGACGACTGCCTGGAGGAAGTGGTGAAGAACCGTGAAAATGTTATCAGACAGCTACCAATTATTTACGCGCATATTGGAGGTATGAGGGTGAGATGTTTGATTGATACAGGTAGCCAGGTGAGCTTAGTCACTGAAATTTTGATAAAAGAAATAGCAAGAAAACAGACTGTTCCTATTATGCCGGTACCGCTAATGAAAGTCAGAGGTGTCATTCCTGACAAAACTATGAATTGTAAACAGCAAGCATTTCTAGATCTGGAAATATTGAACCATACTTTTTCACAAACATTCATTGTTATTCCAAAGATGAACTACAATATAATTTTAGGAGCCAACTTCATCTGCGATTTTCATGCTGTAATTGATTTACATAACAACACTGAAAGCTTCAAACAAGTAGAAGGATTGGATCATGTGGGTTTAAATATGGAAGAGAATCCGCTGGAGAGAGAGGCCAATACTTGGGTTGTTGAGGAATGCACTAATGAGGCCGGAGATAAGATCTTGAGGGGAGAGCAAGTTAACCAGACAGCAGTGCTAGAAATGGACAGCCGAGATATTTCGCAGGAACTTTGGGTGCATTTGGCGGAAGAAGAAATGGGCGGAACCAAATTCGAAATTCTACTTCAGGAGCGACTTAAGGAAGCCATCGTAGGGGAATCTGATAGAAGAAGATTGGAAGAAATTTTAAGATTACATAAAGGAGCCTTTGACACCGTACCTGGGAAAGTTTTAAATTTTCAATATGCGATGCAGGTAACAGATTGGACCCCATTTAAAAGTAAATTGTACCCGATCCCAGAGAAGCATTTTTCTCAGGTGAAGGACATTATTACTAACTTATTAGATTCTGGCATGATAAGGAAAGCTGCAACTCCTTATCTGAACGCAATATTGGCTGTGACCAAGCCAAACGGATCAATTAGGCTATGCCTAGACGCGCGAGTTTTAAATAGCAAACTGCTAGTTGAGCACGACCAAGCACCGAGGATCAAAGATGTTTTGAAAGGCTTCCGCGGGAAGAAGATATACTCAAGTGTTGATTTGACGAATAGTTTCCACCATCTTGAACTTGAAGAAAAATCCCAACTGTTGACGGGATTTTTATTCGATAATCAAAGTTATATCTGGTGTCGAATGCCCTTTGGCGTGAAAACTGCGGGATGTGCACTCATTAGAGCACTCGATAGAAATTTGACTGAGGAGGTCAAGAACTTCACCACGAGATATGTTGATGACATATTAATCGCTTCTGAGACAATGGAAGAACACTTGATAAATTTAAATAAACTGCTGGACAACCTGAGAACCATGAACATCAAGATCAACTTAAAAAAGTCACATTTTTGCCAGAGCGAAATTTTATATTTGGGACATATAATTGATGTCGAGGGCGTGCGGCCTAATCCAGCCAAGATTGATGCTATTAAGAAATTTCCCACACCTACCAAAGTCAAACATGTTAGAGCATTTATGGGAGTGACAGGTTTCTTCAAAGAAAATTGCCCTGGTTACACAGAAACAGTAGCGCCTATGCAGGAGATGTTGAAGAAAGCGAATCGATGGTCGTGGAACGAGGAGTGCGACAGGTCTTTTAAAGCAACGAAGGATTTATTGGAAAACTGTGTGAAACTTGGATATCCGGATTTTGAGAAACAATTTATCATTCAAGCAGATGCTTCGTTAATTGGGATTGGTGCTATGCTGTACCAAGAGGACGCTGAAGAACCCAAGAAGAAATCCTATTTGGCATTTACGAGTCGTAAATTACGGAAACATGAGAGGAACTACACAGTTACGGAACTTGAGCTACTAGCAATTCTATATTCTCTCCAACAGTGGCGCAAGATGATCTATGGTTATTCCATCATTGTTAGAACCGACCACCATGCACTGACATTTTTATTTAAGACAACAATAGCAAGTGAGAGAGTTACGCGCTGGTCCATCTACATACAGCAGTTTGACATCACAATAGAACATTGTCCTGGGAAATTGAACGTCATACCAGATGCCTTGAGTAGAAACCCTGAGGACGGAAACGAAGTAACAGCGGAGGTTCACAATATTACCTTGACACCTAAGGCTCGTGAGTTTTTGGCAAGATTGAAGGACATTCGGAAGGAGCAAGAAGCTGACCCATGGATGATGATGATGATAAAATTCTATAGGAAGGAGTTACAACCAAATTCACCGGAGTACCGGGAAGCCAGTGCTAAACAAGCGAGATTTCACTACTTGAATAACTTGTTACATAAGTACGTGGATGAGCATCATACTAAACTGCGGATCTTAGTTCCAGCATCACTACAGAGGGGATTAACTTGGCATGTTCACGAGAGCCTAGCACATATCGGCACGGATAAGACTGAAGCTACGATAGGGGAGACCTTTACTTGGCCCAAGATGAGATTTACCATTGTTGAAGTAATTAGAACGTGTGACGCTTGTCAGCGCACAAAGCCGAACAACTTTATTCTGAAACAACCTCCAAGACTACTATTACCGCAGAAACCATGCGAGATGCTCGCGATTGATTGCTTTGGTCCTTTAGTAAAAGGAAAGCGTGGATGCCGACACCTCTTGGTATGTGTCGATGTATTTTCGAAGATGGTCGTGCTATGTCCTATTCAGAAGACGACGTCAAGACAGGTCCTTAGTCGAATTAAGAACAAAGTCTTCGCCAAGTTCTGTCCGAAATTCATTGGCCCGTTCCGGGTAATTAAGAATCTGGGTAACAATGCCTACAGATTAGAAGAAGTGAGCACTGGTGCAAAATCTGTTTTTAATAGCGCCAATTTGAAACCGTACTACAGAAGGGAACCATTTGATGATTAGGAAAGATGATATGTGCAGAATCTGTATTGCCAAAAATTTATATTTTTTTGAACACAAACACTCAAATCCACGGGGAGCGCGTGAGTACGCACTTTGTTTGTAAACAACGAGCAGCTGAGACGACGGGAGTGGCAACTACGTGAGGAGAAGGGGGAGACCTAATGAAAATATGAATGACATTCCAGCGAGAAGGGAGCACACTAATTGAGTCAGAGGGGCATACACTCGAGCAGCTGAGTGAGATTTAAAGAGATGTGTTGTTACTACAGTGGATTTTGTTTTTGAAATCCAAACCAATAAATTGTTTCGAATTTCAAAACCTTGCTGAGGATAAATGAACCCTTATTGATCTTCGATAAATAAGTATTCATATTTATTATTATTATTACTACGGCCCAGGCAACACATAAGGAAGTCGACTTGGATATTAGGGAGGCCAGTATTTCGTAATGGTTGCAACAGAAGCTGAGTTGGTAGCTATTCCTGGGGGACGGCCAGAATTAGTCGAGTTCAAGGCCAAATTGTGCAACTACTGTACCAAAATTGGAGACATAAAGGATGAATCACGAGGTCCTCTCAACGAACATACGATTGAATCAGCCAATCGCAAGAGAGCAAGCCGTGACCACGAGGTGGACGGCGTCAGTAGTAAAAAGCGCGCGGAAGTGTGTATCTAAGGAACCGCCGAACGGATTAATCTCCGCTCGAGTAATTTGAGACGTTGGATTCATTTGGAGAAGAATGACACTAGCCCCATCTTTGTGAGACAAAAACTCTGGAAGTTTTTATCCGACTCCGCCCCACTCCACCGCCCTTGTCAGTTTCTCATAAATAGTCTGGCCTGACGCCAATCTGAGTACTTATTGTGTGGAGCCTTCAGAGGCATACTCCACGCCAGTTTGAAGTGTGATTTTTGACGCTCGAATTTATCTAAGTATTATTGTGTGGAGCCTTCAGAGGCATACTCCACGCCAGTTTGAAGTGTGATTTTGGCGCTCGAATTTATCTAAGACTATTATTGTGGAGCCTTCAGAGGTATACTCCACGCCAGTTCGAAATGTGATTTTTTACGCTCTAAAATCAGTGAAGCTAATTTATTTTCTGAGCTCTGGGAAGCTAAAGTCGCAGCGTTTGCAGTATCGAGTTTTAAAAGCTATAATACATTCTGTTCTAAAATCAACTAAATTGTGTGATCTAAATATTTCACGCCAGCGCGTGATAAACTGTAACATTCTTTTAAAGACGACGAGTTCAACTTTAAGGGGGAAGTATCGTATCACCCTAATTAGCGCTTACCAGAACCAACCTTCACAAGACGGGACGGAAATACCGGACGAGATAGCGACTGCGAGTGCAGCCAGGATTTTGAACTTGTTAACGAGCCAGTGGCGCGGACTCGAGATGTATATTTTATGTATAAATTGTGTGTATTGTATGTGTGTTTTTATAGTGCGTATGTGCGATATAATTAGGGCCAGTCTTCGCTATTAATCGCAGTAGGACAATTGTGGGTGAACTGAGTAGCCTGCAAGCGATTATAGATAGGCAAATATTTAACATTGAACTTTTCTGCCAAGGAGTCGAGACCAAGATGATCAGCACGTGGTTGAAGTTGGGATGAGCTTCGAGAAATCAACGCAGACGACTACTATGGAGTGCTAAATTGTCCATAGGGCAATGGGTTGAGGAGGATGTCCTTAGTCCTACATGCAGAAGCGGTGATGTACTAAAATTGGATTATGTCAATTATGTAGTTAGATTTGGCCGGGGAACTTTGTAAATAGTCATGTTTTTCTTTCTTGTTTTTAGCTGTTTTTCTTGTACCGACACTATATGTTTAAATGTCCGTTGGCGCGTGGCCAAAGTGTTTGTTGATATTTTGATTTTTTTCTTGAGTCATGTGTAATGTACGCGGCGTGCGTGCGTGATTTTTATCCTTGCAATTGCGGAACCCGTTACATTCGATAAATGGTGCTTTATTAACGTTAATATTTGAAATAGGAATGGGAGGAAATGATTGTAAAACATTTTGCTGAACAGGTTATTATTCATGTTAGGGTAGCCGAGTGCACCAACTTAAAAGTAATTATAGAACACCTTCGTTCTAATTTTGATAGATTTTCTTGAGTCCTTTTCAGGTGACTAGTCACGGCATAGAACGATGGCGCCAGCATGTGGATATTATTTGTGTCTTTTATTTCAGGGTCTGTCACAACCCATACGTGTGATTCAGTGTGTGTTGATGTGTCTTGTGTGTGTTGATTCTACGTGAGGAGGGGGTAGTTGTCCTACCGCCCTTATATATTTTTGCTGCTGTTGTATTTTAGATGGAAAGACAGAGTGCTCTTGGGAGACTGCTGATTCTTGTCCATATGTTTTTTCTGACACACACGTATTATTGTGCTTTGGGGCACATTTCTTCGAGGTTCGACCCCATGTTCTGGGAGGTCGAGGTTATTGACACGTGGGTTGACAGACATGCAGAGTTCCACAAACCGCCCGTTTTGCCTGTGACTTATTTTTTTGATAGGCAGTCCTATTTGTCCGACTGAACCCTGTAAGCTTTCATGTAGCAAACCTGTTCATTGTGATGGCTAATTTTTTAAGCCATAATTAATTGGGGAGTTCGCCATGTGTGTAACGGATTGTTGTACCTTGTATGGATAGGAATATTGTGATTAACGTAAATATTGGCTGTTTGCCTATTGCTTTGTTGATGACTCGATTTCATGTAATTTTGTTTGTCGCACCCGTGTGGTGTAGTGGTAGAGTATTTGTAAATTTTGACAGCGGTCATTTGAGTATTTTTCTATTGGTCACGTGTTAATGTACTTGTGTTGATTTGTGTGAGAAGTCCTAAGTTTTTAGGCAGTAAATGTTGCTACGGCAATTTAAGTCCAATTTCACACGGAAATTTTGTGTTTGTTTATAGTAGATTTAGGAAGTGTCGGTTTAATTTAAGTATTGTAGTTGTGTTCCCTTGTGTCGGTCTAGCTCTTGGAAATGCGGATTCGTTGTCTGAAGGGTCATTCTGGAGGATAACGAATCACGCATTCAAAGTACACATCGTGGTGCATGTAGAACGGCGTACGCACTTATATGGTCACTTTTGTATCTTTATTTAAGGACGCTTGGTCCAGGTAATTAATCTCTCCAGAGATATCGCCTAAATTGTTTGGCATTTTTATTAAGCGGGAGTCAATTGGGAGTTTTTGTTATTAATTGTTTATGTGTAAATATGGTGATTTGTTATTAAATTCAGTTGTTTTAACCCTGGCTTCACTCTTTCCTGCATGTTATTTTGTTATATGTTACCCTGCAAGTTAATGAAGCGCCCTGACAGCAACTTACGAATATGACCTGTTACGCCCCGAATCTGAGTCTCATATGCTTCTTTGCAAGGGTTCAATATATATATATATAGATAGATAGATAGATAGATACATATATACATAAATTATAGATAAACTTTTGAACTGACGGTGGTTTTGGGGTCTGGGGGATGTGAAACGCGAAGATATGTCGAAATTTTCCGGAAGTCGACTCATGGTACCCATTGCAATAGTTAGCTTTCTAATGAAATCTACCTAAAAGGAAGATTGTAGTTGTACGTGACCTGAATCTTGTGCTTATGAGCCATGGGACCTCCTTTTTACGTGGAATCTGAACCACAGGACATGGCATTTCACTTCGAAAATCTCACATGCATTGACCGGGAATCGACCTTGGTGAGAGGCCAATAGCTGGACCGCTGCGCCACCACGCCCCCTCATCACAAGACTATGCTGAGAACGACCAACGCTTGGACCATCTAGTGAGTTCTTGCTCAATTATTTCCTTGGTTCATTAAGGAATTATAGAGAGGGATACTTTTTTTTTCTTCCTTCATGGGGATGAAATTATAAATGGTAAACAGAAAATGCGTGTTCTATCACCCTGGTATGGTTATAAGTCGCCCGTCATTAACGTGTTTGTGCTGGAGGGAAAGGATGCCGATCCTAGGCAGTTTCAGTCCTCAAGGCTTCGTCCGCCAGAGTCAAGGCTCTCCCTGGAGCTGCTACTGAAGGTAGCGGAAATGGTCAATGTAGATCGAAGATATCCAGTAGTGACAGGAATGTTCAGAAGTCTTCGATTGTTGTTGCTGCGAAGCTTTTGAAATTCAATAAGCAGGAAAATGTAAACAAAGATGCTGCTTGAACACCAACATTTCCCAAGTTGTATGCTTTTCTGACGAATGTATTTTTATTGTTCGCGGCAACTTATATTTCTGAATCTGCAATTTCATTAATAAAATTAACAGTCACATATTTCTTGCGGATTGTCGGATAAATACTTGTCTAATTATATTCAGTTAATGGTGACTAAGGGTAGCCTATTAATGCAAACATCCATGAATATTGAACTGGTTGATAAGAGATCGTGTTGCTATCTTTCTAAGAAGTGGTCCTCTAAAATATAAGAAGTAAATACGTAAATTTATCTGGCGCAAGGAAATACGCTTATTCCGTCCAGTAACACTACTCGCTTTCTTTTCATTGGAAAACCATAATTGCTTTTCTATTCCTACAAAGTGGCCTTGCGCTTGAATGTTGGTCATGTCATTAGCATGCTTCCTATATATCTCGCACTGGTCAGAAATATTCGGGTATACTGTAGTTATAACGGCTAACGCATCCCCAGTCGGCGCCCTTTCATCCCAAAAATCCTGCCACTGCAGCGACGCTCAAGTGATTATAAGGGTAGGTGTCGGCTTCCTTTCTCTCGACACTAGATGACTTGACCGTTCTCTCTTGGTATAATAGAAATATACGATCCGACTCTTGCCTAATGCCCATTAACCTCATAAAACCGTCCTCCTGCTTGGCGATAACCAGTTGTAAGGGAGCTGAGAATCAATCGAATGCCTATTTCTGTGACACCGGATGAAGAAGCGTTCGCCGACGAGACTATACATTCGATTACAGCGCCTATGTCCTAGACTGCACAAGCATCATTTCCTACTCTCCTGGTGGCCTCAGTTTGGCACCACTACTGAATGGGTTGCTAAAGAAGTTTACTTATCGACCTCAACGCTTATGGAATTGGTTACAGGGATCGGTTGAGTCCAGGCTTTGGGACTTTGTTCGGTCAGCATCGTGTAAATTCGGAATTTGATCTGCCTAGAATTAGTTACGAATTTGAAAGAGGGGTTTGGTTCATGCCAATAAAAATTAATAAATTGTTAAGAGAAATAAACCACTAATCACCTACCAAATCTTAAAAGGTTTGTGTTGTTGTTGCTTATTATTGGGGCTTCGGCATCGTGGTCATATTGTCCCATATATCTGGGTGTATGGAATTTGTGATAACATGTGTTATTGTATGGCTGTAGTAGTGTATTTGTAAATTTTGGGAAGGAGGCGGCCGTGGGCTTAAGTTAGAAACCATGGAAAACCACTTCTCGGATGCCTAAGGTAGGAATCGAATTCTCCTCAGTTCTGAATAGCGAGATTGAGTGAACAGAATATAAAAATAGGCTGTTCAGTTCTTCACGGAACTACAGTACTTGTACATAAAAGCGCGTTATTGTGTGATACATATCTTATGTTGTCTAGTGTTTTCATGTTAGGGCTTAAAAATTCTTGTTTCCACACCTAAATTTGTGTTGACCGACTGAAAAGCTTTCTGGCCAAAAATAAACTCAGATGGTATTTAACTTTAAACACCTTGTCCGGGATAGACACAAACTATTAGCCGAAAATTCCAAAATGTACTGTACGGATAGAAAACTTGATTTGACAATATCACTAATGTTTATTGGAATTATGTTTCCTGTCTACTGGCATCGACTAGCACAACTAGTTACAATACTAAACGTCTCCATGTTTTGCTTCCTGTCACCTGGTGTAACTGAGCCTCATCTGGGAGGTGGGAAGATCGATATCGCAACACTCATTAGCTGCGGGGTACTAGCCTATGCTGTGCTCAGCGTAATGAGAGCAAGGTAGGCTACACGTGAGACAAGTAGGTCACGCGTCTTTAAAAGCCGACCTGTGAGATGGGCTGATATTTCCCAACCATTCATAGCATCGCCTTACCCTGAAGCTTGATCGTTATATCTCGCAGAACTCTTTTCTTGTTCATGACGTAGCTTAGATGTTAATATGTCGGAATGTATAAATAATAATAATAATAATAATTATTATTATTATTATAGCTCTACAATTGAGGGCCATGTGGAAACTGAAACTGAAACGAACGAACTTCAAGCCCATCATCATATCGTCAAATGGCGTCGCTCCTAAGACTTTCAAGTGCCAATTGAATCAACTTGAGCTTGAACACATGCTCGCTGTAATACGTAAATCTAGGGGAAGATGACCTCACTGTTCCACACCTTAAATAAACAATAACTAACTACAGAAATCTGTCATTCTGAGCACATACGACATTGCTCGGAAATTCATGAACTTCAATTGAAGTATTCTTGATATTTGAGGATTTGTTAGCTTGCAAGAATACGACCGACACTTAGTGGAGAAATTTTTCGCTTCCTAAAATAATAGTATAATAATAATAATAATAATAATAATAATAATAATAATAATAAGAGTAATAATTACAATGAAAAAAAAAACAGGCGAGAACGCGAGCCAAAAATCACTACCATAGTGACATTTTGAATGATAACGAATTAAACACCAATAAGAAGCTGTGAAGGTCTGAGTTATGTTTTGAGAACCGACAAGGTTACTCACTAAGTGGCTGGCACTAACTTATATTTTGATGAAAAGAGAACATTATTTTTATTGTTTTGGGTTTTCAACATATTGAAATGTCACAGAACGTTTGTTTGTTAATTTATTTCCAAGATAGTGGATTTCGAAGATTGGGTGGTGGAGTGGGTGTGGTATTGTGACAGTTTGACAGTTTATTGCAATACCTACGTGTTCATTGCTTCAGCCCCGTTTACTTGTTTGAATTCATTTCTCTTTGTAGGCCAGTCTAGTAGATAGGTAACTAAAAGAATGCAGTTGGGTGATATTCCACTAGGTATATTATAGCCTACGGAATAAACATGGAAGGTCACACGCTAAGTTTTGTTCATAAATATCGTTTATTTTGTTATGATAGCTTCACTAAAAGCAGTTCGTATTAACTATTTCAACACCCGTCAAATTCTCCGTGGTGCACAGTCTAACAGCTATACTTCATTTGTCACTTAATTAAAAAATGTGTAGTTGTCTTATGAAATCTACTTAAAAGCACTTGCCAACTGAGTAGAGTTCTTCAGTCCTAAGCTTTGTGTGGTGATTGTAAAGGAGAAAATGTATATGCAAAGTAAAACTTTAAATCACCACAGCTATAATTCTAGAAAAGATTAATACACATAGCCATATGCATCATGAATAAAAATGCATTTCTTAAAGAAACGAATTTTTTTTTATGTTTCAAAGAAAAATTTAGAAAATAATAAGATTCAAAAACAATAACTGTGATTTTATGTTGGATTGTGAGCCACGACATCTACTGTAAAGGTGATAAGTTTCAAATGTCCAACTTTAATAAATGTAGTCTACTGTTTGTTTAATATTTTGTCTTTATGATTCATTAACTCAAATGTTGGTAACAGTGTAGGAGATTGCATTTTCAGTAACCAAACTATTTTATCATGGTGTTACGGCTGCGAGGTTGTTTCGTCGCCTCGCCACGTGAGTCATTCCCCCGCCCCGCCCCCGGGTTATCCCCTGCCTCTGTGTGTTACCAGCGCCTTTCGCAACGGGGCTGTGAGGACAAAAGGGATGGACCAGAATGTTCGTGACCCAGCTAGTGATGGAAATATGGAGAAGCTGTGAATCCTGGACTATTTCAAGAAGCATTCATTGAGTCACCAGCCCGCTATATAAAGCGGCCTCACCAGCGAGGGACGGACTGTTTTTTTGAGCGAGTGCGTGTATTTTGTCTGTGTGACAGTGTAGCGGTGTATTGCGAAACGTAGTGGACTCTTTCCAAGTAGCAGACGGCGAGACAGTGTGAATTCGAGAACAAGTGAGTATCAGACTGTGGCTTGTTTACAAGAGGAAGTGTTGCAGGTTTTTCTACCAAGGCCAACTGTCTCATTAGCGAGGATTAACTGCATGAGTGATACTCCATAAGGGAGTGAACTTGACTAAGACCGCTAATTGGTTTCTGAGTGTTTATTGGGTAGTGTTCTGTAACATGCTAGACCTGCAATAAAACTTATATTTCTTCAAAGGGCCAATTTGTGTTGTGCTTTCTACCTACTGTGATCCAGTTAATGAACTTGCTACTAGGTGTAGCACGTAACAATACAGAGAAAGTTTTACTTAACATGTTGATAAATTTTCATAACAATTGATTTAGTGGTTTGGTTGGTAGGAGCATATTAAGAAAAAATTAAAGTGTTTTGTTCAACTATTCAGTTAGTGCCACCTTACCTGAAAAATAAAGGCAAAGTTACAACAATTCTACAAATTTGAAGGGTATGGCTTCAATAAAGATGTTGAGGATTCATAGAGGTTGTGATCATAGTTCTTGACATTCAAATTTACGCCAAGTAAATAAATGGAACGTCCAGTTTCGGCTCTGAAGCATTCCGAAAGCTTGGCATTTGAAAGAAGTATAACTCACAGATTGAAGACATGAAGGGAGATGGATATTAACAGACTCTGGAAGTTCCTTGGCGCAGTACTATAGCTTCACGACGTACAAACTTATCTCATAACAGACTTGTCAATATTATTGATGATCCGAGACAAATTGTAGTTTGGTTCCACCACTTTTGCCACATTTATTACACGGTAGATTAAACGACAAACGTTCCAACCAATAATTGAGGAATAAGAAAAATGATCGGGCTATTCCTTGCGATCCATTGCAAAGTATTTTATTAACGTGTAGTCTGCGCTAGAATTTCCAAGCACTGAAGTGCTTTTACGGCCACAAGTTCCAGAGAAAATTAGCATAACCGCAGACCGTGGTACAGCAATAACTTTGTCTCTAGCTGCGCTAAAGTTTGCATTGTAGCGTAGAAAAGTGTATGTCCGTGTAGTAATTCACTCCTACAGTATTGTTATCGCGCCAGGAGATGGCAGTTCAACACGCTGGGACGGGGTGCGGGGGTCTTGCAGTACGCATACGCGGCTCGCCTATTCCAAACCTAAATACATCGGCTTCCCGCATGATAATGGTTGTTATCGGACGTCACCTGTGTGTATTGTTACCTTCCTACCTTCATTCCTTCCTGAAGAAGATTACCTCGTTGTTCCACCCCTTAAAACCTCAATAACTAATGCTGTTTGTTGTAAACTTGTCATTGAGCTATCAGTCAAATTGTCACTGAAGCCCCCATTCCACTTTTCTCATTTGCAGAGTACAAAATACAAAGAAATATACTGTAGTAATCATAATGTCATTGGTTTTATGCCCCTTTTATAGAGCCACCGGGATGCCGCAATTTTGTCCTGAAAGGGATCTTAAACGTGCCAATAAATATATTAACACGACTCCCTCGCACTTAAACACCCTCAGATGCCAAGTAACTGTGCCGGGATTTGATTCCACAACCTTAGGCGCATTAGACGACACGCAGCCAGTTACAAATAAACAAAGATTGAAGGAATGTGCTGAGTGAGTGAAGCAAATAGTAACCAACTTAATGTTTTTGGAATGCGCGATACGCACTGAGCGGGAAGACATCTGCAGTTCAAACGCAACTGCCATCTCCTGGCGCGATATGAATACAGTAGTCGATATGTAAGGTTCATTTTCCTTCACCGGAAAAAGAACCTGACGGGAGTTGTTCTGTTGAACGACACATCCTCACACGGCTTGGAGGCGTGACCAATTATGAGGAAAATATAGGAAAAGAAACTCATTGTCAGATACGCAGTATTGCAAGTTCAGCGTCGATACATTGTTGGGTCTGTGCACTTGTAATTGAGTCTATGGTTGAAAAGGAGGTGACCGTGGCCTTTATGTTATACATCATTGCTTCAGGGGATATGGAAATATAATTTTGGGAATTGAACCCATCTTTTCTCTGATATCTTTAAGACGTTGAATGAACCCCGTTTCTATATTTTAACCAGAAATAAATTTCTTAGCTGAAAAGGGATTGAACCAACGGCCATTTGGGCAATAGTGACAGCAGGTACCTCTAGAGTACACAAGCGGGCATGATGGAAAGGAATAAAATAAAAGTTGGCGGCCGCCTACATAGAGTCAACTTAGGCATTTCAATTTTTAACCCGAAGATTATTCTTGGCCTACGGGCAAGACTCTATGACCCGGGCGTATTGTGACGTAGACCGTAGAATAACAACTGTGTTTATTTGCCTTTAAATAACTCTGCCGAGCTCCAAGATTAAAACCACGACCTTATAGTTCTCAGCATAACTAACTAGGCTACTCTTTATACCGGTTGACACGTTTCTTTCTTTATAGAGATTAAATTACATCACGAATTTTATGATCTCTAGGATGTAAGGAATGTAATAATATCGTCAGAATGAATGGGAATATTTGCCTTATTCCAGAACTAATTATGTATTTCCCTATCCACACACCTCCCAGAATAATATTCAACAATTGTTTGTGTCAGTCTTCAGTCTCTTGACTAGTTTGATGCAGCACACCACTCCTCCCTTTCTTGAGCTAATCATTCATCTCTACATAGCTACCACACGTACATCCGAGGTCCTTATCCTACGGAAAAGCATGGGCCCAATCCAGACTGAAGCCAGATGGAAACTTCGGAGCAACAATGAAGTATACAAGAATGTAGAAAAACTCTCTGAGAACATGAGTAAACGCAGGCTAATATTTATTGGACACCTGTACAGAATGGACAAATCCAAATTAACCAAGAAGTTATTTGATTACTTCTGGAACAAGAAGACCACTACATCATGGATTAAAGAAACTCGGAAATACCGTGAAATTTCTCAAATTCTGGGGTCCCAACTGTTTGAAAGGGATACGTATCGAAACAGTATACGCGATCTGGAAGGAATTCAAGACGAGATAAGTCCTACAAAGACCGGAAGAGCTTGCCCGGAAAACCAACGGCAGCAGCACAGCGAACGTATGGAGTACTGGAGGCAGAGGAAATTACTTACTAAGCTGAAATAGCGCAATTGTAGCGTAATCCTAAGAGGTCAATTCGCAAATAAATAAATAAATAAATAAATAAATAAATAAATAATAATAATAATAATATTAATAATAATAATAATAATAATAATAATAATAATAATAATAATGCTTGTATTTGCCCAATTTCCAAATGATTGAAAACAATACCATAATTATACCAAAATGTGTGTACAAAACCACTTAGACTAACTTGTATTTTAAATTCAATAAGCAGTACATCCATTACTTAAGGAAAATCTGGATTGATGTCAAAAATTTCCAAACTTTTGAAATTTCACTTTATGCGTCATATTAATCTGAGGGCCATTCGCTTTGTAACGGTATGTTGATTTTCTTCATAGTTCATTCATAATACTAATTTCCTTTTAAATTCCCCACACTCGTGCGTCTGATTAATACACTCACATATTTTTTAATTCCCCTCTATAGACATAAAAAAAACAAGAAATCAAAACTGGTGTTGTGGCGCTGGAGTGTTCACCTTCCTAATACCTGAGCTGTCATCGTTTCTTTAGCTAGCAGACAAAACAAAATACTCTATTTTCTCGCTAAAATCATTCTTAATATCAACATACCTTCGTTCCTGAACTTATTTCAGAAGTAATTTCTTCCTATATGTGTAATATTCTATTTCTTCAGTTTTTCCTAAATATACTTAAATAATTTTGTCAGATGAGAATGTTCACGAAGAAAACATTATAATAACGACATCTTAAGGATATTGCTTAAAAATCGAAAATACGGTACTTTTATTTTCTACAAGCCTGTACTACAGTATGGAAAAAGCTTCAATGAACATGCCTGAAGAAAATAAAAAAAAAACAATAAATATTTTCTGATGAAGAGGAAAATTAAAAGTTGAAAATTAACTTGGTCAGTATAAGACATTCTGGAGTTTCTTAACCGGGATAATCTTAAGCATTTAAAGACTGGCATTTTAGGGGTGTTAAATGTTCGCTGAATTTTATGAAAAAGATATAAAATGTAGGAAGAAGAAAAATAAATTTGAATTTCCCTCCATATGATGGCCATGTGTCCAAAGACTTTCTAGCACACTGCAGTGACCCAAGGAGAGATGTTAGGAAGATCTTGGCAGCACTGGATGTCTTTGGTATTGCGAAGAGTTGTTTATTCATTTGGATGATATGAGTTAAGTCATTGTGGAAACGTTTTAGCGTGGTAATGGGTCGTATAAGTGTGTCAAACACCCCTAAAATTATAAACACACATTTTTAATGACTTTTAGCAATAACTGGTTGATTTCTACCTGATACACCTACTTGTATAACAAAATTCAGAAAACTAGCCCAAGCCGTTTTCAAGTTATTATTTATTTTGTTATATATAAATGGCTTTTTTAAGAAAACCTAAACTTACAAAACCTACCTTAAATTGGGAATGGGTAGAGCTAGAGACCTCTGGTTTTCACTAATGGGTGGCATTTCTGCTGTACTTTCAGCTCCAATGCCAAAATATATATGTTAGCACAATGTTTAAGGCCTGTAGATGATTATCTACTTTTGACAGATGTCCTTAAACTTCTTGCCAGCACTGTGCATTTCACTTATTATCACACTCGTCAGCAAATCGTTTCAGAAGTTGTCCAACCCGAAAAACTTGCTACGTCACTGTACCTGAATGAGGCGATTGTTGCAAGTGACTACTAGCTGCGCGGTAAAGCGGTACGGCTATCGCCTGCTGACTCCCAGGTTGGAGGATCGAATCCTGGCGCAGTCAGTTGGCATTGATGGTGCGAAAATGTGAGGGAGCCGTGTCAATAGATTACTGGCACGTTAATGATGCCCTTCGAGGCGAAATTCCGCTACCCCGGCGTCTCTAAATGCCGCAGTAAACAAAAGGGACTTCAAACCAATAATATATTATGTTGCAAGTTGAGGGTTTATCAGTTTAGGGGCTGCGACAACGCGGTCATGTAGCCCCGAGTACTTTGGGTGTGTGTAGAATCTGTCTGATAACCAGTGTTAATTGTGATGGCTGTATTAGTGTGTCTTATCTGTTTTAATTCAAGTAAGGACTGCAGACATTCAATTTTCAGGTAGTTCCCACTTTTGCTACCAAATGCCACCTCAACGACAACTAGTTCTGAACTTGATTACTAGATGCCACCGCAGGTGGTTCCTGGCGATGAACGCTGAAACCTAAGAGCGTTAGTTAAATCTTACCTATAATTTAGCTTCACACAAGTGTAATTAGTGGAAGGTTCATTTACATGCCATAAATCTATGACATGGGACAGCCGGATTTACTTCCTCTCCGAAGGAAGGCATACTGAGGGATTTTATCGCTCTTAAAAAATCCGACGACAGCGGCCGGGTTTGAACCCGCGATCTTGGACATAGAAGCTCACTCCGCTTGCTGCCAACTATGCCACCGAACCCGCCAAATATGTTGCAAGTTGCTGACGCAATAAATTCTTACTGCAGATTTTTTAACATTATTACAAAGATATAAATATTGCAGGAGGAGAAAGGGTATATATCCAAATGTCCCCGATCCCATTGGCTACGCCCATGGCTGTTGTTCACACTAGGGTAAGAATGGCACACCTTCAAACTTCTAGCATCTCTCCATCGCAGTCGTATAGCGTGACTTAAAGCACTAAGCTATGCTGCTGAGGGGGTGGACGTATAATTCAGAGAATTAAGTTAATAAAGTTTTTCCATCACTTACTTTACATCCCAAAGCTTGTGTCACTACGTTTCATGCATGTGTTATCATATTACTATAAAGCTGAAGTTAACAACAAAGAGCTGGAAAGAGAAGAGAAGAGAAGGGGGTTTCAGTGTAATGAAGCTCTTCATTAACGCTCGTGTTATCCATGACACAAAGAGGACAGCACTTTTTGTTACATGACCCACTGCATACAAGTCATGTCTGCTCGATATCCGATGACAGCGGCCTGTCTGTCTGTCTGATGGGTGTGACGTGTGACCCACTAATGCACCCTTGATGGTGAATACACAGCCTGACATATCCTACACCTTAAAACGAATATCATAATGTTTCACCTAGACCCCATCGAGTGACGAGTTAACAGATATAACCTTGTTACACACATTCCTTTGGGAGTCTTCATGTCATTGAATCAGTCACTACGTAAATACACCCACGTACACCTCACTCGTAACATTTGGAATTCTCCCTTGTTTCTGAGAAGTACAATTTCGCAAGGGCTATAAAAACCCATGGATCAGGTAATAATAAAATATTTATTGCGGCCAATGGCCATAGATAGGAACAACATTATACCAATGTGAACAAGTAGTTCCGTGAAGAATTATACAGCCTATTTTCATATATCCTACTTAAGTTAATTGTCTCTATCAACAGACAAAATTTCAGTTTGATTGCTGTAATAGATTCGTAGATATTGAGAACCGACTAAATATTGCGGATGGTAGCCATGTTGGAATTTTATATATGCAGGTCTTAGAGATATGTAATGTTACATGAAGATTAGTGTGTACGTGTAGTATTCAAATTCTATTGCATGATTAGGACACAAGAAGTAAAAAAGAGATTTTTAAATTTCGCACAGCTGCCATCTTGTGGTCATGGAAAAAATTGAAAAAATTAGATGCCAATGGATTTAGATTTGTATAAGGATTTACTGTACCAAGTGTCACTGCACTCGGATGGTTAAATTGCAAGAAACGACTAGGTGAATATTTATACTTCGCGTCGCCGCCATGTTGGATTTGTGATCACCAGGTTATTGAAAGTCCTATAGGTGAACTTATATTCATAGCCCCTATGAACATTACAATATCCAGTTTGATTGCTGTAATAGATTCGCAGATATTGAGATCCATCTAAATACTCCGGGTATCCGCCATGTTGGATTGTTATATGTACTGTATAGGCCATAGAGTCATGTACCATTAAAAGGAAATTGTTGCGTAGGTTCAATATTCAAACTATCACTTCGATCGCATGATTACGGCACAAGAAATAAACTTTATTTTAAAATTCGCACAGCCGCCATCTTGAGGTTATGTGAACAATTGAAGAAAATTAGATACCAACGCATTACAATGTGTATAAACATTTCCTGTAACAAGTTTCATTGCGTTTGGATCATTAAATCGCGATAAAGGTCTATTTGAAGTTTTCAAATTCGCTTGGTCGCAATTTTCGTTTTGTAGTTAACTGGTTTTTGAAAGTCTTATAGATGAACTTCCAATAGTGCTCTTTATCTCCGTACAAAATTTCAAGGTGATACCGCTAATAGTTTCAGAGATATAGAATGCCGGTGAAATATTCGGCAATAACCGCCATCTTGAGGTTATGTAAACAATTGAACAAAGTTAGATGTCGGTGCATTACAATGTCTATAAACATATACTGTACCAAGTTTTATTGCGTTTGGTTGGTTAAATCGCGAGAAACGTCAATTAAAATTCGCAAATTCGCTTGGCCACCATGTTGGTTTTGTAGTTACCGGGTTTTCAAAAGTCACATAGATGAACTTTATCACTGTAAAATATTCCAGGGTAATATCGGTAATAGTTTCGGAGATATTGATTGTTGGTGAAATACTTCGCACAGCCGCCATGTTGGATTGGTGAGTCGTAACAAAATTTGAAGGGCACGGTCGGGTCGTCCGGAATAGTGCTATGAACTTACAGAGTTTCATTGAAATAGCTCCATCCGTTTAGAAGTTGTTTGGGGAGACACATACCATCACACACGCTCACACAGACAGACACACGGACAAAAGGTGATCTCATAAGCCTATTGTTTTCATAATTTAAAATAGGCTAAAAATTGAATCAATCACCAGACATGTGTTCATCGAGTCTGTTCACCCATTCCACTACACTACACTTTGATCAAGACAACTTTATCGGTCCTCGTCTAAACAAAACTGAGTGAGTGACACTAGTCTTCTACTGCGTCGTCGACGTCGAACCCAAGCAAGCGAAGCCGGCGTAGACGGCTTCGTTGCGTGTAATTTTAGCCTCTCAGCCCATCTATGGGGCCTTTAGTGCTGTATCAAGGTGTGGGACAGGTTTCTATTTAACTTGATGGATTAAGGATGTGGGTTATGGTACAATTATGTCATTATTTGTCCAGAATGTGACCTGAGGTTAGGGTGGTGGGAAGGAGTAGGAATTTTGAAGTGGGTAAGGTTGAGGAGAGGTAGAATGCAGCTGGCATAAAAATGAAAGTGAGCCGGAACTCGTAGCGTACTTAATAAGCAGTAGACACGAAGAAAGAGACAGAAGGACAGTATACACCACATCTGGCATCGTGCAGGGGGCCCGCGGCCCACTGAGCACCATCCCGGAAGGGGCCGGCTGAGGCCGTCCCTCCGAGCAGGCGCGCAGCGGAGCAGCGGGGCAAGAGGGGACATGAGTGGGTGCCTGTAGTGAGGGGGAGCTAATTACAGGTAATTAGCTGCTGGAGGATGTGTAGGAAGCTTGTGAGGGCAGTATTCTTGTGTTTACTTGGGCTTGGCGGGGAGATGTGCATGGAGAGAAGGGAGGGAATATTACTGGGCATGTATGTTCGTTGCCGTTGCCGGTGTTGATGTTTAAGCGCCTCCTTGATGTATTTACATCCAGAATAGGAGGCGGCATGGCATCCCCCACAGTTTACACACGTGAGGGAGTCCCTGGGCATTGAACACTCACTATGACGATGAGGCCCGCCGCAGTGGTTACACCTAACGTCATGTTTGCACTCTTGTGCAGGGTGATTCAGCCTTTGGCAACGGTAACACAGGATAATGAGAGTGGAGCGTTGTCTTGGAGGTGGGTGGCGCGACGCCTGTGTAGGTGAAGGTGTAATAGGGGGGGGGGGGGGACGCTAAGTGCGCAGGTGTAGCAGAGCTATCCGAAGGAGTAGCTTCTGCTGTAGTGTCAGTGGCGGTTAGGCTAGGATCTGTGGGAATGGGCTGATCCAGGGAGGCTTGAATGCTTTTATTCTTCCTCCTGGGCTTGCTAGGTGGTTGAATAAGAGCCTTAGAGGTTTGAGTCCAGTGGTCGCGAGTTTCCGGGACTGATGGCGTGGACTCTTCCTGTTCAATTTCAGGAGTATCCTCTGTATCAGAGTGGGAATCAAGGGTATCTGTATCGGAGTCTGAAATGTTATCTGGATCAGGAGAGATGTATATTCTGCGGAGAGTATCTGGGTGATTCTCCAGAGCAGCATCTACGGTTTCAAAGTGCTCATCGCTAATAGGAATAACCGTGATGTAATTCTGGGTCGTTTCCTCGATACAGGCTATGATGTCATGGTGAGGAGCAAGTGCCTGGCAGATGGCCTGTCTACGTGTAGTGAGAGATGCATTTGCTGGAGCTGGATAGATCATGATCATGTTGGCGTCAAGGGGAACTGTTGTGAGCCGTGTGGCGTATGGATGTGTCGCAGTGTCCATTTTCTCTATCCAGTTTGTGTCTGTGAGAGTGTTCATGTTTTGGTGGAATGTATGTATTCTACTGCATTCCATGGCGTGATATATATCGAACTGATTGTTGCATAATCGGCAGATACACTCCTGGCTGGGCTGATAGAAGGACTTCCTATTGCAGATGCGATGGTGGAAGCCATGGATCGTAAATCTGGTCACTAGTTGCCTCAGCCATACTCTGGTCGCATCCATTCTTTATATAACATTGCATCTGTTACGAAGAATCTTTCTGGGATGGAGTCTCTCTTCCTTCAAAGTTCGCTTAACAGGTCTACGCATGCCTGTGTGGATGGTAGGTGCATTAGCAGTCGAAGGTTTTCTACCAGAAATATTTCTCTGGCTAAAGCATACACATATCGCGAAAGAGCTAATTTGGATATCCCCAATACCCTTTTCAAATACATTGATTTCAAACTTTCAATGTCTTTTAATTGTCTGATTGATAGATAAGTCCTTATCAGGCAATGCCAACTTGATTTAGACGGCCACTTTCTGTGATCTTGGGGTACGTATTGGTTTCGATTCCCTGGTCTGACAAGGAATTTCATTGTGGCCCGAGAGTTGCGAGGGGGTACACTCAGCCTTGTGAGGTAAAACTGTGAAGAGGTGAGTTCGATTCACATCTGAGCTAACGTAGAAGGGGTTTTACGAGGTTTTCAACCTCAACTGCAGGCAAATGTGTGGATGGTTCCTAACTTAAGGCCACGAGCACATCATTTCAAAACCTAGACTCAATTATATATACGGGGCTAATGACCTGGATGTTCCAAGCCCCTAACATGAATTAACAAGAACACTAATGACCTTTACCAAATCTAGATCTATCACTTGTATACTTCCACATCTCTCGATATATAAAAATGAAAGTTTGTCTGTTTGTTCTGAATTTCCACGGAAATTTGCGATATTTGCCCGTTTCAGACTGTTTTATGATGGATGCGCGCAAAAATAAAAATGTTGTCTGTCTGTTTGTTTGTTTGTTTGTTTGTCTGTCTGTGGACAATTTTTTGTGTCCTTATAACTCGAGAACGGCTGGGTGGATCAACGTAAAATTTGATACAGATATCCTTCAGGGGCACGACACCAATCATTGATGTAACTCTTCTCCGTACCTCTCATAAAAGGGGCCCTATCCCCTTAAAATACATGCTGAAATAGGCGTAGAAGGGTGAAACAATGCTCATTTTCAGCCCCTCAATGTGAGAGACGAAACGGTTTTATGATGGATGCGCGCAAAGAATAAAATTTTTGTCTGTCTGTCTGTCTGTTTGTTTGTTTGTTTGTTTGTTTATCTGTCTGTGGACAATTTTTTGTGTCCTTATAACTCGAGAACATTTTAAGGCCCTAAAACCAACAGTTTTTGAGATATTCCCAGAAAACTAATTTCACTTAATAAATTACTGGAAGAATGCTTGCCGGTAACCATGGCAACTGAATCTCAGGTGTCCATCTCTTTCTGTAAGACGCAATGCAATTCCATTTATTACATTAGTGTGAAGGTTTGCAAACGGCTATGAGGTTATAACGGATCCAAATTAAGCTGAAATATTCATCAATACATACAATGCGCATAAGGGGTCAAGGGGTACTCTAGAATTTTTTCACGCGATTTACACGTGCGGGTGTGGTACGGAAGGTCTAATATATCCCTTCTCTATTATATAAAAATGAATGTTTGTCTGTTTTTTTCTGCATTTCCACGGAAATTTGACATATTTGCCCGTTTCAGACTGTTTTGTGACGGATGCACTTAAAAATATTTTTTTGTTTGTCTGTTTGTCTGTGGACAATATTTGGTGTCCTTATAACTCGAGAATAGCTGGGTGGATTAACGTAAAATTTGATACAGATATCCATCAGAGGTACGACACTAATCATTGATGTAACTCTTCTCCGTACCTCTCATAACAGGGGGCCTACCCCCTTAAAATACATGCTGAAATAAGCGTAGAATCTCTCTATATATAAAAATGAAAGTTTGTCTGTTTTTTCTGAATTTCCACGGAAATTTGCAATATTTGCGCGTTTCAGACTGTTTTATGATGGATGCGCACAAAAATAAGATATTTGTCTGTCTGTCTGTTTATTTTTCTATGGACAATTTTTGTGTCCTTGTAACTCGAGAACGGCTGAGTGGATCAACGTAACATTGGCTACAGATATCCTTCAGAGGCACGACACTAATCATTGATGTAACTCTTCTCCGTACCTCTCATAGAAAGGGCCCTACCCCCTTAAAATACATGCTGAATTGGCGTAGAAGGGTGAAACAATGCTCATTTTCAGCCCCTCAATGTGAGAAACGAAGGGCCCCCGAAAACCACATTTTAAGGCCCTAAAACCAACATTTTTTGAGATATTCACAGAAAACTAATTTCACTTAATAAATTAATGAAAGAATGCATGCCGGTAACCATGGCAACAGAATCTCAGAGGTCCATCTATTTCTGTAAGACGCAATGCAATTCCATTTATTATATTACTGTGAAGGTTTGCAAACGACAATAAGGTTATAACGGATCCAAATTAAGCTGAAATATTCATCAATACATATAATGCGCTTAAGGGGTCAAGGGGTACTCTAGAATTTTTAACGCGATTTACACGTGCGGGTATGGTACGGAAGGTCTATTATATCCCTATCCCTATATTGTTATACTATTGTTATTACTATTATTTTAATTATTATCATTATTATGGCGTACAACTACGACACAAACTCATTTTCAAACCCTTGGTGTCTGAAATAAAACTCGGGGCCCCTCAAGAGTCGTATAGGGTCCCCGAAAACTAAACCCAACAGTTTCTTAGATATTCCCAGAAAACTAATTTCATTTAATAAACTAAAGAAGGAATGCAAGCCACTAACCATGACAACAGTATCTCAAGAGGTGGCATCCAACTTTCCATCTATTTCTGGAATAAGTAGCCTAATTCCACTCCATTTATTACATTTCTGTGAAAGGTTGCAAATGGTTATAAGGTTATCACGGAGCCAACTAAAACTGTAAAATTCATCAATGCGCTTAAGGGGTTCAAGGAGTACCTTACATTTTTTCACACGACTTACTCGTGCGATATGTCCAAAACAAATTTTCAAAAATTCCTGATTTGAAATAGTAGACTGTTTTTTGCTGATTTTAGGAATTTGGGCCATTGGAGGCTAAAGAAAACTGAATGTTCATGCACCACTAGCCTTTATAATTTATAAAAGGGGTCTTCCTGTAGTTGGGCACTTGACACAACGGTTAGGGTCAGTTCGTATGTGACGTGTATTGCGATTCGTCTACGAGGTTTTCAATTTAATTTTCACGCCAGGAAGAACACGTTAGGTAAATTTAGTTTGAGAGCACATTTTAGCTGATCATTTTTCTTTGCCATCAAACAGGTTCCAAGCCCCTAAACATTGCAACAGTAGATCAATTGATAACATCTGATTATTAATACCGAAGACCGTTCGAAGAATGGGTACTTCTGCTAGTTAGTACAATAACCGTAACAGCACTTGTTCTTCGCCGGTCAACGATAAGCTACTTCACGACGCTGGAGCAGATGACCTCACTCTACCATCCCTTAAAGCAACAATAACTATTTAACAAACTTCAAGTCACTATAAGGAAACAGCAACAATATTGTCCGTAGTGATCTTACATGTAGGCTATATTTTCATAAAAAAACAAGGGAAAATCGTCCGTTCACTTACATCGTATATGTCCACCTTGTTGTTGCTTATTTAAGAAACAGTGACATCTTGGTCATAAAGCCCCGTGTATATTTTGGTGTGCGTAATTTGAGGAATATTTGTGATAACCTGTGTTATTGTGATGGCTGTACTAGTTTGTGTGCTTGTAAATTGGGGATAGGATTGGGAAGGAGGTGGCCGATATATAAAGTAAGGAACCATCCCAGCATTTGCTTTGAGTAGAAGTGGGGGGAAGCCATGGAAAACCACTTCCAGGATAGCTGAAGTGAGAATCGAATCCTCCTCTACTCAGTTCTTCTTCACGAGGCTGAGTTTACCCTGTTTCAGCCCTCACACCAGAGTAAAAGTTTTTTGGCAGAACCAGGAAAAGAACCCTGACCTCCAGGGTGACAGACAAGAACTCTATCCCCTACAAATATCTCCACCTAGTGGTGTAGTGTAGTTGCTGGTAATCCTTGCACTTTGGTTCTTCAGCAAAAAGTTATTATTGGGAGTTATTTCAAAGATGAGGTATGTGATCTGCCTGCACTGCGGTCTAGGTAAGGCTAAATTATACAATTCACTAGACAAAAATCCTGGTCATTAAATGCGCACGATTGCAGCAGTCTTGTAGAGTGATACAGAGAGAGAGAGAGAGAGAGAGAGAGTCTCAATGCCGCCGGACAGTCGGCCTAAATGTAATGCTTACCGTGGATATTACCACCTCCTTGCCTTTCCACTCCATTTGCAGCTCCCGTTCTGGGTTAACGACTAACAATTATGAGAAGAGACTCCATATCTTACCGATTCCTTCCCCTGCTCGGTTATGACACAACGTCTTCGCCTTGGCTACAGAATTGCGCGCCCACAGAGCGTAGGCTATATATTTAAAATTCGCTTCCAATGAGTTTTACGTGTAACTGTAGGGATTCCAACAAAATGTGAAGTTATTTTTGAAGTATACAAAGGAAGGTATTCTCTTTATAGCTACCAATATACCATTTTCAAAGGATTTGGATTTGAATTGCTCTGGCACGAAGCCAGTATTTAAGTTGCGAAATGCCATTAGGAGATACCAAACCTCCATTACTCTATTCCATGCAACTTCGTATATTATCAGAAAAAGCAACCATAGTAATATATTATGTAACCAGCTGCGGTGTCCGACAGCCCATACGCACTACCTCGTGCCTCGCTGGTATCGTGGGAGCGAGGGCTAGAATCCCAACTCGGCAGTCCTTAAAATAAATTTCCGTGATTTCACATTTTCACCAACAGGATGTTTCCTTTCAACAGGTCCACGGTCGAATTCATTCCCACTCCCTCCCCCCTTCATTGACCTTTCCTTCATTAGACCCAAGTTAGCGGTCACCTGGGTAATCGGCCTGTCACCATCCCCAGTTGTATCTGCTGACAAAGCGTGTTCATCCCCAAGACACCGTCCTTGCGACATGATCCCTCGCAGAGTCCCTGGGTAAAGCCGAGTTGGGATGATATGCCGTAAAAAACGAAATTATATATTACGTAAGAAAGACTCAAGTACCATGTTTGGAAGAAGTTTATCAGGATCTTAAAAAATGTGGCATTGAGGAGGAAGATACTGCCAACAGAAAAGTGTTCAGAAGGAAAATTGCGGAGGTGACAGATCTGTCCGTAGAGACACCCAAGAGAACTGGAAGGATGTTCTCGGTCGAGGAACGAGCAAGAGTGAGCCAACGAATGAAAGAGTGTTGGCGTAACAGGAAGGAACATCAACAGTCAAGGCAGTTGTGTAATCGTAACCCATAGGAGGTTGAAACGATCCTAAATAAATAAATACGTAACTCGCTTCCTCTATCGGTTGTTGACGAGTTTTTGGTCTAGGAATAAAAATAAAATAGTCTGGAAACTGTTGACAAGGTCAACGTATTTAGGACTAGGCTGTAGGACCTTGTTTGGCCAGCTCCTGTAACATCGTAATTTCCATCCTGTGCATTTACTTAAAATTAGGTACTGATAAAGAAAAGAGAAATGTTGGAGAGTAATCAGTAATCAACAAGCAGTTGTTAAGAGAGAAACTATCAGCCAAAACATAAAACTATAAAGAAGAGATTTTTAAAAAAATATTGGCTTTTAACCGTTTTTAAAGGCCATGCAACCAGCTCGAATATTATTTGACTGGCTGTGGTGCAGCGGTAAACGTTCTCATCTGCTGTGCAAATGGTTGTAGGATCAAATCCTGGCTCTGTCAGTTTGAATTTGAGGGTGTGCAAATGTGCGGGAGACGAGTTAGTAGATTTATTGGCACGTTAAAGCTCTCCTTCGGGACAACCGTTTGGCACCGCAGTGTCACTAAAAGCCACAGTAGTTAAAAGGCACGTAAAACTAATAAAATTAAAATATTACAGTAATAATAATAATCTTTATATATAAAAAACTTTTTTTTTTTTGTTACCGCGTAAAGCACTTTTGACGAAAGCTCTTGGCCTTTATATTTGCAGAATGTCTTTAAAACAAAAAATATGTTACCGTATATTTGTAAATTAATCAAGAAAAATGCAAAATTCTTGGCATTCGCGCATGTGCACAATCGCCTTGGCTTATGACAGACATGGCGGATAGGAATCCACCGCGTTTATTATGATATTTATTTATGAGAATTATAAATGAGGGGAATATTTTCTATGATGTTTCCAGAATATATTGGCCTATACTGGAATATAGGTGGGTGAGTGGATAGCGTGTCGGTCTACTAACCCCAAGATTGCAGGTTCGCCCCTGACCGTGGTAAGTGATTTTTTGAAAGGCGGCAAAAATACGATACGCATGTCATACGATGTTGGCATGTCAAAGAACCCATTTGAATTTAGTAGGCCGAGTTCATAATGGCAAAATTAATCTTGGGAGTTTCCGCCAGCACAAAGTTCCTCATTTCTCTCCTAGAGAGCGCTATTGTGTTCAAGGAGATTAGATATCTAACATCTAACCTCCTTGACTTTCATAGTCAAGGAACTACGAAATTCGACATGCAAGCTACCCTCTGGGTGTCAAATAGCAAAGCTTGCACCAGGCACCCGAGGCCATACGATATTATTATTCTAAAACAACCTTAACTGACAGTTGAATGTGTATGTTGTTTATGTAGTTTAATCTTGCGTTTCCTTTTCAATGGTTCGGTGGCCCAGGTGGTAGACTTGCAGACTTTTAATTAGCCTATATTATGCATAGTCGAAGGAGTTCGAATCCCACCTCCGATATGTTTATTTCTTATTTCCGTATTCTTCCTCCTTGCTAATGGGATTACATTGTAAAAATATACTTTACTTACATCATTCCCGTAAAGTAAAGAATTCTCCATGATTTACGATGGCATATACTTTTAAATTAGTCAACAAAAATGTAGTATTCCAGGCTTTCACGCGTGCGCACAATCACTTTCGCCATGAGAGACAATTGGCGAACATAATTATTTTGAAGGGATCGGATATCGGGGTCACTTAGCCACATGTAGCCTACTTTGATGTGTGTGTAAAATTTTCTGTGATAAGCTGTATTGTTGTGATGGCTGTATTAATGTGTGTATTTGTAATTAAAGTAATGACATTAATTTAAAAGGCATTGAACTTATGTCCAGTAGTTCAAAATCATACACCAGTGTTAGCAGATTAAACACTGAAGAAGAAAGGCAGCTACTTCAGTTTCCTATAGAATTCCACATATTCTTACTCCAAGCTTATGAGCCGGAGTTATGCTCCTTAGAAATCTGAACGTTTCCCAAGGACTCCTACATGGAACCAGATTAATTGTAAGGAATATATATGAAAATTGCTTGGATTCGGGAATAATAAATGCAGTTAAAATTAGGATTTACCTCATCAAGTTTTCAGTCATGGCCAGCAGTATGTTGCAAGGTCGAAAGTGCAATCTTCCGACGTCCTTTATGTTGAAATAGTGCCAAAACTATATGGTACAAAGAATGTATATAATAAAGTTCTTCAGTAAATACTTTCCCATTTACCGTCTTGATTTGACGGGTTTTAACTAGTAATAATAATTATTATTATTTATTTATTTACAGCGTATTTTCCCAATATTGGAAAGCGTTAAGCAATTTGACTCAATTCTTGACGTTCTTCTTATTTTTCCAGTATTGTTTCATTCTGTTGGAGAATGCCAATTTTCTTTCGTCAGACCATTGAGGTCTGTAAGATGTAGGATGTGGTTGCTCTGGTTGGACTTCCCAGTTGTTCACTTTGTTACGGAAGGAGTCTCTGTCTGATGTGTCTGTTATGTCAGCAGTTCGCATGTATTTTTGTACTTCTTTCATCCATGGTGTTGTACCTTCGAGTGATGATATGTAATCTAGTATTCTTTTGGTTAGTTGTGTATTCGGCAGTCTACTTATATGCCCGAAGAATTTCAATCGTCCTTTTCTGATGTCGACTTTGATCTTTGAGTATTTTTCAGTTGTCTTGATTGACTGTAGTCGGTACCCGTCAGGAGTGAATCTTGCTCCCAGTATTTTCCGAATGATTTTTCTTTCTTCTTTCTTGAGGTCTTCAATTTCATATTTCTTTATTATTATTATTATTATTATTATTATTATTATTATTATCAAAACAAAAGTTTGGTGCTTTTCAGTCGGTCAACACGAATGTACCCAAATAGAGCTGGGTTATGCCCTGATCCTGAAATAAATTACATAAGATTAATAAATACACTAGGATGACCAGTTTCGATCGTCAAGCGATCATCATCAGATCCATTACACTTAGGCTATAACATCTATGTTTGAGAATACAGGTGAAAAATATATACAATATGTACAATTATTTAGTTGTAGTGTTGGTAATGCAACAGTCGGTGTATGTTAAATGTGGTATATCTAATGTTAGGTAAACTTCTAAAATAGTGATGAAAATCCGGAATTTGTCTGTTAGGGGTGATTATATGGTTTTACAAAATCAATTATGGTTATACTGAAATAATGCAGGTTTATACTTATCGAGTTGTCCCTTTAACTGGAACTTGAAGCAGTTGCGTGTTTCCATAGACACCAGTTGTAGTCGAATAACCCCGAGTGTTCGCTGGATGGAACTGGTTTTCCCCTTCCTCCCCCTTTAGTTGCTATATTCTTCCAGAGGTCAGTGCCATGTATATTTGTGTGACTTTGCCAAATCTAGATAACCTCACAATTATTATTATTATTATTATTATTATTATTATTATACAGTTGTCATTTATTTTAACTTGTATTAAGCATGTAGTTATGCTGAGGTTGGAATACATTTACTATACCATACAAATTAAATGGTTTTACAATTAAAGTCAACACACGCATGGGTGCCCGTGGTTGGATTCAAACCAGCAGCCAAGACATGGAACTGGTCCTTACCGGCCGGAATGAAATATACATACAGTAAAAGAAAAGGAGCTGATTACTAAACATGTACTCATATATCACATCTATCTCATCTGTATACCTCGTAGTGTATCGGCTAACGTTCTTGGTTGTTGTCACGGAGGTCCGGGTTCAATCCCTGGCTGTACAAATACATTGAATTTTGGTGAGAGGCCTGGAATGGATTGCACTCAGCCTTGTGAGGCATAACTGAGAAGAAGTGGGTTCGATTCCCAACTAAGCCATTCTGGAAGTTTCTTACCGTGGTATCCCACTTCCACTCCAGGTAAATGACTGGACGATTCCTAACTTAAGGCCACGGCCGCCTCCTACCCAGTTCTCGTCTGGATTACAAATACACACACTACTACTACTGCCACCACCACCGCCACCACCACCACCACCACCACCACAAGAGGCACCACAAAAACACAGGTTATTACACAAATTATACATACACCCAAGTCCACGGGGTTTAATGACCACTATTTCCAAGACCCTCAAATTAAACAACCACAACAAATGAAGTTGTCCCATCACTTTGTGGCAGATCATATTAATGATGATCCATATGTTGCTGTTAGTTGTGTTTCGGCTTATTTTTTTTAGTCCGGAGTTGCTACATTTTCGATGTTTCGTTATCGTTACATCGTTGTTGTTGATTTATTTACGGGCTTTGTGATATTGTGGTCATGTAGCTCTGTCTATTTGATTGTGTGTGGAATTTGTCTGATAACCTGTCTTATTTTGTGATGCCTGTGTTAGTGTGTGAATTTCTTATTCAGTTGAGGATTGGGAAAGTGACGACCGTGGCCTTAAGTGTGGGACCATCTCGGCATTTGTCTGGAGTAGAAGGGGTAAACCACAGAAAATCACTTCTAAGGTGGCTGAGATGGGAATCGAACCCGTCTCTTCTCAAGCTGAGTGTAGCCAGAACCAGCCCTCACACCAGAATTAAAATTTCTTGGCAGAGCTGGGAATCGAACATGGATCTCCGGGGTGACAGGAAAGAATGCTAGCCACTACACCACAAGGTGGACCGTTGCTTTTTCATACAGGTTAAACACTATATTTATAAAATCAATGTTTTTTTTTTTTTGCTTGATCTACGGCCAAGACACTGATGTAGGTACTTCTCAAGTGTCAAGACTCAAGAGAAACAACGAGCTATTTGTCAGTGACAATCACTCGGGTCAAGGATTGGGATAAGTGCCCCGGATATTGAAATATGTTACTATCCCAGCATTTTGCTGGAATGAGAATGGGAAGAAAAGTCCCTATTTACGGTAGCCACTGTGACTCAGAGATTCAAACCTTGGAATGGCGAACTTGTTTCCACTCCTCACCATGACTTAGCACACATAGCTGAACTCCACTAATGTGCTCGTGTTAATATGAGGTGTGACACCGCTCCATGAGCACCAAGATGTAACGGTATGTAGGTATGGGCCACAGGAGACAGACGTCAGCCCACTAAATAGAAAGCACGGCGCCGGTATATCACTGCGTCTCTCGGGATGACAGTCTGAAATGAATTATACACGTTTGGGAACAGCGTTGACGTGGATCCTAACTTAGCGGAGGATACACGGATAATCCTCAAACCACACTGTGAGCCCGGCGTAATTTGCTAAGTACTCCCAGAAAGTCTTTGATGTTTCCGAGATAAATATCACGAGCGGTAATGTCAACGTAAATAAGACTTCACGGATGAGAAGTCTTTAAACCCCACACTAGCGCTCTCAACCTAACATTTTAAAGTACATATATCTCTCCTAATTTTCCATTACACAAAGATGTGGTTACACAAATTATTTGTAACGAAATTTTGCTAGAGTTAGTATTATAATTCCTTTTGAACTGGCCTCCAAATATTTACTCGTAGGAAATGGAATGGCGTGTGGCCTCGTGAGAAGTCTGGTTTATGTATTTCGATTTGATGGCCATAGCAGGTTCAGCTGTCGTGATTAAATGATGGTGAATGTGTCACAAACACCCAGTCATTGATTCGTGGGAATCAACTATAGTAGGTTGTAATATCTGCGGCCCGGTCAAGAATCGAACCCGGGAGCATTCAGACCAATGATAGTGAAGACGTTCCAAACAATTGTGTCTTCGACACATGGGAATCAGCTGTACGAGATTGTATTCGCATCGACCGGGCCGAGAATCAAACCTGGGAGCCTCGTCTCACAATCATTTCCAATATTTTCCTAATGTTAGGTCACGCCTCCCAGTCGTGTGTGGATGTGCCATCTAGCAGAACAACTCACGCTAGGTTAATTTTCCTGTGTATAAACCTAAAGGGAAACGTACCTTAAATATACTGTGCTGTAGGGGTAGATAACTACACGGAAATATACTTTTCTACAGTATAATGACTTGAGAGATGATTTTTCTTTATGACCCAACAGAGGAAAATAAACCTAGCGTGAATTGTTCTGTTGGACGGCACACCCACGCACGGTGGAGGCGTCACCAATCATTAGGAAAAGTAACGGAAATGAAGAGCATTGTGAGATACGAGGTATTACATTGACACAGTCGATATGAGAACAAGATTAAATGATGAGCGATTAGTCTAGGACTAGCCTCACTTGATATTCTGTCTGGCAGATTCAAACCTTCTCCAACCAATCGTAATCTTCGAGCTATTTCAGAAATTACGAGCTACTAAACAAGAGTTTCCAATGAAAGTGGTGGATTGCACAAAGAAGCATTTGAGAATTGTTTTGGTTTACGTAATTGTTAATCTTATGATCATGAATACGAATGACACAGGTGAGACTGTTCTTTTCATAAATCAAATGTGTTTGACTAAGAAGGTAGTGACAATATGACTGACGAATCATTGACCCTGTCACTAAACATATCCTTTTCATTATCACACTTGAGAATAATAATCAAGATGCTAGTAAAATTTAAAGGAGACATGTGGAAGGCTTCCAAAGTGGAGCTTGTAAGACTGTAGTTATCTTCAAAAAATCCCGAATATACTCGTATTTCTTTGCTACGATTCCCATGAGTAACCTTTAAGACTCTATCTTAAACACTAAGTAGCTACAACTACTTTTCATTTCAATGATGTGCACACTCAGAGCAGAGTTCTTCAACATAGCACGGCGAAGGATATTTTAGGGACTTCCCCGAGAAACAAAGAACAATAGCAAGCGGCGCGCACGAATAATGTGTATGGTTCCCAAGGGAATATGCCTATGTATATACTACGGTGAATTGCGTGGAAGTAGCTTTTCATAAATATATTATTCCTTTCGAGCAACTAACAAGTAAGTTATACCCTTCTTCTTTCTCTTAAATTCTGCACATAATGATTTAAATAAGGTGATCATAGGGGCTTGTGCTAAACAGCTAACATTAAAGACAATCTACTCTGTTAAATCTGGAACGGATGGGATCCTTATGAAAATGTGTGAAACAACCAGGCCTCTCTCCTTACAAGGAAAGTGACCTAAGTATTACACTCATGAGCGGGATTGTTGATATAATGCAAAACCTTATTGCATCAAATTAATATTCAAGACTATACTGTGAATGAGGGTTTGATGTTTCAGTATTAACAATAAATGTGCACATTTTGGAAATTTAGGAATTCAATTGTAATGCGGAAAACAACAATATCCTGAAAGAAGTCTGGAATAAATGCTTCTTTTTATTCACGAATCTATTGATTTTCATAAAATTACGACATTCTCGCAAAATGAGTGCTAAAAATCATGTTGATCACAAAATACTTGAGAAATAAAACAATCAAATTATTATAAAATATTCCAACCATTCCCTAGAGAGCGTGGAACAACTAGTGGAAGTGCATAACTCATCACCCTAATTCAAACCTTTGATATCCCGCCTTGCTGCCCATCGCATTCTGTTTTGTCCCGATAATCTGAGGCAGGTTATTTAACAATATCTTATTTGAGCGTCACACTTGCAATACACTTCTACAAGTTAATAACTCTAAACTTAGCTACAAAATCACCTAGCTACAGTGCGACAAGTTCATCTGAAGCGACTGGCTGCGTGACTCAGCGGTAACGTTCTCGCTGGCACGTTAAAGATCCCCTTCGGGGTGAAATTCCGGCAACCCAGCGTCTCTAAAAGCCACAGGGACGTAAAACCAATAACATTATTATTATCATCTGAAGCCCCGGAAAATATGCGAACAACTAGGCTTCCCCTTGCTCCTCCTGTCATCATGTTGCTGGATCTACTGCTGTTTGCTGGCTCGAAAGGCGTGACTTGCACAGAAACCATCTGGCGCTAGGTATCGGGCACGTGAGTGTGATTTACCAATGGTGTCACTCTCTCCCCCCGCCCACCACGTGCTCTCCCTTCTCACTCCTTCTCTAGCTTGGGCCGGCAGCGCCCTCACTAAGGTCTTCAGTTCAACTTGCCGAGCTATATCATATGTGTGGTACCGTATTTAATTTACGATAAAGGCCTATCATGTGCGGCATTCACGCGCCCGGACAGACCAACTATAGTTGCCTGCCTGATGCTCGTCTTCTGCCAGACTCACTGACGCGTACTGGATTGCTCGTGTTTGATGTTATAAAACTCCTCTTAAAATGAGATCTGACGCAAATTGTCTCAGAAAAGATTGTTCTTTGTTTTATAATAATATTTGGACTTTCCCTAACATAGGCTAAAGATGCATCATTTTTGGAATACGTCCATTTGTGTGTATAATTATAAGTATTTTATAGTTCATTTTATACATTTCAAGAGACAAATTGCCCTGTATTTAATTTTGGTTCATATTAAACTAGTAGATATGCAAAGTCATAGTTTTTTTTCACCTCCTACCTTTTCAGTCCTCACTTGGAAGTCAAGGGGTACAAGTGATACCTCTTATCACTGTTTCAATGATAACTGTCGACTGATGGAAGTTATTGCTACAGTAACATTAGGCACAGACACATAAAACATTATCTGAAAATGCTATACAAACAATATTTCCATATGTATGTCCTGGAATTAATTATCCCATCTAAACTTTAACCTTGATTTTCTCAAAAGTAACTTTTTGTCACTTGTACCCCTTGGCCTCTCATCCCATCATATAATAAATAGTATTTAAAAGTATTCTTTGTAAAACATCCTTCATGATTTACATTCACATCTCACGAACGATGTAATCTAGAAAGCTGTACTTTTGCTCGTGAGATTATCATGTAATTGCTGCAATGATAGAGATTGTCATTCGTTTACGTATTGGTAAAACATTGTAAACAAAGTAAATAGGTTGTTATATAGTATTTTACAATGCAGAGATGTATTTTTCCATATATAAATACAGTACTATAAATTGTGTTAACACGAATTAACACATAACATGAACATGAAGTATAACATAAATTTCTCGCCAAATCAATACTTTTTACTTACATAAAAATTCTATAGGTACATGTTTCGAAAACACACAATGTTTTCTTCCTCAGCCCACTTATTGGTGTTAAACATCATATAACATCGATAACCTCACTAAATAACAAAAACACAGTTCACATTTATTCTCTTGTTCTTCCTTTGTTAGGCCTGTGTCATTCGACACATTAATGTCACTCACGGAATAAACACTTATTAGTTGAAGTAATGAATATTGGCACATTGACACATTTACTCATTGCTAGTTTCAACGTGGGTTGCTGAAATGCACACAAGTGTCGTATAACCTTGCCAAAAGCGGAAATAACAACTAACCAGCACCCAGGAAGGTAATTGGGTGTGGCGTCATGAAAATAATTCGAGTCAGGAATGTATGTTGGAATTAAACTATTGCGGTGGGGGTTGAGGAGGTGGTTTGCGTTTATTATTATTATTTAAATAATCTGCTAATAAATCAAACAATTAATTCGTTTCAAAATTAACCTAGTTTAGATTATTGCATTCCTTTGACCTCTGATAAGTAATGATATGATTATTTTCCAAAATATTCATATAGCTGCCCCTCGATGCGTAATGCAAAATTTTGACGTCATTATTTATGTCCGTGAACTTATGTCCCGTTGCTTCCATGTGTACCGCCATGGCTGAAAATTTCCTGTGTTTTATGGCCGAAACATGCTCAGCATAACGAGTACGTATGCTCCTACCCGTTTGTCCCGCGTAATTTGAATTGCAAAAATTACATCTGAGCTCATAAACTCCCGATTTTAAATGTTTATCACTACTGTTGACTTTATTGGAGTTGAAAAATTTGTTGAAATTAGAATTATTGGTTTTAAAGGCGACGTTCATATTGTGTTTCTTTAGGATGTTGGTTACTGTGTAAATGCTTCAATTTACGTACAAAGAAAGCACTTGCCACTTTCACCTACGTAAATCGAAGCATTTACACAGTAACCAACATCCTAAAGAAACACAATATGAACGTCGCCTTTAAAACCAATAATTCTAATTTCAACAAATTTTTCAACTCCAATAAAGTCGACAGTAGTGATAAACATTTAAAATAGGGAGTTTATGAGCTCAGATGTAATTTTTGCAATTAAAATTACGCGGGACAAACGGGTAGGAGCATACGTACTCGTTATGCTGAGCATGTTTCGGCCATAAAACACAGGAAATGTTCAGCCATGGCGGTACACATGGAAGAAACGGGACATAAGTTCACGGACATAAATAATGACGTCAAAATTTTGCATTACGCATCGAAGGGCAGCTATATGAATATTTTGGAAAATATTCATATCATTACTTATCAGATGTCAAAGGAATGCAATAATCTAAACGAGGTTAATTTTGAAACGAATGAATTGTTTGATTTATTAGCAGATTATTTAAATAATAATAAACGCAAACCACCTTCTCAACCCCCACCGCAATAGTTTAATTCCAACATACATTCCTGACTCGAATTATTTTCATGACGCTACACCCAATTACCTTCCAGGGTGCTGGTTAGTTGTTTTCTCCGCTTTTGCCAAGGTTATACGACACTTGTGTGCATTTCAGCAACCCACGTTGAAACTAGCAATGAGTAAATGTGTCAATGTGTCAATATTCATTACTTCAACTAATAAGTGTTTATTCCGTGAGTGACATTAATGTGTCGAATGACACAGGCCTAACAAAGGAAGAACAAGAGAATAAATGTGAACTGTGTTTTTGTTATTTAGTGAGGTTATCGATGGTATATGATGTTTAACACCAATAAGTGGGCTGAGGAAGAAAACATTGTGTGTTTTCGAAACATGTACCTATAGAATTTTTATGTAAGTAAAAAGTATTGATTTGGCGAGAAATTTATGTTATACTTCATGTTAACATGGTCAATACGGAACCTGGAATGAGTGCAATTAACATAACATGAAATTGTGTAAAAATTGTGAAGTTTATAAATATGCCTGTAGTAGAGTTGATAGTGCAGTACATATGGATCTATTTCAATTTCTTCAGCGAGGAACAGTTGGTTGTATAAAACTTAATCCCCCCATGAACAAGGGGCATATTGTATCTTAATTTCCGAAATTTGTACTTTCTTCATTCGTAAACAGTGAAATTAAGTCACACGGATATGTAATTGGTTGATATTGGTAGTGGCATGTTCAATATTTTCACAGATAATGGGTCACAAAATGTCATAAATTAACATTAGACTATCTGTATGTACACTAAATGTACACAACATCTCACCCAAATTTCATCACTATCAGACGAATAGTATATGAACGCATACGGGACTTTGTTAAAACGCTTCGCTCGTCGTCGCTCATTTGTTGAATCTACTCGTGCGCTACCTATTATAATATGGATTTACTAAGAGAGAAACCTTTCCCGTAGTGTACACAACCTCTCACCCTAGTTTCATCGCTAGTTGACGAATGGTATGTGAACGCATACAGGACTTTGTTGAAACGCTTCGCCCGTCGTCGTATATTTGTTGAATCTACTCGTGCGCTACCTATTGTTAAGTGGATTTACTACGCCAGAAACCTTCCATGAAGTGTACACAACCTCTCACCGAAGTTTCATCACTATCAGACGAATAGTATATGAACGCATACGGTACTTAGTTGAAACGCTTCGCTCGTCGTCGCTCATTTGTTGAATTTACTCGTGCGATACCTATTATAACATGGATTTACTAAGCCATAAACCTTGCCTGAAGTGTACATAACCTCTCACCCAAGTTCATCACTATCGGACGAATGGTATGTGAACGCATACAGGACTTTGTTGAAACGCTTCGGCCGTCGTCGCTCATTTGCTGAATCTACTCGTGCGCTACCTATTGTAAAAAGGATTTACTAAATCAGAAACCTTTCCTGGAGTGTGCACAACAATACAATCAAAGTTTCATAGCAATCGGATGAATGGTGTATGAACGCATACGGGACATTGTTTAAGCGATTCGCGTGCCGTCACTCATTTGTTGAATCTACTCGTGCGCTACAACTTTCATATTTATTCACCTTTTAAGCCTTCTCTGGACTTCCACAAATAATTCAAGACCAAAATTAGCCAAACCGGTCCAGCCGTTCTCGAGTTTTAGCGAGACTAACGAACAGCAATTCATTTATATAGAGATTTTATTTTCGAACATATATTCATAATTATCTGTCGAGATTTCGCCAGTTTTATGTACTGAACAGAGCGCATGAGACGCAGAGAATGTCTTGTATTTGGCCATGGCCTCCTCGATTACCCTCCTATGACACTAGGCCACGCAGTGAAACTTAAATTAGAAGGCCGTGCAACTCAGCGTAGGTGCAATGCTATCATTATCTAATTGGTCAATTAACTGTTTCTTGAGCTCTGATTGGTGGGAGAAACAGTTCCATAAAGAACCTCATTAAAGTACAGTGTCTAACATAAAGGATTATTTTACACTTTATATCATGATCTACGTTAAAATCCGGACAAGGTTTTCCTTTTCTCTCGCATGAGCATTGGTACGTTTGATGAACTCTTGCAGTGTTTGAAAGAAAATATCTCGAGTTGGTTCCCCAATGAGGGAAAGCATATCGGCAGAAGAAAAGTTAATTGTGACGTTAAGGTAAGTTAATGATAACAGATTTATTGTAATACATGTCTTTATTCATCACAACACAATGTAACTGTTAAATGAACCAATAAAGTGGTTCAAAACACAGAATAAAAAACGTTATGTTAAAATCAATAGATGCTAGCTATAATAGGCTATAATTGCTTGTAAAGTAAATGTATACTGAATTTATAAAAATGACATATTACAAAAGCACGAAAGAAAGTAAGAGTAAAAAATACTCCACATAATATAATTATATATACATTATGTGTAAATGTCACGAGGCTGGAAAATTCTCAACATTATTATAACAATTATTAAACTAATCTGAAGCCTAGCCTATGCAAATTTGACACATGAAAACCCAATTACTGATAAAAATTGTCAATCTCACTCTCTGAGCTACATTTCGAATTTGATCCCACTGACGCTTCTACCGGTGATATTACTTGTTGGTGTTCATCAAAGCGAGGAGCAGAAGTAAGTGTGTGGAAATATTTTAGCCCTCTGTAGGACGCAGAGAAGTAAGCTCATGGAAAGATGAGGAGGGTGGCATATTATAACAGTTATGTTGTTCCGGAAACTCACGAAAAGTTGGTTGAAGGACCATATTGTGCTGATTTCCAGTGTTAGGAAGGTGGGAGTAATGAGGAATAGAAATTGCAGGTACACCCCTACACGCTTCGTATATGACCTTCATTATGAATTCCAACCAACACATTCTCTTCAAATCTCTGTCAGCATATTCCTTTGAAGATAAGACCCAGATAGGATTTCTAGACTGCACTTCTAAAACTAAACTTTTGTGTGTCAAAATTTACCTGAGCGGTCATAGTTCTTCTTCGTCGGACAGCACTTCCTCAACACAAGTGGCCGGCAGAAAACGCGCCAATGTGAAGGCACCAATTACTCACAATGCACTGGGCGGGTGGTGCGAACGCGACGAAAATCGCAACCTCGGTCCACTGTTGATACGAACGCGCGTTTGCCGGCGAACGCGCCACACAGTGTGAATAGTTCCGCCTAGTTGCGTGGTACCACGGTGTGGCGCGTTTCCAGTGGCGCGTTCGGAGTGGCCCAATGTGAAAGGGGCCATTAATGGTGGTGTATTAGTGGATGTGAGTTTTAGTAAGAAAGTAATCGATAAAATAATATATTTGTGCTATATGATCGACCTTGGATGTACTCCTTCTCAATTCGTCACCTTATTCCGTTCATTAAATGATCTCAGCAGCAATGTGCTGTCAGCAAACTGCTATTGCATCCACTAAGTGCGGACTAATCAGAGTTGATCAAAAAGAAAGAGGAGATGTAGGCGGACTGATTGAGCCAGCGGGTCAACTCGGGAAGGGCTTCTAAATACGCGTCCCGAGATCATCACGATCTGAATATGACCCAACGATCATTCCCTTGTTAGTCCCGTTCTTCAAGTAGTCTTGATAAAGCTAGTTCGAATTGGAACTTAGAAAGCCTATTCAAAGTTAGGCCTTTATTCGTATTTAACATATTGAAGTATTTTTCAGTGATGCCAAGATCTATTATAGAAAGCTCTCCAGTTGGTCAACACAAATTGTGCCCAATACATTAGGCGGGAAATCAAGTATTTAAACACTCTGGTTGGTTGGTTCCTCAATTTTTGAAACTGAGAAAACGCGGTCACGTAGCCCCATGTACTTTCGGTGTGTGTAGAATCTGTCTGATAACCAGTGTCTCGGAGACGTCTGTAATGTTGTGTGCATTTGCAATTGAGGTAGGATTCGGGTAGGGTGGACTTAAGTTATGTACCATCCAGGCTTTGCCTAGAGTAGAAGTGGGAACCACGGAATGCCACATCCAGGGTAGCTGAGGTAGGAATCGAACCCACCTATTCTCAGTTGTGCCTCACGAGACTGAGTGTACACCGTTCGTGCCCTCAGACCAGCATTTAATTTCTTGGCAGAGCCGGGAATCGAACCCGGCCTTCGCGTTGGCAGCAAAGAATACTAGCCACTACGCAACGAGGCAGACTACAACTAGAAACAAGATGTTCAGTAAAGAACATATAGCCTACTTTCTCCTAAATGCATGGGTATTGTTATAACCCTTTGTCCTTTTTAAGGAGTATAATTGAATGTTGGTTGTAGTAGCTTGTTGAAATACTACGTGCTATAGGGATATTAAACATGAATATGAGGTGCCCTTTGCTAGTGCTACCTCTGTAAAAAATGTCATTCAATTCGGTTTCACAGTGTTTGAATTGATATGGGGAATGGATTTGCACACATACATGGCCGCTATTTGCAAACTATTGGGATGATGACCTTGTAGTCAGTCATAAGATGCTTTCCACAAAAATGCATGTTGTTGAAAAATCTGGTAGAGATCAAATTATTAGGATGGTCGCAATTTGATTTAAACTTTTAACATTTGGGTGGCCATCATTCAGTTTCCGTCAAGATAGCGGCGATATAAAACATGACACTGTGGTGACCTTTGCTAGTGCTACCTCTGTACCAAATTTCGTTCAATTCGGTTGATTGGGGGAATCGATTTGCACACATACTTGGCCACCATCTGCAAATTATTGGGCTGATGATCTTGCAGTTTGGTCAGAATATGCTTCCCACATAAAGATATGTCGTTGCAAATTTGGTAGAGACTAGATTATTAGCTTGGTCGTAATTACTTTTTAGCTTTTAACATTTGGGTGGCTGCGATTACGTTTCCGTCAAGATGGCGGTGATATAAACCATGACACTGAGGTGCCCATTGCTAGTGCTACCTCTGTACCAAATTTCGTTCCATTCGGTTTCACCGTGTTCGAATTGACAGGGAGAATCGATTTTCACACAAAGATGGCCGCCATCCGCAAAATATTAGGCTAATGACCTATTAGTTTGGTCAAAGGATGCTCCCTCCATAAAGGTATGTTGTTGCCAAATTTGGTAGAGATCAGATGATTAGGTTAATCGTAATTTAATTTAAGCTTTGAACATTTGTGTGGCCGTCAATACGTTTCTGTCAAGATGGCGGCGATATAATACATGACACTGAGGTGGCCTTTGCTAGTGCTACCTCTGTACCGAATTTCGTTAAATTCGGTTTCACCGTGTTTGAATTAATAGGGGGAATCCATTTTGACACAAAGATGGCCGCCATCCGCAAACTATTAGGCTAATGACCTATTAATTTGGTCAAAGGATGCTTCCTCCATTAAGGTATGTTGTTTCCAAATTTGGAAGAGATCGGATGATTAGGTCAGTCGTAATTTGATTTAAGCTTTGAACATTTGTGTGGCCGCCATTACGTTTGTGTCAAGATGGCGGCGATATAAAACATGACACTGAGGTGTCCTTTGCTAGTGCTACCTTTGTACCAAATTTCGTTCAAATCGCGTTCACCGTGTTCGAATTGATACGGGGGGGGGGGAGAACATTCAGAGTACACACACAGACAGACACACTTTTTCGCCCTGTGTTGATCTCATAAGTCTACATTCATTTTTTGCAAAAATCGAAAGTAGGCTAAAAACGGGGGAGGGATACTTTAAGTTAGGGTATTTTAAATACTTGTTTTCCCGCCTAATATAAATGGGCTCAATTTATTGTTGACCGACTGAAAAGCTTTCTATAAAAGTGTTTGTATTTGTAATACAGCTGAGGCTTGGGAATGAGGCCGCCATGACCTTAATTCAGGAACTATCCCGGCATATGCCTTGATTATAAGTAGGGAAACTACAGAAAACGACTGTCAGGATGGCTAACATGGAAATCGAACCCACCTCTTCTCAGTTTTGCCTCACGAGGCTGAGGGGACCTAGTTCCATCTCACAAACCAGAATTAAATGTCATGGCAGAGCCGGGAATCGAGCCCGGACCTCCGGAGTGACAGCCAAGAATGATAGCTGCTTCACCAGGGAATGGACATGATCAAAGATAAAATCTGCACTATAATAACTCGTACTTCATACCTACCTGTCAGGTTCCTCCCCTCTAACATAACGATTCACTAAAAGAAGGCGTGGCCAAGCTCATTTTAATTACTCCATCTCTCCAGAACTCTAGCCTGATTTGAGAAATAGTGATATTAGTGAATTCGTCTATTAATGATCTACAGGGATAAATCAATTAACAGTAGTCAGTCTTCTTTCTTCTGTCCACTTAGCACCTGTAGTCTTCTTACTTGTAAGGGACGTTGGGAAAACGCCCTGTCGGATGACCTGACCTTTTATGGACACTTGGCACGTCGGGATTTTGAAAGACTCACCAAAAGGATATTCACAGTAACAGGAAGAGGCAAGGCTTCTAAGAACAAATGGATTGCGTCAGTTAAGTCTGATATGGAACAACTAGATATCCCACTGGAACAAAATCGCGATCGTCTGATGTTCCGTCAGGTCATCCGACAGGGCGTTTTCCCAACGTCCCTTACAAGTAAGAAGACTACAGGAGCTAAGTGGACAGAAGAAAGAAGACTGACTCATAGTCAGAAAATGAGGGACTACTGGAGGAAGAAGAAGAAGAAGAAGAAGGAAGCAACAACTTTACCGAATAGTAGATACGAGCCCCATGGTCCTAAGTTGGCCTAAACGATAAAGAAGAAGAATTTACAGTAGTTCCATTTTTAGCAAAGTTGGAGCCAATATATCAGTAATTAATAAAATAACTGTGGGCCCCATATCACCGTTAAAGAAAGTGAAAACACAATATTGATATCGACAAAGGTTTAGAAGATAGTTCAGAAAGACAACTTGGTGATTAACCCAGAATATATAGAAACTGAAATGCATGCATTCCATAGAGCTTAGACAGCTGAAATACACACATGAATTACAACTATTCAGACTAACAGTGGTGGCTCAGCTGGCATGTATTAAATAACTGAAATCCATACAAGTTCCATTGTATAAGAGAGTGCATTTGTAAACAAATGTTAGGCAAGTTATTAGTTAATTTGTGTAGTATAACAAACTATCAGAGCCAGGTTTGTAAGTAATACTAAGAAATAAAATGTTAATTGGACTCTTTTCCTTTTGTAATCTACTTTCCGTCATTTGAAGTGGCTAAATTGAAACTCTCATGGACTAGATAATAATCTCATTAATAGTACATAATGTAACGAATGGCAATAACTAAGACACGAGTATGCCTATAAAACGAGCGAAGCGAGTTTTATAATTTCCATACGAGTGTCTTAATTACAACTAGTTGAAACCCGTCAAAACATGACGGTCATTGGGAAAATATTTACGGAAGGATTTTCTTATATGCATTCTTTGTATGATTACAGAGAAAGACGACTTTGCAACATATAACTGCCCATGACTGAAACCTTGATGAGGCAAATAGTGACCTACACGTTCCATAGCTTCCCCTTGAGCTTTATTGATTGTGATAAATTATGCCAAGCGATTGGAAATTGGTGGCTCTTAAAAGAAAATGGGAGTATTTTATGGCATATTTATATTGGATTTTTAAAATGGCTTCGTATTTTGTCCGATTTCTCACTTTATTGCGTCAATTTGCAGTTAACATACGACCGGACAATGTTCCTTTTCGTCGAACGGGGTTTTATAGTAGTATTTCTCCCAAAATTAACGTCTTATTCGATAACACTATAGTGCCCTGCATCAACGGAGCCGCTAAATATTAAATGCCAAATAATACTCCCCTTGCAAAAACAACAGTGTGGTTAGACTCATTGTTATGTACTCTAAACAAATAAAATCAAAGAACAATTGGCTTATACAATGAAGTTCAACATGACCAGTGTATTCACCGTCCAGAGACTTTCATACTAAGTTGGTTGCTGAGGAGAACGCGATGAGGCTGATCGCCAATAATAAAATCCTTAAAATTATCCTTGCCAGCAACAATGTTTGCAATAGTTTGCAAATGAAGCTCAGGGCGATGTTCTTCATTTTTATATAAACAGCACGAAACTTCTCGAAATAAGCAATTTCTATCGCCTGTTATAGGTTCAATCCTTTGGGTTTCTTTAACAGCAAACTATGCAGGGGAGCATAGAATCACTTCACCAATTACAGGATGAGCACTGACTCTTTGCCAGCCACCGTAAAGGAGGCAGTTTTAGAATTATATGTCCAGTGCATGTCGAAAAACGCGTTAACATAGGGAAGCCCACTATTAAGACTATATTCTTGGCCATCGCCCCAGAGATCCGGATTCATTTCCCTGCTCTGCCAAGAAATTTAATTCTGGCCTGAGGGCAGGAACGGGACGCACTCAGCCTCGTGAGGTAAAACTGAGGAGAGGTAGGATCGATTCCAACCTTATCTAACTTGGATGTGTTTCTCTTCGGTTTCCCAATTCCACTCCAGGCAAATACCGGGATGGTTCCTTACGTAAGGCCACGGCGTTCTCCTTCCTAATCCTCACGTTAGTTACAGATACACACATTAATACAACCATCACAATAACACAGGTCGGTAACATATTTTTTTTCTCTTAAAGACACACTGCAAATCTACAGGCCAAGAGCATTTCTCAGAGTGCTTTACGAAGTCGAAACATGATGGTCAGTGGTAAAATAATTACCGAAGGATTTCCTTATATACGACATTCTTTGTACGACTAATTTTTGGCACGATTAAAACTTTAAGGGCGTCGAAAGATCGCACTCTTGACATTGCAACATATAACTGGCCATGACTGAAAACTTGCTGAGGTAAATAGAGACCTACACGTTCGAGAGTTTTCCCTTGAGGTTTATTGATTGTGATACAGAATGCCAAGCGAATTGGAAATTGACGTCTCTTAAAAGAAAATGGAAGGGTTTTGTCGGATGGTGTTAAATCAACTCGAGGGATTAGAGCTCTCTGCCCAATTTTATCTCCGCTGATTATTTCCAAATCCAAGCAATTTTCATACATATTCTTTACAAATAATTTGGTTCCGTTCAGGAGCCCTTGGGAAACGTTCAGATTTCTGAGGAGCATAACTATGGCTCCAACTTTTAGAGTAAGAGTATGTGGAGGCAAACCACTTAATTCCAAGGAATTCAAGAATTCTGTAGGAAATTGAAGTAGCTGGCTTTCATCTTCAGTAATTAATCTGTTAACGCTGGTGTATGTTTTTGAACTACCGGGTATAAGTTCGATGACATTCAAATTAATTTCATTACAGTGTTCATTTTTTGGTGTTAGAATGCATACTTTCGAGAAATTGATTATATCTTTCGTAGAAATGAATGTTTCGCCGTAAATCTCAGTCACGATGTCATCATGCGCTAAAATTCTGGGTGGTAGTTCAATAACATTCGATTCCTCACCATCTACAGAGGGGTAATCACCGTTACCAATTTGTAACAAAAAAAATCAGAAAATTCAATTTCTTCTGGTTTCAACCGCATGTTTTATGTAAGCAGCGTATTTTGAAGAAGGGCCAGAGAGGAGAGTAATACAGTTTTGAATAATTGTTTGGCGAGTAGCGTGCGGAACAACAGGCAAAACCTGCCTAAAGTCTCCTCCAAGAACAGTAATTTTCCCACCAAATGGAATGTCATTACCCATAATATCTTTTAGAAGACGATTCACACACATTAATGAATGAATATTTGCCATTGGAGCTTCATCCCATATTATAAGCCGTGCTAATCGAATATCGTCAGCTGCTTTGGAATTTAATTTTAATCCAGACACTGAACTCTCATTTAAATTTACAGGAATTTTGAATGTACTGTGTACTGTTCGACCGTTGGGTAGCAAAACAGCGGCTATTCCGGTCCATGCTACTGATATAACATGAAGCCCTAAACTCCAGAACTTTTGTATTAAGCATCGGTAAATAAATGTTTTTCCTGTGCCCCCAGCACCGTCAATAAAGAATGCGTTCGTGACAGTTGTGTTGTTATTTTGAAGAACGCTAGTGATTTCATTAATAATTGAAAGTTGTTCCTGGTTTGCTAAGGACATCAGGTCAGCCAAATCAAAAGGGAACACTGGCTCATTAGTAGTTTGATCGTTTCAGTGTGTGTCAGTACCAACAGGCAAGTTAAATGTTGGCAGAGAGAAACCATGCAATTGCAGAGTTTTATTAATATCTCTGAGAGATAGTTGATAAGCTGTATTTTCATCTTCAGACTTTAAATAATCTTCACAGAGAGAGTTTTTGTGCATGTCCCATAAGTGACTGGCATTGCAAGGTTGATGAAATATGCATATGTAGGCGAATAACTGTCTCAGTTGAAAGGGCATTTGGAAAACCGATGCTTCCATCATACAGTGTTGCCATTCTGAATCATCGATAAGCAAACCAAGTTTAATTGCCATATCCTTATATGTTGGGCAGGTAATACCTTGGTATGTTCGGAGATCCTCAAAGCTTGTGACACCTACTATATGAAGTAAAAGTAAGCGCAGATGGTATCTTTCTGATTCAGATGGAGAAACATTGTACATCCGACCTATTACCTTTTCGAATCTAAGTCGTTTTTTCCAAATGCATTTGCATTTATCCCATACATAATGAACGGGTGTTTCAGAATAAATATATGCACTCCTAGTTGTTGGATTTTGGTTCAGCTGAAACCATGCAGTGAGTTGTGTACTTTTTAACTGAGCCCGTATTAATGCTTTGGGGGCATCATCGGCGTGAAAAAATACATCTTGTTGGTCTGGTAAATGGACAGGTAACCGGGCAACAATGTGGGACTGTTCGTGCATGTTGTAACCAAAAATCCTGTATGCAGCCTCACTTGACCCAACATATCTAGCATTCAAATACATAGAAACTTCGTCGTGATGTAACATTCCATCGTTTGCCGTGATTTTCAAGTTAGCGCAATCATGCCCCTTATAAACATATTTATGTATGTATTTGATGCTGTGTACACTTGCACAGATTTCGACGTTAATATGGGCCTGAAAGTACATCAATAGATATCAATTGTATGGAACAATGAAGCGATTGTCGATTTCAACATTGGTGCCTTGTACTCGTTTAGTATATGATCTTCCATTCTGTCGCCTACGGTAAAGTGGATAGCCGTTCACATTCTCTTTAGTTTCTGGCACAAAGTCTTTTGGAAAACCCTTCTTACATCTTCCATCCTTCATGCAAATTGAATTGGGATTCAGAAGGCCGCAAGGTCCATGTACCATGTGTGTCTTTACTAAGTTGTACAATGTTGTATTGGAAGGATCTGGTATTTCTGCAGAAACTGTCATATCAATATCATAGGTTTCTCGTAATTTACAACTATCTCGAAGACAAACCAGTAAGTGTATATGAGGTAAACCTCGCTTCTGGAACTCAACCGTGTATAAGAAAGTTTGTACCTCGCCAAAAATTTGCTTTTGATTTATTAAACGCAAGAGTTCCTTCACTTTCGCATGAAAAACGCGAACAACGACATCAGGTCTATTGTTTGCATTTTCATAAGGTTGGAGGCTAGTAGTAATTTCAGGCCATGATGGGTTGCAAGTGAAAGTTATGAAGATGTCTGGCTTGCCAAATTTTCTCACAATTGCCATTGCATCCTGATAATTTTGCAACATATTTCGGGGACTGCCAATAAAAGTAGAAGGCAAAATAACTATGCGACCAGCTCTTAAACTTTCATTTTCAGCTCTAAAGTGTAAAGCATCAGCAAGACCAACGTAGGTATCGACACGCAATTTCGTTTGTTGATTGCGAATATATTTTAGTCTATCTCCTTCTATTCGACAATAAGTCAACTATTAATTGTTGGGTAAGTTTACCTGCATTAAGTAAAGGGTTGAAACCTCCTGCGGGAGAACAACCTCGAATCGACAGCCTATACAAAATATATTCACGCATTGTCATATTTTACCTAACGTTCGTCTTACGGTTCCCTCCTTTTGGCAGTGAAATATGCCACCCTGTTTCTCCGCAAGGCCAGATTAAAACTTAAGTTAATGGATCACAATGCATGCTGTCAACATCAATTTCCTTTAAAACTCCCTGATTAGAAAATACGGCTATGTGGCGGTGTGAAGCCGGAGCACCGTCAGTTGTTTCAAAAATAGCTGCAATCTCTGAGGAAGCTGTGTTATTGTAACGTCTAGGATCTTCTTGAAGTTCACGGTAAAAGCGCATGACCAAATCTAACGGTTGACGTTTTTCTCTTAAAGCCAGTTCATTTTCTTCGCATATTTTTGAATGCATTGTCTTATACAGTTGAATGTAAGGGTCATGCTCTTGCAAAATATTATTTAGAATATGAAGTGTACCCTCCCTGATGCAAGAATTCGCTCGATTTGCTAATATGATGTGATTAGCTTCTGAGCAGTCTAATACATACAATTGGCCGTAACAACTGTCGCTTATATTTTTGGAATATATGGAAGAAATGCGATGATGTACAATTCCTGAAATTTTAAAACAATATGGACCGTGTTCAGGTGGTACGGTAACATTTGCACCAAAGGAAACGAAGGACATAGAATTGTTGTACTGCCGAATATTCTCTCTGAAGTTCCTTGAGTTATCATCATTTCCAGTGAAAAATGGTTTAAGCCTGTCAAGTATTTTATATTCCGGCAGATTAATTTTACCATTGCAACAGCAAAGGCCGAAGTAACCAAGCGTAGTTTTTTCGCAAGAGAAGAACAATGCAGAACAATGTTTACATTCGTACGTCAAGGACCCAACGCTGTACGGTATAATATCTGGCAATGTTTCTGAAATGGCAGATTTATATTTTATATTAAAAGTGGTTTCGCCTTTTCTCCGATTTTTCATTGTTTTGCGTCTATTTGTAGTTTCTACACGACCGGTTAATGTTCTTTTTCGTCGAATGCGTCTATTTACAGTAGGATTTATCCCCAAATTAATGTCGTATTCGATCACACTATAGTGTCCTGCATCAACGGAGCCGCTAAACAATAAATGACAAATAACACTTCCATTGCCATAATCTACAACGTGGTTAGTCTGATTGTTATGCACTCTAAACAAATAATCATTAAACAATTGGCTTATACCATGGAGTTCAACATGACCAGCATATTCACCGTTCAGAGACATAAGATTTTCATACTCAAGTTGGTTGTTGAGGGGAAGGCGATAAGACTCATCGCCAATAATAAAATACTTATAAATATTCCAGTCAGCAACAATTTTTGTAACAGTTTGCAAACGCAACTCACTATGACGTTCTTCGTTTGATATAAACAGTACGAAACTGCTCTAATTAAGCAATTTCCGTCACCTGTTATTGGTACAATTCTTCGGATATCCATGACAGTAAATTATGAAGAGGAGCATAGAACCACTTTGCCAGTCACCATAATAATGGAGCCAATAGTTATGGTATATACAATGAAAGGTTTAACAATTCGTAGAAGCTGCGATATGTATTCTCGAAAGAAAACGACTCACCACCAAAGACTATAACAGACCACCAAAGACTATATAACAGAAAGATCGGAAACACAATGCAAATGGCGGTTCCAACATTCGACTGCAGCGGCATCTGCTACTGAAATATAGAAGTTAATTTGGAAAACAATCTAATCAAAAGTAGGCCTACATTTTGTAATACCGGTATCAGAATTTCAACGTAGGCCTACTGTATTATTGCCGTATAATTGGTAAAGGTACAATTCATTAGTGGAATTTCATGTAACAACATTTTGGACATGCCTTGTATGTTTATAAGGCAAAGAAATAACTGAGGAAAACAAATGAGTTACGTAGCACATGGCGCGATTTGAAGACACTCGGGTGGATTCACTGCATATATTCTTCGTAATGTGTTGGAATTCGTACAATCCTTGATTCACAGTTATCCCATGTGCAAAAATATGCCAAAGCTTCTGTAGCAATAAAGATAAATAGCCTACCGTTATTGCAAATGTAATCTGTCGAATGTTGGAACTTATAAAGCTTTTCAATGAAATTACCATAGCGTTTTAAATTGAGATGGGAACGTAGAATTCCTTAGTTACGGGAATGCCAAGAGTTAAATATGTTTTGACAATATAATAGCAAATGCAAGAAAGGAAAATACGGAAATAAAAAAAGCATGCCGGAGGGGGGATTCGAACCCCTCACATTGGGCGATGCATAAATTAAATACACTACGGCTCTGCCACCTGAGCTACCGAACCACTGGTATTGGCCTGCAATATTAAGCTAGTTAAACATCATGCACACTCTGAATTTGATGTCACTTAACGTTTTTCAACATTTTCTGTCTGGTATAATTATATTCCAGTCTATATAATGGAAATATCATAAACAATGTTCCCTTCCATTATAATTCTTATACATAACTATGAAATTAAAACGCGGTGGACTTGTAACCGCCATGACTGTCATAAGGCAAGGTGATTGTGCGCATGCGTGATAGGCAAGATTTCTGAATTTTTGTTTATTAATTTAAAAATATTCTGTAACATATTTGTTTATTTTAAAGACACTCTGCAAATCTACAAGCCAAGAGCTCTCGTTAGAATGCATTACGAAGTCAATCGGTTGAGACGTTATCTCATTCTCGATGTAACAAAAATCGCCTTAGTGTTTTAAATATATAGAAAATATATAGATTATAGGCGAGTTGCATACGACTGTTTATGTTCGACGAAAATTATAACTATTTTATGTTCGAACATAAATATTCATAAGTATCTGTTGAGATTTTGCCAGTATTATGAACTGAACAGAGGGCATGGGATGCACATAATACCTTGTAAATGACCATGGCCTCGTCGAATACCCCACTATTACACGAGGCTCGCAGTGAAATTTAAAATAGAAGGCCGTGGAAGTCAGCGCAGGTGCGATGCTATCCTTACCTAATTGGTCTGTTTCTTGAGCTCTGAATGGTGGGAGAAACTGTTTCATAATGAAAAATAGTGTTATAATGACCCTCATTATGATAGAGTTTTCTGACGTATAATACGAAGTACGTCCAGAAAGTAAGTTTCGTTTGGTAATAACATTAAATTTTCTGTATCTGTACACAATTTAATTTTATTACCAAGCGGAACTTACTTTCTGGACGTGCCTCGTATTTACATTTCGATATCGTCGAACATAATAGTACATTATGCAACGAGCCTTTAATGGCTATAATTAAGACACGAGTATTTTTATAAAACGAGCGTATGCGAGTTTATAATTTCCATACGAGTGTCCTAATTACCATTATAGGCGAGTTGCATACGACTGTTTATGTTCGACGATAATTGTAACTTTGTTATATTGAACCCATGTACCATTGGCTCAAAAGGGGTCGAATCCATATATTTGTGAAAGGAATGAAAGAAACATACAGTCTCTAATGAAACGAAGAGAGATTTCAAGCAAGGATTCTAGCATAACGTTGCGCAAGCAGCTAGACCCAGGTGTTCAGAAGATGAGATCATGCCTCCTGACTCATTGATAAGGAGCCGGTCATGGATATTAATAGACTGAATGGAAAGTTTCGACTGTATGACAGAGAAGCATGACTCGGAAATCGCTCTTACGTTGCATTAAAACGGCAACAGCACAACTGTGCCAGAAGAAGAATAATTAAATTTAACCCATTTGCAAGAATAAAAATAAGTAAATAAATACAATACTGTTATCCATTTCGGATTAGAGATTTTTGTGTAAAGAAAAAGCCTTTAATAATTGCACAGGAGAGAAGTGCAAATGCAGCATACGTCATCGGGGAATTACTGAGACCAGAGGAGTGGGGAATTTAAAAAATCAACAGCACTACCCACGCAGCTGAAGACTAAAAATTAATTAATATCTCAGAAATGCACGATCGATTCTTATGCTCAGTGAGATCATTTTACGTTTGGAAGACGAGCTTTCTGGAGATATAATTTTTATAATTGTGCTACTATTATTTCAAAAGTTAGTCACGAAAAGGACTAGGATTTTATATTTTTTTTACTAAAGAGTATAAAAGTCCAGGCCAAGCCAGATCAGTACATGCAGTTATCAAACGGCCCGAGAGCGCGTCACTGTGCTACATCACACACCGAATGCAGTCATTCCGACAGCCCGAGAGGGGGCGTCACTACGCATCATGCAGTATTCCGACAGTCCGTGAGGGGGCGTCACGCTGTAACACATCGAAGGCAGTTTACCAGTACTCCTTGAGGGGAGATGTTACATCCGATAGTCCAGGGGACGTGAAGCTACATCGCACCGAAGACAGTATACAAGTTTTCCTTGAGGGAAAAACGCTGTATCACATCGCATAGACAATATCCGACAGCCAAGGGCGTCGCGGTATCAATAATTTACGTGCATCCGTAAAGGGTTGCAAAGAAGTAATATTACAGTATCGCCGTGTTAAAAATTAGGAAAATCCTAGTTACAGGATTTAGGTCCGACAGTATAAAGTTTACCGTGAAAAGTTCATAAATTACAGTCGAAGCAGGCTGCGAACTTAGAACCAGGGCGATAGGTCTTGTAGTAAACGACCAAAAGTATCATAACGTACGGAAGTACCGTAACAGCGAGATAAACATTTTATCAAATTTCAAGAACCCGAGCAGGGACAGACAGAATAAGGTTCGCAGAGTATTCTAGAAGATTAGAAGTTCGAGAACCGAATAAGCGAAGAAGAGAAGGAAACTATAGACATTGTTTCAAGGAAGCAGATGAAGTACTAAAAGGCGCTAAGTTACAAGAAGTATTAGTTGCTAAAATCCATAGGTCGCCGATAGATTATCGAGGGGACCGGGAACCGAACAGACTTTCGCTAAGATCAATCAATAGGATCTAAAAAGGAGCCAGTCGAGTTAATAAGAATAGTAGATCGTCAGGAACGGGATTCGAAGGAGAATTATTCCAGGGAAGAAGTAGATGATTCGAGACTTTCATATTCTGCAGGATAGGAAGCCGACATTGAATAAATTTCACCCTTGGAGACGGGAGGTTAAGAAGTCACGTGTGATAGGCTAAATAGCGGCCTAGTGATTTGTGAAGTGTAAATATATCAAGATTTGTGTTAAAAGTAATATATTTTCAGTGTTTTTATTGTGTGTTCTAAACGGATACACCAGTGTATTTAAAATGTTATCAGTGTTAAATGTATACGTGTTAAATATGTGTCAAGATATGTCTGTACATGCAATGAATTTGTACAAGATGGAGTAATTTAAAAGAGTGGGCAAAATGACGCATCGCACGAGAAGGAAGGTCAGGGAACGACCTCAAACATGTGAGTAAAGATTTTCATTATGTTTTGGTGTCGGGGAAATGATTGTGTACAAATCCACCGGAGTTTTGAGTAAAAGGGATGTTTCTAACTAACTAATAACAGAATAGGAACGCGATCTGAACAAATAAAATTTGAGAAATTATAAATAATTATGTGAAAGAATAAATCCTGTAGAGGAAATGTATGGAATAAAATGTCAGTGTATTTGAAGAATGTTATAAAAGCAAGCGTACTAATAATAATAATAATAATATAAAGGAAATATAAATAAAGATTAAATTGAATGATATGAAAATAAGAGCGTTGGAGCCTTAATAAAAGTATAAGACATGATGTTAATGCATGTTCTTAAAAATAGAGCGATATTTGTCAAAGGGAAAGATTAATATAAATTTGAGATATGTATCAATTGTTAATATGGAATTTATCAGTTCTTTGGAAGACGCTAGGCCTTAAAATAATGTATAGCGCAATGGAGCGCAATTAAAATAAAATGTCACGCTAGGAATGCGTAGAATTTAAATGTACTTGGTAAATTACTTATGAGGGGTAGTTGATTGCGGTGAATTGAGCTATGTTGTAAGTCCTCCATTAGTGACGTAGATCACGAGGCCATGTGTGTGTTATTATATTGTAAAAGGGAGCAAATGTATGGTATTATGAGCGTAGGTCATGTAGGCTACGGCCGACCCTAAATCGCATTTTGTATAAGTCCTCCAATGTGGAAATGGTTCCAGAGGCATGTTAAGAGAGTAGAACTCAGACTCATTTTGTTGTTGAAGCCCCTAAGTATTCGTCGTAGAATGTGTATTACTCTTCCCAATCAATGAGGACCCTTCATAATTAATCAATGCCAAGGTTACGAAAGTGGTTTATGAGCCTAATAAAGTTGTTGAAAATAAATAAGAGAAGTAAAATGCCAGGTCTCCCCAGAGAACTGAAAAGAAAGAAAGATTTGTTTTAAAAGCATTGAGTACCGCTACCACACGTAGGCTAGACGGGAAGTCACCCTCAGCCATAAATCTCGCTCAAGTGTACGGTCAGACCCTTGTAGGAGGAGGGTCGGTGAAGGCCGTCTGAAAGAAGTAATAAATGCACCGTGAGTGTTTAAAAGTTGTTAATGACCCGGGGTTTGAACCGAGGTTCATGAAGATGAATTTATCGCTTGCCAGTTCAGATCGTAGTTTTCTTATGTGATGATGGTCTTATAAGACAAATAAATAAATAAAAATCCCTATTGTAATGTTGTATTGACGTAGGATTCCATGAGTTTAATGAAGATAACTAGATTCTGGGAGTAATCATAGTTTTTGACTTTGTCAAGTAATCTTTATAACTCTGGAGTACACAAGTATTTTCCCGATCACTATGGTGAATTTTTAAAACTTGAGAGAGATGGTAATGTTGAGAACATGTGAAATGCCCAAACATTTAAGTAGAGAATTAACATGTATTTTAAATGTAATCATATATTTGTTTGATGATAAAAAACTATAAAAATAGTATTGAGGTGTACAAAAGAATGACACCGTTATTATTGGAAAGTATCGAGCCAAAGGAGCTCGTGGTTAGATGGAACTTTAAGATAGATACTTTATGGAAGTAAAAATAATTATGAGTTGTTGGTTTATAGGAAACTAAGTGTTTTAATATAATATTTGTGTAATTCTTATGTTTTTCCTTGTTCACTTTGAACAAGTAGAAGGTTTATGGTCAGTAGTTTATTTGTTTTATTGTTTGTAGCGCCATAATTTTGGTTAATTAAATGTGTTAAAATAGGAGTTGATTTTGTTGTTATTTTTGCAAGTGTATCCTCTATTTAATCCAAAATGTGTAAGTCACAGATTGGGAGAACATACTGCAACCCCGAAAATCCCGAATTGAGCAATGCTGGCATACTGTGATTTGCATATTTCTTGCTGAAAGGGCACAATATGTTTTAACATAAATATTCATAAATATCTGTTCAGTCACTACAGTAGAATGTTGTGATCGGGTGCTGCGGTGGGTAGTATATCTCACTTGTCCAAGCTCTCTGGACAACCGACGCATGCGCTCTGTGTGCTTCAATACCATATGTTCAGATTGCGCACCAGTTTTCAGTAAAACTGTCACTGAAGTCGTGTCAAAACCACGCACTGTGTAGAAATTGGTTTTGGGGATATTAAGGTACCGATACAGTGCTATTTCTTGTCTCATATTCGCCAGTTTATTTACGCGAACATATGGACGGTGCGTATTCCATGTCGGTAATTTATTATAGTTCGATGTTGTGTTTATGTCCGACATGTTGGATTTTGAGTGCATGCGCGAAGGTATCGTTACCTAATTGGTCAATGAACGTGCTCTGATTGGCTGGAGAAACTGTATCATAATGAAAAACGGTGTTATAATGACCATCATTATGATACAGTTTTCTAACACATAATAGTGAGGGTCGAACATAAACTCTATTATGACATCAGTTTAACGCTCTAGGCAAAGATTAGCTTTGTTCATGGAGTAATTTATTGATTGAATGCAATATCTTAACAAGAAAGTTATTAGCACCAAGAGGGATAAACTAAGCTGACGTTTTCAGAGTACAACTGATGAAGGTACTTAACATTTGAATCATTGACAATGTAAAGTTTCTTAGTGATGACAAATTTAATAGTTTCAGAAAAAAAAGAGTTGACAAAGATTGGTCGGCAGGAAGCACCACAAAGGAAGAAAATGTATCCCATGAAAAACTTAGACCAGGCTGTTCCAAATCCACGAGTTTGAGTCTGAGTAAATGCGAGTACTCAGCAGTAATGCTCGGAGTAGGTTGGAGAGGGACTGGGGGGGATAGCCAATGCGTCACTGGACGAAGGTCATAGTACAAGTCCATGCACTTCCAGCCAGTCACGTTAAACTAGAAGCTTCCTTCCTTGATGTATCCCTCGCTAAGTGACGGCAGCCCTCCACAGCAGGGCTGTATTGCATGTTGCAGGTTTACTCACGTAAGGCCGCGAGTACTCCGCTGCTCACGAGCGAGTTGTTCGGCTGGAACAGCCTGGCTTAGACCAATGTGACTTTGGTCGTTTGTTTAACTGGGGGTGGTGTATCGATGGGGTGTAGCATTGAAGTTATCTACCCCTGCATTGAAGGGAACAAGGACTGCTTTATGACGTAGTGACTAGCATTCTTGGTTGTCACATTGACGTCCAGATTCAATTTCCGACTCTGCCAAGATATATTAAAATCAAGTATGAGGTTTGTAACAGGTTACACTCAGCTTTGTGGGGCATAACTGAGGAGAAGTGAGTTCGATTCCCTACTACGTCATTCTGGTAGTGGTTTTCCATGATTTTACATTTCTTCCCCAGGCAAATACCGGAACTTAAAGCCATGATGTCCAAACACCTAAGCGAATCTACAATAAAGAAAATTCCGTAGTTATTCGGAACACGAGATGGAAGCCTCCAAACTTGCATAGCTTGTGGCACATTCTCACTGTGGCGTACATGGATGTGGTGAAGTCTTTATTTTATGTTCTTGGGTTGTGCCTCAATTCTCTTTCACCTGTTCCATTCTATCTCACCATTCACTCACGGAAGAAAGAATCTTATGGATTATCATTTCTTTTTCAGATAAAAATGATATAATAATAATAATATCGTATGGCCTCAGGTGCCGGGTGCAAGCGTTCTTATTTGAGCGCAAGGGCAGCTTGCATGACGAGTTTAGTCGTTCCTTGAAACGCTATGAAAGTCATAGAGGTTAAATATATAAGCTTCTTGACACTATAGCGCTTTCTAGTAGAGAAAGGAGGAACGTTTGTGTTGGCGGAAAATCCCGAGATTAATTTTGCCATTATGAATACGGCCTACTGAATTCAAATGTGTTCTTTAACAAGCCAACAACGTATGACATGCATGCCGTGATTTTTTTCGTCTTTCAATAATCACTTACCACGGCCAGGAGCGAACCTGCAAACTTGGGGTTTGCCTTCCGACACGATAACCACTCACCCACCGTGGTAAGCATTATAGTACATTATGCAACGAGCCTATAATGGCCATAATTAAGACACGAGTATTTTTATAAAACGAGGTATGCGAGTTTTATAATTTCCATACGAGTGTCTTAATTACCATACGACTGTTTATGTTCAACGATAATTATAACTTTATTATATGTTTTAACATAAATATTCATAAATATCTGTTCAGTCACTAGAATGTTGTGATCGGGTGCTGCGGTAGGTAGTATATCTCTGTTTCCTAAGGTCTCTGGACAACCGACGCATGCGCTCTGTGTGCTTCAATGCCATATGTTCAGATTGTGCTCCAGTATTCAGTAAAACTGTCACCGAAGTCGTTTCAAAACCACGCACTGTGTAGAAATTGATTTTGGGGATATTAAGGTACAGTGCCATTTCTTGTCTCAGTTTATTTACGGGAACATATGGACGGTGCAATTTCGGTAATTTATATAATGTTGGATTTTGAACGCATGCGTGAAGGTATCCTTATCTAATTGGTCACACAACTGTTGCTTGAGCTCTGATTGGTGGGAGAAACTGTTTCATAATGAAAAATAGTGTTATAATGAGCCTCATTATGATACAGTTTTCTGACACATAATAGTTAGGGTCGACCATAAATAATATAGCCTAGTGGTATTGGTTCGTGAAGACTGTTTTAAATATTCTTCTTTCCGCAACATGCATCTCACCTTCCATCGGAAATCATATATACGCGTAATCTGGAATTTAGAAAGTAAATATCTAAGGCTGAAAGAGTACCGTAAGTTTCTGTAGATGATCAGATGATGTTTTGGTATCTCTGAACACCACCTAGCTCATATTCCAAAATATGTAACCGATACAGTTGCTTTGAGAGCCACACCAGTTTCTTATTCGCTGAGAATGGCTTTCGCATAAACCTAGGTGAGAGGTCCCATTAGGCTTTTTTCTCGGACCCCCTAATGCGATCGTTATGTAAGCACGGACCCCCTGCTCCAAAATCTTGTAAGTCAAGACTTAAAATATTTAAATTCCTAATGGGAACCTCTGTAACTAGGAAAGAAGACATTCTTCATATATTTCGTCATGGCATAAAACACGTAGAAAAACCAACATTAACGTCTATTTTGATATGTCGGTACTCCCATCCAACTGTAGAGCAAACATGTCACACATTTGAAAATTTGCGAACAACGTCTCTTCAATATTGCTTGATATATCTGTAATTCACTTTTGCACAGTATTGTTCGACAGCGGGATGGTACTTATAAGATTTGCGGCAGCATCGCCCAGCATTCTCTTGCACAAAATAATTGCTGAAGGTAGAATGAGCTCTTCAGCAATGGTATGATTTTTGGCACGTTTTGCGACAAGCAGAGATACTGTACTTCGTAGGATTCAATCGTTGTATTTTCATTCACATTTGCACCAGACTGTTTGCTAATTACTTTCTGGCATGATTTCAGTTTAGCTAACTTTATTTTGAAGAATTCAATGGATTAACCATTGTGCTCCGAGTGTTCAGAATCCGGAGGTTTGCAGGTTTCATACTTCCGTTGGCAAGGGTTTCAAAGCATATCACACATTAAGGCTTAGGACAATCTTCAGGACCACAATACTTAAAGCCAATTTCGAAATATTTTATGTCATATTTCCTACTTCTCGCAGTAGGCTTACTCTTTGAATGGCTAGGCTCAAGAGAAGCAGTAGGCGGCCCATTCGCTTCTTTATTTATTAACACATATTCCTCTTCGTCACTGTCTGTAGCAGTGGGCCTACTTCGTTCTAAAGATCCACTCTTCAACCAACGATCCATATTCAATGAACTTATAACAATTAATACAATCACAAGTTTCAACTTTCAAAACTCATTTAAATATGTAGACACACACAATGGAAAATGGCTGCGGAGCAGAACACATACATAAAGGAGCAGAACGCTCTCTAGCGGGAAACTTGACATGCTCAAATTACGCTGCGCCACATGAGTGCGCCACTTATGCTGTGGATGGCAACGAATAATGTTTATTTTAAGGAATATTTTGTACTTTCTCAGTTTTCCATTTTCATTATGCTGTTATTTCTTGACGACTCTTCGCGGACCCCCTGGCCAACCGTTGCGGATCCCCGGGGGCCCGCGGTCCACCTAATGGGAACCTCTGACCTAGGTGATTCTGAATACAAGTTTCATGTGGCTGAAGTTTCAAAACTTCTGTTCTGTTTGAGCGAGTAAATTACACCATCTGCTGTTACATGCATTGTACTGAGTTGCAAGCAGTCTCTGAATCGCTGGTGCAGGTGAGTAATTTCCACTCAGAGCGTGTCTGTGTTGTAAGCGATTCAATCACTATCTCGAACACTCTGGTGTTATAGATGAAGCCATCCTGCTCATATTGAATGCTCTACTCTACTTTAGGCTGACAACTTTAGACCCTACTTGCTCGTGACAATAACAATTACTCTAAAGACATTTGGTAAGAAATACTGGACCATCCCCATTAAGGTCCAGATCTTACCAGATTTGAATATGGACCGCAATCCTTGAACGCATTCGACCTCCATCTGACAAAGAAACAGTTTTTTTTTGTTCCAGTGGCTTTTTCAGCTTAGTGAAACAGTACAATAAACGGCGCAATGATCACTCAAATAATGGTATATTGGCTTTCACGGCCGGTGAATTAAAACTCAGCAATTCTTCTAGGTTTGTGCCGTGTCTTGTGTGGGGTTTCGCCTAGGACACCAAGCTAGGCTCATCGGCGGGCTCTTGGTGTCCCCGCCTGGACCCCCACAGGAGTGACGAACTGCGCGCCACCTCCCTTTATATAAGGTGCAACTGCACCACTTGACTACGAGAAGTAAAACCTCAAACAGCCTTAACCTCCCTATGAAGGCTTCCAAAAAGATGGTATATTGGCTTTCACGGCCGGTGAATTAAAACTCAGCAATTCTTCTAGGTTTGTGCCGTGTCTTGTGTGGGGTTTCGCCTAGGACACCAAGCTAAGCTCATCGGCGGGCTCTTGGTGTCCCCGCCCGGACCCCCACAGGAGTGACGAACTGCGCGCCACCTCCCTTTATATAAGGTGCAACTGCACCACTTGACTACGAGAAGTAAAACCTCAAGCAGCCTTAACCTCCCTATGAAGGCTTCCAAAAAGATGGTATATTGGCTTTCACGGCCGGTGAATTAAAACTCAGCAATTCTTCTAGGTTTGTGCCGTGTCTTGTGTGGGGTTTCGCCTAGGACACCAAGCTAGGCTCATCGGCGGGCTCTTGGTGTCCCCGCCCGGACCCCCACAGGAGTGACGAACTGCGCGCCACCTCCCTTTATATAAGGTGCAACTGCACCACTTGACTACGAGAAGTAAAACCTCAAGCAGCCTTAACCTCCCTATGAAGGCTTCCAAAAAGATGGTATATTGGCTTTCACGGCCGGTGAATTAAAACTCAGCAATTCTTCTAGGTTTGTGCCGTGTCTTGTGTGGGGTTTCGCCTAGGACACCAAGCTAGGCTCATCGGCGGGCTCTTGGTGTCCCCGCCCGGACCCCCACAGGAGTGACGAACTGCGCGCCACCTCCCTTTATATAAGGTGCAACTGCACCACTTGACTACGAGAAGTAAAACCTCAAGCAGCCTTAACCTCCCTATGAAGGCTTCCAAAAAGATGGTATATTGGCTTTCACGGCCGGTGAATTAAAACTCAGCAATTCTTCTAGGTTTGTGCCGTGTCTTGTGTGGGGTTTCGCCTAGGACACCAAGCTAGGCTCATCGGCGGGCTCTTGGTGTCCCCGCCCGGACCCCCACAGGAGTGACGAACTGCGCGCCACCTCCCTTTATATAAGGTGCAACTGCACCACTTGACTACGAGAAGTAAAACCTCAAGCAGCCTTAACCTCCCTATGAAGGCTTCCAAAAAGATGGTATATTGGCTTTCACGGCCGGTGAATTAAAACTCAGCAATTCTTCTAGGTTTGTGCCGTGTCTTGTGTGGGGTTTCGCCTAGGACACCAAGCTAGGCTCATCGGCGGGCTCTTGGTGTCCCCGCCCGGACCCCCACAGGAGTGACGAACTGCGCGCCACCTCCCTTTATATAAGGTGCAACTGCACCACTTGACTACGAGAAGTAAAACCTCAAGCAGCCTTAACCTCCCTATGAAGGCTTCCAAAAAGATGGTATATTGGCTTTCACGGCCGGTGAATTAAAACTCAGCAATTCTTCTAGGTTTGTGCCGTGTCTTGTGTGGGGTTTCGCCTAGGACACCAAGCTAGGCTCATCGGCGGGCTCTTGGTGTCCCCGCCCGGACCCCCACAGGAGTGACGAACTGCGCGCCACCTCCCTTTATATAAGGTGCAACTGCACCACTTGACTACGAGAAGTAAAACCTCAAGCAGCCTTAACCTCCCTATGAAGGCTTCCAAAAAGATGGTATATTGGCTTTCACGGCCGGTGAATTAAAACTCAGCAATTCTTCTAGGTTTGTGCCGTGTCTTGTGTGGGGTTTCGCCTAGGACACCAAGCTAGGCTCATCGGCGGGCTCTTGGTGTCCCCGCCCGGACCCCCACAGGAGTGACGAACTGCGCGCCACCTCCCTTTATATAAGGTGCAACTGCACCACTTGACTACGAGAAGTAAAACCTCAAGCAGCCTTAACCTCCCTATGAAGGCTTCCAAAAAGATGGTATATTGGCTTTCACGGCCGGTGAATTAAAACTCAGCAATTCTTCTAGGTTTGTGCCGTGTCTTGTGTGGGGTTTCGCCTAGGACACCAAGCTAGGCTCATCGGCGGGCTCTTGGTGTCCCCGCCCGGACCCCCACAGGAGTGACGAACTGCGCGCCACCTCCCTTTATATAAGGTGCAACTGCACCACTTGACTACGAGAAGTAAAACCTCAAGCAGCCTTATCCTCCCTATGAAGGCTTCCAAAAAGATGGTATATTGGCTTTCACGGCCGGTGAATTAAAACTCAGCAATTCTTCTAGGTTTGTGCCGTGTCTTGTGTGGGGTTTCGCCTAGGACACCAAGCTAGGCTCATCGGCGGGCTCTTGGTGTCCCCGCCCGGACCCCCACAGGAGTGACGAACTGCGCGCCACCTCCCTTTATATAAGGTGCAACTGCACCACTTGACTACGAGAAGTAAAACCTCAAGCAGCCTTAACCTCCCTATGAAGGCTTCCAAAAAGATGGTATATTGGCTTTCACGGCCGGTGAATTAAAACTCAGCAATTCTTCTAGGTTTGTGCCGTGTCTTGTGTGGGGTTTCGCCTAGGACACCAAGCTAGGCTCATCGGCGGGCTCTTGGTGTCCCCGCCCGGACCCCCACAGGAGTGACGAACTGCGCGCCACCTCCCTTTATATAAGGTGCAACTGCACCACTTGACTACGAGAAGTAAAACCTCAAGCAGCCTTAACCTCCCTATGAAGGCTTCCAAAAAGATGGTATATTGGCTTTCACGGCCGGTGAATTAAAACTCAGCAATTCTTCTAGGTTTGTGCCGTGTCTTGTGTGGGGTTTCGCCTAGGACACCAAGCTAGGCTCATCGGCGGGCTCTTGGTGTCCCCGCCCGGACCCCCACAGGAGTGACGAACTGCGCGCCACCTCCCTTTATATAAGGTGCAACTGCACCACTTGACTACGAGAAGTAAAACCTCAAGCAGCCTTAACCTCCCTATGAAGGCTTCCAAAAAGATGGTATATTGGCTTTCACGGCCGGTGAATTAAAACTCAGCAATTCTTCTAGGTTTGTGCCGTGTCTTGTGTGGGGTTTCGCCTAGGACACCAAGCTAGGCTCATCGGCGGGCTCTTGGTGTCCCCGCCCGGACCCCCACAGGAGTGACGAACTGCGCGCCACCTCCCTTTATATAAGGTGCAACTGCACCACTTGACTACGAGAAGTAAAACCTCAAGCAGCCTTAACCTCCCTATGAAGGCTTCCAAAAAGATGGTATATTGGCTTTCACGGCCGGTGAATTAAAACTCAGCAATTCTTCTAGGTTTGTGCCGTGTCTTGTGTGGGGTTTCGCCTAGGACACCAAGCTAGGCTCATCGGCGGGCTCTTGGTGTCCCCGCCCGGACCCCCACAGGAGTGACGAACTGCGCGCCACCTCCCTTTATATAAGGTGCAACTGCACCACTTGACTACGAGAAGTAAAACCTCAAGCAGCCTTAACCTCCCTATGAAGGCTTCCAAAAAGATGGTATATTGGCTTTCACGGCCGGTGAATTAAAACTCAGCAATTCTTCTAGGTTTGTGCCGTGTCTTGTGTGGGGTTTCGCCTAGGACACCAAGCTAGGCTCATCGGCGGGCTCTTGGTGTCCCCGCCCGGACCCCCACAGGAGTGACGAACTGCGCGCCACCTCCCTTTATATAAGGTGCAACTGCACCACTTGACTACGAGAAGTAAAACCTCAAGCAGCCTTAACCTCCCTATGAAGGCTTCCAAAAAGATGGTATATTGGCTTTCACGGCCGGTGAATTAAAACTCAGCAATTCTTCTAGGTTTGTGCCGTGTCTTGTGTGGGGTTTCGCCTAGGACACCAAGCTAGGCTCATCGGCGGGCTCTTGGTGTCCCCGCCCGGACCCCCACAGGAGTGACGAACTGCGCGCCACCTCCCTTTATATAAGGTGCAACTGCACCACTTGACTACGAGAAGTAAAACCTCAAGCAGCCTTAACCTCCCTATGAAGGCTTCCAAAAAGATGGTATATTGGCTTTCACGGCCGGTGAATTAAAACTCAGCAATTCTTCTAGGTTTGTGCCGTGTCTTGTGTGGGGTTTCGCCTAGGACACCAAGCTAGGCTCATCGGCGGGCTCTTGGTGTCCCCGCCCGGACCCCCACAGGAGTGACGAACTGCGCGCCACCTCCCTTTATATAAGGTGCAACTGCACCACTTGACTACGAGAAGTAAAACCTCAAGCAGCCTTAACCTCCCTATGAAGGCTTCCAAGAAGATGGTATATTGGCTTTCACGGCCGGTGAATTAAAACTCAGCAATTCTTCTAGGTTTGTGCCGTGTCTTGTGTGGGGTTTCGCCTAGGACACCAAGCTAGGCTCATCGGCGGGCTCTTGGTGTCCCCGCCCGGACCCCCACAGGAGTGACGAACTGCGCGCCACCTCCCTTTATATAAGGTGCAACTGCACCACTTGACTACGAGAAGTAAAACCTCAAGCAGCCTTAACCTCCCTATGAAGGCTTCCAAAAAGATGGTATATTGGCTTTCACGGCCGGTGAATTAAAACTCAGCAATTCTTCTAGGTTTGTGCCGTGTCTTGTGTGGGGTTTCGCCTAGGACACCAAGCTAGGCTCATCGGCGGGCTCTTGGTGTCCCCGCCCGGACCCCCACAGGAGTGACGAACTGCGCGCCACCTCCCTTTATATAAGGTGCAACTGCACCACTTGACTACGAGAAGTAAAACCTCAAGCAGCCTTAACCTCCCTATGAAGGCTTCCAAAAAGATGGTATATTAGCTTTCACGGCCGGTGAATTAAAACTCAGCAATTCTTCTAGGTTTGTGCCGTGTCTTGTGTGGGGTTTCGCCTAGGACACCAAGCTAGGTTCATCGGCGGGCCCTTGGTGTCCCCGCCCGGACCCCCACAGGAGTGACGAACTGCGCGCCACCTCCCTTTATATAAGGTGCAACTGCACCACTTGACTACGAGAAGTAAAACCTCAAGCAGCCTTAACCTCCCTATGAAGGCTTCCAAAAAGATGGTATATTGGCTTTCACGGCCGGTGAATTAAAACTCAGCAATTCTTCTAGGTTTGTGCCGTGTCTTGTGTGGGGTTTCGCCTAGGACACCAAGCTAGGCTCATCGGCGGGCTCTTGGTGTCCCCGCCCGGACCCCCACAGGAGTGACGAACTGCGCGCCACCTCCCTTTATATAAGGTGCAACTGCACCACTTGACTACGAGAAGTAAAACCTCAAGCAGCCTTAACCTCCCTATGAAGGCTTCCAAAAAGATGGTATATAGGCTTTCACGGCCGGTGAATTAAAACTCAGCAATTCTTCTAGGTTTGTGCCGTGTCTTGTGTGGGGTTTCGCCTAGGACACCAAGCTAGGCTCATCGGCGGGCTCTTGGTGTCCCCGCCCGGACCCCCACAGGAGTGACGAACTGCGCGCCACCTCCCTTTATATAAGGTGCAACTGCACCACTTGACTACGAGAAGTAAAACCTCAAGCAGCCTTAACCTCCCTATGAAGGCTTCCAAAAAGATGGTATATTGGCTTTCACGGCCGGTGAATTAAAACTCAGCAATTCTTCTAGGTTTGTGCCGTGTCTTGTGTGGGGTTTCGCCTAGGACACCAAGCTAGGCTCATCGGCGGGCTCTTGGTGTCCCCGCCCGGACCCCCACAGGAGTGACGAACTGCGCGCCACCTCCCTTTATATAAGGTGCAACTGCACCACTTGACTACGAGAAGTAAAACCTCAAGCAGCCTTAACCTCCCTATGAAGGCTTTCAAAAAGATGGTATATTGGCTTTCACGGCCGGTGAATTAAAACTCAGCAATTCTTCTAGGTTTGTGCCGTGTCTTGTGTGGGGTTTCGCCTAGGACACCAAGCTAGGCTCATCGGCGGGCTCTTGGTGTCCCCGCCCGGACCCCCACAGGAGTGACGAACTGCGCGCCACCTCCCTTTATTATTATTATTTATTGTTTGACATCATTATCACGGCCAATAGGCTACCGGCTACATTTTATGTCACGGCCTGGTTTGGCCTTAGCAAGGAACCATCTGTACTGAGGTACACTGTTCATATTACTGTTCATCCATTGTAACGTTTCCTTTTACTTGGGGTGAAAATTACCTTAAGTCTGTTTTAATTAGTTGACTTACAGCTGTTTTCAGATTCAAGCTGAAATAATGATTTAAGAGTTGGGCGCCAAGGCAACAACATTCGAATGAAACCTGATCATAAATACGACTTTTAGCTCCGGTAGAACGCCTTTGATAAACTTGACACTCAGGCCTTGGTATGACTCCGTCATTAACCCAGATACCATTAGCTTATGGAGAAGGATGTTTCTTTTTTCATCTATTGCTAACTATAAAGGAACATAAAGATGATGATGATGATGATGATGATAATTGTTGTTTTAAGGGGCCTAACATCTAGTTTATTGGTCTCAGGAACATAAAGATTTCATATTCTTTGAAATGAATTTAATGAATGCCTGTGAAGCATGAAATATATATGTATGTGGGGCTTGCCCTTTTTCACTAGGCCTTCCATACTTCGTGTACGATTTATGGTAAATAAATAATAATAATAATAATAATCTAATCAGAACAAAAGGAAGTGGATTAACAAAATATACGAGATAGAGATACAGTTTACGTAGTTTTTAAAACAAAGAGAGTTTGCGTTCTATTCATCATTCCGCTCACCCGTGTTGAATCTGCTTCCAGTTGGAATCTCCCGCCATGAGAGATCGATGTAGCCTCTTGTAGACGGTCATCTTCTTCGTTAGACGGCGTTGCGTATTGTAATTCAAAGTTAATTCTGAGAACTGTTTGTTCCTCAGAATATCTGGTTGTGGTGGAGCTAATTCCGAAAGCCACACTTATAATGCTTACCTATTCACAACCAACATTATGATGTACATGACGTGAGTTTGTCAGTAATACATTTCCAGAGTTGCTACAGAGTGTTCGGGTTCCTAGGAACCGAAATACTAGTTGAGTTCCTCGGAACAGAAATTATCGTTGGGTTCAACACCCGTGCCAGGCTATTTATGAATCCGACCTGTCTCCCCCTCTTCAGCCGCGGTAGGGTCACAGTCCTTATCACCTATCAGAGCGCGACCGTACGCCCCTCCACGCTTCTGGTTTTGGAGTCCTCTCTTGCTACCGGGCAATACTCTCACGAGATCGCCTACTGTCCGTCTTCTTGCTGAGTTCAAATTATCATGGGGACGCCACGCTTAAATTTTTCCGTTTCTGTCCAACTCTACGTTGTCCAACCGTACTTGAGTCTTGGAGAAGTTCACTCGTTGCACAATGTGTTTACATCATCGCAGGCTATTAAGGGAATAGTTATATTTACCAATGTTGCAAATCTCTCATCATATCCTAACTTTAGGAAATATATATTGCACCTCCATATTTTATTAGCTTTAATGGTGCTCGGTATGTCGAATAATCCAACTGATAGCGTTTTCTATGAAATAGATTTTCTATGAAATAGAAAACCTATCTCTTTAATTTAAAAATAATACTCCAATATAAATAAAAAGATATCGTTAATAATAATAATAACCCTAAACAAAACATATACCCTTGGCTAATTATTTGCCAATTGAAATTCTAATTAAATTGATTATGTGATATTCTGACCTTATATCAGTGGCGTAATCCTCCTTATAAAACAGGTTACACCATGCCATGCCCGCACTCTTCAGGAGTCTCCTTCATTTATAGGATGAACTAAATTTCCACCTGAATCATCGAGCCTTGCTGAGTGTTCGACCAGGGTATTTTCACCAAATAATTTCCTGACAATATGGCAGGTGTTAAACAGAACTGCCTTCTGTAGTTCAATATACAGTATATCTGTGGATGCAGATTCAATATTGACGGACTACTGTTATTATTATTATTATACCGGGTGAGTTAGCCGTGGTGGTTACGGCATGACTAATGGCAGTCGCTCACATCCGGGAGGCGAGGAGGTTCGAATCCCCCCGCCGGCAACCTTGAAGATGATCTTCTGTGGTTTCCCATCTTCCTTCCAGGCAAATGCCGGGGTTGGTACCTCACTATAGGCCACAGCCGCTACCTTCCAACTCCTCGCCCTTCCCTTCCAACTTTTCTCCCCAACGGTACTTGTAGCTCACCCATTGGGTGTCCGTCTCGAAGCAGCTACAAAACTGGCGAGCCGAACATGTCCTCAGACACTCCCGGCACTAAAAGCCATACGCTAAAAAAAAAAAAATTATTGTTACTTACTTACTCACTTACTTACTTACTTACTTACTTACTTACTCACTTACTTACTTACTCACTCACTTACTTACTTACTTACGTATTGCTTGGCGCTACAGCCCATGTAGGGCCTTGGCCTCCTGGACAATCTTCGCCCACTCCTCTCGGATATTGAATCCGTCCGGCTTTCTTTGTCCTTTGGTTCCGTAACAATTGCTTCTTTTACGGGGTAGGGTTGTTAGCCCCACGCCCAAACCCCTACCTGGAGGACCAGGGTACTGCTCTTAGTCTGGCTCATCACTTTAGATCTGTCCAGCTTGGGTGGTCCTACCAGAAGACTAAGCTACCGCTGGCATAGCTCTAAAGATCATTCGAGCTCGCAACCCTCCAATGCTCACTCAGCAAAACCAGATTGCCTTCTTCACAGTGCCAGTACCGATGGGAAGTATTACAGTGAAACCCCTCATATCCGAACCCCGGAAATCCGAAATCCCGGGTAATCCGAACTAGGATCTTTCGAGAATTTGAAGTTTGAAAAAATATTTAGTCATAAAACAATCATATACTCTGCATTACGACCGCATTCTACATAATTAGTTGAAACATTAACAAGAAGTGCAGTTAGCATAGTGTAAAAGTGCCTACAAAGACTACTTATCCCATCCAGGATTGAGAAACGGAAACGTTGGTTATTATTATTCCGTAGGTAATCACATTGCTAAATAAATTAAATTGCAATAGAAACACACAAAATATCACTTAATCTTTCACTTGAAAACAGTTATTTTCAATATTGTAGAAGTGACGAAAACCTCCCCGCGGAGGCAATTGTCGCACTAAGATGACATCGTTTGGCGTGGCCGCTGCGTGTTGTTCTACGAAGCGCAATGCGATGTCAACAGCAGATGCAGCTTCAGTTTAAGTCACATTGTCTGCCGAAATTTCTTCTTCCTCATTAGCTACATTGCCGTCCTGTTGATTTTGGATCAGACTCACCATTTCATGTTCGTTGTTTGCGCCAAACCAGCCTGCCTCGCTCAATGTAGGCTACAGTCCTATACCGTAACGAGGGCTGGTCATTATATATCTTTCGGCTAATCCGAACAAATTCAAATCCGAACAGGCTACAGCCCCAATTAGTTCGGATTTGAGGGGTTATGCTGTATTATTGTTATTACATCAAAAATTGTTCAATAAACACAGACTTTCTGACCTTCGGAAAAACGTCGAAGGGCTTGCACAAGAAGCATTGCTGCTATTCAATCAATCTCAAGAATCTCTTATCCAGTATTGCTGTCTTCTGTATTTTCAGATGGATGTTGAATGGTGATTCAATTTGAGTAGAGCTGTTTTTGTGTTACTCCCGTGGCTGTGATGACAGTGACTGTTTGTTTTATTAATTCAAATGATCTTGTTGACTTCATCGTTATGCTTTTGTCTACCGTTATGCGTTACGGTTATGGCGTGTATGACGTCATCATGTTGTTGAGTGCATATGCACCGAATCTGAGTTTACTCCTGGGGTCTGGCGTTATGCGATACGGAGACGGCGAGTGCGTGACGTCATGTAGCAGAGTGCACCTCCCGTTCTCCGTTCCCCGGGCGGGAAGCCTAAGAAATGGGTAATGGAGTCTGTTGAAAGAGTCCTGGGGCTTCTGGCGAAGCGAGAAGCCCTCCTGAGCATGCGTCATTTGAAATTATATAAAGTCTAGTCTCACAGACTGACTGTAACATTTTTCCAAAGGCGTTTTATTTCTGTTTCCGAGTCCGGATATTTGCTGCATTTTTCGTGTGTCTTAGTTCTGATGTTGTGGGAGTTTGGTCCTGCGTTGTCCGTGAGCCATGTGTTCCTGTGCCCCTTGTCTGTGATAACGAGATCCGGTTTATTGGCTATTGTCTTGTTGGTGATAACAGAGGAATTTCAATGTATTTTCAATGTGTAATTTTCTACTATGACTAAAGTTTGAATTATGGGTCTGGATCTATTGGTAGTTGACACTGCTTGCAAAGTTCCTGTAGATAATCTTAGCTCCATTGTCATGTCCGTACGTAGTGGGTTTGCGCAAGTACTGGGCATGCTGTTAGCAGGGTCGATCGAGGGTTTCAGTTTTGTTTTGGTTTGAATCTGCTGATTTGTCTTTGATGATGACGATGATGATTATTACTATTATTAATAATTTTAATATTAACCCTTTAAAGGGTTAACATTTATTTTGTATCGACAAAGGCGGACATACAAAGAATGTTCTTGTGAATAAACTACGTTACTGAAATAAATTGAAAGAAAATATCCTTCGAAATTACCGTAACACACTGTAAATTTATTTTGTTGTTTTGTTGGGGTTTTATGTATGGACTTGGATAGGGTGATCATTTCAACCCCTTATACTGTACTTGGATATGTGTAGAATGTATCTGATAACCTGTGTGGATGGTGTGTGTATCTGTAATTGAGGCGATGATTGGAAAGAAGGCGGATGTGGCCTGAAGTTAGGAACCATTCCTGCATTTGCCTGGAATAGAAGTGGGGAAATTACGGAACACCACGACTAGGAATCCAACCCATCTCTTATCATTGTTGCTACATGGGGTTGAATGTGCCCCTTTACAAGCTTCAGACCAGAATTTGATTTCATGGCAGAGCCAGGAATCGAACCTGAACTTTTGGGGTTAAAACCTAGAATGTTAACCATTACACCATGAGATAATCGTGTAAAACTCTTCGTAATTTGTCAATACGGTATGCTTTATTTGACAACCTTTATATCCAAAGCAACTCTGAATCAGGGAAGCATGCTAAATAAGCTACTTATAAACAATCGCTAATTGTTCCTTAGTGTTTGATAAATTTGAATAAGGGTGTATGTAATGAGAAGAACGAAGATCCAGTTATACATACATATTCTTCTGGGAGTGTGATGATTCGAACATAATGAACTAGGATATTAACCACCCCCAACGGACTTGGTAGAGTAGAAAGTAAATTTTAATCAGTGGCTGATAATATTGATAGCGATGATGAATGGTATTGTAAAGTCCACTAACGAAAGTCCCGCTCCACGTGTTATGAATTTATTGAGTTAATAATTGTGGGGCTGGCGATGAAATTTTCATCATGCATCCCACGAGGGTCATATTTTACGTGATATATGACAGATTCAAAGGCCGATAGGTCACCATGACGGTCTAATATACTGCACTATATTCATAAGTTTTAATTGCTCTTTGTACGCGATAACGCTGGTTGTAATGCAGACTTGATTACTGTTTATCTTTAGGAAACTCAAAGCAAGTAGAGTGACATGAGATTGCCTTGCGGACATGTTTACAGAACCTCCCAGAGAGACAGCCCTTAATATTGCTTCTACGGGTGTGAGACGTAGAAGGTGAAAAGAGAGATTACACGGAAGGTACAGATTTTCATAAATAGATGTTTGAGAAGTATACTGAGGTGTGGTGGCCAAAGCTTATGTCCAATGAAGATTTCTGGCAGAAAATCCAACAACGGAAGGCAGAGGTGGTTATAAAGGAGAGGAAATGGAGATGTATTGGTCATACACTCACAAGAGGTCCACAGCACATCCGAAAGCAGGTACTGGACTGGAACTCACAAGGAAAAAGGCGAAGTGGGAGACCAAGAACTACCTGGAGAAGAACCATTGAATCTGAGGTGACAACCGTGAGGAGGTCCTGGACAAACATCAAGGAAATAGCAGCGAACAGGGTCAGATGGAGAACTCTAGTGTGTGCCCTATGCTCCACATCAGAGTAACAGAAATTAAGTCAAGTAGGTCATACATCATAACAAGAAAAATTATACCAAACAATGTATACTTTACATATTGTCTCCAATTAACACCATGATAAATGAAACACAAAAGTCATGGACTGTAATCATCATACTAATATATAAAAATGAGATGGTGTGTGTCTGTCTTTCTGTCTGTCTGTCTGTCTGTTACCTAATAACGCAAGAACCACTGGTCCGATGTAAATGAAATTTTGCATGGATGTAGCTGAAATACCAGGTTTACATATAGGATACTTTTAATTTCGATATTTGGCACTATTAAGAAATGGCGACCATTTTAGTGACGTCACTACACCCTTTGGTTTCAAAATTTCATATTTCCATATCAAATAAAAAGAGAACGGTAGGAAATAGCAAACTTTTGATGGTATACACGAGCTTTAGCATTTAATTTTCTATCCAAAAGGTTCTTATCACTTTTCGTGTATCTCCGACGGTTAGCGAGTATAACCTAAATTTGTGCAATAAAACACGGTCAATACCGAGCGGTGCAGTATATCTCTATATACATAAATAGAAAATTTGTCGGTTTTTTTCTGAATTTCTACGGAAATTTGAGTTATTTACAAGTTTCAGACTGTTTTATGATAGATGCGCGCGAAATAATGTTTTGGTCTGTCTGTCTGTTTGTTTGATTGTCTGTGGACAAATTTGTTCCCTTATAACTCGAGAACGGCTGGGTGTATCAACGTAAAATTTGGTACAGATATCCATCAGAGGCACGACACTAATCATTGATGTAACCCTTCTCCGTACCTCTCATAAAAGGGGGCCTATCCCCTTAAAATGCATGCTGAAATAGGAGTAGAAGGACGAGACAAAAATAATTTTCATCCCCTCGATGTGAGAGACAAAACTCGGGGGCCCTGAAGGGTCCCTGAAATCCACATTTTAAGGCCCTAAAACCAACCGTTTTTGAGATATTCCCAGAAAACTAATTTCATTTAATAAACTAATGAACGAATACAAGCCGGTAACCATGGCAACAGATTCTCAGAGGTCCATCTATTGCTGTAAGACGCAATGCAATTCCATTAATTACATTGGTGTGAAAGTTTGCAAACGGCTAGAAGTTTATCACGGAACCAAATTAAGCTGTAGAATTCATCAATACGTATAATGCGCTTAAGGGGGTCAAGGGGTACAGTAGAATTTTTTCACGCGATTTACACCTCCGGGTGTGGTACGGCAGGTCTATTATATTTCTATCCCTATATTATATTATTATTATTATTATATTATGGCGTACAACGAGGAGACAAAGCCCCCTCGGTGCCAGAAACAAAACTTGGGGTCCCTAAAGGGTCCTCGAAAACTACATTATAAGGTCCTAAAACCAAAAGTATCAGAAATATTCCCAGAAAACTAATTTAATTTAACAAACTAATGAAGGAATGGACATCGCTAACCATGACAACATTATCTCAAAGGGTGGCATCCAACTTTCCATCTATTTCTGTAAGAAGTAATGTCACTCTATGTATTACATTTCTGTGAAAGTTTGCAAATGGCTATACGGTTATCACGGAACCAACGTAGACTGTATAATTCATCAATGCAATTAAGGGGGTCAAGGGGTAACCTAGATTTTTTTCATGCAATTTTCACGTGCGACATATAGTACAGAAGGACTATTATATCTCCAAACATTTGCAAAGTGAAATGCCATGCCCTGTGGTTCAGATTCCACGTAAAATGGAGGTCCCGTGGCTTATGATCTCGCGATTAATGGTCACGTAAAACTACAATCATCCTTTATATCTCCAAACAGCAACATTATTTTCAAAAATTCCTGAATTGAATCAGAATTTTTTGTGGCTTTTAGGAATTTGGGCCATTTGAGACTAAAGAACCTGAATTTTCATGCACCACAAGCCTTCATAATTTATGAAAGAGGTCTTCCTGTGTATGTGGACCTAACACAACGTAGAGGGTCATTTTTTTATGTGAGGTGTATTGCGTTTCGTCTACAAGTCTTTCAATTCTATTTCACGTCAAGAAGTACAAGTTAGGTGAATTTAGTTTGAGAGCAAATTTTAACTAATCTTTCTTTTGTCGACATACGGGTTCATCGTAAGGATGATTTTGTTTGATACTGTATGGCAGATATACCCATATTTGGATATCTGGGTGATATGTTGTAGACAATTGTCTGTCTGTCTTTCTGTGTATCTTTATGTACGCCTATAAATCGTGTTCGTAGGCGTGGTGCATCGTAAAATTAGGTATGGTAAACATGAGTCAATACACCAATCATTTATAAAACTCCTCACCGTACTTTTGAAACAGTAGAAGGGTGGATATATAGGGAAAAACTTCTCAAAATACATGCTAAAATAGGCGAAATATAAAAAATTATCCTAGAAGGACGATCAAAGCATATGCTGCGCTTCTCAATGTGAGACACAAAATTCGCGAGTCTATAAGGGGTCTCCGAAAACCACATTTTAAGGCCCTTAAATTAACAGTGTGTGTGGTATTCCCTGAAAACTAACTTCGTTCTGATAAACTTATGAAGGAATGAAAAACCGCTAACCATTGCAACAGTAGCTCAATTGATAATGTCTGGTGTTAATATATAACACCGTTCGAAGGACGGGTACTTCTGCTATACTAATATATAAAAATGAGATGGTGTGTGTCTGTCTTTCTGTCTGTCTGTGTGCTACTCAATAACGCAAGAACCACTGGTCCGATTTAAATGAAATTTTGCATGGATGTAGCTGATTTACCAGGTTTATATATAGGATACATTTTATTTCGATAATTTGCACTATTAAAAATGGCGACCATTTTAGTGACGTCACTACACACTATAATCAAAACTTCATATTTCCTTATCAAATAAAAAGAGAACGCTAAGAAATAGCAAACTTTTGACGGTACATAAGAGCTTCACTTTTCGTTTATCTCCAACGGTTAGCGAGTAAAACCCACATTTATGACGTCATTACACCCTTTGGTTTCAAAATTTGATATTTCCATTTCAAATAAAAAGAGAACGCTAAGAAATAGCAACCTTTTGATGGCATATATGAGCTTTAACATTCTATTTTCTATCCAAAAGGTCCTTAACACTTTTCGTGTATCTCCAACGGTTAGCGAGTAAATCCTAAATTTGTGGAATAAAACACGGTCAACACCGAGCCGTGCAGTATATCTCTACATATATAAATAGAAAATTTGTCTGTTTTTTTCTGAATTTCTACGGAAATTTGAGTTATTTACACGTTTCAGACTGTTTTATGATAGATGCGCGCGAAAATAATGTTTTGGTCTGTCTGTCTGTTTGTTTGTTTGATTGTGGACAATTTTGTTCCGTTATAAATCGAGAACGGCTGGGTGTATCAACGCAAAATTTGGTACAGATATCCATCAGAGGCACGACACTAATCATTGATGTATCTCTTCTCTGTACCTATCATAAAAGAGGGCATACCCCCTTAAAATACATGCTGAAATAGGAGTAGAAGGACGAGACAAAGCCCATTTTCAGCCCCTCAATGTGAGAGATAACATTCGGGGGCGCTAAAAACACATTTTAAGGTCCTACGTCCAACCGTTTTTGAGATATTCCCAGAAAACTAATTTAATTTAATAAACTACTGAACGAATGCAAGCCGATAACCATGGCAGCAGATTCTCCGAGGTCCATCTATTGCTGTAAGACGCAATGCAATTCCATTAATTACATTAGTGTGAAAGTTTGCAAACGGCTAGATGGTTATTATGGAACCAAATTAAGCTGTAAATTTCATCAATATGTAAAATCCGCTTAAGGGGGTCAAGGGGTAGTCTAGAATTTTTTCACGCGATTTACACCTGCGGGTGTGGTATGGCAGGTCTATTATATTCCTATCCCTATATTATATTATTATTAGTAGTATACCGGGTGAGTTAGCCGAGGTCGTTGCGGCATGACTGTTGGCAGTCGCTCACATCCGGGAGGCGAGGAGGTTTGAATCCCCCCGCCGGCAACCTTGAAGATGGTCTTATGTGGTTTCCCATCTTCCTTCCAGGCAAATGCCGGGCTTGGTCCTTAACTATAGGCCACAGCCGCTACCTTCCAACTCCTCGACCCTCCCTTCCAACTTTCCTCCCCAACGGTACTTGTAGCTCACCCATTGGGTGTCCGTCTCGAAGCAGCTGCAAAACTGGCGAGCCGAACATGTCCTCGGACACTCCCGGCACTAAAAGCCATACGCTAAAAAAAAAAAATTAGTAGTATTATATTATGGCGTACAACGACGAGACAAAGCCCCTCGGTGCCAGAAATAAAACTCTAGGGTCCTCGAAAACTACATTATGGGGCTCTTAAACCGACAGTTTCAAACATTCCCAGAAAACTAATTAAATTTAATTTAACAAACTAATGAAGGAATGCAAATCCTTGACCATGACAACATTATCTCAAGGGGTGGCATCCAACTTTCCATCTATTTCAGTAAGAAGCAATTTATTACATTTATAAAATTTCTGTGAAAGTAGCAAATATAAGGTTATCACGGAACCAACGTAGACTGTATAATTCACCAATGCAATTAAGGGGGACAAGGGGTAATCTAGGATTTTTTCATGCAATTTTCACGTGCGACATATAGTACACAAGGTCTATTATATCTCCAAACAACAACATTATTTTCAAAAATTCCTGAATTTAATCAGCATTTTTTGCGGCTTTTAGGAATTTGGGCCATTTGAGACTAAAGAACCTGAATTTTCATGCACCACAAGCTTTTATAATTTATGATAGAGGTCTTCCTGTGTATGGGGACCCAACACAACGTAGAGGGTCAGTTTTTATGTGACGTGTATTGCGTTTCATCTACAAGACTTTCAATTCTATTTCATGTCAGGAAGTACACGTTAGGTGAATTTAGTTTGAGAGCACATTTCAACTAATCTTTTTTCTTTTGTTTTTTATTGTCGACATACGGGTTCATCGTAAGGATGATTTTCTTTGATACTGTGTGGTAGATATACCCCTATTTGGATTTCTGGGTGATATGTTGTAGACAATAGAACTGTCTGTCTGTCTTTCTGTGTATCCTTATGTACGCCTATAACTCATGTTGGGATGCTTGGTGCATCGTAAAATTAGGTATGGTAAACATGAGTCAATACACCAATCATTTATAAAACTCTTCACCGTACTTTTCATACAGTAGAAGGGTGGATATAGGGAAAAACTTCTCAAAATACATGCTAAAATAGGCAAAATATAAAAATTATCCTAGAAGGACGACCAAAGCATATGTTGCACTTCTCCATGTGAGACAAAAAATTCGCGAGTCTATAAAGGATCTCCGAAAACCACATTATAAGGCCCTTAAATTAACAGTGTGTGTGATATTCCCAGAAAATTATCTTCGTTCTGATAAACTTATGAAAGAATTACAAGCCGCTAACCATTGCAACAATAGCTCAATTGATAATGTCTGGTGTGTCTCTAAAAGCAACAGTACTTAAAAGGGATGTAACACCAATAACATTGTTATTATTATTATTATAATGTCTGGTGTTAACACCGAACACCGTTCGAAGAACGGGTACTTCTGCTAGTGTTGAATAATCGTATTAAAATATATGATTGTATGTTTGATGTGGGCTTCGTTTGGCATCAGTTTTATTGAAATGGCGTATATAAATCAAATATACAAATTACTTTATGATAAAATGACAACCTTAAAACCATTAGGCTTTGATTGGCCACTTGACTCATGGGGCGGAAACACGGCCGGTCCTAGTTCCCTGTTGTTGTATGTGTGTGTTCGGGAGGTGTGCAAGTGGACCTTGTACAGAGAGCGGCAAAAATATCTGACGGTTTTTAAATCACAACAACACAAACATTTTAAATGATACAAACTATTTTATTACTTATAACAGCAAGGTGTACATGCCAATTAATGGATAACATGAAAGAACAATAGATTTTAACTTTTAAGATTTGAAGATAACGTCTTTCAAATTATGCCCATCTTTTGCCATGCGGCAAAAAGATCTAACGGTTTATGTCGTTGTACGGCTGAGCGAGTCGAAGATGACGCGTTCCATCTCGTAACACAATTTTGTTATGGGTGAGTAATTTTAGAGCTACAGGTTCAGCCTTAAAACGTACGTCGACAGGCCGTCCACGGTCAGCCAGGACACCAGAAAGTGTTGAGCGAGTGAGACAAGCTGTGGAAACCAGTCCACGGCGGCCGGCTCGTACACAAGCTACTGCTTTGCAAATGTCTGATCGAACAGTAAGACGAATATTGCGTTTCGATTTGCATTTTCATCCGTATAAAATGGTTATTGTCCAGCAGTTGAAGCCTAATACTATGCAAAGCTGCAGTGCAAGACTGGAAGAATGCTTGGCTAAAGATGGGCATCATTTGAAAGACGTTATCTTCAAATCTTAAAATTTAAAATCAATTGTTCTTTCATGTTTTCCATTAATTGACATGTACACCTTGCTGTTATAAGTAATAAAAGAGTTTGTATCATTTAAAATGTTTGTGTTGTTGTGATTTAAAAACCGTCAGATATTTTTGCCACTCCCTGTACCTGGCTGCCAGTCACATTCTCAGATTTCTAGGAGTATACACGCAATTACGTATTACCTGACCATGGAAACCTACACATTCCACTTATTTTTCTTGTGCCTCCATAGAAAGTTAAAAAATTCCTCTCGGCACGCCGGAAGGCGGAGGTAGATTTCACCGGGCAAACTAGGGGATAGGCTATAATAGGCAAAATATGCAGGTTTTCGTAGGAGGATCAGACCTCATTTATTGCGAGAAAGTATTTTACAATTGGAGGTTAGTTAACATTTTTTCGTCTTTCTATGCATACTTTTAACATTTTACTGTCTTATGGGGATGGTAACCTTCTTGTCATTTGGGGTTAATTTTTATACTTGTGATCACACTGTCCTTATGCAAGGTTTGGAACTAATGTGTAACTATCTAACAGTCTGTTACTTCTTCACGCAAAATTTCATCTCCCGCAGAGATGTTGGTTGGTTCCTCAGTTTAGGGGCTGCGACAAGGTGGTCATGTAACCCCGTGTACATTGGGTGTGTGTAGAATCTGTCTGATAAACGGTGTTATTTGTGATGACTGTATTAGTCTGTAATTCAGGTAAGGTCTGCAGACGGTCAATTTTAAGTAGTAGTACCTAACTTTGTACCAAATACTAACGTCAACGACACCTAGCTGTGAACTTGGCTGCTAGATGCCACCGCAACCAGCAACTTGCAACGAACGTTTTAACTTGCCCTCCGAAGGAAAGCATGCTGACGGATTTTTAGCGCTCTTAGAAAATCCGGCGACTTAGGCCGGCTTTGAACCTGCACCTTGGGCATAGAAGTTCAGCATGCTACCAGTTAGCCGCTTTCCTCATAGTCAGATGGAACAAGAAGTTCCGTGACGAACTAAAGAGCCTACTTTTCTTAAAATTAAGATTCATGCCATAGATTAATCTACAGTATATGAACCTATCTAGAATAATGACGAAATTAAGTGGGTAATATCGAAATGTCTTAATTAGTTCGAAATAAGATATACTAGGCATAATGTAGCCTAATAGAGCAATACAGTTGGCAGCTCTGGTGACTGAATATATTCTTACTTCCATCTCCTAAGGTACAGAATACAAAATGTGGTTAAGTCCAAAGGACGTTACATGGATTTAGACATTGGATCTATTAGTACACGTAAAAGCATGTTGGCAACAATGTCATGCGAGTGCTGGTCAGAAATAATCTGAAATATTATATATTTTTGTGCCAATTTTGGATGAAATCCATTTGTTGTTATAGAAGTTACATGTATTTAAAAATTGGTCCTATCAGCAGGCTTAGAATCATGTTGGTAGAACTGACGTATATAAGTTACTCCAAATTAATGTAAAATGTGGGGTAATTTACGTGTGCATAGTTTAAAGCTGTCGGCTTGCATACTTTCTGATATATTTGGATACAAAATAGAGAGCAATTATTAACAGTTGGCAGCCCTGGTGGCTCTTAAGAATACACTCAGTCATATATGTTTATGTACGCATATTACATACAACATTTGGTTGAAATCCAATTGATAGTGTAGAAGTTATATGCATTTAAAAATTAGACTTATCAGAAGGCTTAAAATTATTTTGGCAACGCTGTCATGTATGGCCACCTGGAAATTAAACTGAAATAGTATTATCTACATGTGTGCCAATTTTAGAATAGCTCCCATGTATACCTTCCAAGATATCCAACATGGAGCTCAAATTTCTAGTGCGTTTTTTAGCAGTTGGTAGCACTGACATCTTTTTCAAATAAGGGCCTGAGATATTCCGGTATACATCTTTACTCATACTAAATTTGGTTTCGATTGCTGCAGCCGTTTAGGAGTTGATAGGGGGGGACACACACAGCCAGACAGACAGACAGAAGGACAGACAGACAGACAGACAGAAGGACAGACAGACAGACAGACAGAAGGACAGACACATTTTCCCGGATATATCTTATAAGTCTACTTTTTCCTCATTTTTGAAAAGTGTGAAAAGTAGGCTAACAAGAATTTCCGTGAAGAACTATACAGCCTACTTTTCATGCCAATGATTATTCTACAGTATATGAACCTCTCTAGAATAATGACGAAATTAAGTTGGTAATATCGAAATATCTAATTAGTTCAAAATATACCTGGTATAATGTAGCCTAATAGAGCACTACAGTTGGCAGCCCTGGTGACTGAATATATTCTTAGTTCCACCTCTTAAGGTACAGAATACAAAATTTGGTTGAAGTCCAATGGACGTTACATGCAGTTAGACACTGGATCTATCAGCACGCGTAAAAGCATGTTGCCAACAATACCATGCGTGTGCTGGTCAGAAATAATCTGAATTATTATGATATCTTGTTGTGCCAATTTTGGATGAAATCCATTTGTTAGAATAGAAGTTACGTGTATTTTAAAATTGGACATATCAGCAGGCATAGAATCATGTTGGCAGCACTGCCTTGTATTAATTACTCCAAATTAATCTAAAATGTCAGGTGCTATACGTGTGCAAAGTATAGAGCTGTTGGCTTGCATACTTTCTGATATATTGATATTAGGGTAAAAAGAATATAGACAGCATTTATTAACAGTTGGCAGCCCTGATTGCTCTTAACAATACTTATAGTCATATCTGTTATGGTACACATATCACATACGAAATTTGGTTGAAATCCAACTGATAGTATAGAAGTTACATGTATTTAAAAATTGGTCCTATCAGGAGGCTTATAATCATGTTGGTAGAACTGACTTATATAAGTTACTTCAAATTAATCTAAAATGTCAGAATATACGTGTGCATAGTTTAAAGCTGTTGGCTTGCATACTTTCTGATATATTGGTATTTGGATTTAAAAACAATAGAGAGAGCAATTATTAACAGTTAGCAGCCCTGGTGGCTCTTAAGAATACGCTCAGTTATATCTGTTATTGTACAGATATTACATTCAAAATTTGGTTGAAATCCAATTGATAGTGTAGAAGTTATATGCATTTAAACATTGGACCTATCAGAAGGCTTAAAATTATTTTGGCAACACTGTCATGGTTGGCCTCCTGGAAATTAAACTGAAATAGTATTATCTACATGTGTGCCAATTTTGGAAAAGCTCCCATGCATACCTTGCAAGATATCCAACATGGAGCTCAAATTTCTAGTGCGTTTTTTCAGCAGTTGGTAGCACTGACATCATTTTCAAATATGGACGTGAGCTATTCCGGTGCACATCTTTACTCATACTAAATTTGGTTTTGATTGCTGCAGCCGTTTAGGAGTTGATAGGGGGACACACACACACAGCCAGACAGACAGAAGGACAGACAGACAGACAGACAGAAGGACAGACAGACAGACAGACACACATTTTCCCGGATCGATCTCATAAGTCTACTTTTTCCTCATTTTTGCAAAATGTGAAAAGTAGGCTAAAAATGAATGTGATCTCGTCAATGGCGTTGTCTTGGCAACCTCTGATATCTCATCCCTCATCAATTTAGAAGCGTTGTCATGGTAACCTCTGATAGCTCTTGGCATTTTCTTTAATTCCGAAATAATTTTTCTCATCCCTTGGCGTAATGGTGGGTCATATCAAAAATTCTTTCAGACAAAAGTTTTAGGTAATTATTAGGGGAATATTTTCCATTTTGTACGGTTTTGATATTGTGCCTATTAAGAGAGATATGATTAATGTTTCCCGAAAAACCCACTTTTTTCCACCCCTTTGGTCAATGGTTGGTGCTATCAAAAACGTATTTGACATAAACTTTTGGCACTTATCCGACACATATTATGAACTTTGAAGGGATTCGATATTTCACGTATTAAGAGAGTTATAGCGAAATTTCACTTTTCCGAAAAAAGCCCCCCATTTTCACCCCCTTCGACCGATTTTGCCCATTAACGAACTCGACCGAGATTTTATAGGGATACATATTATGTAAAAAATTCAAAGTGATTGGTGCAAAATTACGGCAGTTATCGTGTCCACAAGAAACTGATATATATATATATATATATATATATATATAGATAGATAGATAGATAGATAGATGGATAGATAGATATATACATAAATTATATATAAACATTTGAACTGACGGTGGTTTTGGGGTCTGGGGGATGTGAAACGCGAAGATATGTCGAAATTTTCCGGAAGTCGAAACATGGTACCCATTGCAATAGTTAGCTTTCTAATGAAATCTACCTAACAGTGCTAAAAGAGCTGATAGTTCTTTGATCTTTTATACAGGGTATCTTTTATGTACCTTTGGAGAATGATAGGTCGTGTAGGGGACGGGTATAAAAGTAATTTGAGATAGGGAACTTGGGGTCGGAGCGGCCTCCTTTACGCCTAAAATAAGGGTTGATTCAGGCCCTACACCCTGTAAGTTTGGCAATCGACCCAAGCCTCTATTACCTTTCTCAATCCTTTAACTCTTGGCAAGATTCATTTCACCATGTGGCACTGGCGTAATGGATAGCGTTGTAGTGTGAAAGGCCGGTAGTCCCGGCCAGCGCCACATGGTGAAATGAATCTTGCCAAGAGTTAAAGGATTAAAAAAAAGTCCTCTCGGCACGCCGGAAGGCGGAGGTAGATTTCACCGGACAAACTTGGAGATAGGCGAAAATAGGCAGAATATGCAGGTTTTCGTAGAAGGATCAGACCTCATTTATCGCGTGAAAGTATTTTATAATTGGAGATTAATTAACTTTGTTTTTCTTCATTTTAAACATATTTTTAACATTTTATTGTCTTACGGGGACGGTAACCTTCTTGTCATTTGGAGTCCATTTTTAGCCTATTTTCAATTTTGAAAAAATAGGCTTATGAGATCACCTTTTGTCCATGTGTGTGTGCGTGTGTGTGTGCATGTGTGTGAGGTGTGTGTGTGTGTGTCCCCTAATAAAATCTAAACGGCTGGAGCGATTTCAGTGAAACTCGGTAAGTTCATAGCACTATTCCCGGCGACGTCGACCGTGCCCATCGAATTTTGTTACGTCTCACCAATCCAACATGGCGGCTGTGCGAAATATTTCACTAGCATTCAGTATCTCCGAAACTATAACGGATATCGCCCTGAAATTGTGTACGGTGATAAAGGGTACTACTAGAAGTTCACCTATCAAACTTTCAAAAACCTGGTTACTACATAACCAACATGGCGGCCAAGCGAAGTGGAAACTTTTAAATGGACTTTTATCGCGATTTAACTATCCAAACGTAATGAAACTTGGTACAGCAAATATTTATACACATTGCAATGCACTGGAGTCTAATTTAGTTCAATTGTTTACATAACCTCAAAATGGCGGATGTGCGAAATATTTCACTGATATTCTATATCCCCGAAACTATTACAGATATCACCCTGCAATTTTGTACAGTGATAAAGGGTACTGATACAAGTTTACCTATGTATAATTCATAAACCTGTAAAGTACAAAACGAACATGGTGACCAAGCGAATTTGAAATATTTTAATAGACTTTTCTCGTGAGTTAACTCTCTGAGCGCAGTGAAATGTGGTACAGTAAATGATTTTGCAGATTGTAATGTACTGCCATCTAATTTAATTCAATTGTATACATAACCTCAAGATGGCGGCTGTGCGAAATTTTAAAATTATGTTTTTATTTCTTGTGTCGTAATCATGCGATCGAAGTGAAAGTTTGAATAATGAACCTAGGCAATAAGTGACCTTGAATGGTACATAACTCTATGGCCTATACATATAACAATCCTAAATAGCAAGGTTCCGTAATATTTAGACGGTCCTCAATATATATGAATCTTTTACAGCAACCAAACTGAAATTTTTATGTTCATAGAGACTATGAACATATGTTCACCTATAGGACATTCAGTAACCTGGTGAGCACGAATCCAACATGGCGGCGACGCGAAGTATAAATATTTAAATGGACGTTTCTCGCGAATTAACTATCCGAGTGCCGTGAAACGTTGCACGTTTTAAATGCTTACACAAATGTTGATCCACTGGCATCTAATTTATTTCAATTGTTTGCATAATCACAAGATGGCTGCTGTGCGTAATTTTAAAATCTCGTTTTTACTTCTTGTGTTCTAATCATGCGATTGAAGTTTGAATACCACACTTACACAATAATCTTAATATAATAGTACAAAAATAAAAATCCAACCTGGCGACCATCTGAAATATTTAGACGGTTCTCAATATCTACGAATCTGTTACAGCAATTAAACTGAAATTTTGTATGTTGATAGAGGCAATTAACATGAGCAGGATATATGAAAATAGGCTGTACAGTTCTTCACGGAACTACTTGTTATACTTGTGGTCACACTGTCCTTATGCAAGGTTTCGACACTGATGTGTAACTATGTAACGGTCTGTTAATTCTTCACGCAAAATTATATCTCCCGCAGAGATGTTGGTTGGTTCCTCAGTTTAGGGGCTGCGACAACGCGGTCATATAACCCCGTGTACTTTGGGTGAGTGTAGAATCTGTCTGATAAACGGTGTGAATTGTGATAGCTGTATTAGTCTGTAATTCAGGTAAGGAATGCAGACGCTAAATATCAAGCAGTAGTTCCTAATGTTGCTACCAGATACTAACGTCAACGCCACCCAGCTGTGAACTTGGCTACTAGATGCCACCTCAATCAGCAACTCGCAACGAACGTTGAAACTTCCCCTCCAAAGGAAAGCTTACTGAGGGATTTTTAGCACTCTTAGAAAATCCGACGACTTTGGCCGGCTTTGAACCCGCGACCTTGGGCATAGAAGTTCAGCATGCTACCAGTTACGTCACCGAAGCCGCTTCACACTTAGTCAGATGTCATGGCAACGTCTGATGGCTCATCCCTCATCAATTTAGTAGTGTTGCCATGTCAACCACTGATAGCTCTTGGCATTTTCTTATAATTCCGAAATCATTTTTCTCATCCTTTGGCGCAATGGTGGCTCATATCAAAAATTCTTTCAGACAAACGTTTTAGGTAATTATTAGAGGAATATTGTCCATTTTGTACGGTTTTGATATTGTGCCTATTAACAGAGATATGATTAATGTTTCCCGAAAAAAACACTTTTTCCCACCCCTTTGGTCAATGGTTGGTGCTATCAAAAAACGTTTCAAACATAAATTTCTGAGCTTTATCCGACACATAGTATGAACTTTGAACGGATTCGATATTTCACATATTAAGAGAGTTATAGCAATATTTCATTTTTCAAAAAAAAAATCCCCCATTTTCATCCCCTTCGACCGATTTAGCCCAGTAACGAACTCGTCCGAGATTTTATGGGTATACATATTCGGTAAAAAATTCAAAGTGATTGGTGCAAAATTACGGCAGTTATCGTGTCCACAAGAAACTGATATACATATATACATATATTACATAAATTATATATAAACTTTTGAACTGACGGTGGTTTTGGGGTCTGGGGGATGTGAAACGCGAAGATATGTCGACATTTTCCGGAAATCGAAACATGGTACTCATTGCAATAGTTAGCTTTCTAATGAAATCTACCTAAAATACTGCCGTCAACGACACCTAGCTGTGAACTTGGCTACTAGATGCCACCTCAATCAGCAACTCGCAACGAACGTTGGAACTTCTCCTCCGAAGGAAAGCAAACTCAGTTTTTTTAGCGCTCTTAGTAAATCCGACGACTTCAGCCGGGTTTGAACCCGCGACCTTGGGCATAGAAGTTCAGCATGCTACCAGTTCCGATACCGAAGTCGCTTCCCACTGACATATGAAAACTGAATGTGATCTCGTGCAGTGGCGTTGTCATAGCAACTGCTGATGGTCATCCTTATCAATTAAAAGTAAAGTTGTCATGGCAACCTCTCTTGGCACTTGGCATTTTCTTATAATTTAAATCATTTTGTTCACCCCGTGGCGTAATGGTGGGTCATATCAAAAATTCTTTCAGAGAAAAGTTTTAGGTAATTATTGGAGGAATATTGTCCATTTTGTGCGGTTTTGATATTGTGCCTATTAAGAGAGATATGATTGATGTTTCCCGAAAAACCCACTTTTTCCCACCCCTTTGGTCAATGGTTGGTGCTATCAAAAAACTTATTTGACATAACTTTTTTGCACTTATCCGACACATATTATGAACTTTGAAGGGATTCGATATTTCATGTATTAAGAGAGTTATAGCGATATTTCACTTTTTCGAAAAAAGCCCCCCCATTTTTACCCCCTTTGACCGATTTTGCCCATTAACGAACTCGACCGAGATTTTATAGGGATACATATTTTGTAAAAAAAATCAAAGTGATTGGTGCAAAATTACGGCAGTTATCGTGTCCACAAGAAACTGATATATATATATATATATATATATATATAGATAGATAGATACATATATACATAAATTATATATAAACTTTTGAACTGACGGTGGTTTTGGGGTCTGGGGGATGTGAAACGCGAAGATATGTCGAAATTTTCCGGAAGTCGAAACATGGGACCCATTGCAATAGTTAGCTTTCTAAAGAAATCTACCTAAAAGGTAATACAGGCTTGGGTTGGTGCCTAACTTACAGGGTGGAGGGCCTGAATCAACCCTTATTTTAGGGTTTATGGAGGTCGCTCCGACCCCAAGTTCCCTATCTCAAATTACTTCTATACCCGTCCCCTACACGGCCTATCATTCTCCAAAGGTACATATAAGACACCCTGTATAAGAAGCCCTGCAATGGGCTTCATTAATGGAACGTAACAAGTAATGGCTACCCCATTGGGGGTTCCAGACAGGGTACACTGATTATCTGCTGACGATCGTAATCCGTGCAAGTGCGCGAAACCACTAACTTACAGGCACAGAATAATACATAGAAGAATTTGCTGTAATATCTTAGATTTTGTTTGCCAAGAATCGCGTAATTGGATTTTTCCAAGATCAGACATTGGATATTTAGGATTCATACAAGTGACGATAGAGTAAACCATCTCTTACAGCGGACATACTGCGAAGTTTAACACTTCTATGGAACATGACTCTCGCACATTCGAGCAGGTGGACGAACCGATTACACGGAAGTTTTGTGGAACAATACGTATATACTTGAAAATGACGCAGATTATTCAAAGGAATTCCACACTTATTCCTGAGTACAAATACAGGGTGGGAAGAACGCATCACTTCAGGAAAATTAGTGACTGCAGTCAGGTCGTGTACTGGTCAATGCTCGTGTCATCGCCGGTGGGTCGGCTGACCCCAGCGGGATCGGACAGGAACAGTAATATGATAAGCAGCAATAACTGAGTTTGAGGGTTTTGTTTTAGCTGGACTTTGCAAATAATATAGAAAATGTTAAAATTTATTTTGCGAGCACAATATACACAATATGCAGTGGCGCAGGAAGTCTCGAGATTTTCACGATTTCTCACTATAGTAGAAAGAAATGTGTCACAAAGCGAAGCAAATATCGTCTGCTCTATCATTCTCCCTTTCAAAACACACCTACAGCCAGAAATTAGAAGCTACAAGGTTATCTGCCTTTCTCTCTTCCACAGAGACAGAACATACCTCAAGGTTATTTCATGTCCTGATTTCTTTAGGGGAAGTTAACGATCCTTGTGAATTGGGCTTGGATATGAATGCTAAACATTTGCAACAGTTGATGCAAAATCTAGGTAAGACACAATCTTCAAACAAGATTACAACTGTATATACCGGGTGAGATAGCCGTGGTCGCTACGGCGTAGCTGCAGGCAGTCACTCACATCCGGGAGGCGAGGAGGTTCAAATCTCCCCCTCCGGTAACCTTGAAGATGGTCTTCTGTGGTGTCCCATCTTCCTTCCAGGCAAATGCCGGGGTTGGTCTCTAACTATAAGCCTCAGCCGCTATCTTCCAATTCCTCGTCCTTACATTCACACTTTCCTCCTCAGACAACACTCCACACGCGACGGTACTTGTAGCTAACCCCTTGGGTGTCCGCATAGAATCAGCTACAAACTCTGGCGAGCCGAACATGTCCTCGGACACTCCCGGCACTAAACGCCATACGCCAATAAAATAAAACTACTCTACAGTATATTACGTTACGGCTTCCCTCTGGCCGGCTGCTGTCAGCCGACCCATTGGCGATGCCACCAGCAATTACCGGTAAACGGACCTGGCTTCCGTCACTAATTTTCCCGGTGCGTTAGGTTTCATCCACCCTGTATCTGATGGCACAAGATGTTCCAAGCTTAAAAAAAATGAAGAACAATACACCTTGCAAAGCTTATTTTCCTCGAAATATGGCTTCTTTTGACATTCCTCTTTTCTTACTACTTCACCCTGGACAGGTCGTTGACCTACAAGAATCACTTCTGCAATGTGTTAGCCAATATCGAGACCAGGATTAACATCCTTCTAAAGCTGGCGGGTACATCCTGGGGTGCTAATGCTCAAATCCTGAGATCTACTGCTCTTGCACTTTCTTATTCCGTCGCTGAATATTGTTGCTCAACTTGGCTTAACAGTGCTCACATTGGACTGGTAGACATCCAGCTAAACCAGGCAATGCGTATTGTTACGGCTGTGAGTTTGTGTCATCGCTCGCCGCATGAGTCACAACTGCCCCAGGGCTGGGCTGTGCCTTGCCTCGTGTATTGCGCGCGCCTTATGCAACAGGGCTACTAGGACAAAGGGATGGTCCAGAATGTTCCCGACCCCGCCAGCGAAGGAAATGTCGAGAAGCCGTGTGTCCTGGACGATTCTAGAATTCATTGAGTCACCGGACTGCTATATAAGCGGCTTCAACAGTGAGGGAACCGAGTTTTCTGTGGGTGTGTGTTTTTGAGCCAGTGAAACAGAAGTATGGTGACGAAGTGCAGTGCGAGTTACGAAATCCAGTGACATTGTTTCTCCAGCTTGTGGATAGCGAAATAGCCTGCAGCAAGTGCTTGTAAGTAATTGTGGTCGGTGAACATAAAGGAGAGGAGCAGGTAGCTTCTGTAAAGGCCACCGTACTCATTAGGACGGATTAACTTCAGTGATCTGTTGACAAGTGGAAGGGCCAAGAGCGCTCAAGGAAGAGACTTGAGGAAACTGGAATAAGGCTCTTAATTGCTTGTATTTGCTGACTAGTGTAATTTTCTGGCCACAATATAGTTAATTATTTCTTTAAGCAGTAATTGGTGTTGTGCTTTGTACCCCCACCGTAATCCAGTTAACAAAAGTGCCACTAGGGGGTGGCACGTAACAACTGGTGTCAGAAGCCGGATTACGAAATCAAGCACAACACCTGACGGTCCTGGTTTCAAAACCCGAGCAGGTCATTTTCTATAATTTTCCTGTGAGTGCATGCCCTTTACAAGGCAAACAACTAAAATGGAGGCGCAATTGGCAGCATTGCTAGAAAAGTTAAATGGCATAGAAGACGGCCAGAAGAATTTAACCAAGGACCTAACTGCCAAAATGGAAGACGGCCAGAAGAAGATGGAGGATGGCCAGAAGAAGATGGAGGATGGCCAGAAGAAGATGGAGGATGGCCAGAAGAAGTTAGCAGAGGACCTGAAGGACAGCCAAAATAAGTTAGCGGAGGACCTGAAGAAGATGGAGGACGGCCAGAAGAAGATGGAGGACGGCCAAAAGACGTTAGCCGAGGACCTAACTGCCAAACTAGAAGACGGCCAGAAGAAGCTAGCGGAGGACCTGAAGTAAGTTGACACAGGACCTGAAGAAAATAGAACTGGGTCTGCGTGAGGAAGTCACGGCTGTGGAAAAGAATTTCGACGCCTTACAAGTGGAAGTTGCCGAGCTGCGCCAACGCCCACTGATGGGGGTGGAGGAGAAATTCAACGCCTTACAAGTGGAAGTTGCCGAGCTGTGCCAACGCCCGCTGATGGGGGTGGAGGAGAAATTCAACGCCTTACAAAAGGAAGTTGCCGAGCTGCGCCAACGCCCACTGACGGGGGTGAAAGAGGAATTCAACGCTCTACGAGAGGAAGTTGCCGAGCTGCGCCAGCGCCCGCCCACAGTTACACCGGGAATATCAGGAACGGGACATAGCAGAGTGACGCCCCCAACCTTCGACGGAAAGGTCCCGTGGAGCACCTACTTACGTCAGTTCGAGGCAGCCTGTTCCATAAATAACTGGAACAACACAGAAAAGGCTACAGCTCTCATTGTAGCGCTGAGAGGCGACGCCCTTAACGTCCTTCAGGCCATCCCGACTGGATCCCAGGACTACGCTGCACTGATCGCCCATATGGAGTCCCGATATGGAGATAGCCATCTTCAGCAGGCCTACCAGATGCAGCTCCGGACCCGGGTACAGAAGAACGCGGAAACCCTGCAGGAGTTCGAGATGGACATCGCACGCCTCGTAAGGCTCGCCACCCCAACGGCGCCGGCCGACTTTCTGGAGCAGACTTTCACCGACGGGCTACGGGACTCGGACACTCAACAGGCGCTGCGACTCGCGCGTAATAAGACCCTGGCAGATGCGCTGAGCCACGCACTTGAATTCGAGACGGCAAAACAGGCATCCAGAATGCACGCGCGGGTGCGTCAAGTGGACGTCGACGAACCAGCAAAAACCAACGAGACCAAGCCCCTGGCCGACGAATTGATGGAGGCGCTAAGCCGTTTCTTCGATAGTCGCGGCACCACCAGCAACGACACAGCCGGAAGACAACCGGAGAGGCGGCCTGGAAGAGGACTACCGACCTGCTGGGCCTGCGGTAAGAAAGGCCACCTGAGCAAGGACTGCGGTGATCGCCGCCGCCGAGGGTATCCGACGGGAAATCAGTCGTCTGAAAAACGCGCGGCCCAGGGAAACGAGTATTAGCCAGCCTTGGGGGGCAAAGGTTGGCTTGTGACAGTCGTCAAGCCCCGGCAGTCCAAGTGCGTGTGACGAAGTTACGGAGGGACAATAGCAGCCTGGTGGTCGACGGAGTCATCAACGGAGTGAGCTGGCCCATGCTAATCGACACGGGAGCATCGAGGACCATCGTCAGCCCCACCGTGATCCCGAAGTGGAGAGTGCAACCCACACAAAGGAACCTCCAGCTAATAACCGCGACCGGAGAGACCGCACCGGTACATGGCGAAGCATCACTGGAGTTCGTCATTGGTCGACGGGCGATAAAGCATCCAGTACTTGTGGCTGACGTATCAAATGAAGTGATCATCGGACTGGACTTCCTGGACCAGAACAACATCATCTTGGATCTGAGTACCAACACTCTGCACTTCGGAAGTGAGGAACTTGCTTTGCAACCAGCACACGAGGCCGTCGCCGCACGACGAGTAAGGCTGAGAGAGGACGTCATCGTTCCCGCCAGGACGGAAGTCAGCGCTGCCGTAATTGTCGACGGAACTGCTGAGGGTGTGGCGGCGGTCATCGAGCCAAAATATGAGGACATCCAGACAAAAGGATTGCTAGTTGCCAAGACCCTCATCAACACGACGACTCGGCCGTACGTCCGCCTGTCGAACCTGAACGACTACGACATTACGGTTCACCGGGACACCAACTTAGGAGTCTGCGAGCCCGTTACCTGGATTGCCCGCATCACAGATACGACGGACGGACACCTGCAGACGGACAACCGAAGAAGACGCACACTGCCAGAAGAACTACAGAAGCTGTACCTAGGATCCCGGGACCATTTAGACGAGGAACAATCACGCCAACTTCAGGACCTGCTACGCGTATTCCAGGACGTCTTCTCCGTGGGGAGCAAAGACTTCGGCAGGACAAGCTTGGTCCAGCACAGAATCGACGTTGGGGACAGCGCACCGATTAGGGCCCCATTCCGACGTGTCCCGCTCGCCAAGCAAGCCGAAGTCGACCGGATGGTAGAAGAGATGAAGGAGCAAGGGGTGATTGAGCCATCACATAGTCCTTGGAGTTCTCCGGTCGTGCTAGTGAAGAAGAAGGACGGTTCCACCAGGTTCTGCGTGGATTACAGGCGGGTGAACGACGTCACGAAGAAGGACAGCTACCCTCTACCCCGGATCGACGACACGCTGGACACCATATCAGGATCAAGATGGTTCTCCACCTTGGATTTGAAGAGTGGCTACTGGCAGGTGGAGGTCCACCCTAAGGACCGCGAGAAAACGGCGTTCTCTGTGGGCAGCGGGCTCTGGCAGTTCACCGTCATGCCATTCGGTATGTGCAACGCCCCTGCGACCTTCGAAAGGCTAATGGAGTCCATTCTGAGGGGACTACACTGGAAGACCTGCCTGGTCTACCTAGACGACGTCATCGTTCTGGGGAGAAGCGTCGAGGAGCACTACAGCAACCTGAAGGAGATCTTGTTGAAGCTACGGGCTGCCCAGCTGAAGTTGAGCCCCAAGAAGTGTCAGCTCTTCCAGAAGCGGGTCCAATACCTTGGGCATATCGTCTCCAAGGAAGGGGTGCGCACCGATCCAGAGAAGACCGCGGCTGTGAGGGAGTGGCCAGTTCCGAAGGACAAGTCACAACTACGAAGCTTCCTGGGACTCTGCACTTATTACCGTCGCTTCGTGAAAGGATTCGCCGACATCGCCAAACCTTTACATCGACTGACTGAGAAGGACCAACTCTTCACGTGGACAGCAGAATGCCACAGTGCCTTCGAACAACTCAAGCAGGCTCTGTGCACCGCGCCTATTCTGGCCTACCCCAGACCTGGAACAAGGTTCATCGTCGATACCGATGCCAGCGACTTTGGCATAGGGGGGATCCTGTCGCAAGTAGTGGACGGCGAGGAGAGAGTAGTGGCCTACTTCAGCAAGGCCTTGTCAAAGCCAGAAAGGAACTACTGCGTCACCAGGAAGGAGCTGCTCGCCATCGTGAAGACCATTGAACACTTCCACAAGTACCTGTACGGGCAAGAATTTCTCATCAGGACCGACCATGCATCCCTGCGGTGGCTCCTGAACTTCAAGCAGCCCGAGGGTCAACTCGCGCGGTGGTTAGAGAGACTTCAACAGTACAACTTTGAGATTCAGCACAGGAAAGGCCAACTGCATTCTAACGCCGACGCCCTGTCACGAAGACCGTGCCCCGAAGACTGCACCTTCTGTGCCCGAAGGGAGGAGAACACCGGGATACAGTGCCGAAGGACTACCGTGGAACTTCAAGGGAGCTGGAGCCGCGAATCTTTCACGTGGGCACAAGCAGAAGATGATGACCTTGGACTGATAGCCGAATGGAAGAGGGCCTGTGTCCCCAGACCCGGGTGGAACATTGTGAGTGACTGCAGCCCGAAGTTTAAGTCCTACTGGGCACAGTGGGACTCGCTGATTGTAAGGGATGGTCTCATCTGCCGTACCTGGGAGAGCACCGACGGGAAAACATCTCGGAAACAAGTCGTCGTTCCAAAGGCTATGACGGAGGAAGTCCTGAAGGAAGTTCATGGAGGATCATCTGGCGGGCACCTAGGGATAAAGAAGACCCAGGAGAAGCTGAGAGAGCGGTTCTACTGGATCGGATGCCGAACAGACGTGGAGAGCTACTGCGCGAGGTGCCACGATTGCGCAGCCAGCAAGGGCCCAGGACGAAGACGACGGGGTCCACTGAAGACCTACAACGTGGGTGGCCCCATGGAGAGAGTGGCCATCGATGTTGCTGGGCCATTCCCGTTAAGCGAGGCAGGGAACCGCTACATATTAGTCATCAGCGACTACTTTACCAAATGGCCGGAGGCGTATGCGCTCCCTAATCAAGAAGCCGCGACGATTGCAGAGACCCTGGTGAAGGAATTCGTCAGCCGGTACGGAGTACCCCTGGAGCTGCACTCCGACCAAAGGAGGAACTTCGAGTCGCAGGTGTTCCAGAACCTATGCCAGCTGCTGGGAATCCGGAAGACAAGGACAACGCCGCTACACCCTCAGTCCGATGGGATGGTAGAGCGATTCAATCGCACCATCGAGAACCATCTCCGAATAGTCGTCAGCGAGCACCAGAGGGATTGGGACAAGCATCCTCCACTATTTCTCCTGGCCTACCGCGCCGCCGTGCATGAAGCCACCGGGTGCACACCAGCCCGGGCCATGTTTGGGAGGGAGCTCCGTCTACCTGTCGATCTTGCCTTCGGCCGACCTGGGAATGATCCGATCCCGGTAAGCCAGTATTGTCAAGAACTGGTCGACCAACTGGAGGACGTACACGCGTTCGCGAGGAGGAAACTGCGGATCGAGACTGACCGAATGAAGACCCGATACGCCCAGCAGACCGATGCCGGCGGATTCCACGAGGACGACCTGGTATGGCTCTTCAACCCATTACGGAAGAAAGGCCTGTCACCCAAACTTCAGAAGTCCTGGGAGGGCCCGTACCGAGTCGTGAAACGGATCAACGATGTCGTCTACAAGATCCAGCGGAGCCCGAGGGCGAAGATGAAGATCGTGCATCGAGATCGCCTGGCAGCCTACGGAGGGACACAGACGGACCAATGATTGATCGGGACGATCAGCCTTTTTAGGAAGGGGGTGGTGTTACGGCTGTGAGTTTGTGTCATCGCTCGCCGCATGAGTCACAACTGCCCCAGGGCTGGGCTGTTCCTTGCCTCGTGTATTGCGCGCGCCTTATGCAACAGGGCTACTAGGACAAAGGGATGGTCCAGAATGTTCCCGACCCCGCCAGCGAAGGAAATGTCGAGAAGCTGTGTGTCCTGGACGATTCTAGAATTCATTGAGTCACCGGACTGCTATATAAGCGGCTTCAACAGTGAGGGAACCGAGTTTTCTGTGGGTGTGTGTTTTTGAGCCAGTGCGACAGAAGTGTGGTGACGAAGTGCTGTGCGAGTTACGAAATCCAGTGACATTGTTTCTCCAGCTTGTGGATAGCGAAATAGCCTGCAGCAAGTGCTCGTAAGTAATTGTGGTCGGTGAACATAAAGGAGAGGAGCAGGTAGCTTCTGTCAAGGCCACCGTACTCATTAGGACGGATTAACTTCTGTGATCTGTTGACAAGTGGAAGGGCCAAGAGCGCTCAAGGAACAGACGTGAGGAAACTGGAATAAGGCTCTTAATTGCTTGTATTTGCTGACTAGTGTAATTTTCTGGCCACAATAAAGTTAATTATTTCTTTAAGCAGTAATTGGTGTTGTGCTTTGTACCCCCACCGTAATCCAGTTAACAAAAGTGCCACTAGGGGGTGGCACGTAACAGTATCATTACAGGGTACATCCGACCTACTAACACACCCTGGCTTACCACCCTAAGCCACATACCACCTCCATCCCTAAGAAGATCACAGTCACTGCTTAACTTACGGAAGAAAATAGAAAACAATCCTCACCTCCCTATTCATTCTGATATGGCAGCTTCTCCAACCAAACGACTGAAATCCAGACACCCTTCTTGGCGTACTGCAATGAATCTACAGGACACCTCCTTTAATGTATCGGACGCCTGGAAAGAACAATGGCATCTGCAATCTTCGTTGCCAAATCATCACATCATTAAGAACCCCTGCAAGTGCCCTGATGGATTTTTCCTTCCCAGACGTCAGTGGAGGACGTTAAACCGTATTAGGACCGGCCAAGGTAGATGTGGAGCCACTCTCTTCAAATGGGGATGGAAGGCATCACCTCAATGTGACTGCGGAGAAGAGGAACAGACAGTGGACCACATGACATTCGAGTGTCCTTTACGTGCATACAGAGGCTCTATAGAAGACTCACACTGTGTCTCAAGCGAAACATTTATCTGGCTCTCAACTTTTAACATGCAACTCTAGTTATGAACTTGAGATGGTAATTGTGTTGTATATATTGTACATAATTTTTATATAATATTGTATTCATCATACGCTAAATAATAAAATAAGTACTTCACACAAATTATTTTTGATCAGTGGTGTACAACAAAAACATGATATAGCTAAAATACTTGTTTTGCACTTCGTTTAATTTACCTCTGCGAATTTACTGAAAGCAATTTTCGCCGACAATTCCTAACTTTCCTCTATGCTCATTGTATAGTCTTGTAACAACAACAAAAATATAACAAACAAAATGAGATGAAATCTGAACGTCCCACTTCTCCCCTCAGATTGTGTTACAAAAAAGGAGCAAAGAATGAGCAAGGTGGAATTACTTTTCATCTGGGAGGGGTTGTTGCGACGTGGCAGCTCCTTGCGTTAATTAAAGAAGCTGCCTATAAAACAGAAAGAGAGCGGCTTCATTTCCTGCTTTTGTAACACTGAGCTACATTCTAAAGCTTCAATCGCAGATGAAGGGGTTTGAGCTCATTAAGTGTACAAATTGAACATGATGAATGTGCCACGTGGAGTTTATTTCATGAGAGTCACAGGGTACGAATCAGTAGAAGTCCATAACAAGAAAATGTAGTCGCATAAAATTAGGAAAAAGGCGAAGGCAAGATTTTCAATATAACATTGGCTCGGAAATACTTGTAGAAGAAGATTCTTGCAAATATTTGGGCGTTAACGTAAGGAATGATATGAATTGGAGTACTCATGTAGCATGTGTAGTTTCTAAAGCTTACAAATGTCTGCACTTTGTAATGAGGGTATTAAAAGGACGTAGTACCTCTGCTAAAAAAATAGGATGTTTGTCACTTGTAAGATCTATTCTGGAATACGCCTCTGCGGTTTGGGATCCATATCAAGTTGGAAATGGTACAAAGAATGGCAGCTAGATTTGTGCTCAGTGACTTTAATCCCAGGAGCAGTGTGAGCCGTATGTTAAAGAAACTTGGGTGGGAATCACTGGAGGCTAGGAGGATGAAGTCTAGACTCTGCGCTATGTACAATGCGTATACAAATCAACCAGCATGGAGTGACCTTAGCAAACGCATGGGAAAGCCCATTTTTACATGAGTAGGGGTGATCATCCTTTCAAAGTTAAGGGCCGACGTCAACGTACAAATTATGGTAAATATTCTTTCGTTAACTGGGCCATTGACAACTGGAACTCTCTACCTGCCGCAGTCTTAGAGCCTTTTCCCAAACATATAGGCGTGTTTAAGAAAACACTGACGATTTGTGTAAATACTCCAGTTGAATTGTTATTGAATTGTTATGTATAATGATGTATTTGTTATGTATACCCAGTTTGCCACTGGGGGACACACATCCAATTGCTAATAAATGCATGAATTAATGAATGAATAACCCATGAGCACATTTACCAGGGAACGTATTGTACACATTAAATGCACGGCATATAGACCTAACAAGGAAAGTATCAGGTAAGACAGGTCGAAACCTATCCTGAACCTTTGTGGACGCAATCGTTGTACTACAGGAGGACAATGTGCGGAAAGTCAGCTGTCAGATTGAACTGCAAGACTCCGAAATCATGTGGCGAATCTCTCATATAAATCAATGGGAGGTACCGTACATGTTGGAATGGGCAGCCCTGACCGCTTAAGCCCGCAAGGCCGGTGGGAAGGAGCCGCACGCTCCAGAAGCATATACCGCCCGCTACAACACCGAGTGCCACAGGGATGTCCAGCTCCTCCAGCCAATATGCCTGCTTAATGTCAGGTACGATTTCGGAGCCTTGCAGTTCAATCTGGCGGCTGATTATCCGCACGTTGTCCTCTTATAGTACAACGATTGCGTCCACAAAGTTTCAAGATAGGTTTCGACCTGTCTTACCTGATACTTGCCTTTTAAGGTGAGATGCTGAATTTTCAAAACACGTGCAGGATTTGAACCCGATACCTTTCACTTTGGTCAACAATGTTCTACCAAATTAACCACGAAAGGATGCTGAACGCTTTCCGGCTGTCGCGTTGAATTGTAGGAATTGAATTTTCTTATAACTTGGTCACGAAAACCTATTTCTCCAGAAGTACAATGCCTTTTGGCACATCTTAGTTGTTTCACATCTTGGCTAACAATGTGGTCATTAGCCTCAGTCAGAAGATTAGCACTTGTTCGAACCCGACAATTTTCATTTTGACCAACAATGTTCTACCAATTGAGATAACGTGGTAAGAAGTTAGCAACAAAAGGGCTCAGTACTCTAGTCAGCTGTTGTGTACAATTCCAAGGATTACATTTTCTTGATATCATACGGTCGCGAAAACACATTTCATAACATGATCAATGATTTCTGACACATTGTAGTTATTTAATTTCTTCTCTTGAGAGATTGTGGTCTTTAGTCTCTGCCAGAGGATCATCACATGTCTTTTAACTACAGCTAGGACCTGTTGAAAATTCTGAAATTCGGTTTGCCCCGATTTTGGTGCTTGTGTTAATTCAACAATTTAGGAGCTTGGGACATCTGAGTCATCAGTCCTGTGTAGTTGGGTGTGCGGGGAATATGTCTGATAATCTCGTAACCAGTGGTGACCGTAGTAGTGTATGTAGGTGTATTAGAGATAGGGATGGGTTAGGCACCCTGGTACGTTAAGTAAGGTACTATCGTGGCATCTTCGTGAAGGGAGTAGGGATAAATCGGGGAAGAACTCATTCTGGATAGCCGCGGTTAGCACCGGGATCCGAACCTCCGGTCTCCGGACTTGCAGCAGCTGCCCACGTGGTCGTGGAGCACGATTTAACGAGCACAGTGCAAAGGTGTGTACACTATGACGTAAACCGGATGCCTGAGGTATGAATAATCACGGAGCCAGTGTTAATTTGCCAACTTCATTCTTGTAAATCGATTTTAACAATTACGTCGTGTATTGTAGAGAAAATGCAATCTAATTAGATAATAATAACAATATCGTATGGCATGGGGTGCCGGGTGCAAGCTTTGTTATTTGACACCCGGAAGGCAGCTTGCATGTCGAATTTCGTCGTTCCTTGGAGCGCTATAAAGTCAAGGAGGTTAGATATCTAAGCACCTTGACACTAGAGCACTTTCTAGTAGAGAAAAGATGATCATTGTTTTGGCGGAAAATCCAGAAATTAATTTTGCCTTTATGAACACGGCCTACTGAATTCAAATGGGTTCTTTAACATGCCAACAACGTATGACATGAGTGCCGTGATTTTATTCACCTTTCAAATATCACTTACCACGGCCAGGAGCGAACCTGCAAGCTTGGGATTGCTTGTCCGACACGATAACCCCTCACTCAACGTAGGAAGCAATTGGACAGAAAGTAGTGACTCGTGCGTGAGGTGAACCCACGACCTCAGGATGCATGTTCTTTGCTTTAACCACTGAACTGTTGGAGCAGATATCTTAATTCTCTTTGTGAAACCCCCCGAGGGGCTCACATCTAGTGGGACGTGGGTTGGCGACCAACGGGCCCCAGCTGAGTCCGGCATTGCTTCCACTTACTTGTGCCGGGCTCATGTGCGTCTTTTTTCCTGTCGACCTCACTTGGTCAACTCTTGTTCTCTTCCGACCCCGACGGTATTAGGGTATCCGAGGCCTAGGGAGTATCTTCCTTTCCCGCCTTAATTGGCCCTTGTCTCATCTTTTCTGATACCCTCCTTCAGCGAGGGGTCAGCCTTCTATTTCTTTTACTGTTATCTCCTGCCTTCTGCTCAAGGCCCTCAAGCAGGCAGGGTGTATGTAGCCCCATCACTTCTGCTGCACCCTATATATTGCTACACCCTCAGAGGCTCGAGGCTCGTGAGTTCGGGAGTTGGCGACCCCGAGGGATTCCTGAGCTGGGTCCGGTTTTCCCCTTTTGGCCCTTACCAGTTGGGTGGACCCTCTCCTCTTTCACTTTCCTATCTGCCTTTTATGGCTCTCCTTCTTTCCAAGTCCCTCAATCCGCATTCTTCGAGGGTTGAGGGCATTTCTTTTGCTCCTGTCTTTTATTTGGCTAATTCTCCTAATGTTTTCCATTTCTTCTTCTAGTATATATGTTAGTAGTTTTAGTTATAGTTTACATTTCATTATCATCTTCACGATCACCCACACCATTAGGGGCCGAAAACCTGGATGTTAGGCCCCTTAAAACAACAATTATCATCATCATCATCATCATCATCATCATCTTTGTGAAAGGTACATTATGGGAACAAAGTAAGCCTAAATGCTTGGTAAAGTCACATAGTCACCTGCCGGCTGTGGGTTTGGATACCAGATTGGATTACCACCATTGTATTGTTGACAAATGGAAACTTACAGCTAACATTAGAAACCACGTCGTTTTAACCGGAACAATTACGTTTTTCTTGTTTTGTTCCGCGTTCCGTTTAAATCTTGAACAGAACACCAAATATTCTGTTATTTGGTTAATTTGATAATATTTTCAATTTCGCACCAATTTTTAAATGTCCCGCTTCAGAATTGATTGTAATATCTAGCTTGTTTTCTGGTGATACAGGTGCAAGTTTGAAAGAGAAAATGATTTCTATGTCTGTGTCAGATAGATGGGTACATGTTATAGATTCATTGGGGGCAACAACATTGGGTCTTAGTCCTTGTGAAGTTCATACTAAGCATTTTCCCCTCCAATGCTTTTACGGAGAGAGTAGCTTGCCACGGTGGGTGAGTGGATAGCGTGTCGGTCTACTAACCCCAAGATTGCAGGTTCGCCCCTGACCGTGGTAAGTGATTTTTGAAAGGCGGCAAAAATACGATACGCATGTCATACGATGTTTGCATGTCAAAGAACCCATTTGAATTCAGTAGGCCGAGTTCATAATGGCAAAATTAATCTCGGGATTCTCCGCCAGCACAAAGTTCCTCATTTCTCTACTAGAAAGCGCTATTGTGTTCAAGGAGATTAGATATCTAACATCTAACCTCCTTGACTTTCATAGTCAAGGAACTACGAAATTCGACACGCAAGCTACCCTCTGGGTTTCAAATAGCAAAGCTTGCACTTGGCACCCGAGGCCATACGATATTATTATATTATTATTATTATTACGGAGAGAGTTTTTCCTGTGATGAATATCAAATGGAGAGATGATAGAAACAGAAGCTCCATTAGTTTGATAAAACCAGGATTGTTCACATATTACAATTATGACGAAAATTGTAGTGAATTTCATCAGAAGGTACTTACAAATACAAAAAAACTTGCAAAGGGCCGTTCAAATGAAAATCATTTGTAGGCTAAGCTGCTGGTGCCATAGGCCTATCTGATAAGTCAACAATATCTAGTTTTAATTTTGTGTATTTGATGCCTTTGTAATGCTTATGTAATACATACTGTAAGTGTATTGTTACGGCTGTGAGTTTGTGTCATCACTCGCCGCATGAGTCACAACTGCCGCAGGGCTGGGCTGTGCCCTGCCTCCAGTATTGCGTGCGCCTTATGCAACAGGGCTACTAGGACAAAGGGATAGTCCAGAATATTCGTGACTGGACCAGCGATGGAAACCTCGAGAAGCCGTGAACCCTGGATGGATCTAGAAGCATTTATTGAGTCACCGGCCTGCTATATAAGTGCGACCTGTCAAGCACTGGTTGTTGTTGTGTTTTACGAGCTAGTGTGAGCGATTATCCTGAGCGACAGATGTGTGGTGACTTGCGAAACCCCTAGTGCAGCTGATTCTCTTGACAGCGAGGAAGTGATTGTGGTGCTTGTGAAACAGTGTATAGTACAGTGACAGACCTAGTGCAGCTATTTCCAGCTAGCGTACGGGACCGGACTCATTAGCAAAGAGGATTAACTGTGGTCTGTTGACAAGTGAAAGGGAAAGTATTCTCGACGTGAGGAAACTGGAGTAAGGTAATAATTGCTGTTGAGTAGTGTATTTTTCTGGCTGCAATAAAATTAATTATTTCTTTATGCAGTAATTGGTGTTGTGCTTTATACCCACCGTATTCCAGTTAACAAAGGTGCCACTAGGGGGTGGCACGTAACAGTATTATTTATTACGACATTTAACAACCTTGATTAAAAAAAAACAATGTTTCGGGACATGTGTTCCGGTTTTCCATTCTTGAAATGTGGCGACCCTTCCTCGTGTTACAGTAGCTAGCTTTCCTGACTGTCAACCCGGAGGCCTGGGTTTGATTCTCGTCTCTGCCAAGAAATTTAGTTCTGGTCTGAGTGCTTGAACGGGATTTACTCAGTCTCGCGAGATATAACTGTGAAGAGGTGGGTTCGATACCCATCTCACCTATCCTTGAAGTGGTTCTCCATGGGTTCCCGCTGGTGTGATTGAGGTGTTGAATGTTGTGTACGAGTGAGTGAGCAGGATAAAACTTACTATATTAATATCATCATTATTGTAAACACATACTGTAAATACTGCAAATATCTTTGTTAAACATGTTAATATTGTAAAATCGAAATGTGCATGTAAGTAGTGTCAGTGAATCTTAAATCTGAATGTGGGGCTTGTCCTTTCTCATCAGGCCTTCCATACTTCTTGTATGAAAAGAAAATCCACAGCCTGCTTCCAGTCTCCGACCGGGTCAGGAATGGAATGAATGAAGCCCCCATCTAGCGGCGAGGATATGAACTGTGCCGGCTGCCAAGGCCTGACGCACTCCTCTGGGGAAATGATTAAATGAATGACAGATGAAATGAAATGATAGAGGAGAGTGTTGCTGGAATGAAATTTTGACAGGGAAAACCGGAGTGCCCGGAGAAAAACCTGTCTGCCTCCGTTTTGTCCCGCACAGATCTCACATGGAGTGACCGGGATTTGAACCACGGATCCAGCGGTGAGAGGCCGGCGTGCTGCCGCCTAAGCCACGGAGGCTTATACTTCTTGTATGACTTATGGTAAACAAATAAAAATAATAGCAATACTCCAGGTCAATAAATGGCTGAGGTGGGAATCGAACCCACCTCTTTCCGACTAGCCTCGCGAGGCTGAGTGTACCGCGTTTCAGACCTCAGACCATAAATGTCGGGATGGGTCCTAACTTATGGCCACGGCAGCCTCCTTCCCAATTCTCTCCTGATTTACAATAATACACACAGTAACACAGCCATCATAACACAGGCTATCGGACAAAAAACACACTCATCCAAGTACACCGGGCTGAATGACTCCAATGTCCAAGCCCGTCAAATGAAACAACAACAACAACAACCTGTGATATCGACGGCGTAATACGCGGCTACAAGTGGTTTCATACGCGGTCCGATATGGGGGACAGCTATTCATTCATTACTAAGCCTGCTAAAGCGATGGCGAAACGGTGGCTATAAATAAACTTTAGTCGTGACAAAATATCCCGAGACGCTACAGATATGCGTATCAGCTCCGGCCATGAAAGCTTATGAAACAGAAACAACCACCTTATTGATGATTAATGTTCGACAAATGAGAGTAAGATTGTCCACATGTGAAGGACGGTGAGTACTGTATGTAGAAAATAGTCAGCGTCACTTATTCATTATTATTGTTATATTTGAATTGCAGCCAATGGCCATCGTGGGGTATTTTAATTGAACGCCTGAAGACTCCCCATCAAGTTCCATTTCAAGTAGTTCCAACTTTGGCTACCAGAGATGACACTGTCACTGACACCTAGCGGCAAACTTTGGTACTTGGTAGAGCGTTTCTAACCAAATAACCTACAAATTTAGCTAAATGCCATACATCTATGGCCTGTGCCCACAGGCTTTAGGCCTACTTCCCCTCCAAAGGAAGACATACTGAAGAATTTTAACGCTCTTAAAAAATCCGACGACTTTCGTCGGGTTTGAACCCGCGATCTTAGGCGTAGCAGTTCAGCATGCTACCGACTACGCCACGGAGGCCATTATCGATTATCGCACACTAATGCCACATATATAGACGTCAATGAAATTAATGGCAAATCGAAATTCGTTGCCGGAACGACAGAAAAGGATAATAATTTACAAATGCTAACAATAAATGTAACGTAGACAAATAAGTACAACTAAAAGGATTGACTTATGATCTCATACGCATTACTTTTATTACAATGCTCAATAAGACTATTGCTAATATATTAGAGGGTTATTTTGGTCCTGTCTGCATAACAATTCATCTTTGAGTCAATTCAGTGCAATCTCCATTGTGAACGTTCTTTTTTGTTGTTCCGTTTGAAAGGTTTGGGTATCATGGTCGTTTAGCCCCACACACACTTGGGTGTGTGTTGTGTAATTTTGTCTGATAACCTGTGTTTTTTGATGGCTGTATTAGTGTGTGTATAATTCAGGTGAGGATTGGGAAGAGACCGTCGTGGCCTTAAGTTAGGAACCATCCCGGTATTTGCCTGGAGAGGAAATGGGAAACCACTGAAAACTACTTCTAGGAGGCTAAGTGTTCCCCATTCCAGCCCTCAGATCCAAATTAAATTTTTTGGCAGACCCGGGAATCCAACCCGGGGTGACGGCAAATAATTCTAGCCGCTACACCACGAGGTGAAGGTGAAATAGAGGGCAAAATTTTCATTATGTGACCCTGAAATATTTCAAAGGTGTCGCTGAGCTGATAAATAGGCTAAGTGACATTATCTGTTACAAGTACAGTGATCGTTTCGTTTTCGTATTGCTGTGCCCAAAATTTCACGATCTATTATTATTATTATTATTATTATTATTATTACATTATTATTATTATTATTATTATTATTTGAATTCTTTTTACATCGTTATGCCCTGGTCAGGAGCAGGGTTGAACCTGCTTAGCTGGTGTGTTGGCCTTCTTTTCCTCCCAAAATCTCTTCATAATCTCGCTAAGCTTCTTCCATCGTTCTTCTGTCCAAGTTATAGTGGCTGTGGTGTTGGGTTTGTCTCCGAATTGGTGGTTGTCGGTTTTGGTTCTGAAATTACATCTGTCCTGTACAATGTCTTCTGAGATGTTGATTTCCCGGAGATCTATTTCAATTTCACGAAGCCAGCTGATCTTGTTAGCCTACTTTCGATTTTTGCAAAAAATGAAAGTACACTTATGAGATCAACACAGGGCGAAAAAAAGTGTGTCTGTCTGTGTGTGTGTATGTGTGTGTGTGAGTCTGTGTGTGTGTATGTGTGTGTGTGAGTCTGTGTGTGTGTGTGTGTGTGTGAGTGTGTGTGTACTCTGAATGTCTGTCCCCCCCTATCAATTCGAACACGGTGAATGCGAATTGAACGAAATTTGGTACAAAGGTAGCACTAGCAAAGGACACCTCAGTGTCATGTTTTATATCGCCGCCATCTTTACTAAAACTGAATGGCGGCCACTCAAACGTTCAAAACGTAAAATCAAATAACGACTAACCAAATCATCCAATCTCTACCAAATTTGGTAACAACATACCTTCGTATAGGATGCGTCTTGTGACCAAACTACAAGGTCGTCCGCCATACCATTTCAGGATGGCGGCCGTGCGAATTATGCAAACTTTATAATCCATATCATGGGACCCACCAGTTCCGATTATCGAGCCGAGAATCGTTTTAACTGTTCTAAAGGAAGAGGCACGTACGAAATTAAAAGTTTATTTTGTAATACTATAGTGCAGACGTGATTTTAAAAAGCTCAGCTGATTCATTAATAAGACAAGATGGCAGCGGATATCTTGTGCCTGACTTATATTTCACTAATTTGAGTATTGCATGCAATATAGCGTACTGATAAAGAATAAATAAACTTTGTATGAAATGCTTTATATATAAATAATATACTCCAGTGATGAAATCGTTTAGTATAAATCATTATTTGCTAACAAGTTCTATGTAAGTCATTTTAAATAGAACGATATTCGTTGACACAATTAGCTCAGTGGTAGAGCGATAGCCTGTCGCTCAGATTCCTATGGTTTAAACCCGATCAGAGCTAGTTTTTTTGCTTGAAATGTTATATGTTTATTGTTTTGTAATGACTCAGATGTTTTAAAATTAAGCGTTATATTGTGCAAATTATGGTGCAAAATATATATTTAATTAAAACATAATTCGCCAGCAGATTTACTCGAGACATCTAGCTGCCAAAAAGGTAACTTCCAGATTTTATTGAAAAGTTTCTTCTTCTGGCCGCTAGAATGCACTCGCTCTGTTAGGATTATATTGTTCGATATTTCACCACTAGATGTCCCGACTAGTCTACGCGGGGATCCATTGATTACTATACCATTATCATTCTATGCGCATCGAATTTGAAGAATGACAAGTTGATACTACGATACATTTTAACTTTTTATTTTAAAGGGTTTGTAACAGCCTATTTTGCGTTACTTGAAAATGTTATTAAGCGTTATATTGTCCACATTATGGTGTAAAATATATATTTAATTAAAACATAATTCGCCAGCAGATTTACTCGAGACATCTAGCTGCCAAAAAGGTAACTTCCAGATTTTATTGAAAAGTTTCTTATTCTGGCCGCTAGAATGCACTCGCTCTGTTAGGATTATATTATCGAAAATATCCACATAGTTTGTATACACACGTCTCTGTAGGGTCATGGAAAGATTTGTTAATTCAATTAGGGTTGTGAAAGCCATGCACAACCAGACGTGTAAAGACATGCCTCAACTCAAAGTTGGATGTTGCCCACGGCAGGTCGTAATAATAATAATAATAATGTTATTGGTTTTACATCCCTTTTAACTACTGCTGCTTTTAGAGACACCGGGGTGCCGGAATTTTGGCCCGAAGGGGATCTTTAACGTGCCAGTAAATGTACTGACACGGCTCCCTCGCATTTGTGCACCCTCAAATGCCAGCTGACTGCGCCAGGATACGAACCTGCAACCTAGGGCCCAGCAAGCGAGAACGTTACCGCTGAGCCACGCCGCCAGTCCGGTCGATTATGTCTCCAGATCCATAACATTCTTGATATACTTCTTATCTTTCTTTCTTTCTTCAATGATGGTAGCAGTTTTTATCTAGGTCGTGGCGTTTGGTAGAGGTAAATCGTTTCTAAGGTCTTCAACAAAGAATAGTTCTATTATACTCTTTGATAATAACAACGAGTTATAACTATACTCATACATTTAGGAGAAAGTAGGCTATATGTTCTTTACTGAACATCTTGTTTTTTAATTCTTTTTATAATTATTATCATTATTATTATTGAGTTTCCAATACATAGAAGGAAGCCTATTGTGCCTAATATATTAGGGTTGTAGTTGACAATCACAAAAGAACAATTTCTAAATGTTATTGGCTGTGTGCAGTACAGTATGTTCCTACACATTTTGGCCAAAATAGGGCAAGAAGTTTGCGAGTATTTTACATAGGCCTACTTTACAGTAGGCCTATGTAAAATACTCTTATAAAGTGTGCATTGCTGATGTGTACTACTATATTCGTATAATACACGTGAGGATTGGGAAGGAGGCGGCCTTGACCTTAACTTAGGATCAACCCTGGTATTTGCCTATAGTGAAATTGGGAAACCACGGAAAATCACTGATGACCACACTGTTCCGCCCCTTAAATCGGCAAAAATTATCAACCCACTTCCAGGATGGCTGAAGTTGGAATCGAACCCACCGCTGCTCTGTTTTTTCCTCAAGAGTGCAACCTTATCTAGCCCTCAGTCCAGGAATTACATTTCTTGACAGGGACGGGGATGGAACCCAGTGACAGCCAAGAAGATGGGTTAGGAATTCCACTTAACTCTTCTCTTCCCTTATTAAAAGTATACATAATCTTGTTTTAATTTAGGATACTGGGAAATCTTGACCATCTGCCTCATGTAGCCTACTTGTTTGTGATGAATTCGTCTCATAACCATTGTTTCTTTCGTTGTGAATGCCATGTTTAACAGTAATTATCAGGGTATAACTTGGATTCGTCCCATGGGGAAATGAATATACAACCCAGGGCGAATAGAGTAATATACAACCATTCCGGCATTTATTACCTTCTGGTGTGATTAAGATAACCCCTAGAATAAACCATGCTTACGATGAGTGCTTGCAGTGCCAAGATTCTAACCTTGAATCTCCAAACGCTGCTAACGAGTACAACAGTAGAGCGTGCCTCAGAACTCTCAACTACTCTGACGGGTTGTTAAATTACGGGAATTCATTCTACTTTTGTGCCATTCGTCCCTGTTGTTCAGGCTTTACAAACTTATGAATTAAATACCAATGGCATTAAAATTAATCCACTAAAAGTCAATAAAATAGCTTGAAGTGATAAAAGCCATTTTTCAGTGTTGCCTAATTCCATTAATGAAATCCATTAATGAAATGAAGTACTTACATGCCCTAACCTGAAAGAAACCAGATATTATTACACACTAACACGATTTTATGTACATGATTGGGTACTTAATTGGATGACTTGTTTCGAATGTCTAGCGTTCATCCTCAGATCCTGTTCACTTGGACTTAATATATATTATTATTAATGTGGTTTAAGAATTTTACCTGTTATATATTGTTATTATTATTTGCGTACATTCCCCTTTAAGGAGAGCGCTAAATACACAAAAGATACGAGCCTTACAGTAGTCGCATGTGATGTGTAACATCTGACATGTTATCTTAGTCGTATACTACACAGCTTGGACATCTTTAAACTGTTCATTTACACTCCATTTTCATACTGGTACTATGATGAATGTATAGATTGAATTAGAGATATGCTACTGTCACATTTGTGGCGCAGCGGTCAAGCTGTTAGTCTCTCACCAAGGTAGACCGGGTTTGATTCCCGGTCAATACATGTGGGATTTTCGAATTGAAATGCCATGTCCTGTGGTTCGCATTCCACTTAAAAGGGAGGTACCGTGGATCATGATCGTGAGATTAACGGACACGCAAAACTACAAGCGTCCTTCCTTCCTTTTACATTAATAATTCATAATAACAAAGTAACACACAACGTCGACAGTACTCTCAAATACTGTGAGCACATTCCTCAGTAACTATAACATTCATTATTCTCAAGGCTCTCATACAGTTCGTCGTAAACAACCAAAACATGGCTTCCTACAATCATGAAATTACCTAGTCTCACATATGATGAAAATACAGCTTGTATTCCACTCATATAACAACATTCTGTTATGCATTTAATATTTGACTACTCACCCACAGCTTGACAATAATGCCGCTTACTTAAATGTAATTTGTTGTCTTTGTCCTACCCCATGTGATATTCAACCTTGAACGTGAAGCTTCATAAACTACTCAATGACAAATGAAAGTCGGTGAAATATTAGCCACAGTGCTCGTCAAACCAGTGCCTGCTAAATGCACTGCCTGCTGTATTGCCATAACATTCTCGCGCTACAGAGCACACACTGCCTTGTTTCCAATACACACATCTTCAATTGTACATCCAGCTGGCAGTGCGTCTTCACTTCCGTCCGATCCACTTCCGCCCGATTCACTTCCGTCCCATTTTTCTGGCAGTGCGTCTTCACTTCCGTCCGATCCTCTTCCGTTCGATCCACTTCCGCCCGATTCACTTCCGTCCCCAATTTTCAAAATCACTCCCACAAAACTATCCAGCAACCGAGCGAATAGATGTTACACATCAAAAATCTAGCTTTTGGTGGTTGCTCTTTTCTTCTTTTTATCTTCCCAAAAACCTTTCATCCGTTCACTCTGTACCTTCTTCTCTTCACCTGTCCATTCATGCCTACTTCTTTTGGGTTGTGATCTAAATTCAAATTTCAGGTTTCTGATTTTTTCTCTGCAAATGCTGCGGTATTGAATGTCTTCTATGGTGACATGAACTTTTTGTAGTCTTCCATAGTTTCTTTGTGCCAAGAAATACCCAATTTCGAAGTAGAAATTATGTTGAATATTCTTTCAGTCAGTCTGGTGTCGTTCATTCTGCCGATACATGTAAAGAACTTCACTCTGCGTTTTCTGATGAGTGTCGTGACAAGATTTAGTATTTCTGTATACTTCTTCTGTTGGTCATTTTTGCGAGAAATTATCTCTGAAATCAGCGCCGTACTTTTTTCTCAGAATGTTCCTTTCTTGATTTTCAATGTCTTTAATTTTGGCCATTCTCTTGGCGTTTGTGGTTTCTAATGCGTATAAGTCTTCCGGCAAGACTACCGTTTTATAATGTCGTAATTTCGCAGCCGTGGAGATGCATATTTTTATTGTAGTGGGACCAGCTAAGTCTGTAAGCTTTCTGTGATCTATTGAATTGTTATTGTGAATAACTTCGGTGGCGTAGTCGGTAGCATGCTGAACTGCTGTGCCCAAGATAGAGGGTTCAAACCCGGCCGAAGTCGTCGGATTTTTTAAGAGCGTTAAAAATCCTTCAGTATGCCTTCCTTCGGAGGGGAAGTAAAGCCGGCGGTCCCATGTCATAGATTTATGGCATGTAAAAGATCCTTTCACAGACTAAACTTGTGTAAAGCAAAATTTGTTAGGTTAGATTTCGTCAGAACGCTCTATCAAAGTTCCAACGTTTGCCACTAGGTATCATTGATATCTGGTGGCGAAAGTTGGAACTACTTGAAATTGAACGGAACTTGTAGCTCACCCTTTACGGTGTCCGCTGGAAGCAGCTACAGACTCAGGCGAGCCGAACATGTCCTCGGACACTCCCGGCGCTTAAAGCCATACGATAAATAAATAAATAAATAAATAAACTTCGGTAGTGATGCTGTCTACACTATTTTGTTATTTATGTTCTAAATCAACCATTCCTATTTTAAGTTGGTGGCCTAGGTTAATATATCGTGAGGCGAATACACAAATGGTACACTGCACTAAATGGAATAAAGTTATGCCAACTTATCTGACTTTCGGAACTGATCCTTGTAGCGTCCGTCCTCGATACAGGAACTGCTCGGACTTGTTTCCCGCCTAATGGGATTGGGCACAATTTGTGTTGACCGACTGGAGAGCCTTCTTTAATAAAATAACTTACAGAAGATGTTTATTAAACTAGTTTCGACCACATTGAGGTCTTCAACTGCATAAACTAGAATTAATCTTGAAACAATGGGTAACAAAATTGGAGTATTTTAGTCTACTGTAGTTAATGTTGATGAATGCCACAATGTGGTCGAATATCGTCCAATAAACATATTCTAGTAATTTATTTTATTGACTTTTGGGGGATTACTTTTAATGCCATTGGTATTTAATTGAATTGGTTGGCAATAAGGACCCAATTTAAAAATGCATAATTTCGAATTGATATAAACTTATTGAAACGCTCTAACAAAGTTCCAACGTTCAGCACTAGGTACCATTGATATCTGGTGACTAAAGCGGGAACTACTTGAAATTGAACGGAACTTGTAACCCACCCTAAGGGTGTCCGGTGGAAGCTGCTACAGACTCAGGCGAGCCGAACATGTCCTAGGACACTCCCGGCACTTAAAGCCATACGATAAATAAATATATACATATTGAAATTAACAATTAAACTGAATATATTGTGACCAGAATTACCCGTCGCGGCTTCGCCCTCGAATATTCTAGTTGTGAAGAGTACATTTAGCAAAATCTCAATCTTGAATGCTATGACTGATTTATCTTTGGTGTGAATAATCAGACTTTACCAATTCAGCTACTGGTGCAGTGGTTAGGGGTTTGTCATTCCTTCATAGGTATATCAGAGCGAAGTTAGTTTTCTGGAAATATCACAGAGACTGTTAATTTAAGGGCCTCTAAATGTGGTTTTCGGAGACCCTTTATAGTCGGATGAAAAATACCTTTCGTACTACACTCATACGTGAAAATTGCGTGAAAATATTCTAGAGTGCCCCTTGACCCCTTTAAGCGCATTATACTGTATGTATTGGTGAATTTTACAGCTTAATTTGGTTCAGTGATAACCTTATAACCGTCTGGAAACTTTCACAGTAATGTAATAATTGGAAATGCATTTCGTCTTTCAGAAATAGATGAACCTGTGAGATTCTGTTACCATGGTTACCGTGTTGCATTCCTTCATTATTTTATTGTAAATATACATGTTTTAAGTTATTTATTTAATTGTGAGGCATTTAAAGAGTAATGAAGTGCGTTTCGCTTACCCATTGGGTTATGCTGAACCAGTAGGTACCCCATATGTCTAGGTTGGTGTTAATGGGACCTTATTTTCGGTACAAAACTGGAATGGGACATTAGCAGAATAATATAGGGAGGGATGGCTGTAGTATTGTGTGTATCCTATTCGTAATTGAGGGTAAAATTTGAAAGTAGTCGGCCGTGTCTTCATGTTAGGGACCAGATTTGCATTTTCCTAGAAAATAATGGAAAACCATGGGATTTCTCGCCTAGAATGGCTGAGGTAGGAATCGAACCCATCTCGTCTTAGTTTTGCCTCACAAGGCTGAGTGTACCCCATTTCAACCTTCAAGCTAGAATGTTATTTCTTTCGAGAGCTGGGAGTCTCAATACGTACCCTGAGACCACAGAAGAACGTACATATTGTCCGCGAGCCAGTAGAGGTCAGCTGGCTTTGAACTGTAGATGCCTTCCCGTGTGCTGCATACTGCGCATTCCAAAAACATCAAGTTGGCTACTTCCTGCTTTACTCACTCAGTGCTTTCTTGGTCTTGGTCAAGAAATAATCAATAATCAAATAATGAACAAGCACAATGTGGGAGTAGCACCAACTGACTGCCGATGTATTTAGGTTAGGAATAGACAGGTCGCACATGCGCGCACCCAAGGCCCCACTTCCCGTCGCAGCGTGTTGAACTGAATTCCCCTGGTTCTCAGACAATATAAAGTGACTTTATAAGCTGCCTGAACAGACGTTAACTTTGTTTGTTGTTGATTCTCTAGGGGATTTGCGACTTCGTACTTGTGTGTGTGTAGAATTTGTCTGGTAATCTGTGTCACTGTGATGTTTGTACTAGTGTGTATATTTATAACGGAGGTGGCATTTGGCTAGGAAGCGACCGTGACCTTAAGTGACCATCCCTGAATTTTCCTGGAGTAGAAGTGGGGAAACCACGCAAGTCCATTTCCAGGATGGATGAGGTAGGAATCGAACCCGTCTCTTCTCATTTTTGCCTCACGATGCTGAGTGTACCCCGTTCCAGCCCTCAGATCAGAATTAAATTTCTTGTCAGAGCCGGGAATCGTACCCGGGTTTCTGCGGTGAGAGCCAAGAATGCTAGCCACTACGCAACGAGGCGGACACGTAAATTTTGTGCATACTATATCTGTGATTCTTGAAATAGTCTTTGTATTCTGGAAATACTTAGAAGCACTATTCTTCACATTGTTATTGCAGCACATTCATGATGAAATTAATGCACGTACTGTATGTATGTTTAGTAGCTCTAAACATACGAGGGTGGCTCGAAAAGTCTTTGCCCCCATTTTTCTTTTAGCCAAAATGATAGATACAGGTAATTACAAATATACGTACTGTTCTACCTACGTACCTTACACTATTTTATGTTCGACGATGTCGAAATTTTAACATTAAGTTATGTGTCAGAAAACTGTATCATAATGAGACTCATTATAACACTATTTTTCATTATGAAACAGTTTCTCCCACCAATCAGAGCTCAAGAAACAGTTGTATGACCAATGAGGTAAGAATACCTTCGCGCATGCGCTCAAAATACAACATATGTCTGTGTTGGCAAGCAAAGTGAATGGTCTCTGCTTTCAGAGTGCCTTGACCACGCATGCGCTCTGTTCACTAATAACTGAATTAATTCAATCCCACAGATATTTATGAATATTTATGTTAAAACATATAATAAAGTTATAATTATCGTCGAACATAAACAGTCGTATGCAACTCGCCTATAATGGTAATTAAGACACTCGTATGGAAATTATAAAACTCGCTTACTCTCGCTTTATAAACACACTCGTGTCTTAATTATTGCCATTATAAGCTCGTTGCATAATGTACTATTTCCACATAGTCTCCACATTTGATCAGTCATTTGTCCCATCGCAGCACTGAATTCGAGATGCCCCTGTGGTAGAATTCTGCCGGTTGACTGTGGAACCATTATAAGACTGCTGTCTCGGCGTCATCGTTGCACGTGAATCGCTGTCCTCTCAGGAACTTCATCAGCGGACTATGACAATTCGAGACCAAATGTGGCAACGAGAACCACCAACAAGCTCCGGTAATTTCACTGGGAGAATCTGAACAACCCACCCTCAGTCTGGATCTCGCCCCCACTGATTTTTGGCTAAAAAGGAATAGGAGCAAAGACTTTTCGATCCACTCTCGTAGTTGCCATCAAAATAGCAGACCTTAACAGACAATGAAAGAACACGGAATGCAATTTTTTTTAGGACAATTAGCTGCAACGTTGAAGAAGTGAATTCGAGTCTCCTACTCTTACATTACCTCCAGGGGAGCCGAGGGACCCAAGCATTGTATTAATTGCTTCCACATTGCTAGCACGTAGGCTATCTGCATCAGGAGCAAGAGAGGAAGTTGTAGCTCTTCACTGTACGTGTACCTTCCATTAAGAAAGCGGGGAGCACAAAGTTTTGAAATCACTGCTTCTGGAAATTAGTGGTATAAGTGTCACGTGCGCTCAATGAAATGCAGCTCCAAAACATGTTGGTCTGTTAAGTACACTCTAAGTTGGTGAATATTAAGCAGCTGCGTAATAACATCGTTCAAGTCCTGCGATCAGAATAACAAGGTATTGCAATTAAACTTCGATGCAGCACCAGTAGAAAGACAACTTGTTAAGAGTTGGATATTTTCAGAAGAATAAATAACTTTCAATTAAAATAAATAGAAGTAGGTTGCCTCAGGCAAGGAAAGCATTTCTACAGAAAGGGAATCCGTTGACATCGAATATAGATTTAGGTATTAGGAAATCATTTTTGAAAGCCATTATCTGAAGCGTGGCATTTTATGCAAGTGAAACTTGGTCTTGTTTCGTGCAGCAGAAAAGAGGAGAATAGAAGCGTTTGAAATGTGGTGTTACAGGAGAATGATGAAGATCAGATGGGTAGATAGGGTTACAAACGAAGAGGTATTAAGACGAGTGGGAGAGGAGAGATGTTTCTGGCGACTGCTAATGAAGAGAAGAGATAGGTTGGTATGACACATACTAACACACCCAGAAATAGCAAACTTAGTTAGGCCTATGAAAGGAAGGTCGAGGACAAGAACCGTAGGGGTAGTACATAACTCTATTGCCAACTTATATAAAAATACTACATGGCGACCAGACGAAATATTTAGATGGTTCCCAATATATACGAATCTATTATAGCATTCAAAGTGAAATTTTGTATGTTAATAGAGGCAATTAACATAAGTAGGATGTGTGAAAATAGACTGTATAGTTCTTCATGGAACTACTTGTACATAAAAGAGTGTTATTTTTTGATAAATATCTTATGTAGCGTTTTCATGTTAGGGCATAAAAATGCTTGTTTCCCTGTCTAATGTAATTGGGCACAAAACATTTGTGTTGACCGACTGAAAAGCTTTCTTTATTATTATACTTTAGAGCATATCAGACTCTTTTCCTTAAAAAACAGATACACACACTAATACGGCCATCACAATTAACGCCGGTTATCAGACAGATTCTACACACACCCAAAGTACACGGGGCTACATGACCGCGTTGTCGCAGCCCCTAAACTGAGGAACCAAACAACCAACTCTTTTCCTTGGTATTGATTTGTTTCTACAATAAGTAGTATTATGTTTTATACTTAATGTTCGGAAATTCCGATTGATTTGTCAAACCTCTCCCAGTGACCGATAATCTCCATGTAGGCTATATCCTCTAAGACCAACAACTGTCATCTTGCAAAATTTAATTAGTTTAGTGAATTTTGGTTACTTTTGTTCTTGACATGGTGAATTAAAAGGAACAATTAATGACAGTACTGTTGGCATTTTGACCTATTCATAGTAATCTAGCTCGGCAATATCGAAAAAATAATGTCAAGATTTGCCATGGTAATCATTACGGCATTGTAAGATTCAGTACTTACGGCCTTGGTGGATTTCTACGTGTCACGATGTGCCAAAATTCCAGATCATGACCTAAATACACACTGAAGGTCTGTGAAGCCCACCACCAATGATTTAGATCAAGAATATATTCTCATGTGGACTAACGCCTACCCGCAGCCAGGAAGGTTCCGAGGGAGCAGCGGATTCTGCTCATCGATTCGCCACAAGTCAGCCTCGAGCTTAATCCCTTTAAGCATTAGTGGAACATGCTTGATCGACGACTTTTTAGTCAAAAGAAACCACCATGAGCTTGAGGTCAAGCAATGAATCAACAGAGGTTCGAGTACAATCGCTGGAACTTATAATTAGAGATATTATTGACCTAAGTAGACAAATTCTGAATTTTTGATATCTCAACCTACCTTACCTAAGGAAAATGTGCTTTGCCTCCAGTGATCATAATTGAGGCTAGAGGAATGAATTTTGACCAGTGTTTTAAGTTGTTAGCTCAGAGCCATGTTGCTTTGATACATAAATGTTAGTCCTGACTCTGACTCTAATGGCACAATCAAAAAGAGGAGTGGAAAAGGTTTAAACTATCGACCAATACTTTGAACTGATGAAACAGCAGGATAATCCTTTGTGATCAACTGGATGTGTGGCTCAGTGGTACTCACCTGCTGTGCCGAAAGTTGCAGGATTGAATCCTGGCGCAGTCAGTTGGCATTTGAGGTTGAGTAAATGCGAGAGAGCCGTTTCATTAGATTTACTGGCACGTTAAAGATCCCCTTTGGGGCGAAGTTCCGGCACCCTGGCGTCCCTAAAACTACTTGTTGCATAAATGAAAATAGGCTAAACAATTAGCCTAGTTCCGTGGAGAACGAAATAGCCTATTTTCATATGTAATACTTATGTTAATTCCCTGTATCACCATAGGGTATTTCAATTTGATTGCTGTAATTGATTCGCAGATATTGAGAATCATCTAAATACATGTATTTCGGATGGTCGATGTTGCATTTCTATATAATTACGTAGCCCATACAGTTATGTACTATGGCATGAATATTATTTCGTGGTTGTATTATTCAAACTTCAATCGCATGATTAGGACACAAGAAATGAGAAATGAGATTTAAAAATTTTCAACAACCACCATCTTATGGTTATGAAAACAATTGAAATAAATTAAATGTCAGTGGTTGAAAGTTTGCATAAGAATTTACCTTATCAAATGTCACTGCGCTCGGATGGCTGAATCGCCAGAAACGTCCATTTCAGTAATTAAATTTTGATTCGCCACCATGTTGTATTTGTGCTCACCAGGTTATTGAAAGTCCCTTAGGTGAACTTATGTTAATAGCCTTTATCAACGTACAAAATTTACGTTGATTTCACGTCATAGATTAGAAGATATTGGGAACCGCCAAAATATATCGGATTGTCACCATGTTGAATTTTTATAATTGTAGGCCATATAATTATGTATTATTCTATGAGGATTATTACGTAGGTTCACTAGTCAAACGTTGACTTCGTTCGCATGATTAGGACACAAGAAATAAAAGCATAATTTTATAATGTTGCACACTCGTCATCTTGAGGTTATGTAAACGATTGAACTAAATTAGATGTGTGTGCATTACAATGTGTATACACATTTGCTGTACCATGTTTCACTGCAATTAAATCGCGAGAAAAGTCTATTTAAATGTTTCAACTTCGCTTGTACTCAACAGAATTTATAACGTCACATAGATAAACTTCTAGTAATGCCCTTTATCACCGTACTAAATTTCATGGTGATATGAGTAATAGTTTCGGAGATATATAATGCCAGTGAAATATTTTGCACAGGTGCCGTGCTGGATTGGTGAGACGTAATGAACTTTAAAGGCCTCGGTCGTAGTCGGACAAAATAGTACTATGATCTTACTGAGTTTCATTTAAGTCGCTCCAGCCGTTTACTTTCATTTGGGGCCACACACACACGGAAAAAAGGTAATCTCATAAGCCTGTTTTTTCATAAATGAAAAAAGGCTAAAAACGAGATTTTCAAATTTCGCACATCCACTATCTTGTGGTTATGAAAACAATAGAATTAAATTTGAGGATAGTGGATTAAATTTTGTATACGTAATTAGCGTACCAAGTTTCACTGCATTTGGATGGTTGAATTGCGAGAAACATCGATTTAAAGATTTAAATTTCGCGTCGCTGCCATGTTGGATTTGTGCTCACCAGGTTATTGAAACACCCATAGGTAAACTTATGTTTATAGCCTTTATCAACATACGAATTTTCAGTTTGATTGATGTCATAGATTAGTTGATATTGTGAACCATCTGGACTTTGCAGATGGTCACCATATTGGATTCTTATAGGGCTTAGAGTTATGTACTATTAGATTATGATTGTTGCGTAGGCTCGTTATTAAAACATTGACTTCGATCACATGATTAGGACAAAAGAAATTAAAAAAAAATGTCTTGAGGTTATGTAAGTTAGTTACTGAGGTTTTAAGGGGCGGAACTACGAGGTCATCTGCCCCAAAAGAGGTTATGTAAACAATTCAACTAAATTAGATGTTAGTGCTTTACAATGTGTATAAGCATTTGCTGTGCCATTATTCACTGCGATTAAATTGCGAGAAAAGCCTATTTAAATGTTTCAACTTCGCTTGGCCAGCATGTTTGTTTTGTACTTAACAGGTTTTTGAAAGTCACATAAATGAACGATTGTGCCTTTCATCACCGTACAAAATTTCAGGGTGGGATCAGTAATAGCTTCGGAGATACTGAATGCGGTGAAATACTTCGCACAGCCGCCATGTTGGATTGGTGAGACGTAATACCATTTAAAGGGCACGGTCGTGGTTGGACAAAATTATACTAAGGCCCTACTGAGTTTCAAATATATCGCTAGAGCCGTTTAGATTATATAAGGGGAAAGGGGACACACACACATGGACAAAAGGAGGTCTCATAAGCCTATTTCTTCAAAACTGAAAATAGGCTAAAAATGGCTTACGCGCGATACACGAGTAAAAATATTTGACACGTTGTAGGATAAGATTTTATGACTAATTAATTTCATTATGTTGTAAGTAAGTGTTATTTCTTTTAAATCCGCCAAACCTAAATAAAATGACCTTAAGAGAACCGGATGTATTGACGTTCGCCTGACCAATGAAATATATTGTCCAATTATCTGCACACCTTCAGATAAGTGCATAAAGAGTGTGAAATTAATCCATGTAAAATTTTCCAGGTTAGTAACTAAGTAGATAAGTGCTATTTCCCGCCCAATTCAATTTGGTACATTAACGTGTTTTCCGATTGAAAATAAATTGTTTTACTAATGTATCACACACCGTACAAATGTGCTCTTTACCCTTTCACTTTCATACACGCCAAGATTTTGGAGGATAATAACGATGAACTTGAATTTGATACTTGCTTCTTTCTTGACTATATCTTATGTCCCTGAAACATTGTATATTTTACTTTAAATGTGAACTTTTGCTGACCGTACATTCTGTTTCAGGAGCCGTCATCGAGCACCATGCGCCCTACTGGGAGCAGCCCTTCTCGCAGCCCTACTTTGATAACTCGACTCGGCGGGAGATGACGACCACCGTGGGTCAGACGGCATACCTGCACTGCCGAGTGCGAAACCTTGGTGACCGAGCCGTGTCGTGGATCAGGAAGCGAGACCTGCACATCCTCACGGTGGGGATCCTCACCTACACCAACGACCAGCGCTTCCAGTCCTTACACTCAGACGGTTCCGATGAGTGGACGCTCAAAGTGAGCTCGCCACAAGTGCGGGACTCTGGCGTCTATGAGTGTCAAGTTAGCACGGAGCCCAAGATCAGCCAGGCGTTCAGGCTCAACGTGGTCGGTGAGTTGCTTTAAACTACTACTCAACGTGTAGAAAATATTTGACCTCTTTGTGACTTTGAATCCAAAGCTCCGGATGTCCATTTTGCAAGAGCGGTATAAATAGGAACCTAATTTAGGTTTGCTGGCAATGCGTGTGAGATTTTCAATAATGATAAATCACGTCCAGTAATTTGGTTTTCTCGTGAAATAGATGATTGTGTGATTTTGAAGCTGTTTAAATAAGCAAGCCTCCTTTCTCAAGAGAAAATCACGATCATTTGATATTTGCAATCGCTTGATGGAAGCTGTGGTCTTGCATTTGTTTGTTGACACAGGCTAGAGTTAAACGTGTCTTTTCACCAATATCTCAGTCCCATCTTCAGGGGAAAATGACCTCGCTCGTTCGCTCCTTATACAACATCAACAAACAAACTAACTAATTTATTATCAGTCTCATTTATGACTGTGATTATATGGGAACTACTGTGGTATGAGTGGTGCTGAGTAATAGCATTCGAGGCACAGTTGGCAACCATGTATGCTGTGAAAGGTTCTGTTTGTAGGATCGATATTGCTGTAGTGAGGTAAGTAATGGCAGTGTACCCCACTTCTCACCTTGTCTAGTACGTCTCATTATAACGCCATCTTGGGTTTTGTGGATTCCTACCCACCTATTTTAGGACAGTGTTTTTGAGGATCAACCAGTTTCCGGATTGACTGCGTAACAGTCAGACAGAATACGATCAAACCAGTTTAAAGGAAGCAACATCAGAATTATGCCAAAATAGAGCAATTGCGCAAACCCCACCTTCATAGGATAAACAAGTTAAGAGGGAAGCCACATTGCAACTCAATTCAGCGTCTTTTGTAGCAATGGAACATCGGAACAAGGTAACATGGTTAAATAGTAGTTCAAAATGGACGCAGAATTAATGAGATACGTAGGCATATTTCTTGCTTATGATGACGAGTTTTGATGTTATAGTGGAGTTAAAAGAGAAAGGTAGCTTGTAGTTCTATTTGAGCGTAATTTCGCAATCATGCGTCATGGGACCTCCATGTTAGGTGGAATTCGAACCACATGACGTAATTTTTCAATTTGAAATTCTAACAAATATTGACCAGAAATCGATCCTGGCCCGTCTTGGTAAGTGGCAAGCTTCTTGACCACTCCACCTTCACACCCCAATTAATGGAGGAACATCGAGGTCATCTACAGTACCTCTTGCAGTTCAGTTAAAGGATGAAGATTTCTTTGATATAAATTAGAAGTGGATGAATAATTTACGTAATCACAGCTGAAGATAAATTGTACTGAAAAATAAAATGAATTAAAAGTAATAATCATGAAAACAAACGTGTTGGGAATATTGAAGGTACACAATAGATACATTGAACAAAAGTCAAATAATAACAAGTTCTTTGAGCCACGTTACACTAGAAAGTTTATACTTTAGTTCTTGATTAGTTTCATGTCAAATAGACCCCAGTTTTGAGTTACAAGGGACTGGTTAATAGGAGAGCAAGATTTACAATCACTTTCAGAGAGTAGGTCAAGTATGAGGAACTAACTGTTCTAGGCTTTAATATAAACTCAGGTGGAGGAGGTTCATGGCGAGGTGAGGACACGAACCAAAATCGGAGTCAGGAATGTTATCGTGTTATTCACTTTTGTAATATTTTTATTACTTGAAGGGTTGATTCGAAGAACCAGACAAGTCCAAAAATTAAATAGTTAAGATACTAAGAAAAAAACAAGATGTTCAGTAAAGAACATATAGCCTACTTTCTCCTAAATGCATGGGTATTGTTATAACTCTTTGTCCTTTTCAAGGAGTATGATTGAATGTTGGTTGTAGTAGCTTGTTGAAATACAACGTGCTATAGGGATATTAAACATGAATATGAGGTGCCCTTTGCTAGTGCTACTCTCTGTACCAAATTTCGTTCAATTCGGTTTCACCATGTTTGAATTGATAGGGGGAATCGATTTGCACACATACTTGGCCACCATCTGCAAAATATTGGGCTGATGTTCTTGCAGTTTGGTCAGAATATGTTTCCCACATAAAGATATGGTGTTGCAAAATTTGGTAGAGACTAGATTATTAGGTTGGTCGTAATTACATTTTAGCTTTTAACATTTGGGTGGCCGCGATTACGTTTCCGTCAAGATAGCGGTGATATAAAACATGACACTGAGGTGCCCTTTGCTAGTGCTACCTCTGTACCAAATTTCGTTCATTCGGTTCCACCGTGTTCGAATTAATAGGGGAAATCAATTTTGACATAAAGATGGCCACCATCCACAAACTATTAGGCGAATGACCTATTAGATTGGTCAAAGGATGCTCCCTCTATAAAGGTATGTAGTTGCAAAATTTGGTAGAGATCGGATGATTAGGTTAATCGTAATTTGATTTAAGCTTTGAACATTCGTGTGGCCGCCATTACGTTTCAGTCAAGATGGTGGCAATATAAAACATGACACTAAGGTGCCCTTTGCTAGTGCTACCTCTGTACCAAATTTCGTTCCATTCGGTTCCACCGTGTTCGAATTAATAGGGGGAATCAATTTGGACATAAAGATGGCCGCCATCTGCAAACTATTAGGCTAATAACCTATTAGATTGGTCAAAGGATGCTCCCTCCATAAAGGTTTGTTGTTGCAAAGTTTGGTAGAGATCGGATGAGTTGGTAATATAGGCCGAAGCTGGGACAGGGGCTAATGGGCAAGATGGCAGCCGCACGCAACCAGCCCTATGTTATTGTTATGGAGGGGTCAGTCATAGCTGGGCCAGGGGCTAATGGGCAATATGGCTGCCACGCCCTGAGACCGTCAATGACGTCACAGGGAGAGATCGGCTGTGTAGTTGCCAAATGGAATATTTATTATCATTATTATTATTATTATTATCATTATTATTATTAATAATTGATGATGTATAATCAAGACCAGCCTTATATTATCCACTTCTTGGTGTAGTGGCTAGCATTCTTAGCGGTCATTCCTGAGGTTCGAATCCCAGCTCTGCCAAGAAATTTAATTTCTGGTCTCAGGAGTGGAACGGGGTACACTCAGCCTTGTGAGGCAAAACTGATAAGAACTGGATTTTGATTCATACCTCAACCATTCTGCCTAACCCAACTTCACCTAACCTCACCTAACCTCACCTAACCTAACTTCACCTAACCTAACCTAACCTAGCTTCAAAGTGAGAGCAAATATGAGAGCAAATGTGAAAGCACACATAATAAACTAAGTTATAACTTAACCTAACCTAACTTAATATTGCGAGCAAAAAAAAAGTAAGAACAAAAAGTGTAAGAAAAAAAGTAAGAGCAAATGTGAGAGCACAAATAATAAACTTAGTTAGAACCTAACCTAACTTAACCCAACCTAACCTAACCCACACAAACCTCATCTAAAGATTTTAGATTTTACATTTTAACATTCTACATTTTAACATTTTAGATTTTGATTTTTTCATTTTACATTTTTTAGATTTTATATTTTATATTTTTTTTCGATTTTAAATTTTAAATTTAAGATTTTTTGATTTTAGTTTTACATTTTACATTTTTCGAAAAGAGTAAACTACAAGGTCACATACCTAACCTCACCAAACCTAACTTTACCAAACCTAACTTAAGCTAATCCAAAGGCTAATGCACATACACAAAGTATATAAGGGCACATGCAACTATCCTTATGCTAGTTTTATAGGCTACTGTACAACATGATCACTACCCCAACCGGGGTATTTTTATATCATTTTGTTGTTTACTCATTTGTCAATTCTCCAATTTCCCATTTTCAGTTTTTCTTTATGTCAGTTTTAAGTTTTTCAATTTCATAATATGGAGACATGGATTTTGCATTTTGTTGTTTACACATTTGCCAATTTTCCAATTTCCCATTTTCGTTTTTTTAATGACAGTTTTAGGTTTTTCAATTTCATAATATGGAAACATGGATTTTGCATTTTGTTATTTACACATTTATTAAATTCACAATTTCCCATTTACAGTTTTTAAAATGTCAGTTTAAAGTTTTTCAATATCATGATATAGAAACATGGATTTTCCAATTTGTTGTTATACATTTGTCAATTTACGAAATTCCCATTTACAGTTTTTAAAATTTCAGTTTAATGTTTTTTCTATTTTGTCAATATGGAAACATGGATTTTCCAATTTGTGTTTTACATGTTCATTTTGCATTAGGAGTGGAGAGAGGTGGGTAGTAATTAAAAATGTACAAGCAGTGTCCATACAATATTTTTTATTTTAAATACATGTACACTATTTACACATAATACATTTTTATATATATATATTCTTTTTTTGTTATAAATTGTACAGTTGTTTTTATTTTGTTTTCTATTTATATTTATTTTTTGATTATGATTACTATTTTTTATTTTTGTAGTGTTATTGTTTTATTTCCTAAATTGTTTTATGTATTTGCTAGTTGCAGGCAGAAGATTTTGATATTCATAACTTAACTCTTTAAGCATGGTCAATGATTGAGTAAAGACCATAGGCATGTGTACCTATACCATCAGCATCAATCGCTCTTTTATCATCACCTGGACAGAAAGCAATTTTGTTTAGTCTTATAAAGATATGTCATTTTGTTTAGAAGCGATAATGTTCATTGGTATTCTTTTTACATTGTTTTTCATGACACAATCCTTATAATCTTGAAAGCTTATACAATTTTTAACAACACCTTTGCTAATACCTTTAATCTTTTTGATTTCTTTACCATTTATGTCAAAAGCGTACATTTTAGCTCTAAGTCCAACAAATGCTTTTATAATTTGTCCACAAGCCTCGTCTTTAAATTTCCCCAACGTTTTATTGTTTGATGTAGAGTAACATATGTGATTAGTAGGATAATCTGATGTGTCCAGGTGTTCTATGAAATCCAACTTGTCTTGATATACATCTGGGGTGTTAACCAAATAAATGAACGAGTCGGTATCCATATACATGAGTTTAAGATTGTTCATTCCATATTAGGGTAGCAGGACATCATAGTGGTGGGAATACATTAGAGTTTTTGAATTATCCAGTATACACATTCCAATATATATAGGCTTATTGAATACAATGTTACGTTTAGCCATGTGGAAAGCAGCTAGGCTAGGACCATAAATTGTTCTGTCGATGAATGTTGGTTTAGCTATTAGCTTTTCTGCCTTTTTGCTGTCAGTCACAAGACGTATATCTATTCTTTTACGGATATTTTCCATTGTTTTCCCAAAAATGGCATTGTTGAATAATTTGTACAGATTTTTCTCAAAATCATTTTTGGCTTGTTTTCGAAGGTTGTTATTAAAATCAACATATGCCTTTAATCAAGGTTTTTGTTTAAACTTTAACACACGATGAATTTTTATCAATTTTATTTCATGATCTAAAGCCTGTTTTAATGCCATGTAGTGAACAACATATCGCCTTCGATTTCCAAGATGAGGAATTAGTTTTTTCAGAGACGAATCCTTAGGTTGTGTACACTCTGGTAGGAAAGGTAAATCGTTGTGTAGATCATGAAGGTCAGATGGGTAATCAACATCAACGTCTAGAATGTATCCCACAGGATCGTCTTTCTTTGGTTTTTCTAGATCAACAGTATCTGGAGAAACCCACTGAAATCCACCATAAGGAAGGGAGTGGCACATAGCCCACCCGTATTGGTTGTTGGCATCATCATAGGTAATAAACTGCGATGGTTTCTCAGAATCATAGGTTTCCATGTATTTATTGTTAGCTTCAGCATACCGATGAGACACCTGGCATATGCCGTCACGTATTCCAGACTCGATTAAAAGAATCTTATCGTAATCCTGTAGCAATTCCAGTTCGATGCCTGTGTAAAGGAGCATTGCCTCGAAACTTAAACCAGGCAAAGTAAAAAAGTGTGCAACATCCACTCGATGTGTTTCTAGTGTTTTGTTTCTAAACCTTTCAAAGCTGTCTGCAAGAAGGAGTACATCTGAAGTTAGGTAGAGGTCACTATATTCCCCTAGAGTTTTAATGTTGAACTGTTTCCAGACATTTTTGGCATGTTCATAGTCTCCTTGACTAACATTTTCTTGACTTAATTTGTTAAAGAATGCCTCTTTTGGAGGTAAACACGTTTCACTGAATTTTCCCCATGAGTCAATGTAATCATACCAAAATACCCCTTTACGAGTCATGAGCATTGCATTTTCTTTTCCAAAGTACTTGTCTGTTTCAGGGTATGATGTTAAGTTGGTAACTAAGTGTTCCAAACTACTTGGCATTAACCGAAACGAATCCACAAATCAAAGCTTAACATTTCCCACATATTTGGTGAAGGAAATGTACTTTTCTTTAGAGTTAGCGATAACATCCACTCTCTCAGTAGTACATCCTAATTGCTTTACAATGAAATTTGCGTCGTGGCCACTCATATTATATAGAAACACAGGAACAGGGTTACGTGTTTTACACCTCAAATTACAGTTATTGTGAGCACTTCCACGGTATTCCCCTGTAATATGACAGTGGTCTCGGACTTTCCAGTCCTATTTGGTAAATGGCTTTTGACACAAATAACAGGTTCCAGAACATTTGAACTCTGCTTCTTGATCCTGAGTTAAGGCCTTTGGAACATTTAAGGTGTAAAGGCGATCGATTTCATTAGCTATTGAGATTAAACAGTCCATAAACTTTTCTGCAGCGTCAGGCCCACGATAAATAACAGGTTGGCTTGGAAGGTTTGTCTTTATGTGTTCCACAGCAAGTGAGGGTTTAACGTATATACCAAAGCTCATAGGAACATGACTCTGGTATGGCACTGTATAACTTGCCTCAGGATAAGGTAGACATGATTGATAGGATAACAGTATACTTTCAAAATCTGCATAGATAACGTAAGGTATTCTCAGCATTTTTTCAACATTTAAGAATTTGACAATGGGTTTTTTAATAGGCATTTCAACCCTAGCAATGTCATGCTGGACACACAAAGCTCTATGTTCTTTCAATTTTTCCATTCCTTGTTGACCATATTGATTATCAAAGTGAGTAAAACATCGTTTACACGTATATATCATATGTTCATGGTGGGTAATCTGATGTCTTACTAGTTTATCAAAATCTTTGATAAAGACGTAGTGGTTCTGGCCGGATGAAGAACTTAGCATAAGGAGGTCGCGATGGTCTTGCAGCTCTTGATCCACAACCTTTAGAGGGAACAGTTTATTGTCTTGTTCCAATCCAAATACATTAATGGTTATATCGTTGGCTTTTTCAAATTTGGGAATGTCAGCTAGCGATGTAGGAAACGATATTACAGAAAAATCATACTTGTTGTCCAGGTCCTTGTATTTACTAATGCGCTGAGCATTCTTTTTAACCAGTTTTGCTAAAATGGCATACATAAAACACTTTTCATCATTCAAATTTTCAGGATTAATGCAGGCTTTTCTTGCTTTTATAGCTGCTGGAAATGGAATATATGTGCTGCCACGCAAGGGATTGTACTTATTTATTTTCAATCGTACTCCTTCCACTGCTAACAAAGCCCAATTACTGCCTTTTAGCTCAGATTCTTCCATTTCCGTAGTTAACTTTGTAAATTGTGTTTCCAAGAAACTACTCAAGTCTGTTTCCAAAAATAGGGCTTGATTTCGTGTTTTTTAAAAGCACGATCTGTAATTTCATTGGTAGATGTATGAATGAATCTACATTCAGCCACAAAATTAACTTTTATCGACTTGTGCATTGCTAGTTCTTTCTGCATAGCTTGTATTATTTGCTGTTTGGACTCTTTAAGGTATGAATTTAAATCCTTGCACGTATCGCAACGAATGAAATAGGATTTAAGACGACCTTCAAAAGATGTCTCATATTCAATAAGTCCATTTTTGTCAGGGACCAATGACAGTAGGTAATGTTTTGTAGGCTCTGCTTTTTGTATTTTAGCTGCCGACACAACATTACAACATTCTTCATGACGACGTCCATTGTACACATTGTTGAATGTACTACCACAGGTCTTGCACTTATGAAATTCACCACACGATATTTCATGTCGCTTCCTATGATAGTCTCGAAGAATAGTTTTTCCACACTCTTAACACATATAGCTAGGAATGGGTTCTTCCATTATGAATGTTGATTTCTGCAAACAGCTGTTTACTGCGTATCACAGGGCTAGAGGTTGGTCGGTAAGATGTGAACACCATGAGAGGTAGTAGTCAACTGGTGATATTCTTGTTAAGGGTCTTCTAATATACCCCTAGTCTAGACCAACAGCTCTTTACAGCGTATGACAAGGCTGTAGACTGGACAGTGAGACGGTCTTTCACGATGTGAACACTGTAACAAGTAGAAGTCAACTGATTATATACTTGCTAAGGGTTCTCTAATATACAATAGTCAAGACCAACAGCTACTTACTGTGTAGTACAAGGCTGTTCAATAGTTGTTTTGTCAATCTTTCACGATGTGGTCAATGTGAGTGGTGGTAGTCAACTGATGATATTCTTGCTAAGGGTCCTTTAATATACCCTAGTTAAGGGTAACAGCTGCTCACTGCTTATGACAAAGCTAAAGACTGGTTGTTTCAACGATCTTTCACAATGTAAACACCGCGACAGGTAGTAGTCAACTGAAAATATTCTTACACCATACTCAAGGTTATCAGGTACTTACTGCATATCAAAAGGCTGTACACTCATGTGTGTTAGGCACTCTTTCTTGCTAAGGACCCCAATATTCCCTACACAAGGCTATACATGTTAGTTCTAAACATTTAGTAGTTAATTGTATCTTCAATTTTTGTACAAAGCTTATACAAGCACGTTTTTCATTAGGTAAAACTTTGTTAAATAGCTGCATGCGACACGCAAAGTATGTTTCCGCTATCTAGCGGTGACTATGAGAACTACTTGAACGACCAGCAAGCTACCTAGCGCTCCATTTCAACACTCGCTCACTGAACGACCGGCATACTATCTAGCGGTCGATATCAATACTCCTCAACTACCAGCCTGCTACCTATCGGTCAATATGACAACTCACTCAACTACCAGCATGCTATATGGCTTTTTTTTGTAAGATTTTTGTTGGCTTTTTTGTTGGCTTTTTGGTTGGCTTTTGTATTAGCTCTCTCATATTTGCTCTGGCTTGTTGGGGCTTATTTGGTCTTGGAAAGTATGTCTTGACTTTTTATGACTGCATAATGCTTACAGCCATGTTTATAAGCAGCAACAACAACAAGACACATTATTCCAAAACAATCCAAAGTACTCTGGTTTATCTATGACTCTCAACTCTTATACTTACCTCTATCCCTTGCCTAGTCAAAAAAATAGTGTTTTTTTCAAATTTTTCAAAAAATATTAGGAAAGTAGGCTATATCATTAAACTAAAAATCCTAAAAAGACATATGTTAACTCCAACACCTACCTCTATACCACTCTTAGTCCAAAAATAGTGTATTTTTCAAATTTTCCAAAAACATATTTCCAAAATGGGTTATATTTCCAAAATTAAAAAGTTTACAAAAATGTTTGTTTGACAGAAATGAATGGCCTTTACCCCCTCTACCGCGGTACCAACTCCCAGGTCTCAAGGACAACAAAAATAAAATTTTATAAATGGGCTATATTTCCAAAATTAGGAATTTTACAAACAAGTTTGTCTGACGTAAATCAATGGTCTTTACCTCCTCTAGCACCATACCAAATTTCAAGTTTCTAGGACAAAAGAAAATTATTTTTGAAAAATGGTCACTATTTTGGAAACTAGGAATTCTACAAAAATGTTTGTTTAACATAAATGAAAGGTCTCTATCCCCTTTACCTGTAAACCAAGTTCCAGGTCTGTAGGACAAAATGAAAAAAGTTCAACTGGGAAAGTAGGCGATTTTTCATAAAACCAAACATTCTAAAAAGTGTTCTATGGGCTTAAAAGAATGGCCACTATGTCCTTTATTTTTATAATAAAACTTTTTTATTTTTTACATTCTTTTTGAAAAAAGTCCAATTTTTATATTTTTATATTTTGGAAACTAAAGAGTTTACAAAAAATTGTGTTTGACATAAATGAATGGTCCTGACCCCTTCTATCCAAAAAATAAATTTCAAGTCTCTAGGACAATAAATACCACAAGGGGGGAAAGGCGGGTTCTGCATGCTGGTAGTTGAGTGAGTTGTCATATTGACCGATAGGTAGCAGGCTGGTAGTTGAGGAGTATTGATATCGACCGCTAGATAGCATGCCGGTCGTTCAGTGAGCGAGTATTGAAATGGAGCGCTAGGTAGCTTGCTGGTCGTTCAAGTAGATCTCATAGTCACCGCTAGATAGCGGAAACATACTTTGCGTGTCGCATGCAGCTATTTAACAAAGTTTTACCTCAAGAAAAACGTGCTTGTATAAGCTTTGTACAAAAATTGAAGATACAATTAACCACTAAGTGTTTAGAACTAACATGTATAGCCTTGTGTAGGGAATATTGGGGTCCTTAGCAAGAAAGAGTTCCTAACACACATGAGTGTACAGCCTTTTGATATGCAGTAAGTACCTGATAACCTTGAGTATGGTGTAAGAATATTTTCAGTTGAATACTACCTGTCGCAGTGTTTACATTGTGAAAGACCGTTGAAACAACGAGTCTTTAGCTTTGTCATAAGCAGTGAGCAGCTGTTACCCTTAACTAGGGGTATATTAAAGGACCCTTAGCAAGAATATCATCAGTTGACTACCACCACTCACATTGACCACATCGTGAAAGATTGACAAAACAACTATTGTACAGCCTTGTACTACACAGTAAGTAGCTGTTGGTCTTGACTATTGTATATTAGAGAACCCTTAGCAAGTATATAATCAGTTGACTTCTACTTGTTACAGTGTTCACATCGTGAAAGACCGTCTCACTGTCCAGTCTACAGCCTTGTCATATGCTGTAAAGAGCTGTTGGTCTAGACTAGGGGTATATTAGAAGACCCTTAACAAGAATATCACCAGTTGACTACTACCTCTCATGGTGTTCACATCTTACCGACCAACCTCTAGCCCTGTGATACGCAGTAAACAGCTGTTTGCAGAAATCAACATTCATAATGGAAGAACCCATTCCTAGCTATATGTGTTAAGAGTGTGGAAAAACTATTCTTCGAGACTATCATAGGAAGCGACATGAAGTATCGTGTGGTGAATTTCACAAGTGCATGACCTGTGGTAGTACATTCAACAATGTGTACAATGGACGTCGTCATGAAGAATGTTGTAATGTTGTGTCGGCAGCTAAAATACAAAAAAGCAGAGCCTACAAAACATTACCTACTGTCATTGGTCCCTGACAAAAATGGACTTATTGAATATGAGACATCTTTTGAAGGTCGTCTTAAATCCTATTTCATTCGTTGCGATACGTGCAAGGATTTAAATTCATACCTTAAAGAGTCCTCAAACAGCAAATAATACAAGCTATGCAGAAAGAACTAGCAATGCACAAGTCGATAAAAGTTAATTTTGTGGCTGAATGTAGATACACTCATACATCTACCAATGAAATTACAGATCGTGCTTTTAAAACACGAAATCAAGCCCTATTTTTGGAAACAGACTTGAGTAGTTTCTTGGAAACACAATTTACAAAGTTAACTACGGAAATGGAAGAATCTGAGCTAAAATGCAGTAATTGGGCTTTGTTAGCAGTGGAAGGAGTACGATTGAAAATAAATAAGTACAATCCCTTGCGTGGCAGCACATATATTCCATTACCAGCAGCTATAAAAGCAAGAAAAGCCTGCATTAATCCTGAAAATTTGAATGATGAAAAGTGTTTTATGTATGCCATTTTAGCAAAACTGGTTAAAAAGAATGCTCAGCGCATTAGTAAATACAAGGACCTGGACAACAAGTATGATTTTTCTGTAATATCGTTTCCTACATCGCTAGCTGACATTCCCAAATTTGAAAAAGCCAACGATATAACCATTAATGTATTTGGATTGGAACAAGACAATAAACTGTTCCCTCTAAAGGTTGTGGATCAAGAGCTGCAAGACCATCGCGACCTCCTTATGCTAAGTTCTTCATCCGGCCAGAACCACTACGTCTTTATCAAAGATTTTGATAAACTAGTAAGACATCAGATTACCCACCATGAACATATGATATATACGTGTAAACGATGTTTTACTCACTTTGATAATCAATATGGTCAACAAGGAATGGAAAAATTGAAAGAACATAGAGCTTTGTGTGTCCAGCATGACATTGCTAGTGTTGAAATGCCTATTAAAAACCCCATTGTTAAAATCTTAAATGTTGAAAAAATGCTGAGAATACCTTACGTTATCTATGCAGATTTTGAAAGTATACTGTTACCCTATCAATCATGTCTACCTTATCCTGAGGCAAGTTATACAGTGCCATACCAGAGTCATGTTCCTATGAGCTTAGGTATATACGTTAAACCCTCACTTGCTGTGGAACACATAAAGACAAACCTTCCAAGCCTACCTGTTATTTATCGTGGGCCTGACGCTGCAGAAAAGTTTATGGACTGTTTAATCTCAATAGCTAATGAAATCGATCGCCTTTACACCTTAAATGTTCCAAAGGCCTTAACTCAGGATCAAGAAGCAGAGTTCAAATGTTCTGAAACCTGTTATTTGTGTCAAAAACCATTTACCAAAGAGGACTGGAAAGTCCGAGACCACTGTCATATTACAGGGGAATACCGTGGAAGTGCTCACAATAACTGTAATTTGAGGTGTAAAACACGTAACCCCGTTCCTGTGTTTCTACATAATATGAGTGGCTACGACGCAAATTACATTGTAAAACAATTAGGATGTACTACTGAGAGAGTGGATGATATCGCTAACTCTAAAGAAAAGTACATTTCCTTCACCAAATATGTGGGAAATGTTAAGCTTAGATTTGTGGATACGTTTCGGTTAATGCCAAGTAGTTTGGAACACTTGGTTACCAACTTAACATCATACCCTGTAACAGACAAGTACTTTGGAAAAGAAAATGCAATGCTCATGACTCGTAAAGGGGTATTTTGTTATGATTACATTGACTCATGGGAAAAATTAAGTGAAACGTGTTTACCTCCAAAAGAGGCATTCTTTATCAAATTAAGTCAAGAAAATGTTAGTCAAGGAGACTATGAACATGCCAAAAATGTCTGGAAACAGTTCAACATTAAAACTCTAGGGGAATATAGTGACCTCTACCTAACTTCAGATGTACTCCTTCTTGCAGACAGCTTTGAAAGGTTTAGAAACAAAACACTAGAAACACATCGAGTGGATGCTGCACACTTTTTTACTTCGCCTGGTTTAAGTTTCGAGGCAATGCTCCTTTACACAGGCATTGAACTGGAATTGCTACAGGATTACGATCAGATTCTTCTAATCGAGTCTGGAATACGTGGAGGCATATGCCAGGTGTCTCATCGGTATGCTGAAGCTAACAATAAATACATGGAAACCTATGATTCTGAGAAACCATCGCAGTTTATTACCTATGATGATGCCAACAACCAATACGGGTGGGCTATGTGCCTCTCCCTTCCTTATGGTGGATTTCAGTGGGTTTCTCCAGATACTGTTGATCTAGAAAAACTAAAGAAAGACGATCCTGTGGGATACATTCTAGACGTTGATGTTGATTACCCATCTGACCTTCATGATCTACACAACGATTTACCTTTCCTACCAGAGTGTACACAACCTAAGGATTCGTCTCTGAAAAAACTAATTCCTCATCTTGGAAATCGAAGGCGATATGTTGTTCACTACATGGCATTAAAACAGGCTTTAGATCATGGAATAAAATTGATAAAAATTCATCGTGTGTTAAAGTTTAAACAAAGACCTTGATTAAAGGCATATGTTGATTTTAATAACAACCTTCGAAAACAAGCCAAAAATGATTTTGAGGAAAATCTGTACAAATTATTCAACAATGCCATTTTTGGGAAAACAATGGAAAATATCCATAAAAGAATAGACATACGTCTTGTGACTGACAGCAAAAAGGCAGAAAAGCTAATAGCTAAACCAACATTCATCGACAGAACAATTTATGGTCCTAGTCTAGCTGCTTTCCACATGGCTAAACGTAACATTGTATTCAATAAGCCTATATATATTGGAATGTGTATACGGGATATTTCAAAAACTCTAATGTATTCCCACCACTATGATGTCCTGCTACCCTAATATGGAATGAACAATCATAAACTCATGTATATGGATACCGACTCGTTCATTTTTTTGGTTAACACCCCAGATGTATATCAAGACAAGTTGGATTTCCTAGAACACCTGGACACATCAGATTATCCTACTAATCACATATGTTACTCTACATCAAACAATAAAACGTTGGGGAAATTTAAAGACGAGGCTTGTGGACAAATTATAAAAGCATTTGTTGGACTTAGAGCTAATGTACGCTTAAGACATAAATGGTAAAGAAATCAAAAAGATTAAAGGTATTAGCAAAGGTGTTGTCAAAAATTGTATAAGCTTTCAAGATTATAAGGATTGTGTCATGAAAAACAATGTAAAAAGAATACCAATGAACATTATCGCTTCTAAACAACATGACATATCTTCTATAAGACTAAACGAAATTGCTTTGTGTCCTGGTGATGATAAAAGAGTGATTGATGCTGATGGTATAGGTACACATGCCTATGGTCATTACTCAATCATTGACCATGCTTAAAGAGTTAAGTTATGAATATCAAAATCTTCTGCCTGCAACTAGCAAATACATAAAACAATTTAGGAAATAAAACAATAACACTACAAAATTAAAAAATAGTAATCATAATCAAAAAATAAATATTAATAGAAAACAAAATAAAAACAACTGTACAATTTATAACAAAAAAAGAATATATATATATAAAAATGTATTATGTGTAAATAGTGTACATGTATTTAAAATAAAAAATATTGTATGGACACTGCTTGTACATTTTAATTACTACCTACCTCTCTCCACTCCTAATGCAAAATGAACATGTAAAACACAAATTGGAAAATCCATGTTTCCATATTGACAAAATAGAAAAAACATTAAACTGAAATTTTAAAAACTGTAAATGGGAATTTCGTAAATTGACAAATGTATAACAACAAATTGGAAAATCCATGTTTCTATATCATGATATTGAAAAACCTTAAACTGACATTTTAAAAACTGTAAATGGGAAATTGTGAAATTAATAAATGTGTAAACAACAAAATGCAAAATCCATGTTTCCATATTATGAAATTGAAAAACCTAAAACTGTCATTAAAAAAAACGAAAATGGGAAATTGGAAAATTGACAAATGTGTAAACAACAAAATGCAAAATCCATGTCTCCATATTATGAAATTGAAAAACTTAAAACTGACATTAAAAAAAACTGAAAATGGGAAATTGGAAAATTGACAAATGAGTAAACAACAAAATGATATAAAAATACCCCGGTTGGGGTAGTGATCATGTTGTACAGTAGCCTATAAAACTAGCATAAGGATAGTTGCATGTGCCCTTATATACTTTGTGTATGTGCATTAGCCTTTGGATTAGCTTAAGTTAGGTTTGGTAAAGTTAGGTTTGATGAGGTTAGGTATGTGACCTTGTAGATTACTCTTTTCGAAAAATGTAAAATGTAAAACTAAAATCAAAAAATCTTAAATTTAAAATTTAAAATCTAAAAAAAATATAAAATATTAAATCTAAAAAATGTAAAATGAAAAAATCAAAATCTAAAATGTTAAAATGTAGAATGTTAAAATGTAAAATCTAAAATCTTTAAATGATGTTTGTGTGGGTTAGGTTAGGTTGGGTTAAGTTAGGTTAGGTTCTAACTAAGTTTATTATTTGTGCTCTCACATTTGCTCTTACTTTTTTTCTTACACTTTTTGTTCTTACTTTTTTTTTGCTCGCAATATTAAGTTATGTTAGGTTAAGTTAGGTTAGGTTAGGTTATAACTTAGTTTATTATGTGTGCTTTCACATTTGCTCTCATATTTGCTCTCACTTTGAAGTTAGGTTAGGTTAGGTTAGGTGAAGTTAGGTTAGGTGAGGTTAGGTGAGGTTAGGTGAAGTTGGGTTAGGCAGAATGGTTGAGGTATGAATCAAAAGCCAGTTCTTATCAGTTTTGCCTCAGAAGGCTGAGTGTACCCCGTTCTACTCCTGAGACCAGAAATTAAATTTCTTGGCAGAGCCGGGATTCGAACCTCAGGAATGACCGCCAAGAATGCTAGCCACTACACCAGGAAGTGGATAATATAAGGCTGGTCTTGATTATACATGATCAATTAATAATTACCTAATAATAATAATAATAATAATGATAATAAATATTCCATTTGGCAACTACACAGCCGACCTCTCCCTGTGACGTCATTGACGGTCTCAGGGCGTGGTTGCCATATTGCCCATTAGCCCCTGGCCCAGCTATGACTGACCCCTCCATAACAATAACATAGGGCTGGTTGCGCGCGGCGGCCATCTTGCCCATTAGCCCCTGTCCCAGCTTCGGCCTATATTACCTACTCGGATGGTTATGTTAGTCGTAATTTAACTTAAGCTTTGAACATTTGTGTGGCCGCCATTACGTTTCTGTCAATATGGCGGCGATATAAAACATGACACTGAGATACCCTTTGCTAGTGCTACCTCTGTACCAAATTTCATTCCATTCGGTTTCACCGTGTTTAAATTAATAGGGAGAATTGATTTTCACACAAAGATGGCCGCCATCCGCAAACTATTAGGCTAATGACCTATTTGAATTGTCAAAGGATGCTCCCTTCATAAAGGTATGTTGTTGAAAAATTTGGTAGAGATCGGATGATTAGGTTCGTCGTAATTTGATTTAAGCTTTGAACATTTGGGTGGCCGCCATTACGTTTCCGTCAAGATGGCGGCGATATAAAACATGACACTGGGGTGCCCTTTGCTAGTGCTACCTCTGTACCAAATTTCGTTCCATTCGGTTGCACCGTGTTCGAATTAATAGGGGGAATCGATTTTCACACAAAGATGGCCGCCATCCGCAAACTAATACGCTGATGACCTATTGGTTTGGTCAAAGAATGCTCCCCCCATAAAGGTATGTTGTTGCAAAATTTGGTAGAGATCGGATGATTAGGTTAGTCGTAATTTGATTTAAGCTTTGAACATTTGTGTGGCCGCCATTACGTTTCCGTCAAGATGGTGGCGATATAAAACATGACACTGGGGTGCCCTTTGCTAGTGCTTACCTTTGTACCAAATTTCGTTCAATTCGCATTCACCGTGTTCGAATTGATAGGGGGGGACAGACATTCAGAGTACACACACTCACACACACACAGACACACACACTCACACACACACATACACACACACACACAGACTCACACACACACATACACACACACAGACAGACACACTTTTTTCGCCCTGTGTTGATCTCATAAGTCTACTTTCATTTTTTGCAAAAATCGAAAGTAGGCTAATATATAGCTTCATTATTGCTGAATGAAATAAAAATTGCTTTTGGACCTACTATTGCCTCACTAACAGCTTTACATTGCACATAAAGGAAGCATATTTTTCAAGAGGATAGATGAGAAAACCTGAGAAGACCTTTGGACTAGTTTGGGTTTTGCCGAAATCTTAGTTGAATACAAAAAAGGAAAATATTTTAAACCTCAAATACGATTATTTATTGTGTAAATCATTATTGAGTGCCAAACATTCCAAGTAATTAATTATCTTGAAAAAGCATTGGAAATGCATTGGACTTGCATCTATTTCGTAGAATCCCCCATATTTTACACTCGTACATAACCCCAACTTGTCTACTTTTTGGAGACAGCAATACTATCTACACGCATTCCTTGAAGAGGAAGAAGATGTATTTATCTCAAAATGTCAATTTTTGGACTTATGTGGTTTTTGGAATGAACCCTTCAATTATAAACATGAACATAATGGAATGGGGTGCATTATGCTGGCCTATGTCTCTCACATCGGTTATTAGGAAGAATTCATGTGGCACTTTGGTCTCACTTCTGAGTCCTAAAGGGCACAATTTTTCTATGCAATATTTTCCGTTCCTCGTACTGATCACTCCTCCTCACCGATTTTATCCTGTTATTACTTACGGATCGACCAGAGAGCTTCCCTTTTCTCTTAAAACTCCCTTTATTGAGAGATTAATGTGCTAACTTTTGCAAAAAGTGCCGGTGTTTGATTTTCAGATCTGACAAGTACAGTATAAATTTATTCTGATTGGAAGGTTGAAGTGGGGATACGTCAGACCTGTGAGGACAACTGAGGAATTTGGCGGTTTTGAATTTCACTTCCTCGCAGGCTATGAATGATCCTTCGTGATATTTTACAACAATCCAAGCCAAACATCGAGATATATCTAATTTAGGTCCACGCCTTCCTTCTTCGAAATCCTTGCCCCTATTTTCAGTAAAATCATTAATACAGAACTGATAACAACATGAGTTATGAGACTGATTCCACGCACACACAGGTTCTCTAAATTAACTACAAGAGTCAAGAATTAAAAAAACTACCATTTTCTCTGTTGGTCTGTATAGTTCGCTTTTGTTTGCTGTGATAACCGATGTACGCTATCCTTGCCTTGATATAGAGCTCATATATATTTTCACATCGGTCTCTATGTGTGAATGAATACAACAATAAATTGATATTATACATTTTATCATGATTAATGTTATTCAATATCGGTGCATTTCGTGGTAAAAATCGTTCAATCTCTCCAATTCACAGCGAGCAACGAGAGTGCACAATACTTGTTTTGTTTTAATTGAATAACCGCATGCAATATTAATTCATCACATAAATGATATGGGTGTTTCCTGTGATATGCACTTTCAGTTGATTAGCATAGCACAATAAAATAAAATATAGTTTTCTCATTGGGGTGTCATATCAGATTATTGGTAATTATCACATACATTTAAAATATCGTATTTTAGGAGAATTCTAATCTGAAGGCTGGTACGATGTGTTAAGGACTTCCATGACGTACATTAGGTCAGAGAGTAATGAAGCAAAGTAAAACTGCGTGTGAAATGGTTACTAAAACAAACGAAACACATTAACAGCTGAAAAGGATAATCTGTCACTATTGAGATATGATATTCTATGGAGTTAAGAAAAACTGATATGATCGAGAAATATAATTACATTGAATTATTATTATATTTAATTATTAGATAAAACAAAGAGGAATATCGCGAAGGATGTTTACTCAGCCCTGTGAGGCAGAACTGAGAAGAAACGTGTCTAATGCGTACCTCAGCCATCCTAGAAATATGTTCTATTGGTTTCAGACTTCTACAACCACACGTCAACAATGGACAAACTTGCATGGCTCCTGATGGGACTGTGTAAAGACCCTTTGATATCTTGTGTAGATTACTTAATTGAACATTCATTGGCATTTACTAATATTAGACATGTCCATATAACTGGAAAATCTATGAATTGCAGTGGGGCATAAATGAAGTAAGCATAATTGCTGCACTCTTAGGCATCTCAGAACTACATATAATTTAATTGCAGACAATATTATAAGAGATAGTTTCTATTTGGTCGCACTTAACCTCAAATTAGCTGATGACAACTCTGCCAACCAAGGTGAAAAGGAGGACAGCAATTGGAAAGTGCGCCCACTCCTGCCGATGGTTAGCGCTGTTTCCTTAGAGAACCACAGCACTAAGTGTGTGCCAATTGATAAGCAGATGATCCCCTTCCGTGGACAAGTAAGGATGTGCCAGTATGTCAGGTGGAAGGTTCATCCAGTTCGTATGAAACATTCTGTAGCGGCCACACCTACCGGTATTCCTCTTCATTTAATGCCGTACGAAGGGAAGGGGATGGGAAGAGAGAGAAGGAAAGGGAAGGGAAATAGTGGCAGAGAAACTCCTCTCCCAGTGACACTTTATATTAGAGGCCGTGTTGTGTCGAATCTTCCATCAGGATTAACTGTGTACACTGATCGATATTTTAAATCCCTATATTCGCTTGAAAAATTGCTGAAACGCAGAAGCATCTTGGCAGGAGTCACAATTATGGTGAGTCGGTTGCCAATGTTGGTAATATTTCATAAGGATGCTGATATGAGATGATAAGGAAGAGGGAGCATTGATGATCCATGTACATGCAGGGATTGTGCCTAAATTAAGGCCACGACCACCCGCTACCCAAATCCTAGACCAATTTACAATATTACATACACTAGTACATCCACAACTGTGACACAGGTTATCAGACAGGTTCCATGCTCTACCAAATACAAGGGGCTACATGATCACGATGCCATCAAGTCCCTAAATTAGCCAATAACTGTTTATACATTATTATGTTTCCTGATACTCGCTTGGGGCTAAAGCCATTTTTGCTATATAATAATTAAAAATCTGATATATCTCTGAGTAATAACCTTGTTTTGTACACTTAAAGTAGTTTGATTTTGCTGAAATTCTGGTAATAGCCGTCTCCTTCAAAATTCTAGCTGCACTTTCAAGAACACTTACTTCTACAAACACCACAGCTCCTGTCAGTCCCGGGACTCGAGCCTCTGATCTCCGAACTTGCTGCAGCTTCCCTTCATGGTCATGATTCTAACAGCTACGCCATAGGGTGGGAAATACAGTAGCCTATTAAAATCATTACAGATAATTTTGTTACTTCACTATTCTGAATTTGAGTTATTTAATTTGAGGGTCATGGACCTCGTGATCGTTTAACCCCGTGTACTTGGGTGAGTGTGGAACTTTGCCTGATAACATGTGTTTTTTGATAGCTGTATTAGTGTAACTATGTACTTATATTTAAGGAGAGCATTAAGAAGGAAGCGGCCATGGCCATAAGTTAGGAACCATCCTGGCATTCGCCTCGATTTGAAGTGTGAAACCAAGGAAAACATATTCTAGGATGGTTGAGCTCAGTTTTACCTTACGAAGCTGTGTCCCCAATTTCAGCCCTCAGACCAGAATAAAATTTCTTGGCATAACTGGGAATCGAACCTGGACCTCTGGGGTGACAGCCAAGAATGCTAGCCGCTATATCAAGGGGTGGGCTCTAAATATGAAGCACACATGTTGTTGTGAAACAGACAGTATCAAATGCATATTTATTATATTTGCAAGAGGTTATGTTCTGACTTCACTGATGTCGTAAACAGTTCCCGCAGTTGTACTCCTCGGGAATCGATTGTCATTATTAGAAGTTATGGATTGCGACGGCCTTGAGGATGTTATTAGGTGAAGAGTGGGAAGAGGGATGTAGACTAGTTTAGTCTTGACTCGTGACCCCAATACAACATCTGTGGATTGGCGACTCTACAAGTAACGGAGCAAGTAGAACAGTTACAAGGTGCTGTTAACCTCGATATCCAGGATTAATGGCAGAATCTAACAGAGTCACGAGTATTACTTCCCGTGTTCTAGTTCCGAGCAAGTACGATGTTTCCAAACTGTGTGCCAGACATTGAGGCGTACTCTAAGTGGAATATTGGACTTTCCCTACTCTGTTTATTTATTTATTTATTTTATTGGTTTATTTGTTGACGGTACACAACAGGGCTCAGTGTGCGCCCCAATAACAGTGCACCTACACAGTAAAATACACTTCCTGATATTTCTACATTAACTATTAATATCTAAATGTAATTATTAAAACTACTAAATTCACACAGATTGAAATACCCAAGTAAAAAGCTTAATCTAAAGATAATATAAAAACTAAAACTAAATTTGACCTAATGTTGACTATATTGTTACGGCTGTGAGTTTGTGTCATCGCTCGCCGCATGAGTCACAACTGCCCCAGGGCTGGGCTGTGCCTGCCCTGCCTCATGTATTGCGTGCGCCTTATGAACAGGGCTACTAGGACAAAGGGATGATCCAGAATATTCGTGACTGAACCAGTGAAGAAAATGTCGAGAAGCCGTGTGCCCTGGACGATTCTAGAATTCATTGAGTCACCAGCCTGCTATATAACCGGCTTCAACAGTGAGGGGACCGAGTTTTCTGTGGGTGTGTGTTTGTGAGCGAGTGCGACAGAAGTGTGGTGACGAAGTGCCGTGCGAGTTACGAAATCCAGTGACATTGTTTCCCCAGCTTGTGGACAGCGAAACAGCGGGTAGCGGATTATCGTAAGTAACTGTGGTCGGTGTACATGAGGAAGAGGAGCAGGTAGTTTCTGTCAAGGCCACCGTACTCATTAAGACGGTTTAACTTCTGTGGTTTGTTGACAAGTGAAAGGGCCAAGAGCGCTCAAGGAAGAGACTTGAGGAAACTGGAGTAAGGTTCTAATTGTTTGCATCTGCTGATGAGTAGTGTATCTTTCTGGCCACAATAAAGTTAATTATTTCTTTAAGCAGTAATTGGTGTTGTGCTTCCTACCCACCGTAATCCAGTTAACAAAAGTGCCACTAGGGGGGGTGGCACGTAACAATATGATATCCGCGGATACCCCCAAAATTTTTCACCATGCGGATATACTGTAGTTTGCATGACTGTGGATAAGCTGCGGATAATGTTTGGGCCAAATTTGCGGATAGTTTTTAGAATACAATCCGAACTTGTTTAATATTCATTATTAAGATCCAGATGTTTATGATCATATTTTTCAGTTATGTTTTTTTTTTTCATGACAAATGTAAGATGATGATTTACGCTAATCTCATTCAAATTATGTCATTAAGCATAATTAACAATCCGAAATGAAAACTGGTGCAATTCTGACTGTAAAACATTCATTTTAAACATAGCACATCACATAGGCGTACATGGCCTAGGGGAACGACTTTCTCCTCAAATGCCTAAATGTGTTGCTTAAATATTTTATATAATAATAATAGGCTATAACCAATAATCAATAACAAAAAAAAACACCAGATTGAGGGCCAGTGGAGACTTTTGCCGAATTAAATAATTTACTAGGAAAGTGAATCTATCATCATTGACACGATGCGAAAACGAAGAATTCCGTTTCTTGGACACATATCCCGCTTGCCAAATACTAGACTCCTGAAACAACTTTTTGACTTCTTTTGGAATAGCAAAACAAAAATCACATGGTTTAAAGAAATATAAATGGATTTAGATGAATTGAAAATTACTAGGCATCAAATTGAACATAGAGAATAGAAACGGCTTCTGAAGAACAAATACACTCGACTAACATTCAAAATTTCACAGCGTAAGCAATATGTTATATCAGCAGAAGAACGAGGTGCAAGATCTTCCAGAATGAAGAAGTATTGGGAAAGAAAAAAATTATCAAGTATTAAGAACTGAACTTAGTATTTGATGACTTTGTATATAGGTTTGATTTTTGGTGATCCAATGTGGGCGTAAAGAGTTTAAATAAATAAATAACCCCTGGCACTACAGCCCGTGAAAGGCCTAGGCCTACCAAGCGACCGCTGCCCAGCCATTTGTGCTGCAGATATTGGGGTGACGCGTGATCAGCGCATCGGGTCCCCTCAGCCGTTATTCTCGGTTTTCGTGATCGGGACGCTGTCTCACTGTCAGCCAGCTACTCAAATGTCCTCACGAGGTTGAGTGCACCCAGTTCCAGCCCTAAAATCCATGAAGGAGCAAGGAATCGAACCCGGGGCCTCCGGCAGGTGCACTACCCCAACACCAGGGGGCCGGCTAAAATATTTTACCTAATTTTATTAAAAATATTATTATAATGACAGTAGATACGGATAACAAACGTGTGGTTGCGGGGCGGATGCGGGGCGGATGCGGGGCGGATGCGGGGCGGATGCGGATCGGATAAAGTTTTACTTATCCGCGCAAGGCTCCAGCTATATGCACACTAGCAGAAGTACCCGATCTTCGAACGATCTTCGGTATTAATAGCTAAACTTTATCAATTTATATGAATTGCAGCCGAATGGCCATAGCAGGGTATTTTAATTGAACGCTCGTGGGCTCCCAACAAGTTGAATTTCAAGTAGTTCCGACTTTGGCTACCAGATGCTCCTGTCACTAACATTTGGCGGCGAACGTTGGAACTTCATAGATCGTTTCTAACCTGCCAAATATGGCCTAAAGATTTTGCTGTACACTACCAATTGTAGTGGTAGGTCCTTTTACATGGAAAAACAAAAGTTTAGTGCTTTTCAGTCGGTCAACAAGAATGCACCCAAAAGAGTTGGGTAATACCCTAATCCTGAAAAAAATTACATGAAATTAATCAATACACTAGGATGACCAGTTTCGATCGTCTTAATGTGTTTTACATGCCATAAATCTATGACTGGGTCCGCCAGCTGTACTTCTCCTCCGGAGGAAGGCATACAGAAGAATTTTAACGCTTATTATGGTGTTTGAAGCCATTTTCGGTGTTGCCTTAGGAAAAAACAGTTTAATGTTTTTCAGTCGGTCAACATGATTGTACCTAATTGTGATGGGTTATTCCCTAATCCTGAAAAAAAATTATATGAGATTAATCTCATTAAACTTCGTTTAATAATCACGCTCTTAAAAATCCAACGACTTCGGCCGGGTTTGAACCCGCAATATTGGGCATAGTTTAGCATGCTACCGACTATGCCAAAGAAGCCGCCAAATTTTATCAAATGAGCTACTGTTGCCATGGTTAGTTATGCACTCTACAATTCAGTATAATTGTCTACATTTTCCTTTATGCTTGTACACAGTGAAATGAACGTAACGTGAATTGTTCTGTAGGGCGGCAAGATGCGAGGTATTGTATTGACACCGTCAATATGTTTGGAAACCACTGTAGGAAGGACAAAAGCTGTAGGATCTCTCAGCTCTCACAGTTAATAAGGGCAAAGGGCACCTAAATGAACCCCCGCAAAAACACGGCCAAAACCTAGAATAATTCTTGAATTTTGATGCAATAGCTCTTTCCATATTGGTAACATAAAACTGTAGCTACTTTTGCTACTACCTAGGAATTTTCAGCGAATATAAGTTAGAAACACAGATAGCTTACCACGGTGGGTGAGTGGTTATCGTGTGGGACTGCCAACCCAAGCTTGCAGGTTCGTTCCTGGCCGTGGTAAGTGATTTTTAAAAGACGACAAAAATCACGACATGCATGTCGTACGTTGTTGGCATGTTAAGGAACCCATTTGTATTCAGTAGGCCGTGTTCATAATGGCAAAATTAATCACAGGATTTTCCGCCAACACAACGTTCCTGCATTCTAGACTAGAAAGCGCTATAGTGTCAAGTAGCTTGGATATCTAACCTCCTTGACTTTCATAGCGTTCCAAGGAACAACGAAATTCGGCATGCAAGCTGCCCTCTGGGTGTCAAATAACTAAGCTTGCACCCAGCACCCGAGGCCAAACGATATTATTATTATTATTATTATTATTATTATTATTATTATTGTTATTAATAATAATAATAATATTCTTTATTTGTTTCGCCCAACTTTGGGATACATGAAATCAATCACTTTTTATTGTTTTGAGCTTTCCTTTTGGCCCAGTATTGCCTCATCCTTTGAGATCATGCTTCCCTTTCTTCGGCAGAGATTTGGATCGTACGCTTTTGTTTGAGTTTAACTTTGAACTGTTCTTTCTTATCCTTGGTGACGGTTTTGGCTGTTTTGTCCATGAGCATGGTGTCTGTAATTTGGAGTTCCACGAGGTCTTTCTCGGCTTCCTTAAACCAAAGAGGTTATTATTATTAGTATATTATTATTATTATTATTATTATTATTATTATTATTATTATATAATTCGTTGAGGCCATCTCGGACCACGTTAAGTCTTGCTACACTTGGCAATTTGCTTCGCTTTCCTCTGAGCCCAGAATTCCCTCATTCTCTGTGTGGGCCATCTTGCGCTCCGCTGTCCAAGTGGTACCTTGTCTTCTTTCCGGGTTCGGTGTCTCGTCTCGGGTTAGCCCATTAGTCAGTATCTTTTTGCGGGAGAGATCTCTATTGAAGGCGTCGTCGGGTTTTAGATGCAGCATTTTGAGGTCGTCTTTAGTATTCATAAACCAGGGCATTGTGGTTTTGGGTTTGAAGTCAAAGAAATGAAAAATCTGTTTAGTCAGCCTGTTTCCGTCCATTCGTTTGAGATGACCGTAATACCTTAAGCGGCGGGCACGGTATTATTATTTATATTATTATTAATAATAATAATAATATCCTTTACCTCGCCACTGAATCTCACCAGGTGGGAATGAATCCCTTACATTGGCCTCCGGTGTGACAAGCTCTGTCATCTCCTCACCACTATCTCTCTCACATCGGCTACTCACTTCGCTCACTTTCAGTCGGTGAGCTCCAAGCCACCCAGCGGGCAATGGGAATTTGTTATGTGACGTAGCAGACAAATGAAAGATAGATAGGACTTCATTACGACTAGTTGATGTGAAATGCAAAGCAATGTGATTCTATTTAATTGAGTCCCGCCCTGTACTTGAACTGGCGTTGCGCGACGCAGTGGGCGTTGCAAGCTGCGAGGTGTGAAATGTGCTACCGGGCGTGTTACTGTGCATGTTGGCGAGCACACATCTGCCACTGAAAGGTCTACAATTAATATGGACACACTGAATGTCCCTTTATAGGGCAGAATATTATTAAATATATTTTATTTATATTTATTTAAATTTAATAGATTTATGGCATGTAAAAGATACTTCCACAGACTAAACTTGTGTGAAGCTTAATTTCTAGATTAGATTTCATTGGAACGCTCCAACGTTCACCAATAGGTATCAGTGACTTCTGGTAGCGAAAGTTGGGACTACTTGAAATTGAACGGAACTTGTAGCTCACCCTATGGGTGTCCGCTTGAAGCAGCTACAGCCTCTGGCGAGCCTAACATGCCCTCTGACACTCCTGGCATTTAAAAGCCATACGATAAATAAATAAATAAATAAATTTAACATTAAATAATTTCTATCTAATTTTAATTATTATAAAATTAAATATTAGTTTTCTTTAACATTTTAATGTTCATATTTATTTTTATAAATGTGTTTTATATTATTTTCATAATCTTAAAGTTTTTTTTATAATCATACAATGAAGATTATTAAATTATTTTAATTTTTATAAGCCTGTTTATTTTTAAGTTTTACAATTTATATTTATTTTATTTGTATTATATTTTGATTTTCCTTTTTATTTCAACTACCATTTTTTAAATATAAAGTACCTTGGGTTAGGGAGGTAAAGAAATAATATTTATCTTTCAGAAATATTAGGCCTAATACTTCCAAAATAAATGTCTTGATATATGGCTGAACGATTCAATCAAATGCATCATGACAATATACTTAGTCCTTATAGCAGGTGTTTAATATACAGACCACTAACAAACGGAAATTTTGTATGTTGATTGAGGCAATTAAAATAAATAGTGGGCCTAACTCATGTGCACTAACGTAAATTAAAATGGCGAAAAAAATAAAATAATATACTCGCAAGTTGAACGCAGTCGCAGTGAAAGTCAACTAGAAAATATAAACGAAAACTGGTGAACCAAGATCTCATTTGATATACCGCTGGGCCCGGGTTTGTAAATCAAACAAGAGGAAGATTCCCTTAAATAAATTCAGAATGATTACATTGCATAAGGCAAAATCAAAATACAAAATCTCTCAAGTTCAAAAATTAAATAAAAGTGTCCCAATGGCGTGTTAGTTGTAACTGCGTCGCAAATACGGAGCTAAGACCGATGAAATCCAAGAGCTTAAAAACGGGATCTTGAAACTACAAATGAAAAAGAGACGAAATATCTCAAATGTTTACGGTACTGTGTATTAAAAATGAAAAACAAGATTGTGTACACAAGGAATATTATTACTAAAACAAATCAATAACCCAAACTTAATGAAAATACACTTATGTATACGTCAATTTCAATACCTAGTTACTTCCCTTGTAGTCGATTTCGAGGATATGCGTTCTTTTTTCGTTTCCGTAAGTTTCGCCAAGATTTCATTATTTGTTGTTACATTTCATCATCGAGTTGTAGTTATACTACAGACTCGTGTTTGGTGGATGTTTTGAAATCTCGTAGGAGGGTGGAAGGTGGAGGAAGGGGTAAAGACGAGGAGAGGCGATAGGAAGCAGGAGGAGAGGAGAGGGGGAGGGGAATGACATTGAATTATGCAATATGGTGAAAGCCAGAAAAAAAAAGAAAAAATAAAGGAACTGAAATACTCGTAATTACATTAAAATGACGTCAAACAAATGCATACAATAAGAATTGAAAGTGTGCTTTAATAAAAGGCTTATCACAAAACAATTCCGATCTATCACGGCATATGGCGCAAAGTGTACTGCGAAATAGGAACTGTCAAAATCCCAGTAACCATCATCACATATACTCAAACATAGGGACACATACTGACAGGAAACATAAACACATGTTCAGTAATCCCGCAAATATTGTCAACGCACAAAAAACTCAGTTGTGACCAATCAAACACCAAAGATTGCCCTACGCCGGGACATCTCAGTTTGTGGCACAATAATGAACACAGAAGCAGAAAAAACACAGTCATAAACCAAACGAAGTACAGCATTACCTTCAAATCTTAGAGATTCCAAATTAAATAGATTACGTAAAGGGTTAATGACAAAATGCACAACACAAACTTCACCATATGACATGACGTAGAAATGAGATGCTGGTTCACGGACAATGCTCAAAACAGACGCAGTACAAACAGAAATAAAATAGAAGGTGTCACAATATATGAAAATAGTATTAATAATAATAATAATAATAATAATAATAATAATAATAATGGCTCAGTAGGATATATGGAAATAGGCTATTTAGTTCTTCACGGACTTGCTGTATCTATAATAGATTTAGATGTATGTTCATAGCCTCAGTTTCAATCAGTCAACACCAATTAATTATTAATCAAGCAACACTCAAATTGGTTTTCTAGATTTCTATGCTGTCAATAGTATTATGTGAACCCGTTGCACTTTTTTTTCTAAAAACGTTTTCTATATAACATGAGCTATACGCCATATAAATAAATAAATAAATAAATAAAATATAAAAATTAATAAGTAAATAAATATTTAACTAATTACTGTATTTAATTCCTCTATGAAGTATGATGATGGAAGAACGAATTGGCTTTGTAATGTTCTAAATTCTACATGCATACCAAAAGAAATGCTCGTAGATACGGTATATTGTTTCAATGATGCCGTGGAGAATAATTCATAGTGGCCGATAACCTAGATGTTAGAGACTTTCAAACAAATCATCATCATTATTATCATCAAATTTTTGCAAAGAGTATGGAGGTCTATATAACCGACTGTGAGCCTCTTTCTGAATTATTTGAATCCAGAAATACAGTACTGCCAGTCCCTAAAAGCAGCATTGTACCATAGGTTATATAAGGTTGTACAATTATATTCTTCCTGAGAAGTCGCGGAAGTAGGACGAGAGGGTGAATCCTTCTTTCCTACAGTGAGTTGTAAGACACTGACTTATGGAACTTGGTGATGTGTTCTGCTGGAGGGAAATTAACTTGACGTTGGTAGTTACGCAGCAGAACATAGGAAGAGACAATGCCGCAATGTCAGCGTGAAGTAATCACTACGCCTCGTGGCATTGTAGCAAGCATAGTCAACAGCCAACCCGAGAGCCCGGGTTCACATTCCAGTTTTCCAAAGGAACCTATTTGTTTTCTGAGGTGCAGGAACAGTATCGGTGATATGCATGTCACCCATGCAGTGTCAGTTTCGAAACCTTGGATCATGCTAGCGAGGTCGGCCTTGTGGTTAAGTGTAGAGGAGCTTGCTCTAGGTGCATAGGGCTATGGGTTCGTTTCCTGGCCCGGTCGAGAGATTTAAACTCCGGTCTGGTTATTCGCCTGCCTTTGAGACTGGGTGTTTTTGACGTTTCCGTACTATGGTTGCTGAGTTTTGGATTCAATTACCAGCTCGCAAAGAAATGTAAGTCTGGTCTGAGGCCTGGAACGAGGTTTACTCAGACTCGTGAGAAAAAACTGAGAAGAGATGGTTTCGAACCATCATGGCATTTGTCTCGAGTAGAAGTTGAGAAACAACGGAAAACAACTTCCAGGATGGCTGACGTGGGAATCGAACCAAACTTTTCTCATATTTGTCTCAAAAGGCCGAATGTACTTCAGACCAAAAATAAATTTCATGGCAGAGCTGGGGATTGAACCTGGACCTCCGGGGCAATAGGTAGGAGTGCTAACCGCAACACCACAGGTTATGTAATTACAATTTTACAAAGCCCCTAAATGAATCAACTACAAACAGTTGCAGGGTGAGTTTAGTGATAAATGCGAAGATCTTGAGAAACATACACGATGCAATTGAGTGAAGCATTTTGGAGAGTGATGAGGAAAGTACTGATGTTAACTTTAAGTGTGCCAGTAATAGACCTTCCTACGTAGCCACTGGGTAAAGTACGACACTTGGGCTGGCTGCGTGGCTCAGCGGTAACGTTCTCGCCAGCTGTGCCCAAGGTTGCAGGATCAAATCCTGGTGCAGGCAGATGGCAAATGCAAGGGAGCCGTGTCGGTAGGTTTACTAGCACGTTAGTGATCCCCTTTGGGGCAAAATTCTGGCACTCCGGCGTCTCTAATCGCCACAGTAGTGTAGTTAAAAGGGGCGTAAAACCAATAACATTATTATTATTATTTATTTAATCGATTGTTCCCCTTTAGGAGAGCGATTGAACTTGAATACATGATTTCATCTTCTGGCGTTTTCCCACTTCTCTTCCCAAAATCTCTTCATCCTCTCAGAATGCTCCTTCTTCCGCTCAGCTGTCCATTTTCTTCAAGGCTGTCGTGATGGTCTATCCTCAAACTTAACATTTTTGATTTTATTCCGGCACTCAGTGCGGTCCTCGATATTTTGTATGTTGACCTGTTGTAAGTCCCTCTGAACCTCTGTCAGCCACTCAGTCCCACAGTTACTCTATGTTATAACGTTGAGCAATATCTTCGCCGTTCTGAAGTTTTCCATCCTGTAAATCCCTATATCCCTATATCCCTATATCCCTATATATATATTATAATTGTGAAAATCTGTGTGTCCGTGTGTGTGTGTGTGAGTGTGTGTGTTAGTTTGTTACCTCTTGACACTAAAACGGCTGGACGGATTTGGATGAAATTTGAAATGGAGACAGCTTATACCATGGGATAACATATAGGCTGCCTTTTGTCCGGAAATAAATCATTGTTCCCGTGGAATGGGCAACATAACTGAAAAGTCACCAAAAATACTCAACCAGGACAAAATATCGAAGTTGTCGCATAAAGACCGGACAAAGCTCATTTTACTCCCCTCGATGCAAGAAACAATACTCGGTATGGGACATCGAAAACTACATTTTAAGGCTCTAAAACCAACAGTTTCAAAGATATTCACAGAAAACTATCTTCGCTCTGATTGATGAACTAATCGCAAGTCCGTTTCCATGGCAACACTACCTCAAGGTATGACATCCGATTTTCTATATATCCCTCTAGGAGGCAATGCCAATTCATTTATTATCTTTTTAAGATATATATAAACACAATAAGAACAGTGTAGCGCGCCTGCCTCCCGTCCGGAGGCCCCGGGTTCGATTCCCGGCTCCGTCAGAGATTTTAGACACTGACGTGAGGGCTGCAACGGGCTGAACTCAGATTCGTGAGGACAATTGTGTAGCTGTGAGGCAGCGCGCCGGTCACGAAGAACAAGATTAACGGCAGAGGGGACACTATGCACTGACCACGCGTCACCACAATATCTGCAGGCCAAATGGCCGATTTTCTATATATCCCTCTAGGAGGCAATGCCAATTCATTTATTATCTTTTTCAAGATATATATATAAACACAATAAGAACAGTGTAGCGCGCCTGCCTCCCGTCCGGAGGCCCCGGGTTCGATTCCCGGCTCCGTCAGAGATTTTAGACACTGACGTGAGGGCTGCAACGGGCTGACCTCAGATTCGTGAGGACAATTGAGTAGCTGTGAGGCAGCGTACCGGTCACGAAGAACAAGATTAACGGCTGAGAGGACACTATGCACTGACCACGCGTCACCACAATATCTGCAGGCCAAATGGCTGGGAAGCGGTCGCATGATAGGCCTAGGCCCTTCATGGGCTGTAGTGCCAGGGGTAAAAAATATTAGGGGAAGCGCCTTCTAATACCACCTTTAATTTTTAAACACTACAGTAGCGGCTATTAAATAAAGGTAGCGATATAGCTACGTTCAATTTCATAAACACTGGGCTCACAAATCCCGTATAGTTAAGTACAAATATCGGTCTGGTCACAATTTCAATAGCAACGAAGCTCTTAGGCGGCTATTGCCGTTTCCTTAACACTTAAGGCATCCCGCCGTCATATACCTCAATGTGCACTTACCAAATTGTGAACCAGTCTATTTTACTGAAAAGAATTTCTACTAGCGAGTATCCACTCCGGCAAAAACCACTCTCACTACATTTTCCAAAATTTACACAAGACATGATTTTTAAAGCACTCTTCTGTATGTTGAGGTACAGAGACATACCACATGGAAAGATACAATAAAATGTTGGCAAATCTGAGTTCAAGGAACTGCTGTCCAGAATAGGCTTTCGGTACAGGTTATTCGGCCCATGTTCGTAACATGGAATGTTTTCCTTTGACAATGCATCTACACCATGTGCGAGGGCAACGCATTTCAAAGATCTCTAAAAACACAATAATCAGGAAATTGGAGAACAATTTAAAGTCGGAGTGAAGATTCAAGGAGAAATAATTTCATCTCTGAGATTTGCTGATGACATCGTCATCTTGGCCAATACGCCAGAAGATTTGAACGAGTTTTTGAATGGTATGGACTCCGTCTTGACGAATGAATTCATGATGAAAATCAATAAATGTAAAACAAAATTATTGGAATGCAGCCGAAATAAATCAGAAACCTCTATGGACATCAAATTGGCAGGTGAAACGCTACGGGAAGTAGGAGACTTCTGTTACCGGTACTTAGGAAGCAAAATAACCAGTAATGGACGAAGCAAAGAGGATATAAAAAGCAGGTTGGCTCAGGCAAGGAAAGCATTTCTACACAAAAAGGAATCTCTTGACATCGAATATACATATAGGTATTAGGATGTCATTTTTTTAAGCTTTTGAGTCACTATAAGGAAGTGAAACTTGGACTAATGGTGCTGCAGTAAAGAGGAGAATTGAAGCGTTTGAAATGTGGTGTTACGGGAGAATGATGAAGATCAGATGGTTAGATAGGGTATCAAATGAAGAGCTATTAAGACGAGTGGGAGAGGAGAGATGTTTCTGGCGACTGCTAATGAAGAGAAGAGATAGGTTGGTACGACACATATTAAGACACCCAGGAATAGCAAGCTTAGTTATGGATGGGAGGGTCAAGGACAATAACTCTAGGGGTAGACCAGGGTTATACAGATTGCCTCGGATGTAGGGTGTGGTAGCTATGTAGTGATTAAACGATTAGCTCAGGAGAGCGAGGCATGGAGGGCTGCATCAAACCAGTCAAGAAACTTAAGACTCAAACAACAACAATCGGGAATTTTAATTACTTAGAGAGGCATGTGAGGCAAAAGGGTTGTTGGAGAATTTCAATCCCTGGGATGTAACACTGGAAGTGACTGCATAATGTACATCAGCGACCAAGGTGAGAGATATTTTACTATAGGTCTATTAATAGCGACATGTTGACGTTCAAATCATCAATAAGTGTTGCGCCGATAAAGGTCTATTAATAATAATAATAATGCGCGTCAGAGTAGCAGTGGAAGATAAAATCAACAAGGTCGCAAATGGATGGGGAAAAGACGTCTTGCTCGACCCGGTGCTGGGCCCAAGGTTTTCGGAGCGAGCAAAAGATGATTTCCAAAAAACCAAATGCAAACGAATAATTGCTTAATGCAATAATCAAAAGTGCAGAAACGAGATTCCCATAAAATTAATTAAATAAATCCCAGAGGCGTGTTAATCGTGCCTTTGTTACGTCACAAAGACAAGATTAACGAAATCGAGGTAAGGATAAGGATAAGAAAGGGGAACTTAAATATAAGAAATGAAAAGACAAGGGAGCTATATTACTTAAAATATAAAAATGTATTGAGGATAAAAGAAAGAGCGTGTACACGAAATAAACAAATTATTTAAAACAAAGAAAAAAGGCAAGCTAAGACAAGATCAATAATACAAAAGAAACCCAATACCAAGAATAAAGAATTCAAAAACTTAAAAAAAACTGAAAAGCACGACAGAACCTGAGTACCGCTCAACAACATGAATCTAACGAAAAGATACAAACTTGAAAGAAAATAAAACGAAACTTACAAAAGTTAGAGAGAAACGACAAACTTGCAAAAAGTCAAACTTCGAACTGCTAAGACGCGAAGCTTTTCATGATGTTATGTAAACATACCGGAGGGAAGGGGGAGGAGTGAGGGGAGTAAAACAAAGGGGAGAGAGATCTCACGGAGATAGGAGGAAGGAGAAGACAAGGGGAATTATAATTAAGTTATGTAATACGGCGAAAATCGAAAGAGAAAAACAAAACAAAAGGAAAATGAGATATACGGAGATACATTACATTACAATTGACTTGGGACGAAAGAGACCGGTAAAAATCGAAAGCACGCTATAATAAAATAGGCTTATATTCCAACATATTGCCGCACCAACGCGACATATAAAAAAAAGAATAATATGACATCGGAGCTGGAGAAAATCCCAGTTAACCACCGTCACATATATTCTATAAACAAAAGGGACACGTATTAGTGGGACGTTGGACATCAGTCCCGTTACCTCACACATACTGTCCACAAACAAAGGTCCAATTGCTACCAATCAAATGAAACATTTGTGGTACAAAGAGACACCGACGCAAAAGACGAGCACTAAGGCCCGACAGGAAATATATATAAGCCAAGACGCAGAAACGCAATACTTTCGAATCTTACAGGTATTAACCAAAATAATAAAACTGTGAGAAGGGCACATAACAAAAGCAACAAAAAGAACTCCGCCGTATGACATTACGCAAGGTCCCGGAGATCTGGTTCAAGGATTAAAATACTAACAATAACATCTTGAAAAGGAAAGAGAATTAAGCAAAAGAAGGAACGTTTAACAAAAACAATTACATTGCGTTAGATAGAAATACATTGAGCCGTACTCACATTCCGCTGCGCCATGAGGGTGGGCCTCTGCCCGAATACACACGTTCGCCTTACATCTCGGCGCGTCTAAGACTGACTTAGCTTCTGTCCCCCCAGAGGGGAGAGAAGCCTCTCAGAAAAATCAAATGCGTAGTTTGGGAGTGGCCCCAAACTCGCGTCAAATATTGTCAGAGCCAATGGCAGAACGAATTGCACAACAAAATGCAAGGTAGCAACAACACTAGCCAATACGAGAGAACAAGGCAGTATGTAGCCAGGGGTTGCACAACGTTAGACAGAGAGATACATACAGACAAACTGCGCACTTTTAAACTCTCGAGGCGTAATATAGAGATGTCACAACACATGACAATAATAATAATAATAATCATGATGATAATAATAATAATTACAATAAATTCTGAAAAGTGGTTCAGTGTGGCAAAATTATACCCAGAATAGCTTAAGGAAAAATACTTTTAATTCCCCATATTCAGATAGATTTGCCATTCCAGGTGTACGTTTAGACAAAACCATTATTTCCCATGGACAACTGTATGTGGCGTGCTGGCGAGTATCCGGACAACAAAATCGTTATGTCTCAGCAGAAGATGGCAAAACCAAAACTAAAATTTTCAAATGTGTTCACAACTCTATAAAATTCCCACTTTGCTGCTCATATCTATATACTGTATGTATCAGAATTCTCAGAATTTGAATCTACCCACCTGTAGCCGCGATTGCTGTAATAGAATAAACCAACTATCAGCAATAATGCATCGTCCCCATTGTCTTGATCGCGAGCGAAGCCGCGGGTACCTGCTAGTGTGTGAATAAAACTGTGCTCGGCGTTTTCTGATTACGACCGTTATTGTTTGGATATTTTGGTAGAGTTCGTTTTGAGGTCTCTTTATTCAAATACTGTTATAATTAACTGCCCCGTAAATATTTCTGAGAATTCTTCTTTCCTGTTTTTCTATATCCTTAATTATTATTTTGGAATGACCGTCGATCACCATTGTTTCGGCTGCGTAAGTTGCTTCCGGAAAAATCGTCGTGGTATTGTGCCTTAATTTTGCGTCTAGCGAGATGCACTTCTTGTTGTAGTGAGCCCACGTTAGCTTGTAGGCCTTATGTAGTTTGGTGTTTCTTTGTTCATTGGCGATTCGGTTTAGTCCCGAGGACTGTATGATTTCACCAAGGTATTTAAAATGGGGGACTTGTGTTACCTTACCTTATTGTGTGATTAATGATGAGTTATTTTCTGGTCGTCTTTCCATATAGTGGGGTTTTATCATTTCAAATGATCTTGTCGACTTCGTCGTTATGCTTGGGTCCAACGTTATGCGTTACGGAGACGGAGATGGAAGTGACGTCATGCAGCCGCGCGGGAACTGAGTGCGTGACGTCATGCAGCCACGCGGGAAGCAGACGCTAATGGTTATTGGAGTCTGTTGAAAGAGTCCTGCGGCGTCGAGCGACCTGGGGCTTTGAGCGAAGCGAACACAAGAAGACAGGGTGACTTCTAAAGAGATATACAAGGTGCCATATAAGAATACAGGGTGCCTCCTAAAGAGGTGTGCATGATGTCAGAGCAAATTACAGTACAAGATGCCAGATAACAATACAGGGTGACTCCTAAAGAGATATACAAGATGCCAGATAAGAATACTAGGTGACTCTTAAAGAGGTGTACAAAATGGCAGAGAAGAATACAGGGTGACTCCTAAAGAGGTGTGCAGGATATCAGAGGAAAATACAGTACAAGATGCCAGTTAAGAATACAGGGTGGCTCATAAAGAGATATACAAGATGCCAGATAAGAATACAAGGTGACTCTTAAAGAGGTGTACAAGATGGCAGAGAAGAATACAGGGTGACTCCTAAAGAGGTGTGCAGGATGTCAGAGGAAAATACAGTACAAGATGCCAGTTAAGAATACAGGGTGACTCATAAAGAGATATACAAGTTGCCAGATAAGAATACAAGGTGACTTGTAAACAGGTGTACATGATGGCAGAGAAGAATACAGGGTGACCCCTAAAGAGGTGCACAAGATGTCAGACAAGATTAGGGGGTGACTCCTAAAGAGGTGTACAAGATGTCACACAAAAATACAGGGTGACTCCTAAAGAGATATACAAGATGCCAATAAGAATACAAGGTGACTTGTAAACAGGTGTACATGATGGCAGAGAAGAATACAGGATGACTCCTAAAGAGGTGCACAAGATGTCACACAAGAATACAGGGTGACTCCTAAAGAGGTGTACAAGATGTCACACAAGAATACAGGGTGACTTCTAAAGAGATATACAAGATGCCAGATAAGAATACAGGGTGCCTCCTAAAGAGGTGTGCAGGATGTCAGAGCAAATTACAGGGTGACACTTAACGAGGTGCCCGCGCGGGAAACATAAGTTAATGGGTAATGGAGTCTGTTGAAAGAGTCCTGGGGCTTCGAGCGAAGCGAGGAGCCTTCCTGAGCCTTTCTAACATGTGTAGCATTTGTAGCATGCGTCATTTGAAATGATATAACGTCTAGTCTTTCAGACTGACTGTAATTTTTTCATAAGAAATTTGTAGTCCGGTTCTTTGCGCAATTTCTTGTAATTTTTTCGCTGCTTCATGTCTGGTGTTAGTGATAATGGCAATATCGTCCGCAAAAGCGAGGCACTTGACTATAAGACGGTTCTCTCTTTTGATACCAATTTGAATGCCTTTCACATGAGGTACCTATTCCCTAATTATCTTTTCTAGAAAAATATTAAAGAGCATTGGGTATAATCCGTCCTCCTGTCGAACTCCAGTTTTGATGACAAAGGGCTCCAATATTTCACCCATGAATTTCACTTTGGATATAGTTCCTGTGAGCGTCTGTTCAATGATTTTTCGGTTCTTTCTGCCCATCCCGAATTCTTCCATGATCATAAAAAGGGTTTCGGGTCTACAGAATCATTCGCTTTTCTGAAGTCGACGAATGTGATTACTGTATTTCTACATTTTCTCATTTGTAATAACATTTTTAAGCTCCACACCTGTTCAGCACATGATCGCCCTTTTCTGAGTCCGGCTTGGTATTCACCAATTAGTGGATCCGCCTGGGGTTCTAGCCTGTTTAAAAGTGCCTTGGAGAGAATTTTATAAGCAATCGGGAGCAGGGATATTCCTCTGTAGTTACTGATGATTTTTATCACCCTTTATGTGTAACGGATGAATTATAGCACATTTCCAGTCTCCTGGCATTCGCTCCATCATCCATATGTCTGAAATCACTTGATGAAGTTTCTGCGTAAGTGTAGGATCGTTCAGTTTCCAGAATTCTGCAATGATCCCATCTTCTCCTGGTGCTTTGTTATTTTTGAGCTTTTGGATGATCTTAGGGGCTCGTGAGTCCGGGTGCGTGAAAACCGGAGAAGTGAAGGCAAGTTTTTCTTGGAATGATTCGCAGTAAAGAAGGGAGTTGAAGTATTTGGCTAATATTTTACAGTTTTCTTTCACGATAGTTTCCAACGTGTCATCGGGTTTTTTGAAGCACAGGCTTCACGTTAAGTTTTCTCTAAATGTTTTGTAGAAGTTTCCAGTATTATGTTGGGTGAAATCCTGGTAGATTTCATTGAGTCTGTAGCTGTCATATCCTCATTTTTCTTTCCTAATTGTTTTGGAAGCATATTTTTGGGTTGTAAGAAAGTTCTCCCAGTTTTCCTCAGATTTGTGACTGTTAAACTTTTTCCACGAAGTCATTCGATTGTCAATTGCCCAATCGCAAATTGCATTCCACCAGCGATGCTTCCTTGTGCGAGGAGGTTGTCCTAGTTTCATGTATTCCTGAATTTGCATCGTTATTTTCTGCCAGTCTGTTGATATCTCCTGATTAATTTGCATTATGATTTCTTCTTTGTGGAGTTTCAGGTACTCCGGATCTGGTTTGATATTTTTGAGCGGGCCTTTTTTATTTCTATTGGGTTGGAATTTCGTCTTCATTTGGAGAAGATGATGGTCTGATTGAAAGGCGCCTTTGCGAGCTCTGACGTTTAAAATTTCTTTTGTATTTTTCTTGTAAATTGCGATATGGTCAATTTGGTACTCATCCTGTCTAAGATTGGGTGATCTCCACGTGGTTAACTTTTGTGGAGGTTTCTGAAATTGTGTGCTCATGATTTTAAGTCCAAAGTTTCTGCAGAATTCAATTAGTCTTTCACCATTCCCGTTGGTACGTTCGTGCTTAGTATGGGGGCCTGTGGTATAACTAAATTTTCTTTCCGTACTTAACTTGGCATTAAAATCACCCAGTAAGATCTTCACATGGTGCCTTGGTATTTTATTGGTGGTTTCTTCGAGAGTTTCCCAGATATTGTCCATAGTTTCAGGTTCGGACTTGTTGAGTTGATTTATGGGACCGTGGACCTTGATCAGGATGTAAGCTTTATTGGCTGACTTTACTGAGAGCAGAGATACTCTTTCGTTGGGAGAAGAGGAATCAATAACTGAGTCGAGTACGGAATTGTGTATGGCGAAACCGGTTTCAAGGAGTGGTAGTTTGCCTCTAACTTTTATGACAGGTTTGCTTTTATATATTCTGAAATTCTCCGTATTAAAGTGTTCTTCATCCGTGAATCTTGTCTCTTTAGTTTATTTATTTATCGTATGGCTTTTAGTGCCGGGAGTGTCCGAGGACATGTTCGGCTTGCCTGAGTCTGTAGTTGCTTCCAGCGGACACCCTAAAAGGGTGAGCTACAAGTTCCGTTCAATTTCAAGTAGTTCCAACTTTCGCCACCAGATATCAATGATACCTATTGGTGAACGTTGGAACTTTGATAGAGCGTTCTGACGAAATCTAACCTAACAATTTTGCTTTACACAAGTTTAGTCTGTGAAAGGATCTTTTACATGCCATAAATCTATGACATGGGACCGCCGGCTTTACTTCCCCTCCGAAAGAAGGCATACTGAAGGATTTTTAACGCTCTTAAAAAATCCGACGTCTTCGGCCGGGTTTGAACCCGCTATCTTGGTCATAGCAGTTCAGCATGCTACCGACTACGCCACCGAATCTTGTCTTTTGAAGTGCGGTGATTTAGAGGTCAAATTTTTCGAGGACGTTAGTGAGTTGTTTTAATTTTCCTGTTTTAGTGAGGATGTTCACATTAATTGTGCCAATAAAATTCTTACGTCGAGTTTTGAGAGTGTGAAGAGTTCTTGAGAAGCTCCGATTCTTCTCCGCATGGTGATCTTGTTGTTGATTAATTGCGGAGCGTTGCGACATCATGGTCATGTAGCCCTGTGTACTTGGGTGTGCGTGTGGGGGGATTTTCTCTGATAACCTGTGTTATTGTGATGGCTGTATTAGTGTGTGTAGTTGTAATTCAGATGAGGATTGTGTAGGAGGTGGCCGTGTCCTTCAGTTAAGACTCATGCCGGCCATGGACTGGGAATTTGACTGGTGGTGAAAAGGGAATACCACGAAAGACATTTTCAGGCGGGCCGAGGTAGGATTCAAACCCAATGCTCTTGTGATGCCAGTGAGGCAAGAGCCAGCACATCAGCGCTCTCGTCCACTGTGGCTAGTCAGCTTTATAAATATTAAGACAATTGAGCTGATAATCACATGCACATCTATTTTCTGCTAACACCGGCTGTTTGGTCGACAATATAACAGTACGTTTTGTAAAAATAACCCTTCTCGTATATCACTGTTTTGCTCTACGCAGTGAAACACAACGTTACCTAATATGATATAACAATAGCTGAAAACTAAGACTCAGTGAATAACTGACTGGTAGGTAGAGGATGGGAGACTGGGCGTTAATTCGCATATTGACGTGGAATCTCTATATTAGAAAGTATAGACGTTATAGCAAGAAATGAGCTCTCCGTATTTCCAAACTCTTTTAATATACAAACATAATTGACAGATATCAACTGATATTATGTACGAAAAAGCAATCGTTGACTTCTCATATATGGTAATTAGGTGCATGAAGCAACAATATTTCTACACACTTCAATGTTCACTACCGTTCCTTATTTATTTGGTCCATAACCCTGGAAATCTTCCAAGTGAAAACAATCCATATTAAACCTTTGACAGTATAAATCAAATGATATAATTCATTACAGAATTCAATCAACCATGTGCTGTTAAAACAATTCATCAAATATTCATAGCCTTGTATCATGACTATAATGAATATTAATTCCATGTTAATGAAATAATGATTATATGAATTCATGATTGATATTTATTGGAATTAGTTTCATACGACATTACACATAGAGGGGAAGGAATTACCAGCGTGCTGTTAACTACGATAGCGGCTTCAGTGGCGTGGTTGGTAGCATGCTGAACTGCTGTGCCCAAGATAGCGGGTTCAAACCCGGCCGAAGTCGTCGGATTTTTTAAGAGCGTTGAAAATTTTTCAGTATGCTTTCCTTCGGAGGGGAAGTAAAGCCGGCGGTCCCATGTCATAGATTTATGGCATGTAAAAGATCCTTCCACAGACTAAACTTCTGTGAAGCTAAATTGTTAGGTTGGATTTCATCGGAACGCTCTATCAATGTTCCAACGTTCATAACGAGGTATCATTGATATCTGGTAGCGTAAGTTGGAACTACTTGAAATTGAACGGAACTTGCAGCTCACCCTAAGGATGTCCGCTGGAAGCAGCTACAGCCTCTGACGAGCCGAACTTGTACTCGGACACTCCCGGCACTAACAGCAATACGATAAATAAATAAAATGTTAACTACTATAGCAAGTTAGAAGTGTGTGCGTGGGCATATGTCCTTGCTGCCTCCTACCCTTAAAGCAACAAACACCACATATCTAGGATTCTCTTCGAGCATCAATTTACACACACATACTATATTAGCAAAGTCTCGAGTCCGCCTTGTTGCGTAGTGGCTCTTGGCTGTCACCGTGGAGCCCCGGATTAGATTCCCGGCTCTGACAAGAAATGTAATTTTGGTATAAAGTCTGGATCGGGGTACACTCAGCCTTGTGAGGTAAATCTGAGAAGAGGTGGGATCGATTCCCACCTCCGCCATCCCGGAAGTAGTTTTCCGTGGTTTTCCGCTTCTACTGCAGGCAAATACCGGTATGGCTCTTAACTGAAGAACACGGCCACCTCCTAGCCAATCCTCATCTGAATTACAACTACACACACTAATACAGCCATCACAATAACACAGGTTATCAGATAAATCTCCCACACGCACACCCAAGTACACGGGGCTACATGACCGTGATGTCGCAAAGCCCCTCAATTAATCAACAACAACCCTGCACGTCGGTGTCACTGTGTTGCTACCGCAGCCAGTCCCATGCTGAGCTGAAAGCTGGCCCTTAAGGTGCTTCTAAATACACTGATAAATGTCAGTAGCCAAACATTAGCGAATGGGAGGCAGAATTTCAGTGGAAATTAAGTTATATCATCAGGAATGACGCATTCATTTTGAGTTTTTTAACAATCTAGGAAAGTTGCTCCATGTGTGCGCCATAATCAGAGTGATGATGATGATGATGATGATGATGATGATGGTAACAAAAATAATATACGAATAAAGGCGTATAGGCTAGGCAGGCTCGTAGACAACCTGTGCTTCGTGATGAGGATGAAATGAACCCCTAGCAACGAAACCGAACATCAGAGTGATGTAATTCGAATACTGAACCGGTTCGGAACGATGAAGAATATAGAGGACATTGCCCGCGCAGGTTGTCCTTGATCGACAACCTTAGCAGATGACTTCTGTTGTGTACTTTTGGCTCGAAAGAACCGCGGGCTGAATTTCAAGCAAATCCGTTCAGTGCTCATTGAGGCTATAAGACGTAGGTTGTCCACTCGGTCTGTCAAGAACAGGTTGCGCGTTGTCCATGTTCATGGTGAAATCCAACACTTATCCGTCGATACCATACAGCCCACTACAGATGGTTGGTTGGTTGGTTCCTCAGTTTAGGGGCTGCGACAACGCTATCATGTAGCCCCGTGTACTTTGGGTAATTGGCGAAAGACGAATGTTACGTGTAGGGACCGTGTACTGTACCGCCCACTGACGATCGCAAATGATATGTTTGGTGGTAACCCGGTAACACTGCATGCCGTAATGGCATCACTTGGCTAGAAGGAGTTTCTTGGGATCAATTGAAACAGGCTGTTTATGGACATCCATATCAACCTTGTAATATGCAGGACTTTCGCCGAACCGTGCGCAGCTAATTGGTGGCACAATGATATTCTGAGATGACATCACATGGAGTGACCGTGCACATCGCGCGGTTGTTCAAGGAACTCTAAGAACTCAACTTTACAAGAATGACATTCATCAACGAATATTACTAGCATTTTGGTGAGCACTTCACTTCCATGGACGACAATTCCCGTAAACATCGTCCAATTCAAGTGAAAGAGTTGCCTACTCGAAGCGTATTGGCTAGAATGACCTTCCTATTCCCCTGATATGAACTCCAATGAACATATCTGAGATCAATTATTGAAACAAGTTGTTTATGGACGTCCATATCATTCCTTCAATCCACAGGACCTAAGCCAAATCGCTATTGAAAAATGGGACAAACTGGACCAAATGTGGTCACAACTTGACCTCGTGGATGGTATGCTAAGAAGGATTCAAGAACATTCACGACCGAAGAGACGTCTTATTTCGTATTAATTTACGCCGTCAGGTTTGATATGCTACAGTCCTACTGAAAAATGGCGACTGAGATCTGGTACGAAAATATGATCCGGTTTGATTTGCTAAGCAGGATGTGTGAAACTGATTATCTGTCACGTAATTATACAGTACATGTTGAGATGGTAGCATTTTTGTTTTGTTTTTTCAAGGTTTGGGGCAAATATTTGTTTTGTTCGCTATGCAATGAGTACACGCTCTTTGAATGCAAGATTACGCCCGTCCAAACAGATATCTAACACCGTATTTGGACATTCCTCGTAAGATCATTGAAGTCTCAATAAAACCAGAATGTCTGGTAATCCGGGAAATGCGATATCTCTTTAGTATGCATCAATTTGCTAGACACGTAATGCGTTGGCCTAGAAAATTCCCGACTACACACCTAGAAAATATTATTGCAGCCATCTGGCGCGTCTATCTGCACCAAGCGTAGAATATGGAGTGTTAAACCGAGCGTATTAGCGTGAGGAAAGATATATGACAGTATAAGTTTACAGCACTTTTAGGAACGAAAAAGAAACTATTAACATTTTACACTCTGAGACTAGTTCAAGAGCACAGAGTTAACAGATGGCAACACAAAACATGTGAGCTTTCTGGCATAAATCAAGCAATTGGTGAAATTATCAACAGACTGGCTGCTTTGGCTCAGCGGTAACATTCTCGTTTGCAAAGCAAAGAAAGCAAAGCCAACTCCGTACAGGCCATGGAGGCCCTGGGAGTAGTGGAAGGTAGAGGCTTCCACTTTTTGTGACATCGCCACTAGATGGGATGGAGTTGTCAGCTCCACGCCCGGCCGTCTTTGCTCCCAGGAATTACCCTGGTACTCACTTCTGGTGTAGGCTGAGTGAACCCCAGGGCTATTTGCGTTTCCGAAAGTGGTAGTTTTGTTTCTAAAATCCACTACCTGGGTGAGGATCGAACCCACGCCCTCTCAGTTAGAAGCTCAGTGCCTCTACCGACTGCGCCACGCAGCCCCCTAACATTCTCGTTTGCTGGGCCCAAAGTATCCTGACGCAGTAAGCTGGCATTTCAGGGTGCGCAAATCTGAGGGGGCCGTGTCAGTAGATTTACTGACACGTTAAAGATCCCCTTAGGGGCAAAATTCCTGCACCCCAGTGTCTTTTAGAGCCAGGACTGTCGGCGTGGCTCAGCTGTAACGTCCTCGCCTATTGTTCCCAAGGTTGCTGGTCGAACCCCGGCACAGGCAGTTGGCATTTGAGGGTGCGCAAATGTGACGGAGCAGTGTCAGGAGATTTACTGGCACGTTTAAGATTCCCTTCAGGGAAAAATTCCAGCACCCCGGCGTCTCACAAATCCACAGTAGTTATAAGAGCCGAAAAACAAATAACATTATTAATCACATTATAATCTGATCTATACTGAACTGGTTAATTGAAGAAAGCAATTGTAAACTGTCTCACTTCTTAACATCTTGCTTAGTATGCTTCATTATAGCACTGTCTTAATATTTTTCGTGTTTCTACCCATATAACATATCGTGACACTTCTGAGGATACAATCAGCTTCTGGGTTGACTACCCAACATTTTATTGTTACTATTATCTATATATTTAAAACACTAAGCTGTTTTTTGTACACACGAGATTGTGAAAACGACTTAACCGATTGGCTTCGTAAGACATTCTAAGGAAAGCTCTTGGCATGCAGATTTGCAGAGTGTCTCTAAAATAAACAAATATATTACGGTATATTTTTAAATTAATATAGAAAATAGCAGAATTCTAGGCCCTCACGCATGCGCACAATCCGCCTGGGGGTCATGACAAAATGGCGGTGAGAAGTCCATTAAAATGTAAGTTATTTAATAAGCTTGCATGTAATTGAAAACATACATTAACCAAGTTCTGACAGTAAAATATAATAACAGTATGAACGTATACGAATGTGCAACATTGATTTATTTGGATAATGAAATGGATTATTTTCTTCAGACAGCGGCTTTTAATGATAAAGAACGGCTGCGTCTGCAGTTGACCAAGAGTGCGCGTGTAGCTATGTGGTTAAGGCGACAGACTGTGGTTCCAAGGTTCACCGGTTCGATCCCAGCCCTCGCCGATATATATATTTTTTTTTACCACTGAAATATTGTTTAATCAAGGAGTATTAGTAAGGTTTTATGTCTGTTAAAGATACATATTTCTACATTCCCTCTCGGTATATTTTTGAATTAATATAGAAAATAGCAGAATTCTTGGCCCTCACGCATGCGCACAATCCGCCTGAGGTCATGACAAAATGGCGGTGAGAATCCCATTAAAATGTAAGTTATTTAATAAGCTTCCATGTAATTGAAAACATACATTAACCAAGTTCTGACAATAAAGTATAATAACAGTATGAACGTATACGAATGTGCAACATTGATTTATTTGGATAATGAAATTGATTATTTCCTTCAAACAGCGGCTTTTGAATATAATGAACGGCTGCGTCTGCTACTATACATGAGTGCGTGAGTAGCCATGTGGTTAAGGCGACTGACTGTGGTTCCATGAAGCGCCGGTTCGATCCTAGCCCTCGCCATTTTTTTTTTTTTTACCACTGAAATATTGTTTAATCAAGGAGTAACAGTAAGGTTTTATGTCTGTTAAAGATACTTATTTCTACATTCCCTCTAAATACGTTTTATTTTCGTTTTACCATTGCATTGCAGCATGTAATCAAAAGAGCAAACTGTTGTCCGCATACGCCGTTTAAATATCTGCAATCAGTTCCTATAACTGACAACAGATGGCAGTAATTCGCCCATATAGTTCCATTAACTGACAGCAGATGGCAACACCATTGCATCGATATATTTAAAACACAAGACATGGCATGTTTTCACGTGATGGAAAATTATAAAGGAGGGGAATATTTAAGAAGGGAAATGTTGAGGAACATTAACTGACAGTTGAATGTGTAGGCTAGGTTGTTTATGTACCTTAATATTGCAATTTCTTCCCAATGCTTCGGTGGTCAAGTTATTAGCGTCCTAGACTAAAAGTTATAATTATGCATCGTCGATATTAAAGAAAAAAGTAGTTTTCCAGGCACACGCGCGTCTCCACAATTGCTTTCGCCATGAGAGACACTTGGCAAATATAATTCGTTTGAAGGACTCCGACATCTTGGTCACTCAGCCCCGTGTACTTGGGTGTGTATGTGTGAAACTTTCTTCTGATAACCTGTGTTATTGTGATGGCTGCATTACTGTGTGTATTTGTAATTAAGGTGGTAAATGGCAAGGAGACGGCCAAGGCCTTAAGTTAGGAACCATCCCGGTATTTGCCTTAAGTGGAAGTGGGAAACCACGGAAAACCACATCCAAGATTGTCGAGGTGGGAATTAAACCTTCCTCTTCTTAGTTATACCTCAAGAGACTGAATGTACCCCGATTTTGCCCTGAGACCAGAATTAAATTTCTTGGCAGAGCAGGAAATGTAACCCGGGTCTCCGGGGCGATAGACAAGAATAGGTGGGCCTCCATGTGTTAATACGATTTTTGACATGCAGGGACATAGAATTCAAAAACTGCCTCCATTAGGGTGACTATCGAAGTGAGTATTGAGTATAGGCCTATGGTCATTCCAGTAGTTGGTGAAGTGATTCTATGTTCCCCTGCAAAATATACTGCCATAACCTATAACAGGTGATGGAAATTGCTTATTTAGAGCAGTTTCGTACTGTTTATAACAAAATGAAGAACGTCATTCTGAGCTGCGTTTTCAAGCTATCGCAAAAAATTTCGCTGGCAGGAACAATTATAAGGAATTTATTTTAAGCGATCAGTCTCATCGCATTCTCCTCACCAACCAACTTGAGTTAGAAAGTCTCTGGACGGTCATGTTGAACTTCATTGTATAAGACAATTGTTTAATGATTATTTGTTTAGAGTACGGAGTCTAACTACGTAGTTGATTTCGGCAATGGAAGTATTATTTGCCATTTAATATTTAGCGGCTCCGTTATTGCAGGACACTATAGTGTTATCGAATAATACGAAGCCACATTTAAAATCCAATATAAATAGGCCATTTCAGAAACAATTCCAGATATTATGCAATACAGTGTACTGTAAGGTCCTTGACGATCAAATGTAAACATTTTTCTACATTGTATTTCTCTTGCGTAAAATCTATGCGTGGTTACTTTGGTCTTTACTGTTGTGAGGGTAAAATTGATCTACTGGAATATAAAATATTTGCCAAGCTGCAACAATGTAATGATATTAATTTAAAAGTCATTGAACTTATATCCAGCAGTTCAAACACATACATCAGCGTTAACAGATTGGATACTGAAGATGAAAGCCAGCTACTTCATTTCCCTATTATTGAATTTTTCAATTCCTTGGAATTAAGAGATTCGCCTCCACATACTTCGAACGTTTAAGCCGTAGATATGCTTCTTAGAAATCTGAACGTTTCCCATGGACTCATATATGGTAATATATTAATTGTAAGAAATCGCTTGGATTCGGATATAATAGGTGCAGTAATAATAGGCAGAGAGCTCAAATCCTACGACTTGATTTAACACCTTACGATAAAACACTTACAGGTAGCCTACAGTACATTTTCTTTTAATAGGCAACAATTTCCTATTCGCTCGGCCTACTTTATCAAAATCAATCAAGCTCAAGGAGAAACTCTTGAACGTATTGGGCTATTTACCTCATCACGTTTTCAGTCATGACCAGCAGGATAGTGAAGGTGCAAAAAAGGTCCTGTTTGGGATGGTAAAGATAAGAGGCGGAAGGATCCTACGGATTATGTTAGAATTGTGAACAAAAGGGGACAAGAGATAGAAAATAGGGAAGAACTGAAGAAAATGTGGAAATAATATTTTGAAGAACTCCTGAACCCAAATGGAAACCACGGCGAGGAGGAAGAAATCGGGGAAGAGGTACAGTAGATGAACTGCAAATAGAAAAGGACTTAACATGGAAAGAAGTGGAAGATGCAGTGAGGAAGATGAAAAGAGGGAAGGCACCGGGTGTGGATGAGTTGAGTGTGGAGATGGTGAGAGCAGCAGGAGAGGTGGGGATACAATGGTTGTACCGAGTGATGAAGACAGCATGGAAGGAAAGGAAGACCCCAGAGGACTGGAAAAAGGGAATAATTGTCCCGATCTTCAAGAAAGGTAGTAGAACAGAATGCAGAAACTATCGGGGAATAACACTGATGAGTCATTGTGCAAAGTTGTTTGAGAAAGTTTTGGAAAGGAGAATTAGGACAAGGATAGAAGGAGGGATGAGGGAAGAACAACATGGCTTCAGATCAGGAAGGTCCACAGTGGATTTGATTTTTGCTGTAAGGCAGTTACAAGAACAGCACTATGAGTATGGAACAGATCTACTGATGACCTTTCTGGACATTGAGAAAGCATATGACAGTGTATGCAGAAACAAAGTATGGAAGTCCCTGGAGGATAGAGGAATATAAAAATGGACTATAAGGAAGATAAAGGAGATGTACAAGGGAAGCGTGAGCTGTGTGAAAGTGGGAGGAGAGAGATCGGACTGGTTGGAACAGAGAAACGGCCTGAAACAAGGAAGTGCACTGTCACCGTTACTTTTCATTGTGGTGATGGATGACATAATGACCCGAGTGGCACAAGTAATTGGGGAAGGAAAGATGAAAGCAATGGTGCTTGCAGATGATTTGATGATTTGGGGAAACAAGGAGGAGGAGGTACAGGAACAGTTGGACGTGTGGGAAGGAATAATACAAGGTTATGGGATGAAATTTAGCATAAATAAGAGTGAGATGGTGATCACACAAGGAAGAAGGAAAGAACCACAACGGAAATAACAATTGGTGGGGAACAGCCGAAGGAATTGGAGAGTTTCAAGTATCTGGGAAGCCTGATACAAGAGAATGGAAGAAACGATAGAGAAATAAATGAGCGGGGGAGACAGGCAGAAGCATTTCGGAGGAGTGTGAGAAGCATGTTATGGAGCAAGAATGTCCCTCAGAACAGCAAACAGATCATATATCGGACGTACAATGTCCCTATCCTGACGTATGCCTCGGAGACCTGGGTTATGAAAGGAAGGGAGAAGAGCAAAATACAGGCCAGTGAGATGAGGTTCTTGAGAAGCAGTATTGGAGCTACAAAGATGGACAGAATAAGAAATGAGAGGACCGGAGAATTAATGAAGGATGAACCATTACAGACTGGTATAGAGAAATCTAGACTTAGATGGTATGGACATGTAAAACGAATGGAGGAGAAGAGGATACCCAGCAGGATACACGAGACGAAGTGGGAAGGAAAGAGACCAAGAGGGAGACCGAGAGACAGGTGGCTGAAGGGGGAGGAAGAAATCGTGAAGAAGAGAGGAGAAGACTGGACAAGGGTGGAGGCTGAGAGATGGTGGGAAGACAGAAGACGTTGGAGAGACTTGTGTTCCAAACAGACCCGGCCAGTGGCTGGAAACTGTGCAAGATGATGATGACCTAATCACGTTTTCAGTCATGACCAGCAATATATTGCAATGCTGAGAGTGCTATCTTTTGACGCCCTTAAAGTTGCAATAGTGCTAAAAAGTAATCGTACAAAGAATGTAACTTATATAAGAAGCTTCTTCAGTAATTTTGTTTTCCATTGTCCGTCATGTTTTGACGGGTTTCATCTAGTTAGTATTAATATTATTATTACATTAACTCATAACATAAATTTATTAATATAACTACCATAGTGTAATTTTTTTTTGTATCTTTAATTATTTACATTAGCTTGCCACGGTGGGTGAGTGGATAGCGTGTCGGTCTACTAACCCCAAGATTGCAGGTTCGCCCCTGACCGTGGTAAGTGATTTTTGAAAGGCGGCAAAAATACGATACGCATGTCATACGATGTTGGCATGTCAAAGAACCCATTTGAATTCAGTAGGCCGAGTTCATAATGGCAAAATTAATCTCGGGAGTTTCCGCCAGCCCAAAGTTCCTCATTTCTCTACTAGAAAGCGCTATTGTGTTCAAGGAGATTAGATATCTAACATCTAACCTCCTTGACTTTCATGCATGCACTCTTGTATTGAAATATAATCTATATATATATGTTGTAAATAATAATTAATATGTCTCACAGATAAGCTGTACTGTCATCAGATTCGTGAGACATATCACAATAATGTAACATAAATAGTATTTAATAAATTAAATTAAATTAAATTATTATTATTATTAATTTAAATATTAATACAGTACTAACGACAGAGGTAATATTACGTTCCCTAAGGTGCAGCGCTGCGCTATGAAGACAAGCTATCTGCAGATTTGGTAGCCAAGTTGGTTTGAAACACATCTTCGGCCGTTCTTGAAATTGTTTTTTCCGTGGTTTCCCATTTTCAACTCCAGGCAAATGCTGGCTGGGACAGTACCTTCTGTCATGCCACGGCCACGTCCTTCCACATTCTTGCCCAGATCCATTCATTTCATCTCTCATTAACTACCCTCCTGAGGTTTGCATCAGAAAGTGTATCCGGCCGTAATAACAATCCACCACATAAACTTTCACCGCATCACATCCCCGACCCCGTTGTAAAAAAAAAATAATAAGGTGTAGCCATTCAATATATTATTGTTATTATTATTTGTATATTTATTATTATTATTATTAAGAGTGCATATTTGATTAGTTTAAATATTATAATTCACATTCACTCTACAGTAAGTTACATTTGATCAGCGCTGATGTAGGCTTATATCGACCGATATTGGCAGCCTCTTGTGAACGAAGCCTCAAGACTGCGAGAAGTCCAACAAAGGTATCCGCGATCTGAATGTAAACAAGGTACATTGCATCTACAACTTTCTCCCGAAGGAGCGCTTTATGGTGTGGAACAAACTACCTCAGCCAATCAAAGAAGCGAAGCAGAAACACAAGTTGGTGTGCCAAGTGGATAAGCTGCCACGTCAAACTTGAGGGAGTTCATCTCAACTTGAGAGGGATGGCATGCTTCAGCCATCTCCCTGATTACCCTGCTCTTTATACCACCAGCACCGAGGTAATACAATACTCCAGGCTTCTACACAAGTACGCAGATTCTTCCAAGAAAGGAACAAGTTTCTGAAATAAATACTTCAAGTTTATTCTTCTAGGGGGTGCGTTGCTCTGTCAGAAGATTAGCTGTGTTCTCTGGCAGATGTGAGTGGGTTCTAACCCCCAGCAAGATAGTGGAAATTAGGAATAAAGGAAACACTTCAAGAAACGCAAATAGCCTTTAAACTGAAGCAAACTCTAACATATCGTCACTGCGCCTGCAAAATCCACTATGTGGCAACGTTGTTCTCTGAAAATGGCAATATCAATTGTTAATAAGGCAACACTGAAATATGGTTTCACAGCTATATTTACTTTTCTGTTGATCCAACCGAAATGTGGGTATACGGTATAGCCCTGCATAACATTCTCGTAAGTCGCTATTTCCTATGATCCGTGAGAGAATAAAAAACTCATGGATGGACTGTACAGTATATCCACATACACTAGGGAGGCGCGACTAGCGTTAGGGGATACAATAGAATAGAACGAAATTGACACAGCCGATTTCACAAGCGCAGCTACGTTATATGAGTAGGCCTACAGTACAAGGAGCCCGGGCATGGAGCTAACATATCCATCCCATTCATGTGGAATAGTAGTTGCTTTATGGGTTGGAACATCAAGGTCGTCTTCCCCTAATTCTGTATAGTAAACGTCTTGCCTTCGTAATCTACTAAAACAAATTTACTTAGTCTGCGAACGCACTAATATGCCTAATTAACTTAAAAAGGAAATTAAATTTAACTATTCACACTTTCTAACCTGGAAACAATTACATGGATTCATTATAACACCAATACACTTCCCCCTACCCTTATAAACTCTTGTTGACGAAGAACAATTTTTACCACATTAATTTTGTCATAGATTTGGATGCAGAATCAAATGATTACGGAAATTTAGATTCAGCATATAGATTACATTTCAAGTCATTTCAATGCCCTTTCCTTGGTGGATGAGCCCTGTGAATTAACTAAAATGTGCAAAAACTGGCCTTCGAATAAATTTGGATGAACACTTAAGCAATAATATTATAGAAATTGTTCGAACTAGAAACAACATCGTACTGATTAACATGCATTCCAAGGTTCAATTCATAGATGAGATCTCCGGAAGATTCGAATTCAAAACAGGGGTCAGACAAGGAGATGGGCTTTCCTCACTCTTCATCATATGTGCTGTGAGAGAATGGTGCATAAAATGGCCATCTTAGGTGGGGTCTACCTGGTTCATAAGAGGGATGGGCTTTTGTTTAAAGCTTTCCAGTTGGTCAACTCAAATTGTGCCCAACAAGTAGTTATAGACACTAACCTGAAAGAAATATTACATAAGATATTATCACAAGATTCTACTCTTTTATGTACGATTGCAATTCCACCGCAGAAGACACACTGTTAGGGGTAAATGGCACTTCATGAGAACACTGACCACGTATGAGGGAGGAAGGTAAGGAAGAAGTTGTATGGAGTGTTCATCTAACAAGTACCGGGTGAGTTAGCCGTGGTCGTTACGGCATGACTGCTGGCAGTCGCTCACATCCGGGAAGCGAGGAGGTTCGAATCCCCCCGCCGGCAAACTTCTGTGGTTTCCCATCTTCATTCCAGGAAAATGCCAGGGTTGGTCCCTAACTATAGGCCACAGCTGCTACCTTCCAACTCCTCGTCCTTACATTCAAACTTTCCTCCCCAGACAACACTCCACACGCGACGGTACTTGTAGCTCACCCAATGGGTGTCCGCTTAGAAGTAGCTACAAATTGGCGAGCCGCACATGTCCACGGACACTCCTGGCACTAAACGCCATACGCTAAAAAAACTTACAATTATTAAGTTAAATTAGAGTGGCATATCCCCTCCAGGGACGTAGGCTAACCAGGCATCCCGAGGCGGAGTTTGTGTATGGTAGGGTGGCCAGTTCCTTTCCACTCCCCTTCCTGCCACAGCATCCGTCAGGTTCCCATTTTGCATCACGAGGTTGGGAGACCCCGTACCAGACCATACCAAGACTTTTAAATTCTTGCCAGAGCCAGGCATCGAACCCGGTACCTCGGGGGTGACAGCCAATAATGCTGGCCACTGCGCCACGAGGTGGTCGCTTACAAGTATACTTAACAATAAATGTAATTATGGGCCATCATGTCTTCACAACCTCTACATTCCTCTGCTATGGGAAAAAGGACTGTGCTATATTTTGAATTCCTTAAAGAGGACTGGAATAAAGATATATGTTGGGTACACATTATGACTCTGGAGAGTAAATGCTAACTCCCAGTCGGATGTTCGCAGTAGTCTACGAGCTAGGGTTATCTTGGAACTCTCTGATGAATCACGGAGTAGCATTTTATCTTCTTGTTGCCAAAAGTAATATAACATGACTTGTGATTTTGATATATTTTGAATCTCGTGCGTAAAAGGAAGATCGTGTACAGTGACTGAGCTGCATATAAATGTCCTATTTAGCTCGCTTCTTGGTGGAAGTATCTGTGGGTCCGTTACGTCATATCAGGGGCTGCCGGTTAACCTAGATTTAAAGTATATGCATATAAAAATATATTGCTACAAACTGATGCTTAAAACATTGTAGCCGTAATATTACTTCTAAGTTTCTGCTATGATTACTCTCAGTTACATAGAGGCTGAGGACATACCTTGCTCGCATAGCACTTTGTAACTTCAGACTTTATTTTTAGAGTTTTGAATGAGTTCTGTAATAATAATGTTATTGGTTTTACGTTCCTTTTAACTACTGCGGCTTTAGAGACGCCGGGGTGCCGGAATATTGCCAAAAGGGAAACTTTAAAAGATGCCAGTCAATCTACTGACACGGCTAATTCGTATTTGTGCACCCTCAAATTCCAACAGACTGCACCAGGATTCGATCGTGCAACACTGGGCACAGCAGGCGAGATTGTAACCGCTGCGCCTTTAATGAGTTCCCTTGTTGCGCTAATGCAGACCACATTTTGGTGTGGCAGTTAGCATTCTTAACTGTCGCACCGGAGGTCCAGGTTCGATTTCCGGCTCTGTCAAGTAATTTAATTCTGGTCTGAAGGCTGAAACAGGGCACACTCAGCCTCATGAGGCAAAACTGAGAAGAGGTGGGTTTGACTCCCACCTCAGCCATTCTGGAAGTTATTTTCCGTGGTTTTCCACTTCTACTCCAGGCAAATGCCGGGATAGTACCTGTCCACGGCCGCTTCCTTTCCAATCCTCATCTGAATTACATATACACACATTAATACGCCCCTCACAATAACACAGGTTACCAGACAGACAAACAAACAAACAAACAAACAAACAAGCAAACCAGACAATCACACACCCAAGCACACAGGGTTAAATGACCAAGATGTCCAAGCCCGTTACCTGAAAAAACAACAGCATCATTTGGGTGCAGCTTGAAATTGTATAGTGAATAAGCATTCGTAAGGACCCGGCTTCCTTGTTTACTATCCTAGTCTCAATTCACAAGTACGCATAGTAGCCTAGTACAAGACACCACAATACCGCAGGTTATCATTCGTATACCACATGCATTCACGTGCACGATAACCTATGCCCCTTAATGAAACAACAACAGAGTTTAATGCATTAGCATTTGTACTTAAAATGATCAAACTAATTACATACACAGTCTGGTTATGCGGGTAATACCGTAGCTTCTGATGTCGACATTAGACTTCTGGAATTCTACTTGTATCGTTACGTAGACCAGTATTACGATTTTTCCCATTAACTGAAATTTGTTCATGATGGGCAATACTAGCAATTTTCTCTAATTATTTCATGCCATCCGTAAGCTTCTGTGTAACAAACGGGAAGAAAATCATTAAATATCATTTTGATTTTAAAGTTAAATATATTTTAATATTGACAAAAAACATGTAAACAAGTACTTATTTATGCACAGTACTGTATTTACTTGTCTGCATTATTCTGAAAAAAAAAAATACATCAAAATATACAAAATTGACATTAATTATTTCCAATGTAAGGAACAGGAAATGCAAGGAAATATCAACATTCCTCAAATGTGCCTTTTAAATAAAAATATGCAGTAGCATGAATTTTCTAGATTGAATTATGATTATTATTATTATCATTATCATATATATAAAACACCAAGGTTATTGTCTCACAAAACTCAAGCTCTTAAAACGGATGGAGTTAGAAGGTATGGTTTCTACTATAGTCTCCCATATCGTCTCAATAATACAAGAAGAATCTTGCATTTCTTGAAAAGTCAACGGAAATAGATTTATTTGTTTAAACAAATAAACGAAATGATATCCCCTGCCAGAACTGTGTCGCGATGAGCCCGCTCTATCAAGAACTTTACGTCTTGCTTGAGGTGGTACACTGTTTGAGTGTTTGAGTAAACTGGGTGCTAACAAGTAACCGATCGCAACAAATGAGCATTCACAAGGAAGAGAATTACCCGCAGAAGTGATGAATTGCACTCACATTTCATAAATGTCGATAACCCCTGCCAGACATTTCGAGCCCGCTCTACCAAGAACTTCAGTTCCCATTAGAGGTGGTCTAAACACACGGCGCATACTCAAGTAAGCGATCGTAGGAAACGAGCTTTCAAAAGAAAGAGGTTTACCCATAGCAGTGACGAAATGCACTCTGATTTTATAAATGTTGGTAATTTGTTTAAACAGTGCGTTTAAGTAAATAAACAAGAAGTGTTAGGACTATGTTGCGTCGAGCCTGCATGCGGGGGTACATGCGACATTTCTCGCACAGGCTCTCTACTTATTGTTATTATTATTATTATTATTATTATTATAGTTTATTGTTTGACAACATTATCACGGCAAATACCGGCTACATTTTCTGTTACAGCCTGGTTCGGCCTTAGCAAGGAACCATCTGTACTGAGATAATTACGATTACACTGTTCAGAGACTTCACATCCATGTCGTGCCAGCAGTCTTCACGAGTCTCCTTCATTATTATTATTATTATTATTATTATTATTATTATTATTATTATTATTATTATTATTATTATTATTGTTATTATTATTATTATTATTATTATTATTATTATTATGGGCTTGCCACGGTGGGTGAGTGGATAGCGTGTCGGTCTACTAACCCCAAGATTGCAGGTTCGCCCCTGACACATGGTAAGTGATTTTTGAAAGGCGGCAAAAATACGATACGCATGTCATACGATGTTGGCATGTCAAAGAACCCATTTGAATTCAGTAGGCCGAGTTCATAATGGCAAAATTAATCTCGGGAGTTTCCGCCAGCACAAAGTTCCTCATTTCTCTACTAGAAAGCGCTATTGTGTTCAAGGAGATTAGATATCTAACATCTAACCTCCTTGACTTTCATAGTCAAGGAACTACGAAATTCGACATGTAAGCTACCCTCTGGGTGTCAAATAGCAAAGCTTGCACCAGGCACCCGAGGCCATACGATATTATATATTATTATTATATTATTATGGGCTACATAAATATTTTCGTTTATGCTGCACTAATATATTTTAAAAAGGTTATCCAGGTAATCTCATGGGACGCTTTTGAGGCAAGACAATGTAGGTCTACCTAGATTAGATTCAATTCGCTCATGGTTTATAAATACTGTATATCCTCATGATAAACTCTACAAGATTTAGCAATGTTTTATTTTTTAGCCTACTTTTCACATTTTGCAAAAATGAGGAAAAAGTAGACTTATGAGATCGGGCAAATGTGTGTCTGTCTGTCCTTCTGTCTGTCTGTCTATCCTTCTGTCTGGCTGTCTGGCTGTGTGTATGTCCCCCACCCCTATCAACTCCTAAACGGCTGCAGCAATCGAAACAAAAGTTGGTAGGAGTAAAGATCTATACCTGAATATCTCACGCCCATATTTGAAAATGATGTCAGTGCTACCAACTGCTGAAAAATCGCAATTGAAATTTGAGCTCAATGTTGGAGATCTTGGAAGGTATGAATAGGAGCTATTTCAAAATTGGCACACGTATAGATGATAATATTGCAGTTTAATTTCCAGGAGGCCATACATCGCAGTGTTGCCAAAATGAATATACGCCCGCTGATAGGTCCAAATTTTAAATGCATATAACTTCTACACTATTAATTGGATTTCAACCAAATTTCGTATGTGCTATGTGTACATAAACAGACATGATCTAACGTATTCTCAAGATCCACCAGGGCTGCCAACTGTTAATAAATGCTCTCAATTTATTTTATCCAAATACCAATATATCAGAAAGTATGCAAGTCGACAGCTTTAAACTATGCACACGTATAGTACCTGACATTCTCTATTAGTTTGGAGTAACTTATATACGTCAGTGCTACCAACATGAATCCAAGCCTGCTGAGAGGTCCAACTTTAAATACATGTAACTTCTATACTATCATTTGGATTTCAACCAAATTTCGTGTGTGCTATGTGTACCATAACAGATATGTATATGTCGATTCTTAAGAGTAACCAGGGCTGCCAACTGTTAATAAATACTGTCTCTATTTTTTGTTACCCTAATACCAATATATCAGAAAGTATGCAAGCCAATAGCTCTAAACTTTGCACACGTATAGTACGTGGCATTCTAGATTAATTTGGAGTAACTAATATACGTCAGTGCAGCCATCTTGATTCTAAGCCTGCTGATAGATCCAATTTTAAAATGCATGTAACTTCTATACTAACTAATGGATTTCATTCAAAATTGACACAACAATAGATCATATTATTTCAGATTATTTCTGACCAATACATGTATGTCACTGTTGCCAACATGATTTTACGCGCGCTATTAGATCCAATGTTTAGCTGCATGTAACGTCCATGCTATCCATTGGACTTCAACCAAATTTTGTATTCTGTACTTTAAAGGATGGAACTAAGAATATATTCAGTCACCAGGGCCGGCTACTGTATTTCTCTATTAGGCTACATTATTCCAGGTGTACAGTATTTCGAACTAATTAGAAATTTCGATATTACCAACTTAATTTCGTCATTATTCTAGATAGATTCATACAGATTAATCATTGGCATGAATCTTAAATTTTAAGAAAAGTAGGTTCTTTAGTTCGTCACGGAACTTCTTGTTTAAATATTCTATGATACCACCTTCTCAGCTCTCGAGAAGCACATTAGGACTCCGGATCCAAATGTGCTTGGTTCAATGTCTGGCTCTACGAAGAACTTCTGATATCGTTTGAGGGTTGGAATAGACTATACTCTGACTTGTGGGGCAAGAATGAGAAAAGATGGTTCGATATCCAACTCAGCCGTCCTAGGAATGGTCTTGCGTTGTTTCTCCTAGTTCTTCTCCAAGAAAATGCTTGGATGGACCCAAACTTAATACCACATCAGACTCTTTTTTAATCTTGCCATAATTACAATAGGAATCACACCCACTTCTACAGCCAACGCAATGAAAGAGGTTAACACGCAGATTCCATACAACTCAAGTACACGAGGCTACATGATCATGACGGTGCATTACCGTTAAATGAATCCACAACAACAACAACCTAATATCAAAGTTTATCTTTACTGTATTTCAGCCTTGTAACAAAAATTGCTCTTATTTATAACAGAATGTCCGTGAAGGATAAGAAGTTGGTGTCGTTAAATTTGAGGGCCACTTTTTCCCCACTTTTCTACTCTACATAAAATTTATTGAGATGTAAATGCAAAAGAAAAAGTTGTTTGGATGTCTCTGCATTATTCATTTTGGGCAAACAGCTCAACTTTTCTCATCTGCTAGTACTTTATCAAACTAGCCATTAGGGCCCTCATTCTTCTAAAGCAGGCTGCGAAAAAAAAAGGCAAAGCAAGCTATCCGCTATGTTCTCACATTCACCTCAGAGCGTCTTATACTTATAGAATGATATTACAGACCTAGTCGTGGTGTAGTAGCTGTCATCCTCAAGGTCTCTCTCAAGAAATGTAATTCTGGTCTGAGTGCTGGAATGGGGTACACTCAGCCTAGTAAGGCAGGACTGAGAACAGGCGAGTTCGATTTCCACCTCGGCCATCCTAGAAGAGGTTTTCCGTGGTTTCCCATTTCCACTCCAGGAAAATTCCGGAATGGTTCTTATCTTAAGCCACGGCTACCTGTAACACAATACTAGTCTCAATTACACATACACACAATACTACAGATACCACAGTAACACCGATTATCAGACAAATTCTTCATATACCTAAGTAAACCTACACTGGGTTGAAGAAACTACGAAGTCCAAGCCCCTAAATAAAACAACAAGAGCAACAGAAACCCTGATTTCAAGGCTGATACTCTTAGAAGTTAAAATCATTTTCTTTTTGTTAAAGGCAGCTCCTGCATGAGCAATTCTACTTCGGACTTCAGTTTTCACCGTCTATTCTTATGAACCTACTGCCTGGATACATAAACGAGTCAACTTGTTAAACCTTGGCTTGGTCTTGCTTGTCACATACCATCACTTATGTACCAAAAAAGAAGAACTAATGAAGAAGCAAAGGAGAAAAAGGAATTAGGAAAAATAAAAGACAGGAAAAGAAATGCCCTTAACCCTCGAAGAATGAGGACCGTTGGAGTACGAAAAGAATAGCCTATAAGCTGACCAAGGAAGGTTCACAGGAAATATGGCAGAGAGGAACCTGACACAAGTAAGTAGAAGCAATGCTAGACTCAGTTGGGAGCCCGTGATCAACAACCCGCATCTCACCAGTTGCGAGTCTCAGGGGAAACAACCATATTGAAAATATCAGGATCATAAACCTATACCTTCAGCAGAGCAAGAACCTAATGCTCATCTATTCGTCTGCCAACTTTTGTTATAAGTGCTGAATTATTGCTCCCAGAGTAATTACAGTTCTAGGAATTTAGGAATGAGGCTGGGAGCCAGGTACAAGTACAAGGTCCATTTGGACACTCGTAGACCGCACACGCGAAATATCACCACTTTTAAGTATGTACGTCACACCATTACATGCTTTTCTTTTGGGATCATATGTGAAGGAGTAACTTCTGGCTTCACTTCCTTGCCGTTAGGGCCTCTCCTTATTACTCCTTGAGGGGATTAGGGCCGGACATATTCAACCCCGTGAGTCACCTTTGTACTTCGCCAATCATATCCTAATGTTTTTAAATTTGTTATTTTATCGTCAAGTGATTTGTATATTTCAAATCTATACATCATTACAAGAAAATGATATCAATGTATAATTTACATTAACATTCAGCAATTTTTCTAGGTTCATGCCGTGTCTTGTGTGGGGTTTCGCCTAGGAACACCAAGCTGGCTCATCAGCGGGCTCTTGGTGTCCGTGCCTGGACAGGACACGGCATAAACGTAGAAAAATTGGTGAGTTTCAATTTACTGGCCGTGAAAATTACATTGTTTCGGAAATGAATACCGGGGTAAAAGAACCACAACATGCATGATGTGTATTTTTTGTTTTTGTGTTTATTAGCCTACTTTCGATTTTTGCAAAAAATGAAAGTTGACTTATGAGATCAACACAGGGCGAAAAAAGTGTGTCTGTCTGTGTGTGTGAATGTGTGTGTGTGAGTCTGTGTGTGTGTACTCTGAATGTCTGTCCCCCCCCCCCCCTATCAATTCGAACACGGTGAACGCGAATTGAACGAAATTTGGTACAAAGGTAGCACTAGCAAAGGACACCACAGTGTCATGTTTTATATCGCCGCCATCTTGACGGAAACGTAATGGCGGCCACACAAATGTTCAAAGCTTAAATCAAATTACGACTAACCTAATCATCAGATCTCTACCAAATTTTGCAACAACATACCTTTATAGGGGGAGCATCCTTTGACAAAACTAATAGGTCATCAGCCTAATACTTTGCGGATGGCGGCCAACTTTGTGTGAAAATAGATTCCCCCTATTAATTCGAACACGGTGAAACCGAATGGAACGAAATTTGGTACAGAGGTAGCACTAGCAAAGGGCACCTCTGTGTCATGTTTTATATCGCCGCCATCTTGACAGAAACGTAATGGCGGCCACACAAATGTTCAAAGCTTAAATCAAATTACGACTAACATATTCATCCGATCTCTACCAAATTTTGCAACAACATACCTTTATGGAGGCAGCATCCTTTGACCAATCTAATGGGTCATTGGCCTAATAGTTTGCGGATCGCGGCCATCTTTGTGTCAAAATCGATTCCCCCTATTAATTGGAATACGGTGAAACCGAATGGAACGAAATTTGGTACAGAGGTAGCATTTGCAAAGGGCACCTCAGTGTCATGTCTTATATCGCCGCCATCTTGACGGAAACGTGATGGTGGCCACACAAATGTTCAAAGCTTAAATCAAATTACGATTATCCTAATCATCCGATCTCTAGCAAATTTTGCAACAACATACCTTTGTGGAGGGAGCATTCTTTGACCAAACTAATGGGTCATAAGCCTAATATTTTGCGGATAGTGGCCATCTTTGTGTGAAAATTGATTCCCCCTATTAATTCCAACACGGTGAGACCGAATGGAACGAAATTTGGTACAGAGGTAGCACTAGCAAAGGGCACCTCAGTGTCTTGTTTTATATCACCGCCATCTTGACGGAAACGTAATCGAGGCCACCCAAATGTTAAAAGCTAAAATGTAATTACGACCAACCTAATAATCTAGTCTCTACCAAATTTTGCAACAACATAACTTTATGTGGGAAGCGTATTCTGACCAAACTGCAAGATCATCAGCCCAATAGTTTACAGATGGTGGCCAGTATGTGTGCAAGTCGATTCCCCCTATCAATTCAAACACGGTTAAACCGAATTGAACAAAATTTGGTACAGAGGTAGCACTAGCAAAGGGCACCTCAGTGTCATGTTTTATATCGCCGCCATCTTGACGGAAACGGAATGACGGCCACCCAAATGTTAAAATTTTAAATCAAATTACGACCATCCTAATAATTTTATCCCTGCCAGATTTTGCAACAACATGCCTTTTTGTGGAAAGCAGCTAGACTGATTACAAGGTCATCAGCCCAATAGTTTGAAAATAGCGGCCATGTATGTGTGCAAATCCATTCCCCATATCAATTCAAACACGGTGAAACCGAATTGAATGACATTTTTTACAGAGGTAGCACTAGCAAAGGGCACCTCATATTCATGTTTAATATCCCTATAGCACGTTGTATTTCAACAAGCTACTACAACCAACATTCAATTATACTCCTTGAAAAGGACAAAGAGTTATAACAATACCCATGCATTTAGGAGAAAGTAGGCTATATGTTCTTTATTGAACATCTTGTTTTTACAGTCCATTAGAGTAATTTGTACTATGTTTGGTATCATTTTTCTCGTGATTATGGGTGGAATGGATATTATATCAAACATTTTAAGGTAAATGTAATTGAAATTTAAAAAAGTTTGCTATACCGGAAGTCAATTAAGTGGGTCGTGGGGTGGAAATCAATCGTTTATTTCAAAAAGGGGTAAAGTGACAAAATATAATGAATTGAGTTATTTGTTGGAACATGTTCTGTTTAGTGCAGAAGGGAGTCAAGTTCCTGCCTGTTATTTCAGTTATTACGCTATCGTAACGTTCCTGTTCTAATATTTTAACACGTACTGTGCCCAAATCCAGTTGCCTAGATTGAAGGGTACAAGCCGTGAGCCTAGATTTGCGGAAACAGGCCACGATGATAAGTCCAGACTGGGATGTTTGAATAGCGCGCACCGAACCTTCTTAGAAGCTTTTCGAAGGTTTTGACAGCCAAGAAGTGGGTATGTGACGTAGGACGAGAGCATCATAGTCGAGGCTATATGTCACTAAATATTTTCTGATGAGATGGAAACTTGAAACCTATATCAGATTACTGGCACGGACAAGGGAAGAATAATGAGCTTTGTTTCAAAGAAATTGATCGAGCGGAAGCCGAGTTATGAGCTGCTTTAGATTCAGCAATTTCTGCGCATTGACCTCGAACCGGCCAGCCGAGGAGTATATAAGGCGTGTCTCCCTGGCACATGTATGTTCACTTCGTCATCAACACTCCGTTGCTTTAGACGTGCTACTCTACGTAAGCGCTCTAGCCGCTTAACTCTCGACAATCTACGAACATCGTTACTATCGCCAATCACATGGTTGCTTTAATCTTCGATTTACAGTACAAGCTGTGGACTTTGAAATTTTCTACAGTACATGGTTACTGAAAGTGTTAAACATTTCAAGTGAGTTTCGAACTTTTCTACGTTATCACCGAGGTGTGGCACTTGGTAATTTCTTACCGCTATAACTTGGACATATGATAGACTTTGGCTATATTTCTTTCTACAGTCCACAATCACTTATAGCTGGATTATTTATATCCAACAGTCTAGGGACAAGTTTTATTCTTGTTCGTTGGACCAGCCATGATAAGTCAGTAATCTTAATACCATTCTTGCATATTACAATTCAAAAGCCGATAATGGGAATACAGGTTTGCCTTGTGCGACCTTAAGAGTGAGAAGCTCTGCCCAACCAACTCGACAGAATTCGTAATTGTGCTGAATAAGATTGTTAGCGTACTAGAATACTGATTATATCACAGTTGGGTCATGATAATTATTTTCAACAGGGATCGTTTAGATCCGACCCCTGTCAACTTCACTTCAGCTTTTGAAGCTGCCAACATTTTTCTGCAAGATATTATGAACGCCACTATGTCTGTGTAGACAGCTTGTGGGTATAACATGGAAGCCGATACGAGATTATAAGTACGCGTCCTAATGGGACAGACAACAGGAAGACTGAATAATCTGGTTCAGTCCAGACTTCTAACATCAAGACCTACAAGAATGTAAGCTGCAATTTACATTATTTCTATGCGTAGTTAGTTGGATTTTCTCATATTTTCTACAGTCTTGCCAACACATTTTTTTTCTAGTCATCGATATATTTATTTGCTATTGCAAATATTTTTCTTTCGAAATTTGAGCTTGGATCTGAGTTGTTTTACTCAGACTTCAATGATTCGATATTTATGGACGAGCAGAACGAGCATTTATTTTATTTTGATATGTTTTTCTTATTGCTGTCATTAGCCGCCGTAATTTGAGATTTAAGAATTAATCCAAGTTGAGGAATGGATAGTTATCCATTATTTGGAAGTCAAGGGTGATATTCCCCGAACAGTTTAATAACTTTAAACCCAGTTTTGGTTGAGAATATAATAATAATAATGTGATTTAATAATAATTATTATTTTTCTATTTTCTAAAATAATAATAATAATAAACATTGGTGATTTCTAATAATCATTTTCTGGTTGTATGATTAATGCAGTTGACATTTGAAGTCATATTCTAAATCGGATATGTATTAATTCCGAAGGTTAGTGGTTAACGCATGCCCACATATAAATAACAGATTAATTCAGTGAAATTATTTCACGTTTGCATTACGCATTAAAGCTTTGAGAAGACACGGAAATAAGTGAAACGGGAAGCTAAGCATGTATAAAGCAAGGTTTTTGCTAGAGTTTATATAAAATAAAATCATTATGGAGCAACGTCTTTCAAAAGGTTTTGGCTAATATTAACACAGTGTAGATGTTTCAAACTGATGGTAAAATTATTGTTAGTATTGTCGTAAACTCATTGGTGAGGTTTACTGATTTCTGAATCTTCCATTTGTCGTAACAAGCAATGGCTTGATTATTTTGTATAATTTGGGAAGATGTCATTGTGTGTGTCCAGAAAGTTTTATGCCATTCTGAGTGCGCAATTTAAGTCGCAGGAAAGAGATTGTTGTAAAATGGAGCACCAATTATATTATAGGTTGGGTGTCTTTGATGTAGTAGAGGAGTCGTTTTAGCCACACTTTCGTCGTAATATAACCACAGGTTATGTTGTTGAACCATCATTATTAATTTACAGTTGATCCACGTGTTTAAAAAATAGTTCTAGTAATTGCTTACCCGAAAATTGTTATTGTTCTACTAGTTCCTTTCATTCAGGAAAGATTTACCGTTGTCTAAATTCTGATTATAATTCTGTGATTTTGATCACGTGTGAATCGTATGGGCCGATGCTGTTATTTGAAATTGTTACTTATTATCAACCACTATAAGCTGAAAAGATTTTCAGATCCTATAAAAATAAATACACATTTTTGCTAATAAGTTGATGCTTAACATGTTTGACATTTTGTCAAAATTATTTTGATAATAATAATAAATTGTTTCATTATAAAATATTCTGAATGATATTTCAAATTTCCTAATTAATATTTTCAAGGGATAATTAATTGATTTATTGAGTGAATCCATATGGAATGGAATTTATATTTTTGATAATTATATTTTTGATTGAGTCAAATTTTTGAATAGAATTTGGATTGAGTTCTATGATTAAATATATATTTTCTGTTCTTCGAATCTAAAAATGCTCAAAGTCCATGTATTTATATTGTATTCTATTTATTATGATCAACTTTGTATTTAAACCAACCCTGATATTACTGCATCCTGAAAGTGTTAGTCAAAATTGCTACGATATTTATGAGAAATGAACAGTGAAAAGTGATGAATTTTTCAACAAGTGATATTTTTTCTTATTGATCTTCAACGTGTGAATGTTAAATAATTTAGGGATCAGTATAGACAATTGACTTTGCGCTGATAAAACCCTACGCCTGTACATAATTATGTTGAACGTAGTCAACAGGACTGATATTTTGACCTCTCGTCTTAACTCTTTTAGTGTTCATGTGCTGGCGACATTGTATTTTGTGTATATAAACTATGCTTCTCCAGTCATCTTTTGTGCCATTTTGGGCATATTTTTCCTTTCATTTTAAATTTGTAAATAAAATGAGATAATTTTATGGTATGCAAACCCGTGTCATAAATCTCCTTCTATCCATATTGTTGCATCGAGCCGAAAATCAGTTAAGCATATTTTTTGTTGGGTCTTTGTATTCGACTTTAACCCATCTGGCGCACCGGGATATTTTGATTCTCGTGCTGACTGATTTTTGGAGAAATGCATATGTGGTCGTCCGGACTTCGGTCTAAATGGGCACAGTACTTCTTGTACTCTATGTCTAGTTTTGGCATAGGACCTACAAACAGTTTCTGTTTCTGGTTCCCATCAATGTGAAGAAGATAAAAGACCTCACTAACGCCAAACCTTACCTTGTTGGGTGTGATGAGTTCTACAGCGATATATTGCAATGGCCTACTACGGATGCAGAATGTGGAGACTGATCAGGTTAAAAGAAAGTACCAGCCATTTGCATACAATTCGTTTTCATTTAAAAAACGTAAAATATTTCACAGTTTTTTAACAAGATGTTCTACGTCTTTATTGCATAAAGGTGTGAAGTACAAAGTTTTTAGTTTTTTTTGGCACGATATAAAAATTAAAACAAATATAATTATTGTTATAACGTTTCAAATACATAAACACATTTGTGATAAGTCTTTAAGATGCATAAAACATTATTTGTATGAGATATAAATTTTTCTTTGATGTTGTCAAAATTGCAATTTTTTTCATTACTTTTTAAATAAATGATTCAAATACGGCCAGTCGTGATCCCCTACCCTTGTGTGTGTGCAGTATGCGAGTGTGTGAGTGGACTTCATATTTGATTACCAGCCGTATTCCCCTGTTTGTTAGCCCTATAAGGCACATTATTTTATACATTGTATATTGTGGCTGTGTGATATGTTTATTCTCTTAGTCTTGTGACTTAGGGATTCCCCTTGAGATCAGTTTTCAGATGAATTACTATAGTATCCTCAATTACCGATTTTTAAAACATTGAAGTTGCGCACACTAACACACGCGATTGTACTGCGTCGTTGAATACTAAGTCAACCGACTTGCCAAGTTTCGTTTCAAGCATAATAATTTAGATATTCAAGATGACTCTTCGGTTACAATTAAGTGGCATGGCTCTCTATCAAATGTTATATAAATCAATTCTATTGGATGGTTTGAACGTTACAGTACTATCAATTAACTAAAAATATGTAACAGTGCTCTACTGTATACTAAATGTTGATATCTCTGAAGTCACTGACTTGTTTCAAAACTTATTTCTATTGTGCAATGTTTCATCGATTACACTTTTGCATTTTTAATTATTTTTTTAAAGTTAATTTTACCCTCCAGGTTGGGTGTTCCAACGGACTCAGCGAGGGAACTCACCACTACCGCCTTTCCAGGCAGTGTCCTAGAGCTGGGAACACTTGGACGGTTTGGATACAACTGGGGAGGTGTGATCATCACTTCGCCCAGGCGGCCTCACCTGCAAAGCGAACAGGGGCCTCATGAGGGATGGGAAGGGAGGGAAGATTGGGATGGTTAGGCAAGGAAGAGGGAATGAGGCGGCCGTGGCCTTACAGTAGGGACCATCCCGGCATTTGCCCGAAGACGAAGTGGGAAACCACGGAAAAACATTTCGATGATGGCTGAGGTGGGAATCGAACCCCCTCTACTCATTTGGACCACCCGAGGCTGAGTAGACCCCGTTCCAGTTCTCATACCACTTTTCAAATTTCGTGGCAGAGCCGGGAATCGAACCCAGGACCTCCGGGGCGGCAGCTAACCATGCTGACCGCTACTGGTATTACTACCAAATTATAAAAGTGCCTTTTATTTACAGTTTGAAGCATTGGTGCAATTAAAAATAGCAAGAGTCAACCACTTGGTTGATACAAATTTTGCTAGAAATCGCCTAACCTCCAAGCTCGGCTTCACCCACGGCCTCTTTGAGGGATCATTCCTCTACCGCCACAAGGACAGTGTCTTGGAGCTGGACACACTTTGTCAGCAGATACAACTGGGGATGGTGACAGGCTAACTTGGGTCTAATTAAGTGAAGGTCAATGTAGGGAGTAGGCAGGAAGTCGGCCATGAACCTGTTGAAAGTAAACATCCCGGCAGCTGTCTGGGGCTGAAAACCATTTTCAGGACGGCCAAGTCAGTCATCAGAGTAAGAGGGGGTGCATACATGCACAGAGCCAACGTTGAAAGGCCATGTTGAGAGATCGGATCCCGTGAGATCTCCGAAGTTACGCAATATTGGGCGTGGTAATAACTTGGTTGGATTACCGGTCCTGGAGAACCACATGCTGTTGGTGAGGAATGTAAAGAGTAGCGGACAGGAACTGGCCATCCTACCACAAGTAAACTCCGTTAATAATAATAATAATAATAATAATAACAATAATAATAATATCGTATGACCTCGGGTGCTGGGTGCAAGATTTGTTATTTGACACTCAGAGGGTAGCTTCCATATCGAATTTCGTTGTTCCTTGAAGCACTACGAAAGTCAAAGATGTTAGATATCTAAGCTCCTTGAACACTATAGCGCTTTCTAGTAGTGAAATGAGGAACTTTGTGTTGGCAGAAACTCCCGAGATAAATTTTGCCATTATGAACACGGCCTACTGAATTCAAATGGGTTCTTTGACATGCCAACATCGTATGACATGCGTGTCGTATTTTTTCCTCCCTTTCAAAAATTACTTACCACGGCCAGGAGGGAACCTGCAAGCTTGGGGTTGGTAGTCCGACACGTTAACCACTCACCCACCGTGCCAAGCTTAACTCCGTTTAATGACCGCCTCTTTGGAGGTCCAAACCTGCTTTCGGGATGAAAATCCATCTTCTATTTCTTCATATGAATAGACAAACATATTGATCTTATAAATTTATGTGTTCCCATTCTATTAATGTGAAAATAAATTAACAAGAATTGAAGGAAGTTGTGAAGAGACTAGAGCAATGGAGGAGAAGGTTCAAATACTGAATGCATTTCAGAATACATTTCAACATTATGATCCTTCAGTTGCTGATTATGGTGCCTCAAGCTCCTAAATGTTGTTGTTGTGGCGCTCTATGGAAGTGAAACTTGGACTATTGGTGCGGCAGAAAAGAGGAGAATTGAAGCGTTTGAAATGTGGTGTTACAGGAGAATGATGAAGATCAGATGGGAAGATAGAATTACAAACGATGAGGTATTTAGACGAGTGGGAGAGGAGAGATGTTTCTGGCGACTGCTAATGAAGAGAAGAGATTGGTTGGTAGGAAACCTACTAAGACAACCAGGAATAGCAAGCTTAGTTATGGAAGGAAGGGTCGAGGACAAGGACTGTAGGGGTTGACCAAGGTTAGAATATGTTAAACAGATTGCCTCGGACATAGGGTGTGGTAGCTATGTAGAGATGAAACGATTAGCTCAGGAGCGGGAGGCATGGAGGGCTGCATCAAACCAGTCAAAAGACTGAAGACTCAAACAACAACAAGTTCCTAAATGAAACACTAATATGTACACAGGATGGCGTCTGTCAGCACCACTGATTCCTGAACTGTGCATGTCTACATTCCACTGTTCTTCCTTCATGTCACTGTGTACCTTTCGGATAACTTTGTGTTACGGATTGTCCGTTGTTTATCCACCGATAATATTACATGGCGGAACGAAATTAGTAATTGCCTCAGGACTAAATTGTATTTCTGCGTGAAGCTTGGGATACATTAGCCCCATCATCAAGTATGCTAATAACAAAGGTGTATAATCATGAATATTCAATACTTCGATCCATGTATTCAGGTGGTAATATTACTTCGCCAATATTCGCATCACAACAGGTACGTGAATAGTTCATGTGTGTATCATGCACATGTCGATACTGAACCAGAGCTAATTTGCCAAGACGATCACTCTTTCTCTATCCCTGAAGGGAAAATACTATATAGTATATCATATTGTCCCTTTGTACCTACAAGCGTGAGAATATCTACACGGTTTAATATTGAAGTTCACTTTGAATATGTACTGATTATGGCTTTAAAAGTGCTCGTCATTAACTCTATGATCACTTCAAACAATGATTTAATTCCAATAAACAGGCGATGAGTTTAAATTACGTAACGAAATGAGTAATGTTACAGATGGGATGATGTTTCATTAAATTAGTTTTCCAAACGCATCGAGATGTGAAGGCTTAAAGCGGTCGGGAGTTCAAAGCGGAATCTTCCGAATCATAAATTGGGTATTAATAAGGTGTCCGATTTCGAGCATACATGTCGCTTGTCTCAAAGGGTCATGCGTATGATTCCCGACCCAGCGGATAGGATTTTAATCTCCTTTAGTTAATTCCTCTCACTCGGAGTCTGGGTATTTGTGACGTAATCTTCATTTCATCCTCATAACGACGAGTCCACCTCAAAACAACGGTACTAGGTCTCCCCGAAGGCTACATATTATTATTATTATTATTATTATTATTATTATTATTATTAATAACAAGCCACGGTGACCAAGATCGCTAACGTACTAACTTGGGCCTCGCTGGCATCGGAAAATAGTGGGTTCGAATCCCACCTAGGTCGTCCTGAAAATGGTTTTCGTGGTTTCCGGTTGTCCCCTCCAGGCATATACCGGGGTGGTTCTTTACAAAAGGTCCACGACGAACTTCCTTCCAAAATCCCTTCCTTGATTTTTCCTTCATTGGACCCAAGTTAGCGATCACCTTGGCGATCGGCCTGTCAACATCCTCAGTTGTATCTGCAAACAAAGTGTGTTCAGCTCCCAGACACTATTCTTGTGACGGTAGAGGAATGATCTCTCGTAGAGTCCGTGAGTGAAGCCGACTGGGAGGATAAGTGATTACAATTATTATTCTTTCTTTCTTTCTTTCTTTCTTTCTTTCTTTCTTTCTTTCTTCGTTTTGCCCACTTAGGGAGCGCGCTTGAACTTGTTGACTCGGGTTGATGGAGCTTTCCTCTTCTTCTCCTCCCAAAATCTCCTCATGAACTCGCTATGCCCCTTCTTACGTTCCTCCGTCCATTTTTTTCCAGTGGTCTTTTTAGCTTTTTCGGCGAAAGAGTGATTTGTAACTCGGGTTCCAAAAGTCTTGCGATTCATGATGCTATCTTCTGTAATGTTTATTTCCTTTAAGTCCTGTTTGATTTCTTCTAACCAACTGATTTTGACCTTCTTTGAATTAATTATATCAAGCAGTTTTTTTGCATTCGGCAGATGTGACCATAAAATTTCAATCGTCTCTTACGCACGGTATCAGTGAACTTATTGATTACTGTGTACAAGTCTGTGGTTTTCCTTTTAATCCATATACCATTAACATAAACGGGGCCATATATTTTCCTGAGAATTTTACGTTCCTGGATTTCGATTTCACCAATTTGAGAGTGGCCTCCTAGAGATATAGTTTCGGAGGCGTACAATGCTTCCGGAAGAACAACTGTCTGGTAGTGCCGTAGTTTTGCATTTCGTGACATCACTCTTTTATTATAGTGATTCCATGTTATTCGGTATGCTTTCTGAAGTTTGGTAGCTCTTTCTAAATTAGCTTTACTGTCCAATCCAGACGGTACAATAATTTCTCCTAAATATTTGAAGGAAGGTACGTGTCTAATTATTCCATAGTTGGTCTGTAGTGGAGATCTCGGGATATTCTGGTCTCCATTTACTATGAAATGCGTCTTCTCATACGATATTTGGAGTCCTGTCTTTGATGCTAACTCATGTAACTTCTCTATGGCATACTTGGTTTCTTCACTAGTCTTGGTAAAGATAGCTAGATCATCAGCAAAAGCTAGGCATTTTACTTTTATTTTCTGTTCCAGAGTACCAAAGCTTATGCCTTTGATGTTTTCCCACTCCCTGATGACTTTGTCTAACACTAAGTTAAAAAGAAGTGGAGAGAGGCCGTCACCTTGTCGAACTCCGGTATGTACTTCGAAAGGCTCTGATAGTTCACCTAGGAACTTCACTTGAGATGTTGTCAGTGAGAGTCTGGCGGATTAAGTCCCTGGTTTTCCTGTCAACTCTGAGCTCTTCTAGGGTGTTCAGAACAGTTTGTCTGTCAATAGAATCATACGCCTTCTTAAAATCCACGAAGGTGACAAATGTGTTGGTACTGCGGCGTATCCTTAATATCGTCTTTAGGCTCCAAATCTGCTCCGAACACGATCTACCTTTCCTAAAGCCTGCCTGGTATTCACCAATCAAATGATCAGTTTGTTGTTCTACTCTGTTTAAGAGTGCTTTAGATAATACCTTGTATATAATTGGTAAAAGTGATATACCTCTGTAGTTGTTGGGGTCCGCACGGTCGCCCTTTTTATGCAACGGATGGATAATGGCATTCTTCCAGTCCTTCGGAATTATTTCGCTCTCCCATATTTCTGTTAGGAGTGTATGAATTCTCCTTATGAGGTCATCTCCTCCTATTTTCAACATCTCAGCAGTTATTCCATCGTTTCCAGGGGCTTTGTTATTTTTGAGCGATTGGATTATCTCTTTTATTTCTTGAGTTGTTGGGGGAAGTGAGTCTGGGTTTGGTACAGGCTTTTCAAACTGCAGTCTTTCCACTGGAGGATCACAGTTCAGTAGAGTTTGGAAATAATCAGCCAGTATCTTGCAGTTCTCCTTACTGTTTGTTTCTAGTCGTCCATTACGTCGACGGAAACTTAGAGTTGGTGGTTTGTACCCTGACAACTCCTCACGGAATGTCTTGTAAAAATTTCGAGTGTTATTTTTCTGGAAATCCTGTTCTAACCCTTCGAGTCTAATTTTGTTGTAGGCACGTTTTTCACGCCGGATTGTTTTAGCGGTCAGTTTTTGAGTTTTTAGGAAGTTCTCCCATCTTTCCACTGTCCGATGTCCATTCCACTGATGCCATGCTTTGACTCGGTCATTGACGGCTTCATCGCACGTTGTGTTCCACCATCTGTGCTTTCTTTTCCTAGGTGGTTGTCCTAATTTCATGGCTGATGACTGTAATGTTTTGCGAAGGTCTGGCCACTCCCTAGGATTTTCTTCCTGTAAATCTCGTACGAAAACCTCGGCGTTCTTCCTCAAGCAGTCCGGATCAACTCTTGGAAACCGGTTGCCTTTAGGTTTGGATCTGTTTGGTTGAAACCGAACCTTGATTTGCGTGAGGTAGTGATCCGAATCTACCACTCCCTTTCGTACCTTAACATTCTGAATCTCCAGCATATTCTTTGCGGAAATAGCCACATGATCTATCTGAAATTCCCCTAATAACGGGTTAGGTGATCTCCAGGTTTTCTTTTTGTTTAATGGTCTCATAAAGTGCGTGGACATGAGTCTCAGCATGAATAATGTACAAAAGTTTATTAGACGCTCTCCATTCTTATTAGTCCGCCGATGTGCGGGATGGAGTCCTACTATTGATCTGTATATCTTCTCTCTGCCAACCTGTGCATTGAAATCCCCTATTAAGATTTTCACGTGATGTTTGGGGATTTTACTTGTAGTTTCCTCTAGTAATTCCCAAAAGTCTTCTACATTCTGTGGATTTCTCTTATTGTCTATGTTAGTGGGAACATGGGCATTTATCAAGGCATATGCCTTGTTGCTTGATTTTACTGTAAGCACTGAAATTCTTTCGCATGGCGATGTGAAGTCAATAACTGAATCTAAGATAGTTTTCCTCACTGCAAAAGCCGTCCCAAACATTAATAAACTGCCTGTGATATTAATGGCTGGTTTACCCTTAAATATCCTGAAGTTTTCAGAGTCGAAATGGTTCTCATCTTGGAATCGTGTTTCCTGAATTGCTAGGATTCGAATATCAAATTTGTCCAGGACGTCAGTCAGTTGTTTGAGCATTCCTGTTTTCAACAGGGTATTGATGTTAATAGTACCCAAGAAGTTCTTTTTCTTGGGGCGAAGATATTTTGAGAACTCCGATCCTTCTCTGAAGCATGATTTCGTTCCCGATTCCCCAGAATCCAATGATCGGGAAAGACCGGACGTGTGTCCGGGGCCTGGGGTAGTTGCGTTAGTAGTGTGTGTTCCATCATGCCTTAGTTACAAGTTGAATATACAACTAGTGGTGATCTTAAGATAAGATCACGAAATTACTACTCGATTGTTGAGATCGAGAGGTGCCTCTAGGTGTTCTCTGGCTTAAGTGTGTTTGGTCCGCGAGAGCTATTTTATTTCGCTCAAGTCCGCCGGCAAGCCGGTGAGGACCCCCCTATCCGCCACCTGGGACGCGCCACGTCGGAGTATCACCTCTCCGCCTGCTACGACAGCGTATTATGTTCGTGGACAATTATTATTATTATTATTATTATTATTATTATTATTATTATTATTAAATTATAACGCACAAATTTGCCAAGTATATAATTGTGAAGATCCTCTATAGATGGGGTGATAGAAATGATCTACTGTACCTGAACCTGTTGTACAAGCCGACTATGAGGAAATATGGGTTAATTCGATTCAATCCGATGTTCCGTAATGGGTTAAAAAATTCAAAATTTACTGCGCGAGGGCCTAACCACAAAATCTAGATTGTACCTGCAGCCCATCAAGTCAGAACGTCATATTTCCTGCTAGAGTACCGGTATCTGTCTGACAACACACGTCGCCGAACTACCGAATGCCTAATCTGAATAAATCACTATACATGCCTTGGCAATGCATCAGGACTGCATACATCAAGACCTCAGATTGATATTTAAAAAAGCCACCGTGGATATTTGGCGAAAGCACTTTAATTCTAACCTAGTATGACACAACAACTGTACTAATTAAAATCTAGACAAATTAGGCCTAATCTCAAATCCGATTAAGCGATCTCTTTGTTTCAACCAACCTAGGGCTTGCCACGGTGGGTGAGTGGTTATAGTGTCGGACTACCAATCCCAAGCTTGCAGGTTCGCTCCTGGCCATGGTAAGTAATTTTTGAAAGGCGACAAAAATCACGACACGCATGTCATACATTGTTGGCATGTTAAAGAACCCATTAGAATTCAGTGGGCCGTGTTCAATGGCAAAATTAATCTCGGGATTTTCCGCCAACACAAAGTTCCTCCATTCTCTACTTGAAAGCGCTGTAGTGTCAAGGAGTTTAGATATCTAACCTCCTTGACTTTCATAGCGTTCAAAGGAACGACGAAATTCGACATGCAAGCTGCCCTCTGTGTGTCAATTAACAAATCTTGCACCAGGCACCCAAGGCCATACGTAGAGGTGTTAGAAAGTGTTGTTATTTTTTTGAAGATTTGTTGATTTAAAATTCAAAAGGTGGTGTTTTGTGTTTTTATTATTTTTTCGGGGGATGACATGTTAAAATTTGGAAAGCGATAAGGTTTGTACAATAAGTGCATTTAAAAATATAAACAATTAATAAAACAAAGTAAAAAACAAAACAGCAGGGTAAAACGTTAAACATGGCTATGGAAGAATGAGATAATACTTATATGGAAGTCACATTTTTATTTTACATTCACCATCTCGAAACACATTTCAGTGAATACCTTTTTCAGTTTTATCCAAATACTGCGGTGGAATCACTGGAAGTAGATCATGGTTAAAGTCTCAGCATTTGCGGCTGTCAATTTTCGCCTCCTATCACTTACTATGAGACTGTATTTCGAAAATGACCTTTCAGAATCCTTATTTGAACAAGGATACCACACACACTTTAATGCAGCTGTTGCATAGTCTCGGTGAGCAGGCCTTAATCCCATGAGGATCTCTGGAACATTCACATTATCTTCATGACGCAGTTGGTTCTTGATTGCAGTCAGGTAAATGCTGTGAGCCTCTAAAAACTGTTGAGACTCCATCTTCGTAAGAAATTGGGCATTCTTCTTAAATTGGAGCAGTTCTGTGGGAGATACGTTCTTAGGTGCATGTCGAGGATCAAACAATGACCCGATGGCTTCTACAGTCTTCCTGGCTGGATCCGTGGTCCTTAAAGTCCTGACTTTCACTAGAGCTGACTGGGCAACACACGTAAGCTTGGACTTAACCTTTATCTGCATCATTTGAGGAAGCTGTTCCAAGTTCTGGAGGATCGTATGATTGAACATTCCACCATCGCCTAATAGCTTGAGCTTTACCTCAAGGTCATCTAGCTTCCCAGCCAGTAAGTGAATTGTTGGGTACTTAGATCCCTCCAAGAAATTAAGCAAGTCCATAAGAGAGGCACCAACAACAGAAACATACAATGCTTGTAATTGTATAAATTGTATTGTTGAAGTCGATGCTTGTTGGAAAAATTTGACCCCAGAATTTGAATCTTCCAATGTTTTGAAAAATTCTACCAGATCTTCCTCATGCGTGGCCATATACATTGCAGCCTTAAACCATGAATTCCATCTTGTACATACAGGCATTGGGAAAGCTAGAATTTCATTCTCTTTTTCTGTGTTTTCATATTTCTCCCTTAGAAATGCAACGTAATTGCTTTTTCTTTTTCGCGTATTTAAAAAGGCATTCTTTGTCTTTACTATAGACATGTTCAATTCGTCCAGCTCGTTTTCAAATACGCAGCCGATAAGATTGACTTTATGAGCCCAGCACTGGACATGACTTAATCCTTCAATCAATCCTTGAAGAGTAGTTACACATTTTGTGATGTAGCGTGCTGAGTCCGTAACTACTGCCATTACACGCTCCCGTTCAATTTCATAGGAATTCAAGGTGTCTAATATCGCATTGGAGCAATTTACGCTATTGGCAGAATCTAGAACAACAGAGGCAGCCTGATGGGTGTTCATTTCAGTTGATGGTACTGATGGACGAAAAAGAATGTTGAAAACACACCTACCATTCTTGTCAGTTGTTTCGTCACATAGCAGAAACACGTCTTTGTTTTTTATATCTTCCCTAATTTCTTTCCTCCTTCTTTCGCCAATCATGAGGATGTATTTCTGACGAATCTGATTTGCTGATGGTAAATCTCCACTTCCGCGAACGTACTTATTAAACCAAGTACGGATAGCAGGATTGTCTAGTTTATCTACTGGTATATTAGCTTTCACAAACGCAGTAGTAGTGTCCAAAATAAACTCTTCTTTCATATCCTTCACACGACTAGCATTTGATAATGTTTCTTTCAAAGTGGCCACTCTAGGAACACTAACTTCAAGACGCGAATTTTCTCGGCGTTTTGAATGCTTCTCCGATTTGCAATGTTTGTCTAATGCATCTTTCCTGCAATAATCTAACCGACAATCACAATATTTGCAAATAAGAATGCCACAAGAAATTACAAATCCTTCATTCTTATATTCTTTAAGTCTGTCTGTGGCAGAAACAGCTACCTTCGGCATTTTTAAACTCAACTGAGCGATGCCCAGTAACAAACACTGTTATCACACGGTTGACTGTAGTCACACGTCAGTATAAATTCGTAACTACACGCAATTTTTTTTCTGAATTCGTGTCATAATATTTAAATTACGTCGCGTCTCATCTTCCTGTACTGCTAAGTTCGGAACTAATACGACGAACACGTGGTCGTCAACTGATTCGCGCAAATAACACACTAGCTTCGATGATAACGCACAATTTGCGCACTTTTTATTACATTATATAGAATTCTCTACTATAATTTACACTCGCTACCGATGTAACAGGAGGCAAACGTAGTTTACATTATGAACAACTATCACATAACCTTTTGGAGGTAGTCGGCCAAACTATTCACGCCGCGATATAACAGCTGTTTACCACAGCGCTAAAATCCAACGAATAACGAGAATATCGACAGTATATCGTAATATGACGTATATCGTAGTATTACTCCTCGCGAAACTATACAATCGATCATTCTCTCGAATTGAACACCAACCAAATTCGATTATCGGCTTGTGGACAAAAATGTTCGGATTGGTGTGGGGAAAAAATATGAAAATTTGTTTTTATTTCGCAGATTGCGGTATTTGTGGTGTTATTCACAAAATTCGCGTTATTTCGCGATTTAATTTCACTCCTGGGCGGCACGAAACATGTAAATACGTGAAAATAAAACATCCTAACCTCTAAATATGACTTTTCGTTTTATCGCGAATTAACAAAAACTAACACATCTAGCCATACGATATTATTATTAACCAACCTAGGAATGTCTGATCGGTACTAAATCGACTAAGAATTCAACACGGTAGATACCAATTCCTGAAGCATAAAATAATGATACGGAGAACCTTTAATGGGACTGTACAAACGTGTCTCAGACTGTCAATCACATCGTTATGCAGTGGCCCCTTTGAAAGATCAGTGAAGCAATGAAGGTCATCCTCAAGACCAGAGGCTCTGAACAGATTACACCTGCTGGAGATTCAAAAGTGACTTTTGTTTAAACTGAAATCCCTGCTTTCTCCCCTCTATATATCGTCATTTGTAATTGAATAAGGTTGAAATCTATTAATATTTAAGAATTCCTGTTTTACTTAAACATATTTATGAATAATTTACTCTGATTGCATGTAAACTTGTATCCTCGTGCTCTAAGAAATACAAAGCAAGCTTGTTTTTTACGTGGCCGTTAATTGCGCAATCATAAGCCAAGAGACCCCCACTTCGAAAATCTCACATGAATTGACCGGGAATCGAACCTTTCAGTTTTGCCTCACGAGGCTGAGTGTACCCCTTTTTAGCCCTCAGACTAGAATTACATTCCTTGTCGGATCCAAGAATCAAACCTGGACCTCCGGGGCGACAGCCAAGATTGCTAGTAGCTACACCAGGAAGTGGTCTTAGCCAAATGTATCTGGAGTCTTGGGTGGCACCTATAATTTATTGAAATGAGTCGAATTCGGAGACGGGTATTTTCGACTGCCGAAAAGCACCAACATCACACTTTTATTAAGACAGCAATATTGTGAATTAAGGAATTTCAAAGCTGACGTTTCTAAACAGGTGGGAGCGTAGTACTTGATTTACGGATACTACACCACACTCCGTACTGAAATAGTGGACAGATGTTTTACATTTTTTATAAACAAAGGTGTGCCAATGATCAGCCGCTTGTAGCGGGCTGTAAGAAGTAATACATTGCTACATTGTCACTTGAATAGCTTCATTTTCAAATTTATGCAAACAATTATTATTAATATTATGTTATTATTTAAATTTTCTGCTATATCCAGCTAAAAACTATTTGAGAACCAGCCGACAACCTGACGTCTGTAATTTCTATGAATTAATTCAATCTTACCTGTGTCTGTATTTCAATTGTTATGGCTGTCGTATTGCTGTTTTATCGATCCAGTATTAATTGCTTGTTCTGTAGCTACAAGTCACTCTCACATGTGCCACTTCCAATGCATAAATTTATAAATGTGTGTGCATCACGGAAATAGATCGAACATAATTTTATGAAACAACTATTATATTTAACGAACGAAATGTAATTCCATATGGACATTAACAAGCCAAATAATATTGCACAAATAAAACATACAAATTAAAACATATTGTAGAGTTGGTCACTTTTACTAATTCCCATCATGCCTAGAGAATCTCTCGGGTTCCAAGTTTTGAAACAGATCAAACCTCCTCTCACTGCTCGCTTGACACTCAAACCCTGTTCCCAACATACACAGAGTTACCTGATGCTTTGCTTCTAACACTGTTGCTCTGTTCACAAAACACTCGACGCTCCAGTGCTCACTGCACACGTCTCCATACACTGTATACATGTTAGCACGTTCATGGAGTTAACTATTGTAGAGTCAGTACAGATCACTGCTTCCTGGCTTTATTGGGGGTTTGACCCCAGAAGAAGCCGCTCATGAAGTTACCCTTATGAAACACAGTTGAGCCAAAAACATTCTATTAAGTTTGATTCACAAAGTATTATTAAATACAGCGAATTTTGCATAATGGAGAGTTCTATCGACCATCACAAACTTGTTGAGTGTCTTCCTTCTTCAAAATCATTTGTGCCTAACCACTCAATTGTTTTGTCACGCCCACTATACAACCCACTGGTCACAGCAAAACCCATGCAAATAAAACAGCAAAACTCTTCCTGAATGTTTACAGGCTTCGGCCACTGTAAAATTTAACACAGACTACACAAGACATCCAAGTTAGATAATCTGCATTTTTTGTCCAAATAAAAGTAGTACCGGATGATCAATGGCCTTATCATTCGCAACATTGAATCAACTTCTTTTTTGTTGTTGTTGTTGTTGTTGTTGTTGGTGGTGGTGTTTATTTTAGGGGCTGCGATATCGCGGTCATATAGCCCCGTGTATTTTTGGGTGTGTGTGTATTCTTGTGTGATAGCTTGCATTATTTTAATGGCTGTACTAGAGTGTGCATTTGTAAATTGGGTATAGGATTGGGAAAAGGGCGGCCGTGGCCTTCCGTTAGGAACCATACCAGTATTTTCCTGGATTAGAAGTGGGGAAATTACGGAAAACTACTTCCAGGATGCTGAGGTGAGAATCCAAATCCCATCTTCTCAATTTTGCCTCACGAAGCTGGGTGTACCCCGTTCCACTCCTCATTATAATTTCTTTGCAGAGCCGGGAATCGAATCCGAACCTCCAGGGCTATAGCCAAGAATGCTAGCCACTACACCCAGAGGTGTTCGGAATCAAATTCAGAGTTAATTGTGCAATAATAATTATTATGTCTCACAGTAAAATTTCGTACCCAATATACCTTGGTACAATATTGCAACCTTCAGTGTGTAAAGAAATTTAATATTAATTTATTACATGACAAGTGAACTTTAATAATGAATAATCCCAATGAATTCACTGTGTGTATAATTAACTAATTTGATACCGCCGCACGATACAAATACTGCATATCGATACTAACAAATGAATGCAATCTAAAGCCTACTGATTAATAATCAATTTATGAATACTTGGATACGGGCTTAAGAGAATATGTTTAAACACAGGCCTATTTTCTTTTAACCAACCACCCCCTGTGCTGTGAGTTACGTATTGAGACTCCTCTCTCAAAGGTCTTGTGTTCCATTCCCGGCTCTTCCTTCCTTTAAGAGTGTGATCTGAAAATTGGAATGGGTACCCTTTGCTTTCTGAGCACAATAGAAAAGAAATTGGTAGTAATTTCTCGAGATCAAAGCTATTCTAGAAGTGGTTCTATGTTGCTTCATATTTCTCCTTTAGGAAAATGCCAGCAGTGTATATAACTTAGGGCTACGATCTCCTCCTTCACAATCTAGCCCCTGTTGCATTGTAAGTAGACCTACACACACTCGTAGAGGCACCATTACAATGAAAGTTATGAGATGAGTTTCACGCACCGTCAAGATCGCGGGGCTGATGACAGTGGCATCCCATGTCCTGTATGTTCAGTAATAACAGTAATAACCTATTTTACTTGCCTGACATGCATACATTCCTATTATAACTAAATATTTGAAGATCTAAGTGACACTATATCCAGTCAAATTCAATTTTATATATCTACGTATTTGGATTTGTTTGTGACAAACCTGGAAGAACGGAATCAAGTCAGTACGTATAATGTTGCTTTATTTTACTTATTTGGGTCAAATTACCACGTAAGCATGCCGGTGAAACCGAGCAGTAAGGATTTTTGGTGCATGGAGTGAACACTACATAGAGTAAATCTTCGTCCATAGTGGCTTGAATCATTCTGAAGAAGAAATTGTAGTTATAACATGCAATGAAAATGGAACTATTTCATATACGTTAATAACCCTGGAAAGTTCTGGCAGACAACAATGTGCAACACTATGATAAAAGATACGAGATCGGAGAGAAATTGTCGAAATGTTTGCAACAAAGCTAAACGAGGAAGTTAAATATACAGTAGTTGACCATAATTTAATTAATTGGTATTCTGCCCGAAGGCAGGTCCGAGCCTCCTAAGAGGCTACCCCCAGCAGGAGTTTACTTGCGGTAGGGTGGCCAGGGCCTTTACGCTCCTCCTTATGTTGGCCAACAACAAGCAGTGCCTAGAGCCGGCATACCATCCAAGTTCCGACTGTGCCCAATGTTGTTTGCGGAGTTTTCATGGGAACCGATGTTTCAACACTGCTAGGCCGTTGGCAGTTGACCATTGGCGAGTGCATATTCACTGTCATAACTGCAGCGCAGCTTCCTGTATGAAGGTAATGAAAGCAGTTTTCAATAATTCTCTTCTGGTGCATTGCACCAGGTAACGCCGTGTATATTTAGAACGAGGAGTGAGTAAAGTTTTGAGCTGTTTCAAAACTGAGATACGGAGAGATTTTCGAGGCATGTATGACATTTTTAATGTTAAAAACATTTCTTTAAATTACACAAGAGCACTCAAACGATAGGGGTCCACATTAGCAAAAACATAAAGTTAAGCTATTTTGAAAATTATGCCAAAAGTTGGAAATCAAGAAGACCCGACAAAATGTCAAAATGCGTGTTTTGAAGAGTTTAAAATAAAATTTTGAATGGCTTCCGAATAAAATGAAATTTTGAAAAAGTCATGCTTGGTGTTTAAATGGAACTTGTTCTACAGATTTAAATACAATCAAAGTTTGATTATTTTAATCTTTTCTTTAATTATTTATCTTCAATTTGTGGGAAGCACATTTTTGAGTTGCTCAAAACGGATGTAGATATTTAATTTGATTTGAGCATGTATGGGTCGACACTTGCACTCGTAATGCTAGATTTAGGCCACAAAGGATGTAGTCTAACGCTTGGTGTCCATGGCTTGTCAGTTTAGTATGTGTGACCATGCCGCAAACACTTAAGAGGTGTTTGGTTAATACTCAAAATATCCCAAAGTGGAATAATTAAATTAAAACAGAAAGTAGTAAGATTACGCGATGAACCTGGAACGAGTCGGCAGCAAGGTGAAGACATTGTAATCATTGAACGATCAACAACTACAAATGACATTACTTCAAAGAAACGCAAAACTTGCCAACAGAAGGCGAAGTCAGACGATACTCGTATGGTTTCGTTCAAAAAATACATGTTTTCAACAGTAATTCCTAGCCTGAAGGACTAGAATGGTGAATTTTTTGTTTGGTAATGACCGTACGGAATTAACCGTTGTTCGTTTGACCCTTTATGGGATAGTGGTCTCTATATTAACAACCTATCATAAGGACAGTTTATGCTTTCAAAGATGCTGATGGTTGAATCTTTAAACAAATTTCGGTGAATTTTCATGCCGAAGTGCCAGTATTTCTAAACATGAAATATCATATAGTCTACTTATTTACTTGACGTAATGTGGTGGATAAAATTTTAAAAAACTATAAACATTAACAATTTAAGTGTAAAAACATAATATAAATATGGAAAGATATATCATAAAAATAAAAAGACAATATAAAAGAAATACAAAAAAAATAAAATAATTAACATAACTATGAAGAAATATGAAAATAATTTCAAAATCAATTCGTTTTTTTATTTTATTTTTTATTTATTTATATATATATTTTTTTTTAGTCGTTTACCCTCCAGGTTGGTGGAACCCACGGACTCAGCGAGGGAACTCTCCACTACCGCCTCTACGGACAGTGTCCTAGAGCTGGGAACATCGAATCGGAAGGGATACAACTGGTGAGGTGAGATTGGCACCTCGCCCAGGCGGCCTCACCTGCAAAGCGAACAGGGGCCTCATGAGGGAAGGAAAGGGATGGTTAGGATGGATAGACAAGGAAGAGGGAAGGAGGCGGCCGTGGCCTTGAAGAAGGTACCATCCCGGCATTTGCCCGAAGACGAAGTGGGAAACCACGGAAACCACTTCGAGGATGGCTGAGGGGGAATCGAACCCCCTCTACTCATTTGGGCCACCCGAGGCTGAGTAGACCCCGTTCCAGTCCTCGTACCACTTTTCAAATTTCGTGGCAGAGCCGGGAATCAAACCCAGGACCTCCGTGGAGGCAGCTAACCATGCTGACCGCTACGCTACGGAGGCGACATAATTAATGAATTAAAAAGTAAAATATCAAAATTAAATCTATAAGAACATAAATTAAGAATTAAAAATAAATATAGAACATTAAAATTAGAGAAACAAAAGATAACAATAATAGTAATAATTAAAATACAATAAAAATGTAAAAACACATACAATATGCTCTATAAAAGGTTAATATAATAGTTGTTTCATCAAATTATGTTACAAATTATAAGGTTGACAAAAGTTTGGTGTTTATCAGTCGGTCAACACGAATGTACCCAAATAGAGCTGGGTTATGCCCTAATCCTGAAATTAATTACATGAGATTAATAAATACACTAGGATGACCAGTTTCGATCGTCAAGCGATCATCATCAGATCCATTACACTTAGGCTATAACTTCTATGTTTGAGAATACAGGTGAAAAATATATACAATATGTACAATTATTTAGTTGCAGTGTTGGTAATGCAACTGTCGGTGTATGCTAATTGTAGTATAACTAATGTTAGGTGATATTCTAAAATGGTGATAAAAATCCGGACTTTGTCTGTTTGGGATGATTATATGGTTATACAAAATCAATTATGGTTATACTGTAATAATACAGGCTGATACTTATCCGGTAGTCTCTCTCACTGGAACTTCAAGCAGTTGCGTGTTCACTCTGGCCCCAGTTATGGTCGACTAACCCGGGTGTTAACTGGGCGGAACTGATTTTTCCCTTTCTTCCCCTTTTGTTCCTATGTTCTTTCTGAGGTCAGTGCCATGTTTATGTGTGTGACGTTGCCAAATCTAGATAAGAATGTATGTTATTGAATACAGGAAGATATACAACTATTAAAGACCGTGGAACTATCTTCGCCACGCGTGGACTAAAAAGCCATTCAAACTAAGCGGTACACCGCCTATTGAAGACGTCCCGGCACCTTTAATACTGCCGCGCATAACGGCCTAGGTTCATTGCAGAAAAAAGTACATAGTACACCTGATCCAAATAACATTTACCTATAACCACCGCTATTTTCCCCCCTTTTTATCTAGCTTGGGTGTATCGCTAAGTTGTGTCTTGTTTTCGACAGATAAGATTGCATTGTTAGTAACTTATTTAAGATGACGTAATATTCTCTAGAAAGGCAATTTGATGCATTGGATCTTATTATGAACCAGTCCCACCACTCAGCTTATATTTGTGTTTCAGTATGATGAGCACGAGCATGGTATCTCGGTGTAGCAAACCTACCAGCTGCTACTGTAATACGGCATAAAGACTAGCCTAAGGCCATGTATAGTGTTGTTGGAACTGCCATCAATCGCCATTTATTGGCGCTCCCAGTGGCTGATAATGCCCTCTCCTGTGACACTAAGGCCCAATTTAGAGGCACAAGCTGCAATCGCGAGCTGACGTTATGTTACTGCTGTAATGGATAGCCTCGGCCGCAAGGGACTGGCTAGCTCGCAAAAGAGACACCAGAGTTCGTGACACTCTGATGTATTAAGTGACAGCTAGCACCAGAACAGCTCAACTCTGGCATTCCCATTTCAATATTTCATTTCGAAAAGCTAGTGCTTAATGTAGTAGAAATAGGAATCAGATCAGAGAGTATCATTGTTAAGGAAAGTTGGCCCAGCGCAGGGATCTACAACCCACTGTCCGTGCTCCGCATGAGGCCAAACTCTTTGACAACGTTCAATTATTTGTTAGTTTGTTGTCAATTCATTTTAGGTCATCTTGGTCATCAGCCCCATGTACTTAGGTGTTCGTTAAACTTGTCAAATAACCTACCATGTTTCTTTTACGATCCTAGTAGTGTGTGAGGCTGTATTAGGGACAGGAATAAAATAGGTGCCCCAGAACTTGAAATAATATACTGTCCCTGGAGGGAAAGTTAAAAACCCCAAGGAAAATCAAAATACACTTAGGGTTGGATCTCCACCTTACCCATCAGAGAAGTAGTTACCAGTAGTTTAGTCTTTCACCTCAAAGGTTGGGCAGGCTATTTCAGGATTCACGAATTAAGGAGTGGATTCGAGGGTCACCATCCACCCTTCCTATACGGTAATTGTAATCCGAGGCTTCCCATTTTCAAGTTCAGTCAAATGCCGGCACAGGAACCTCTAAAACACCACGGACGCTTTCATTCACTTCCTTTTAGAATGGTTGCGCAACTCAGCGGTAACGTACTCTCCTGTTGTGCCCAAGCTTGCAGGAGCAAATCTTGGTGCAGTCAGTTGGCATTTGAGGGTACGAAAATGCGAGGGAGTCGTGTCAGTACATCTACTGGCACGTTAAAGATCCCCTTCGGGGCAAAATTCCGGCATTCTGGCGTCTCTGAAAGCCGCTGTAGTTAAAAGGGACGTAAAACTAATAGCATTATTATTATGTCAATTCCTTTTAATTACATTTTTTTTCTTTTAAAGGCTTGGGCACCAAGGCCGTTTCATCTCAGTGTACTTTTGATGTGTGTAGAGTTATCTGATAACCTTATTATTGTGTTGTCTCTAGAAATGTGTGTGCATTTGTAAATGAGGCTACGATTGGGAAGGAGACGGCAGTGGCCTTAATTTAACAACCATTCTGGCGTACGTCTGAAGTAGAAGTGGTAAACCATGGAAAACAACTCTTAGGATGATTCAGGTGGGAATTTAACACATCTATTTTAATTTTACGTCACGAGACTGAGTGTACTCTGTTCCAACCCCAGACCAAAATCAAATGTTGTGGTAGAACCTGGATTTGAAGGCAAGACAATTGTTCATACCAGTGTCCCAATGCATACCTCGAGACATTATAAGGAGTGTACTCAATCCTTTCCCAACTTCACGTTTTCTCTTTGTAACTCATTTGATGATGTGACGTCATAAAGAGCATCCAGGAATTAATACCATCGATCAAATCAAAAATCATCTCACCTGTGAGACAAAGTAGAAAGTGGAGTTATGAGGGGTATAAATTTATACCAACCACTCCAGGGCAATACCTTTATGATATACATCTTGAGGCCACAGGCACCTCCTTCCCAATCAGTGTTCCGAGCAAAATTACGTACACAGGTGCAGTAACCACAATAAAACAGTTTAAAAGACTTAATTCCCACGCACTGAATACATGGTGTTTCAGGCTCCGAAATCAAACCACAACAAGGAAGGAAAATAAAAAGGAAGAAAACAAACTTGTTGTTTACCTGACTGTTAATCTCGTGTTCATGAGCCTCGGGCCTCTACTTTTACGTGGAATTCAAACCACAGGACGTAATGCATTGACGGGAATCGGATCCGGTCCACCCAGGTGAATGGCAAGCAGGAAAACCACTTCACCACCCATGCCCCCCACCTCTCCTGAACCACCACAACAAAATAGGAATAAATATGTAGCGTATCTCATTCTGAACATGCCTGATTTTCAACGATTTTCAGTAATCACTGTTTTAATTAAATTTATAATAATAACAATTATAATATAGTACATTATGCAACGAGCCTATAATGGCTATAATTAAGACACGAGTATGTTTATAAAATGAGCGTATGCGAGTTTTATAATTTCCAAACGAGGGTCTTAATTACCACTATAGGCGAGTTGCATACGACTGTTTATGTTCGACGATAATTATAAGTTTATTATATGTTTTAACATAAATATTCATAAATATCTGTTCAGTCACTAGCCTCCGTGGCTTAGGCGGCAGCACGCCGGCCTCTCAACGCTGGGTCCGTGGTTCAAATCCCGGTCACTCCATGTGAGATCTGTGCTGGACAAAACGGAGGCAGACAGGTTTTTCTCCAGGTACTCCGGTTTTCCCTGTCAAAATTTCATTCCAGCAACACTCTCCACTATCATTTCAATTCATCTGTCATTCATTTAATCATTGCCCCAGAGGAGTGCGTCAGGCCTCGGCAGCCGGCACAGTTCATATCCTCGCCGCTAGATGGGGGTTCCATTCATTCCATTCCTGACCCAGTCGGAGACTGGAAGCAGGCTGTGGATTTTCATTTTCATCTGTTCAGTCACTAGAATGTTGTGATCGGGTGCTGCGCTGGGTAGTATATCTCTGTTTTCCGAAGTCTCTGGCCAACCGACGCATGCGCTCTGTGTGCTTCAATGCCATATGTTCAGATTGTGCACCAGTATTCAGTAAAACTGTCACCAAAGTTGTTTCAATACAACGCGCTGTGTAGAAATTTGATTTGGGGATATTAAGGTACAGTGCTATTTCTTGTCTCATTTTCATCAGTTTATTTACGCGAACATATGGACGGTGCACTTTCGGTAATTTATATAGACATGTTGGATTTTGAGCGCATGCGCGAAGGTATCCTTATCTAATTGGACACACAACTGTTTCTTGAGCTCTGATTGGTGGGAGAAACTGTTTCATAATGAAAAATAGTGTTATAATGAGCCTCATTATGATACAGTTTTCTGACACATAATAGTCAGGGTCGAACATAATAGTACATTATGCAACGAGACTATAATGGCTGTAATTAAGACACGAGTATGTTTATAAAACGAGCTTTAGCGAGTTTTATAATTTCCATACGAGTGTCTTAATTACCATTATAGGTGAGTTGCATACGACTGTTTATGTTCGACGATAATTATAACTGTATTACATGTTTTTACATAAATATTCATAAATATCTGTTCAGTAACTAGAATTTTGTGATCGGGTGGTGTGCTAGGTAGCATATCTCCATGTTCCAAGCTCTCTGGCCGACCGACGCATGCGCTCTGTGTGCTTGCAATGCCATATGCAGGCCATATGTTTACATCTGCCGTCCCTCAGTAATATTGTCACCGGAGTCGTTTCAAGAAAATGCGCTGTGTAGAAATTAGTGTTGGTGATTCTAAGGTACAGTGCTATTTCTTGTCTCATATTCGCCAGTTTATTTACGCGAACATATGGACGGTGCGTATTCCATGTCGGTAATTTATTATAGTTAGATGTTGTGTTTATGTACGACATGTTGGATTTTGAGCGCATGCGCGAAGGTATCGTTACCTAATTGGTCAATGAACGAGCTCTGATTGGCTGGAGAAACTGTATCATAATGGAAAACAGTGTTATAATGACCATCATTATGATACAGTTTTCCGACACATAATAGTGAGGGTCGAACATAAATATTAATACAACATGATTGTGCAAAAAGTGATTAGAGCAATGACGAACAAAGAGAGAGGTCGCGGGTTCATGTCCCACGTGAGACAGATATTTTAATTTTCTACGTTGCTTCGAAATGGTTTGTATACTTGGTACAATGCACGATCTAATAACTAAATGCTTCCAATTTGACTACCTCGTAGTGCAGTGGCTAAAATTCTTGGCTGTCACTCCTGAAGTACAAGTTCAATTGCTGGCTTTACCAAAAAAAAGTAATTCTAGTCTGAGGGCGAGAACGGAGTAATAGCCTCTTGAGGTAGAAACGAGAGGAGGTAAGTTCTATTCCCACCTTAGCTCTACTAGAAATGGGTTTCTGTGGTTTCGCTCTTGTAATTCGGGAAAATGCCGAGATGATCCCTGACTTAAGACGACGGAAGCCAACGCCTGAGTCAGTACAGAGAGTTCTGGCCTCTTCCTCCCATTTAAAAATACAGTCACTAATTCAGATATCACGATAACACAAACTAACAGACAGATTGCACACACAAACACAAATATACGTGGCTACATGGCCATCCTTTGCCAACGTCACTAAATAAATCAACAACTTCAAACCCTTTATTTGTCACCAATATGGTCCTGAATACCCAATTTTAGTGCAGTAGCTTATCCCTCTCAATTGGTTGGTTGTTGATTGGTTCCTCAGTTTAGGAGCAGCGACAACGCAGGCATGTAGCCCCGTGCACTTTGGGTGTGTGTAGAATCTGTCTGATAACCGGTGTTAATTGTGATGGCTGTTTTAGTGTGTGTTATCTGTGATTCAGGTAAGCACTGCTGACGATCAATTTTAAGTAGTTCCTACTTTTGCTACCAAATGCTACAGTCAGGGACACCTAGCTGTGAACTTGGCTAATATATGCCACCACAACCGTCACTTGGCGGCAAACGTTGGAACTTAATAGAGCATTCATCAAATCTAATCTACAAATTTAGCTTCACACAATTGTAGATAGTGGAAGGTTCTTTTACATGCATAAATCTATTACATGGGCCCGCCGGCTTTTCTTCCCCTCCGAAGGAAGGCATACTGAGGGACATTTAACGCTCTTTAAAAATCCAAAGACTTCGGCCGGGTTTGAACCCGCGAGTTTGGGCATAGAAGCTCAGAATGCTATTAAGTACGCCATCGAATCCGCCTCCCCCAAAAATAAAGTAGGCTTTTTTATGAATATGTTGGAATCTTTGGCTAACACTTTGTATTTATGCCGGATGATGTGTAGCCTATAATAACCACATATGAGTACACCCTCAGTTTGAATTGTGTCTCTTTGTAATGGGTTGACGTCAAAGCTATCAGAAAAAAATCACGAAAAAGTTGTATATACGTAGAATGCAACCCATAAATATCACTAGGCTACAAACATTTGGAATAAGTGCTTCTGGGAGGAGGAGGAGTGGTAATATTAGGAAGTTCAGAAAAAATCAAGGTTGTCGTATAAAGACCCTCGATGCGAACAAAAATGTTCAGAAGGTCCCAGAGACTCCAAAAACCACGTTTTAAGGCCCTTAAACCAACAGTTTCGCAGATATTCTCAGAAAACTATCTTCGCTGTGATAAACTGATGAAGGAATGGCAATCCCGCAACCATGACAACAGTACCATATCAAAAGGGAAACATGTGGAGAATGTCGTACAAAGTCCGCACATAGCTCTTTTTATGCTCCACGATGCAAGAAACAATAATCTTTGGTCCCAAAGGGACCATGAAAACCTCATCTTAAGGCCCTGAAACCAACTGTTTATATTTATACCGGGTCAGGTGTATAACGAACAAATATACCTTCAGTTTAGTTTTGTCTGCCTGTTTGTTTCTTTATTATGGGTTGGCGTCAAAAATACTTTAGCAAAGGACATGAAAATTCCTATGTGAATATACGAAAACCTTATAATAATACTAGGCTGCATATCTTTATATATAATTCTTCGACACGTGTGTATGTCACTGAACTCCTCCTAAACGACTGAACCGATTTTGATGGAATTTGGTATGTATATTAGGGCGGGTCCATGTATGGTTTAGATTCACAATCTGACCCGGTTGGTGGAATGAACACAATTTTAGAACCACAATTTACACACAATTTTAGAACCATAATATAAAGTCAAAAACAGTCGTCGTGGAAACCACTAACCTTGGCCTTGGTGAAAGCTGATGTCTTTGGACGGTTTGTCTCTGCACGTTAGAGCCACCTGGTCGCAACCTGTGCAACTACCGCCATTACATACACTCCGCCCGTGTTTTATACCAAAGGTGGCAGTGATGTCGAATTCAACTGTTTGTCTCTGCACGTTAGAGCGTTTCAAAGTCCCTTATGCGTTCATATACCATTCATCCGATTTCGATAAAACTTGGGTGATATGTTGAGTGAGCTCCAGGGAAGGTGTTTGGCTTAGTAAATCCATTTTACAATAGATAGCGCACAAATAGATTCAACAAATGGGCGACGACGCGCGAAGCGTTTCAAAAAGGTCCCGTATGCGTTCAAATACCATTCGTCCGATAGCGATGAAACTTGGGTGAGATGTTGTGTACACGCCAGGGAAGGCTTCTGGATTAGTAAATCAATTTCACAATAGGTAGCGCTCGAAAAGATTCAACAAATGTGTGACGACGCGCGAAGCGTTTCAACAAAATCCCGTATAAGTTTATATACCATACATCGATTGAGATGAAATTTTGATGAGTTGTTGTGTACACTTAAGTGAAGGCTTCTAACTTAGTAATCCATTTCACAGGAGGTTGCGCACGAGTAGATTCAACACATGAGCGACGACGTGCGAAGCGTTTCAACAAAGTCCCTTATGCGTTAAAATACCATTCGTCCGATAGCGATGAAACTTGGGTGAGATGTTGTGTACCCTCCAGGGGAGGCTTCTGTATTAGTAAATCCATTTTACAGTAGGTAGCGCATGAGTAGATTCAACAAATGAGCGACGACGCGTGAACGTTTAAGCAAAGTCCCGTATGCGTTCATATACCATTCATCCGATTGCAATGAAACTTGGGTGAGATGTTGTGTACACTTACGTGAGGGTTTCTAACTTAGTAAATCCACTTCACAGGAGGTTGGGCACGAGTTGATTCAAGAAATGAGCGACGAGGCGCGAAGCGTTTCAATAAGGTCCCACATGCGTTCAAATACCATTCGTCCGATTACGAAGAAATTTGGGTGAGATGTTGTGTACACCCTTCGGAAGGTTACTGGCTTAATACATCCATTTTACAATAGGTAGCGCACAAGTAAATTCAACAAATGAGTGACGGCACGCGAATCATTTCAACAAAGTACCGTATGCGTCCATATACCATTTAACCGATTGCGATGAAACTTTGGTGAATTGTTGTGTACACTTCAGTTAAAGTTTCTGGCTTAGTAAATTTATTTTAAAATAGGTAGCGCACGAGGAGATTCAACAAATGTGCGATGGCACACGAATCGTTTCAACAAAGTCCTGTATGCGTTCATATACCATTTATCCGATTGCGATGAAACTTTGGTGAATTGTTGTGAACACTCCAGGAAATGTTTCTGTCTTAGTAAATCCAGTTTTAATAAGTAGCTCACGAGTAGATTCAACAAATGAGCGACGGCGCGCGAATCTTTTCCACAAAGTCCCGTATGCGGTCATATATCATTCATCCGATTGCGATGAAACCTTGGTGATTCATTGAGTACACTCCAGAGAAGGTTTCAGCCTTAGTAAATCTATTTTACAATAGGTAGCGCATGAGAAGATTCAACAAATGAGTGACGGCACGCGAATCGTTTAAAGAAAATCTCTTATGCGTTCATATGTCATTCATCCTATTCCTATGAAACTTTGATGAGTTTTTGTGTACACGCCAGGGAAGGTGTTCAGCTTGGTAAATCCATTTTACAATATTGGTAGCGCACGAGTAGATGTAACAAATGAGTGACGACGCGCGAAGCGTTCCAACAAAATCCTATATGCGTTCATATACTATTCATCGATTGCGATGAAACTTTGATGAGTTGTTGTGTACACTTACGTGAAGCTTTCTAACTTAGTAAATCCATTTCACAGTTGGTAGAGCACGAGTAGATTCAACAAATGTGTGGTAGCGCAAGAATAATTTAAACCAAATCCCGTATGCGTTAAATGCCATTTATCCGATTGCGATGAAACTTTGGTGAGTTGTTGTGCACGCTCCCGCGAATGGTTCTAGATTAGTTAATTCAATTCACGATAGTTTAGAGGCAGTTAACAGAAATTGAAAAAAATATTGTGTATCCAAAAGCACTTCAAGAAACAAAGTTACCACACTTTCTTTGATTGGCAGGACAACGTGTGCCGGGTCAGCTAGTTAATTATGTAATTAATGGCTGAGGGAGTTAAGTGGAACTATCAAATACCGCCATTCATATCCATTTCCTGACATGACGCCGTGAGCTGAGACATGAATTCTCGGAACTTACATAGAGTTATACGATCCCGGAATTTTCCTGTAGTAGAAGTGGGAAACCACGGAGAACCACTTCCAGGATGGCTGAGGTAGAAATTGAGCCCGGCTCTTCTCAGTTTGACCTCACGAAACTGAGTGTTCCCCGCTCTAACCCTCAGATCAGTATTAAATGCCTTGGCACAGACGGCAATCAAAACTTGGCCTCCGCGGCGACAAACAAGAATGCTAGCCACTACACAACGAGGCGAACATGACACAAGTAAACAAAGAATAGTTCCCTCCTCGGCCACTGGCACTAATATCTTGAAAGGCTAATTCCTATATTCTGTGTCCTGCCAGGACTAGGAATGATCCATTGACTTCATAGCTAATCTATGACTCCACTGGTCTTTCTTATCCAAGGATAATATAGACATTTATTTTCTGTTAGATTCCAATGATAATAGGTACGTATCTCTTTAAGCAGCATCTTGTTAGAAAATTTAGAGGGCATCTACGAGAGTTTATGAAAGTTAATAACCTCTGAGATGTGTCCAACTGGTGTGACAGGACTTCTGTTTCTTCCTGCAAGGGAGCTGATTCAGTCGCTTTACACGTTAACTCTCGCAGCTGCTAAGCCACACAGTTTCTATCGCAGCGCAACTGAACCGTGGACCATTTCCTCCTGCTGAAGTGTGGTCATTCCTCGGAACGACGTTTAAAGGTGGTGTGGGCGTTTCATTGTAATTACAGTAGTGTGTCTCCAAGACTACATCTACTATCTTTACAAGCCTCATTATCATGTATGCTGATGGTCTGCAGATTAACTACCATTTTCCTACATCCTGGTAAGCAGGCATGACGGCTGACGGAGCTGGACATCCTTGAGGCACTCGGAGTTGTCGCGTGACGGGGTGTGTAAGCAGGCGGTCGCGCGATGCTTGAGTGCTTGGGCCATCAGGGCTGTCCCTGCCAACATGTACGGTGCTTGCTACTTCCCATTGATTTATAAGAGAGATTCGCCACATGATTTCGGAGCCTTGCAGTTCAATCTGGCGGATGATTTTCCGCACATTGTCCTCTTATACTACAACGATTGCGTCCACAAAGCTTCAAGATAGATTTCGACCTGTTTTACCTGATGCTTCCCTTGATATCGAAACAGTCATGTTAAACAGCTTAACGAATGTTGAGAATTTTGAAAACTAATGCGCCCTCTTACCTGGCTATATACATTGCTCAATTGATATTTTACCATTGAAAATGAAAATACACAGCCTGCTTCCAGTCGACCGACCGGGTGAGGGAATGGAATGAATGAAGCCCCCATCTAGTGGCGAGGATACGAATTGTACTGGCTGCCGAAGCCTGTCGCACTCCCCTGGGGCAATGATTAAATGAATGACAGATTAAATGAAATGGCAGTGGAGAGTGTTGCTGGTATGAAATTTTTGACAGGGGAAACCGGAGTACCCGGAGAAAAACCTGTCTGCCTCCGTTTTGTCCAGCACAAATCTCACATGGAGTGACCGGGATATGAACCACGGACCCAGCGGTGAGAGGCCAGCATGCTACCGCCTAAGCCACGGAGGCTTAACAAGTAAACTTTCTTCGGCTTTTCCCAATTAATTGAGGTCGCCGGAGCCAACCAGGCTCATTGTGGATTTGGCCAGGGATTTAAGGCCGGATGCCCTTCCTGACACCACGTGATTTTTTAGGTGAAAATTCCACCCCGCTGTCACCGGAATTCGAGCTCGGGCCGTCCGGGTGAAAGACGAGCAGCTAAGCCACTGCGCCATCACGCTCCCCATTTTACTAGTATTATTATTATTATTATTATTATAATTTCTTCTGTCAACTTCCTTTCTGTTAACCAATACAATAAATATTACTGGATAGATATTTTCACATTGAATTAAATTAGTCCATCAGAGTCACTCACCCACTGTCAGCTGGATCCCATCTACAGGGTTCTGCATATTACGTGCTCACTAATTGAATTTCGCATTGCTTTACGGGTATCAATTGGCTTCCAAATGCAATCGCATATGGCATCCCCATCTGTCCGTGTTTGTATTGCTATAAACAGTAGATATATGTTATGACGAAATTATATCGTAATATCTCTTTTTAAGTATTGTTTCATGTCTGTATATCTTGGTGTTGAGACCTTAACCTAATCATCTCTAGTATCTAGGTGGGAACAACCATACTCAAGAGCAGCAATAATAGGGTAACCAAGGGTTAATAGGGTCAAAATATTATAAAACCTTAATTCCGTTCTCAACTTCAAAATATATTACATTCAGAACATACCATTATTTACAGCCATATTTAAGTATCACTTTCCTTAGAATGTTCATATTTTATTCTCAACTAACTCTCTGTATATAAGCTAAAACATTTCAACTGCACTGACCCGTTTTACCCTTCCATGTCAGGATAAATCGGGTCAGTGTTTAGGGCAAATGGGGTCATATTCTTTCCTATATATTCCTTCACAATACATTGGTATCAACACTGAATATGTTCAATTTAACACTTTACACCTTCTACAAACAAACTTTTATTTTTCTTTCTGCTCCAACACATTTTTCATGATACCATTCTTTTGACTTCCCTTGGCACTGAATCCAGTCACCCAATTTTCCTGAGCGAGAATCATTTGGATAGTAGGCTATACGTTTAAACTAAAAATCCTAAAACTTCATATGTTAACTCCTACACCTACCTCTATCCCACTCTCAGTCCAAAAATAGTGTATTTCTTATTTATTTTTTTCAAAAAATTTGGAAAGTAGGCTATATTTCCAAAATTAGGAATTTTACAAAAAAAAGTTTGTTTGACATAGAGTATTTTCTTGCTCTGGAGTAAAGCTTTATTTTTCAAAGGTTTGTCCTGACCACTTTGAAGACGTCGTTGAAGACACGAATGGGGAACTCCAAACAATTCAGCAGCATGACGTTGGCTTCTTCCCTCCCGAAATGCTTTAATCGCCTTCTGCATGTCGTCCTTAGTCCATGAACTTGATGTATATTCTCGTATATTTACCCAGCTGCGATAACCAAATAAATATTAATACGTACTTATAAGTACACATACATGAAATACAATGACCCTATTTGCCCAATTTTACTGACCCTATTAACCCACATTTAGTACTTTTTTTATATCAGAGGTTGGTAGTGCTGAATATCGCTTCAATGAAAGCGGTACAAATGCTAACTTCTTCTGAAAAGGTGACACTTTATGTTGAAACTCAATCTCGCATATTCACTGCAATATTGGTTGTAAAATAATAACAAAACTGTAACGCTTAATTTAAATAATATAAAACACTTTCCTCTTAACTTTCACATCTCTTTATCCTTCCATTTGCTGCACAAAGAATACACACGCTAGCACGCATCAACAGCACTCAACATGTGGGCAAAGTTCCCTAATTGACCGGTAGATAGTAGCAGTTCCGTACACGTGCACATGCTCGTCGGTGGAAGCCATTGTTTGAAATTGACCCGATATATCCTTTGACCCGATTTACACTTGGGTGCCCTAATTATATCGTATGGCCTCGGGTGCCTGTTGCAAGCTTTGTTAATTGACACCCAGAGGGTAGCTTGCATGTCGAATTTCGTCGTTCCTTTGAACGCTATGAAAGTCAAGGAGGTTAGATATCTAAACTCCTTGACACTACAGCGCTTTCAAGTAGAGAATGGAGAAACTTTGTGTTGGCGGAAAATCCCGAGATTAATTTTGCCATTGAACACGGCCTATTGAATTCAAATGGGTTCTTTAACATGCCAACAACGTATGACATGAGTATCGTGATTTTTGTCGCCTTCAAAAATCACTTACCATGGCCAGGGGCGAACCTACAATTTGCACAGAGCAGCAATAATAATATGCGTGTCCGAGGTGTGAATGGACATACGGTATAATGCAGCTGGAGTGTGCGATCCAGCTGGCAGTGGTCTTGCATATTAATAGCTATCTTGCGATGAGTGGAATATTTAACAGCATTAGGTTATCTCTACTCGAAGCAAAATCAGTGAAGCGGCTTCGATGGCTTAGTTGGTAGCATGCTGAGCTTTTATGCCCAAGATGGCGGGTTCAAACCCGGCCGAGGTCGTCGGAAGTTTTAAGAGCGTTAAAATCCCTGAGTATGCCTTCCTTCGGAAGGGAAGTAAAGCCGACGGTCCCATGTCATAGATTTATGGCATGAAAAAGAACCTTCCACTAACTACACTTGTGGAAGCTAAAAAAATATATTTATGTTAGTTTGATAACACTATATTAGTTCCAACATTCGCCACCAGGTGATGACTGCGATGGCATTTAGTAGCAACGAGTGCGGCTAGGTGTCGTGGACGGTAACAAAAGTAGGAAATACTTGAAAAAAATTAATCGTCCGCAGTCTTTCTACCTGAATCACACATAACACACACTAATACAGCCATCACAATTAACACCGGTTATCAGACAAATTCTACACACACCCAAAGTACACGGGGCTACATGACCGTGTTGTCACAGCCCCTAAACTAAGCAAGCAAGCAAGCAACCAGCCAACTAACCAACCAAAACCAGTGATCCCGTTTAAATAGGGGGTGCGCATTCCACAATGTTTTCTGTTCGTAACTAAGAGAAAACAATGCTGTGTATGGGAAACTTAACCTACTGCAATTTAGCTCAACTTTGGAAATGCAACAAACGACATATTAGAATCTTTTCAGTCGGTCAACATGAGTGTGTCCAAGTTAGATTTATCGGGGAATAACAATTAGTTTCCTAGTGCCTGATATTAATTGCATGAGTTATTTATTCAATTAATAAAACACTTCTCACAAAATGTAAAGCCCCGCCCAATCAAATGTGTGCACACTTGTGTTGATCGATTAATGAGCTTTTAAAAATAGTTAAGTTTGACAACAATAAGAAATGGCTTCTAATATTTCAAAACCAACACATTATTCAACATATTACAGGTAAATCTATCCAACATTCCGCATTTTGGCACGGGCCAGCTGGTAATAAAAATATCCTTTCCTTGCTGCATTCAGGGTTTACGGATGTCGTACATAAGTGCGCGTAGAATCTGTGTGCTATTCCATGTTATTGCCATATACTGTATAAGCTTGTAAACGAAGCTATTATTCGGAATGACGCGTCGTTGGCCTTAAGTTAGTCCTGGCAGTTGCCTGGAGTAAGAGATGGAAACTACGGATTTATAGGATAAGCGACGGTGTATACAAATACACCTCTGTTCAAATAATTTCGTGAGACTGATTGGCCTATCTTTAAGCCAGAATTAACTCCTTGGCAGGGCGTCCTTTGTGAAGCAAGGAATTAAACCCAGAGCCTCTGGAGCAGGAGTAAAACAAGATGTTCAGGAAAGAACATATAGCCTACTTTCTCCTAAATGCATGGGTATTGTTATAACTCTTTGTCCTTTTCAAGGAGTATGATTGAATGTTGGTTGTAGTAGCTTGTTGAAATACAACGTGCTATAGGGATATTAAACATGAATATGAGGTGCCCTTTGCTAGTGCTACCTCTGTACCAAATTTCGTTCAATTCGGTTTCACCGTGTTTGAATTGATAGGGGGAATCGATTTGCACACATACTTGGCCACCATCTGCAAACTATTGGGCTGATGTTCTTGCAGTTTGGTCTGAATATGTTTCCCACATAAAGATATGGTGTTGAAAAATTTGGTAGAGACTAGATTATTAGGTTGGTTGTAATTACATTTTAGCTTTTAACATTTGGGTGGCCGCGATTACGTTTCCGTCAAGATAGCGGTGATATAAAACATGACACTGAGGTGCCCTTTGCTAGTGCTACCTCTGTACCAAATTTCGTACCATTCGGTTTCACCGTGTTCGAATTGATAAGGGGAATCGATTTTCACACAAAGATGGCCGCCATCCGCAAAATATTAGGCTAATGACCTATTTGTTTGGTCAAAGGATGCTCTCTCCATAAAGGTATGTTGTTGCTAAATTTGCTAGAGATCGGATGATTAGGCTAATCGTAATTTGATTTAAGCTTTGAACATTTGTGTGGCCACCATTACGTTTCCGTCAAGATGGCGGCGATATAAAACATGACACTGTGGTACCCTTTGCTAGTGCTACCTCTGTACCAAATTTCGTTCATTCGGTTCCACCGTGTTCGAATTAATAGGGGGAATCAATTTTGACATAAAGATGGCCGCCATCCGCAAACTATTAGGCTAATAACCTATTAGATTGGTCAAAGGATGCTCCCTCCATAAAGGTATGTTGTTGCAAAGTTTGGTAGAGATCGGATGGTTATGTTAGTCGTAATTTGATTTAAGCTTTAAACATTTGTGTGGCCGCCATTACGTTTCTGTCAATACGGCGGCGATATAAATCATGACACTGAGATGCCCTTTGCTAGTGCTATCTCTGTACCAAATTTCATTCCATTCGGTTTCACCGTGTTTGAATTAATAGGGGGAATCGATTTTGACACAAAGATGGCCGCCATCCGCAAACTATTAGGCGAATGACCTATTAGATTGATCAAAGGATGCTCCCTCCATGAAGGTATGTAGTTGCAAAATTTGGTAGAAATCGGATGATTAGGTTAATCGTAATTTGATTTAAGCTTTGAACATTCGTGTGGCCGCCATTACGTTTCAGTCAAGATGGCGGCGATATAAAATATGACACTGAGGTGCCCTTTGCTAGTGCTACCTCTGTACCAAATTTCGTTCCATTCGGTTCCACCGTTTTCGAATTAATAGGGGGAATCAATTTTGACATAAAGATAGCCGCCATCCGCAAACTATTAGGCTAATAACCTATTATATTAGACAAAGAATGCTCCCTCCATAAAGGTATGTTGTTGCAAAGTTTGGTAGAGATCGGATGGTTATGTTAGTCGTAATTTAACTTAAGATTTGAACATTTCTGTGGCCGCCATTACGTTTCTGTCAATATGGCGGCGATATAAATCATGACATTGAGATGCCCTTTGCTAGTGCTACCTCTGTACCAAATTTCGTTCCATTCGGTTTCACCGTGTTTGAATTAATAGGGGGAATTGATTTTCACACAAAGATGACCGCCATCCGCAATCTATTAGGCTAATGACCTATTCATTTGGTCAAAGGATGCTTCCTCTATAAAGGTATGTTGTTGCAAAATTTGGTAGAGATCGGATGATTAGGTTAATCGTAATTTGATTTAAGCTTTGAACATTTGTGTGGCCGCCATTACGTTTCCGTCAAGATGGCGGCGATATAAAACATGACACTGAGGTGTCCTTTGCTAGTGCTACCTTTGTACCAAATTTCGTTCAATTCGCATTCACCGTGTTCGAATTGATAGGGGGGGACAGACATTCAGAGTACACACACTCACACCCACACAGACTCACACACACACACAAATACACACAGACAGACACACTTTTTTCGCCCTGTGTTGATCGCATAAGTCTACTTTCATTTTTTGCAAAAATCGAAAGTAGGCTAAAATATGCACCCTTATACAGAAATGAATGCACAAAACAACCGTGTTACTAGCAGCAATGAATGGTAACATTCAGATAGTTACACAAGGGCGCGCTATACTCGTACTGCAGCTGCCCTTACCACGCATCACATGCTGTGTGGTTATAATAAGGGCTGTATAAATGCATGGAATGTCTATAAGTGTTGATTTCTTCTATTATATAAATGGTCATCACGTCTTCCTTGATATAACGAGTTCATTTGCGTTCTGCCGCATTAACACGAAAGGTGTTTTGTAAAAATGAGATAGCGATGGAAACATTTTCAGATGTAACATTACAAAATGTATTCCGTTTCACACAGTTATCATGATAATTTCATTCGAATTGCTTTCACTTCTCGTGAGTACCAGTTTTGTATCAGTAAAGTGTGCATGAAAATCCATACGGTAGCCTATATGTCATGAGAAGTTCAAACGAAAAAATATACACGCACTGAAATAAAGTTGGGTTATCAAATCGAGTAATTCTCAAAAATGCGGACGTTAAGCTGATGTTTTATACTCACAGTCAGATATACAGTCATGAATATTGTAGAGTAAATGTACCATTGCCCGCGTATTACAAACCACATATAAATGGCTTGGCAGTTGGTGAAGGTAAGTTATGATGACTCAAAATAAAAAATATATTTTAGTTGGATGGTTGGTATTTAATTTGAGGTGCTTGGACATGGTGGCCATTTAGCCCCGTTTACTTGGATGTGTGTTTGAATTCGTCTGATAATCTATGCTTTGTGGTGTTTGTAGTAGTATGTGTATTTGACATTTAATTGAGGATTGGAATGGAGGCGACCGAGGCATTTGCTTCGTGTAGAAGTGGGAAACCATGGATAACCACTTCCAAGATGGCTGAGGGGGATTCGAATCCACTTCTTCTCAGTTTTGCCTAAAGAGGCTGAGTGCACCCCATTCCAGCTCTCAGACCAAAATTAAATTTCTTGTTAAAGCCGTGAATCGAACCCGGACCTCCGGGGTGACATCCGAGAAAAGGATTTTTATAACAAGAAATACATGGGTAAGCCGCAATGCACAGAGATTTTTTTAAATAAAATAAAACCAAAAATAATATTACAAACTATGCTCTATCAAAAGATTAGCAATATGCCCTCTAATTTGGTAGGCCTATTTGAGTTTTAAATTGCTTTCCTGAAAAATTAGGAATTCGTGGCTTTTCAGTGTCTCACTGCGCGCACTTTGGCCCAGAAGTGCCCAATATATTTATAGTTTTTACTGTAGGTAATAGGGTTATTCTCTGTGATGAAATGATCGTTCTTCGATTTCAAAATGGAAGGCTGCATCTACACTGCCCTCCAAAAGAAGCGTAATACTTGATAATTTAAAAGCAGAATTTGGATTTATTTTCAAAATGTATTTACGGAATAAGAGAAAGAATATTTCTATGCAAATTCCAAAGACATCGTGTGGTGATTCTCACAACGTTTTCCAGCCTGATAAACGCTTGTAGGAGCGTATTCAACGTTCCGGCTCTTCGGCCATCATTCTCCAATGCTATTGCTTGCGCATAGTTCAGGGAACTTAAAGGCATGTTGAGGAGTGTTTTATGGCACAGAAGCATCTCAGGCAATCCTCAGATATTCATCAACCAGTATCAAAGACGTAAAGGCGACTTTAAATCCGAAATAATGGTTTTAATTATTGGCGCGAAATGAATAAGAAGTACGCGGGAGATTTCAACATTGTTTCAGTGGAATATAGCCTAATTGCGTTAAAAATAACCTCCAATTGCTATTAATTGTTGAATCTCATTCATTGTCTTTCACAAAACACTGGCCATTCAATAAATTTAGGAAAAAGTATGAAAATTACATACAATGTGGAATTTTACTAAGGTTCCTACCAATATGAAGTGTTGCGCTTCTTTTGGAGAGCAGTGTAGTTTCAGATGAACGTTAATCCCGTGCTCATAAGTGACGGGACGTCCCTTTTAACCCGTGAGGGGTCGCGTCACGGTCTTTTAGACCGGGCGCATACATTTTTTACTCCACCGAAATAATTTCACGGCGTAAAGCTTCCTCCCATCCTTCACCTTTCAATGGACTCATCCACTGCACGTGTCTGCATTTGCTGTTCTCACATTCATTCCCAGTCAGCTAGTGGAGAGCTTTGTTTCACACGATGAACATGGAAGTGTACGCTGGTAAGCAGCCTCAGGGACCGTTTTCCGTTGATAATTCTGGACTCGCTGTATTTTCAAGGCTAGTTCAACCGATTGGTGGATCTGGAAGATGTTTCGTAAGGAACTTACATGTGTTACCTGGGTGGAATGCACCAATCCTGATGCTGCCCAGGCTAATTCCGAGAATGTAAATCAATAGATTAAGTGGGTTTCATTGATATAGTTTCTTCAATAATACAGTACAATGTGTTTCGGTAAAAATCCTGGTATTTAGTTTCATGTATATTTTTTTCCATAATAATAATAATATGTGTTTTCCAACAACAACAAAAATGTATATTATACACCCTGGTCATACTGACCGTGCGCGACCCATCACGAAACTATTTTGACGCGACCCCTCCTTGGTTAACATGGAATCCGAACCACCCAACATGATAGTTCACCACGAATATTCCATATGTATTAATCAGGAGTAGAACTCGGTCCACCTTGATGTGATGTAAGCAACTTGACAGCCGCACCATCACTCCTCCTAATTTTATTTTAGTCTGTATGAATAAATGTATTCCTTTACGTCACATAAATTGAAAATAGTTGGATGGAAGCAATTTAGTGAAACACGGCAAATATATAGATCCATGATCGTGACCCGGCCAAGCTCTCTGCACGACTGACAATTTACGTACCAACGCGTATATCATAGAATAAGAGACTCGCAGACTGTCTATTAGTGGAGTTTGTTCTGTACAAACCAAGTGACGAAATGACTGTTCTTGGATTTCATAATGGGAGGTAGCTTGTAGTTTTAAATAAACGTTTATCTCGGAATCATAATCTACGAGACCTCCCTTCTATTACGAGGAATTCGAACCACGCTCCACCTTTAGTCTGGAGATACGGAGGGCTCGTTGTGTTATCTCTATCGTAGAGCTATTTCAGTGGAAGACAAGTAATCTACGTCTGAATCCCGGATTTCATATTCCAAAACTCTCTTGCTATTTTTATCATACAAAGAATAATTTACGATTTAAGATTCATATCACATTTTTCTGAATTTGATAATTTTTCTATTTTAATTGAATTTTGTTGCATGATTTTATGCATAAATTAATTTATTTTTTATTTTTTTAAGGGTATGGAAACCATAACATTATTTGGGATGTACTTTTATGCTGTTCTAATGGAAGATTTTGACACATAGTCCATGTTAGCACGTAAAGTATAATGCCCAATATGTTAAGTTATCCCTACTTAAGGTGATGTTTTCGAATCGTTAAAATGTGGGTTCTATTACGGCAGTGGTAACTTCCTTGTTTTTCGTAATTATTTGTATAGCCTGTGACGTTTTACTGAAGAATATGTGTAATTCTGCCGAAGTTTCTTCATATTGGAAATCAGCCAAAACATTCAGATCCGTAAGATATTGCAGTTTGTTCTTTGAATAGTGGATAGTAGCATAGATCGGGTTTCCCTACACCATTTTATTCCCCTAGGCACATAATGGCGTCATCCATGACGTCATGACCGACACTAAAGGTTTAAACGAGCCATATAGTGCATGTTAAATCCTGTGCTAATGTGGCTTTACATAGAAACACAAACCTAAACTGGGGCTTTCACCCTCGACCCCTTGCTTGTAATACAAGCAGTATTTTTTGCCCATACAGTGGTCTAACATAGTAGTGTCCAATGGTATTGTGATATATCCTAGAAGCGGACAAAGGTTTCGTCCAGACAGTGATATATCCTAGAAGCGGCCAATGGTTTCGTCCAGACAATGGTCTAACCTAGTAGCGGCCAATGGTTTCGACCAGGCAGTCGTCTAACTTAGTAGCAAACAATGGTTTTATACAGACCATCGTCTAACCAACTGGAGACCAAAGGCTTTGTCTCACCATGGCTTGAGAAAAGTACAGTGGATTTTTTCAATTAAATTGAACAACTAAAATTAATTTATGAACATTCGTAACTCACCATGAAACCTGGCACATAAACACATGTGATTGCATCCGCATGTAATGATGCACTGTTTGAAACCTGATACAGCAGACTGCACACACTACTACTGACACTACAATAACACAAGTTATCAGACACACACAAGTGCATGGAGCTAAATTACCAAGCCCCCAAATCGAAACAACGACATATTTGCAGATGAATTATCCCAGAAAGATAAAGAGTCACTAAGTTGTCAAGTTGATCAGACATCCTATTGGTAAATGTTGTTGATTGATTTCTAAGTTAGTACTATACTGAAAGTAAGAGTCAAAAGTCAGCAATATTTCTAGGTTTTGCCGTGTCTTGTGTGGGGGTTTCATCTAGGACACCAAGCTGGCTCATCAGCGGGCTCTTGGTGTCCCCACTCGGAACCCCGCTGGAGTAGCGAACTGCGCGCTACCTCCATTTTTATGACTGCTTGAATTTTTAGTCCTCGAAGTAAAGAGGCGCAGGTGCTCTTCATAAGAAGGGAGGTAGCGCGCAGTTTGCTACTCCAGTGGGGGTCCAGGCGGGGACACCAAGAGCCAGCTGATGAGCCAGCTTGGTGTCCTAGGCGAAACCCCACACAAGACACGGCACAAACCTAGAAAAATTGCTGAGTTTTAATTGACTTGCCATGAAAGCCAATATAGCATCTTTTTGAAAGTAAGAGTAATTTCGATATAAATGTGTTTTATTGTTTCACCTTATAGTTCGCTATTATGGGGATTTGTGATGTTTTCTGCTGCAGTGTCCAAGGCGAAGATCCTGGGCAACCCTGAGCTGTACATTAAGAGCGGTTCGGACATCAACCTAACGTGTGTGGTGCTAGAGACGCCGGAGCCACCGTCCTTCATATACTGGTACCAGGGGGCGCACGTCATCAACTACTCCCAACGAGGTGGGATCAACGTGGTCACCGAGAAACAGACGCGCACCAGTCGCCTGCTCATCTCACGAGCCCTGTCAACCGACTCGGGCAACTACACGTGCAGTCCCTCCAGCTCTGACTCGGCCAGTGTCCTGGTGCACGTGCTCAATGGTAAGTTGATGATGATGATGATAATTGTAGTTTTAAGGGGCCTAACGTCTAGGGTATCGGCCCCTAATAGTTTGAATGATCGTGAAGATGATAATGAAATGTAAACTATAACTAAAACTAACTACCGTACTAACTTTTATACTAGAAGAAGAAATGGAAAACAAAAGGAGAATAATGCCAATAAAGGACATGAGGAAAAGAAATGCCCCCAACCCTCGAAGAATGAGGATTGTGGGACTTGAAAGGAAGGAGAGTCATGAAAGGCGGATAGGAAAGTGAAAGAGGAGAGGGTCCGCCCCACAGGTAATGGATAAAAGGGAGAAAAACCGGATCCAGCTCAGGAATACCTTGGGGTTGCCAACTCCCGAACTCGCCAGCCGTGAGCCCCTGAGTGTGTAGCAATATCTAGGGTGCAGCAGAAGTAATGGGGCTACATACACCCTGCCTCCTTGAGGGCCTTGAGCAGGAAAATAATAAGAAGGCTGACCCGTCGCAGAAGGAGGGTATCAGAAAAGATGAGACAATGGCCAATTAAGGCGGGAAAGGAAGTGACTCCCTAGGCCTTGGATACCCTAATACCGTCGGGGTCGGAAGAGAACAAGAGTTGACCAAGTGAGGTCGACAGGAAAGAAGACGGAGAGGAACCCGGCACAAGTAAGTGGAAGCAATGCTGGACTCAGCTGGGGCCCCGTGGTCGCCAACCTACGTCCCACTAGATATGAGCCCCTGGGGGGTTAATGGTAAGTACCTCCTTTAAAATTAAAGGAAGCTTTTCAGTCGGTCAACACAAATTGTGCCCAATTACATTAGGCGGGAAACAAGTATTTGCATACCCTACAAACTAACAGGCTAAACCATCCTATATTATTGTGAATATAACGTATTCACTAAGATGATGATGATAATTGTTATTTTAAGGGGCCCAACATATAGGTTATCGTCGGCCCCTTCTGAAATGAAATGGCATGAAAAGAAAGGTTGAAGATACAAACAGCTCACTGCCATGGATGAAACGAAAATGGTTTAGATAAAACAGACAGTGAGCCCCAACAATTATGCCTTATTGGAATAAAAATAGTAAAAAGGGGATGGTAAAAATAATAAAACAGATAAGGCATAGTGAACAATAAAATAGATGAACGGATTGAAAAAACATGAAAACAGGCTTAACCGGAATTAAAAGTCTCAACTCAAATTAAAACATAAAAAAGTAACCACTCTCCCTCATGAACCGGACGACGAGGTCTGCTGACGGCCCGTCATCACGGAGAATAACAGAGAGGGTGTTTGAGAGTCCTGCGTAAATTCACTAAGCAAAGGGTGTATTAATATATTAATGAATATTCACCAAGCAAATATTAGGTTAATTCATTCATGTTAGCAGTCGCCTGGGCGATCGGCCTTTCACCATCCCTAGTTGTATCTTCTGATAAAGCGTGTTCAGTTCCCAGACACCGTCCTTATGACGCAGAGTCCATGGGCGAAGCCGAACTGGAAGGATTATTATTACTATTGTTATGACATGAATAGAGGAGGTACTTACAGAAGCAATTGTACAGAGTTGCCTAACTCTGTTAACGAAAGGTTTTCAGTCGGTCAACACAAATTGAGCCCGATTGCATTAGGAGGGAGCAAGTATTTACATACCCTACAAACTAACACGCTTTTATGTAAAAATACATACTTAATTGGATGACATGAAGCCTCCGTGGCTTAGGCGGCAATACGCCGGCCTCTCACTGCTGAGTCCGTGGTTCGAATCCCGGTCACTCCATGTGAGATCTGTGCTGGACAAAACGGAGGCAGACAGGTTTTTCTCCAGGTACTCCGGTTTTCCCTGTCAAAATTTCATTCCAGCAACACTCTCCACTATCATTTCATTTCATCTGTCATTCATTTAATCATTGCCCCAGAGGAGTGCGTCAGGCCTCGGCAGCCGGCACAGTTCATATCCTCGCCGCTAGATGGGGGCTTCATTCATTCCATTCCTGACCCGGTCTGAGACTGGAAGCAGGTTGTGTGGATTTTCAATTGGATGACATGTTTCGAACGTCACGCAGTCATCCTCAGATCCTGTTCACTTAGGCTTAATGCAGTGCACGATGTTTATGAATTGCATTTAAACACAAATATATCTATACTGTACAAAACTTATATTACATAAGTTTGTAAAAACTTGTTTAACGTGTCAAGCTATTTACAGACAGTATAATACACTTCTATGGTTTTTGCATAATTATTATTAATGTGGTTGCAGTATGTAGCCAATGATCTATTGAATTCTTACTATGAATATTTATATAATAAGCTAAGGAGTATGTTTCACAAAACTCAAGCTCCTAAACCAGAGGGAGTTAGAAGGTGTGGTTTGTACCAAAATCTTCCAATTCGTCTCAATAGTACAGGAAAAATCTTGCATTTCTTGAAAAGTCAACGGAAATATATGTATTTGTTTATAAAGTGCTTTTAAACTAATAAACAAGACGATAGCCCCTGGTAGAATTGTGTCGCGTAAAGCCCGCATAGCACTAGCACCGGGTGATAGGCATTGTACAGTATATATATACGAGGCACGTCCAGAAAGTAAGATCCGTTTGGTAATAAAATTAAATTGTGTACAGATACAGAAAAAATATTTATTGCACAACATTCTACACCTCTTAAACTACTTTTCCACATAACTGCCGAACTTTTGCAGGCATTTGTCATAGCGTGGCACAAGTTTTTGGATACCTTCTTCATAGAAGTTTGCCGCCGACCCGTAAACGAGAGTGAAGACTCCCCTTAAGATATCCTACTGTTTGGCCATCACTGTTAGGCAAATTGCGTATGTGGTCAGGAGAACTCCTAAACATACGCAGTTCTCCTGGTAAGCACGCAATTTGCCTAACAGTAGTGACCAAACAGTAGGATATCTTAAGGGGAGTCTTCACTCTCGTTTACGGGTCGGCGGCAAACTTCTATGAAGAGGTATCAAAAAACTTGTGCCACGCTATGACAAATGCCTGCAAAAGTTCGGCAGTTATGTGGAAAAGTAGTTTAAGAGGTGTAGAATGTTGTGCAATAAATATTTTTTCTGTATCTGTACACAATTTAATTTTATTCCCAAACGGAGCTTACTTTCTGGACGTGCCTCGTATTTGTGTTTAAATGTAATTCATAAACATCGTACATTATATTAAGCCTAAGTGAATTGGATCTGAAGATGAACGCGTGACGTTCGAAACATGTCATCCTATTAAGTATGTATTTGTGCATAAAGGCGTGTTAGTTTGTAGGGTATGTACAGTCAATACTTGTTTCCCGCCTGATTGGGCACAATTTGTGCTGACGGACTGAAACACGTTCTTAAATAGAGTTAGGCAACTTTGTACAATGGCTTCTATCACTACAATATTCATAACAATAGTAATAACAATCCTCCCAGGTTGGCTTCGCCCATGGACTCTGCGTCGCAAGGACGGCGTCTGGGAGTTGAGTACGCTTTGTCAGAAGATACAACTAGTGATGGTGAGAGGCCGATCACCCAGGCGACTGCTAACATGAATTAATTATTTAATTAATTAATTAACCTATTATTTGCTTGGTGAATATTTATTAATAAATTAATACACCCTTTGCTTAGTGAATACGTTATATTTACAATAATGTATGATGGTTTAGTTCAGTCACTGAAATGAAAATCCACAGCCTGCTTCCAGTCTCCGACCGGGTCAGGAATGGAATGAATGAAGCCCCCCATCTAGCGGCGAGGATATGAACTGTGCCGACTGCCGAGGCCTGACGCACTCCTCTGGGGCAATGATTAAATGAATGACAGATGAAATGAAATGATAGTGGAGAGTGTTGCTGGAATGAAATGTTGACAGGGAAAACCGGAGTACCCGGAGAAAAACCTGTCTGCCTCCGTTTTGTCCAGCACAGATCTCACATGGAGTGACCGGGATTTGAACCACGGACCCAGCGGTGAGAGGCCGGCGTGCTGCCGCCTAAGCCACGGAGGCTTTTTAGTTCAGTCACTAAACAGTGTAAACCACTATAAAATAAGAAAGTGCTTAACTGTAGTTTCGAGCTACAACAAACTAATAGTTAACAAACGAATTGACAGAACACTAGTTTCTAACGGCTAGAGGTGCTGAATGCTAGTCGTAGCTAGCACACGTGCACTCGAGAGAGTAACTCGTGTATAAATGGCTGCTGGCAGTGTAAATTAGGTTATGTTCACAGTTCACAGACATAGCAAACTGATTTAGTCATTAATATGTTCAATAATGAAGATACAAATGTCGACACTACTGTAGTCTGGGTGGAGGAATTGCAGTATATCTAACATAAATAATGAATTATCGCACTGCGTAATTCACAGTAGCCTAAGGAGCATTCACTAGCGGAATATCGAACAGTATACACTACACTTAGGTGAAGAGTCTGGTCGCACAGAACATGCATGAAGCTATTAATTTCGCCCAAGACAGGCACTCTGGAATTAATTTATACGATGAGTCGCCGTAAGTCTCCACCATAATCCTTCAGAGGGTTGCACTGAGAGAGTTGTTGTAATGGTTGTTGATTCGTTTAGGGGCTTTGCGACATCGTAGTCAAGTAGCCCCATGTTCTTGATTGCGTGTGATAATCTGTGTTATTGAGATGGCTGTATTAGAACGTGTATTTGTAAGTGGGAATAGGATTGGGTAGTAGGCAGCTGTTGCCTTAATGTAGGAATCATCCCGACATTGTTAGCATATAATCTACCGACATACTGTAAGACGTTTAAATATAATATATGGTCATTAAACATGGCTGCGCCAGTAAACACATCGAGCTAAGCCGGCTGTGACTAGCGCAGATCGCGGCCGCGCGCACCTGGTTCAGCCGGCTGTGGCGCGCACTTTCACATTTTTACCACACATGTTCAATAATGTGTACTTATACTGATCACAGGCGATGCTGGACATGTCCTCCCTCTCTTGTAAAACACACCTGACATCTTCTGATGAAAGAATGTCTGTCAATTCTTTTATTATTTACGGAGCCTGTTTCCTTGAATCGTTTAGCGAGCCTCCTAATTGTACTGGCATTGGGCACAGGTCTTCCTGGAAACTTGATTCGAAATTTTCGTCTCGTTTCAGAACAAGATATTCTGCTTTTCATATACGAGTTATGGATATACACACGTTCGCGCACTGTGAATTGGTGTGTAGACATGACCAACAATCACATTAATCACAATACTCACTAAACGTGCAACAATAATGTCTAAGCTTTGCAAATATGAATGACAAAACACGTGGTTGGTTGGTTGGTTGGTTCCTTAGTTTAGGGGCTGCGACAACGCGGTCATGTAGCCCCGTGTACTTTGGGTGTGTGTAGAATATGTCTGATAACCGGTGTTAATTGTGATGACTGTATTAGTGTGTGTATCTGTTTTTTTTAAATTCAAGTAGGGACTGCAACTTTGAATTTTCAAATAGTTCCTACTTTTGCCGCCAAACGCCACCGTCAACGACTACTAGGCCTAGTTCAGAACTAGCTACTAGACGCCACCGCAGTCGGCTCTTGGCAACGAACGTAGCAACCTAAGAGCGTTGTTTATTTTCTTAACCTATCCAATTTAGTTTCACACAGGTGTAATTAGTGGAAAGATCTTTAACATGCCATAAATCTATGACATGGGACCGCCGGCTTTACTTCCCCTCCGAAGGAAGGCATACTGAGGGATTTTTAACGCTCTTAAAAAATCCGACGGCTTCGGCCGGGTTTGAACCCGCTATCTTGGGCATAGAAGCTCAGCATGCTACCAACTACGCCACCGAAGCCGCCACAAAACACGTGTGAACAAACGATATGAGTCAGCGCAGCGCACCAGAGCCGGCTGAACCGGGTGCGTCGTATAGCCGCGATCTGCGCTAGTCACAGCCGGCTTAGCTTGCCGTTTTTACTGGCGCGCACATGTTTAATGACCCTGTAAAATAGCTTCTGAGATACAACAAAGTTTCAAAATGGTAACCGAAATTAAAAATAGTTGTAAAAGGATGAAGTAAAATTATTATTTCTCTTCCACAGGTGAACATCCTGCCGCGATGCAACATGGGAACAGCAGCAGTGGTGCTTACATGCGATCGCTGTCCGTTCTTTTGCTCCTCCTATGCCACGCGTTCTGCTGCCTCACACCAAGTGTGGCCTCCATCTTTGTGGTTACAAGGTGATGGATTCACATCTCGAGGACATTTTAGAGAGGGTAGTACACTCCTCAACTCTATATTCCCAGATTATTTTCAAAATAACGAGAGTGTTCTATGTCTAGAGATGAAACTCGCAGTTGTATATTCTTAGAAATATGTCAGTGGGACTCGTCTTTTACCAAGTCGTGAAGTGACGCGAGAAAGAGAAAAGAAACTTTTGTCCTTCCATAACAGAAAATGAACAATCGGAAAAATGCTAAACGTTAACTTTTAGCAACTCTTCGCTTTTTAAGGGAGTACAGCTTCTGTAGTTTATTTGTATGTGAAACATGAAAAAAAGAGAAATTTGCAGAAGTTGAACTCAAAAACTGTAAATCAATGAAAGTAAGCCCCAAGTTTTTCTAAGGAAAAGAACTGTGTCTGATTGTCATATGTACGTTGAAAATGAAGTTTCTCTCTTATTTAAGAGGGATTACATAGGGAGTGCCTTACCCATTTATAACTGAGCTCAACATGACGGAGTGAGTTAGAAAATAACAGAGAGAAGCTGCCTCTCGCTTAGAGGTGAGAGTTGAGTCAATGAAGTGTGCTTTAATCACTGGGATAAATTGAATAAAACAGACGTCAGTTTATATAAGTGAAGCATCTCAAACGCTACTTCTGTTTTCAAATGATGGAGTTGAAGTGGAAGTTAAAATGCGATTATGACGAGACAGTCGTTTCCTTTACGAGTACTTTCAAGCGTGAATGCTCACAAGAAGGAAGCTTAAGCCCAGGACTTTAAAAGATACTAATTAAATGAAAATGAAATGTAACATACTCGTCCGTAAACGTATAGGGAAATCTATAGTCGAACGGTTTGTGCCTAGGTATAATATATGATTTTGTGATACATCCCTGGGGATAAAGCCTATTGATGTCCTTTCCTCGAGTATAGTGAAGTGACGTATTGCTATATCAAGATCAAAGCACGTGAATAAAATTTGCGACTCTTTCTTTGGATTTTGCATTGTAGGAAAAGGAGGACCAAATCTTATTTTGAAATAATGAGACCATATTTTTATTTTCTGTGAAATATGGGATATGCATTCTAATCTTACAATGTATGACATTTTGTGGAAACTTGAAGGTGAGTTTTATAATCTAACCAAAGTAAAAATAAACAAGATAGAGGACGCCTATCCGTAGTCGATAAATTACTCTCACGTAACCTGAGTAATCACTGAAATCCGTAACCAATTTTTATATGTTCACTATTGAGGATAATTGACTCATTTCATCATTCAATTATATTCCAAGAACTTCATTTTCATGAAGAAAGCAAAGCTAGATTATCGGAACTAGCATGTTCTGTGTATGTCTGGACAATAAAGATAGCGATCGAAACAGATATCAGGTGCTGGTACCGTGCGCATATCATTCGTTAAGTTCGCTAATCTTATTAGTATTTTCAAAGATTTGTATTAAATATGTTGTAAATTTATTTGTATTTAGTCCTTTGAATGAATAAGCATACTAGCCTTTCCGATTGTTGTAAATGGCCTTTATTAATAACACTAGTCCATATGATATATTGAGCATAATTTTAATAAAGAATTGGCATCCTTTCATAAAGAAGGCGAAGCCTCTTGTAGTTTATATTTTAAGGTGATGGGAGTGCCCCATCTGGCTGCAAGTTGCACTAATGGCAGCAGGTAGCCCTATGGTGCCAGCTTGACTGACATGCTGCGGTATGCCACACATGATTAATGGACTATGACAGCGATCATCGAACACGCAACTCTCATTTCACTACATCATGCTGTGGCATAGCCATTACCACCGAGTGCAAGCATGTCCTGCGACATAGTTATTAATTTAGAATGTTCATCACATACAGGCACCTGATGTTAAGCCATAACTTGAACATGCTCTATCGTACCTCTCGGAATTCTTAATTCCTAGACTAAACATACATTATAATACTTTACATTACATTACAGTTCATCAAGGACATTGAGGTCGTAAATTCCATCAGAATTGGATTTCGTTCAGCCAAAGGTTTCTAGTCTTATAACTTTTATTAATGAGGAGATATTCTTGGCTAGTCTATTGCCGTTCATTCGTAGAACCTCTGCCATCTTCGCCGTATGCCTGTGTTGCCATAATGAATGAATGCAGGCCTGTCCTGCGACATAGGTATTATATTAATTTAGAATGTTCATCACATACAGGCATCCGATGTTAAATCTCAATCTGTGATATGCGACTGTTCATCACTAATTTGCGAAATTTATGGATTCATCCCAGATAGAACGTGGTACCGGTAGTTAAATTTGTAAAAAAAAAGGCTGTATTTTGGGTTTATTGTGAAAAGTAATCATAAAAACTGAATATGTGGAATTCGTTCCACATTTGAGATTTGTCTTGTGCTTATAGAACATTTAAAGTTCTGAAGTGAGTGACGACTTTCGTAAAGGATGTGATACCGAAATTTCACTTCTGATTTTATCAATACCTATTCCAAGTAGGAGAATATTCCCACGGCCCCAATATGTTTGATTGGAAAGATGACTCAAATAAATTCCATAGCGTATGTGTTAATTTGACATTATAATTTAAATATTCAAGAAACTCCTGAACATAAAGGTACAACCTACAAAAAAGCCCAGACGGAACCTGTAGACTGAAAGCGACCTCTGAACTGTACTCACAGTTGGAAACGGCTAACACCGACATGTGACGCATGCAGCTAAGGTTTTAAGGGAACCATCTACAATGAAACAATAATAGACTTGCCATGAATATCTTTTTTTAAATAAAAATCACAGGATTAGGAACCTTCGGCTCAACGAAAACCGAAAAAAATGTATTCTGCTGGAATTTCTGACCTTGATATCCTAGACTGCATTACATTTTTTTAATATAGTTGTTTCCTGGTCCCCTCTACCCAAACATTCTAATGCTCAGAAACCAATCTCACAAGAAAGGAAGGAAAATTTGTTACCCGGGCTCAGGATATATTGGGAACGAAAGCAAACCCTGGAGAATGGAACTAGCCATTAGTGGTCCTAGGGGGCTCATATTAACAGTAAATAATGATAATTATAATAGTAATACATTACGTATTAGTTTTATAATTAAAGAAAACAGGAAGAAACCATCGAGACCCTTAGAGCAGTGCAAGACATCAACAATAGATGAGACTTTGTTGTCAGATCCATGCTTTGCCTCCTTTGCTTGCTCTCAGACAATTTCTAGGTACTCATTCCTATCACACGATGAGTCAACCACAAGCCATTCTGTGCATTTGAAAGTGAAAGTGGGAGAGGGGGGAGAGGAGGAGGGGGAGGGCTGGGGAGGGGAGTGGAGGGGGGAGGGGGGATAATTGCTTAATTGGTAATTGAAACAATTCATTTCCTGTAATAATCATTCACACTACTAAGATATGTAGCCCCCCAATTTTCTGATTCATTAGAGCTGTGGCAAAGCAATACCATCTGTTACAAGTATCTGAAATTAATAATACAAGGGCGACTGGCATATCATTGGTACCGACCTAGAAAGTCAAACCAGAATTGTATGTTATTTGTTTGTTACTAAAATGTTAGTAAATAGTGCCAAGATATAAGGTGGGATAAGTGAAAGACTTTCACTAATCATCAGATGTGCTATATTCGCTTTTAAACTTATCTGTTAAATTATTAATATGAATTCCATATTGACGATTCATTTTTTTCTTTTACAGTCAAAATATACACCAAAACAACCTAATAAGGCAAATGTTACTAGAAAATTCAATCGGAGTGAATTCATAAGCTTTCACAAAGTATTGAAAAAGCATACAGGAAATTTGTCGCGAGAAACCATTCACACGAGAAAACCTATTCCACTTCCACTCCTAGAACTCAAAGTTTACTTGTACCGACCATTATTTGTACTCTGGATGGATTCAGTTAAAGGAATTCGATTAACCATTGGAAAATTAGCTTAGACTTTCACGGCTGACGTTCATAACTAATCCTGTGGTTCGGATTCCACGTAAAAAGGAGGTCCCGTGGCTCATGATCTCGAGATTAACGGTCACGTTAAACTGCAAGCTTCCTTTTCCTTTTCCTTCCTTCATAACTATGTAGCCTACACGTTGTCCGGGTTATAGGCCATGGTCCAGTCAAGATGGGGTCTACCGACGTTCCACCGAAGACTGCAACATACAGTTTTCATGAATATAATGCCAATACAATAATTTATTCAAATTATCCTATAAGCTATGGAATGTATTTGGACCGTTTTTATGATGAAACATATTGGAGCCATGGGAATTTTCACCTAGTATTTATATAAGCATTTTCTTTGGATATACAGGAATACGTCTTTCAAGTAACACTTATTATTTTAGTTAGTTAGTTATTGTTGTTTTAAGGGGCGGAACTACGAGGTCATCTGCCCCCACATTTTATTTTATAGGCTTTTTCTGAGAAAAAGTAAATGTAATAACCGTGCTTTGCTTTCTTCAAAAATGAGCATTAATTTAACTATGTATATTTCAATTACGTATTGGCTATAATAAATCATCCCCTTATCTAGGTAATAAATTTTACAGTAAAGGAAAACATCATTCTATTTCATTTTTGTTCCCCCTCGAGACCTAAATCGTAGTGTTTACGAAACTTTTATTTTCTTCAGTGACTATATACAGTATTCGTAAAAGATAGAATACGGAGATTTCACTTCTCATTTTATCAATACGTATTCACAAAATTATGCCAATATACTGACAAAGAGAGAAACGTTTGATGAAGCAACTTCAGGACATACTTCATTTCTCATCAACACGAAACTGTCCACAAATGTGACAACTGCATGAAGGAAAGTACTGGAACTACAAGGAAGATATAACAATTCGTGTGGTTTCCAGACGGTGTTAGTTTTATTATTTCTGTGTGCCGCCACTTATTTTATTAATAAACTGCAAGAATTCCACAGTGTCGTGAACAACTCAAGGAACCCCATCCCATCGCCTGCTCATTACTTTTCATATGTTTCGTGCAAGAGGTACATTGTGCTACTGTAATATGGGGGTACTTGCTTAAGATGAACCTGCGATTGCTACAACAATCCCTTCTTAGTTTAAAACTTAACATTTTACTGAACTGAGGTGAGTGCCCTGCGAATGATCTGTGTTCATTATAGTTACCGAGTTCCTTTAATCATTTTGGTCGGGAGACGAGAATTCTTTTTATTGTTATAGTCAATTTATCATTTTAGTCATCCTGGCAGTTCGAAAATATTATTTCAAAATATTCAGCCAAACCATTTCTTCTAGCTTCCATAGATACTAACTGAAGGTCTGTTAATAAAACTAAACATATTTCTATAAGAAGTAGTAATTTAATAGTTTGGATGTATTTAAACTACATTTTAGAAATTGGGTGTTTTTTGTAATTTAATTCTTTCAACGAAAACATGTTGCAATCGTTACAGAAATGCAATTGCTACATTTAGCTATTTTCATATGTTATGTTGATGCATAGTTATCTATATCAGCAACATAAATTCGAATATTAGCAATCTACAGTTGAACAGAAAGGAGATATTGTTTCGGTATAAAGGAGGTGAATTCAGTAGCAGCACTGAATTGTGGGCGAGCTATTGGTGAATCTGCTCTAGATATCCTTTTGAAGGTTGTTATGGATTCAGAACGTTAAAATGGTGTGTTATGTCAGTATTAGTTCCCTATATGTCCACAACTGAGAGGATCGCAAGCGTATGGTCAAGATACTCAGTTCCATGCAGAAGTTTCAATTAATCCTAGTGCTAAATAACTTGTGTAAATATTTTATTCTTGTATTATTGGCACAGAAAATGCCATACAGATTGCCTTCTAGATAATTCACTGATGAATATTTAGGCCTGGCATCTTTCAGTTGGACGGAAGAAGTTCGCGTTTTAAAGGTTGTGTACGACGAGGAATACACCCACATTTGAGGTTAATTGTACAAGTACTTTTGACCTAGGCTAACTCAAATATACGTAGTGATAAGAAATGAATCATTTTTAAAGTTTTCTTATTGATTGAAAAATACAAAATCTGGTAAACGTTCCAAATAACAGAAAGGGAAGTAACAAAAGCATCCATACATTTCCAAAAAGTAATAACCCCTACGTCTGCAACATTTTAATAAATACCATCCGAAATTGCTCCACAAATTGAAAAACTGGATTCGTGCTAAGAAAGCCGTCAAGATCTGTGATAAAATATGGCCAATTTTACCATAACTGAATTACCAACTGGCTCATATTCAATTACAATATGTCTCCTTCAGTAAGTTCGCAAGACCCACTATATGTGAAAAATAACTTAATGCGTCCTTCAGCAGAGGTTACACATTTGTTCATCCTCAATTGTTTCATTCTTTAATTTTGCTGGTTTGTACATTTTTGATTTTGTATTTTTTGTTGACGGTGGAAGCTGGAAGTTTGCTTTGGTTTATTTGTAAACTCGGAATGTGACCACTTTGATAAATGCAACTAATTTCTCGAGTACAAAATCTTCATGTGGAGAAGCAGTTTGCTTTCGAAACCATCCTTGGGTGAATTTTCCATAGTTTTTCTCTGCTTAAGGTGATCCATAAATAGCTACTGTTTTACTGCGAAAGTTATGTTGGTACCTCGACCTCGAATTTGATTAGTTTCCTCGTGAGGGAGAGTGAGAGGGATTGTGTGTGTCAGATTAGAGTAGCAATCGCAAGGTTCAGGTGGTGAGGTGAATATGTATAGACTGATGTATTAAGCAAATGGAAGTTTACTGTTGTATACTTAAAGCCCAGATACAGAGACCCAGACGCTGCGTTGGACACAACCGTCTAGCGTTGTTCTTTATATGTAGAGATCTTGTATATATAAAAATATAATAAATAACCTATTGAATATAATGTATAACGATCATTATTTGGTTAATCTTAACTTTGTATTAACAAACTTTTAATCGTTGATAATTCTTTCATGTTTTGACCATTATATTTCCCCTTTCTTCCAATTTCCTTCCATGGATACCAGAAATAGCTGACAGCTGTGACCATCTGCACAGCTGCATACGTAAGTAACAATATATTTAATAATCCAATGGTTCATCTCAAACAATGTGTTGGGCATAGGGACCAGATACTTAGGTTTTTACCTATTCTTTCCCCTACTTCTAAATAAAAAAAAATACTTTTACTTAATTCTTTTCCAAATCACACTCAAAATAGCCATATTTATGAATTCTGTAGTACCAAAAATACTAACTGATATGCGAATACCTAAAATACACAATTGTGGTATTGTTCCATTTATTGTAGTATATTTGAATTTTTAGTTCATAGATTAGAACGTAAACCACAATACAGTGTTTATTCCTAACTCTAGTTGATTGAGAGAAATCCTAACTGCCAGAAAATTCAAATACTTTCAGCACTTTTCAGCTTTTACTCTATCTCATTGTTTGGTTTTCTCTGTCGGTAAAGTGGGTATAAATCTCTTATTGTTTCAAAGTTCCCTGTTTTCAAAATACACGAAGTTAATTAGACGGGCTGGGGTGTAAAAATCACCTTTGGCATCCTTGGTTTTATTGAATTTTTATAATGAACACATTTAAGGAGAGAAAATATTGCCTGAAAAGTGAAGTTCTCGGTGATAATTTGATAACATATATATCATTATGTAAAATAGTTACACTCTCGTTACAATCTTTCTTTTTCTACTTACTATTAGGCCTTAATTATAAGCTTTGCGCTGTTAATGTCAACATTTGCTACATAAAAACATAAAACATTAAACATAAAACCTATTTAAAAGCCTATCCAATGCATTAAAAACCTAAAAACAAAAAAACTATTTCATATTCTTGGAACCCTAAAATGACAATTTTAAAACCTAAAAATCTGGGTTCTAGTTGTTGGGCACCATTTTAACCGACGGTGATATCGGAGTTAAACTTACATAAATATATCCATGACAAAGGAAATTATCTTAACTCAGGTGGCATATCACCTAATTGTAATCTATTTAATTTTCTCAAACTTATGATAAATGGAGTTAGGAAATGTGTACTTTAATATGAAGTTTATGTTGTCAGTTAGAATCTCGTTTTGAGAGTCAATTTTGAAGCTAGAGATAATACAGGAATTAAGTTGTTTTATATTCGCTTATCCTACCAGATCAGCTTTACCCATGGACTCTGCGATGGATCATTCCTCTTCAGTCGCAAGGACGGTGTCTGCAAGCTGAACACAGTTTGTCAACAGATGCAACAGACTGGGGATGGTGAGAGGTCGATCTTCCAGGCGACGTCACAAACTTGGGTTTAATTAAGGAAGGATCAGGGAAGGGATTTTGGAAGGAAGTCGACCGTGAATTGTCCAGGCATTTCCCTGGTGGTGAAAATGGGAAACCACGAAAACCAATTTCAGGACGGCTGAGGTGGGATTCGAACCCACGCTCTCCCGATGCCAGCGAGGCACGGGTTGGCGCTTTAGCCCTCTCGTTAGCTGTGGCCGGTGATGAGAATTGTTCTTACCATAAATCCGTGCATTCATGCAGAAGGGGCCTCAGCCACAAACGTTAAGACATGTCCCTCTTCGAATCGCACAATATTATATTAGAAACATTGCTGTTGATTCATTTCTGGACCTTCCGACACAGTGATCTTGTGGAAACTGGTTTATAACCTGTGTCATTGTGACGGCTGCATTAGTGTGTGCGTATTTGTAATTGAGGCTAAGATTCGGAAGGACAAGGAAAAGGCCGTACCCTTAAGGTAGCATTCCAGCATTTGCCGGAAGCAAAGTGGGGATATCAGGGAATACCATTATTTCAGGAGAAATGAGGAGGAATCTAACCCATATCTCCTCAGTTTTACCTTACGAAGCTGAGTGGACTCCGTTCCGACCTTCAGAGCAGATTTAGGTTTCTTTGAAGAGCCGGAAATCGAACCCAGGAACTATTGATCCGTAGTCTCAATAAGTAGCGGCTGGCGTTCTTGGCTGTCAGGGTTCATCCAGGCTCTGCTAAGAAATTTAATTCTGGTCTGAGAACTGAAACCGGACATACTCAGCATCTTGAGGCAAAACTGAGAAGACGTGGGTTTGATTTCTGCCTCAGCCATTCTGGAAGGCAAGCGAACGGCAAATATCGTGTTGAAACAGATACAGTCAGTCTGAGACACTAGACCTTATATCATTTCAAATGGCGCATGCTACAAATGCTACACATGTTAGAAAGGCTCAGGAGGGCTTCGAGCAACCGTCTCACCGGAGAAGGCAAGGCTGGATTAATGGAAGAAGACGACCCCTCACTCCTGCGGTTGGATACAAGTAGCTGAAGAACTACGCCTAGACACAACGAAAGCTGGTTGGTGTGGAAGTCCCTGAACAGGTTGCGATCAGGAGTTGGAAGATCCCGAGACTATATGAGGAGATGGGGCCTCAGTACATGTGACATGTCTTGCGAATTTGGACAAGAACAAACCACAAAACACATGCTTCATTGCCCTGTGTGCCCTTCATCTTGTGCAGAGGAAGATCTCCTGCTAGCCACTACGAGCGCCTTGGATGTTGCTCGGTATTGGGCATGTTCTATATAGACAATGTTACCCTTATTGTATAGCAACTGTACGCCAGACCCCGGGAGTAAACTCAGATTCAACAGACCCTTTAACTTAGGCACGCACTCGCCGTCTCCGTATCGCATAACGCCAGACCCCAGGAGTAAACTCAGACTCGTTGCATATGCACTGAACAACATGATGTCATACACGCCGTAACCTTATTGCAAAACGGTAGACCAAAGCATAACGATGAAGTCGACAAGATCTTTGAAATAATAAAAGGCGGTGTTGGTTTTGCTAAAATGAATGCTGTGGAGCAGCATGGGTCTTCTATAATAACAATAATAATAATAATAATAATAATAACTTCATAAAAGAAGAGGGAACCTACCTTTACTGCAAACCAATACAATCTCGGGAAACCACTTCAAGGATGACTGAGGAAGGAGTCGAACACACATATGCTCAGTTTTACGGTACTGTATTTACGAAGCAGAGAATACCCCATCCCAACCCTCAGGTCAAAATTAAACTTTTAGGTTGATTTTGGAACGCAACTCAGGAACACAAGGTTGGAAGGCAGTGACTCTAGCCACCACACCACAAGTTAACGTTTCACTCATGTTTAGAGAACTCATTCCGTGTATCTCCGAAGTTAAAGAACATTGGATGATAGGTGACCGATTTAGAAGGATCAAGTGCTACCAATGTGGCTTTGTCAAAGGCGTTGGTACGCCCGACACAATCCATGCTGTACGCCTACTTGTGGAAAAACATAGAGAAAAGAACCAACCTTTACATCTCGCATTCTTGGATCTCGAGAAGCTTTCGACAGGGTGCCACATGAGCTCATCTGGAGATCACTTCGAGCTCACAAAATCCCAGAAGTTTACGTCCGATGTATTCAGTCCCTCTACTACAACGTCACGAGTTTGGTACGCTGTCCAGCTGGAATTTCACCTGCTTTTCCTATCACTGTTGGAGTTCATCAGGGATCATCACTCTCGCCGCTTCTGTTCATTCTGTTTATGGATACGGTGACAGCTGACATTCAGACACCTCATCCATGGACAATCTTACATGTGTTTCTCGCAGATCAAACTCGCGAAAATCTAGAAAATCGAACTCTGTGCTGGAAGGAATGTCTGAGCAAAAATGGCTTGAATCTCAATATAGGGAAAACTGAATACTTGCAATGTGGTACACAGACCAACGGTACCATAAGCATTGAAGAGCATCATCTCACTAAAACTGCACACTTTAAATATCTCGGTTCCCTTATCACTTCAGATGGCGAAACGCTTCTCGATGCTCGAGCACGAGTTAACACTGCGTGGATGAAGTGGTGCCAAGTCACAGGAGTGCTGTGCGATAAGAAAGTACCTATCCCTTTGAAAGGGAAAGTTTACAAGTCCATGGTACGACCAGTGGCACTTTACGACACAGATTGTTGGCCAGCTTCAACCAAGCGTAAACAAGCCCTACATGGAATGGAGATGAAAATGTTACGTTGGTCCATGGGTGTTACACGGCTTGATCATATCAGGAATGAACAGATCCAGAAACAGATAGGAGTTGTAGCCATCACTGATAAAATGAGAGAAGCACGGCTTCGGTGGTATGGGCATGTCAATAGAAGTGATGAGAACTCTGTGGCAAGAACAGCTCTCCAATACGATCCAGGAGGAAATCGACCCCATGGACGTCCAAAGGAAAGATGGCTAGACAGAATCAAGGAAGACTTGGTGATTTGTGGACTTAAACCTGAAGATGCCCTTGACAGGAAGAAGTGGTGAACAGCAACCACACACGCTTGCCAACGCGGGATACACGCTAGGAAAGAAGAAGAAGAAGTGCTACTGATGGGGTAGGAAATGAAGAGTAGAGATAAACTGGTCACCCTACCGCAAGTAAATTCCGGCTCAGGAATAACTATTCGGAGGCGCAAACCTACCTGAAAAGCAAAAAATCCTCCTCTCATTACACCACTTTACGGTCAAAGAATGGGACCATCTGTTAGACAGCAGAAAGCAGGTGGTTAATGAAAATTGACAGCAACACGCTTGAGTTGTCTTACTGTTGACTGATGACTGACAGCGTTCAGGACCATACAGAAACTAAAACTGACAATATTGAAGTGCAGTAGTATTCACATGTACCATTACATCTGTTTTTCTTTAGTTCTATTCATGTAATAAAATAGAAGTGTCGTTTACATAATTTCCAAAGAGATTAAAGGATCTTGGCTTTACGAAATCCTCAACTGGTGAGGCTGACGCTGTTGGAGGAGGAGATAAATTTTCTAAACTTCATTAATCTTTTACAAAGAATACGACGAACTAATTTTCATTCTACAGTTCATAAAGTTCACGCAGTTAACTTAGAAGCACGGTCGACCTTTATTGGGTAGTAAAACAAAGCGCGCTTTAATGTTCCACGTCTTTCCATTTTCTTACATTGTAGGCGATGTGGCCTGTGGTGGCGTCTGTTTATATAACCTCCAACCCTTCCAACTACCAACTAATTTACGGATCATGCGTTAGGGTTATTCTACTTTACGGGGTAATATTGCCACTCATGCACACAAACTACTCAACCTCCAGACATGACCACATCACAGTCATCACGAGCCATTGGAGCTGAGCTGAAACTCAACTTGGTTCATCCGAAGATATAAGCCGTGGTGATGATCCTACGACCCATAACGTTTAAGGTGAAACTATTATTCTGGAATCAATTGGATTGGAATAAGATCCACCATACTGACCAATCCCTCAGAAACTAGAAGTATCCTCAGGAAGTTCCTACATTGCCAGACAGCGGTAACCATTGGCCAGTGTTCACCAGATGCCCCAATCATACACTCTCTATTCATTTGTGCTATACTGTAAATGCTAAGTTATGGAGGAGAAACATTGCATACGAATGTTTAGTTTTAGAGTTCTCCGGTAATCGTTTGTTACTAGCAGTGCATGGGGTATGAATAGTTCTACATTAAACATGAGGAATTATTTTTCACCAAATCATCTACTGAATATCAAGAGTTTAATTAATTTCCAGCCGCGTCAGCTCAATTGGTGGCGATCGTCTAGCCTGGCAACGATACTACAAAACAACATACATTCAAAAAATCGGTGCTTATGATACGTGGACGGTTTTTAACAGTAAAAACAAGATGTTTAGTAAAGAACATATATCCTACTTTCACTTAAATGCATGAATATATTTATAACTCTTTGTCCTTTGCAAAGGAGTTGAATGTTTGTTGTAGTAGCTTGTTGAAATGCAACGTGCTATACGGATAATATACCTCGATTGATTGAATCCTCACCTGAATTATATAGTCTACTAGCTGACCCGGCAGACGTTGTCCTGCCAATCAAAGAAAGTGCTGTAACTGTGATTCTTCAAGTGCTTTTGGATACACTATATTTTTTCAATGTATGTTAACTGCCTCTAAACTATCGTGAGATTAATTAACTAATCTAGAAACATTCGTGGGAGCGTGCACAACAACTCTCCAAAGTTTCATCGCAAACGGTTAAATGGCATTTAACGCATACGTGATTTGGTTTAAATGATTCGTGCGCTGTCACTTATTTGTTGAATCTACTCGTGCTCTACCAACTGTGAAATGGATTTACTAAGTTAGAATGCTTCACGTAAGTGTACGCAACAACTCATCAAAGTTTCATCGCAATCGAAGAATAGTATATGAACGCATACGGGATTTTCTTTAAACGATTCGCAAGCCGTCACTCTTTTGTTGAATCTACTCATGCGCTACCTATTGTAAAATAGATTAACTAAGCCTGAAACCTTCTCTGGAGTGTACTCAATAATTCACCAAGGTTTCATCGCAATCGGATGAATGATATATGACCGCATACGGGACATTGTGCAGACGATTCGCGCGCCGTCGCTTTTTGTTGAATCTACTCGTGCGCTACTTATTAAAAACTGGGTTTACTAAGAAAGAAACCTTTCCTGGAGTGTACACAACAATTCACCAAAGTTTCATCGCAATCGGATCAATGGTATATGAACGCATACAGAACTTTGTTGAAACGATTCACGCGCCATCGCACATTTGTTGAATCTACTCGTGCGCTACCTATTGTAAAATGAATTTACTATGCCAGAAACCTTTACTGAAGTGTACACAACAATTCACCAAAGTTTCATCGCAATCGGATAAATGGTATATGGATGCATACGGTACTTTGTTGAAATGATTCGCGTGCCGTCTCTCATTTGTTGAATCTACTCGTGCGCTACCTATTGTAAAATGGATTTATTAAGCAAGATACCTTCCGTAGGGTGTATACAACATCTCACCCAAGTTTCATCGAAATCGAACTAATGGTATTTGAACGCATACGGGACCTTATTGAAACGCTTCACGCGTTGTCGCTCATTTGTTGAATCTACTCCTGCTCAACCTCTTGTGAAATGGATTTACTAAGTTAGAAACCCTCACGAAAGTGTACACAACATCTCACCCAAGTTTCATTGCAATCGGATGAATGGTATATGAACGCATACGGGACTTTGTATAACCTTTGGGGGGCCTTGCTCATTTGTTGAATCTACTCGTGCGTTACCTATTGTAAAATGGATTTACTAATCCCGAGGCCTCCCCTGGAGGGTACACAACATCTCACCCAAGTTTGAACGCTATCGGACGAATGGTATTTGAACGCATACGGGACTTTGTTGAAACGCTTCGCACGTCGTCGCTCATTTGTCGAATCTACTCGTGCGCAACCTCCTGTGAAATGGATTACTAAGTTAGAAGCCTTCACTTAAGTGTACACAACAACTCATCAAAGTTTCATCTCAATCGAAGAATGGAATATAAACTTATACGGGATTTAGTTGAAACGCTTCGCGCGTCGTTACTCATTTGTTGAATCTAGTCGTGCGCTACCTATTGTGAAATTGATTCACTAAGCCAGAAGCCTTCCCTGGAGTGTACACAACATCTCACCCAGGTTTCATCGCTATCGGACGAATGGTATTTGAACGCATACGACCTTTTTGAAACGCTTCGCGCGTCGCCGCTCATTTGTTGAATCTATTCGTGCGCTATCTATTGTAAAATAATTTACTAAGCAAAACACCTCCCCTGGGGCTCACTCAACATGCCACCCAAGTTTAATCGCAATCGGATGATGAATGGTATATGAACGCATAGGGGACTTTGAAACGCTCGAACGTGCAGAGACAAAGAGTAGAATTCGACATCACTGCCACCTTTGGTATAAAACACAACTTTCCGTCACGGGCGGAGTGTATGTAATGGCGGTAGTTGCACAGGTTGCTACCAGGTGGCTCTAACGTGCAGAGACAAACCGTCCAAAGGCCAGGGCCAAATCTAGTGGTTTCCATGACGACTGTTTTTGACTGTATATTGTGGTTCTAAAATTGTGGTTCTAAAATTGTGTTCATTCCAAATACCGGATCAGATTGTGAATCTAAACCATGCATGGTCCCACCCTAATATACATACCAAATTTCATCAAAATAGGTCCAGTCGTTTAGGAGGAGTTCAGTCACATACACACGTGTCGAAGAATTATATATATAAAGAGATAGGCGCACACTAATACAGCCATAACAATAAAACAGTTTATCAGACAAAATTCAACGCTCACTCAAGTACACGGAGCTAAATGACCATGATGTACATGCATTTCAAATGAAACAACATCAACAGCTTCCTACCCAAATCCTTCCTCGTATAAAAGTACACACACTAGTAAGCCTACAGACATCTCAGTGACACAAGTTATCATACAACTTCTACACTCACCCAAGTACATGGGGCTACATGACCATGATGCCGAAAACCCCCTAAAGAATCAACATCAAAATCAACAACAACAACAATAGACTCTACCGCGGATCAAGGACACTGAACTTTAATCGCTGTAGTCGAGTGTTGAAGTATGTGGTGTCATAAGTATATATATAATATTTATACTGCAAAAATACCTTATACATGCTTAACATTATAACGTGTGAAATCAATAAATACCAAAAAAAAAAGTAAAAAATATGAATCTGCTGGGATTCGATCCACGAACCTCCAGACTATGAGTCCAGGTCGCTTCCAGTACGCCACAGATACCTGACAATTATGTATGGTTTACAACTGGTTTAGTATAACTCCACAATATTGTGTCTTACAATAAACGATTTCATCAGCATTTTTTGCTGTTTCTATAAACCATTTGATACAAAATATGTATTATTTTCTTCAGCACATTCCTAAAAGGATATAAACTTATGAAGGTACGGAAATGTATGGATTTACGAGCAAACGATAGCGGCCACTCAACCCAACGGGACGGCACGGACAAGCACGATATAGCAGGTCAGCCAGAACTGTTAGCCAATACTGCGGTTACAAATTCTATTTTTTTAATGCTAATATCCTACCGGTCATGTCCTTGAGGACACTTTAAGCCTCCCTATGTACGATGATCGTATTTGGTAAGGCCAGGCCTTGTTGAATCGTAAGTCGGCTATAATACTTGCATGATTCATAAATCCGCCATTTTGAAACTATTTGGCTGACGACCTTGTAGTTTGGGCAACGGACGCTTCTCACATAAGGGTATATTGTTGCAAACTTTGGTAAAGATTGGATGATTAGGTTTGTCATAATTTGATTTAAACTCAGAACATTTGGGTGGGCGCTATTTATTTTGTTATGATGGCGGCGATATAAAACATGACACTGAGTTGTCCCTTGTTAGTACTACCTCTGTACCAGAGGTGGTTGGATTTGGTTTCGTTGTGTCTGAATTGATAGAGGGATCGATTTGCACACATACATGGCCGACATCTACTAACTATTGGGTTGATGACCTTGTAGATTGGTCAAAAGACGCTTCTCACATGAAGGTATGTTGTTGCAAAATTTTGTAGAGACCAGATGGTTAGGTTAGTCATAATTTGATTTAAGCTTTGAACATTTGGGTGGCCGCCATTACGTTTCCGTCAAGATGGCGATGATATAAAACATGCCACTGAGGTGCCCTTTGCTGGTGCTACCTCTGTACCAAATTTCGTTCAATTCGGTTTCACCGTGTTCTAATTGATAGGGGGGACAGACATTCAGAGTACGCACACATACCCACACATATACACACTCACAGACACACAGACCGACACAATTTTTGACCCTGTAACCTCTATAGATCGCATTAGTCTACTTTCACTTTTTGAAAAAATCGAAAGTAGGCTAATATAGGTGTAATTCATGTACTAGAGGGGTATTTACTGCACAATACACCAATGATGTGTTGATAACGATGGATGATTTCATCATATACACCCGCCAGAACAGACAAGGAAAAAAGTATTTCCGTGAAGAATTAAATAGCCTATCCTCATTTATTCTACTGGTTGTTTCCATTTGGGGCGTGGTGGCTCAGCGGTCTAGCTGTATGCCTCTCACCTTTGCATGTGAGATTTTCGAAGTGAAATGCCATGTCCTGTGGTTCGGATTCCACGTAAAAAGGAGGTCCCGTGGCTCATGATCTCAAGATTAACGGTCACGTTAAACTACAAGCTTCCTTCCTTTGCTTCAGTTTTTATTAAAAATCCCCGCCTGTGAAAAGTATTTTCTATGTGACGTATTAAATAGCTTTAGATCCACGACCTAAGCTATAATTAAGTGTCGAGCACGTACTAGTATATGTTCATGTCTTAAATCAAACCTGACGCTGTTGGAGGTGGAGATAAATTTTCTAAACTTAATTAATCTTTTACAAAGAATACGGCTGACTAATTTTCATCCTACAGTTCATAAACTTTATGCAGTTAACTTAGAAGCATGGTCGACCTTTATTGGGTAGTAAAACATAGCGCACTTCAATTTTCCACATCTTGCCGTTTTCATACATTGTAGGCGATGTGGCCTGACGTGGCGTCTGTTTATATACCCTCATAACCTTCCTACAACCAACTTCTTTACGAATAATGCGTTAGGGTTTTTCTACTTTACGGGGTAACATTGCCACTCATACACACAAACCACTCACCCTCTAGACTTGGCATAAGGCTACCTCAACCCTATCAAGAGTCATCAGCAGCCATTGGAGCTGAGCTGAAACTCAACTTGTTTTATCCGAAGATATAAGCAGTGGTGGTGACGATCCCACGACCCATGTCGGTTAAGGTGAAACTATTATTCCGGAATCAATAGGATTGGAATATGATCCACCATGCTGACCAATCCCTCAGAAACTAGAAGTACCCTCAGGAAGTTCCAACATTGTCAGACAGCGGTAACCATTGGTCCGTGGTCACCAGATGCTCCTATATTGAACTCTCTATTCATTTGTACTATATATGCTAAGTTCTGGAGAAGAAATATTCCGTATCAATGTTCAGTTTTTGCGTTCTCCGGTAACCTTTTGTTACTAGCAGTGCATGGGATATGAATAATTCTACATTAAACATAAGGAAATATTTTTCACCAAATCATCTACTGAAAATCAAGTTGTTGTTGTTTGAGTCTTTAGTCTTTTGACTGGTTTGATGCAGCTTTCCGTTCCTCCCTGGCCTGAGCTAATCGTTTCATCTCTACATAGTTACCACACCCTACGTCCGAGGCAATCTGTTTAACATATTCTAACATTGATCTACCCCTACAGTTCTTATGCTCGAATCTTCCTTCCATAACTAAACTTGCTATTCCTGGGTGTCTTAGTATGTGTCCTACCAACCGATATCTTCTCTTCATTAGCAGTCGCCAGAAACATGTCTCCTATCCCACTAGTCTTAATACTTCTTCGTTTGTAACCCTATCTACCCATCTGATCTTCATAACTCGCCTGTAACACCACATTCCAAACACTTCAATTCTCCTCTTTTCTGCTGCAGCGGATAACGCAATCAGCAGCCACCGCGTCATCGGCGGTGACCGGAAAGAGCTCCGTCACACGCGAGTAGTTCCCTTGATCGCTCTCAGTTTACTGGACAGTGGGTCAGCTAGCCACTGACTCTCCCAAAAAGCCAGAACTTGTAGGCATAACTGAGAGCGAATATCTCTAGCTTTGGGTGTGTGTTTAATCTGTCTGATAATCGGTGTTAATTGTGATGGCTGTATTAGTGTGTGTTATCTGTTTTCAATTCAAGTAAGGACTGCAGACATTGAATTTTTGCAAGTAGTTCCTATTTTTGCCATCAAATGCCACCATCAATGACTACTAGTTCAGAACTTGGTTCCCAGAAGCCACCGCAGTCGGCTCCTGGCGATGAACGTTGGAACCTAAGAGCGTCAGTGAAATGTTATAATTTAGCTTCACACAATTATAATTGGTGGATTCTTCAACATGCCATAAATCTCTGACATGGGACCGCCAGCTTTACTTCCCCTCCGAAGAAAGGCATACTGAGAGATCTTTAACACTCTTGAAAAATCCGACGACTTCAGCATAGAAGCTAAGCATGCTACCAACTACGTCACCGAAGTCTCTAAGGAGTTCGGTGTATCTCCCTACCGACCCATTTTTCTTGTCAAACGGGAAACGGTAAGTGTCACTTTAAAATACAATTTTGACTGAAGTGACCAACGGGACCGTTTTTCAGATGGTTTATTGATTGGGTTTTTCTTTTCTTTTCATCTATAGACATGCAATATTTATTGGGATTTCTTAGATTTTTCCACATTCTCTCTACTGGATCCGCTCCGACATCGTTTAGTTAAGGACATCGAGAGTTCATAGAGCAATGTTAATGTGGACTATTTTTACGGACAGTTTTTGACAGTTTTTTGTTACTAGAATTTTGGTATTTAATTGTTAGTACGGTAGAAGGTTAGTATTTTTGTTAGTAGAATTGCTCTTTACTTATTCTGAAAGGGAGTAGCAGCCTTTCAGAATAAATCAATTCTTTACTAGTCTTATAAATGGTTAAGATATTGATAATATAAGCCAAATAATGGCTTCACTGCGTCCTGCTGCACGGCTGAAAGCAACGGGAAACTACAGCCTTATGCTATTCCCGAGGATATGCACCTCTCTATGCATAATTACATGTGATGATGGCCTCCTCCCTTGCAAAATTTCAATCCGGAGGTAAACTAGTCCCCCGTTCGGATCTCCGGGTGGGGACTACTCGAGAGGGGGTTAACATCACAGAAGTGGCAAAGAGGAAATCTGACATTCTACGGATCGGAGGGTGGATTGTTAGAAGTCTGCTAGGAAGTGGAAGGTTAGAAAACTTAGAAAGGGAAATGGATAGGTTGAGGTTGGATTTGGTTGGGATTAGTGAAATGCGCTGGCAGGAAGAACAGGACTTTTGGTCAGGAGACTATAGGGTCATTAGCACTAAATCAAACAATGGCCAAGCAGGGGTTGGCCTCATATTGAGTAGGAAACTTGGACAGCGGGTGGAATATTATGAGCAATATAGTGAACGGATTATTGTAGCAAAAATCAATACTAAACCTACGTGCACCACAGTGGTACAAGTCTATATGCCTACCAGTCAAGCTGATGATGAGGATGTTGAAAAGGTCTACGAAGAAATAGACGATATTCTGAGGTATATCAAGGGTGATGAAAATGTTATAGTAATGGGAGATTGGAATGCTGTGGTAGGAAAAGAGAGGGAAGGGAAGATAGTAGGAGATTTCGGATTAGGTGAAAGGAATGATCGAGGAAGCAGGCTGGTAGAATTCTGCACCGAACATGAGTTGGTCATAGCTAACACCTTATTCAATAACCACAATAGAAGAATATACACATGGATGAGACCAGGAGATACAGGGCGTTACCAAATCGACTTCATTATGGTCAAGCAGAGGTTTCGAAACCAGATTTTGGATTGTAAAACATATCCTGGTGCTGACATAAACTCTGATCACAATCTGGTTGTAATGAAATGCAGATTAAAGTTGAAGAAACTGAAGAAAAGTCAAAAGCCAAAAAGGTGGGCAATAGACAGACTGAAAGAGAAGGATGTAAACGAAAGATTCAAGAAGAGTATAAAGGAAGGACTAATGAAAAACCCTAAACAAACTTCAATTACAGACGAATGGGCACTTTTGAAGAATGAAATAACAAAATCCGCAGAAGAAAACATTGGTAGGAAAGAAAGAATAGGTAGAAAACCGTGGATCACACAGGATATACTAGAATTGATGGATGAAAGGCGGAAACACAAGAATCTAAGAGATGAAAAGGGGAAAGCAGAATACAGACTTCTGAGAAATGAGGTTAACAAGAAGTGCAAGGAAGCAAAAGAAGAATGGTTGAAAGAGAAATGTGCAGGTATAGAAAATTGTCTGAAATTAGGAAAAGTAGACACAGCTTATCGAAGGATTAAGAATACTGTTGGGGAAAAGAAGACTAAGTGCTGTAATATTAAGGACACAAATGGAAAGCCTCTAACAGATAGGGAAGAAAAGGTTGAGAGATGGAAAGCTTACATAGAGAGTTTGTATAAGGGAAAGGAGATTGAGAATCATGTAATGGAAAGGGAGGAGGAAATTGATGAGGATGCGAAAGGAGATTTAATATTGAGATCAGAATTTGATAGAGCTTTGGAAGACTTAAGCAGGAACAAAGCACCAGGCATAGATGATATACCGATTGAGTTGCTACGCTGCATAGGAGATGAAGGTCTGATCAAGTTATTTCACTTGGTGTGTAGGATTTATGAGACAGGTGAGGTACACCCTGATTTCAAGAAGAATGTAATCATCCCTATACCAAAGAAAGTGGGAGCTGACAGATGTGAAGATTACCGTACAATCAGCTTGATTACTCATGCTTCAAAGATCCTGTCTAGAATAATTTTGTAGAGGATTGAAAGCCAGATAGAAACGGAGTTGGGTGAAGACCAGTTTGGTTTCAGGAGAAATGTAGGAACAAGGGAAGCTGTACTAAGTCTTAGGCTGATTTTGGAAGGTAGAATAAGGAAAGATAAGAGAACGTTCATGGCTTTTGTAGACTTAGAAAAGGCTTTTGATAACGTTGATTGGACTAAATTGTTTGACATTTTGAAATCGATTGGAATAAAGTACAGGGATAGGAGGGTGATATACAATCTGTACAGAAACCAGACAGCAGTCATTCGAGTTGAAGGACATGAGAGAGAAGCTGGTATTCAGAAAGGTGTAAGGCAAGGCTGCAACTTATCACCCATACTTTTCAATATTTACATTGAACAAGCAATGAAGGAAATTAGAGAAAAATTTAAAGTGGGAGTGAAGATTCAAGGAGAAATAATTTCAACTCTGAGATTTGCTGATGACATCGTCATCTTGACCGACAAGCCTGAGGATTTGAATGAGTTTTTGAATGGTATGGACTCCGTCTTACGGAAAGAATTCATGATGAAAATAAATAAATGTAAAACAAAAATACTGGAATGCAGCCGAAATAAATCAGAAACCTCTATGGAGATCAAATCGGCAGGTGAAAAGCTGAAGGAAGTAGGAGACTTCTGTAACTTAGGAAGCAGAATAACCAGTGATGGACGAAGCAAAGAGGATATTAAAAGTAGGTTGGCTCAGGCAAAGAAAGCATTTCTACAAAAAAGGAATCTGCTGACATCGAATATAGATTTAGGTATTAGGAAGTCATTTTTGAAAGCCTTTGTCTGGAGCGTGGCGCTCTATGGAAGTGAAACTTGGACTATTGGTGCAGCAGAAAAGAGGAGAATTGAAGCATTTGAAATGTGGTGTTACAGGAGAATGATGAAGATCAGATGGGTAGATAGGGTTACAAACAAAGAGGTATTAAGACGAGTGGGAGAGGAGAGATGCTTCTGGCGACTGCTAATGAAGAGAAGAGATAGGTTGGTAGGACACATACAAAGACACCCAGGAATAGCAAGCTTAGTTATGGAAGGAAGGGTTGAGGACAAAAACTGTAGGGGTAGACCAAGGTTAGAATATGTTAAACAGATTGCCTCGGATGTAGGGTGTCGGAGCTATGTGGAGATGAAACGATTAGCTCAGGACAGGGAGGACTGGAGAGCTGCATCAAACCAGTCAAAAGACTGAAGACTCAAACAACAACAACTGCTGCAGCAACAATCCAAGTTTCACTTCCATAGAGCGCCACGCTCCAGACAAAGGCCTTCAAAATTGACTTTCTAACACCTAAATTTACATTCGCTGTCAACAGATTATTTTTCTGTAAAAATGCTTTCCTTGCCTGAGCCAACCTAATGTTTATATCCTCTTTGCTTCGTCCATCAGTGGTTATTTTGCTTCCTAAGTAATAGAAGTCTCCTACTTCCTTTAGTTTTTCTCCTGAAAATTTTATGTCCATAGAGAACTCTGATTTATTTCGGCTGCATTCCAATATTTTTGTTTTATATTTATTAATATTCATCATGAATTCCTTCCTCAAGACGGAGTCCATACCATTCAAAAACTCATTAAAATCCTCAGGCGTGTCGGCCAAGATGACTTTGTCATCGGCAAATCTCAGAGTTGAAATTATTTCTCCTTGAATCTTCACTTTCACTTTAAATTTTTCTACAATTCCCTTCATTGCTTGTTCAATGTAAAGATTGAAAAGTATGAGTGATAAGTCGCAGCCTTGCCTTACACCTTTCTGAATACCAGCTTCTCTGTCATGTCATTCAGCTCGAATGACTGCTGTCTGGTTTCTGTATAGATTGTAGATCATCCTCCTATCCCTGTACGTTATTCCAATCGTTTTCGTTTAACTAAGTTTCAGCCGCGCAAGCTCAATTGGCGGCGATCGTCTGGTCAGGCATCGATACAACAAAACAACATACATCGATAATATCGGTGCTTATGATTCGTGGACGGTTTTCAACAGTAAAAATATTGGTATAATTCATATAGTAGAGGGGTATTTACTGGAAATAATGCACACTACACTAATGAGGTGTTGATGGCGATGGATGAGTACAAAATATATGCCCGCCTGATCAGACAAGGAAACAAGTAATTCCGGGAAGAACTAAATAGCCTATTTTCATTTATCCTACTGGTTTGTTTTTCCCGTTAAAAATTCCCGCCTGTGAAAATTATATTCTATGTGATGTACTAAATAGTTATCGATCCACGACCTTTGCTATGGTAAAGTGTAGAGCACTTATGTCTTAAATTAAACCCTTAATCGTTTCTCATGATAAGTCTCTTCAGCACACCTCCAGCACAAGAAAATATGTTACACTATGAGGCTTATCTACGATACACGATTACAGTACCAATCAGTTGTGTACTGGTTTATCAACATACCGAAAGACAAAATCAAGAAAACACAGTAAAATAATTATGTACTTTTCAGATATGAACTTGCATAATATAATCTCCTAATTTACGATGCCTTCGTGTTTTATCCATTAGAAAAATCTCTACCACACCATCACATTGAGAATGTGCTAGAATACATCGCTTCCAGTATCGGTGATTAAGGCTTCTCCCACGATATGGTATACTTCTGTAACGAGTAAGGTCGGAGAGTGGGGGGGGGGGGGGGAGAGAAACATTAAATGCACGCCGTCAATGATTTACGAAAAGTAAGCAAGTAAGCTACAGAAATTAGTACCATTAAATAATGATTATTATATTAGACAATCATAAGAATCTTCTCTTCAATCACTTGAATATCATACTAGAAATAAATAAAAAAATTGAACTAATGCAACCTTTAATTTTTAAAACAATTAAACATGAAAGCTCTAATAATAAAGATCTTCTGTGTTAAGTTTAATTAAATTGAAATTAATTGAACCTAATCGTGCGCTACCAATTGTAAAATGGATTTACTAAATCAGAAATCTTTGCGGGAGTGGAAACAACATTTCTCCAAATTTCATTGCAATCGCAAGAATGGTATATGAACGCATACGGATTTTTTTAAATAACACGCACGCCGTTACTCATTTCTTGAATCTACTTGTGCGATACCTATTGTAAAGTGGATGTACTAAGCCAGACACCTTCCCTGAAGTGTACACAACATCTCACCCAAGTTTCATCGCTTTCGGACAAATGGTATATGAACGCATACGGGACTTTGTTGAAAGGCATCGCGCGCCTTCGCTCATATGTTGAATCCACTTGAGCGCTACCTATTGTAAAATGGATTAACTAAGCCTGAAACTTTCCCTGCAGTGTACACAACAACTCACCCTAGTTTAGTCGCTATCAGACGAATGGTATATGAACGATTACGGGACTATGTTGAAACACTTCGCGCGTCGTCGCTCGTTTGTTTAATCTACTTGTGCGATACCTATTGTAAAGTGAATTTACTAACCCAGAAACATTTCCTGAAGTGTACACAACTTCTCACCGAAGTTTCATCGCTTTCAGACGAGTAGTATATAAACGCAAACAGGACTTTGTTGGTAGCTCACGATTACATTCAACAAATGAGCGACGACGGCCGAAGCGTTTTAACAAAGTCCTGTATGCATTCACATACCATTCGACCGATAGCGATGAAACTTGGGTGAGAGGTTGTGTACACCACGGGCAAGGTTTCTCTCTTAGTAATTCCATATTATAATACGCAGCGCACGAGTAGATTCAACAAATGAGCGACGACGAGCGAAGCGTTTCAACAAAGTCCCGTATGCGTTCATATACTATTCGTCTGATAGTGATGAAACTTGGGTGAGATGTTGTGTACACCTCAGGGAAGGTTTCTGGTTTAGTAAATCGACGTAACAATATGTAGCGCACGATTAGATTCAACAAATGAGCGACGACGGCCGAAGTAATTCAACAAAGTCCTGTATGCGTACACATACCATTCGTCCGATAGCGATGAAACTTGGGTGAGAGGTTGTGTACACTACATGCAAGGTGTCTGGCTTAGTAAATCCATGTTATAATTGGTAGCGCACAAATAGATTCAACAAATGAGCGACGACGAACGAAGCTTTTCAACGAAGTCCCGTATGCCTTCATATACTATTCTTCCGATAGTGATGAAACTGGACTGAGATGTTGTTTACACCTCAGGGAAGGTTTCTGGTTAGGAAATGGACTTCAGGTAGCGCACGATTAGATTCAACAAATCAGCGACGACGGGCGAAGCGTTTCAACAAAGTCCTGTATGCGTTCACATACCATTCGTCCGATAGCGATGAAACTTGGGTGAGAGGTTGTGTACACTACGGGCAAGGTTTTTCTCTTAATACATCGATATTATAATAGATAGCGCACGAGTAGAGTCAACAAATGAGCGACGACGAGTGAAGCGTTTTAACAAAGTCCTGTTTGCGTTCATATACTATTCGTCTGATAGTGATGAAACTTGGGTGATATGTTGTGTACACTTCAGGGAAGGTTTCTGGGTTAGTAAATCCACTTATCAATAGGTAGTGCACGAATAGATTCAACAAATGAGCGACGACGGGCGAAGCGTTTCAACAAAGTCCTGTAAGCGTTCACATACCATTCGCCCGATAGCATTGAAACTTGGATGAGAGGTTGTGTACACTACAGGCAAGGTTTCTGTCTTAGTAAATCCATGTCAAGGTAGGTAGCGCACGAGTAGATTCAACAAAGGAGCGACGATGCGCGAGGCGTTTCAACAAAGTCCTGTTTGCGTTTATATACTACTCGTCTGAAAGCGATGAAACTTCGGTGAGAAGTTGTGTACACTTCAGGAAATGTTTCTGGGTTAGTAAATTCACTTTACAATAGGTATCGCACAAGTAGATTAAACAAACGAGCGACGACGCGCGAAGTGTTTCAACATAGTCCCGTAATCGTTCATATACCATTCGTCTGATAGCGACTAAACTAGGGTGAGTTGTTGTGTACACTGCAGGGAAAGTTTCAGGCTTAGTTAATCCATTTTACAATAGGTAGCGCTCAAGTGGATTCAACATATGAGCGAAGGCGCGGGATGCCTTTCAACAAAGTCCCGTATGCGTTCATATACCATTTGTCCGAAAGCGATGAAACTTGGGTGAGATGTTGTGTACACTTCAGGGAAGGTGTCTGGCTTAGTACATCCACTTTACAATAGGTATCGCACAAGTAGATTCAAGAAATGAGTAACGGCGTGCGTGTTATTTAAAAAAATCCGTATGCGTTCATATACCATTCTTGCGATTGCAATGAAATTTGGAGAAATGTTGTTTCCACTCCCGCAAAGATTTCTGATTTAGTAAATCCATTTTACAATTGGTAGCGCACGATTAGATTCAATTAATGGGCGACAGCGCGTGAATCGTTTCAACCAAGTCCCGTATGCGTTCATATAACATTCATCAGATTATCATAAAACTTTGGGGAGTTGAGCACAGTCCTGCGAAGCTGTATGAATTAGTAAATCTGTTTTTCAATGGATGGCACACTAGTAGATTCAACAAATATACCATTCATTTCCTTGCGATGTAAATTTGGTGATTTGTTGAGCTCGTTCCCATGACTGTTTTTGAGATAGTAAATCAATTTTACAATAGTTTAGAGGTGGTTAACGGAAAATAAAAACAATATTGGGAATCCAAAAGCACTTCAACATACAAAGTTACAAAGCCAACACTTTCTTTGATTGGCATTGCAACGCATGCCGGGTACAGCTAGTAAATAATATTATTGAAGTGAGTGGATTTTTTTAAAATTATGTTATTTCGACAGTATTCCAGTGGTGTTTGATAATCGTATGCAGTGGTAATGATCGTAGTACAGTTGGTCGTTCTCCCGAGTACGTGGTGCATTCAGTCAACAGGTGACGAGCCGTCTGTTGAGATTTTTCCTGGCAGCTGCAAATTGGTGAATCAATAATGTTCATTTTTTTAAGATAGGATTTGAAGCGACCATGATTTGTGATAAACTGGGTGGTTATGAAGTTGGGCCAGAGAGATGAGGAAAATTCTGTGTGGTATATTTGGAAGGAGTAATTTTGTATGTAAGGAGTCTTCTGAATTGGTGTATATGGAGTTCCATATATTTGTATAATGCTCAGTTAGTACTTTTTTGCCTGGTTTAGGGGTAATGATCTATAATCTATTGCAGTTCTATATTTGGCAGCAATCCTGGTGAGAGAGTCAGCTCTCTCATTCCCCCAGAGTCCTGTGTGTCCTTTAATCCATTGAAAAGTAATCTTGTTCGACTTGTTGAGGGCAATAATTTTGTCTCTTATTTCAGTGGCGAGAGGATGGGTATTTTTTATGTTGGCTATAGCAAAGATTGCAGCTCTTGAGTCCACAAGTATAGCATAATTTAAAGTGCAACTATTCTGTAGTTCAATCCATTCAACTGCCATGATGATGCCCATTACTTCCGCTTTTTATACCAATACAGATTTCTTTTGAGTTTTTCTCGACTACCATTCCTGCTCCGACATGGTTTTGTGTTTTCGATCCGTCTGTGAAGATGAGGACGTCTGCTTTTTCTACAGCTCCTGAAATAATTAAGTTTATATGATTCTCTCTCGGATGGAATAAACTTGATCTTTTCGGGATTTCTGTTTCTTTTGGCGAGGGAACTACAGCGTTTGTAGGCCGACCTCTGGAAATGGCTTTGATGTCATTATGTAAAAGTATGGCAGCGTCTATGGGCATAGTGGAGGCTATAGTCTGCAAAGCATTGTTGGAGACTGTTCTGTATGCCTTTGTCGCATAAATCAGAAAATATCTTTGTATTTGTTGGAGTTTCACTTTGGCTCTTTTTGATAAGGAGATGCTCCATACTTCTGCAGCATACATTATGACGGGTAAAATAGCATGATTGTATATCGTCATCAAATTATGAAGAGACATGCCCCAAGATGCTTTGGAACTTCTGACTAAGTTGTTCCTGATTTTCATCACTTTAATGTCCAGGTGATGCATATGTGGGTACCAGTCCATTTTGTTGTCCAACATTACTCACAAATACTTCATTTTTCACACAACGTAATTGAATGATGATTGGTATATACTTCTTTCTATCTAATTTACATTGGCATTTGTGCTGACATTTCCTTAGATATTTCAAGTTTGTGTTTCTTGCACCAATCACTCGCTTTCATAAGCGTTAAGTCCGGCTCCGTGGCTAAATGGTTAGCGCGCTAGGCTTTGGCCCAAAGTGCCCCGGGTTCGATTCCCGGCCGAGCCACCAGGGATTTTAATCTCCTGGGGTTAATTCCCGTGGCTCGGGGACTGGGTGTATGTGACGTCTTCATCATTACTTCATCCTCATTACGACGCGCAGGTTGCCCACGGGCGTCAACTAGAAAGACCTGCACTCGGCCTCTCCGGAGGCCACTCGATCATTATCATAAGCGTTAAGAGGATACTAGAATGAGAAGGACCCCTGAACATGAGCATTACATCATCTACATAAACAAGTATATCCAAATCGGGGCATATCAATGCCGTATATGGTCACCACGAGTTCTAAGGCATGCTCGCAGATGACGAGGCATACTGAGCAACGACGAATCCATCGTGGTTTGTGGCAGATTATCTCACTCTTGGACAGCAGCCTCAAGCGGTTGCTGTTTGTTTCTTGGAGGATTGGGACGGTGCGAAATTACCCTCTTCAGTTCTTTCCATCCATGTTGAAAACAGTTCATGTCCACTGAATGGGCAGGCCACTCCAATCTCTGTATGACATGCATCTGAAGGAACTGATTTACCACCCTAGCTCGATGGGCATTCTCTTCCACTAGTGTAAAGCCCACACCCATTGTGGCAGCGAATCCTGTAACGACAAGTTTGAGGATTTTGTCTCTGTACACCAGACAAGTCACGTTACCGTAGATAGGAAATAGAGGCGTATGTCGACCAAACATGATTCCACCCAAAATCATGACTGAACTTCCTTGCTGTTGGTGGCGTTCCTGGATGAAGCGGCTCGTGAAATCTCTCACCCATTCGAAAGTGGTGACGATGTATAAGTAAAACTAAGTGATTGTTGAGAATTTTATTCCACGGAATTAATTGTCACTGTCTAAGGAATTTGACAGATTTTTTTATCACAATTAAATTGTCCCTCTCTGAGAAAAGGTAAATTGTTAAGAATTCTTACATAATTGAAAACTTATTTTGTGGGATGACCTCATTTCTGAATAAAAGTCTATAAAGCTACCCCGAACTAGCATACAGTAGTTTAGTTACAAACACGAGGGACACATTTCAACATTGAATCTTTAAAACTATGTGAGTTATAGGATTTTGTTCTACGTGATCTGCTTAGATCTACATCTCCCTTTAACTTAGAAGCTCGGTCTATCTTTATAGGGCAGTAAAACAAAGCGCACTTGAACATTCCACGTCTTGCCATTTTCTTACGTTGTACGGAATGTGGTCTGAAGCAGCGTCTGTTTATATGGCCTGATATTCTTCCTACTCGCAACTACATCACGGAGAATGATGGATGTGAGATGTGTTAGGGTCTGTCACTCACACTCGAGGCTGGACTCAAACCACAAGTCCTCTTGACCTCACCAAAGGGTAACAACATATTATTGGAGTTATCAGAAGTCATTCGAGCTATCCTGACCCTTATCTTGTTTTGTATGGAGATTTAACCCTAGGCGACACTCCTACGACCCGTACCGTTTAAGGTATTATTATTGCAGAATTAATGGAATTCGAATATCATCCAGCATGCTCACCAAATAACAATATAACACAATTCAATTGTTAGTCATCTTACATGTAGAGCCTGCTTTCCTCATTAAATGAGTACAAAGTAGAATTTATTATGAGATCAATGATATGGTGATGTACGAGTGTCTGTCAGTCTGTCCCACATCAGTTTTTAGCCTACTTTTCAAATTTTGTAACAAGATGTTCAGCAAAGAACATATAGCCTACTTTCTCCTAAATGTATGGGCATACTTATAACTCTTTGTCTTCATCCCTAGAACAATCACCTCTACCACCATGTATTGTTTGTTTCCTTTTAAATTGATAATTAGCCAGTAAGTGTCAAAATCAATATTATATACTTTATGATGATTGAATATCAAAACTACTAACTTATTGTAATGCATTCACGTCCGTTAATCTCGATATTAAGCCTCCAAACTTAAGAATCCTTCGTTTTAGGTATCTTCCCCTTTAAAAATCCACGGCGATCACAGTAGATTGGTGCTGCAACCTAGCAGTGAATTAATATATATCTTGTACGCCTCTGAGTGTTGAATGAGCAAGCAGTTTCAAGCGGCCAGGAGGTAGGCGATCCAGCTGGCACTGCTTAAAGGTAATCGGAGCTCGGTCGTGACTACAAGTTGAAGTAATACATAATTGCAATACTTCAGGAGGCCAGAGATTCACAAATCAGAATGTTTGGAACAATTACCCACATAATCCGCAAGAGGACAGCACAGTACAGAGGCAATGAGAAGGCTGTGATTGATGACGTGTATCTTGTTCTTCTATTCTCCTTATTCTAATGTCATCGGTGTATGTGCGATGCTGGAGATGTGATTATTAATAAACGAGTGTATACATTAGCCTCTCCTTTGAGCTAAATGGCATTTTATTTAGTATCTGTGTAAAGAGCTACTGTACATCATTTGTAAAGGAATTTCAGTTTTTAAAAAAGGTAACTCTAGTAGTATCCAATCTCCAGTCAAATGCGTGAGAGACTAACGCGCTAGCTCAGAGCCAACTATGTCCTTAACACTTGCGTGTTATTAACTGATTTAGATACAAAGTGTTCGCAAATAATGTCGTGAAATAAACGATTTCTTCACTGCAGTAGAACTTCATTATAAATAATTTCATACAAAGTTTATATTATTTGTATCAGTAGGCTATATCGCATGCAACATACTAAAACTACTGAAATATAGGACAGGCATAAGAGGCCAGCTTCCATCTTGTCATGTGACAGAAAGGGCTCAGCCACGGTCCACTCTAGACAGGTCGGAAGGCTCGACATGACAACACTGTAGCTACGCCTGTTGTCAGTCATACTTCGTCGCAAGCGTCTGAACACGTGAACAGCTGTTTGCTAGCAAGGGAGGCGAGAAAAGCTACGAAATTAATATTGGACACACATACGTACATGTTTAGCAAAACATGTTTATTTTTACTTACATATGGCCAGTGTTTCAATCGGAAATAAATGAGTAACGTGCATATGATCGTGAAAAGTTGTTATAAGAGCCAAACAGCTGATATTAGGTGTGAATGATTGGGAAATAATTTTCCTACATAAAATGTTTAGCAAAATAAAGAAAATGTTCGAAGGTTTCTAATCTGAAGTACGGTAATAAAAAAAATTGGCGGTGTTGTAATAATAATAATAATAATAATAGTAATAATAATAATAATAATAATAATAATAATAATAATAATAATAATGTTAAAGTAAATGGAATTGAGGGTTATGTCATGAAAAATTGTAGGCTATCTCCCACAACATCTTTACACTGTAGGCCTATAAACCCTCAATTCCGCCACACATGTAGATAATTTACTACCGTACCATTATAGAAACACTCTGTTTCTGCTGGTATTCCATAAATGCATCAGATTAACTATATTTCCTTCCTAAAGTGTCTGCAACTTTCTCTTCCCATAGCCAAGTTTGCTGACATCAACGGCATCATTTCTTGCCTGTGAATAATTGTTTAGCAATACAATAGCAATAACTAAAAGTATTCTTTTCACTTAATAGACTAATTTCCAATCCACAAAGGCACACATCATTTGAGAAACCAGGATCACCAAACAAAATTGTTTTAGACACAACTACTAACACCCTGTTTTGATCTTGACAATTTAAAAGCATGTCTTCATTAGCATCATTGGTGGTGTAATTAGAACACCATTGGATCGACCAATTAAAAGTCTCCATTTTCAGAAAGAATTCTGAGTGAGTTCCGAATCAATAAAGATTATCTTTAAGGTTCATGGGATTGAACGTGAAAAGAGCAAAGACAAAAAGAGAGAGATCAAGTAGCTTTAACATATATATTCAGTATAACATTCAAACAAGTTAACAATTTTCTTTACAAAATTATGATTGCGTCTAGCAGTAAACAAGGTTAGTGCCTTAAACATAACTAAATTAAAGTTACAGATCTTAAGCATGGGTACATGCTTGAAAGCAAGAATTAAGTTGCTTGTGCAAAAAAGAGAATTAGTGACGCAGCTTTTAAATGGCTGACAGGGAGTAAATTCTGTCATAACGGGAATGAAAAAAAGGGGAAACTAAAGAAGTTATCCAAAAAGACATGACCTATTAAGGAGGCCAGTAGCTGACAAGGGCCTAGTCCTGCAGTACCCTATGAAGATTGTAATATTTGAGTGGTTGCTAAGATGCAACAGAATAACTTGCAAAAATAAATGCGATGGCAGACACAGAATGCGTGAACTGCATGCAAGATTTACTGAGAAGTTGAGATGGCAAAAACAGGTGGGCAAGTAGCCTATAACCTGAACGTGAACCATGAAAGAGAAAATGCACAGGCAAAGTGCAATGAAAGATGCAGATATGCACAAGCAATACTGAGATTATTCTCACAAGAAACATAAGAATGGCCAAAGTAAGCTGATATGTTATTCCGCCTAGAAGGGGAGGGGGAGAAGATCACAAGGATATCAAAAATTGAGGAATCTTCTAAACCAGGCTTGTATAAAGCTAACATGATAACAGAGGGAATTGAAATAACACTAAACATAATGTAGTTACAAAGTACTTAATTTGAACGAGTGTGGTTAACATCCCACACGTGTGCGTAGAACACTTGAGAAGAAATAGTTCATTTCCAGTTGTGGTTTCTTTCACAAAAGTACTCGACGGAGTTGTAGAACACTCGCGAAATAGTAAGGCTGGCCTTAGCTATCACAAAGATGAAGTGATAATATTCACTTAGTAGGAATAGATTTCCGTAGCACACAAAGATGTGTACTTGACATCTTAATGTTCGTGTCGCAGGAGCACGTTGAAGTTTGATCCAAGTTGGACTCTGTGAAAAATGTCTTTGACGACATGGCGAAGGTTAAGTTTAACACTTCTTGACGCAGAAATTACATGTGTGAATTTTCTCCAAGTTTGAAGTTTATCGTCCGGTGCTCAAGACGGGTGGCTAGCGTAATGCTAACGGAGAAATCACATCGAAGATGGGTCTGCCGGCAGCTTAAATAGCAGACAGAATAAGCATCCCGAATGATCGATGGCCAGCCATTGGAGAGTCACAAACACGTTATGAGCAAGACGCGTGCTGATTGGCGGACAGAGGCCACGTCATGGAGACGGCCAGTGAGCACGTAGCTTACTGAGATCAGCTGGACAGGCCGTGATACCACGAGGTATGAGAAAGGTGACCTATTAACACTTGGAAAAATGTCATAAAGGCGAGATATATATGGTAACACAACATGTGAGTATGAAAATAATTTTAAATATGATTAAATTAAACAAGAAAGTGAAATAAAGAATTAATTGTCACGAACACATGGTGACGAAAAATGAGGTTATGGAATCAAATACTGGTCTGACTTTTGACAAACCAAAACCTAAAAAATTAACAAGTTAATCATTCGCAAATGCGAACATATTGCCAGAGGGGCGATAAGATAAAACAAGAACGAAAACACAAGAAACAGGACTAGAGTGGTAAAGGAGCAACATAAGAAATTGTACGAACACACTGTACAAAAGGAGTAATTAATTTCACCACCCTAACTCTGTTGTCACGACCGGTGTAGCACCTAACTACTCTTCCGGTGTGCCAAACAAGAGGAGGACTGCATTCTCTAAGGAGAATCAAATCTCCCTCCTTGAGGTTTGGTTGAGCGAGCTGCCACTTCCCACTCCTCTGAAGTAAGTTCAAACACTCCAGCCTCCACCGTTTCCAAAATCTATCCCTAAGAATTTCGACTCTTTTCCAGAGAATGGGCAAAGAAATATCGAGCTTGCGGTCGATGAGAGGTGGCGGAGCATTTAAGGAGCTACCTATTAAGAAATGACCAGGGATTAAAGGAAGCAAATCTGGCTTTTGGTACACCCTGCCTGGAGCCCGCTGAGACAGCGTAAACTACTGTATTGTGTTAGCAAACGTTTCTATACAAATTTCCTATTTGCGTAGTGAGCATTTTGTAATTGACTATTTAGGATAATCACTTGAAAACACTTGTAAATAACTGAGTTTATGATATGGTTAGACTTAGCTGGTTCCAGTAGTTCTTAAACTAACGTCCACTTCACGTGACTCCACACTATGGACAAAAATCTGACTCGTTACAAGGTTTGATTGTCAGGTGCTGTATTGTGCGGGACGAGATCGGGCGCGGTGTATCAAACTGATCACACAACACAACTTAAATTGTGTTGGGAAATATCTATTAAGCATTCAAATGCAGATACCTAGAAAAGTTTACCGGTTACATTTCAAAGAGCTGACATTTGTTCTTTAAACAAAGAATATCTCAAATTAGTGAAGGCTTATATCACAACAAGATGTTCAGGAAATAACATTATAGGCTACTTTCTTCTAAATGCATGGGTATAGTTATAACTCTTTGTCCTTTTTAAGGAGAATCATTGAATGTTGGTTGTGGTATCTTGTTGAAATACAACGTGCTATACGGATATTATACGTTGATTGAATCCTCACCTGAATTATATATACACAAACTAATATAACCATCACAACAACACGGGTTATGAGACAAAATTCAACACTCACCTAGGTACTCGGGTCTAAATGACCATTATGTCGATGCATCTCAAATGAAACAACAACAACAGCTTCCTACCCAAGTCCTTCCTCGTATAAAAGTACACAGACTGGTAAGCCTATTGACATCACAGTGACACAGGATATCAGACAACTTCTACACACACCCAAGTACATGAGGCTACAAGACCATGATGCCGCCAAACCCCTAAAGAATCAACAACATAAACAACAACAACAACAACAACAACAAATACAACAACAGACTCTACCGTTGATCAAGGACAACGACATTTAATCGCTGTAGTCGATTGCTGAAATATGTGGTGTTCTAAGTATATATATAATATTTTCGATTGCAAATATACACTATATATGTTTAACATTATAACGTGCGAGTAGTTAAAAATCAATAAATACAAAAAACTAAGAAAATTTGAACCCGCTGAGATTTTATCCACGAACCTCTAGAGCTAGACTTTTGAGTCCAGGTTGCTACCATACGCTACACATGCCGTACACTAATACTTGGTCAACAACTTGCTTAGTATAAACCTAAGATATTTCTCTTGTCTTACAATCATCGATTTCATTAGCATTTTATGTCATTTCTATAAACCATTTGATACTAAATATGAATTATTTTGTTCAGTACAGTACATTCCTAAAATGATATAAACTTATGAAGTTACGGAAATATATGGATTTACTACCCTACCAGCGAATTGTTACCGCTGGTGGAAATCGGAACTAATGCGCTCCGCCCAGCCACACGCCTCCGATAGACGTGCAGTTGTCGCCAGCGAAACCTCATCACGTGTCATTTGTGTGCATAATTCATGCTGTGTCGTGTGTTATGCGTTGTTTTCTCATTGTATGACTGTACGTGAGACCCTCTCTTGCCCACAAGTCGCTCGCTGCAGCCATAACGAGACGAGATGACGAAACGTATACACAACAGCTGCGCTCCCCGTCTAGCGGTACAATTCCCTGGTAGGGTAGTACGAGTAAAAATAGCGGGACGACACGGACAAGCATGATATGGCACAGTCAGCCTGAACTGTTGGTCACTACCGCAGTTACATATTCTACTGTATTTTAAAATGCTAATATCCTACCGGTCAGCACCTTGAGGACAGTTTATACCTTCCTATGTACGATGAGCGTATTTGGTAAGGCCAGGTCTTGTTGTTTCGTAAGTTACGGTTAGGCTATAATACTTGCATGATTCATACGAGGACAGATCAAAAAATAAGCTGCACTTCCCAATTATGGCCATTTATTACACCACCTATACAACGGCAACACGTCTATAACGACAAACAATGTAACTTAACTTTTCCACATAGTTTCCAAGAGACTCCAAACATTTCTACGAACGCACAACCAACTTGTCGATGCTGGATGCATAGAAAGTTCCTCCAGCGTTCTGCAACCACACGGAGACAGCGGTCTTCACCTCCTCATCGGTCTGGAAATGTCGACCACCGAGCTCCGTTTTGAGCTTACCGAACTGATGAAAGTCACATGGCGCTAGGTCGGGAATGTAGGGTGGATATTGCCAGACCTCCCACTTGAAACGCTGCAGCAGTTCGCTCGTTTGGCGGGCCTTGTGAGGTGTTGCGTTATTGTGCAATAAAATCACACCGGCGCTCAATTTCCCACGGTGCTTCTCTTTAATCGCTTTACGCAACCGGTGCAACGTTTGACAATGCGATGCCACGATGATCGTCGTTCCTTTCGGCATGAATTCCACGTGCAGCGTCGCGATTTCTCACAGGTGAATGCGCCAGTTCTGTTTAATGATCGCATTCACACTGTTGACATTTGCACGGGTCCTGGACGTTGCGGGCCTGCCCTCGCGATATTCGCCCGTGATATCCGTGCGCCCGGCTTCAAATTGCTGACATCACTTTACGATCCCTTGCCGGGAAATGGCCCGCTCCCCATACACAGCACTAATTTCACGATGAATGTCCGTGCAATTCTTCCTTTTGGCCCATAGGAATCGGACTGTCGCACGCACCTCATATTTGGTGCGAATGTCCAGTCGACGCGCCATTGCATTTGTCCGCTATTCACACCATACGAGACGAGACACCACAGCGACCCTCTTAACAGATGTGTTGGCAGTGTCTGTCCCTTTCTCCGCTGTGTCCACGTTTGCGACACACAGCCCGCTGCTGCAGCGCGTTAGTGCAACTAACTTTTGGATCCACCTTCGCACATCCAGCAACTTGAAGCTATTTGGCGGATGACCTTGTAGTTTGGACAACAGACTCTTTCTACATTAAGGCATATTGTTGTAAAATTTGGTATAGATCGGTTGATTAGATTAGTCGTAACTTGGTTTAATCTCAGAACATTTCGGTGGGCGCCATTTCTTTTTTGCTATGATGGCTGCGATATACGACACTTAGTTGTCCCATGTTAGTGCTACCTCTGTATCAAAGGTGGTTCAATTTGTTTTCGTTGTATATGAATTGATAGGGGGGTTTGATTTGCTCACATACATGGCCGCCAACTTCAAACTATAGGGCTGACGACCTAGTTGTTTGGTCAAACGAAGCTTCCCACATGATGGTATGTTGTTGCACAATTTGGTAGAGATCAAATGATTAGGTTAGTCGTAATTCGAATTAAGCTTTGAACATATGGGTAACCGCCATTACGTTTCCGTCAAGATGGCGGCGATATAAAGCGGTGCGGTGCCCTTTGCTCGTGCTTCCTCTGTACCAAATTCCTTTCAATTCGGTTTCACCATGTTTGAACTGATAGGGTGGGACAGACATACCAAATCCCACACACACACCTACACACACACTCACACACAGACAGACACACAATTTTTGGCCCTGTATTAATCTGATAAGTCTACTTTCATTTTTTGCAAAAATTGAAAGTAGGCTAAAAATGCATTGTATGAGTATGACACTTACAGAAACAGTACATCAATTTCATATCCCTAAATAGTATCAAACAAAGACCCCGATTCGTTGAAGTAACGGGTAAACTCGAGAATCACAGGATGGATTTTGATGCGGTTTTCATCATACTGTGAAGGATTTCTCGAGGAAGGTTTCTGTAGAAAAATATTCATTTATGACCGAAGGAAGCCGGGCAGTAACGATTTTAGTGAATAGAGCCGAAGAAAATCATGCCGTCCATGTGCATTTTAAGCATACGCTGGGTAAGCCGTTACAATATCTATATCTATATAAGTGTAAGAATTGTGCAACATACGAAATATACGAAATAGTCTCCGGCAGCATATGTAGCCTATATCTTTAATACATCGCCAACTATTAGTGTTTTTACGTTTTCATTTATTCCAACCATCTTCATTGAGTGGAAATTTAAATTACTAACTTCGGAGCGAGTGTACGAGCTAGCGAGCGAGCCTATCAACTCAGCTTGGGCCAGCAACAAACTGTTGAGTCGAGTTATGACTTTAGAGAAGAGTATATGTGTTTGGAGTTTCCCATTTCACCTCGGCTTTTCTGAATTGCGTCTGGGACCAGCCATCCGTGCGCCATATAAGTTTACGCTGGGTAAACCGTTAAAATTACCCGGCAAAGCCGGGGCGGATTGCTAGTTTGAGTATAAAGGAAGGCTAAAACGATCCCAAAAGAAAATAAAGTCTTTCTACATTCTAATGTAGATTTGTATTACTCACCGTGTGGTGTAGATAAACAAATAAACGTAATTTTGCAATAAAAATAATATCGTATGGCCTCGGGAGCCGGGTGCAAGCTTTGTTAATTGACACCCAGAGGGCAGCTTGCGTGTCGAATTTAATGCTCCTTGGAGCGCTATGAATGTCAAGGAGGTTAGATATCTAAGCTCCTTGACGCTATACCGCTTTCTAGTTGAGAAATGAGGAACTTTGTGTTGGCGGAAAGTCCCGAGATTAATTTTGCCATTATGACCTCGGCCTACTGAATTCAAATGGGTTCTTTAACATGCCAACAACGTATGGCATGAGTATCGTGATTTTTGCAATTTTGCACTGAAAGAGAAAGATGATCAGTTAGCAGATATCTTGACAACAGAGCAGTCAGTCACATTCTGCTGTGCATGGTAATGGAGAGGGGTGAGATACAGGAAGCTATTTTCCCGAAGGAACTTTTACTCCCGATTGTCGACAAACAATCAACAGAGGAAGTCGACTTATATCAATCTGATAAACTGTGCCCGACGGAAGATTGAAACTTTCAATAAAATCATTTTTAGCCTATTTTAATTTTATGTAAAAATAGGCTTATGAGATCACCTTTTGTCCGTGTGTGTGTGCACGTATGTGTGATGTGTGCGTGTCTGTGTGATGTGTGTGTGTCCCTTCCTAATAAATTCTAAATGACTGGAGCGATTTTAATGAAACTCGGTGAAGTCATAACACCATTGTGGCCGACCCCGACTGTGCCTTTCAAATTTTATTACTTCTCACCAATCCAGCATGACGGCTGTGCGAAATATTTCACCAGTATTCAATATCTCCGAAACTATAACTGATATCACCCCTACATTTTGTATGGTAATAAAGGGCACTGCTAGAATTTCGGCTATGAGACATTCAAAAACCTGGTAACTACGAAACCAACATGGCGGCAAAGCGAAGTTGAGACTTTTAAATAGACTTTTCTGGTGATTTTACCTTCCAAACGCAATGAAGCTTGGTACAGCAAATATTTATACACATTGTAATGCACTGGCTTGTAATTTAGTTAAAATGTTTACATAACCACAAGATGGCGGCTGAGCGAAATATTTTACTGGCATTCTATATCTCCGAAACTATTACTGATATCACCCTGAAATGTCGTACGGTGATCAAGGGTGCTACTAGAAAATTATCTATGTCACTTTCAAAAACCTGTCAAGTACAAAACGAACATGGCAGCCAACCGAATTCGATAAATTTTAATAGACAAATCTCGCGAGTTAACCATATGAGCGCATTGAAATATGGTACAGTAAATGATTATACACATCGTAATGCACTGGCATCTAATTTTGTTCAATTGTTTACATATACTCAAGATGGCGGCTGTGTGAAATTTTTAAATCAAGCATTTATTGCTTGTGTCGTAATCATGCGATTGAAGTGAAAGTTTGAATAATGAACCTACAAAATAATGTTCTTTTAATGGTACATAACTCTATGGCCTATACATATAACTATTCATAATGGCGACCATCTGAAATATTCAGAGGGTTCTCAATATCTACGGATCTTTTACAGCAATCAAACTGGTTTTTTTAAATGTTCATAGAGGCTATAAACATAAGTTTACCTATAGGACTTTCAATAACCTGGTGAACACAAATTCAACATAGCGGGAACGGGAAGTATAAATATTTAAATGGACGTTTCTCGCGATTTAACCATCCGAGTGCAGTGAAACTTGGTACGATAAATGCTTGTACAAATGTTAATCCACTGGCATCGAATTTATTTCAATTGTTTGCATAATCACAAGATTTGAGCTGTGCGAAATTTGAAAATCTCTTTCTACTTCTTGTGCCCTAATCATGCGATTGAAGTTTGAATACTACACGTACCCAATACTCTTGATGTATTAGTACATAACTCTAAGATGTGCATACATAAAAATGCAACATGGCGACCATCCGTAATATTATACGGTTCTCAATATCTATGAATCTATTACAGCAATCATACTGAACCCTTCAGAAAAGCAGTGTTTAATGTAAGAAATCTTAATCAAGGGGTCGCGCTCAGTTCCTATGTGATGTTTACGTTCGCCAAACAACATGCTCTACTGAGGTAAGGGTCATAGGATATAAACTATAAATAAGAAAGGTGACAAGATGTAAAATAATAACATGATTTAATGACTAATAGTGCATAAAAAATAAACAACAATAAAAATATAAAATACTCCTCCCTGAATTTCCCATGATAGGAATATCTATAAATTTGAGGAGTCAGACGGATCTCCCCTTTTATTTAAAATGTGGATCCTGGTTCCACTAACTTGCAATTTGGGTTTTATGTGCGCGTAATGACTAACTACGAGGAATGAGTACTTTGGATGACTGTTCGTTTACAACGGGTTAACAGCCACGATGCTTACGAACAATCATCTCGTAAATCAACGTTTATGGATATGGAACATGACATTAATAAAAACCCTTAAAAAGTAATGCTAACACACGCACTAAATCTACTATCTACAGGAATCTCTCTCGGGACCCTCATTAACGCGAAGACGCACTCGACTTTGAGCTGCCAACACGGGCCAAATTGCTCAACATAAACAAGGAAATACAGCAAGCATGTGACTCACGGGTCACTGAATAAAAATAAAAACATGGAATAAACCAACAACAACAAAAGCCTGACTGGCTGACATTACTTTATATGAAAAAAGCTGCATGTTAAGCTAACGCTTCGGAGATTATCGTGATTCGTAGGCAACTCCCATTTATTTAAACAATTTTTACCATTGATCAGTTCTTAATTCTGTATTTAAAGTTATTACTGAGCCACACAGGCACTCTCCACTAATGACCTGGCTGGCACCCTTCAGTTCGTCTTGTGCAACATCTCCCCTCTTCCTCAATCACCTGCCATTTTCCCACTCCAGTGTGTATAAATATAACTGACCAGCTGTGCCGTTATCTCAAGGAATCAACAGCAACAAACTCAACTACTTCAAAATATGGTCAGACAGTAGGGGGATGATAGGAGTTCTAAGCCGCTCGGGAAACCCCTTTGCTCTACTAATAAGCCTCAGTCATGTTAAATATCTCTCGAACGCATGGTCCGATTTTGACAAATGAGGTCTCATTGGACTCGAGCTGACGTTCTCTTTCCTATGGACTACTCGTTATATATTTTTTTTTTTAAATTTTTCTTTTCGAAAGTTGGTGATAGTTTGAAAACCAAAAATGGTAGAACGTTGGGCCATAGCTCAAACGAATGGTCTTTATGACCTTTACTTTCTATAATAAAACTTTTTTACTTTTTATGTTTTTGTGAAAGCACTCGAATTTTGAAAATCCTATATTTTGGAAACTAGGAAGTTTACAAAAAGGTTTGTTTGACGTAAATTAATGGTCCCTATGCCCCCTACCCCCAAAATAAATTTCAAGTCTCTAGATGAAAAATTTGTGTTTTGTAAGTAGTGTGATGAGGGGGGAGCTACTACACTTAGGAAGTTGTGAGCCCCTGCGACCTTGGAATGGAAGGAGTGATGCTAGGAGGGCGTGCTTGGATTCGTTTTTTTTTCGTCTCGTCGTGCTCTTTACGGGAATGTAGGTGTCGAAAAGGTGAAATGCTGGAAACACGGTTTTTTGGGGGGGGGGGGGGGGAAACGTGATTTTAAACTTTTTGCTATATATCGCGAACCAATCATGCTAGAGGCATGAACGAGGGGTCCAAGGACTCGGGGTGACGTCCTCTTTGATATGAACCACTCGTTATATTTTTTAAAAAAGTTGGAAACTCGATTTTGGGGTAAACACGTGTTTTTTGTGATTTTTGCCGATATCTCACGAACCAATAACGCTATAGACGTGTACGAGGTGTCCTAGGACTCGGGATAACGCCCCCTTTCAAATGTGGTAGATATTTTTTCCAAAAAGATAATTCACAAAGGGCCTAACGCCATACATATTGAAATAACGTTTTCTTTTTCTTTACCTGTTTATAATGTCCATGAAGCGTGGTGGTTGAGAGAGACGATACGGCTGGATGTGTGTGTGTTTCAACGAACTTGTCGCTAACCACAAGGACCATGCTTAATAGAACAATCGCTATTTCGGCGGGTTGATGTATGACAGAGCGAGGGTGCGTTTTTCTGATATTTTACCTTTAACGTGTAAACGGTGATGAGAACTTGGTTCTATGTTGGTCGAAGCGAGTACAGAAAACAAACTTGCCGAGGAGCAGGAGGTGAATGTCATTTGAGCTTATTGGATGGCGTTGATCTGACTTGACAACAGGTGACGCTTGAAGGTGAAATAATCTGACCATCGTGGTGGCAGGGGAGTGTGAAATGCATGCACACACATGTGTGAAACCACATGTACGCTAAACAAGTGACATCCTGTTTTGCTTCGCACGTGACAAAATGCAAGTTCATGTGAAATTTGATCTACCACAGGTGTTCGCCTGGGACGTTAGCTGTCCACGTGCGCGATAACTGTTAACAAGTTACATCCTGTTTTGCTTCGTACGTGACAAAATGCAAGTTCATGTGAAATTTGATTCGCCACAGGTGTTCACTTTGGGCGTTAGCTGTCCACGTGACCGATAACAGAATGTTCAAAGCGTGGGAAAAAACGATTATACATGCAACGTAGCATATATAAAGACATGTCGTTATCATTTCCACTCTCACTTGGGTGGACTACCTTTGAACACACTGCGTTGCATGAAACCCCTGGTCTTGTTTAACAGTTTTGGTGTTGGTGGAAAATACTTAACCTTGTTGTGGGGTAGGTATATATTTATTCATTTATACATTTATTGATTAATATATATATTTACAAGCAATTATTTATTGATTAGGTAATTAATGATTTTATTTATTTGTTTGCAGATAACCGGCATACCTTACATGTCTGAGGAAAAAGAAACCATTGCACTTTTGAGCCCACTAGAAGGGAAGAGACACAAGTCACTGCAAGTAAAGGTGAGATGATTTTTGTAAACTAACTTGTTTCATTTTTGTTTTGTTTTATGTTTTATTTTATGAAATGTATGTATTAACCTTAATTTAGGTATTTATAGCGGTTTATTTTATTTATTTTTAGAAACTTGGAAAGAATAGCCTTACCGCCGTAGCAGTCGCTGAAAAAAACCCGAAACGCACTAAAGCGAAACCACTGCCAAAGAGTGAACTGTTTAAATCTCAGGTAAGTCCGACTTAAAAATGCTATTCTATTTTACCACTACTGAAAACTCGTAGACAAAAAAAATTCATTACCTGTACATGACTGGGACAATGATTGCTTTCTTGATTAATGGCTATGTTGTTGTTGTTGACTGGGAAAAGTACAAGGCCATGTTGGATTTTCTAAAAATAAAAATAATAAATTTAATTTATGGGTGGTTCCCTATGGACTCAACGAATATCCACAGGTTTGAACATGATAAGGTGAACAAAATGACATGACATTCATTTTTGTTTATATATTGGTTAAAGGGAGGGTGGGGGAATGTAAATGACTGTAGCTTAATAAAAAAGAAAATAAGTACATGGGTTACTGTTAGTGCCAACATACAGTTTATTTTTAATGGTGTTTTGATATATTAATGCCAATTAACGTTAACGTTTTATTTACAAGTATTGATTGATTGATTGATTGATTGATTGAGTGATGGGTTATTTTGTTTGCTTTTAGGTGTCGTCATCTGCCATTAACGTAATGAACAGACAGCGAACAAGCATGCATTATGCTTTAAAGTACTCTGTGCTCTTGAGCAGTGTTAATAACTTACAATAAGAAAAAGTTTTATTATAACACATGGCGTTAGTACCAAATACAACAAGTGAACAAGTTGGTTTACCACGTGGGTTAAATTTAAAATCAGAACATGATCGATGGTTAACATTTGAATCCTGGCCTGTAGGCTTTTTGTCGACGCATGAACTTGCAAAAGCCGTTTTTTACTTGAACCGAGAAGATGTGGTGCGCTGTGTGTTTTGTCGTATTGAACTTTCACACTGGGAAGAAGGGGATGATCCCTTTAGAGACCATTTGCGATGGTCTCCTCACTGTCCTTACATGCTTGGAAAGCAAGTGGGTAACCTACCCGTGCATTCATTTTACCGAACCACAAGGCCTTTGGCCGCTACTTACGTTGCTGAATCAAAAATAAATAATAATAATGATGTATTACCAGCCAACGGTGGTGTCGATATATGTGGTCCATATGCCATAGACAGTGTTGAAATGGCGTGTGATTTTGAAAAATTGGCAGTTTGCAAGACTAAAGCACTAGCACACCCAGAGTACAGCTCTGTTGAAAAACGTTTCGAATCTTATAAAAATGTTTGGCCATTAATATTAAAACACCTTACCAAACAGCTAAGTGAAGCTGGATTTTTTTTACACTGGTGAAGGGGATAAAACAATATGTTTTATTGTGGATTTGCTTTAAAGGATTGGCAAATGACTGATGACCCTTTTGTGCAACATGCTAGTTGGTTACCAAACTGTAAATACATGGTGTTGCTTAAAGGTCAGGAATTTGTGAACACTGTTTGTAAAGAAAAAGTGATTGCAGCACATGACATAAAAGTGCCTTTAGAGTTAGAGCACGCGGAGCAAATACATAAGGCTGAAAGGAAAGACTTTTGTTACGAACAGATACAAAAGTGTGATCAACAATTATGTAAAATTTGTTATCAAGATGAACTAGGTGTTGTATTTTTACCCTGTGGACACATGATAGCCTGTGTCAAGTGTGCATTAGAACTTAACACTTGTGCTATATGCAGAAAAGTAGTATCTGCAACAGTTAGGGCATTTCTTGCATAACTAGTATAATTTATTCGCCATGGATAGTGCAAAATCCCTAATTGCACAATATTATTAAAGCTGTTTTAGAGTGTAATAGATATGCTTTTGTTTTGTTTATAGACTACTACAATGAATGTTTTGAATGCTGTGGGACAATCATGTGGCTTAGAGACAAAGAAGCTCAGCGAATTGCCAACGCATATTCCATTCCGCATTATCAAGATTCGGAAATTGAAAACAGCATATGGTGATCGTGTACTTTGTGTATGTGAAAACTTTGAGACATTTCTGCCTATACGGTTTAATGATATGTCGGAGAGTGTTTTTGATTAAGTCAATAATGCTGTGCAACCTGTACACTTAATTTATGAAGGTTTTAAAAACAATAGGTGCATGGTTCGTTTTAATTAAATAAATAAATAATGTGAAATAATAATGGAAAATATAAGTAATGACAATATACTGAAAAAGAAAGAAAATATGTGCATAGAATAGTAATGTTTTAGTGTTTAGTGTTGTCTTTAAAAATATTATGATGAAACCAAAAAAATGTATATAAAGTTTGTAAATAAATGCAAAATGATGTTACAATGCTGTTTTATTTTATACAAAGTTAGTATATTTAACATTGCAGAGTATACATGATTATGACAATAAATGAATACTGAATACAAGCCTTTCTCACTTTACAATAGTCTGTTATAGTTTTAAACACAAGGCTAGTTGTAGATCATTTTATAGCAATGTCCCTTCAATGTTGTTTTCGAAAAGTGGGGGAGCCGCAATGGTTGTATTGACATAAAAACCTTATGGTTATTACTATTTAGTCACTTTGATCCCCTTGCATATCAAGAGCAGATGACCTAGTTGTTCCACTCTTTAAAACGACAACAACAACACTACCTCTTGCATAGTTTGTGATGTTGATGGCTCTTGCGACGTGGAAGATGGATTAAAAATAACTTTGAGAACAGGGGTTAAACGTCGATCATTAAACAATGCACTATTTTGAGTAGCAATATGGTTTTCTTGATTTTTTGTCGACGGCAACTGTGTTTCATGCGGTACACTACATTGATGATCACTGACACTTAAAACCTCACTATTTTTACTTTTAAGGTCACCACGACAATGTTTGGAACGTTGTTTGAACAACGCCAAATAACAGTTCCATTTTTATTGGTTCGTTTCACAATATATGAATATCCTTTATAGTATGCGTAAGGCTTACCATACCTAGTCACTGATACTTCCATATCAACTGTCAAGCATAGACTAAGCTCTAGTAAAGTCAACTTGGTAATAAGAATACTAGTTTAATGTGAGAGCAAATATGGATCCAAAGAGTTCAGGTAAAAGAGAAAGCAATTAAGCAAATATTAGAAACAAGAGTTGGGGTAGAAGTGGTCGCAAAGTGGTAGACCCATTACACAATAATTTCAGCACGACGAAGCTCTTGTTCAATTTCTTTGATTTCCCAATCGTGACCGATATGCCCAGCTTGTCGTAAAGCATGCAATTGTCGAAGCCGTTGAATTAGCTTACTGGGTTTGTTCCAGTATACAAATTTAACAAATGGATTTTAGGTGTAAACAAAGCATTACCATTATCATGATCATCATCATCATCATTATCATCATCATGATCACCATTATCATCATGACCATCATCACTGTTACTATATAGTCCTTTTTGATCCTCTTGCAATACCACTTTATTTATAGTCTGAGTTGATTTTGATAGTGTTGAAGGTTTCTTGGACGTTGACAACTGTCCTAACATGACGTTTTGAGGACATGATAAGTCCTTTTGAACAAACACTGCACTATCTTTAGCCGCAATATCGTTTTCTTGAACTTGCTTTTTAGCATTTTGATAATTGTTTGTAAACAGTAAGCGTGGTTCGTTTCGAGCACTACATTGATGAACACTCACACTTAAAACATTTCTATTTTTACTTTTCAGATTGCCTCGACATTTTGTTGACCTCTCTTTTGAGCATCGCCAGAATATTATTCCATTTACATTCTGGCGATTATAGTTATAGGAGTAGCCTTGATAGAGTGCACGTAGCCTACCTTTGTTGGTTGTAATAAGTTCCATAGTAGTAACTGACCTGTCAGTACGATGTTCACACTTCAAAGGTTACAACTGTTTTGCTGATGGAGTGACCTACCATAAGCTTATATATTGGCTTATGTGTTGGCTTTTTGTGTTGGCTTTTCGTGTTGGCTTTTGTGTTGGCTTATGTGTTGGCTTTTTGTGTTGGCTTTTCGTGTTGGCTTTTGTGTTGGCTTTTCGTGTTGGCTTTTCGTGTTGGCATTTCGTGTTGGCTTTTGTGTTGGCTTTTCGTGTTGGCTTTTTGTGTTGGCTCTTCGTGTTGGCATTTCGTGTTGGCTTTTGTGTTGGCTTTTCGTGTTGGCTTTTTGTGTTGGCTTTTCGTGTTGGCATTTCATGTTGGCTTTTCGTGTTGGCTTTTTTGTATAGGCCTTTCATGTTGGCTTTTTGTATTGGCTTTTCGTGTTGGCTTTTTTGTGGGCTTTTTGTGTTGGCTTTAGTATTGGCTTTTGTATTGGCTTATTTGACAAGTTATTTGTGTCAATGTAATTAGTGGATTTCTTTCTTGGTGTTGGAAAGAAGTTGAAAGAGAGGGAATATTTAAAGACTTAACCTCAGTTCACTAACCTAACCTAACCTAACCTAACTTTACCTAACCTAACCTAACCTTTCAACTCTCAGATGTTAATTAAATTCTGTACATAGTCAAGTTGGATACCAAGACCTCAGGGGTAAAAAAACAATTATTTTTGACGGCTTATTTTGGTAACTTATTTTACTGGCTAACATAACTTTACCTAACCTAACCTAACCTCAAGTCACTTTGGATATTACTAGTAAGTGTCCATATCCTCTGCTAGGTAGCATGCTAGTAGTACAGGTAGTGCTCATATTTACCGCTAGGTAGCGGAAACATACTTTGCATGTTGCATGTGACACTTGTGAAGTTTAACCACATGCAAGACGTGCTTGTATAAATTCTCTATTTAAACTCAATATACAATTAACCACTAAATGTTCAGAACTAACATGTATAGCCATGTTTAGGGTATATAGGAGATCCTTAGCAAGAAAGGCTGTCTAACCCACGAGTGTACAGCCTTGTCATACGCAGTAAGCACCTGTTGGCAGAAAACAACAACAACAACAATTTGAGAAAGCCAACAAAAAACTGTTTCCTTTAAATACATTAATGGATATGTTGTTGGCTTTCTCAAATTGTTGTTGTTGTTGTTTTCTGCCAACAGGTGCTTACTGCGTATGACAAGGCTGTACACTCGTGGGTTAGACAGCCTTTCTTGCTAAGGGTCTCCTATATACCCTAAACATGGCTATACATGTTAGTTCTGAACATTTAGTGGTTAATTGTATATTGAGTTTAAATAGAGAACTTATACAAGCACGTCTTGCATGTGGTTAAACTTCACAAGTGTCACATGCAACATGCAAAGTATGTTTCCGCTACCTAGCGGTAAATATGAGCACTACCTGTACTACTAGCATGCTACCTAGCAGAGGATATGAACACTTACTAGTAATATCCAAAGTGAGCTGAGGTTAGGTTAGGTTAGGTAAAGTTAGGTTAGCCATTAAAATAAGTTACCAAAATAAGCCGTCAAAAATAATTGTTTTTTTACCCCTGAGGTCTTGGTATCCAACTTGACTATGTACAGAATTTAATTAACATCTGAGAGTTGAAAGGTTAGGTTAGGTTAGGTAAAGTTAGGTTAGGTTAGGTTAGGTAAAGTTAGGTTAGGTTAGGTTAGGTTAGGTTAGTGAACTGAGGTTAAGTCTTTAAATATTCCCTCTTTTTCAACTACTTTCCAACACCAAGAAAAAAATCCACTAAATACATTGACACAAATAACTTGTCAAATAAGCCAATGCAAAAGCCAATACTAAAGCCAACACAAAAAGCCCACACAAAAAGCCAACACGAAAAGCCAATACAAAAAGCCAACATGAAAGGCCAATACAAAAAAAGCCAACACGAAAAGCCAACATGAAATGCCAACACGAAAAGCTAACACAAAAAGCCAACACGAAAAGCCAACACGAAAAGCTAACACAAAAAGCCAACACGAAAAGCCAACACAAAAGCCAACACGAAATGCCAACACGAAAAGCCAACACAAAAAGCCAACAGGAAAAGCCAACACAAAAGCCAACACGAAATGCCAACACGAAAAGCCAACACGAAAAGCCAACACAAAAAGCCAACACGAAAAGCCAACACAAAAGCCAACACGAAAAGCCAACACAAAAATCCAACACAAAAGCCAACACAAAAGCCAACACGAAAAGCCAACACATAAGCCAATATATAAGCTTATGGTAGGTCACTCCATCAGCAAAACAGTTGTAACCTTTGAAGTGTGAACATCGTACTGACAGGTCAGTTACTACTATGGAACTTATTACAACCAACAAAGGTAGGCTACGTGCACTCTATCAAGGCTACTCCTATAACTATAATCGCCAGAATGTAAATGGAATAATATTCTGGCGATGCTCAAAAGAGAGGTCAACAAAATGTCGAGGCAATCTGAAAAGTAAAAATGGAAAGGTTTTAAGTGTGAGTGTTCATCAATGTAGTGCTCGAAACGAACCACGCTTACTGTTTACAAACAATTATCAAAATGCTAAAAAGCAAGTTCAAGAAAACGATATTGCGGCTAAAGATAGTGCAGTGTTTGTTCAAAAGGACTTATCATGTCCTCAAAACGTCATGTTAGGACAGTTGACAATGTCCAAGAAACCTTCAACACTATCAAAATCAACTCAGACTATAAATAAAGTGGTATTGCAAGAGGATCAAAAAGGACTATATAGTAACAGTGATGATGGTCATGATGATAATGGTGATCATGATGATGATAATGATGATGATGATAATGATCATGATAATGGTAATGCTTTGTTTACACCTAAAATCCATTTGTTAAATTTGTATACTGGAACAAACCCAGTAAGCTAATTCAACGGCTTCGACAATTGCATGCTTTACGACAAGCTGGGCATATCGGTCACGATTGGGAAATCAAAGAAATTAAACAAGAGCTTCGTCGTGCTGAAATTATTGTGTAATGGGTCTACCACTTTGCGACCACTTTTACCCCAACTCTTGTTTCTAATATTTGCTTATTTGCTTTCACTTTTACCTGAACTCTTTGGATCCATATTTGCTCTCACATTAAACTAGTATTCTTATTACCAAGTTGACTTTACTAGAGCTTAGTCTATGCTTGACAGTTGATATGGAAGTATCAGTGACTAGGTATGGTAAGCCTTACGCATACTATAAAGGATATTCATATATTGTGAAACGAACCAATAAAAATGGAACTGTTATATGGCGTTGTTCAAAGCAACGTTCCAAACATTGTCGTGGTGACCTTAAAAGTAAAAACAAGATGTTCAGCAAAGAACATATAGCCTACTTTCTCCTAAATGTATGGGTATCTTTATGACTCTTTGTCCTCATCCCTAAAACAATCACCCCAACCACAATGTATTGTTTGTTTTCTTTTATATTGATAATAAGCCAGTAAGTGTCAAGATCAATATTATATACTTTATGATGATTGCATAACAAAACTACTAACTTATTGTAATGCATTCACGTCCGTTAATCTCTATATTAAGCCAGCCTGCAAAATTAAGAATCTTCCGCCCCAATCATCTTCCGCCCCAATCACAGTAGGTGGTGCTGCGACCTATCAGTGAATTAATCTTTATCTTGTACGCCTATGCACTGCCATCGTCATGTACTACGATGGCAGTGTTCTATGGGTGTTGAATGAGTAGGCAGTTTAAAGTAGCCAAGAGGGAGGCGATCCAGCTGGCAGTGTTTAAAGGTATTCGGAGCGCGATCGTGGCTAATAGTTGAACTACCAGTATTACAAAATTGCCATACTTCAGGTGGCCAGCTCAGGCATTTACACAGCGTTATGTTTGGAACAATATTACCCACATAACCCACAAGAGGACAGCACCGTACAGAGGCATTAAGAAGGCTGTGGTTAATGACAACGTGTATCTAGTTCTTCTATTCTCCTTTTTCTAATGTCTTCTGTTTATGTGCGATGCTGGGACTGTGATTTTATTAATATACGAGTGTATACTTTATCCTCTCCTTTGAGCTAAATGACATTTTATTCAGTATCTGTGGGAAAAGCTCGTGCACATCATTTGTAAAAGAATTCAAGAAAAAAAACCTAACTGTAGCAGTATTCGATCCCCAGTCAACTGCGTGTCAGACTAACATGCTAGCCCAGAGCTAACCGTATCCATGACGTCAGGTGTTCTTAACTGACATATTAGATACAAACTGTTGGCAAATAATGACTTTAAATAAACGATTTCTTCACTGCAGTACATTTTCATTAAAGATCATTTCATACAAAGTTTATATTATTGTATCAGTACGGAATATCACATACAACATACTAAAACTACTGAAATATAAGACAGGCACATGAGGACAACTGCCATCTTGTCGTGTGACACAAACGGCTCAGCTCTTTTAAGCCACTCATACTGTATAATATTATAATATTAAATTATAATAAATAACGGATCACGACCTTCAGGATAGCTTAAACCCCCCTAGGCTCGATAATCGGAATTGGTGGGTCTTAAGCTATTTATTAAAATGGTTGCATAATTCACACGGCCGCCATCCTGAAATGGCATGGCCGATGACCTTGAATTTTGGATGAAAGACGCGTCCTATATAAAGGTATGTTGTCACCAAATTTGGTAGAGATCGGATGATTAGTTTAGCCGTAATTTGATTCTACGTTTTGAACATTTGAGTGGCCGCCATTCTGTTTTGGTAAAGATGGCGGCGATATAAAGTATGACACTGAGGTGTCCTTTACTAGTGCTATCTCTGTACCAAATTTCGTTCAATTCGGTTTCACCGTGTTCGAATTGATAGGGGGGACAGACATTCAGAGTACACACACTCACACACACACAGACACACACACACACACACACAGAGAGACTCACACACACACAAAGTAGGCTAATAGTGAGGTTTTAAGTGTCAGTGATCATCAATGTAGTGTACCGCATGAAACACAGTTGCCGTCGACAAAAAATCAAGAAAACCATATTGCTACTCAAAATAGTGCATTGTTTAATGATCAACGTTTAACCCCTGTTCTCAAAGTTATTTTTAATCCATCTTCCACGTCGCAAGAGCCATCAACATCACAAACTATGCAAGAGGTAGTGTTGTTGTTGTCGTTTTAAAGAGTGGAACAACTAGGTCATCTGCTCTTGATATGCAAGGGGATCAAAGTGACTAAATAGTAATAACCATAAGGTTTTTATGTCAATACAACCATTGCGGCTCCCCCACTTTTCGAAAACAACATTGAAGGGACATTGCTATAAAATGATCTACAACAAGCCTTGTGTTTAAAACTACAACAGACTATTGTAAAGTGAGAAAGGCTTGTATTCAGTATGCATTTATTGTCATAATCATGTATACTCTGCAATGTTAAATATACTAACTTTGTATAAAATAAAACAGCATTGTAACATCATTTTGCATTTATTTACAAACTTTATATACATTTTTTTGGTTTCATCATAATATTTTTAAAGACAACACTAAACACTAAAACATTACTATTCTATGCACATATTTTCTTTCTTTTTCAGTATATTGTCATTACTTATATTTTCCATTATTATTTCACATTATTTATTTATTTAATTAAAACGAACCATGCACCTATTGTTTTTAAAACCTTCATAAATTAAGTGTACAGGTTGCACAGCATTATTGACTTCATCAAAAACACTCTCCGACATATCATTAAACCGTATAGGCAGAAATGTCTCAAAGTTTTCACATACACAAAGTACACGATCACCATATGCTGTTTTCAATTTCCGAATCTTGATAATGCGGAATGGAATATGCGTTGGCAATTCGCTGAGCTTCTTTGTCTCTAAGCCACATGATTGTCCCACAGCATTCAAAACATTCATTGTAGTAGTCTATAAACAAAACAAAAGCATATCTATTACACTCTAAAACAGCTTTAATAATATTGTGCAATTAGGGATTTTGCACTATCCATGGCGAATAAATTATACTAGTTATGCAAGAAATGCCCTAACTGTTGCAGATACTACTTTTCTGCATATAGCACAAGTGTTAAGTTCTAATGCACACTTGACACAGGCTATCATGTGTCCACAGTGTAAAAATACAACATCTAGTTCATCTTGATAACAAATTTTACATAATTGTTGATCACACTTTTGTATCTGTTCGTAACACAAGTCTTTCCTTTCAGCCTTATGTATTTGCTCCGCGTGCTCTAACTCTAAAGGCACTTTTATGTCATGTGCTGCAATCACTTTTTCTTTACAAATAGTGTTCACAAATTCCTGACCTTTAAGCAACACCATGTATTTACAGTTTGGTAACCAACGAGCGTGTTGCACAAAAGGGTCATCAGTCATTTGCCAATCCTTTAAAGCAAATCCACAATAAAAACATATTGTTTTATCCCCTTCACCAGTATAAAATAAATCCAGCTTCGCTTAGCTGTTTGGTAAGGTGTTTTAATATTAATGGCCAAACATTTTTATAAGATTCGAAACGTTTTTCAACAGAGCTGTACTCTGGGTGTGCTAGTGCTTTAGCCTTGCAACCTCCCAATTTTTCAAAAGCACACGCCAATTCAACACTGTCTATGGCATATGGACCACATATATCGACACCACCGTTGGCTGGTAATACATCATTATTATTATTTATTTTTGATTCAGCAACGTAAGTAGCGGCCAAAGGCCTTGTGGTTCGGTAAAATGAATGCACGGGTAGGTTACCCACTTGCTTTCCAAGCATGTAAGGACAGTGAGGAGACCATCGCAAATGGTCTCTAAAGGGATCATCCCCTTCTTCCCAGTGTGAAAGTTCAATACGACAAAACACACAGCGCACCACATCTTCTCGGTTCAAGTAATAAAAAACGGCTTTTGCAAGTTCATGCGTCGACAAAAAGCCTACAGGCCAGGATTCAAATGTTAACCATCGATCATGTTCTGATTTTAAATTTAACCCACGTGGTAAGCCAACTTGTTCACTTGTTGTATTTGGTACTAACGCCATGTGTTATAATAAAACTTTTTCTTATTGTAAGTTATTAACATTGCTCAAGAGCACAGAGTACATTAAAGCATAATGCATGCTTGTTCACTGTCTGTTCATTACGTTAATGGCACATGACGACACCTAAAAGCAAACAAAATAACCCATCACTCAATCAATCAATCAATCAATCAATCAATACTTGTAAATTAAACGTTAACGTTAATTGGCATTAATATATCAAAACACCATTAAAAATAAACTGTATGTTGGCACTAACAGTAACCCATGTACTTATTTTCTTTTTTATTAAGCTACAGTCATTTACATTCCCCCACCCTCCCTTTAACCAATATATAAACAAAAATGAATGTCATGTCATTTTGTTCACCTTATCATGTTCAAACCTGTGGATATTCGTTGAGTCCATAGGGAACCACCCATAAATTAAATTTATTATTTTTATTTTTAGAAAATCCAACATGGCCTTGTACTTTTCCCAGTCAACAACAACAACATAGCCATTAATCAAGAAAGCAATCATTGTCCCAGTCATGTACAGGTAATGAATTTTTTTGTCTACGAGTTTTCAGTAGTGGTAAAATGGAATAGCATTTTTAAGTCGGACTTACCTGAGTATTAAACAGTTCACTCTTTGGCAATGGTTTCGCTTTAGTGCGTTTCGGGTTTTTTTCAGCGACTGCTACGGCGGTAAGGCTATTCTTTCCAAGTTTCTAAAAATAAATAAAATAAACCGCTATAAATACCTAAATTCAGTTTAATACATACATTTCATAAAATAAAACATAAAACAAAACAAAAATGAAACAAGTTAGTTTACAAAAATCATCTCACCTTTACTTGCAGTGACTTGTGTCTCTTCCCTTCTTGCGGGCTCAAAAGTGCAATGGTTTCTTCTTCCTGAGACATGTAAGGTATGCCGGTTATCTGCAAACAAATAAATAAAATCATTAATTACCTAATCAATAAATAATTGCTTGTAAATATATATATTAATCAATAAATGTATAAATGAATAAATATATACCTACCCCACAACAAGGTTAAGTATTTTCCACCAACACCAAAACTGTTAAACAAGACCAGGGGTTTCATGCAACGCAGTGTGTTCAAAGGTAGTCCACCCAAGTGAGAGTGGAAATGATAACGACATGTCTTTATATATGCTACGTTGCATGTATAATCGTTTTTTCCCACGATTTGAACATTCTGTTATCGGTCACGTGGACAGCTAACGCCCAAAGTGAACACCTGTGGCGAATCAAATTTCAGATGAACTTGCATTTTGTCACGTACGAAGCAAAAACAGGATGTAACTTGTTAACAGTTATCGCGCACGTGGACAGCTAACGTCCCAGGCGAACACCTGTGGTAGATCAAATTTCACATGAACTTGCATTTTGTCACGTACGAAGCAAAACAGGATGTCACTTGTTTAGCGTACATGTGGTTTCACACATGTGTGTGCATGCATTTCACACTCCCCTGCCACCACGATGGTCAGATTATTTCACCTTCAAGCGTCACCTGTTGTCAAGTCAGATCAACGCCATCCAATAAGCTCAAATGACATTCACCTCCTGCTCCTCGGCAAGTTTGTTTTCTGTACTCGCTTCGACCAACATAGAACCAAGTTCTCATCACCGTTTACACGTTAAAGGTAAAATATCAGAAAAACGCACCCTCGCTCTGTCATACATCGACCCGCCGAAATAGCGATTGTTCTATTAAGCATGGTCCTTGTGGTTAGCGACAAGTTCGTTGAAACACACACACACCCAGCCGTATCGTCTCTCTCAACCACCACGCTTCATGGACATTATAAACAGGTAAAGAAAAAGAAAACGTTATTTCAATATGTATGGCGTTAGGCCCTTTGTGAATTATCTTTTTGGAAAAAATATCTACCACATTTGAAAGGGGGCGTTAGCCCGAGTCCTAGGACACCTCGTACACGTCTATAGCGTTATTGGTTCGTGAGATATCGGCAAAAATCACAAAAAACACGTGTTTACCCCAAAATCGAGTTTCCAACTTTTTTAAAAAATATAACGAGTGGTTCATAGCAAAGAGGACGTCACCCCGAGTCCTTGGACCCCTCGTTCTTCATGCCTCTAGCATGATTGGTTCGCGATATATAGCAAAAAGTTTAAAATCACGTTTTCCCCCCCAAAAAACCGTGTTTCCAGCCTTTCACCTTTTCGACACCTACATTCCCGTAAAGAGCACGACGAGACGAAAAAAACGAATCCAAGCACGCCCTCCTAGCATCACTCCTTCCATTCCAAGGACGCAAGGGCTCACAACTTCCTAAGTGTAGTAGTTCCCCCCTCATCCCACTACTTACAAAACACAAATTTTTCCTCTAGAGACTTGAAATATATTTTGGGGGTAGGGGGCATAGGGAACATTAATTTACGTCAAACAAACCTTTTTGTAAACTTCCTAGTTTCCAAAATATAGGATTTTCAAAATTCGAGTGTTTTCAAAAAACATAAAAAGTAAAAAAGTTTTATTATAGAAAATAAAGGTCATAAAGACCATTCGTTTGAGCTATGGCACAACGTTCTACCATGTTTGGTTTTCAAACTATCAACAACTTTCGAAAACAAAAATTTTCAAAAAAAAATATAACGAGTAGTCCATAGGAAAGAGAACGTCAGCTCGAGTCCAATGAGACCTCATTTGTCAAAATCGTACCATGCGTTCGAGAGATATTTAACATGACTGAGGCTTAGTAGTAGAGCAAAGGGGTTTCCCGAGCGGCTTAGAACTCCTATCATCCCCCTACTTCAGACATAATCAAAATATCCAGAATTGCCCTCGCGAGGTCACAATCTGGGTTTGTCATCAAGCTGCCAGAAATCAGTCTACGCTGAACTTCCCGCTTGTAATGACACAAACACACACTCACACACACACACATTAGGGAATGACAATACGTTATTTCACACAGATCGGCTGAATGGATGCTCGCCGACAATTAAACAAAATATTAAAACCTACGATAGAGCTGACTGCTCTTCGTCACAAATCACATTGCTCCAAAGGCAATAATCTCATTGAATCTGATCAATAATAAAACAAAGAAATTAATTACCCTCCAATCTACTGTATAATTATATTACTTCAGTCCTACTTCTGAAACACAACATATCTCCGAGAGACGTTTTTAATCGCATTGCGTAACATATGCAAACTCGGCCGTTCACATAGCTACGTTAGTTGAAACTACAAACAAGAAAAGAACCTTCTACTAAATATATATGCGAGCTGTTTCCATGCAAAATGTGTGTCAGACCAAAACTAAATAGACTACGTTAATCACACAAGCTAATTATTTACAAAACAAGTTATGTCCCATACACCATAAGTTAATTTATCAGATAATAATAAATATTATTCTGTACTCATCCTCAGCCAGTCACCCGTCAAAGAACATCTGCAGCCATTTCCCAACTGGATTCTTCTTATCTCATCTCAACCATCTTGATGGAGTCTTGATATTTCCAGGCTTCCTCCATGGTCAATGATGTCATCTCTCGTGCTGATTCAAAAATTAAATTATTATACACTTGATGTCTGACTACTAAATTCGCCGTTCGGGTACTTCTTTCCCCAAAACAGTTTATTGGCGAATTATCGAAGATACTGCCCCTACAAATATAGTACTGTGACTATCTAACAATGAATTTAACACTTTTTAATAATAATTTCTGTGTCCTTCATGACACGCAAAGTTTAACTGTCAACGTCCTAAGACGCACAAAGTAATAGTCAACCTGTGTCCACGACACACAAAGTATAATAAGCTTACGTCCGTAGACGCACAGAATAATAAGCCTACGTCCGTAGACGCACAGAGTAATAATCAAAGTCTTGGCTCTTCACACCACTTATAAATGAACTGGCCCTAGGTCTTGATAGAGGGGGAATTTAGATAAAAATTTCACAAAATAATGGTGATACAGGAATGAAATAAATATCACTGAACTCGTAAAATAGCGCAGGTCAAGAATATGCCCATTAATCCTAGAATCGATCGTAGAGATTTTGTCTAGGCGATCTCCCGCGTGAATGCTAGCCGAGCGTGCCCACGCTAGACCTGCCGCGCTAAATAGGCATTCTTCTCTCATTGGTTCCCACACTTTCTGTCACTTGGCGGTTTTTAGCATATCTTGGCATCGTAGGAGTGTCTATTTTCTTCATCAGCCACTCACGTTACTGCATCATATTTCTTATAGGCGCGAACATCACAATGAACATACCAGAACCATGTCTCACTGCGCGTCACTTCTATTTTTGAGGCGGCCAACACCTGTCCTTCTGACACATCGCTAGGCTATTTCCTTTCACAGCTAAAGTATTTAGCCTTTTGTCAATCTGCTTCAGGCATGTACCCGCTGTCTCCAACAAATGCTTGACATTTCCTCATCTCCGTCTGGCTACTTTCATGATGCTGGTGGAAATATTTATTAATTGAAGAAATAAAACCTAGAATCATTTATCCAACAGAGGATAAAGGGTTCAATACTGAAATTTTGTATGTTGATAGTGGCAATTAAGATAAGTAGGATATATGAAAATAGGCTTTGGTTCTTCACGGATCTGCGTGTTAGTTATTTAGAAAAGAATTTAAATTATTATACCCAACTAACAGATATGAAAATGGCAGAAGGTCTATGTGCAGCGTCCCGCGGCATAGCCGCGCTCGTAAAATCGTTCACCATGGCTGCGAGGGCAGCTGCAGAAAGTCCAGAGATTGTGGGTTAGAATCCTGGTGGTTAAAGCGGCGATCCGGAGTGTGGTTTTTCCTCACGTTTCACCACACTCCCTCCAGTCAAATGCCGGGATAGTACCTTACTTCGAGCCCCGGGGCACCTAGCTAATCCCTGTCCCTAATAGTTACACACATACCACAGTCATCACATAAATACAAGTTATCAGACGAGTTCAATACACACCCAACTACACAGGGATGATGACCAAGATATCTCAAGCCCCTAACATGAATTAGATCCACTTTCTATAGCGGCTAGGATTCTTGGCTGTCGCCCCAGAGATCCGCGGTTCATTCCGCCTCGTGAGGCAAAACTAAGCCATCCTGGAAGTGGTTTTCCATGGTTTTCCATTTCTACCCTAAGCCACCTTCTTCTCAATCCTCTCCTGAATGACAACAACACACACTACTACAGACATCACAATAACACAGATTATCACACAAATTCTGCATCAATCCCTGCTACCGGGGCTGAATGACTAAGATGTCCAAGCTCCTCAAATGGAACAACAACACACAAATATGGGTTAGACTAATTCAACACATGCCAAACTACACGGGGGTGATGACCATGATGTCTACAGCCCCTAAAATAGAATAAACAACATCTAGCCTATTTGTAGCAGGATGTTTACCATATACTATACTAAAATGTATCATTTAGTTCTACGTGACCGTTAATCTAGCGATCAAGAGCCACAGGACCTCTATTTTAACGTGCAATCCGAACCACAGGACTTGATATTATTTTCACTTCGAAAATCTCACATGCATTAACCAGGAATCGAACCCAGTCCGCATTGGTGAGAAGCAAATAGCCTGACCACTGCACCATCACGCCCTCTTAACATACACTAACAATGAAAAGTTAAACATGGTAGATATGAGGGAAACAGCGAAAGACATCGTGAAGCAAGGGCAAGTTTTGAGAACAGGATAAAAGTAGCTTTGACTTGCATTTTGAAGCTATTATATTTAGTTTCACGTCACCTCCGTAGCGTAGCGGTCAGCATGGTTAGCTGCCGCCCCGGAGGTCCTGGGTTCGAATCCCGGCTCTGCCACGAAATTAGAAAAGTGGTGTGAGGACTGAAACGGGGTCTACTCAGCCTCGGGTGGCCAAAATGAGTAGAGGGGGTTCGATTCCCACCTCAGCCATCCTCGAAGTGGTTTTTCGTGGTTTCCCACTCGTGTCTTCGGGCAAATGCCGGGATGGTTCCTAATATAAGGCCACGGCCGCCTCCTTCCCATTTCCTTCCTTTTAACCGTCCCACTGTTCCCATCCCTTCATCAGGCCCCCTGTTCGCTTTGCAGGTGAGGCCGCCTGGACGTAGTGTTGGTCACACACCCCAGTTGTATCCCCGACTCAGAGTCTCAAGCTCCAGGACACTGCCCTCAGTGGCGGTAGAGGTGGGATCCCTCGCTTAGTCCGTGGGAAAAGCCAACCCTGGAGGATAAAACGATAGCGAAAAAAATAAAATAGTTTCTGGTAGCAAGGTTTTCTTGTATATATGTATCATTGTTGAACAAGATTTATGATAAACAGAGTGATTACATGAATATTGTTGCTGTTTTTACTCTTTAAGTTGTACAGTATCTCCCCGCTTCAAAAAGACCTAGAACAACATGACAGTGCTTGACTCCAACCAATGCCGACAGCCTTAATGTCACAGTAGGTTCCTGTACTGCGGGACTATATTGTTCTTGTTGTTTTAATCTTCATCTTCCACGTTGAAAATGTGCTGGTAGAACTTCGCAGGATAAAATATGTGACATAAGAATGAGGGGAGTGGCTTGTTATCATGAGCTGGTAAAATCGGCTAAGTGGCCCAACAAGTTCATGACGCGTTTTAAAATGGGAGTGTTTACAAAATAATAACATGCACGGTGCAGGCGTCCCAACATTTCATTGCCTTCATTGCTGAGGAAAACGACCTTCTCTTGCCAAGTGGAATCCTTGCAAACTTGTAGTTTATCCGAGATGTGCCAAGATCCAAGCCCTCTTGGTGTTTCCAGTAACAAGGCGAAGCAAGCAAGACAGCGCCAGACTGTAAGAGAAAATGTCGCGTGGGCTCCAACAAAGTAGCACGTTCACGGAGACAAAGCGAAGCAAAGCGTTTATTATATACAAGACAGAAGATATTCACTGTCACAAAATAAACGAGCATGTCTTTGTCGTTCTACGTCTGAATTTCAATACTATGTAAAGAAAGGAGCCATCCTTCCTTTTTCCACTCTATGGATGTAGAGACCTATGATAGATGGATGATGACGGAAGGAAGCTCCTAGTTTTACGTGGCCGTTAATCATGCGATTATGGGCCACGGGACCTCCTGTTTTCGTGGAATCCGAACCACAGGACATGGCTTTTCACTTCGAAAATCTCACATGCATTGACCGGGAATCGAACCCGGTCCATCTTGGTGAGAGGCCAACAATTTGACAACTGAGCCCCCCCCCCCCCAGATGGATGATGACTTATGAAGCTAAACATTGCTTATTGTTAAGTTGAGTTTCCATTTTAATAAAGTCATGTGAGTTTTCTTATTCTGGGAGCAGTTTTCTAAATTAATAATCGTCAGTAATAATTATTGTCAATTGTTGATTATTGGGTATTCAAATAGCCTTAACCTTCGGTAGACTTCTTAGGATTTGTAATGTTTCTATCATCCATTTATTTACGTAGTGTTATGAACTTAAACATAACTTACTGGATAGCTTTCCAAAGTGACTATTTAATCTAAATGATTACTAATTGGTATGTAATAAGATGTATTACGCTTAGTCAGTAATAATTTAATTAATATAAATTAACTAATTAGAACAGCAGACTATGGATCTCGTAGTCTTCGCATGTCCCCTCAGAGCATTCAAAGGAACATTGCAAGACTTACACAATCTGTCCCAAGAAGCCATTGACTGGATTCAACTGTTCAATTTTGGACTCTAGTTTTTCAAACTTGAGATCAAGTGTATCTTAGTGTATATCATTGTATATATATATTTTGTAAATAATTGTTTTATCTATTCCTTCTACCATCATACGATAAATAATAAGGAAACTAAAGTAATTGCGGAAAAATCTTTGTTGTTAATATTTCACTTTATTTTATTTATAAGAACACTGCTGATGAAGGCCATAATATGGCCTAAACTTTGTACATTTTATTAATATTATTTAATTATCATTGACTAAGGCATAATACATTTATTAAACACCAATTGGTATTCATTAAGATCCATTTATTTCTCAATATAACTTCAAATTATTTATCTATTTTATTTCATTTGGTAATTTTTCTGACTTTATTTTCTGTCACATCCAGTACATCAAATGTGAAATAAAACGTGTGTTGACCATGAAGTGTGATTATTGAATAATTTCAAATTACGTGGATCACTTTCCTACTTAGAGCAAACGCAATCATATTATCCTTTTCACTCACTGATTGAATTGGAAATTTCCACAATAATTATATCAAATTACGGTATCCATACGTACGCTCTACAACATTATTAATACTCTTGTGCCTTTCACATAACCAACTAAAAATTGCTCATCAGAGGAATATTGTCGGAAGGATGGATTTTCGTGATACCCAGGCAATTGCCTATAGCACAGTGTTTATGGTATGTTCAGTTATTACTTCCCACGGTGGTTTTATTCTAATGGCCAAGGGCTGAAAGATTTGACTATTGCCTTGACATTTTAAAGTGGAAAATAAACAAATGCAAATAAAAGTACAATGTTTTCTATATCTTGCGTGAGTGTGAGGGGTTTCACCTTACACTCGTAAATCAACATGTGACGTCAGCATAAGACTACAAGATACAAACTAAGGTTGAAAATCCACAGCCTGCTTCCAGTCGAACAACCGGGTCAGGGAATGGAATGGATGAAGCCCCCATCTAATGGCGAGGATATGAACTGTGCCGGCTGTCGAAGCTTGTCGCACTCCCCTGGGGCAATGATTAAATGAATGACAGATGAAATGAAATATTAGTGTAGAGTGTTACTGGAATGAAATTGTGACCAAAAAAAAAAACGGAGTACCCGGAGAAAAACCTGTCTGCCTCCACTTTGTCCAGTACAAATCTCACATGGAGTGAACGAGATTTGAACCACGGACCCAGCGGTGAGAGGCCGGCGTGGAGCCGCCTAAGACACGGAGGCTTACTAACTAAGGTTAATGTGCCAAAATCAAGTTCAATATCATCACAGATGTTCCTTTTGTGTCTAACTAACAGTTGTCCTAAGCTTCAGCGAGATCTAAAGATTTCCACCAGAAACGTTCCCTTATAAGCGAGCATATACTGTATAAAGCCAGTCGTCTGTTGTAGACTGAATCTTCCGAACAGTGACTTAGGACGGATCTGTTAAAAAACGTGTTTTTACGATTACGAGCGTACATTGTGGGGTATTTTCCTCAAAACGTCAACCTGCATTAAAATCCCACATCAAACCTCTGCGAGAAGACCGACGCAAGTCACATCACGGGCTTCTGGGATAATATGCTGTACTTTGAACACATGCAAGCCATCCAGCAAAAAGTAGTAAAATACTGCCTGGCGTACTTTTCTGAACGATTCTTGCACATTTGGTGTAGACAATTGTCAACTGTTATTTAAACTAAACTTTTCGGCTCTTCCCAATTAATTGGGGTCGCCGGAGCCAACCAGGCTCATTTTGGTTTCGGCCGGAGATTTAAGACCGGATGCCCTTCCTGACACCACGTGATTTTTCAGGAAGTTCCACCCCACTGTCACCGGGATTCAAACCCCGACCGTCCGGGTGAAAGATGAGCAGCTAAGCCACTGCGCCATCATGCTCCCCAATTGTCAGCTGTTATAATAGACACAATATGGTTGAGAGGAAGCAGGGGAGATAACTTGATGATCAGACTCATCTACGTATGTGTGTGGAATTATTCTGATAGCTTGTGTTATTGTATCGACGGTGCAACCATCCAGGAAATGGTTTTGCGTGGTTTCCCACTTCTAAACCAGGCAAATGTAGGGTTGAAGGAAGCAACAGCAACTTCGCCCTGGACACATACCCTCGATCCCTTCATTGCCACATCCACTTTCTGGTGTAGCGGCTAGCATTCTAGACGGGAAGTAAAAAAGGCAGCCAGATGTCATAGATTTATGGCATGAAAAAGAACCTTCTACTAACTACAATTGTATGAAGCTAAATTTGTAGGATAGATTTGAAAACAGAAAGCACTTTGAGGCACACAACTACTGTTCGTTATGCACTATCCTGAGGACTTGCCTTCAATGATCGACATATTTATTATTTTAATTCCTGCAATATACATTAATTAGTCAATGGTATTCTTCATAACAAGCCATGTGGGGTCTCTGGACCTCCGCATTAAGAAAGTTTGTATTAAATACAAGTTAGCTGCAATTAACCACACGTCTACCGTCGATACAATAACACGAGCTATCAGAATAATTCCACACACATACATAGATGAGTCTGATCATCAAGTTATCACAAGCCGCTGAATGAAGCAACAGCAATTCCACCCTGGACACATACCCTCGTTCCCTTCATTTCCACGTCCAGTTCCTGTTGTAGTGGCGGAGGTCCGCGTTCGAATCCCAGCTCTGCCGTGAAATTTAATTCTAGCTGGAACGGGGGACACTCAGATTTGGGAAGCAAAACTGAGAAGAGGAGGGATCGATTCCATCCTCAGCCATCCAGGAAGTGGTTTTCCGTGGTTTCCCACTTCTAATCCAGGAAAATGTTGGGTTGGCTCCTGACTTAAGGCCATGGCAGGCCTTCTTCCTAATCCTCATCTGACTTACAAATACACACACTAATACAGCCATCATAATAACGCAGGTTATCAGACAAATGCCACGCACATCCAAGAACATGGGGCTTTATGATCAAAAGGTCGCAAAGCCCCTAAATAAATCAACAACACGAACTTGAATCTGCATGGGCTCGTCGATTTGTGGTTTGGACTAGCTTCGCACTCTCCATCATTGAGATTTAAATTAAACCAGCAATTTCGAAGGGTCCAATATGTCTTTCTCTTTTATGGTTGTGGATTCAGTTAGTAGCATGCTGAGCTTCTAAGCACAAGATCGTGGATTCAAACCCGACCGAAATCGTTGGAGTTTTTAAGAGCGTTAAAATCCCTCAGTATGCCTTCCTTCAGACGGGAAGTAAACCCGACAGCCCCGCTTGTTGTAGATTTATGGCATGAAAAAAAATCTATTAACTAAAATTGTGTGAAGCAAAATTTGTAGGATAGATTTGATTAACGCTCTATTAGTTCCAATGTCCACTGCCAGGTGGCGGTTGTGGTGGAATCTAGTAGCCAAGTTCACAGCTAGGCATCGCTGACGGTAGCATTTGGTAGCAAAAGTAGGAACTACTGGAAATTGATCGTCTGCAGTGCTTACATGAATTACAGATAACACACACCAATACAGCCATCACAATTAACACCGGTTATCAGACAGATTCTACACACACCCAAAGTACACGTGGCTACCTGACTGCGTTGTCGCAGCCCATAAACTGAGGAACCAACCAACCAACCAAGGCTGTAAATGAAGAATTGAGGCACGCACCTCTACTGCCATACAGACCTAGAAGTCTTATACACCGCATACTTCTTACTGGAAAATTTGGTATTTTAATTCGTTCGCTTTTTCATTTTTTTTTCAATTCGTTGTATATCTTGGTTGCTCATCGATAAGTGGTATGATACCCAAAGGGAAGATGCCGGTACCGGTTGCACTTGTGGTCGAATGCCGGCAGGGATAGGACCATTTATCATGCTTGTTGTCAAGTGATGAAGCGCAGGCTGTCAGCCAATTTGTCAGCACCGCACCGCACTGCATTAGCGCGCCCTAATTACCGACCCACGATTGTTTTCAGGTGACATAGCTTCCCAACGTCTTTACACACCGATAAATGCTTAATAATCCTGCCGCCACATTACTCTCCCTCGATCTTGATTGACGGGGTCTCGGGAGGTAACCAATAGGCCTATGTCCTCTGCCAAGGACTCTCCTTGGTTACGTTTAGGAAGAAAATGCACATTTTTAAAAGAATTCTTCTGAAACTTTTACCACATCACACATGAAACCCAACCACCATTTGTTTGTATCAGAAACTTTGCTTTCTGTTTTCAGTTCTCTGAATTTTAGAATAACATAATAAGGAATGTCAATTTTTCAAAATGCCCTAAAATTGCTAAATATTATTCAATAATCCAATTTATTTTACTTAGTTCTTTAACTTAACGCATATATATCGTTCTAGAGTAGAATCGTGCAGTTATCTGCAACAGACAGAGTGTAGGAGTTATTTTTCATTTTTCAAAAAAGAAATAGAATTTTATCATTGCTTAAAGTAATCAATAAAATAATGTTATTGGTTTTACGTCCCTTTTAACTACACTGGCTTTTAGAGACGCCGGGGTGCCAGAATTTTGCCCCGAAGGGGGTCTTTAACGTGCCAGTAAATCTACGAACACGGCTCCCTCGCATTTGCGCACCCTCAAATGCCAGCTGACTGCGCCAGGATACGAACCTGCAACCTTGGACCCAGCAAGCGAGAACGTTACCCCTGAGCCACGCAGCCAGCCAAAATTAAAGTAATCAAGGTGGCTAAAGTTTTAAAAATATCCAAAAATTCCTAGTTCACAGCATTCCTCCATTCATTGGCTTTAATTTGATGTATCAATAATATTCCTATGTCAGTTTTTCATGTTGAATTTCTTAAATGTTAAGATTTGTGTGCAGAGAATAACGTAAATTAAGATACACATTTTGTGATGTAACCAAATTCATACAAATTTAATATACGGTAATTGTTTGGGAGTGATGAACCTGGATCCAACACTTGCACTTAGCTAATATATGTTAATTTCATGATTTTCTTACCTTATTTGATATTCCAGGATATTTAGATACAAGTAAAATTGAGGAGCCACGCCCCCTATCCGTGCACACGAGCCCACTTACAAACGCTTTTTTAATACTTTCAGGTGGAATATCGACATGAAATATATGTCAATTTGAAGCAGACAAATAAGGCTTCTATTTACAATGAAAAACCGAAAATTTGTATTTTTGATTAAAAAAAATGCCATTTCAAACGTATATACTTACCTTTTTTTTAACCTTAAGTCAATATTGATACGAGCCACCTACCATTAGGGCAGTTTATCCTACTCTCGAAAGTGCTTCAGCCTTATTTCAACGAATTTTCTTGGTCAAGTGTTCATATTACCTGTAAACCAAATATATTTCAGTATCACCTTAACCTAGGGTGCTGGATAAATTATCGAAATTGCAAATTAAAGACTATTTACATTTAAGTGTACTAAAATAAAAAGAGAAATTGTAACTATAACAAGTAGTTCCGTAACGAAATATACAGCCTATTTGCATATATCCAACTTATGTCAATTGCCTCTATCTACATACAGAATTTAGTTTGATTTCTGTAACACATTCGTAGATATTGACAACCGTCTAAATATTTCGGATGGTCGCCATGTTTGATTTTTATAGAGTTATGAACTATTACATGAAGATTATTGTGTAGGTGTAGTATTCAAACATCAATCGCATGATTACGACATAAGAAATGAAAATCAAATTTAAAAATTCCGCAGAGCTGCCATCTTGTGGTTATGAAAACAATTGAAATAGATTAGATGCGAGTGGATTAAAATTTGTATAAGCATTTACCATACCAAGTTTTACTGCGCTCGAATAGTTAAATCTCGAGAAACATCCATTTTAATATTTATAATTCGCATCGCCCACATGTTGGATTTGTGCTCACCAGGTTATTGAAAATCCTAAAGGTGAACTTATATTCATAGCCTCTATCAACATACAAAATGTCAATTAATTGCTATCATAGATTAATAGATATTGAGAACCGTCTAAATATTTCGGTTGGTCGCCATTTTGGATTTTTATATATGTAGGCCATAGAGTTATGTACTATTAGATGCCGATTATTGCGTAGTTTCATTATTCAAACGTTGACTTCGATCGCATGATTAATACACGAGAAATAAAAAAATTAATTTAAGAATTGTGCACTGCCTCCATCCTGAGGTTATGTGAACAATTGAACAAAATTGGATGCCAGTGCATTACAATGTGTATAAACATTTACTTTGCCATATTTCATTGCGCCCAGGCGGTTAAAACTCGAGAAAAGTCTGTTCAAATATTTCACCTTCGCTTGGGCGCCATGTTTGTTTTGTATTTTACAGGTTTTGGAAAGTCTCATGGCTGAGCTTCTAGTAGTACCCTTTATCACCGTACAATATTTCAGGGTGATATCAGTAATAGTTTCAGAGATATAGAATGCCGGTGAAATATTTCGCACAGCCGCCATCTTGAGGTTATGTAGACAACTTTACTGAATTAGATGCCAGTCCATTACAATGTGTTTATACATTTGCTGTAACAAGTTTCATTGCGTTTGAATGGTTAAATCGCGAGAAAAGTAATTGTAATAGTTTCAAATTCGCTTGGCCGCCATCTTCGTTTTGTAGTTAAGAGGTTTCTGAGAGTCCCATAGGTAAACTTCTAGTAATGCCTTTTATCACCGTACACAATTTCAGGCTGATATCAGTAACAGTTTCGGAGATATGGAACGATGGAGAAATATTTCACACAGCTGCCATGTTGGATTTGTGATAGGTAATTAAATTTAAAGGGCACGGTCGGAATCGGACCTTACCGAGTTTCATTGAAATCGTTCCAGCCGTTTAGAAATTATTAAGGACACACACACACACATACGCGCACACACACACATGAGGACAAAAGGTGATCTCATAAGCCTATTTATTCATAAACTGATAATAGACCAAAATATGCTTAAAATTAAAATCTATATTACGAAAACATATAAATCAAAATCATAAATATAATTACTGATTATGCCCAATTACTACAATAAATATAACATAAAAATTATTAAAATAAATACACAGAATAACACTAAAACAATATACGTTTCAATTGAAAATAATAATAACAATAATAATAATTTAAAACATAATATATGTTTTAAAAATAAATACAAAGTAAATTGGACCATCAAAACTTAAAAACTTAAATGAAGGTTAATAATAATGCAAATCAATAACAATTTAAGGGTAAATAAAAAAAAGGAAATATATAAAACAGCTCTGTCCTATAAATGGATAAACTCCTCTCAGTGCGTACATTACAAATTCTACTGTACTTGTTCAATAGATGGAGCTGATAATAACGAGAATGATCATAAGTAGTTCAGAGACCAACTAAAGAGCCTACTTTCCTTAAAATTTAAAATTCATCCAATGATTGATCTCCATCGACCTGTCAGGAATAATGATGATATTAAGTCGATAATACTGGCATTTATGATATGTTCGAAATATACCTGACATGTTGAATCCCAAAGAATACTGATTGATTGATTGATCAGGTGCCATCAAGTCGGCGTCGACTCCTAGCGACTGCGTGGATGGACTGTCTCCATATGATTCGGTCTTCAGCCATATATTTCAGATCCTTCAGTGACATATCATGTTGAATTTGATGGAGTCGATCCATCTCAATGCTGGCTGCCCTCGTCTCCGAGACCCTTCCACCTTTCCAAGCATAATTGTTTTTTTTTTCAACGAATCAAAAGCCTCATAATGTGTCCAAAATATGACAGCTGTAATCGCGTTATCATTGCTTCAAGAGACAGATCCGGTTTGATTTTTTGAATCACCCATACATTGTCATCTTGGCTCTGTTAGAAATACTCAGTATCCTTCTCCAACACCAGAGCTCAAAAGCATCAATATACTTCCTATATCGTTTAAAGAATTCTACACTTTGTTAAAATATTTTACTTCCATAGATTCTGAGATACTGAGAATCTACGGCTATGAGAGAGTTATTAGGTATTTGATAGGTCTGAACCTGCGAATATGCGCACAAATACATCCCTTATGGCACATACACAATAAACAAAATTTAGTTGCAATTAAACATTGAAACTATCAGCATGCGTAGAATTATGTCGGCAACACTGTCACGTATCATATTTCTACGTCTACCGAAAAGGTCAATGTTTACATGCATGTTACTTCCATACTAAGTAATGTATTTCAACCAAATTTTGTATGTGTAATGTATACCTTAGGATACATACGCAAAATGATAGTTACCAGGGCTACCATCTGTGTATCAATGAGCTCAAGATATTTGAACCCTGAACTCAATATCTCAGAACATGTGTATGAAACTAACTTCTGATCTGGCACCCTGCACGCCCAAGAAGGTTCAGACATATTTAGAGTGAACTGTCAGAGTTAGTGCTACCAATATAAGTATTGTACAGAAGATTAAATGTGGTCAAGACCGAAGTACAATGTTTTTACATTAAAGGGCTGTTCCGTTAACCTATCATAAAATCAAATATTCGAGCAATTACCATGAAACTTACTAACGTGTGACGGATGCTAGTTCCACAAATCTAGAAAACAGAATGCTAATGAGCTATAATTACTAGAGCCTGAAAAATGAATATACGTGTAATGGACGTACAACGTTGTGTGAAGAAAGTAACATAGATTTCCATGAAACGTGGTGAGTAGGGAGTCAAGAATATGGAAAATCTCTTATGAAAGTCTGAGGCCTGCATTATTAACCATAGAGCTACAAATACAACGATATTGGCAAGAGTGTAGGTTCCTATAAGAAACTAGGACCGGTATGATATACAGTACGTCTCCCAGCGTGATTTTGGTGTTTGAGGCATAAATTTGACCAGCCTGTTGTTATTTGAGTCTTCAGGCTTTTGACTGGTTTGATGCAAGTCTCCATCCCTCCCTGTCCTGAGCTAATCGTTTCATCTCTACATAGCTACCACACCCTACATCTGAGGCAATCTGTTTAACATATTCTAACCTTGGTCTACCCCTACAGTTTTTGTCCTCGACCCTTCCTTCCATAACCAAGCTTGCTATTCCTGGGTGTCTTAGTATGTGTCCTACCAACCTATCTCTTCTCTTCATTAACAGTCGCCAGAAACATCTCTCTTCTCCCACTCGTCTTAATACCTCTTTGTTTGTAACCCTATCCACCCATCTGATCCTCATCATTCTCCTGTAAAACCACATTTCAAATGCTTCAATTCTCCTCTTTTCTGCTGCACCAATAGTCCAAGTTTCACTTCCATAGAGCGCCACGCTCCAGACAAAGGCTTTCAAAAATGACTTCCTAATACCTAAATCTATATTCGATGTCAACAGATTCCTTTTTTGTAGAAATGCTTTCTTTGCCTGAGCCAACCTACTTTTTATATCCTCTTTGCTTCGTCCATCACTGGTTATTCTGCTTCCTAAGTAACAGAAGTCTCCTACTTCCTTCAGCTTTTCACCTATCAATTTGATCTCCATAGAGGTTTCTGATTTATATCGGCTGCATTCCAGTATTTTTGTTTTACATTTATTAATTTTCATCATGAATTCTTTCCGTAAGACAGAGTCCATACCATTCAAAAACTCATTCAAATCCTCAGGCTTGTCGGCCAAGATGACGATGTCATCAGTAAATCTCAGAGTTGAAATTATTTCTCCTTGAATTTTCACTCCCACTTTAAATTTTTCTCAAATTTCCTTCATTGCTTGTTCAATGTAAAGATTGAAAAGTATGGGTGATAAGTTGCAGCCTTGCCTTACACCTTTCTGAATACCAGCTTCTCTCTCATGTCCTTCAACTCGAATGACTGCTGTCTGGTTTCTGTATAGATTGTATATCACCCTCCTATCCCTGTACTTTATTCCAATCAATTTCAAAATGTCAAACAATTTAGTCCAATCAACGTTATCAAAAGCCTTTTCTAAGTCTACAAAAGCCATGAACGTTCTCTTATCTTTCCTTATTCTACCTTCCAAAATCAGCCTAAGACTTAGTACAGCTTCCTTTGTTCCTACATTTCTCCTGAAACCAAACTGGTCTTCACCCAACTCCGTTTCTATCTGGCTTTCAATCCTCTTGTAAATTATTCTAGACAGGATCTTTGAAGCATGAGTAATCAAGCTGATTGTACGGTAATCTTCACATCTGTCAGCTCCCACTTTCTTTGGTATATGGATGATTACATTCTTCTTGAAATCAGGGGGTGCCTCACCTGTCTCATAAATCCTACACACCAAGTGAAATAACCTGAACAGACCTTCATCCCCTATGCAGCGTAGCAACTCAATCGGTATATCATCAATGCCTGGTGCTTTGTTCCTGCTTAAGTCTTCCAAAGCTCTATCAAATTCTGATCTCAATATTAAATCTCCTTTCGCATCCTCATCAATTTCCTCCTCCCTTTCCATTACATGATTCTCAATCTCCTTTCCCTTATACAAACTCTCTATGTAAGCTTTCCATCTCTCAACCTTTTCTTCCCTATCTGTTAGAGGCTTTCCATTTGTGTCCTTAATATTACAGCACTTAGTCTTCTTTTCCCCAAAAGTATTCTTAATCCTTCGATAAGCTGTGTCTACTTTTCCTAATTTCAGACAATTTTCTATACCTGCACATTTCTCTTTCAACCATTCTTCTTTCGCTTCCTTGCACTTCTTGTTAATCTCATTTCTCAGACGTCTGTATTCTGCTTTCCCCTTTTCATCTCTTAGATTCTTGTGTTTCCGCCTTTCATCCATCAATTCTAGTATATCCTGAGTGATCCACGGTTTTCTACCTATTCTTTCTTTCCTACCAATGTTTTCTTCTGCGGATTTTGTTATTTCATTCTTCAAAAGTGCCCATTCGTCTGCAATTGAAGTTTGTTTAGGGTTTTTCATTAGTCCTTCCTTTATACTCTTCTTGAATCTTGCGTTTACATCCTTCTCTTTCAGTCTGTCTATTGCCCACCTTTTTGGCTTTTGACTTTTCTTCAGTTTCTTCAACTTTAATCTGCATTTCATTACAACCAGATTGTGGTCAGAGTTTATGTCAGCACCAGGATATGTTTTACAATCCAAAATCTGGTTTCGAAACCTCTGCTTGACCATAATGAAGTCGATTTGGTAACGCCCTGTATCTCCTGGTCTCATCCATGTGTATATTCTTCTATTGTGGTTATTGAATAAGGTGTTAGCTATGACCAACTCATGCTCGGTTCAGAATTCTACCAGCCTGCTTCCTCGATCATTCCTTTCACCTAATCCGAAATCTCCTACTATCTTCCCTTCTCTCCCTTTTCCTACCACAGCATTCCAATCTCCCATTACTATAACATTTTCATCACCCTTTATATACCTCAGAATTTCGTCTATTTCTTCGTAGACCTTTTCAACATCCTCATCATCAGCTTGACTGGTAGGCATATAAACTTGTACCACTGTGGTGCAGGTAGGTTTAGTATTGAGTTTTGCTACAATAATCCGTCCACTATATTGTTCATAATATTCCACCCGCTGTCCAATTTCCTACTCAATATGAGGCCAACCCCTGCTTGGCCATTGTTTGATTTAGTGCTAATGACCCTATAGTCTCCGGACCAAAAGTCCTGTTCTTCCTGCCAGCGCATTTCACTAATCCCAACCAAATCCAACCTCAAACTATCCATTTCCCTTTCTAAGTTGTCTAACCTTCCACTTCCTATCAGACTTCTAACATTCCACGCTCCGATCCGTAGAATGTCAGATTTCCTCTTTGTCACTTCTGTGATGTTAACCCCCTCTCGAGTAGTCCCCACCCGGAGATCCGAACGGGGGACTAGTTTACCTCCGGATTGAAATTTTACAAGGGAGGAGGCCATCATCACATGTAATTATGCATAGAGAGGTGCATATCCTCGGGAATAGCATACGGCTGTAGCAGCCTAGTTGAGCTTAATTTTAGTGGCCAAATGAATGAAAAATAATCATGCTGGAAGACATTTTACAGTGTTGCTTTGTAAACGAATTACTATTACAATTGGCTACATTCGGCTGAAAAAATATTAAATTTCGTGAAAGAAAGATGAAAATAAGATCTTATATATCAAACGAGTAGTTCCGTAAAGAACTAAAGCCACTATTGTACCCAATTGTCATCATGTGGAACATGTGTTCGTATCCCAGCTAACTCACGGTCTTTCGAGGTATGGGACGTTCCTGCCCACCATACGACCACATGCTCAGGATTTGAGTCTACCAGGTAACTACTCTACATGAAAGAAACAACATATTCCTAAATAAAACATTTACTGATCTAAAGTTATGCCTATACAACAAAATACAAACAAAGGATAATTTACATTTAATTCCCACAATGAAAATCAAGGTTATTTTGTGAGTCTCTTCTTAATTAGTGCTACACTGCACTCAAATCTATTTCTAGCATCCTATCAGTGATACTTTCAGACATCTACGAGTCTCCATAGTGTTCTTTATGTGACACAATTTTACATAACTGGAGTATCACAACACAAACTCACATATCACTTTAAATGACATTAATTCTGTAATAATTAAACATTACTCCGTTTTCTCACGGGCATTTACTTTCATTAACATGAATTCATTGTATTATGCCTTAATTAACAAATGTTGTTGTGTCGTGTGAATCGTCTTCCTTTTTTCCATCAATATGAAACGCTAAAAATGGTACGTTTTCCCTTCCAAAATACACATGGATAGAAATGTTTATAGTTTCACCATACAACGATTTTCTGGGTCTGGTCGAAATTATTAACGTTACAAACGTGTCATGTTCTTAGAAATCATCTACCCGTCTGCATAAATTAGTGTGAACTGGGCAAAAATGCACTTTAAAAAGATGCCTACATTTATTTGGTTCAGCGTTCCTCCTCAGAGAATAACTGGGCCAAATATTATCCGATTTCAATGATCCGACAATGTATGTGTGTTGAAACACATCATTTAATTCAATTGGCATCATCATAACAATCATCTCTTAATTACATTTCGAAATACCGAGATTCTTCAGTGTCCCACTCTCCTTTTAAAATAAAGGGACTGGGTCTCCAAACCTCCCCTTCCAAGCAGGCAATAAAATTAGTTCCAGCTGGCCGAGCAAGATGGCCGTCGCCCTAGTGGTCTACTACCACTCCCCTCTTGACTGCAAGCAAGGTCACCTTTGTTTACAATTGCAGTACAATGGAGTTACGCTGAGTGTTGTCTCAAGTAATTGAGTCATTCTGATTATTTACCACCTATATTTATAGTGTATTGGCTCAACTCGGCTCCTTAATTAACATTCATGGCTGGGGATGGATTCTATAATAGACTTGCCGTTCTGTGGCGATTCTAGTGGCTTTGGGCGCGCATCATAATGAGAATACAAGATTGCTCATCAGCAGCTGCCTCAATAATAAGGAAATCTGCGTTTCCTATACGACGAACTTTGATTCTTACCTCTCAGGGCAGATCAACCAATACATGTGCTCACGGGGTCTCGAAGAGCATCCCTCGTGGCAATTATTCCTGCAAGCGATGGATACAGACAGGCTCTGTCCAATTCGCTGCGAATAATATAAGTACGCTCCACGGCGGTACTAACTCGTAGATTAGCCAACTTTTCACTTAACGTGCAAGCTATGTTAGCTTGGTCCCCGCAACTTTATTTACGTAAATCACTGGATTCTACGTTACTTTGCTCGCTAAATGCCGCTCAAACAATACTTCTCATAGATGACTCAATTATTAAGGCACCCGCGTCCTCTCTGCAATTACACTTAAGCCAAAGCTTCAAATAGCTCCTAAAAACAAGTATAAATTTACTGGCTTACATTACTTTAATGGTTCTAAAAAAACCAATCCTAAGAATTGACCATATTAAATATTCATTCAACACTTCATTGACACTGAAAAATTCTCGTATCTCGCTATATTTCACGTTACTTTCTTACTGTTTACCAAATACAGTATCTTTATATTAGACATGACACACTTTGAACGTTCTTCAGGCCTGAAATGCCTATCATTTTACTTTACTGTTACCGACCTCGGATATTATTATTATCATTTAACGTTACCGTTACATACATCACTATCTTAGGCCTGAATGGCCCTAAATAAATCACCTTCCAAGCCATATTCTACCAAATACGAGTGGTGAAAGCTCGTACATAAGTGACTGTTACATCTTAGTCTCAAAGTGATGCATCGTTGTATGGTGAACTATCTAGTTAGAATAACATTGTAAATTTGTACTCACTTTTTCATTTTCGCTGGATTATTCCAACACGCCAGCCACGATCCTCCCATGATGCTTAATTTAAGCCATCATGCTATATCTCACACGACACTTGATATCACATATTTCCCACATGATAATCATACACTTATCAGTGGCTTTTCTCACTTTTACACAATACATATTATTCACAATACACATAAACACTTTTGAAATCACTATAATAAAATTTATATACACTTTATCACTATTTCACAGGTTGATCCTTAATCGGACTCCTCCTAACGCCTGACCCCAGAGATGCGATGAAGCTACGACAACCGCTGGTCTCCGTGAAAGTCTATCTGCGTATACGTGCGTTCGATTCTCGTTCCCTTCAATACTGTTCATTTCACCGTCATGATTACTTGTGATGCCTCTCGGGCTCCCATAACTGCAATGATCCTGACGATACTGCGTCATTTATAAGTATGACAATACCTCCTGGTATTCATTGTCCAAAACCATCCTAAATTATTGCTACGCTGTAGCAAACTACACTTGCGTATAATAATGGATAAATATCTTCTGTAGATTAAATCTAACGCGATTCATGATTACTATTAAGAAGCTGTATGATGCGCTTCCATTGTTCTTCAAATATACTCTAACATTTCGGGCACTTACTGGCAGCGTGTGCGTATAGAGTCAAGATGAACTGCAGAGCAACTGGAGAAGAACTAAAGAACAACTCAAGACGAACTGGCTTGGTCTGTGCTGCTTCCCCTATATAAAGGTTTCTCGTAAAATGTAGTCCACAGGACACACGAGAGCGACTCCTTTCTTGAAATAAAGCATTTCCATTCAAAATAACGTATACACCTCGTCTATCTAGATGTGGAAGTCCCATAATCACTCTCGTGGTAGCGATCGCTTCGGCCAATTAATTACAATTAATTGCCTTATTCCGTAGCGTTATGACGCCACCATGGTGAATCCCCTCTTGCTGGTCTCCATATTACTCCTCTCGAGCGTAAGCTCGGTGTTAACAGGCTTATTTAGAGATATTGGCTTTAATTTAGGTGTAAGACCACTCCTAAATTATCTCTCCTAGACTATATTCACCTGGGTGTACTTTTCATTCCATTTCGATGCTCCAATTGGCTGCAATCAATTAATTTCCGTGGACAATTACCCCCACTACGGTCTCGAGTGTTGTCCATCGGGGACTCCCAGGGTCATTAATTTCGAGCTGTCTCCTCGGTCCAGACGAAATAAGTTCCTTCGGCGCCTTGAATCTCCTCCCCTCTGCTGGCTGTAATTAGTTAAGTGTCAAGCTGGCCTGCTTTCACGTTTCTATACTTCGAAAACGTACATATGACTGCAATTTCTGACAATTATTCCCTTAAACAGCTATCATATTCACATTCTAGCCGTGAAGTCATGCTATATTATTATATGTCATTATACAACTCATTGCTCTTCGGGTTCCCTGTAGTTGTTCCCCCTCAGAGATCAATGGTTCGACTCAAGGCAGAATCATGGGCCTGGTCTTCTCTGATAAGACCCGAGTTCGATGCCAGTCTGCCGTGTCCGATTGGGCACACTATCAACATACAAAATTTCAGTTTGATTGCTGTCATAGATTCGTAGATATTGAGAAACGAATTAATATTGCGGATGGACGTCATGTTGGATTTTTATATATGTTGGTCTTAGAGTTATGTACTGTTACATGAAGATTATTGTGTTAGTGTAGTATTCAAACTTCAAACGCATGATTAGGATACAAGAAGTAAATACGAGATAAAATTTCGCACAGCTGCCATCTTGTGGTTATGAAAACAATTGAAATAAATTAGTGGATTAACATTTGTATAAGTATTTACTCTACCAAGTGTCACTGCACTCGGATGGTTAAATTGTGAGAAACGTCCATGTGAATATTTATACTTCGCGTCGCCGCTATGTTGGATTTGTGATAACCAGGTTATTGGAAGTCCTATAGGTGAACTTATGTTCATAGCCCCTAAGAACATAAAAAAACAATTTGATTGCTGCAATAGATTCGTAGATATTGAGATCCGTCTAAATATTTCGGATGGTCGCCATATTGGATTGTTATATGTATAGGCCATAGAGTCAAGTACCATTAAAGGAAAATTATTGCGTAGTTTCTTTATTCAAACTTTCACTTCGATCGCTTAATTACGACATAAGAAATGAAAACTTAATTTTAAAATTCGCACATTCGCCATCTAGAGGTTATGTAAACAATTGAACTAAATTAAACATCAGTGCATTACAATGTGCATAATCATTTGCTGTACCAAGTTACATTGCATTTGAATAATTAAATCACGAGAAAAGACTTAAAACTTTCATCTTCGCTTGGCCGCCATGTTAGTTTTGTAGTTAACCGGTATTTGAAAGTCTCATAGATAAACTTCCAGCAGTACCCTTTATCTCCGTACAAAATTTCAGGGTGATGCCGGTATTAGTTTCAGAGATATAGAATGCCGGTGAAATATTTCGCACAGCCGCCATCTAGAGGCTATGCAAACAATTGAACGAAGTTAGATGTCAGTGCATTACAATGTGTATAAATACAAGTTTCATTGCGTTTGGTTGGTTAAATCGCGAGTGACGTCTATAGTTTCGGAGATATTGAATGCAAATGAAATATTTCGCACAGCCGCCATGTTGGATTGGTGAGACATAACAAAATTTGAAGGGCACGGTTTAGGTCGTCCGGAATAGTGCTCTGAACTAACCGAGTTTCATTGAAATCGCTCCAGAGTTTAGAAGTTATTAGGGGGGACACACACACGAATCACACACACGAATCACACACACACGCACACACAGACAGACACACGGACAAAAGGTGATCTCATAAGCCTTTTTTTTTCTTAAATGAAAAATAGGCTAAAAAGTAGGTTATGATCGTTTACGGAACATCTTGTTTTAGGTTCATATGTTCGTTTACTTGTTGATTCTTTGATAAATTTACTTTTCATTAATTTCCCTAGAATAAGAACGGTGTAGGTCTTCTTTTATAACCTCAATACGTTCTATTTATATTTTCTGAATAAAAGTTTTAGGACACTAGTTTAAATTACGCATATAAATGAGGTACCGTGGATTATTCTCACGTTATAATATAATGTCTCCTAAATGTATCACTTTATTTAATTCCTTTCTTGCTTGGCCGCTTTGCTTTAATTTGCTTTGCTTCTATTTGCTTACTTTGCTTACTTTGCTTGATAGTGTATGGTACAGTTTGGTTTTAGATGGCATGCAATAATGTTACGACACTACTTCCATTATCTCCACATTGTATAAATTCATCATTTCATTAAAACCCTCTGTGAGGCAGGAAGCCTTTGACAATCAATAATAATGAGATCTACTCAATTTATCGCCTCTTTATGGAGAAGATCGATCTTACTATAATTTCATTAAATTGTGTCATATGAGCCTTTCAAGTAGAAAACCACCCTTTTAGCTGCGAAATATATCACTCCACGTGCTGTCGTGTGGGCCTGGATCTCATCTATACATGGCCTAGTATAAAATGAAGTGCTGGAACCTGTCCTTCCGTGTGATTGTGTGCTTGTTGGGGCTAATCCCAAGAACCTTTGAGAGGTTCTGAAACGTTACTCACAATTCTTAAGAACATTTCCTGAGTAAGGTTTTTGTACAGAATAAAATCATCTTTAGCACATGGAAGCCGGACAGTAATGGGTTAATGAAGCAATTCGAAAGAAGGCGCCCATCCGTGCCCCTTATTTTGAATTTTAGTAACTCTGCTCTGAGAGATCTTAGTATATTTTAGCGGCTGATTTTGCAGTATGAAAAAGTGAAATAGACATACCTGCCCCCTTAACTGTCACAAATCATTTGATATAGAATTATAGCTGGATTGTAGACAGAGTTCCTTTACTTCTTCTAACTCAATAATAATTATGAATATCTATGACTTTAGTCATTTTTTCAAGTTTTTCCGTATTGATTTTGATAAGTTATGTACTTGTCCACTATACAATACAAAATATCTTTTTATTTATACATTTTGATACATGTTTCGGTCCTGTGAGCCTTCTTCAGTCAAAATCAAAAAATTCTCCTAGATCATTCTAAAGGTTGGTCTCTCATAAAAAAAATTGTAAATCAAATTTTACATCGTCAGGATGCTTAAAATAATAATTACACAAAATGTTAAAGAAGCAATATTTAATTTGTGTAGAACTCAACCACGCCTCAAATAAATCACACAACACGAAAAGTAATAGGCTATGCCTATGGGTATCTTGGGTCCCGGATGACTTATAGTTTGCGGGTCGTATTTCCAAACGTTTCATAAGTAGCCTCTTAAGCAGAGACATAAATGTTGAAGTAAATAACGCTTACAAAGTGTTTGACTTTTATTGTATTTTTCTTAGAATCTTCTATGGTTTGAAACATTCATATAGCTTTCAAAAAGTTTTGTATACTTTTTGCGTCATTTTTCAGGTGATAAATGGAGGTACTCAACCTCCTCTTACAACATTAGACTGAAAATGAAAATGGGATCCCTTGAGCCGGTGTTGCTATTGCTACAGCTGGCCTTCTCTTGATTGTTTTCTCATACGTGTTCTGGTACAACAAATGTCTTGGAAATGGTTTATGGTAAGGCCTTAAATCTTGATTTTCAGTGTCCCTGATTCACCCGAGCTCTGTTTACGTACATTGAAAGTCTCAACATGAGCTTCATATAGTCCTTCTACAATAACTTTGATCTTTAGTCAATTTTGAAGGGGTTTCGTCCATTTCTCTTCTTTTAATAGATGGTACGACGAAAAGTTGTAGGGTGAATACAGATATCAATTCTTACATTAATTTCCTCATTCGTTTTCGAGTTATAAGTGTACAAACAGGCAGACAAACAACAAATAAAAATATTTTCGAGTGCATTTGTCATCAAATAATCTTAAACCCCTAAATAACGCAAAAATCCTCAGAAATAAGAAAAACAGTTTTCTATTTTGTATTCAGGTATTGAATAATATTTCCCCAATGAGGGGCACGTCGAAAAATTATAAAAAATGATTGATTCCATGCCTGTGATGGGTACAGATATCAAAGTTTACGTTGATTCACCCAGGTGTTTTCGAGTTATAAGCGTACAATGAAGAGAAAAGACATAGAGAAACATTATTTTTGCTCGCGCATTTTCCTGAAACACTCTCAAGCACGTAAATAACACAAAACACCGTGGAAATTACAAAATTCCAGAGAAACTTTAATTCTTTTATTAACATACCATTTGCTTAATATTTGTTTTAAACGTGTTTATACTGTACTAGCAGGTACCCGCGGCTTCGCCCGCGATCAAGACAATGGGGACGATGCATTATTGCTGATAATTGGTCTATTCTATTACAGCAATCGCGGCTATAGGTGTGTCCATTCTAATTCTGAATATTCTGATACATACATTATATTGATATGATCAGCAAAGAGGGAATTTTATAGAGTTGTGAACGTATGCAGGGTTCGATGTTACATTATGTTAACACATTTTAAAATTACGTTTATGGTTTTGCCATCGTCTGCTGAGACATAACGATTTTGTTGTCCGGATGCTCGCGAGCACGCCACATACAGTTGGCCATGGGAAAAAAATGGTTTTGTCTAAATGTACACGTGCTACTGTTAAGTGTGTGTCATTGCGCTTTGTTAAAGAAATTGCGAATATTGTTTGAAGAGGGAACTGCACTCTTGCACACTGGAATGGCAAATCTATCGGAATATGGGGAATTAAAAGTATTCTTACTTAAGCTATTCTGGATGTAATTTGGCCATACTAATTGATGATTTGAACGTAAGCATATCCCTATTAATAGACCTATAGTTAAATATCGCTCACCTTGGCCGCTGATGTACATTATGCAGTCTCTTCCAGTGTTACATCCCAGGGATTGAAATTCTCCAACGACCCTTTTGCCCCACATGCCTCTCTAAGTAATTAAAATTCCTGATTGTTGTTGTTTGAGCCTTCAGTTTTTTAACTGGTTTGATGCAGCCCTCCATGTCTCCCTCTCCTGAGCTAATCGTTTCATTTCTACATAGCTACCACACCCTACATCCGAGGCAATCTGTTTAACCCTGGTTTACCCCTACAGTTGTAGTCCGCGACCCTCCCATCCATAACTACTGTCGACCAAACTATTATGTGTACTCGAGTTTGAAGTTTGTTTGTGAAGTAACCGATAGACCTATATAAAATCCAATAAAATCATCATTTTCGTCGTTCTATTTTACGTTAGATCATGTAGGTTTGGAATTTTTAATTTATATTTTAATATTTTTAATCCTAGTTGGAACACAAGAAGTGCCAGTTTTTAAGCGTTTTTCAACCATGCGTCACATTTAAGAATTATTATCTCACAAACCCGTCATCAGATCGAATCCAAATTTTAACACAATATACATTGGAATGTTGTATAACAGGTTTATTAATTTTAAAATGTTGTGTGTCCAAGAAACAAAGTTGTTATCATTTTTGTAAGGTAACTTTTCCTCGGCTCGGGATGGTTTGAAAATGTAGTTCTTGGTCGCGTTGTAATCCTTATACATCAAAACGGTATGTTGTATGATTGTGAAATACGTAAATTAATTCACTTATTTTATATCGGTTTGTATTTGTACGGAGAATTAAGACATGGTTCACCATTTAGCCGCTCCGGTGAGAGCAGTACATCATTGCCAAGATGGGCTATATCACGCGTCATGGCGAGTCTCGCTCGGAAGTGATGGGCTCCATATCAGCAACGCTGTACAGCATTTCCCGGAGCGGCTAGCTGGTGAACCATGTCTTAATTCTCCGTACAAATACAAACCGATATAAAATAAGTGAATTAATTTACCTATTTCACAGTCATACAGCATAACTTTTTGATGTATAAGGATTACAACGCAACCAAGAACTACATTTTCCAACGACCCCGAGCCGAGAAAAAGTTACCTTACAAAAATGATAACAACATTCGTTCTTGAACACACAAAATTTTGAAATTAATAAACCAGTTATACAACATCCCAATGTATACTGTGTTCAAATTTGGATTCGATCTGATGATGGGTTTGAGAGATAATAATTCTTAAATGTGACGCATGGTTGAAACACGCTTAAAAAACGGGCACTTCTTGTGTTTCAACAGCGATAAAAAAATATTAAAATATAAATTAAAAATTCCAAACCTACATGAACTAACGTAAAATCGAACGACGAAAATGATGATGTCATTGGATTTTATGAAGGTCTATTGGTTACGTCACAAACAACCTTCAAACTCAAGTGCACATAATATTTTGGTCGACAGTAAGCTTGTTATTCCTCGGTGTCATAATATGTGTCCTACCCTCCTATCTCTTCTCTTCATTAGCAGTCGCCAGAAACATCTCTCCTCTCCCACTCGTCTTAATACCTCTTCATTTGTTACCCTATCTACCAATCTGATCATCATTCTCCAGTATCACCACATTTCAAAAGCTTCAATTCTCCTCTTTTCTGCTGCACCATTAGTCCATTAGTACAACTCAGCAACTTTTCTAGGTTTAAGCCGTGCCTTGTGCGGGGATTCAATGGCCGTGAAAGACAAAATTCCAACTTTATTGAAATAAGTTTGCCCAATTCCTCAGTAAGAGTAATTAAGAAACAATAATAATTAACGTGACAGCCGGTAGAATACGACACATTCGACTGTGAATATACGTTGCAGATCATGGTTAAAAACGAAAAAGAGCAGATCAAAATTGGCGAACAAAAATATTCAGTTAACAAAAAACAAATTTATAAAGAAAATGAAAGCATACCGTGCAAAATAGAAAGTATCTTAACATTGTTAATTCAAGTAAACTTCTAAAAGCTCGCTTACAACAACCAGCTGAAACAGTATAAAATTAGACTAAAATCACGATCGTATCCAAGCTCCAAAAGCAACCTCTATAAATAAAATATATATCATTTTACGCGTATCAATGCGAGGACAACGTTCGTGGTCAGTAGTGGGAACCGAACCCAGCGTTTTAAGGCCCTAGAATGAACGGTTTTCGAGATATTGCCAGAAAACTATCCCCGGTCTGCGAAATTTCAGCGGTTGCCATAGTAACGTTGATCTCTTTCTAAGAGGGAACACAGTTATTTGGGAATATCTCCGAAACCGTTCATTTTAGGAACTTAAAAAGTGTGTTTCGGGATCCCTACAGGACCTCCGAGTATTGTTTCTCGTATCTGGCAGCTTAAAATGAGCTAAATCCGAAGTTTGTACCGACTGTCCTTGCTCAGTGCCAAAGGGCCGAAAAAAGTCACTTACAAATTGAATTTTCAAAAACCGTTTCTTAGTGGGCCTCTACATACTCGGATCAACCAACATGCAAAATTTCAGCTTTCTAGGTCTAGTGGTTTGAGCCCTGCGTCGATGAGTCAATTTTGGATTGTCAATGCCAAAGGGCCGAAAAAAGTCACTTACAAATTGAATTTTCAAAAACCGTTTCTTAGTGAGCCTCTACATACTCGGATCAACCAACATGCAAAATTTCAGGTTTCTAGGTCTAGTGGTTTGAGCCCTGCGGTGATGAGTCAATTTTGGATTATATATAAGAGATTAAGGCAGCTCCTATAATTCAACCATCCAGGTAGATCGATTCTCGTTACTGTAAATGACATGCAATCTGGCTGTTTGGATTAAACCATTTTGTGCTGATATTAGCAGTGTGCCCGACGTTTCACACTTTCTATGATGTGGCTTATTCACAGGACTCCCTTTGCGGTGGGTGTTAGTGTGCTTCACACCTTAACAGATTACAAACACTTGAAACAAACCAACACCTACCGTAAAGGGAGTAATTTGAGACGTGCCATAGTAGTGTGGCCGTATTGTCAGCATAACGCAGCAATGCTCCTCATTCCCGACCATTGGATATCACAACGAGTATCATCCACCGAGTCCTGCTAAATATCAACCTTGAAATTTAAGTGCACATTGAAAATCAAACAATATCTATAAAACTGAAAACTGAAGTTGTATGAACTACATGCAACTTAAGGAACTAATTCTGTAGTAGGATTAATCATGTAAGGAAATGTTACATTTTCTAGCTTAAAAACCTGGATAGAAAATATATACCGAAGAAAAAACAACTTAATCCGACTCCATCAACGCAAAGATACAGCAGCATAATAATTCTTCCTCTCTGGCTCCGATACATGCATCAATTAATAATAACAATAATAATAATAATATAATAATAATAATAGTAATAATAATAATAATAATAATAATAATAATAATAATAATCTTTCATTTCCTAATTTCAAATTAAATTATAGTGGTTATTGTTAATTCAATTAAGGGGCTTGGGGCATCTTGATCATCAGCCCCGTGAATCAAATTATTAAACCATTCTTCTTCATCTTCTTCCTCTTCGTCTTCTTAGCGTGCCTGTCTGTTTTGGACGCTGGCGATCAGCATGGCTATTCTGGCTTTATCTGTGGCAATTCGGAACAAATCTTCTGAGCTTTTGTTGAACCAGGTTCTAAGGTTGTCGAGCCAGGAAATTCTCCAGTATATTAAAGTGACTGCTTTCCATTCAATTTATAATCGTATTGTAGGATTATAATCAAGTGTAAATGAGTAGATAAATTAATGTCCAAATCTATTGATTGTACGACATGCGACCTAGCCATACTATCCATACGCCAAGTCCTATGAGAAATAAGGAAAGAAAGTTAGTTGTGCGTGACCGTTAATATAGCGATCATGAGCCACGGGACCTCCTTTTCTCGTGGAATCTGAACCACAGGATAGGGCATTTAACTTTGAAACTCTCACATGCATTGACCGGGAATCAAACCCAGTCCACCGTGGTAAGATGCCAACTGCTTGACTACTCTGCCACCACGCCCCAGGAGGACTAAGGATTTTCTCTTTCCTTTCCTCTAGGAAGCAGATCGGTGTCTTCAGCACCAATTATAATTATCTTTCCAAAAACCCACCACAATTAATGTTGCTTAGTCTCTGGTACCATAACTGAGATATGGCTCAATGATTATTCTGGGAAGATTGCCAAAATAGCAAAATGTATTTCTGTTCTAAAGGCTGCAAGTTGTTACTGTGTGTATTCGTTAATAATATGTTTTTTTTTTTTAGTCGTTTACCCTCCAGGTTGGTGGAACCCACGGACTCAGCGAGGGAACGCACCACTACCGTCTCTACGGGCAGTGTCCTAGAACTGGGAACATCGAATCGGAAGGGATACAACTGGTGAGGTGGGATTGGCACCTCGCCCAGGCGGCCTCACCTGCAAAGCTAACAGGGGCCTCATGAGGGAAGGTAAGGGATGGTTAGGATGGATAGACAACAAGGAAGAGGGAAGGAGGCGGCCTTGGCCTTGAAGAAGGTACCACCCCGGCATTTGCCCGAAGACGAAGTGGGAAGCCACGGAAAACCACTCCGGGGATAGCTGAGGGGGAATCGAACCCCCTCTACTCATTTGGGCCACCCGAGGCTGAGTAGACCCCGTTCCAGTCCTCGTACCACTTTTCAAATTTTGTGGCAGAGCCGGGAATCGAACTCAGGACCTCCGGGACGGCAGCTAACCATGCTGACCGCTACGCTACGGAGGCGACCATGTATTTCTTACAGTATATTTTAGCAAATACTAAAGATTTATAATCCCGTCCACTCGCTGTATCCTATTTCGCTCGTAATCACTTGGCTAAAACCTATAGCGGCATTGATTAGCAGATGGACCAAATAACTAGCATCGCTTCGTTTACAGAAATCGTTCTAATTTTTTTTACAAAAGCTATAAACAAATACTTTGAGTTTTACGGCAATGCTTATACGCTCAATAGTATCAACATTTTCACCACCAGCTGAAAGCATTCCTTGACAATGCTCACTAGATAATTCAGGGTGTTCGCCTGGAACCGTTACCGTCCTTCTGTCTTGTCGACGGCTCCACATTGTGAAATACCGCCAAGCGGAAAAATCAAACCGTCCTCAACAATCTTACGTCGCATGCGTTAAATCGTGCAGCACGACTGCGGCGGCGAACTGCAGCAAGTCTGGAGCTCAGAGTTTCAAATTCCAGTACTGATAGTCAGATAGTGGCTATCCTGAGTGTGGTTTTTCCCGGGTTTTGCCTCACTTCCTCCAGGCAATAGGTACCTTATCTCTAGTCCTTATGCACCTACCCCATTCTTGTCCCCTAATACAGCTATACCGGGTGAGTTAGCCGTGGTCGTTACGGCATGACTGCTGGCAGTCGCTCACATCCGGGAGGCGAGGCGGTTCGAATCCCCCCCGCCGGCAACCTTGAAGATGGTCTTCTGTGGTTTCCCATCTTCCTTCCAGGCAAATTCCGGGGTTGGTCCCTAACTATAGGCCACAGCCGCTACCTTCCAACTCCTTGACCTTCCATTCCAACTTTCCTCCCCAACGGTACTTGTAGCTCACCCATTGGGTGTTCGTCTCGAAGCAGCTACAAAACTGGCGAGCCGAACATGTCCTATGACACTCCCGGCACTTAAAGCCATACGCTAAAAAAAAAAATATACAGCTATTAAGACGACTACAATAATCACAGAAACAGAGGTGTTCAGATAAGTTCAACCCGCACACCGAACTGCACAGGGCTGATAACCAGGATGCCCTCAGCTTAAATGAATTAACATCAACATTTTAACTGTGTGCGCTGTGGGCCTCTGGCTTGCCGCGACTGTTTGTGCTGATGCCTAAGGCAAGTCTTCCCTGCGAACTTCCTTAATATAGGTCTAATAATAATGATCGTGAGGCCTCCTGAGAGGCCGAGTGCAGGTCTTTCTAATGGACACCCGTGGGCGACCTGCGGGACTTGATGAGGATGAAGTGATGATGAAGACGGTAGGCTACATACACCCAGTCCCCGAGCCACGGGAATTAAACCCTTGATATTAAAATCCCTGATGGCCCGGGTAGGAATCGAACCCGTAACACGGTGGGCCAAAGCCAAGTGCGCTAACCATTTAGCCACGGAGCCGGACACTTCCTGTATAATATCGCAAGGTATTTACGGTAGATCCTCATCAAGCATACTACTTTAAAAAGCCAAACCACTAGAAATACCATATCCCTGATATCCCTGTTTTACCAGGGAGTGTACGGTAAGGGTAGCCTCTTCTATGGTATTTGACTATGAATACTAGAACTCGCATCGAAGGCATTGCGAGAATTCTCAATTCTGAAAAATTATAGTAAATTCGATAAAAAGAATTCGCCCATTACTCTCAGTTTAGCTCTGTAACTTTCACACAACGAGTTTTTTTTATTTTATTTTTTATTTTGCTAATTTATACATATCGGTACTCTATAAAATAATGCTGTCACATAGAAAAGAAACATACAATTACTTTTGGGTAACTAATTAAGAAGCATTCCTTTCTTTTATTAGGGGCAGATGGCCTAACTGTTCGCCCCTTAAAACATCAATAACTAACTAACTAACTAACTAGCTAACTAACTAACTTTCTTTTATTCTTCATTTCATTCAGGAGACCAGGTCCTGAGACTTGAGGCAACATGGTCTTCAGCTGCTCTTTGGAGGTCGAGATTAAATAATTGGAGGGACCATTCAATGCACGAAAATGAATGATTTTATAGACTTTATATGGTCGGGATAAGAAGGAAACGGTGACTGTCTAACAAAGGTTGGAAAGGAAGATAAATATATGATAGCACATATAAGCGGAAACAATAACATATTAATTTAGGGTTCCATTGTTGCAAAGCCCGCCTAATGAGTAGAGAAACCTGAGGATAGAGACAGAAAAACAGTGTTCACTATAATTTCAGGACTATAGAGACAATGTCAATGGAGCTATTCCAGCAGCTTCTTCTTACACTTTATTGTGTAAGACTACGAGTATTACACCGCCAGGAAGTAGAACAAGGGTACAATGACAAGACGGAAGGTTAGAACCACAGTTCTCGCTGTTTTCCTGCTAAGTAATGAAATCCTACGTTAGATGCATATTAACATTGTCGCCGGCTATTGTACGGGACAATTAGCTGTAACGATGTTTTTAACTCAGAGTAATGGTCCCGGAAGATAATGGCGGCAAGTAGAGCAGCGACGTGCGGCAGCCTGACAATTGGTTACTACAAGTGCTCGGAATTAATTACGACTTCGTGAACATCTCAAGTAGCTATACGTTTATGATATTATTACGGGAACGAGCAGAAGAAACACGTTCATAGAATCTGCTAGAGAGATAAAATTGCAATGAGCGAACATGTGATACTGGGCCAAGACTTAACCTTAGTTTTGGATTCTGCCAGAGGATGTCAAATTCATGTATTTTTAGCCTATTTTCATTTTATGAAAAAATAGGCTTATGAGATCACCTTTTGTCCGTGTGTGTGTCTGCGTGTGTGTCCCCCTGTTATAACTTCTAATCGGCTGGAGCGATTTCAATGGAACTCGGTGAGGTCATAGCACCATTGTGGCCAATCCCGACCGTGCCCTTCAAAATTTATTACATCTCACCAATCCAACATGGCGGCTGTGCGAAATACCTCACCAGCATTCAACATCTCCTAAACTATTACGGATATCACCCTGAACTTTTGTACAGTGATAAAGAGCACTACTAGAAGTTCACCTATAAGCCTTTCAAAAACCTGTTAACTATAGAACTCACATGACAATCAAGTGAAATTGAGTCTTTTAAATAGACTTTTCTCGCGATTTAACCAACCAAATGCAATGAAACACGGTACAGCAAATGCATGAAAACATGGTAATGCACTGGCACTAGTGCAATTGTTTACATAACCTCAAGATAGCGGCTGTGCGAAATATTTCACTGGCATTCTATATCTCCGAAACTATTACCGATATCACCCTGAAATTTTGTATGGTGATAAAGGGCACTACTGCAAGTTATCTATGTCACTTTTAGAGACCTGTATGGTACAAATCGAACATGGAGGCCAAGCAAATTTGAAACATTTCAATAGACTTTTCTCGTGATTTAACCATCATTACGCAGTGAAATGTGGTACAGTAAATGATTATACATATTGTAATGCACTGGCATCTAATTTTGTTCAATTGTTTACATAACCTCAAGATGACGGCTGTGAGAAATTTCAAAATTAAGTGTTTATCTCTTGTGTCGTAATCATGCGATCGAAGTGAAAAGTTGAATAATGAAGCTACGCAACAATTTCCCTTTAATGGTACATACCTCTATGTCCTATACATATAACAATCCGAAATGGCGAACATCCGATATATTTAGACGGTTCTCAATATCTACGAATCTTTAACAGCAATCAAACAGAATTTTTTTCGTTCATAGAGGCTATACACATACGTTCATCTATAGGACATTCAATAACCTGGTGAGCACAAATCCAATATGGCGGTGACGCGAATTATACATATTTAAATGGACGCTTCTCGCGATTAACCATCCGAGTGCAGTGACATTGGTACGGTAAATCCTTATACAAATGTTCATCCACTGGCATCGAATTTAATTCAATTGTTTTCATAACCACAAGATGTCAGCTGTGCGAAATTTTAAAATCTCGATTTTACTTCTTGTGTCCTAATGATGCGATTGAAGTTTGAATACTACACGTACACAATAATCTTCATGTAATAGTACATAACTAAGACCTACATATATACAAATCCAACATGGAGACCTTCCGTAATATTAGATGGTTCTCAATATCTACGAATCTCTTACAGCAATCAAACTGAAATTTTGTATGTTGATAGAGGTAATTAACATAAGTAGGATATATGAAAATAGGCTTTAGTTCTTCACGGAACTCTTTGTTATTTATTTATTAACTATATTGATTTACGAAATGTTGGTGTTTTTCAGTCGGTCAACCCGATTTTTGTCAAGAGAGATGGGTTATTGCCTAATTCTGAAAAAAATTACATGAGATTAACAAATACATTTGGATGACCAGTTTCTATCGACAAGCAATCATCATCAGATCCATTACACTTAGGCCCTAAAATTAATGTCAGAAAGTACTGTATGCGTGAAAATATTTACAATATGTACACTTATTCAGTTGCAGTATGAGTTGAGATAATTCAACTCGTCAATATTTGTTAGTTGTGGTCTATGTGATGTTTTGTTAAAATACTGGAATTGGTGATTGATAAGCAAAAAAAAAATGCCATATTAACAAATTGTTTGGATACGTATTGACAGAATAACTAAGAAACACTTATGTTAATTACACGCCAAATCAATACTAACTTAAAAGCACACTTAAATGTCTACAATTTATAGACTATTTGAAGTGTACATGTTTCGAAACAACATTGGTTTCTTCTTCAGCACAATTAAGAGATAAACTTATCCTAAAATAAACCTAAATTCAGAAATGGATATCCTTACAATACGTTTTTAAGAGAATAATTTGGAAAAAAACATTAATAAATCATTAAAAATATCTATGAAAATTTTAACTAATCTTTGAAAAATATATATATGAAATATTGTTTTATAGGCAATTATATGGTTAATCTTCTAAAAAATATATCTATGAAAAATGTTGTAAATATTACTCATGTGATAAAATTATTAGTTGTTTATAGGTTAGTGATTGCATTGCCATACAAGAGAATTAAAAAGGACAGTAACAAGAATAGCAACATGTTAAACTATAAGAACTGAATGAACATCAAAATATAGACTTGATGCAATTAGTCGGATCTAAGATTGTATCAGTTCCAGAGGTATGACTACACGCGTAATTTCAACTCCGTTGTACAACTACATTAAAGCTTTACTAGTTTACTTTACCATTTATTTTCAGCGGAACCATAACAACTAATCATTTTATCAGATGAGTAATATTTACAACATTTTTCATAGATATATTTTTCAGAAGATTAGCCATATCATTGCCTATAAAACAATATTTCATATATATTTCAAAGATTATTTAAAATTTTCATAGATATTTTTAAGGATTTATTAATGTGTTTTTCCAAATGATTCTCTTAAAAACGTATTGTAAGGATATCCATTTCTTAATTTAGGTTTACTTTAGGATAAGTTTATCTCTTAATTGTGCTGAAGAAGAAACCATTGTTGTTTCTAAACATGTAAACCTCAAATAGTCTACACATTGTAGACTTTTAAGTGTGTTTTTTTCTTAGTATTGATTTGGCGTACAATTAACATGAGTGTTTCTTAGTTGGTGATTGATCTCCAAACTTGTTTGTTTGGAGTGAATATGTGATTATGGTTAAATGGTCAATACGTGTTATACCCTGTATTGTACCGGCTTCTTATCTGATGGTGTCTTGTGCTGTCCTGGTGAGGATGTGTGTTCGTTTAGATCCATGGAGTGTACACCCCTCTTCACTCTACTAGAAAACACACCCCGTTGGAAACTAGACACAACATAAAGATGTAGCCAAAATAGATAAGGGATTAATAAGGAAAACATGTTATTGGTTCAGGATGTACGATGTATCTTTTTATTTAATAAACCAAGGCCGGTATTAACGGCAGTTTTAAAGGTGCCAGGACATTCTCATTATACCGGGTAGCGCTTATTTAGCTTTTTAGCTTATGCGTGGCCAGGATGAAAAAAGGTCTTTAACACTCGGATACTCGTGCGGGCAACATATGTAGCCCAGTGATTTATTTTGTCGTAGCGCAGAGTATATTTTTGCTTGGAATATTGAGATTCTCTGTAGCTGCCTGTTGATGCTGTATTTAACAGACGGGTGTGAGTCTAACTGATCCAATTGCACCAAACTGACACCAGATGCATTAGAAGTCGTCTGGCGCGAGCATCGCTGTTTCAAAATTGAGCGTGCAAATGAAACGTTGCCACACAGGAGGCGGCCATGTAGATGGCTTTCAAATCAGACAGTGTTTAGAGGAAGGTAATGATAGGTTGAGTGTAGTGGAAATAAAGTAGGCGGTTGCTTCTTGTGTGGACGAGGAAGGGATAAATCAACAAAGAACAGATGCAAAAAGTGCAATGAAGATCTTCTCGGATCATTGTGTCCATTTGCACAGAATGATTGTGTGACAAATTAGTGTGAGCATGCTTATGGATTTCCTGGGCTATAGATTGTAGCCAAAAGTGCAAAAATAAACTTCAAAACTTCGAGAAAAAATAAATGAAAATACTGAAATTGTTCATAATAAGTGCTGATTTTCTAAGGAAATTATCTAACCTAGAATTAGTTTTGTTTAATTCCAATCCAAATATGCACTAATATAAGTATTTAGGTTTACATAAAAATAATTTAACAGTTCTAGTTCCATTAGTTTTATTTTGTTGCAGTTTTACTGAAGATGTACGATAAAATTGAATTTTCTTCTTAGGTTTGTATTTTCTCTCCATATGAAGATGAAAACCTACATAAAATGTTCAGATTTAGCTTAGAATGCTAATATACACTACTATTTATCATGTTATTGAAACTGAACACCAAACACAACGTGTGCGAGTCCATCAGATTGAATAACTGTTTGGGCTGCATATGGAGCCCGCGCGACTAACGCTGTATCTATTACTAACGCGAGTTAGTGTCCGAGGGTTAATAGTTGAAGAGCTTCCTGAATACAGTAACAAACACCACATTAGGGAGACTACACTTGGCCCTGCACTGTCACCTCTGTACCACGTACACAGAAACTTAGGAATGAGAGAAGGGAATTGCCCAGATATATATAAGACACCTTGGCTCACAGAAAGTTCCCCCAGTTGGTAGTAGATAGTGACCAAGATAACTGCTCTCACCAGGACAGCGCAAGACACCATCAGATAGTTAGTAGTTAGTTGTTGTTTTAAGGGGCAAAACTACGAGGTCATCTGCCCCTAACCATCAGCCAGTACAATGCAATTTGTATTGGCCATTTAACCACAATCACATATTCACTCCAATCAAGCAAGTTTGGAGATCAATTACCAATTCCAGTATTTTAACAAAACATCACATAGACCACAACTAACTCAACTAATACAGAACTGCAACTAAATAAGCGTACATATTGTAAATACTTTCACCCATACTTTCTGACATAAATTTTAGGGCCTAAGTGTAATGGATCTGATGATGATCGCTTGACGATCGAAACTGGTCATCGAAGTGTATTTGTTGATCTCATGTAGGCTAATGTTTTCAGGATTAGGGAATAACCCATCTCTTTTAGGATACATCGTGTTGACCGACTGAAAAGCATCCAGCTTTCGTTCAGAGGCAACACTGAAAATGGCATCAAACACCCTTATGTATTTATTTACTTATTACTTTATTTTCATTAATTTTTAGCCTATTTTCAATTTTGAAAAAAAATAGGCTTATGAGATCACCTTTTGTCCGTGTGTGTGTGTGAGGTGTGTGGGTGTCCCCCTAATAAAATCTAAACGGTTGGAGCAATTTCAATGAAACTCGGTAAGTTCATAGCACTATTCCCGGCGACCTCGACCGTGCCCTTCAAATTTTGTTACGTCTCACCAATCCAACATGGCGGCTGTGCGAAATATTTCACTAGCATTCAATATCTCCGAAACTATTACCGATATCGCCCTGAAATTGTGTACGGTGATAATGGGCACTACTAGAAGTTCACCTATGAGACTTTCAAAACCCTGGTGACTACAAAACCAACATGGTGGCCAATCGAAGTTGAGACTTTTAAATAGACATTTCTCGCGTTTTAACTATCCAAACGTAATAAAACTTGGTACAGCAAATGTTTATACACATTGTAATTGCACTGGAGTCTAATTTAGTTCAATTGTTTACATAACCTCAAAATGGCGGCTGTGCGAAATATTTCACTGACATTCTATATCTCCGGAACTATTACAGATATCATCATGCAATTTTGTACAGTGATAAAGGGTACTGATACAAGTTTACCTATGTATATTTCATAGACCTGTAAAGTACAAAACGAACATGGCCACCAAGCGAATTTGAACTATTTTAATAGACTTTTCTCGTGATTTAACTCTCTGAGCGCAGTGAAATGTGGTACAGTAAATGATTTTGCAGATTGTAATGCACTGCCATCTAATTTAATTCAATTGTTTACATAACCTCAAGATGGCGGCTGTGCGAAATTTTAAAATTAAGTTTTTATTCTTGTGTCGTAATCATGCGATCGAAGTGAAAGTTTGAATAATGAAGCTAGGCAATAATTGTCCTTGAATGGTACATAACTCTATGGCCTATACATATAACAATCCTAAATGGCGAGCTTCCGAAATATTTAGACGGTTCTCAATATCTATGAATTTTTTACAGCAACAAACTGTTTTTTTAAATGTTTATAGAGACTATGAACATATGTTCACCTATAGGACTTTCAGTAACCTGGTGAGCACAAATCCAACATGGCGGCGACGCGAAGTATAAATATTTAAATGGACGTTTCTCGCGAATTAACTATCCGAGTGCCGTGAAACGTTGCACGTTAAATACTTATACAAATGTTGATCCACTGGCATGTAATTTATTTCAATTGTTTGCATAATCACAAGATGGCTGGTGTGCGTACTTTTAAAATCTCGTTTTTAATTCTTGTGTTCTAATCATGCGATTGAAGTTTGAATACCACACGTACACAATAATCTTAATGTAATAGTACAAAAATAAAAATCCATCCTGGCGACCATATGAAATATTTAGACGGTTCTCAATATCTACGAATCTGTTACAGCAATTAAACTGAAATTTTGTATGTTGATAGAGACAATTAACATGAGCAGGATATATGAAAATAGGCTGTATAGTTGTTCACGGAACTACTTGTTATTTATAATTTATTTATTTATTTATTTATTTATTTATTTAGAAAAGATTCCCGAAGCAGAGCTCTGTCATGGGGAACAGTAGCCTATGTAGTTCTTTACACAGTGACCATAGCGTGTAGAAGAGAAAGTGTACCGACTCCCGAATCTGCCCTATCTTTAGTATGGGTAGTTGCTGTACCCGCCCACAGACTGCGCAGCGGTTGACTGTTGCTGGCTGGAGTCACTTTCCAATAAGCGCTCGCAAGTTTGAAACACAGAAATGCTGCCGTATTTAGTCCGTATTTCTTGGTGCTAAGAAATGTATTCTATCAAGAAGCGATTTCCACGATAAAAGGAAGTTGCTGTACAAAAAGCAAGTAATAGATTTTAATTACTACGGACAGGTTTATGCCATGGACACGTTACCCGAATTCACAGGCCTTAAAGCATGTCCAAAATTGACTTCCACACAGATAAACCTTACGTCTTTCCAAAGAACGAACGTGAGACTCTTTTTCCAATTATTCATCAATGCAACCGTGAATGCCATTAAGGTCTTCCTGCAGACTTACCCCGACATTTTTAGCGGCAGTTAGAATACAGAATTATTCACGAGAAACATGAACAATCTAGCAGATACGCTCAACTCCAGAATACCAACAAACGCACTCTACTCAAATGCGATTATGTGTGAAGCAAACCGAGGAACAACACAAATCTATTAAGTTGTCTGCGGACGACAAAATTAGAAACAAAGTGGTGATAACGGACTGGGAGAATGATCTTCCCCTTCCTTATGAAGACAACATTCCGAAACAACGCTTGGTTTACTATCTAGCAGGTGCATTGTCAAGCAACTAAAAAAAGGAATCAGCTGTGTGAAGTGTGCAACAACCCTTCAAAGTGAAAGGCCGTCAGATACAACTGCTGCAACTTTCTCTGACAAAGGACTTTGGCTCAATAAATACCCTTACTTATCTAACCCATTGACCCATCCGACAGTGTCTTGAACATTTTTTTACAGGTCGAAGTAGTCGTTGAAAAGAACTGCGAACTCGGGGGACGTGTCCATGGCATAAACCTGTCCGTACTAATTAAAATCTATTACTCTACCCTCTCAAATTTGTGGGGTGATATATTTTATTAGTGTTTGAACAGCATTGATGACATTGTTTTAGGGCCCTGTGATTTAGGATATATTATGGAACATAAACTGGACCTTATTGGAAAACTCGTTTTTCATTTCATGAAGTGCCGCTTGATCTTTCGTAGTAAATTAGGAAAGAACAGTCATTTGCTACGTCTGCAAAATCGTCCCGTAAGCTTTGCAAAGTTTCGAACAACTGACAGCTATAAATGACATGGGTGAGTTTATATTTTATTACCGTATATTATATTATATTATATGTACTGTATTTTTTCAGTTGTGATTGGTCTGTAGCTTATGATTTTTACACATTCAGTTACATTTTGATCCCCGCCAGGATGTTTTATTTCCTTATTATATGAACCTACTGTATGACGTAAAATAATGCTTCATAATGAACTCAACGGACGTCAGCGTTTCATGTACTCAGTGAAGAGAATTTTAAAGTGTCATCTTGTCTAATTCATTGTAGTGGAAGCTGATAACTGAAACGTAACATTCAACCATATTCAACTGCTGGTAGGCTATTGATACCGTCCGCACTCAGCGCTAGCCGACGCTAGAGCCGCCTAGCGGCTGGACCATACAAACTCCACAAGTCGCGTCACTTTCTCTTCTATACGCTATGCAGTGACTGTCAACTGAATTGGTGCAAGAGTGAAGTTGACTCTGCTCGTAGCTACAGCGCGGGGGACAACCAACCAGATAAGTTGTAGCCTGTAGTATACAGTACAACCATAGTTGACTTTTTACAACCATATAGTCACTCCAAACAGACAAATTCCGGACTTCTATCACCATTTTAGCATTTCACCTAACATCATACATACTACAACTGGCATACACCGACAAGCTGCATTACCAATACTGCAACTAAATAATTATACATATTGTAAATATTTGCAGCTGTATTTTCAAACATAGATTTTATAGCCGAAGTGTAATGGATCTGATGATGATCGCTTGACGATCGAAACTGTTCATCCTAGCGTATTATCTCATGTAATTTTTTTCAGGATTAGGGTATAACCCAACTCTTTTGGGTACATTCGTGTTGACTAACTGAAAATCACTAAACTTTTGGTTACTGTAGCAACACACATTGACGGATACTTCATCTTGACGAAAACGTAATGGTGGCCACCCAAATGTTAAAAGCTTGAATCAAATTACTACCAACCTAATCATCTGATCACTACCAAATTTTGCAATAAGATACCATTTTGTGGGAAGCATCTTTGGACTGAACTATAAGGTCATGAGCCCATAGTTTGCAGATAATGGCCATGTATGTGTGCAAATCGATTCCCCATATCAATTCAAACACGGTGAAACCGAATTGAATGAATTTTTCAGAGGTAGCACAAGCAAAAGGCACCTCATATTCATGTTTAGTATCCGTATAGCACGTTGTATTTCAACAAGCTACAACCTCCAACATTCAATTATACTCCTTAAAAAGGACAAAGAATTATAACAATGCCCATGCATTTGGGAGGAAGTAGGCAATAAGTTCTTTACTGAACATCTTGTTTACAACACGCCCTTCGGGAAAATGGCCGGGTAGTACCTTATTTCAAGTCCTCTGATGCCTACCTACAGACATAACAGAAACACAGGTCATCAGACAAGTTCAACAAACATCCCCATTTACACGGGGCTGATGACCAACACGCTCCAAGCCCCTGAAATGAATTAACAATAGCATTACCTGGTGGATCTTAAACACTCACGAGTACATAAACACGATGTGGCAAACTTCTAAGCTGAGCTGGTTGGAATGTCATTCATTACCACTGTAAGGATGGAATCAATTAACTCTGAAACATTTACTAACCATCAAGTGTGTTCGCTACTTGCTCCCTGTAGTGTTGGAGAAGAGGCCCAGGATTGGGACAAGTTACGAGGGTGATAGCAGTCACGCAGCCACCCGACTTCCCGTAATTACACAACAAGGAAGCGGCACTGTACTGCAATGTGTAATTATTAATGTGCATAATGTTTCCTCGTCATAGTGGGAGTCTACTGCACTGAGCATTGTACATGCAACACAGTGACACCTACACATTTCAAGAGTTATCTCTTATATATAATCCAAAACTGACTCATCACCGCAAGGCTCAAACCACTAGACCTAGAAAGCTGAAATTTTGCATGTTGGTTGATCTGAGTATGTAAAGGCTCACTAAGAAACGGTTTTTGAAAATTCAATTTGTAAGTGACATTTTTCGGCCCTTTGGCATTGACAATCCAAAATTTAGTCAACGACGCAGGGCTCAAACCACTAGACCTAGAAAGCTGAAATTTTGCATGTTGGTTGATTTGAGTATGTAGAGGCCCACTAAGAAACGGTTTTTGAAAATTCAATTTGTAAGTGACTTTTTTCGGCCCTTTGGCACTGAGCAAGGACAGTCGGTACAAAGTTCGGATTTAGCTCATTTTAAGCCACCAGATACGAGAAACAATACTCGGAGGTCCTGTAGGGACCCCGAAACACACTTTTTAAGTTCCTAAAATGAACGGTTTCGGAGATATTCCCAAATAACTGTGTTCCCTCTGAGAAAGAGATCAACGTTACTATGGCAACCGCTGAAATATCGCAGACCGGGGATAGTTTTCTGGCAATATCTCGAAAACCGTTCGTTTTAGGGCCTTAAAACGCTGGGTTCGGTTCCCACTTCTTCGAAGTGGAAACCACGAACATTGCTCCTCACATTGATACGCGCAAAAAGAGCTATAATCCATATTTCTACGAGCAAATCGACTTGGAAAGTCTCATCTCTTATATATAATCCAAAACTGACTCATCACCGCTGGGCTCAAACCACTAGACCTAGAAAGCTGAAATTTTGCATGTTGGTTGATCTGAGTATGTAAAGGCTCACTAAGAAACGGTTTTTGCATGTGCCTAGGTCTTAGATATGCTGCAACTCAATACCCGATATCTGGGCCCTTTTCATACACACGCGCAGAAATTGTGTGATACTTCATTATTATAGATTTATGAGCCATTTCAGTACTGCATTTTTTTAGATTATATGTAACATGCTGTTCATTCCGGCAAAACCCAGAGGGAAGCTCAATTATCTTAGGCGTTTACAGTTGAGTCGTCCAGTTGCAAAACTCGTTCAATCCACTTGTGAATAAGGATCATGTCGTAAATATTATTATTTTTTTACTTTGTTATATTTTATTTTATTTTGTTTTATTTCGTTTAATTGATTTTTATTTTGTTTTAATTTGATTTTATTTTGTTTTATTTTATTTCGTTTTATTTTGTTTTAAATTGTTTTATTTAATTTTTGTTTTGTTTTATTTTAGTTTTTTGTTTTTGTTTATTTTCTTTTGCTTTCTTTTCTTTTGTTTTGATTTTGTTATATTTTATTTTGTTTTGCTTTATTTTTATTTTTCAGAAAAAAAAACATAAAACCAAAAACAAACACCACGAAGCAAAAAGAAAAATTCAAAAACAAAAGCAAAAGCAGAAAACAAAAAAACAAGAAACACAAAGCAGAAAGCAAATTTCAAAAAAAAGAAAAAGCAGAAAACAAACACAAAACCAAAACCAAGAAAGAAAGGCTAAAAGTAAAATTCAATAGCAAAAGCACAAAACAAACACAAAACCAAAAACCAAAAACACAAGGCAAAAAGAAAAAAGTAGAAAACAACAAGCACAAAATATACGCGAGGCAAAGTCCAGAGAAACGTTTCTCATGAAAATGATTCTTATTCACAAGTTGATTAAACGAGTTTTGCAACTAGATGACTCATTTAATAAATTGTACACTATTACCTGAAATAAAATCCATTCTTACAATGTGTACACTTCACTACTTACTTTTATTAGGAGAATGGCATATTTTGTTCGATGTGTGAATATCTTCAGACCTAAGTTAATTAAATGAATACGTGTAATTATGTAGGCTAAACAAGATAATTATTATTTCTAAAGTTTTACTAGCTCGTCGATGTTGATTATTTACAATATTATTTACAACAGTCGTGGTCTGCCGTTACTAGTCTGCGAATGTGCGGTTATCATTACAGTGAGATATTAAGTGGCCAGTTCTCTGTATTGTAGATCTGTGGACACTGAAATGCTCCAATGTGCAAACTTATCTGGTTGTTGAGTGTTTCTAAATGCTGCACTGTCTGCTAGGAATATGGCCACTGACTGATAAGGATTCGATTGTGTTGTTTTTCAGACATGTCTTTGACTTTAGTATGCATCGCTTTGAAATATCAAACATGCTAGCTGGATGATTTTCTGAATTCCTGATGTCTCTTGTTATCCTTCATTATTGACATATGAATATAGATGACTTTATATACTGGCAATGCGATTGGTCGGAATATTTCATATTGACCTCAGCGTTCAGTGAGCAACGGTGACATATGCAGACAAGTTGGGGCATCTATCAGTCCAACTTTTAGCAAGTTTTATCTCGCTATGACGTAATCAAATATCTCATATTAATCGAGTTAAAGAATCTTATTACTTGTTCTCACGAGACTGAATTGTTGAATGCAACTCTCAAACTATGTGGCAGGGACAGACTCGACTCCTGGGCAATGAATATGAGATTTTTGAGGTGAATTTTCACGGCCTTTGGTTCAGATTCCAAGTGAAATGGATATGCCATGGCTTATTATTGCTATGTTAAGACCACGCAATACTACATTAAAAGCATCCTTTGTTTTTCAAACCCAGGCCGTTCGTACAGAGAGCGCATATACTGTATTTCCACTAGGCTACAATGGCTCTATTGAGTGGCTCGGTACGGTGCCACAGTAACATTTGGATATGATATTGGTCATAATTGCCTTCGTACTTTCCCCCACTCACAACTTGAATTCCCAAGTCACTCAAACCTAACAACTAAGAATAGTCTTACAGGTATATACTCAACTATACCTGGATGAAGTCGTCGGATTTTTTAAGAGCGTTAAAAATCCATCAGTATGCCTTCCTTCGGAGGGGAAGTAAAGCCAGCGGTCCCATGTCATAGATTTATGGCATGTTAAAGAACCTTCCACTAATTACACCTGTGCGAAGCTAAATTAACTTATAGGTTAAACAACGCTCTTAAGGGTCCTACGTTCGTCGCGAGGAGCCGACTGCGTTGGCTTCTAGTAGCCAAGTTCTGAACTAGTGGTTGTTGACGGTGGCATTTGGCGGAAAAAGTAGGAACTACTTGATATTCAATGTCTAGAGTCCTTATTGAATTAAAATCAGATAACACACACTAATACAGACATCACAATTAACACCGGTTATCAGACAGATTCTACACACACCCAAAGTACACGGGGCTACATGACCGCGTTGTCGCTGCCCCTAGGAACCAACCAACCAACCATACTCGACTAAAGAATACCTGGGTCAGTGTTAAGAAGGCCGTTCCAGAATCAGTTCGTTCATTTAAAGCATTTAAATATTGAACTTCCATATGAGGTGGATTATAAATGTAATTAGAGTGCACTGCTGCCCAGGACTTTAAAACCCCATCTCATTTATTAGGGATATGTATTGGAGCTCTTGTCCCAAATATCTAAGTTCAATTCCCGGTTCTGTCAACATATTATAATGCTGGACTGAGAGTTAAACAGAACTGGATTTAACCCGTGTGACCAACTGAGAAGGGGTATATTTTCAACTCAGCCATTCTAAAGTGGTTTTACGTTGTGTCCCACTTCTACTCCATTCGAATGCTGAGATGGTACCTAACCGCAAATCCACATAAATTGGAATCCTATCCAAAATTACAAGTACACACCAGAACAATCACACAGTAGCCTAAGACAGTTCATTAGGTAAGTTATACATACAAATACACTGGGATGATATTTGTGATTTTCCGAAGCCATCAATGAAATAGGTTAATACCGAGATATGATGCACAGTGCCATAACCTTCCTGGAGTGAGTGTACAAAGACCAAAGAAGAATCCTTTCTATCAACACCAGAATTTGAAGAGTGTAACTCCGAACAGAAACTGGCCAACGTGGTCATCAGTCCAATGCATTCGAAGAAGTGCAGATTGTATTTAATAACATCAGTTAATGTGATGTCTGCAGTAGTTTGTGCATTTCTTACCTAGAATAGGTTTGGGAAAGAGTCGGCTATTGCAGTTTCGAACCATCCTGGCATTTCCCTGGCGTGTAAGAGTACGGAATATGACTTCTAGGAGGGCTTAAGTGGAAATCAAACAAATCTGTCTGAACCGTGCTGGTAAATAGTAAACTTATAGAGTCTGTGTGTCCTTGTTTGGCTGCTGAGGTGGGCGAGAGAGATAGCTGTCAAGTGAGGGTCGTAGGGTTATTTTCATTCTTCCGCATTCTATCAGAATGTCGTGACACTGCGGAACCCAGGTGAAGGAGTTTGACCACCGGGTTACACACACAAACAACTTGTTGCGCTTCCCATTCTCTTCTGTCGCATTGCGGATGCTTGACCACAGAGTCGTAGAAAAACATCACCATGAACGAGCACAGAACTTTCCTATCACAGCAACTCTTTGACGACTCCACAGCGCCACAGTGAAGGCGTCAACACTGGCCAGAAAAACAACCTGCCCTCAGACTGAAACATATAATTGTGTTAAAACGGTCATTGTTTAATTTTCTGAGTACTTTGAGAATAACAGCACACACTAATATTAAGGGATGTAGTTTCGAAACTGGAGAGACTTTATACATCAAGCGTTTCCTAATGATTCATTCCAAGAGGTTGTTGTTTTGTTAATTCATTTGAGGGGCTTGGAACATATAGATCATCAGCCCCATGTAGTTGGATGTGTGTTGAACTTGTCTGGTAACCTGTGTTGCTGCAATGCCTGCAGTAGTGTGTAAACTAGGAAAATCCACTCTAGAGTGCCTGAGGCCATCGCCAGTCTAGAACTTCTTTGCAAGCCAAAAATTTAACTTTCGAGACAGGACTACAGAAGGCGGTCCCTGTTCGGATTAGTAAGAGAACATACAAGGCACATCATGAACCGATATTGTTAATACTTGGCACACATGTTAATCAGACAACAAAAACGTATGTGGTGGCAATTCATACCCAAATGAGCTTGAGCCATTCTTAATGAAAGTGAACTTGGAAGAGTTTAAATACTGGCGGGAGATTGGCGTACCCAGGATGCTGATTGCTCCGTCAACTGCCGATACTACAGTATGTCTTGCATTGTAATTGGCGCGTTCTTTCTCGCCCTTGTAAATACGTAACTTACGTTGTTTTGTTCTGTTCTAATTTGGAGTCGATGAACACTGTTATTGAGCAATTGCTCTTTTAAAAATATCATTCATTGAGTATCAATTAATTACTGCTATTCTTTGCCGAGAAGAAGAGTTTTCTTACAATGGAGGTTAGACAGGAATCTCAATTAATGGAATCTTTAAGATAATGTTGAAGTCTTGAAGATTAAAAAACTTAAGTCAATATTAATTTGTACTTTTTATTGTATCTGTGTCGGCCACATTGTGGCCTTCCTCAGCGCAAATAATGTGAATAGAAAAGCAAGACTGACACTACATGAAAAATGTATTGACTTAAGGTTTTGTCATTTTAAAAGATCTAGTCGACTCGTCCTTACATTACGGCAACGTCACGAAATGTATCTAGAATGCACTGAGGTGTGTGACGTCATAGTACTGCTTGGTGCATGTGTACTGAGTTCACTGGTGAGCTCTGGAGTAATGAGACGGCAACGACATGGCGAGCGTGACGTCATCCAGCCAGCTCCTTCCTTTCACCACGCGCTCGCTTGAAGCCTCCAGCCTTTCTAGCATATTTCAACATTTGTAGCATTTAAAATGATATAAAGTCCAGTCTTTCAGACTGTCTCTTTTTAATCTTGGGGCCGATAGCCTCGATGTTAGGCCCCTTAAAACAACAATTATCATCATCATCGTCTTTTTAATCTTCAGGACTTATTATACTACGTCAATAAGGAACAGGGCTAACATAAAATGCTTAAACATTGACCATTATGGCAATGGTAATAATTAATAATAATAATAATGTTATTGGATTTACGTCCCTTTTAACTACACTGGCTTTTAGAGACCCCGGGGTGTCGGAATTTTGCCCCGAAGGGGATCTTTAACGTGCCAGTAAATGTACTGACACGGCTCCCTCGCATTTGCGCACCCTCAAATGCCAGCTGATTACGCCAGGTTTCGAACCTGCAACCTTGGGCTCAGCAAGCGAGAACGATACCCCTGAGCCACGCAGCCAGACAATGGTGATAATTAATCACCGTGTTGACTGATAGTAGTATTTGGGGGCGTAGTGGCGCAGCGGTCAAGCTGTATGCCTCTCACCAAGGCGGACCGGGTTCGACTCCCGGTCAATGCATGTCAGATTTTCGAAGTGAAATGCAATGTCCTGTGTTTCGGAATCCACGTTAAAAGGAGGTCCCGTGGCTCATGATCTCGTGATTAATGGTCACGTTAAACTACAAGCTTGCTTGTTTGTTGATAGTATTATCTTATTAAAACAGCCTAGTCAAATACTAAAGAAACGTTTAATTACATTATTAATCGTACATGATTCGGTATTTCATTGATACCTTCCTCAGCGTGATTGATATTAACTCTTAAAAGAGACAGTCGGTCTGAAAGACTGGACTTTATATCATTTTAAATGCTACAAATGCTGAAGAATGCTGGAAAGGCTGGAGGCTACTAGCTTCGCTCGAAGCCACAGACTCTTGACATGTTAGATGTTCAAGAAACAATCAGAACGCTAGAAAGTTACAAGTCATGAGGGAGCTGGAGCCCGCAGTGAAAGGAGGGAGCTGGCTGGATGACGTCACGCTCGCCGTGTCGTTGCCGCCTCGTAACTCCAGAGCTCACAAGTGAACTCAGTACACATGCACCAAGTGGTACTATGACGTCACACATCTCAGTGCATTCTCGATACATTTCGTGACGTCGCCATAACGTATCGACTAAGTCGACTAGATCATTTAAAATGATAAAACTAGTTAACAAAACCAAAAAGAAGAAATTGATTTAAATAAAAAAATAAAACCATTTTTGTGAGGATATCCATTTCTTTTTGGCTTTGTTACCTAGATTTAAGATTTAATATCAATCACGCTGAGGAAGGTATCAATGAAATACCGACTCATGTACGATTAATAATATAATTAAACGTTTCTTTAGTGTTTGATTAGGCGGTTTTAATAAGATAATACAGGGCTAACATGGTCATTTTCATGTCACATTACAAAAGTAGGAACTATTTGAAAAATTCTAAGTTGCAGTACTTATATTAAAAAACAGATAACACACACCAATACAGTCATTACAATTAACACCGGTTATCAGACAGATTCTACACACACCCAAAGTGCACGGGGCTACATAACCGCGTTGTCGCAGCCCCTAAACTTAAGAACCAACCAACCAACTAAGATAGTGTTGTTGTGCGTTGCCAACAGTAAGGTTCCATTAATTAAATTACTCATGATGGTTCCGTATTGAAGCACTTTTATTTTTATTTTTTATTTTATTTTTTCGTGTAGCCTCCTGAGAGGCCGAGTGCACGTCTTTCTAGTCGACGCCCGTGGGCGACCTGCGCGTCGGGATGAGAGATGAGATGACTGGATGAAAGTGGGCAAGGATGTGGAAGGAAGCGGCCGTGGCCTGTCAGAAGGTACTGTCCCAGCATTTGCCTGGTGTTGAAAATGGGAAACCACGGAAAACCATTTCAAGGACAGCCGACGGTGGGGCTCGAACCCACGCGTCTACCGAGTCAGCAGAGAGCTTGGCCCCATGACCTAACGCCGCGCTTTAGCCTGCGTAGCCACTACAGTCGGTATTGATGCACTAAATATTTTTAACCATAATTATACAACCACCTTGATCAACACATAAACCAAAATAATATGGTGCACCATATTAAGAGCCTAATTACCATTTATATTTAAGTGCCACGCTGCTTCATAATTTTCTTTGGCTGATGAAGGGGATAAAAATGATCTTAATTAATCCCTGAAACATGTACCAGGAGCAACTCTAAAAATAATTCTTTTCGTTTAAGTATTTATTAAGGCGGTTGTATAATTATTGTTAAAAACTAAACAGTAAGGTAATTTATAAACTCGGGTTCGATTCCTGATCATGTGATGGAGGTTTTTAACCTATTACGAAAGTTGTAACTGATATATTCAGCTTATGAAGACTATCCAGAACGGAGAGGACTACAATCTCACTCCCAGACAGTTTAGAAAGGGCTTCACTCTTTGACTCCAGACTGATGCTCAGGTTATGACTAACTGAGGACCCAGTAATTGTGTCGTGTACTGGTGTTATACCCAAAACTCTGCACAGTAGTCTATCAGTATTGAATCTGCACCCGCAGATTTATATTGAATTACTGTACAGAAGGCAGTTCTGTTAAACTCCTGCCATATTGTTAGAAAGTTCCTTGGTGACAATACCCTCCCCGAACACTCAGCAAGGCTCGATGATTCAGATGGAAATTCAGCTCATCCTATAAGTGAAGGAGACTCGTGAAGAGTGCGGGCACGACATGGATGTACAGTAATGTGAAGACTCTGAACAGTGTATACGAAATTGTCTCAAACAGATGGTTCCTTGCTAAGGCCGAGTCAGGCTGTAACATAAAACGTAGCCGGTATTTGCTGTGATAATATTGTCAAACAATAAATAATAATAATAATAATAATAATAATAATAATAATAATAATAATAATAATACAACTGTGCACTTCACTTTCCTTTTCTTATCCCTCTTTTCCTCAGAAGTGCAGAAATAGGCCTGCCAGGGATTCACCTCTCATCTGGCATGCTGCAACTGCTTGCTGGTAAATACATTTACGCGTGAACAGTCAAGTTGATTCAGCCTATTTCGTGTTACCCGTAAATTAGAAATGTCCAATTATTTACCATAGCCATTCATAGCCTATATCAGTGACAGCCGGTAATAAGGTCACAGTGTTGCACAACGACCAGAATAATTCAAAAAAATCAATTAACCCTAATTATACTTTTAGTAATAAAAGCTGTACGTTTTCTTTTATATACATAGGAATTCATAATTCTGTTCTTTAATAATTCAGGAAATCTTGTAGTAAGTTACTGTGAACTGTCTGAGAACGTGACGCGCACTAACTGTCTAGGAGCGCTCGTACATTTGGTCGTTCCGAGCACCGACCAGATCTCAATAGTGAAGTATATGGCAGAGATGCTAGACAGAGTAAGTCCTATTCCAACAGTTAACTCGGCTGGTTGTTGCCCGCTGATTGCAGCAAGGGAGCTGAGGCGCGGACGGAAACATCCGTGATGCCCCGTCAATTGCCGATACCATGTCTTTCAATGTAATTTGCGCGTTCTATCTCTCCCTCGTATAACTTACGTTGTTTTGTTCTCGTGGAGGATTTCATGTAGACTAACTTTCAATCCATTTATTCCGATGGCAATGTGATGTTCTCTGAAATGCGACATTCGTGATGAATGATGTGCATCCGTTTTACCGCGCAATTGAATACAGTTTTCTCTGATATCAAGCAGTCATTTACCCTAACCGCTATCCCCCATTAATGAAAATAGTGCAACGCCCAGAACAATTATCCGCCAGCCGCCACTGGCCTATAGAGGACCTTACATGCAAAAGCCGCCAAGTCCACATTGACAAAATTTTCAGAAATTGAGGAAAACGTGCCTCTGCTTTACAATTTGCACTTATCGTGTGTATATTGTACAAGTAATATGTAAGGGGTTTGGGAATAATACTGTATGAGCAAAGAAAAATAAACGTATGCCTATTATATTTTATGTAAACGTGGATTGTATTTTGGACTTGGAGGGTTTTGGTTGGAACATGATACTAATCATCAATTCAAAATTCTGTCATGTAGATGAATGAGAAGCTAAGTCACTACAATCAAGTATTTTGCGTTAACAATGACATATTTCAATAATGAAATGCATGTTTACAAATGTAAATTCAAGAATAATGGATAGTTGAATTAGTTCTGGTTATGCAGAAAAAAGACCTCAACTACGTCACGTGAGACGGAAGAGCAGTGTAATTGGCTCCTGGGGACTTGGTGGTTCTTGATTGCCATGGCCCGATGAACTTGGCGTATATTGCTTGAAACTGCAAATTTCTACATGCATTTGTAACATAAAATGGCGTGTTTTGCTTATGGCTAATAAAATATAACCAAAGAATTCTTCAATGCGCACATAATGGCGTATATAGCTTAAAAATGTCAGAAATTGGACTTGACGGTTTTGCATGTAAGGCCCTCATATGTAAACCATCTCAGATCATCTTCGACCCCGTTGAAATGGGAGGAAGACGATGATGACCTAGGCTCTTTCATGCAATAGCCAAAGCTCTTCGTGTCAGCAAGCAAGTCTTACATCAGTAGATGCCGACAAAATAATATTCGAAATGGGGTGAAAATGTTATAACAGTCATTGCCAAACTGCGTTGTGCGTGTTCTTTCAAGTGATACATTGGATCGCAAATAAATCGTAACTTGTCAGTTGGCTTTCGAAAAACAGGGTGACAGGCTGTCATTGAGAAATGGTAACTGAGTGAGACAGAGATAAATTGAGCCAGTTAAATCCTCCTTCATTTTACGATGTTATCTATATCTAAGCCTGCTCATATTATTCTCTTAAATAACATTGTTTCTTCATAACTAACTTTGTTTACGTGTGCTTGGTTTTCAAAGCGAAATATAAAATACAAGCAGTCCATGAAGACATAATCCAGCTGTGTTCATGTACACAAAGCTCCGTTCAGTTTTAAAATACACAAAAAACTCGTTTATCCGGCCCTCATTTATCCGGATTGATTTTTCAAAAATTAGGAAAAGGTAGACTTATGAGTTCGGGCAAATGTGTGTCTGTCTGTCTGTCCTTCTGTCTGAATGTCCTTCTGTCTGTCTGTCTGTCTGTCTGTCTGTCTGGCTGTGTCCTCCCCCATCAACTCCTAAATGGCTGCAGCAATCGAAACAAAATTTTTTAGGAGTAAAGATCTATACCTGAATATCTCACGGCCATATTTGAAAATGATGTCAGTACTACTAACTGCTGAAAAATCGCAATTGAAATTTGAGATCCATGTTGGATATCATAGAAGATATGAATGGGAGCTCTTTCAAAATTGGCACACGTATAGATAATAATATTGCAAATTAATTTCCAGGAGGCCATACATGGCAGTGTTGCCGAAATGATTATAAGCCTGCTGATAGGTCTAATTTTTAAATGCATATAACTTCTAAACTATCAATAGGAATTCAACCAAATTTCGTATGTGCTATGTGTACATAAACGGATATGACTGAGCGTATTCTTAAGAGCCACCAGGGCTGCCAACTGTTAATAAATGCTCTCAATTTCTTTTAACAAATACCCATATATCAGAAAGTATGCAAGCCGACAGCTTTAAACTATGCACACGCATAGTGCCTGACTATCTATATTAATTTGGAGTAACTTATATACGTCAGTGTTACCAACATGATTCTAAGTTTGCTGACTGGTCCAATTTTAAATACATGTAACTTCTATACTATAATTTGGATTTCAACCAAATTTCGTGTGTGCTATGTGTACCATAACAGATATGACTATGCGTATTCTTAAGAGCAACCAGGGCTGCCAACTGTTAATCAATGCTGGCTCTAATTTTGTTACCCTAATACCAATATATCAGAAAGTATGCGAGCCAATAGCTCTAAACTTTGCACACGTATCGTACCTGACATTCTAGATTAATTTGGAGTAACAAATATACGTCGGTGCTGCCAATGTGATTCTAAGCCTGCTGATAAGTCGAATTTTAAAATGCATGTAACTTCTATACTAACTGATGGATTTTATTCAAAATTGGCACCACAATAGATCATATTATTTCAGATTATTTCTGACCAATACATGTATGTCATTGTTGCCATCATGATTAAACGCGCGCTGTTAGATCCAAGGTTTAACTGCATGTAACGTCCATGCTATCCATTGGAATTCAACCAAATTTTGTGTTCTGTACCTTAAGAGATGGAACTAAGAATATATTCAGTCACAAGGGCTGCCAACTGTAGTGCTTCATTAGGCTACATTATACCAGGTACACATTATTTCGAAATAATTAGAAATTTCGAAATTACCAAGTTAATTTCGTAATTATTATATATAGATCCATATAGATTAATCATTGGAATGAATCTTAAATTTTAAGAAAAGTAGGCTCTTTAGTTCGTCATGGAACTTCTTGTTAAAATGTACTGCAGTATTTTATAATCACGATAATAGATACGTGCCCTTCGAATAATACCGTACACTTAACCATCCAAATCCCTATAAGGAAGGTACCTACACAGGTATAAAGCGTTTCCATGTTTCAATAATTGTATCTTCAATTTGAAACAAATAAAGTAACTTCCACACTATTTCAGTAAATATAAATAAATACAGTATGTACGGTACGTACCAGAAATGTTTCTTTTGAATTCTTGGTATTGTCAAAATGAAGGTTTGTGTTGATTAATAGCTTATACAATAGTTTTTCCGGATTATACGGATTTTCGATCATCCGGATTACCTATGGTCTCACCTAGTCCGGATAAACGAGGTTTTTGTGTACTTAGAAATAAGTCGGTTCAATATAATATTATTTTTTAATCTACTGAAGAAACTACGCAGAAGTAATGTTTGAAAACTTAACTATGGGAGTGACAACCATAAGATCATGGTGAGTTTAGGAACGTCATTTATGAGGAAATGATATCCAAGCTATTTATAAATTATAGCAGTGCACGTCAAAAATAATAAACTCATAGTATCCTTTCATTATGCAAAATTTGGCTAAGATAGGATCATTCCGTTAAAAGTGAAATCTTTAAATGTTCAGGAAATTTTCTTGTTTTGCATTTGCAGTTTATGTTAAGTACACTTGAAATATTTGTGGATAAAATATATTATCGGTTCATAATTCCAAGTAGGGTATCTCTGATATCAGATTAATGTGAGGTTGTTGTTGTTTGAGTCTTCAGTCTTTTGACTGGTTTGATGCAGCTCTCCATGCCTCCCTGTCCTGAGCTAATCGTTTCATCTCTACATAGCTACCACACCCCACATCCGAGGTGAGGTGAGTCAAGGAAATTCACTTCTGTGGAATTAACCTGTACAACATCGGAACTGTACCTGAAAAGCACATAGAGGAATATTTAACTCTTGGTATTGATTCACTATAACCTACCAGTTTTCTCTTAGACTGGATCATTCCGTGATGAGTTAAATAAATTTTTGCTGATGTATTGACTAATGAGAAAACTTAAGAATTACTTTGAGTGATAACAACTGAGGGGTTGATTCACAAAAATCAAACCATAACGTACTGAGTTAAATAATTTCATTTCTGAGGAACACCATTTACAATTTCAAGTGGTTTCCGTGTATCCCCACTTTTACTCCAGGCGAATGCAGGTATGGTTCCTAGCTTGAGGCATGACCACATTCTTCCCAATCCCCATTTGAATTACAAATACACACAGTATTATGGCCAACACGATGAGACAGGTAATCAGACAAAATTTCACGCTCACCCAAGTAAACGGGGTTAAATGAACACGACGTCCAAGCCCCTGAAATGAAACAACAACAACAATTTCAGGTAAGTATATTAGAATTACATACAGTATTCATCAATTCTGTGTATCGAATAAGTATAGCAGATATTTGCATGATTGAATCCTATCGTGATGTTGTTTTGGGAGTTCGTTTGAGACATCTGTAAAATTTAAGAGGCCTCTAACAATTAACTAAATTAAATACAGTAAAGAAACACTAAACACATGTTAACGGTCCAGTGTACTAATACTTCCTGATATCAAATCGTTCTGTGAATAGTTCACAGAGATCATATGATCTGCTTAGAGTTACATTCTTTCATTTTTAAGGAATATTGCGCGCTATCGATCATTTCAAATCTAGTCTATATATGTACACCGGTAGATATACATTATAATAGATTTTAATTATACTAAGTTTCGTTGAGTGTCTCTTTTTGTGTAAAATATAATACAAAAAACAAAAAAGAATTGACATTTGTTTGGCCACCATTTTGAATTTTTAAAATGAATTGAATCAAAAGGCTATGATTCATTGATCATCAGAAAGGTCAGTTAAAATCTTAAAGATCGCTTCTTTATGAGGTCATACAGTATACTGTACATGGCCACATGGCCACCATTAGGTGCCACTTGTGTAAATTATAATAAATACCCTCGGATTCAGAAGAAGTATTATGTATATGCTAATTTTCTTTGAAGTTACTCCTGCCAATAAAAACTCCATGCAGAGACTGACAGACACATGCACACATATGGACAAACGTTGATCTGATAAATCTGTATAGCATAAGAAGGAAATATGCTGACTGATTCATCAACAAATCTACCTAAATGATTTAGTTTAACACACAAACATCCCTAATTCGGAACCTAGTGGAGCAATATAATTCAGAGCTCAAATGTCTATGCATAATATATTTCTATCGGTAGTGAGTGGGTCAGCTGGCCGGTTACTCTTAAGTGCAATATTATCCCTCCATGTGACGTCACTTCGATTAGTGCTGGCCCAACTTTTGACCCGGTACACGCACAGTACCACATTCTCACTCCACACGTCACATGACGTCATCCTTTCAGTGGAGACTAGTGGGCCAGCTGATGGCCCGGTACACGAAAGGTGCAACGTACTCACGCAATCTGGTGCACTCCATACGCCACGTGACGACATTCTTCTAGTGGAGACTAGTGGGTCAGCTGATGGCCTGGTACACAAAAGGTACAACATCCTCATTCCATTTGTCTCGTGACGTCATTCTTGTAGTCGAGATTAGTGGACCAGCTGATGGTCTGGTACACCCAAGGAGTATTAGGGAGACGCCCTGTCAGCGCTATAGCATGCGGAGAGTTGAAGCACTGATCACGCCCCCATAATAGCCCGGCTCCAGCGGAAAATGGAGCCTACGGTACCGTATACTTATTTATTAGTAGGATTTAAGTATGATTACCAGTAAAAGATTCATGTGCAGGTATAGTACGAAGTTGTAAGTATCTGACGATGGAAATCTAGGAATATGTGTTGATCTTTGCTGGCTAGCATGAAGTGAACGGCAGTCACAGCACTTTACGTCGCACTCGAAAATCTTGTTAGGTGCCGTAAAACGTTTAATTTCCGGGAAAATGTGTGTGTGTCTGTCTGTTTGGCTGTGTGTGTGTCCCTCCCCCCCCCCCCCCATCAACTCCTAAACGCCTGTAGAAATCGAAACCAAATTTAGTAAGAGTAAAGATGTATACCGGAATATCTCACGTCCATATTTGAAAATGATGTCAGTGCTACCAACTGCTGAAAAAACGCACTAGAATTTGAGCTCCATGTTGGATATCGTGGAAGGTATGCATGGGAGCTATTCCAAAATTGGCACACATGTAAATAACACTATTTCAGTTCAATTTCCAGGAGGCCATACATGACAGTGTTGCCAAAATAATCTTAAGTCTTCTGATAAGTCAAATTTTTAAATGCCTATAACTTCTACACTATCAATTGGATTTCAACAACATTTTGTATGTAATATGTGTACATGAACAGATATTACTGAGCGTATTCTTAAGAGCCACCAGAGCTGCCAACTGTTAATAATTGCTCTCTCTCTATTATTTTATCCAAATACCAATATATCAGAAATTATGCAAGCCGACAGCTTTAAACTATGCACACGTATAGTACCTGACATTTTAGATTAATTTTGGAGTAACTTATTTATTTTTATTTATTTATTTATTTAATAATTATTAGATACAACCATGATAGGTCATTTTACACTAATATTTTAACAATTTCAAATAGTATTAACAAAAATAACAACAATAACAATAACACTGGCAGTGATGGCAGCAAGGGATAAGTCTCGGGAAAAATGCAGGGAGTGATTGGGGTAGTGGGTGATTAGGAGGGTGAGGGGGTAGCAATCGAGGATGAAAGGGATCTTCTAATGTTATGTTTGAATGTTCTATAGGGAGAGAATATGTCAATATTTGGAAGGGAGTTACTAAGGGTAGGTAGACGGTGGAATAGAGAGCGCTTCTGTACTTCAAGTCGTGGGCGGGGTATATGGTGTAAATGGTTCTGACGTGTTGAACGGGAGGGAACATGGAGTGGGAAGTAGCTTAAGAGCATGTTACATTTTGTGTAACCATTCATAACTTTATTTAGGAAACACAGGTCAGTAAATTGTAAGCGGCTTCTCAGGTCGAGTATATTGAGCTGATTTAGAATGTCGGATTTGGCAAACTGCCTTAGCGAAGGATTGCGAGCTTTGACTATTGATATGAAGAAACTAAAGACACTGTTCAATTTAGAAATATTGGTTATAGCCGAAGTAGACCAAATTGTGGAAGAGAAATCTAGGTTAGGGAGAACATATGTGGTGAAGTATAATTTAAGTGCAGTGAGGTCTTTAATTTCTGTGAATCTGTATAGAATGCCGAGACTGCGCATTGCGCGAGATTTGATATGGTCAATGTGGGGAGAGAATGTCAATTTGTCATCGTGAATAATACCTAAATCTCTTAACTGAGAAACCGTATCCAATTTATTTCCACATATTTTATAGTCCGCTTGATTTCCAGATTTCAGTAGTGAGAAAGAAACTTTGAAGCACTTTTTGGGATTTGGAGATAACCTCCATTTGTTGAACCAATCAGTACATGCATTCACTGCTTCCTGGAGCTCAGCGTGGTCGTCAGAACTGGAAATTTCTCTGAATATCTTGAGGTCATCAGCGTACAGAAGAAGGGAACACGGAGAATTTTGCACGCATGTGTTTATATCATCCATATACAGCACGAAGAGAAGGGGTCCCAGGATACTGCCCTGAGTTACTCCTGATAAGACTGGGAGCCAGGATGATACAGACCCTGGAAGCACTACCCGTTGTTGCCTATTGGACAGGAAGCTTTGTATTAGGGATAGGAAGGATCCATGTACATTGCATCGTGAAGCAAGCTTGTGGAGAAGAAATTGGTTCACGGAATCAAATGCTTTGGCCAGGTCAACGTAGATTACATCTAGCTGAGATTTTTGATCTAATGCAGAAATTGTGTGATGGTTCAGAACAGTCAGATTTGTTAAACATGATTTTCCAGGGACGAAGCCATGTTGTTCTTCTGAGAGGTATGGTTTGGTGAAAGTGAGGAGACGGCAATGTATTATTCTTTCGAAGACTGAGGAGAGTATAGGGACGATAGATATAGGTCTGTACGAGGAAATTTCGTGCTTGCTGCCTGATTTAAAGACAGGTGTGTCATCAGCTCTCTTCCATGAGTCAGGAAAAGTGCCGGAAGTCCTGCACCAGTTGAGTATTATGGACAAGGGGATGCTGAGAGATGCAGAGGTGTTTTCAGGAATATAAGGCTTATGTCTGATGGTCCAGTAGATCGGTTTGTGGGCAGACGTTTTAAAATATTTTGGATTTCATCGGGGGTCGTTGAAATTTGAGACAATGAATCAGAACAGACGCTAGTAAGTTGAGGGGGACTGGGGATTGGTACGGGAACTGAAAAGGTTGAGTGAAAATATTCATTGAAATGTGTGGACCTCGATTCAAATGGGATTTCTTCATTATGGAGGTTTAGGTTAAGTGGAATTCTAGGAGTCTTTCTACGGAATGATATAAGTGTCCAGAACTTCTTCGGGTTATTCTTGAGATTTCCTGTTATGGAAGAAATGTATATACTTCAGTTCTACCAACATGATTCTAAGCCTGCTGATAGGGCCAATTTTTGAATACATGTAACTTCTATACTATCAGTTGGATTTCAACCAAATTTCGTATGTGCTATGTGTAACATAATAGATATGACTATAAGTATTCCTAAGAACAATCAGGGCTGCCAACTGTTAATAAATGCTGTCTATATTTTAACCTAATATCAATATATCAGGAAGTATGCAAGCCAACAGCCCTATTCCTTGCATACGTATAGCACCTGACATTCTAGATTAATTTGGAATAATTAATATAAGTCAGTGCTGCCAACATGATTCTATGGCTGCTGATAGGTCCAATTTTAAAATACATGTAACTTCTATACTAACAAATGGATTTCGTCCAAAATTGGCACAACAAGATATCATAATATTTTAGATTAGGCTATTTCTGACCAGCACACGCATGACATTGTTGCCAACATGCTTTTACCCGTGCTGATAGATTCAATGTCTAACTGCATGTAACGTCCATTGGACTTCAACCAATTTTTTTATTCTGTATCTTAAGAGGTGGAACTAAGAATATATTCAGTCACCAGGGCTGCCAACTGTAATGCTCTATTAGGCTACATTATACCAGGTATATTTCGAACTAATTAGACATTTCGATATTACCAACTTAATTTCATCATTATTCTAGATAGGTTCATATACTGTAGATTAATCATTGGCATGAAACTTAATTTTAAGAAAAGTAGGCTCTTTAGTTCGTCACGGAACTTCTTGTTATAACCTGTAATTATTGTGGGATTTCAGGCAACCAGATACCCACCACTATTCATAACGTATACCAAATAATAGACAATAATTACTGCGATACCAGTAGGTTTGCCATTATATTCATGAAAGTGTATTAAATAAATTGGGTGGTGGCGTTATTGTTTTTATTGCACGATGTTTTTAAAAAAATAGGCCAGTTCAGTTTCAGTAACAAAATAATTAAGGTGGCTGAGGCTTGAGATTAACACGCTAATATATGCAAATAATGTCATATGAATCTTCTAACACCCACGAACAATAAATCTAGAGCTCAAGTCACGTTAAAAATAGATTGGGGGTAATTAGATTACAGTAATGCCTCCGTGGCTTAGTCGGCAGCACGCCGGCCTCTCACCGCTGGGTCCGTGGTTCAAATCCCGGTCACTACATGTGAGATCTGTGCTGGACAAAACGGAGGCAGACAGGTTTTTCTCCGGGTACTCCGGTTTTCCCTGTCAAAATTTAATTCCAGCAACACTCTCCACTATCATTTCATTTCATCTGTCATTCATTTAATCATTGCCCCAGAGGAGTGTGACAGGCTTCGGCAGCCGGCACAGTTCATATCCTCGCCGCTAGATGGGGGCTTCATTCATTCCATTCCTGACCCGGTCGGAGACTGGAAGCAGGATGTGGATTTTAATTCATAATGCCGTTCATTAATTGACAAGCAGAAACTACTTCCAGTAAGAAACGAAGGAAAATATCCGTAATTAATTCTAAGCAATCAAAATACTTATATTGGTGATACTAGAACAGTACCGTAAGGTGGCTACTCTAAGGATGAAAACTTAACACAATAAATGGCAAATAAAGTGCATTTACTTGTGAAATGACATTACTTTGGCAGGTGGGAGTTCTGTCTGTGCAATAATATGCCCCACACGTCGACATTTCGACCCACACGCGAAATATCACCCCTTTTTAGAACGTATGCCACACCATCCCATGCTATTCTTATGAGCCTAACACAATGTTTTGAGCATAAGATGAGCACACGTCTTGTGGCTTCACATCCTAGCCGTTAGGACCTCTCCTTATTACACCTTGGGTACACCGAAGGTACAACATTCACACTCCAAACGTAACGTGACGTCATTCTTCTAGTGGACACTAGTGGGCCAGCTGATGGCCCGGTACACCGAAATAACAACATTCTCACTCATTACGTCACGTGACGTCATTCTTCTAGTGGGAAGTAGAGGGTCAGTTGATGGCTTGGCACACAGAAGGTAAAGCATCATCACTACATACGTCACGTGACGTCATTCTTCTAGTGGACAATAGTGGGTCAGACGATGGCCCGGTACACCGAAAGAACAACATTCTCACTCAATACGTCACGTGACGTCATTCTTCTAGTGGGAAGTAGAGGGTCAGTTGATGGCTTGGCACACAGAAGGTAAAGCATCCTCACTACATACGTCACGTGACGTCATTCTTCTAGTGGCGACTAGTGGGCCAGCTGATGACCCGGTACTCCCAAGGTACAACATTCTCACTCCATACGTCACGTGACGTCACTCTTCTAGTGGAGATTATTGGGCCAGCTGATGGCCCGGTACACGAAAGGTACAACATCCTCGTCCTATCTGGTGCACTCCATACGTCACGTGACGTCATTCTTCTAGTGGAGACTAGTGGGCCAGCTGATCGCCCGGTACACGAAAGTACAACATCCTCGTCCTATCTGGTGCACTCCATACGTCACGTGACGTCATTCTTCTAGTGGAGACTAGTGGGCCAGCTGAACGTCCGGTACACGAAAGGTACAACATCCTCGTCCTATCTGGTGCACTCCATACGTCACGTGACGTAATTCTTCTAGTGGAGACTAGTGGGCCAGCTGATCGCCCGGTACACGAAAGGTACAACATCCTCGTCCTATCTGGTGCACGCCATACGTCACCTGACGTCAGCCACACACTGGCCACGCTGCCGCCATGTCGCAGTAATTATTCATTCTCGCTACCAACACTATTTCATCCGGGTAATAAATGTTGGCCATTGGTTTTGCGTGTGTACAGACTTCCTTTTTTTTTATCCTCCCCCTCCATCTCTTTCTCTCTCGCTCCTTGCTTTGCATCACTCTCTGTTTCATTGCTATCCGAGGCTTTTATTTTTATAACACAGTCTTCTTAGCTTTTAAAAAAGAAACATTTCTGAAGAAATAAATGTATTTGTTGAATCGTACACGGACCTCTAAAGTCCGACAAATAAAAAGAATAAACTTTGAAATAAGACGAAGTTGTCTTTTATTTTAAGCGAGTTTGAGAACGGATTCAAGAAGCGGGGCTGCGGAAACACAAGAATACGAAGAGTAGAAGAAGAGAGAAAAGTTAAAAACTGTTTGTCAACATCATTAACGGTGGCTGCATTAATCTCAGTGCAGCTTGGAATATAATTAAGTATTTGGGGGTGTTAGAAACAGCGGCTCATGTTTAAATATATTACAACAGGATTTACGTGTACTGGTACAAGATCTCTGGGATAAAATTAATGTCTACACTGACCTTGAATTCTCTATAAAAGAGAGATAATTTTATAAGAGTTAGTAGGCTATTGAATTTCTGATGTATACGGACAGTAGCAGTCAACCGACATCGGTGGCTACGCTCGCTAAAGCACAGCGTTAGGTCATGGGGCCAAGCTCTCTGCTGACTCGGTACACGCGTCTGTTCGAGCCCCACCATTGGCCGTCCTTGAAATGTTTTTCCGTGGTTTCCTATTTTCAACACAAGGAGAATTCTGGGATGGTGACTTCTGACAGGCCACGGCCGCTTCCTTCCATATCCTTGCCCAATTTCATCCATTTTCATCCATTCCTTCTCTCATCCCGGCGTGAAGGTCGCCCTCGAGCGTCGACTAAAAAGACCTGCATTCGGTCTCTCAGGAGGCCACACGACATGAAAAGGAAAATAGCAGTCACTCCGGCAACCTTATCATTCTTTTCCATAACTCTTAAAAATACTATGGAATCAATACACATTATGAAACATCTCTTCAAATGTTGTACATTGTTGGATATTCATTGATATCTTCTTCGGCGTTTAACATAACAAAATAAATGGATATCCTTATAATAATTTGATTAAACGAAATTTAATGTTTTTCAGTTGGTCAACACAATTGTACCCAATTGTAATGGGTGGCCTCCCTAATCCTGAAAAAGAAACCATGAGATTAATCGAAACTGGTCATCCAAGTGTATTTATAAATCTATTAAAGAATGTTTTATCATTTTAAATGATCTTGTCGACTTCGTCGTTACGTTGGGGTCTGGCGTTACGTTACGGTGACGGGACGAAATGTACCCAGATGCACTGAGGTGTGTGACGTCATAGTACTGCTTGGTGCATGTGTTCCCCGACAATCTCTACTACGTTAGTATAGGACAAATATCCCCGATTCTTGGATGTCACGGGTAATCTCGAGAACCACTGGATGGATTTTGATGCGGTTTTCACAATTCTGTAAAGGATATCTCGAGGAAAGATTATGTAGAAAATAATTTATGTATGATCAAAGGAAGCCAAGCAGTAACGATTTCAGTGAAAAAGTCGAAAAAAACTTAGCGTCCGTGCGCTTCTTAAGCTTACGCTGGGCAAACCGTTAAAAATATCAATATACTATGAGCGTAAGAATTGGTCAGCATGAAAAGTTCTACAAAAACGTCCGCGAGAGCATATCTCTATCTTCCATACATCGCCCACTCTAAGTGTTTTTAGACTGGATGGACGGGGCACGACCCAGCGTGCTCTGGTGAGCGTGACGGAATCCCACGCGCTTGACCTTGCTTTGCCCTTGGTTTGCACTTGCCGTTCGCGAGTAATTTGAAACAAGATAAGCAAGATAAGTATTATGCAGATAATTTTCTAACATGTCAAGAGTCTTTCTAGCCTTTCTAGCATTTTTCAGCATTTGTAGCATTTAAAATGATACAAAGTCTAGTATTTCAGACTGACTGTCACTTTTTTCAAGATTAGGGTACCACCCGTTACAGCTGGGTACAATCGTTTTGACCGACTGAAAACATAACATTCTGATTGCTAAGACAACACTGAAAAATGTCTACCAACACGATAATACTGTAAATTTGATTACATAAAGGTTCCAAATACTTACATCGTCTATGATGTTTTCAAAAATACTTAGAAGATGTTTCTAAACTGTGTATTTGGAGTCCGATAGATGGTGGTGAAATTTTAAACATTGAAGAGAAGATTGAGATTTTTTTACCTTCGACATCTGCCAAATTCAATTTATTCGTTTGATAAGTTTACCTTAACTATGTTCCAGAATGCATTAACAGTTCACAACTTAAACCAAGAAGTTCCGTGACGAACTAAAGAGCCTACTTTTCTTCAAATTAATATTAATGCCAATGATTAATCTACAGTATATGAACCTATCTAGAATAATGACGAAATTACCTTGGTAATATTGAAATGTCTAGTTAGTTCAAAATATACCTGGCATAATGTAGCCTAATAGAGCACTACTGTTGGCAGTTCCATCTCTTAAGGTACAGAATACAAAATTTGGTTGAAGTCCAATGGACGTTATAACATGCAGTTAGACATTGGATCTATCAGCACGCGTAAAAGCATGTTGGTAACAATGTCATGCGTGTGCTGGTCAGAAATAAACTGAAATATTATGATATCCAGTTGTGCCAATTTTGGATGAAATCCATTTTTTAGTATGGAAGTTACATGTATTTTAAAATTGGAGCTATCAGCAGGCATAGAATCATGTTGGCTTATATTAATTACTCCAAATTAATCTAGATAGTCAGGTGCTATACGTGTGCAAATTATAGAGCTGTTGGCTTGCATACTTTCTGATATATTGATATTAGGGTAAAAAATATAGACAGCATTTATTAACAGTTGGCAGCACTGATTGCTCTTAAGAATACTTATAGTCATATCTGTTATGTTACACATAGCACATACGAAATTTGGTTGAAATCCAACTTATTGTATAGAGGTTACATGAATTTGAAAATTGGTTCTATCAGAGGCTTAGAATCATGTTGGTAGAACTGACGTATATAAGTTACTCCGAATTATTCTAAAATGTCAGGTACTATACGTGTGCATAGTTTAAAGCTGTCGGCTTGCATACATTCTGATATATTGGTATTTGGATTTAAAAAAAATAGAGAGAGCAATTATTCACAGTTGGCAGCTCTTGTGGCTCTTAAGAATACGCTCAGTCATATCTGTTTATGTACACATATTACATACAAAATTTGGTTGAAATCCAATTGATAGTGTATAAGTTATATGCATTTAAAAATTGGTCCTATCAGAAGGCCTGAAATTATTTTGGCAACACTGTTATGTATGGCCTCCTGGAAATTAAACTGAAATAGTATTATCTACATGTGTGCCAATTTTGGAATTGCTCCCATGCATACCTTCCAAGATATCCAACATGGAGCTGAAATTTCTAGTATACATCTTTACTCATACTAAATTTGGTTTCGATTGCTGCAGCCGTTTAGGAGTTGATAGGGGGGGGGGGACAAACACAGCCAGACAGACAGACAGACAGGCAGAAATACATTTTCCCGGATCGATCTCATAAGTCTTCTTTATCCCTCATTTTTGCAAAATGTGAAAAGTAGGCTAATAAAATAGAGGTTATCAAAACGTTTCTTGAATATGTCCGTGAGTGAGTTTCCTTGTACTTTGGAAGCGACCGCTCTGGTCATGTGAGAGGATCGTGCACGTAGCAGATGCTTGGAATTATAATACTACCTCTCTTATTCTGCGAGCTATAGAAAACGAGAGACAGCCATTGTACTGTGTACAAGCCATCTGAAAAGGAAATGGGCTGTAATGTCTTTCCTTACAAATGGAATAGCTAAATCCTTTGTCCGTTGATCTGAATTAATGTCTGTTTCTTTCATTTCCATGCTTAATTTTGCATACAAATGCTTAGCACAGGAAAACATTAATTTAATCTGCCTCTTGACTTCTCTCTTTTTTATTCGTCTAGCCACTAACCACGTTCTTGGACTGGATATAAACTTCCTATCGATGTTGGAATAATCAGACTACAGAAATGTAGAACGAAATTAATTCTCAACTAGTATTTCTATTGGTTACCGTTATGTCCAGATATATTGTCTAGTGTATTATGGGCTTTTTACTCGTCTTCTTCTGCTGCTTTCAGCCTGTTTTACACCTCTTGTATTTTCAATACGACAGTTCACCAAAGCTAGTGTGTTGAAATCCTTTTAAAGAAACTCGGCAAATATACATGCCAAGAGTTTTCGTTAGAATGCTTTACGAAGCCAATCGTTATCTCAATCTCGCAGTAACAAAAATCATCTTAGTGTTTTAAATATAGTGAAATGCCATGTCCTGTGGTTCGGATTCCACGTAAAAAGGAGGTCCCGTGGCTCATGATCTCAAGATTAACGGTCACGTAAACTACAAGCTTTTTGTTTTAAATATATATGGCAACGGAGAGTGTGTTACTTTACGTGAAGGATAAAAGTGAAATATGTTTCGACAATGTAATACCAATCGTAAGAGGGAAGAAAACGGAAATTAAAAAAACATATCCGAGGTGGGAATCGAACCCTCTCGACGATGCATAATACAAATTATTGGACTGCAAATTATTGGACTGCAACTATATCCAATTCTTACGCTCATAGTATATTGATATTTTTAACGGTTTGCCCAGCGTAAAATTAAGAAGCGCACGGACGCCAAGTTTGTTTTCGACTTTTTCACTGAAATCGTTACTGCTTGGCTTCCTTTGTTCATACATAAATTATTTTCTACAGAATCTTTCCTCGAGATACCCTTTACAGAATGGTGAAAACCAGGGACCCGGAACAGAACTGAAATGCGTTACGTAACGCTGTGTTCCACGTTACGTTACGTATGCCATACCGCGGCCCCGAGCTGGCTTGCGGTATCGTTCCGGAACTGTAACTTGGAACTCAGTACACGCATGTGGAACGTTACAGCGCTGGAACGGTACAGTCGGAACTCGACTCCCAACTGTAACGAGCATCAAGGTACGTGTTAGCGGAACGTTACGTATGGAACGGTACATGACTGGAACGATTCCTCAGCGTTACCAGTTGGAAAGTTACTCTGCGTACCGTTCTTGGTTATCGAAAAAGAGTAACGTTTCCACCAGTACCCAGTTACACTGTGTACCGTTCCAGGTTATACCAACCAGCCACCCGGTATCTATGCGTAACGTTCCAGGTTCTCATGTTCCAACGGAAAGTGGAACGGTACAGAGCCTGTAACAGTACAGCAGCATTTCCCAAAATGTATGTAGGCCTACAGACTATTACAGGACTGTTACCGGAACTACTGTCCATTAGCTATTAAAACCATTATGGCTATTACACCGAATTTTTACGTAGACTGTTACGGCTATTACACAGTCTATTTAGTTACCACGGCAATTGTAACACTGCGTTTATTACACTGTTACGCTGGTTGTTACAAACTGTCACATACTAGCCTAATTACACAACAACTACATCAATTACATACCTGTTATCTAACCTAGGGGCATTTCTTTCATGATATCGAAATACTCTATCTAGCCTAAGGATATTTTTCAGTATCTACTGTCCTACCTAGAACCCTGATGAAAAGATCCTTTTTTCTGCGTCAACAACTATCCCAGTTTGAACGATACCATATGCAATTCCAGGCAAATTATTTATTCAAACATAGGATAATTACTTCTTGAAATATCAATAAAAATACAAATAAAAATACTGATTTTAGTCTGAGTGCGTGCCGCATCAGACAGGGCAAGGCACCTTGCTCGTTTCGATCGCGGTCATACTGTAGCCTACGTTAGAAATATGTTTCCTGAAAACAATACGATGGATCCCATTGATTCGAAATATTTATTGTTGCTCCATATAGAGGTTTGGAACATAGGTTATTGTTCATCGGTCCATGTAGTTGAGGTTTTTATGGAATTTGTCTGATAGGTCTAAACTTTGTAATTGTGATGTCTGTAGTAACGTGTGTATTTGTAATGATGGCATGGCTTGGGAAGGAGTAGGCCGTGGCCTTGACTTAGGAACTATCCACGCATTTTCCTGGAGTAGAAATGGGAAACCACGGAAAACCAATCTAAGATGGCTTAGATGGGAATCCAACTCACCTTCTCGCAGTGTTGCCATATAAGGCAGAGTGTAACCTACACAGCAAACTTTAGCTCCTTTGTGACCAATAATAGTATTTCTTTTCTAAATTAAACCTCCCGTTCTTGCTTTTCGTTTACTTGTTAGCCTATTTTCATTTAGTAGTGATAGAAGCCATTTTTCAGTGATGCTTAATTCTAATAATGAAGGCTATTCTGTCGTGTTGACCGACTGAAAAGCTTCCTTTATTATTTACATTTATGAAAGATAGACCTATGACATCACATATAGTCCGTGTGTGTATACATATGTGTGTGTTTGCATTTGTCCGTCGCCTCGCTCCCCTCCCTAATAAAATCTAAACTGCTGGAGCGATTTCATCGAAACTCGGTATGGTCATAGTACTATTTTGTCCAACTCCAACTGTGCTCTTCAAATTTTATTACATCTCACCAATCCAACATGGCAACTGTGCGAAATATTTCACCGGCATTCCATATCTCCGAAACTATTACAAATATCATCCTGACGTTTTGTATGAAGGAAAAAAGCACTAATAGAAGTGAAACGATGGGACTCTAAAAAACCTCTTTACAAAACGAACATGGCTATACCATACCAAATCATTTTAATATACAGTAATCAATATTTTATTAACACAACTCAACATCGCATCCAAAGACATTCCAAAGACACTACACTAAAATATAACAAAATCAAAATTATGTAAATCAAAACACTGTCTATTTTCTAAATCAAAACACTATTTTCTACAGGAAGTAGATTGCTCGAAAGAGCTTTAGTTCACTTTCTCCACATTCTCCCACCTTGCAAAAGGTAGTTTTGCAACACACACTCATAAACTGAAGTAGGCCTAAACATTCTAAAATTATAGTTGAACATTGAGCTCAGGAATGTGAACCACTATAAGTCTAGTTTCTTGAGTTGCCTAACAGTTCTACCACAACGAGTCTTGAATTCACTCTCCTTTTCAGTTCCTGAGTTACTGCAGGGAATATCTTCATTAAGGACCGGCTCACTTAGTCGGTGTTGTGAAGTGTTGATAGAATCACCTTTGTTAAGACAGTTTATCTCTAACGAATAAAGTCGCTGTACTGGACGAAGTAGAATGCCAGTTGCTGTCTTAATTTTAACCAGACGAGTCACATTGTCTCTTCCAGGTAACAGCTCCACCACTCTCCCTAAGGGCCAGTTGATACGTTTCTTGTTGTCGCTCTCCACCAGTACTATGTCTCCTACTTGTATGGATCCCTGTTGCTTTTTGCTCCGTGATCGGAGAAATCCCAGGTATTCTTTTTTGAAGCGATTTCTCAGGCTCTCCCGAACAGCTTGTAGATAACGCCATCTGTCGTTTAAACTGCTGGTTTGAATTTGGTCTAAGTCGGTTACATCATTACCCTCTAGGCTCTGTAGGAACATGGAGGGTCTGAGTGGCTTGAGTTCATCTTCTTCAGAAAGATAAGTCAAAGGTCGATTGATCATCAGGTTCTCACAATCGCACAGAAGAGTACACATTTCCTCATAATTTAGGCAAGCTTTACCCAGATTACGGCGAAGCAAATCCTTTAGAATCTTAATCAACCTTTCCCAGAATCCTCCCCACCAGGCTGCAGTGGGAGGGTTCAGCATCCATTTAATCTTCAGAAGGCTGCACATCCTCTCTATTTCAGTCCAATCCAATTGCTCCATGGTTCTGCGAAGTCCGGTGAAATTCGTCCCATTGTCCGAATACATGGAATTCACTCTTCCTCTTCTTGCCACAAATCGGCGTAGTGCTTGGATATACACTCCTGTACTAAGTGAACTGATCAATTCCAGATGCAGAGCCCGATAAACTGCACAAGTGAATATCACAATCCATCCCTTTTCTCCTCCTCGTAGAAACACAGGGCCGGCCAAGTCTGTGCCCGTGATCTGGAAATCACTCGATGCCTTGATTCGATCCTGTGGCAACGGAGGAAAAGGTACCTCAAAACCCTTAGCAGAGTTACGACGACAGATCACCCATTTCCGAACAACTGCTGCCACCGTCCTTCTTCCTCTAATTATCCAAACCCTTTGGCGCAACAAAACAAGCAGTGTGTGCGTCCCAGCATGGTTATGGAATCGATGAAATTGTTCAATCATTCTTTCAACCATCATGGGGCCGATAACCTAGATGTTAGGCCCCTTAAAACAACAATTATCATCATCATCATTTCAACCATCACATGTTTTGATGGAAGTACAACTGGATAGGTATACTCAGGAGTGTCGTCAGAATCAACGACTCTTGACTTCATGTGTAGAATTCCTTCATCGTCTGTGAACACCTCCAGATTCTTCAATTGTTCTTTTCTCTCTTCTTCTTAAAGCGTTTCCTTCTGGATAAGGAAGTACAGTTTCTTCTCTGCATTGAGAAACTCTTCGCTATCAATTTCCATTGATACGTGGTCTCTACGATTCCTTTGTTTCAATCTCAAAATCCAAGCAATGGTCCTAACGATTTTGATGTATCCAGAGAATCGTGAACTTAATTGCAGTAAAATAGTTTCCACAACAGTGTTCTTAGCAGCTACAACTGTTTTCCTCCTTTCCCTGTTGACTTCTTCCAACAATGGTTCAAGACGATTAAATACCAATTCTTCTTCTTTACATTTAAGCCAAGACGGACCCTCCCACCATCTGGATCTCCTAAGTTGTGTTGGTGAACACCCTCTAGACAGGAGATCTGCAGGATTGAGGCTGCCCGGTATGAGTCTCCATGAACTAGCCTTACTGTACTCATGAATTTCCTTTACCCGATTCTCTACGAACACCGACCAAAGCCCTTTATTAGCAATCCAAGCCATGACTACTGTTGAATCGGACCACAACACTGTGTGTATGTCATTCCGGTGTAGGCATCGAAGGCTCAACCGAGACATTCTAACTCCAAGGAGCGCTCCCATCAGTTCAAGGCGGGGTAGTGTCAGTTCTTTGAGAGGCGCCACTCTAGATTTAGCCATCAGAAGACTCAGTTTGATCTTACCTTCTTCTTCCGTTCTCAGAAATATGCAACAACCAAACGCTCTTTTGCTAGCGTCCACAAATACATTCAAAGTGCTGTTGTCATTCAGGAAAATCCTTCTAGGTATCCGACAGTCATGTAGGTATTGCAACTGCTGAGTCCATCGACAGAATTCCTCACAATTGTCTCCTGGTAAAACCTCATCCCATCCTATATTTTTTGCCATGTCTTCTGCAGAATGAGCTTGGGAATCAGAGTTACTGGGGCTGAAAATCCAATCGGATCAAATATTTTTTGCACGCTGGATAGTATCACTCTTCGGGTTACTAAACCGGTAGTCGGGCTGAAGTTACATCCAAGTTCATCTGCGTCGCAATACCAACGAAGTCCTAAGACATTCTCAGTTTTACCAACACCACAATCAAAGGAATTCATCCGTCCCCTCAAATTGAAACCTGCGGATAACATCAATTCTTGTGCCTTTAAAATAAAGGGTCCAATTTCTTCCTTTGAAGCGACTCCAGTAAGACAGTTGTCCACATAAAATGCAGGTTTCATTTTTGTAGCTACTTCCTTCAAATGAGTTGGGGGCTCTTCCAGAAGGTTGTTCAGTACAGAAACCAATAGGAAGGAACTGGAACAAACACCTAAAACCACCCGGCAATGTCGAAAAGTGGTAATCTTATCATTATCCCACCAGAGAAAACGGAGCATATCCCTGTCTTCAGGATCAATTATAATCTGCAGGAATGCCTTCTCTATATCAGCTATTAGACCTATAGGATAGGTTCGAAAATTGGTCAGCACTGATGGAACAAGGTCGATGAGGTTGGGTCCGCGCTCGAGGCAATCATTCAAGGAATGACCATTTCTGTCTTTGTTGGAAGCATCGAACACCGGCCTTATCTTTGTAGTGCCACCATCTTTCAGCACAGCTCTATGAGGCAAATAATGTGTAGGTCTATCCAAAACCTCGTTTTCAACACCTTCGATAATCCCTTTCTTTACCCATTCCTGTAACACCTCATCATAATCCTGAAATTTCTGCATCCCTCGTAACTTTCTTGAAGTGTTCAATAATCGTTTCTGAGAAATTTCACGATTCGTTTCCAGAGAAGTACAACCATCAATCCAGGGTAGTTTGACAATGTAGCGCCCAGATTTCTCTTCTCTCTTCACAGTCCTATCGAAGAACATCTGAACTTCTTGTTCCCTTTCTTCCTTTTTTAATCTGTTCGCCAGGATCTTTTATACCCAAAGTCTCAATTTCCCACAAATCCGCCACTCTTGTTGATTGAGTTAAAGTAAGTAGAGTGTAAGACGAGGCAGTAGTTGAAGTGATCTCAGAAGAGCCCATAAGTGTCCACCCTAAACAAGTTCTCACAGCTACTAGACTCTTGTTTACATGTAGAAAGTCTGGCGTGATTATCTGAGCCCACACGTCAGCTCCTAACAATACCTGAATGTCAGTACTGTTGCCACAATTATCTTGGCCAACATCACTAAGTTCAACTCCCTTGTCCCTCAGTAAATTAAACAAGTCAGCATCAACTAGGGGAGCACCTCCACAGATACTATCAGAGCCTAACACTGCAACCTCACATCTGTTTTCCTCGTTCATACCCAGCAAAGTTATTTGATAGGACTCGAAACAAACAGGTGCTGTTTTCCTACCTCCAAATAATTCTTGACTTAGTGTTACCTTTCCAGTTTGTTCCAACTCTAATTTCTTAGCACAAGATTTCTTTATGTAGCTTCTCTGCGATCCACTGTCACACAGAACTCTTACTCTGTGCGTGGATCCACCAACAACTACTCTAGCAACTAAAGTCTGCAGATAGGTCACATGTCCTTTATTACTATCTGCCATCATGCTAACTGTTTTTGGAACTGAATTACCTTTTGGTTCATCTGAGTCTGTTTTCGCACACATCAAAGCGTAATGTTCCCCTTGCAAAATGGGCACTTCACAAACATCTTACACTTAACACTGACATGTCCCGGTCGTAGACACCTAAAACAAGCTCCCTTTTTCTTTAACGTTACTTGGCGTTCTTCTTGAGAATAATCAATAGCTACAGCACAGTCTTGAGAAAGATGTGAGATTCTGCCACAGAATATACAAGCCGTATCTTTCTTATTTCTGTTTCCCTTACTAACTGAAACATCCTCTATTGAAATTAAAGAAGCCGCTGAAGGTATGTCCCTAGTCTTAGTCTTGGTCCTATCATCTTGCTTAACTCGATCCGTCCACTCGTTAACTTCAAAAGAACTATGTCATAGCTTAAGCCGTTCTTCACCTTCTGCCTCAGTCTTTAAGAAGGCTAACAATTCACTCAAGCAACAGTCAGGTTCCTTGGTCGACGTTTCTTTTGATACACGATACCTGTCCCAAGTTCTAAACATAACCTCTGCCAAGGCACTCTCTACTAGTGGAAATAACATTGCAGCATATTTCTCCTTTGTTACTCCCAAGGAATCAAGTGCTCTCAACTGTCCCTCCAGACTGTCATACAGTTGGGCTATGGATCATCAACTATCCTTCTTTAACACCAAGGATAAAAGTTCCCTAACATAGTACTCAATGAGCAACTCATCCTTCCCATACCTAGACTTCAACAATTCTATAGCCTTTTTGTAGTTTTCCTTTGAAGGAGGAAAGTTTTCTACCAACTTCTGAGCACACGAACCAGGTTCCATACACTGAATCAAATAAACAAATTTATCTTCATCTTTAAGGCTGCTATCTTCATGTATTTTAGTAAATTGCGCCCAAAACCCAATCCAGCACTTCACGTTTCCGTCAATTTTTTTCAGTTCTAGTTTTGGTAGTCTTAGTAGTCTCTGATTAGAAGTACGTGAACAGTTACTCATTTTAACTTCAGAAACGGCTTGATCTCCAACTTGTAAGGCCTGCACTTTTTCCCTATCCTTAAAATATTTCAAGTCGTACTGACTGCAATTGTTGATCTCTGTTTCAAGCACGATGTCTTCAAGGTCTTCCTTTAGCAGCAGCTCATTGTAAACTTCATCATCCAGACGTTTTAACTTCTCGTAGCGTTTCACAAGTGAAGCATATCTGCTACGAATCTCCACGTGGTCACCATCAGCAAGCGCCAACAGTTCTTCAAGCTTGTTTACCTCACGTGTAAATACGCCGCGTAATACTCGACGTTCGGTCATCGTTGTTCTGTTTTATTTGATGTTGAGATTGCCAGTAGTCCTGTCACGGTCGCCAGTTATATACCATACCAAATAATTTTAATATACAGTAATCAATATTTTATTAACACAACTCAACATCGCATCCAAAGACATTCCAAAGACACTACACTCAAAGATAACAAAATCAAAACTATGTAAATCAAAACACTGTCTATTTTCTAAATCAAAACACGGTCTATTTTCTACAGGAAGTAGATTGCTCGAAAGAGCTTTAGTTCACTTTCTCCACAATGGCGGCCAAGCGAAGTTGTTGTATTTAAATAGCCTTTTCTCGCATTTAAACCAAACGAGCGCCGTCACACATGGTACAGCAAATGGTATACACCTTGTAATGCACTGACATCCTATTCAGCTGAATTGTTTACATAACATGAAGATGGCGGCTGTGCGAAATTTTAAAATTAAGGTTTAATTTCTTGTGTCCTAATCATGCGATCGAAACCAACGTTTGAACAATGGACCTACGCAATAATCATCTAATAGTACATAGCTCTATGGCCTACAAAGTATATAAAAATCCAATATGGTGGCCATCGGAAATATTTAGACGATTCTCAATGTCAACTAATCTGTGACAGCTATCAAACTTAATTGTTTTTTTAACCACGAAATGGCGCCAGCGTCAAATTTTAAAATCTCGCTTTTAGCCTATTTCTATTTATGAAAAAAATAGGCTTATGGGATCACCTTTCATCCGTGTATGTACGTCCGTGAGTGTGCCCCCCCCCCCCACTAATAAAATCTAAGTGGCTGGATAGATTTCAATTAAATTCGGTAAGGTCATAGTACTATTCTGGCCGACCCCATCCGTGCCCTACACATTTTATTACGTTTCAAAAATCCAACATGGCGGCTGTGCGAAATATTTCACTGGCATTCTACTGTATATCTCCGAATCTCAGAATACTTCTGTTAATTAGGAAGCAAAATAACCAGTAATGGACGGACGAAAGGGGATATAAAAAGTAGGTTGGATCAGGCAAGAAAAGCGTTTCTACTGAAAAGAAATCTGTTGGCATCGAGCGTGGGCTCTATGGAAGTGAAAATTGGACTTATGGTGCAGCAGAAAAGAGGAGATTTGAAGCGTTTGAAATGTGGTGTTACATGAGAATGATGAAGATCAGATGGGTAGATAGGGTTACAAACAAAGAGGTATTAAGACGAGAGGAAGAGGAGAGATGTGTCTGGCGACTGCTAATGGAGAGAAGAGATAGGTTGGTAGGACACTTACTAAGACACCCAGGAATAGCAAACTTAGTTATGGAAGGAAGGGTCGAGGACAAGAACTGTAGGGGTAGACCGAGATTAGAATATGTTAGTTTGCCTCGAATGTAGGGTGTGGTAGCTATGTAGAGATGAAACGCCTAGCTCAGGACAGGGAGGCATGGAGAGCGGGATAAAACCAGTCAAAAGACTGAAGACTCAAACAACAACATCAGCCGATATGAATGAGTTGATAAATATCAAAGACACAAGATAAATGTATATCGAAACACTAAAAAGTCCCTTGGTATTAAACATTATATGGTGCACCATAAAGAAGGATGGAAAATTGATCGCCTAAATCAACATACCGTAACATGATGTATGAAAATATGATAAAATAATCATTTGCAACAAATTTCAAACACATATTAAAGCTCTAAAAATGCCTGATTTTCATACAGACCACTGCCAGTGGAAGAACGTGGCTAGTAAGGGACTTTTTTCAAGAAACATTGTGTGTCTGTGTGTGTGTATATGTGTGCTCCCCACTTTCAATTGAAACACGAAATTTTGTCCAGAGGTAGCACTAGAAAAGGGCACCTCAGTGTCATGATTATTTTGCCGCCATCTTTACCAAATCTCAATTGTGGCTACTCAATTGGTCAAAACTTAACATTAATAAACGACTAAACAAATCATTAGGGACACGGAACAGAACTGAAATGCGTTACGTACCGCTGTGTATGCCGTACCGCGGCCCCGAGCTGGCTTGCGGTATCGTTCCGTAACTGTAACTTGGAACTCGGTACGAGCAAGTGGAACGTTACAGCCCTGGAACGGTACAGTCGGAACTAGACTCCCAACTGTACCGAACATCAAGGTACGTGTTAGCGGAACGTTACGTATGGAACGGTACAGTCGGAACTCGCCTCCTAACTATACCGAGCATCAAGGTACGAGTTAGCGGAACTTTAGCTCCTTTGTGACCAATAATAGTATTTCTCTTCTAAATTAAACCTCCCGTTCTTGCTTTTCGTTTACTTGTTGGCCTATTTTCATTTAGTAGTGATAGAAGCCATTTTTCAGTGATGCTTAATTCTAATAATGAAAGCTATTCAGTCGTGTTGACCGACTGAAAAGCTTCCTTTATTTTCTACATTTATGAAAGATAGACCTATGACATCACATATAGTCCATGTGTGTGTACGTATGTGTGTGTTTGCATGTGTCCGTCGCCTCGCTCCCCTCCCTAATAAAATCTAAACTGCTGGAGCGATTTCAACGAAACTCGGTGAGGTCATAGTACTATTTTGTCCGACCCGACTGTGCTCTTCAAATTTTATTACTTCACACCAAACTAATATGGCAACTGTGCGAAATATTTCACCGGCAATCCATATCTCCGAAACTATTACAGACGTTTTGTATGGTGAAAAAACAAGCACTAATAGAAGTGTAACGATGGGACTCTCAAGAATCTCTTTACAAAACGAACATGGTGGCCAAGCGAAGTTGTTGTATTTAAATAGACTTCTCTCGCATTTAAACCATCCAAGCACCGTCACACATGGTACAGCAAATGGTATACACCTTGTAATGCACTGACATCCTATTCAGCTCAATTGTTTACATAACTTCAAGATGGCGGCTGTGCGAAATTTTAAAATTAAGGTTTAATTTCTTGTGTCCTAATCATGCGATCGAAACCAACGTTTGAACAATGCACCTAGGCAATAATCATCATCTAATAGTACATAGCTCTATGGCCTACAATGTATATATAAATCCAATATGGTGTCCATCCGAAATATTTAGACGATGCTCAATGTCAACTAATCTCTGACAGCAATCAAACTTAATTGTTTTCTTAACCACGAGATGGCGCTAGTGTCAGATTTTAAAATCTCGTTTTTTGCCTATTTCTATTTATGAAAAAATAGGCTTATGAGATCACCTTTTGTCCGTGTGTGTCCGTGTGTGTGCCCCCATCCCCCACTTATAAAATCTAAGTGGCTGGATAGATTTCTATTAAATTCGGTAAGGTCATACTGTAGTACTATTCAGGTCGACCCCGACCGTGCCCAACAAATTTTATTACGTTTGAATAATTCAACAAGGCGGCTGTGCGATATATTTCACTGGCATTCTATATCTCCGAATCTCAGAAGACTTCTGTTACTTAGGAAGCAAAATAACCAGTGATGGTTGGAGGAAAGAGGATATAAGAAGTAGGTTGGCTCAGGCAAGGAAGGCATTTCTACAGAAAAGGAATCTGTTGACATCGAGCGTGGCACTCTATGGAAGTGAAAATTGGACTATTGGTGCAGCAGAAAAGAGGAGATTTGAAGCGTTTGAAATGTGGTGTTACAGGAGAATGATGAAGATCAGATGGGAAGAGAGGGTTACAAACGAAGAGCTATTAAGGCGAGTGGGAGAGGAGAGATGTTTCTGGCGACTGCTAATGAAGATAAGAGATAGGTTGGTAGGACACATACTAAGACACTCAGGAATAGCAAACTTAGTTATGGAAGGAAGGTCGAGGACAAGAACTGTAGGTGTAGACCGAGATTAGAATATGTTAAACAGTTTGCCACGAATGTGGGGTGTGGTAGCTGTGTGGAGATGAAACGCTTAGCTCAGGACAGGGAGACATGGAGAGCGGGATAAAACCAGTCAAAAGACTGAAGACTCAAACAACAACATCAGCCGATATGAATGAATTGATAAATATCAAAGACACAAGATAAATGTATAGCGTAACACTAAAAAGTCCCTTGGTATTAAACCTTATATGGTGCACCATAAAGAAGGATGGAAAATTGATCGCCTAAATCAACATACCGTAACATGATGTATGAAAATATGATAAAGTAATCATCTGCAACAAATTTCAAACACATATTAAAACCCTAACAAGAAGTTCCGTGACGAACTAAAGAGCCTACTTTTCCTAAAATTAAGTTTCATACCAATGATTAAACTAGTGTATATGAACCTATCTAGAATAATGACGAAATTAAGTTGTTAATATCGAAATGTCCAATTAGTTCGAAATATACCTGGTATAATGTAGCCTAATAGAGCAGTACTGTTGGCAGCCCTGGCGACTTAATATATACATCATCGTCCCATCTCTTAAGGTACAGAATACACAATTTGGTTGAATTCCAATGAACTTTACATGCAGATAGACTCTGGATTTATCAGCACGCTTAAAAGCATGTTTGGCAACAATGTCATGCGTGTGCTGGTCAGAAATGATCTGAAATATTATGATATCTTGTTGTGCCAATTATGGATGAAATCCATTTTTAGTATACAAGTTACATGTTTTTTAAAATTGAACCTATCTGCAGGCATAGAGTCATGTTGGTAGCACTGTCTTATATTGATTACTCCAAATTTATATAGAATGCCAGGTGCTATACGTGTGCAAATTATGGAGCTGTTGGCTTGCATATTTTCTGATTTATTGATATTAGGGAAAAATATATATAGACAGCATTTATTAACAGTTGGCAGCCCTGATTCCTCTTAAGAATAAGCATAGTCATATCTGTTATGGTACACATAGCACATGCGAAATTTGGTTGAAATCCAACTGATAGTATAGGAGTAACATGTATTTAAAATTTGGTGCTATCAGCAGGCTTAGAATCATGTTGGTAGAACTGACTATATAAGTTACTCCAAATTAATCTAAAATTTAAGGTACTAAACGTGTGCATAGTTTAAAGCTGTCGGCTTGCATACTTTCTGATAATATGGTATTTGGATAAAAAATAGAGTGAGCAATTATTAACAGTTGGCAGCCCTGGTGGTTCTTAAGAATACGCTCAGCCATATCTGTTTATGTCCACATATTACATACAAAATTTGGTTGAAATCCAATTGATAGTGCAGAAGTTATATGCAATTAAAAACTTGACCTATCAGAAAACTTAAAATTATTTTGGCAACATTGTCACGCTTGGCCTCCTGGAAATTAAACAGAAATAGCATTATCTACTTGTGTGCCAATTTTGGAATAGCTCCCATGTATACCTTGCAAGATATCCAACATGGAGCTCAAATTTCTAGTGCGTTTCTTTCAGCAGTTGGTAGCACTGACATCATTTTCAAATATGGGCTTGAGATATTCCGGTATTCATCTTTACTCATACTAAAAAATGGTTTCGATTGCTGAAGCCGTTTATGAGTTGATAGGGGGGAAGACACACACACAGAGCCAGCCAGACAGACAGACAGGTAGCCATAAGTCTACTTTTTCCTCATTTTTGCAAAATGTCAAAAGTAGACTAAAAATGCCTGATTTTCTTACAGATCACTGCCAGTAGAAGTACGTGGCTAGTATTAAGGGACTTTTTTTTCAAGAAACATTGTGTATCTGTGTTATTATATGTCGGCTCCCCCCTATCAATTGAAACACGACATTTTGTACAGAAGTAGCACTAGAAAAGTGCACCTCAGTGTCATGTTTATTTTGCCGCCATCTTTACCAAATCTCAATTGTAGCTACTCAATTGGTCAAAACTTAACATTAATAAACGACTAAACTAATCATCAGGGACACGGAACAGAACTGAAATGCGTTACGTACCGCTTGTGTTCCTCGTTACGTAACGTACGCCATACCGCGGCCCCGAGCTGGCTTGCGGTATCGTTCCGGAACTGTAACTTGGAACTCAGAACGAGCGTGTGGAACGTTACAGCCCTGGAACATTACAGTCGGAACTCGACTCCCAACTGTACCGAGCATCAAGGTACGTGTAAGCGGAACTTTAGCTCCTTTGTGACCAATAATAGTATTTCTTTTCTAAATTTAACCTCCCGTTCCTGCTTTTCGGTTACTTGTTGGCCTATTGTCATTTAGTATTGAAAGAAGCCATTTTTCAGTGATGCTTAATTCTAATAATGAAAGCTATTCAGACCGACTGGAAAGCTTCCTTTATTATTTACATTTATGAAAGATAGGCCTATGACATCACATAGAGTCCGTGTGTGTGTTCGTATGTGTGTGTTTGCATGTGACCGTCGCCTTGCTCCTCTCCCTAATAAAATATAAACTGCTGGAGCGATTTCAACGAAACTCGGTAAGGTCATAGTACTATTTTGTCGAACCCCGACTGTGCTCTTCAAATTTTATTACATCTCACCAATCCAACTTGGCAATTGCGCGAAATATTTCACCGGCATTCCAAATCTCCGAAACTATTACAGATATCACCCTGACGTTTTGTATGGTGGAAAAAAGCACTAATAGAAGTGTAACGATGGGACTCTCAAAAACCTCTTTACAAAACGAACACGGGGGTCAAGCGAAGTTTTTGTATTTAAATAGACTTTTCTCGAATTTAAACCATCCGAGTGCCGTCACACATGGTACATCAAATGGTATGCACCTTGTAATGCACTGACACCCTATTCAGCTCAATTGTTTACATAACTTCAAGATGGCGGCTGTGCGAAATTTTAAAATTAAGGTTTAATTTCTTGTGTCCTAATCATGCGATCGAAACCAACGTTTGAACAATGAACCTACGCAATTATCATCATCTAATAGTACATAGCTCTATGGCCTACAAAGTATATAAAAATCCAATATGGTGACCATCCGAAATATTTAGATGATTCTCAATGTCAACTAATCTGTGACAGCAATCAAACTTAATTGTTTTTTTTAACCACGAGATGGCGACAGTGTCAAATTTTAAAATCTCGCTTTTAGCCTATTTCTATTTATGAAAAAATAGGCTTATGGTTCACCTTTTGTCCGTGTGTGTGCGTCCGTGTGTGAGCCCCCACGCCCCACTAATAAAATCTACGTGGCTGGATAGATTTCAATTAAATTCGGTAAGGTCATAGTACTATTCTGGCTGACCCCGACCGTGCCCTACAAATTTTATTACGTTTCAACAATCCAACGTTGCGGCTGTGCGAAATATTCACTGTCATTCTATATCTCCGAATCTATTACTCATATCAATCTGAAATGTTGTACGGTGATAAAAGGCACTACTACAAAATCGTTCAAGGGTCTTTCAGAAACCTGTTAACTACAAAACGAACCTGGCGACCATGCGAATTTGAAACATTTAAATAGACTTTTCTGGCGGGTTAAAAATCCGACCAGTGAATCTTGGTACTGCAATTCTTTATACACTTTTCATTGCACTGACATATATTTTTGTCAAATTGTTTATATAACCTCAAGATGGCAGCTGTGCAAATTTTTAAAATTAAGTTTTAATTTTTTGTGTCGCAATCATGCGATCGAAATCAACTTTTGAATAATGAACCTACGCAATAATAGTCATCTAATAGTAAATAACTCTATGGCCTACTTATGTTACAATCCAACATGGCGAGCATCCAAAATATTTAGACGGATCACACAATCTGATAATCTGACAGCAGTCAAGCTGACATTTTGTGTGTTGGTAGAGGCTATAAACGTAAGTTCACCTATGGAACTTTCATAACCTGGTGATCACAAATCCAACCTGCCGGCGACGCGAAATGCGAATATTGAAAAGGATGAGCACAGTGAAACTTGGTATGGTATATGCTTATACAAATTTTAATCCACTGGCATCTAATTTATTTCATTTTTTTTTAGAACCAGAAGATGGAGGCTGTGCAAAATTTTAAAATCTCGTTTTTACCATTTCTTGTGTCCTAATCATGCAATTGAAGTTTGAATAATACTCTTACACAATAATCTTCATGTAATAGTACATAACTCTAAGGCCTACAGATATAACAATACAACATGTCGACTATCCGATATATTTAAACGGTTCTCAATATCTACGAATCTATTACAGCAATCAAACTGAATTTTGTATGTTGATAGAGGCAATTAACATAAGCAGGATAAATGAAACTGGGCTACACATTTCTTCACGGAAATACTTGTTATTTCTCGTGTCCTAATTATGCGATTGAAGTTTGAATAATACATTTACGCAATAATCTTCATGTTCTAATATTATATTTTTCAAGCGTATGGCTTTTAGTGCCGGGAGTGTCCGAGTACATGTTCGGCTCGCTCAAGTTTTAAGCTACTTCTATGCGGACACCCATGGGGTGAGCTACAAGTACCATCCCGTGTGGTGGTTGTCTGGCGAGGAAAGTGTGAATGTAAGGATGAGGAATTGGAAGGTAGAGGCTGTGGCCTATAGTTGGCGACTAACCCCGGCATTTGCCTGGAAGGAAGATAGGAAACTACAGAAAACCATCTTCAAGGTTGCCGGTGGAGGGTTTCGAGCCTCCTCGCCTACCGGATATGAGCGACTGCCTGCAGTCACGCCGTAACGAGCACGGCTAACTCAACCGGTATCTTCAGGTAATAGTAGTCTACAAAACTCTATGGCCTACATACCGAACGGTCCACTGGCCCCTTGTGATCCAGTTTTATGCATTCTGTCACATGTACTACAATTCTGAAAGACATAGGTCCCTCTCCCTAAACCGGGGTAATATAACGAGATGTGTGTTTACGGGATAGAAGACAGCAGGAATAGTGAGCGCCACTATTAATTCAGTATGGGTACCTCGAATGAACCCGTTAAACGAGCCGAGATACGCAGAACACACACTTGAAAACAAGAGGTGCACGCACACACCGAGAGCAGGTATTGTATAGACCGGGAGGTGCGCGCTGCAGGTCAAATGTCGCAGTAGCTCACATGGCAAGCGCGCGATTGGAGTTGCCTGGCAAGTGGCAAGGTTATATACTTAATCGTTTTCACAGACTGATAAGTTTTTTTTTTCGTTATCTTTTTACCCTCCTGGGTTGGCTTTTCCCACGGACTAAGCGAAGGACGGTGTCCAGCAGCTTGAGGCTCTGAATCAGGGGATACAACTGGGGAGTGTGACTAGCAATTCGCCCAGGCGGCCTCACCTGCGAAGTGAACAGGGGCCTGATGAGGGGATGGGAAGAGTGAGAGGGGTAGGCAAGGAAGAGGGAAGGAGGCGGTCGTGGCCTTTGGTTAGGTACTGTAGCTTTCCAGCATTTGCCCGAAGACGAAGTGGGAAACCACGGAAAACCACTCGAAGATGGCTGAGGTGGTAATCGAACCCACTCTACTCTTCTCCCCGAGGCTGAGTAGACCCCGTTTCAGCCCTCATACCACTTGTCAAATTTCTTGTTAGAGCCGGGTATCGAACCTCAGACCTACGGGGTGGCATTTATGCACGCTGACCACTACACCACGGAGGCGACACGATTTGTTTATTTGGCTCTGTAAAAGACCATGTCACTGCGGAGGCTCGGCTCTGCCACGAAATTTTGTTCCTGGTCTGAGGCCTGGAACGGGGTTCACCCAACCTCGTGGGGCACACAGACTTAGTAGAGGCAGGTTCGCTTCCTGCCTCAGCCATCCTAGAAGTGGTTTTCCGTGGTTTCCCACGTCTCCTCCAGGCGATTGCTGGGATGGTTCCTTTCGACAGGACCACGGCATCTTTCTTCCCACTCCCTTCGCTGCCCTTTCCTTCATTAGACCCAAGTTCGTGGTCACTTAGGCGATTGGCTTGTCACCATCCCCAGTTGTATCTGCTGTCAAGGTGTGTTCATCTCCGAGGCACTGTCCTGGAATTCGACGGTAGAGGACTGATCCCTCACAAAGTCCGAGGGTAAAGCCGAGCTTGGAGGGTAAGCGATGAAATAAAAAGAAAAAGAAAAGACTACCGTGTGTATCGTTGCATAAGCTAAGGTGCTGGATTGGACAAGGATGAGGAGGTGATTGTCTCTGGCTAGGGCACAGGCAACCAGTTAGCTACGTCGTACATGTTTCAAGCTTCGTAGACCACAGGTAGGGCAAAGTGTGCCCCATTGGAACGAAAACAACATGCGATGGCAAGTCAGAATGTAGCTGCGCGAACTCGCTCCTTCGACGTAATTCACAACACGAAGCGTATTCACTGCCTCGAGATGTATTCCAGCGAAGAGCATATGAATATGTTCAGGCGCGGATCTAGAGTTTGGCTTTGGGGGGGGGGGGGGGGGCAGAGAATCGAAATAGTTAAGCAAAATGGTATCACTAAAAACGCAATCACAAAATAACCAAACGTACAAAACCAGACCAATTTTTTGCAAGCTACATGGATAGAAATTTGATGCGTTTAGCACACCTAAAATATTCGTACAAATTGCAACGGCGTGTTTTGCGACTTTTACATCGAGCTTCGAGAAAAATACCAAAGTACGTTGCAGTTTTGGCAAGTCCGGTTGGTACCGACAAAGGGAGAAAGTCACAGATTAAATTGCCAACCAAGCTTGCAGTTTGGACGTCGGAAAAAAATTTTGGTGCGAAAAAAGCCCCAAATTCCTATTCGTGCATTGCTGCACATTCATCGTGACATCACTATAAACAACGATTCAGTAATCACAAGGTTTGCTAAACAAAATAGACGAGTTGATTTTGTTATATAAATACTCGTTTTTATATAACAGGTATGAAGTAGTAAATAAGTACAGTTGTAACAGAACATAATAATTGCAATAAAGAAATTTTCAGTATTGAATAAAATGAAAAAGAAACCTGTTTTTCAGTTAAAATTCGTTAAGTTTCATTTGTCTGGTTATTGTGTTTTGGTTTTTTGAGTTTGTAAAAAATTTGTTCTCCGTTTGGGGGGGGGGGGGGGAGGGGGTCACGACCCCCGTGACCCCCCCCCCCCCCTTGAATCCGCGCCTGAATATGTTATATTAATGGAGGAGCTCGACAGAATGCATACCAGGCGCATCGCCTGTACCAAGAACTCTATCCGGATAGACAACGACCGACAGGCATGGTATTTCGGAGTGTGGAAAGACGCCTGGGAGATACTGGATCCCTGGGAAAAACACGGCCGGTTTGAGATCATCGCGTGACGTCTGCTCACAATGAAGAGGTTGTGTTTGACGATATCCGGCGTCACCCTCATACTACCACATGGGCCATTGCACAGGAGACGAACATCAGCCGAGTGTCTGTTATGCGGATAATGCACACCCACTGGTCTCACCCGTACCATCTGCACTTACACCTGGAGATACATGGTCATGATTTCGAAGCACGGGTGGCGTTCTGTGGAAACTGATCCGGCTTTTCTAGCGACCATCTTATTTACGGACGAAGCACGATTCCACAACAATGGAACCGTTTATCGTCATAATATGCATTACTGGAGTGTGGATAATCCCCATTGGGTGCGACAGACATCCTTTTAGGTACACCCCCGTGTGGGTTGCGGGTTAGAATACACACACGGTATGCTCTGCTTGTCGTAGGAGGACACTAATAGAGCCGACAAGACAGACTGACATGACTGACTTTGATTTTGAAGACTCCCTGTTGATGGGAAGAGAAAATTCATCTACGGTATCCCCTGCCTGTAAAAGGTCTTTTCCGACTTCCGGTCTCATTTTTGGTTTGACCCTTAGAAATAAACGTCATGCTGCCTGCGGAAGGGCCATCAACTTGGCCATCTGGCCAGAAAGCCTGGACGGTATTCCCCATCCCGTCAGGTGGGTTCGCCATGTACCCTTGCAGTGGTATCCGCCTCACAACGGAGGTCCCTGCACGGCCGAATAATTTCGCCAAACATATCACTGTGCATGCCGAGGGGGAAGTGCCTATTCAACGCACTGAGACCCCGGGCAATACCTGCTATGCCAGGTAGGTATTGCCTTGGCTGGGTGGCGCCCACAGTGATGACCCTCGTTCGGAGTAGGTTGTATTCGGGGAGGGTGATTTTGGGATGACGCGAAAGCGGCCCAATAAATCATCAGAGGGTGTCCCCCTTAAATAGCCGTCTCTTGAGTGTCGGATCAGGGATAAAACTTTCAATGCACGTTTCCCTGTTGACAAGTCACATCGCTACCTGGTAGCTATCAGGACATACGGGGATTATTTCAAAGTGGTGAAATCAATTATCTTTTCCGAGGAATTCGAGGGGAAATTTGGAGATCTAAACGGGATTTCCAAGCTCCGGAACGGACAGCTCCTACTGCATACAATTAGCCGACAGCAAACCGAAACGTTGCTGGAATGCACGCATTTCAGCGAAATTCCCGTTAAGGTCTCAAAACACGAAACGCTGAATGAGGTCCGTGGAGTTATTTTCCATCGTAAATTCATTTTGAATAGCGATGCGGAATTGTTGCGGAATCTGGGGAAGATAGGCGTCACCAAGATTGGGCGCATCACCCGAAAGATTGGAGAGAACAGCGTCGATACCGGCGCTTTTATTCTCCATTTTGAGGGTGATGTTTTACCTAAGCAGATGTAGGTCACATCGAACCACTGCGATGTTCGACCGTACATCCCTCCACCTATGTGATGTTATCAATGCCAGAAATTCGGGCATGTTTCTGCCAGGTGCACTGCCAAGGCCGTGTGTAGAGAGTGTGACAAGGGGACACATGAGGGTGAGAGGTGTACGCCTCCCCCGATTTGTCCTATACCAGACCCAAAACAACTGTGAACATGGGCTCGCCCATTAGCGTGCGTCCAGCGGAGCGCTGTTGCCACAGTGAGACTGGCAGAGATGACACAGCTCTACGCTCGCAGTATACACACGACCTTCCCCCAGAACACAAGGCGCTCCGAATGCAAGCGCATGTACGAGCTGGGGGACCTAATCCTACGAATATCTATCCTCAAAACGGATTGCACACAATGTGATATGAGGCAGATATAAGATGCCACACAAACGTTATTCGTGAAAGTGACCACCAGCGACCAGCATTCTTGGCTGTCGCGCAGGAGTTTCAGGTTCGATTCCCGGCTCTGCCAAGCTATTTAATTTTAGTCTGAGGGCTAGAACAGGGTTCGCTCAATCTCTTGAGGCAAAGCTGGGAAGATGTAGGTAAAATTCCTACCTCAGTCATCCTGAAAGTGGTTTCTCATTTATACTCCGGGCAAATGCCGGGTTGGTTCCTAACTTAAGGACACGGCCGCCTCCTTCCCAATCCTCACCAGAATAATAATAATCCACACACTCTAATACAGACACCACAGTAACCCAGATTTTCAGACAAGTACACGGGGCTAAAGTACGAATATGTCCAAGCCCCTCAAATGAAACAACAATTACAACGTTATTATATCACATGACGTAATCTACACCCCAAGCCATTCTGAGTAACATTGCTTGGTAACCCTTTATAAGGTAATAGAAACAGAGAATACAATTTTTGGGATCAGTTTTTGTTTATTGGAGACCACCTTGTGGTGTACTGGCTAGCACATTGCTGTCCATTCTTGGCTGTCACCGCGGAGTCCTGGGTACGATTCCCAACAAATGTAATTCTGGTCTGAGGGCTGTAACACGGTACACTCAGCCTCGTGATGCAAACCTAGGAATATGTGGTTTGGATTCCTACCTTAGCCATCCTGGAAGTGGTTCTTCTGTGGATTCGCACTTCTACTCCAGGCAAATGCCGGGATGGTACCTAACGTAAGGCCACGGCCGCTTCCTACGCAAATCCTTCCTCAATTACAAATATACACACTAGTAGAGACATCACAGTGTCACAGGTTATCAGATAAATTCCACACACACCCAAATACACGGGGCTACATGACCACGATGTCACAAAGCCTCTACAACAATAATAATCAACAACAACAACAACAACAACAACAACAACTCTTGCTGTCACCCATGATGTCCAGATTCGATTCACGGCTCAATCAAGACATTTAGTTCTGGTCTTAGGGTTAGAACCGGGTACTCTATGCCTCGTGAGGTAAGACTGTGAAGAGGTGAGTGTTATTCGACTCAATTTTAAAAAAGAAAACATATTTTCCGACAACACAACAACACAGGTTATCAGATTTTGTGTTTTCACGTACTTCTGTATTCGAAAGATTCTTTAAAAGGCCGTATACCCTGAAAAATATTGTTCTTGCCTCGCTGTTCGACTGCCACTCGACTTGCTACGGAACATTGTTATGAGTTCAAAACTTCAGCTCACAGCACTAACTTCTATAAGCTCCACTACTGAATTGATACAGCCATGCTGTCACTGTTATCTTCCCCAGCGAAACTAAATATTTCAACACCTAACCATTCTTCGCTCTAATTATCCCTTCAGCTAAAGAGCAGATGATATCTCCCGAACGGCTGGTCGTATCGTCATGGGGTTTGCACAGTCAGCTTCAGAATGTTTAGCTCTGTAACATAGGTTCATCTAAATAATTGGTTAATTAATGATTTTCGTGCGCGGAGAGAAATAGGGATTTCGTACGGCACAGCGAGCCCAGATTGCGTAGTTAACTAGGCAACGCCGCGCTATGCAATTGGCTGGCGCGGGTGAGCGCGTGAATCTGGCTCCTCCCTCATGTTCACAGTTGTTTTGGGCCTGGTATAACTGCCAAGGAAGCCACTCTCCACGATCGAAGCAGTGCCCTGAGTTCTGTAAAGAAGCCACAATCCAAGAAATCAGAACATTGCATCGGCTTTCATATCACGATGCTCGCAAGAGGTACCGTGATATTAATGCCCCCGAATTTCGGGTGACGTTTGTGGCCGCAGCGACGCCCTCATTCACCCCTGCTGTCACAGTTCCCAGTGTAGTACCCTCGACGTCCGGTAATTCAGCAGATTTGAAATCACCCCTCGCTGTACCAGTGAAAATTGTCTGCCCGAAGGAGGTCCCACAACCTTCTGCGGGCAAGGAAAAGAAGGCGACAGTTATATCATCTAAACCGGCGAAATCGGAGAAGTCCTCTTCTTCTTCGAACCGGTCGGCTAACATGTCTTCCTCAGTTAACAGGGGAAAGAAGAGTTTGCCGACCAGGGCTGGTCCTTCTTCCAGTCCACCCGATATGACAAAAGTAGTAGTGGAGATGAGAGAGAAGGTTCGTCGCCATCTCTCTCGCCCTCCTCCTGACGGAGTAGCTACTGTCTCTGCTGGCCTTCCCGCTCCCACGACCATCAAGGGAGGGAAGCCGGTTGAAGCCAAACTCGTCCGTATGGAGGAACTCCCCTACAAATAGGAAAATACATCAGCGGAGGAGAGAGGAACGGTTCAGCGCCGTTTCTCTTCCTCTCCTAGAGACAGGGCTGCTCAGGTATCTGCTGGCCATTTCACTCCCACCACCACCACCAGTGGAGCGGTGTCAGCAGGAGCGGCCATGTTTTGTAAGGAACTGGCGTCTGTGGGGAAGCGACCATCTACTTCCCCAAATAGACGTCAGCGCCGATCAAGAAAGAAATCTCTTCGGGACATGTCGGGGACAGACACCCAGTCTTCGGACCGGGAGAAAGTCCCTCGACACCGCTCTCGCTCTTCCCCAAGAGCGAGACTCGTGAAGTCCGACGAGGACCTCGCGCCATACAGGGGACTGCCCGCTCCATTTTCTTCGTCTTCGGACCGAGATGTGGAGATTGAGGTGCGCTCTCCTGCCCCATCATATCCAACTAGAGATGGGGAATGGTGGCAAACGGTCAAGCGTAAGTAGAAGACCCACTTCTACTTACAAGGGAACTGTAATAGCTATTCTGGTCATCTCAATGAGTTACGTCAATTAATATCTTCGTTTTCGGCAACCATTGTCTGTCTTCAGGAATCCAGGTTTCGTCCTGAATGTGAGACAATAATGCGTTACTTCAACCTCTTCTCTGAAGACCCTGTGGATGGAGCTGTGGCCGTCGGTGGCGTCTGCATTCTCGTCCACTCTAGCCTCTTTAGTGAAGAGGTGCCGTTGCGTACTCAGCTAGAGGCAGTTGCAGTTCGTACTTCGTCGCCAGTAATGGCAACAGTATGTAACGTGTACATTCCACCTGATTCTCAACTGGATTGAAACCAGCTGGTGGATCTAGTCTCTCAGCTCCCCCCCCCCCCTCCTTTTCTCCTTCTGGGATATGTTAATGCCCACAACACCATCTAGGGCTCCGCTACCACTAGTGATGGAGGGAGAGATTTTGAGAGACCGATCAGGCGCTGGAGCTGTATTTGTTAAACACAGGGGAACCTACGCACTTCTCTATTGCACACGGCACTTATTCAAATGTCGATATCACCTTGTGCTGTCGTGCGCTGGTTCCCCTGCTACAGTGGGGTGTACACGACGACCTTTGTATTAATGACCATTTCCCGATTATCGTTACTCTTCCGAACCAGAGAGCCATCGAATTACCAAGTCGATGGCTTCTCCGTCGGGCTGATTGGACAACTTTCACAGCACGTGCTGATTTTGCCGAAGATACCTTTGAGAGTGTCTATGATCATACCATTCACATAACGCATGGTATTTCGGCTGCTGCTGAGGAAACAATACCTTCCTCATCCGGCAACTCCCACCGGAAACTTGCCCCTTGGTGGACAGCCGAGATTGCAGCAGCCTTTAAAGATCGTCGACGTGCTTTCAAATGCTATCGGAGGCAAAACACTATGGCCAACCTTATCACCTTCAAAAGGATGCGTGCTAGAGCCCGATAGCTGATTCGGGAGAGTAATAAAACGACGTGGGAAAAGTATGTGTTGTTTATGACGACACATACTCCTTCATCTCAAGTGTGGACTAAGCTTCGTCGGATCTCCGGACTCCCGATATCATTGATGGCACACGGAGTCTTCATCATCGGAGACATCATCACGGACCAACTCGCCATTGCCAACCGTATTGGATCGCACTTCAATGATGTATCCTGTTCTGGGAGTTACGATCCTACGTTTCTGACTCTGAAGCGGGAGGCAGAGGCTCACCCCTTGTCCTTTGCCACTGCTGCTTTGGAGTCCTACAATGTACCATTCTCTGAAAGGGAACTGCGCAGTGCGCTTTCACTGTGTAGGGATACGTCTCCCGGACCGGATAACATACAAAATCAAATGTTAAAACATCTGTGCGAATCCAGTATAAAGTAATTGTTGGTCCTCTTCAATCGTATATGGATTGATGGGCAGTTTCCATCTCAATGGCGAGAGTGGATCATGATACCGGTTCCCAAGGCTGGAAAGGATCCCAAACTTGTCAGCAGCTACAGGCCTCTCAAATGCCCTATGTAAGCTGCGAGAGAAGATGGTAAACCATCGACTGGTGTGGTTCCTGGAAGAGAGAGCCTTACTGTCAGGGTACCAGTCTAGATTTCGCTCCCATATGTCCACCACCGTCCATCTGGTGCGACTTGTGAGCGCCATACAGGAGGCATTTCTCCGAATTACCTACGACACCACCTGGCGCTACGAGATCCTTTCCACCCTTCATGAGTGAGGACGCCGTGGTAATCTACCGACTTTCATTACGAATTTCATGTAGTCCGACTCTTCCGTGTAAGGGTCGGTAGAACATATCGCAATATTATACCCAAGAAAACGAAGTTCCTCAGGGTTCTGTTCTGTCACCTTGTTCGAGGTTGTCATATCTTTTGGCCAAAGATGCTACATTAAGATTGTTATTTTTTTTCTCTATTATCTTTTTTCCACTGTTGTAAAATTAACTGTCATGGCATCCAGAAGTGTCAATAAATGGTTGTTTTGAATTGATATATTTTCCTTAAATATAAAAGAAGAAAGAATCTGCGATACGCCGGTGAGCGTAAAAGTAAAATAAGTGGCGACCAGTGATAGGATAAATATATCAATATATTTTAATTATGGAGACAACCCAACGTGAACTGGATCGAGCGATAAAGCTACGTAAGGTAACACGGGCGGCGTTTTCAAGGCAGTTGAATAACCTCAAAGGTGAAATTGATGACGTCCAGATGACAGCTCATGAAAAGCGAAGGAAAGTTCAGGTTTCCCTTTCTTTACTTCGGAAGAAAAATGATGAGCTCCTGCAGCTGGATGGTAAGGTCGTAAGTCTAAAACTTGACGTCGGCCAAGAGGACTTGGACGACGAATGTAGACTTGCCGATGACTATCAACGTCAATTTCTTGATATAGAGGTGAGTGTTGAATATATTCTACCTTCAGGAGGCATCGCTCAAGACAACAGTGATTGTAGCAGTGTAGATCTTGTGAGTAAGAGAAAATTCAAACTACCTAAATTAGAACTAAGGAAATTTGATGGCGATGTAAAACAGTGGATACAGTTCAGGGGCCAGTTTGAAAAGATAGACAAGGATTCGGATATTGCACCGGAAGATAAGTTTCAATACTTAATGCAAGCTACAGTGAAAGGGTCTCGTGCTCGAGAAATTACTGAAAGTTTTCCACCTATTGGGGAAAATTATACGAAGGCAGTAGAATGTTTAAAGAGCAGGTTCGGTAGAGATGATCTGTTGGTTGAAGTTTACGTAAGAGAGTTGTTATCTTTAGTTCTTAAGAGATCTTCCACTCCCGGTGATGGCAATTCAATGTGTAGCCTTTATGACAACTTGGAATCGCACATACGGTCACTTGAAACCTTAGGTGTTACAACAGATAAGTGTGCATCTATGTTGTATCCTTTAGTAGAGTCATGTTTGCCTGAGGAGTTTCTTAGGGCCTGGCAAAGAAGTTCCAATTTTGCACACACACGTGATTCGAAAGATAGGTTAGACAATCTCATGCTATTTATGAAAAGGGAAGTGGAAGCCGAGGAATGGATCAGTTTAGCAATTTCCGGTTTTAGAATCAAAGATAATAACAGGAGTAGAGACCAACCCAAATTGTCAGAGCACATTGCTACTGCAGCTGACTTGTTTAACACTAACCCAGTTGAGGAGAGGTGAGGGTACTGTATTTTTTTGTGGAGATCAACATGATGCCCTTAATTGCTTTAAAGCACACTAATTAGGTCCATCTGAGAAACAGAAGGTCCTAAAGGACAAGGGTGGGTGTTTTAAGTGCTTTAAGAAGGGACACTGTGTCAATAAATGTAAAGCCGTAGTACGGTGCATTATTTTTAGTAAGAGCCACCAAGTTCAGATGTGTCCTGATTTACCTCAGAATAAACAAAATATATCCCATAATAATGTCGAACACAGGCAATCCGGGGGGAAGAATGAACAAAAGACAAATTCGCTGAGTAATATTTCTAAATATCCTAAAGTTATTTTGCAAACTTTGGTTATAAAGGTGAAAGGTATTGGCTCTTCCTTCTCTGTTAGAGCCTTAATTGACTCAGGATCCCAAAGATCCTATGTTAAGAAAGACATTGTTAAAAGATTAGGTTACACTCCAGTCAGAACTGAAACAATTTAACATTCTAAAAATTCTACCGAATTTTGTTATGTTGAAGCATTCCTTCAGAACACCTAAGGCAACGAGAATCTATCGTCGTGCAAGCAAGGCGTTATTGATAGAGAGGTTACAGCATACTCGTAAGCAGTTAGATTTTATTTCGAGGGAGTTACTACAGCTACATCTACGCCTCTCAAACTTCGTAAGTGAGGAATTATGGAATATCTTCGATCGTATTTCTTCAGTGCAAGCTAACAGCGTTCTAGATCAGGTGAGGGACAGACATATTTCCAAATATGATAGGTTATGTCAGTTGCAGAAATCTCAAGCCATTAGACTTGATGCTAACAAGGTTGTCGTAAATTTGTCCAGCAACCCCCTAAGTGATACCCAACAGGCAGTTCTCGCTAAAGGTCTCAATTTTGCTGTAGCGCCTAGAAGAATTCCTATTGAAGAACTTATTACATCCGTAGAATCCTCAGTACATCACCTCACACCTGAAGAGGCCGAGGAAGCCAGGCAAGAATGTTCCCGAGTTCTCAAGACAGCTAAGCCACCTAACACCAACTTAAAACAAGGTGAAAGCCGGGCACTTAAAGATCTAAGGGACAATTCTGATATTATCGTTCTCCCCGCTGACAAGGGTAATGCGACAGTGGTATTGGATAAGGTTGATTATGATTCTAAGATCTCGTCTTTGTTATCAGATCCTGTATATAGGATTAATAGTCGTGATCCTACTACTCGCTACTCAAATGTCACCGTCAAATTGATCAAGCAATCATCTATTCCAGCGGATGCAGCGAAGACTCTCCTTCCAGGGGATGCTATTCCTCCGAGACTCTATGGTCTTCCTAAAATACATAAGGACGATGTTCCTCTTAGACCCATTGTTAGTACGATTGGTTCTCCTACATATGCCCTTTCCAAATACTTAGGTAGACTACTTCAGCCGCTTCTGGGTAACACGCCTTCGTACATTAAGGATTCCACACACTTCGTGGAAAAGTTAAAAGCTATAACACTTCAGCCGGGTGATATTCTAGTGAGTCTCGACGTGGTGTCTCTGTTTACGAGAGTACCTATTGATGGTGTTATGTCTCTCATTAATGGCCTTTTTCCTGAAGACATCGCAAGACTTTTTTATCACTGCATGACCTCCTCCTACTTTCTATGGAATGGGAATTTTTATGAGCAGACTGATGGTGTGGCCATGGGTAGTCCTCTCTCTCCTGTTGTGGCTAATTTCTTCATGGAGAACTTTGAAGAGAAAGCTTTGTCGTCGGCTCCTTTCAAACCGAAGATCTGGTGGCGTTATGTGGATGACACGTTCGTTGTTTGGACGGAAGGTGAGGAAAATCTTAGCCATTTCCTGGATCACCTTAATCTCCAGCACCCTTCTATTTGTTTCACCATGGAAAAGGAATCTGACGGCAAAATACCTTTTTTAGATGTTCTCGTCACCAAGAAAGAGGATGGATCTTTAGGACACAGCGTTTTTCGTAAGCCAACACACACCAATAGATATCTCCACGCAAGTTCTCACCATCACCCTGCCCAGAAACATGGTATCCTTACAACTCTAACTACCAGGGCTAGGAGGATTTGTGAAGTGTCTTCTTTACAAGAAGAAATTAACACCCTGCGAACCACCTTTGAGAGCAACGGTTATAGCAAGGCTTTGATTTCTACGGTTCTGAAACCAACAAATAATAATAGGACGTCAGTTGAGAAAAGAGATGTAAGAGGAACTGCTTACCTTCCGTACATACATAACACAACGGATCGTATTGCGAAAATCCTACGTCGATACAACATACGGACTGTATTTGGAACTTCTGTTAAGATTAGGCAACTCCTGCGACCAACTAAGGACAGTTTGCCTAAATTGCAACAACCGGGTATCTACAGAGTTCCCTGTACTTGTGGCAAGGTTTACATCGGGCAGACTTCGAGAACAATATGCACTCGCATTAAGGAACATAATAGATGTATCAGACTCATTCAACCTGATAAATCAGCTGTTGCCGATCATGCTTTAACACCTGGCCATGATGTCATGTTCCAAGGGGTGGATGTTCTTGCCCGTATAAAGCAATATCGTCCCAGAATCATCAGGGAGGCGGTTGAAATACGTAAACACCCTGATAATTTCAACCGCGACACCGGCTACAATCTCAGTGAATCCTGGCTACCTATTATCAGAACCCTGAGAAAGTAATTCACTGCTGCTTTCCGTTGTCCCTAACATGGGGCTATAATGGCGTCCATCTTTGGGCACCTTCTATATGTTCTTCGTTGCTTTCTCTTAGCAACATTGTCGTATTCCAGATTATTCCTGACGATGAAAGACATGGTTTCTTTCGAAACGCGTCGAATTGCAATATAATAAAACACGGCATAAGCCCAAAATTCAACATTATGAATAATAACACGGGCCGTGAAAGTCTAAATGACAATAATTTAACATGACCTTTTTGGGGGAGTGAAAACGAGTGTTAATGAACATTCATGTTACAAAGTAGAAATTGAAAGCCTGGATGGAAAATATCAATGTAATTTTGAAGTATTGGATCAGGTTTTAATATGTAATGGCATCCCTTCGGTCAAGAAAGGACCTTGGTTGAATGAACTTGAGGAAGGGAATATCAGCCTAACAGATATTGGGGATGAGTCTAGGCCTGTGGACTTGCTGATTGGAGCGGATGTAGCGGACAAACTTCTTACAGGAAATATTAAATTTCTATCTTCTGGTTTGGTTGCTGTGGAAATAAATTTAGGCTGGACTTTGATGGGGAAATTTCCACAACAATCTTCTGTTAACTTGGCAGAAGAAGTTACAGCTCTGTTTGTTAATGAGATCAACGATCGCTGGAGCCTAGATACCATTGGAATCTCAGACTCAGCTGTTAAAATGTCCAAAAATGAAAGACAGCTTCAAATTAGAGATGATTTTCTAAGAGGTATTACTGTGAATGATGAGAGACGTTACGAAGTTTCATTGCTGTGGAAAGAAGATAGCTTGGCTCTTCCTAGTAACAGGGAGCTAGCACTCAAAAGGTTAGAATCTACCACTAGAAAGCTTCAGTCTCAAAATCTTCTCATTTCATACGATGCAGTTCTAGCTGAGTGGGAAGAACTGGGAATTATTGAAGAAGTACCAGTCAAAGAAGTAGGGAATTATGGACACTACCTACCACATCGAACTGTTATTAAGGAGAATAGCACCACCAGAGTTCGTCCTGTATTTGACGCGTCAGCAAGAGGTAGAAATGCCCCTTCTCTCAATCATTGTTTAGAGTGTGGACCCAATCTGATTGAACTGATTCCTTCCCTGTTACTAAAATTTCGGGAAGGGAGATTTGGGGTGACAGCTGATGTAGAAATGGCTTTTCTACAAATAAGTGTTCGTCAAGAAGACAGAGATTTTCTTAGGTTCTTCTGGTGTGATCCAAATGACTGGAAGAATATAAAGATATTTCGGCATCGGAGGGTGGTATTTGGATTAAAATGTAGCACTTTCCTTTTAGGAGCAGTTCTTGATTACCATTTGGACAAGGCAATGGAAGATTGTCAATATAGTAAAGGACAGATATCAAGACTTAAACAGAGCCTTTATATGGACAATGTTGTAACCAGTGTTGATACTGAATCAGAACTGAAAGAATTCATTAATGAAGCACGTGATATAATGCAGGAAGGAAAGTTCGACCTCAGAGGTTGGCAGGCCAACAATGATGCTTTCATTCTTGTAGGACGGACAGCGGTGCTAGGTTTACGATGGGATTTGGAATCTGACAATTTATTGTTAAACTTGGAATGGTTACAGAACCATGAATTGGGAGTGATCACGAAAAGATCCATTCTGTCAGTTGCACAAAAGATATTTGATCCGATTGGCATAGTTAGTCCAGTACTTCTAGTTCCTAAATTGTTATTACAAAATATATGGCTAAGTGGTATATCTTGAGATAAAGAGGTTACTACTGATATTAAGGACCAATTTGTAACCTGGTATTTAAGCCTTTTTCTCCTGAAAGAGATGAGAATTCCACGCTGGTTTCATTATTCCAAGAACCACAGGGATGTCAGTCTACATATTTTGTGTGATGCTAGTGCACAGGCCTACGCTGCAGTAGTCTTCATACGACTACAAATTGACGGTGAGAGTAAGGTACACCTTCTTGCAGCCAGAGCAAGAGTAGCCCCATTAAACACAGTCATCATTCCCCGACTGGAACTAATTGCTGCAACAGTGGGAGCTAGATTAGGTAATTCAGTGCTAGAAGTACTAAACTACCAAGATGTCAAGTTGAATTTCTAGACTGATTCGACAACGGTTTTAGCATGGATTCTATAGGAAGAAACATGGACTGTGTTTGTCAACAACCGTGCTAAAGAAATCCATCGGTTGACTTTACCAGAAATGTGGAGATATGTTCCTGGCCATTTGAATCCTGCAGATCTTCCTTCAAGAGTTGTCTGGCAGAAAAATTGTTAGCACTTCAATGGTGGGAGGGGCCAGAGTTTTTACGAAAGGATCGGCCAGAGTGGCCTGGTGAATTTCCACCTGCAGAGGCAGAGCTGATTTTACAAGAAAAGAGAAAATCAACTCAAATAACGAGTTACTTTGTAGATACTTCATGTAGCACCCCAAAACATGTAAATAATGATCAGTGCAGGTACCACGATTTTAATTGGTATTACTTATATTTTTCAAACTATGGAAAAATAATTCTGTTGGTTGCTTGGATAAAGAGGTTTATCCAAAATACGCGAAGAGCAAACCTTACAAGAGCTCGTGGAGAATTATCATGTGAGGAGATAATGTCAGCAAAAAAAAAATAGTCGCAAGATTGGTACAGGAAGAGCCTTTCTCTTCAAAAAATGACAAAAGTCTCATTAGCCTAAATGTGTATAGGGATGAGAAGGGATGTCAAGAGTAACCACTAAAAGTGGTAGAGCTGTAAATACACCAAAGAGATTAGATTTATGATTACCGTATTTTGAGGTAATTATAGTTATTTATGTATGGTTGAGTTGTTCTTCCACCAACTCAAGGTGGGAGTGTGTCATATCTTTTGGCCAAAGATGCTACATTAAGATTGTCATCTTTTTTCCACTGTTGTAAAATTAACTGTCATGACATCCAGAAGTGTCAATAAATGGTTGTTTTGAATTGATATATTTTCCTTAAATATAAAAGAAGAAAGAATCTGCGATACGCCGATGAGCGTAAAAGTAAAAGAGGTTGCCATAAACGGCATTGTTACCGCCACCGGGCCCACGATCGTTCCATCGCTGTATGTAGCCGATTTAGCTCTGCTTTACAGGTCTGGAAGTATGTCAATCGTGGAACGGCAATTGCAGATAACTATTAACCGGGTCGACAGGTGGGCTCACGACCGGTTTTCATCAGCGAAATCCTCCGTCGTCCATTTTTGTCGGCTCCGAAGGCTACACTTACACCCTAAACTACATCTCAGGTATGCTGCGTTGCCGTTGGTTGACACTTATCGCTTCTTGGGGCTCCATTTTGACAGCAAATTAACGTGGCAGCCCCATATACGGCAACTAAGAACGACGTGTCTCAGGAAACTGAACATGCTCAAGTTTCTTAGTAGCACTACGTGGGGGACTGACGGAGCGGTGCTGCTACGGTCCTACCAAGCCCTCGTCGTGTCCCGGCTAGACTATGGTTCTGCGGCTTACGGTTCAGAAAGACCGGCAACCTTGAAAATGCTGGACAGTATCCACCATAGTGGCGTTAGGCTGGCTACTGGTGCTTTCCGGACCAGCCCGATACCCAGCCAACTCGTCGAATCGGGTGTTCCACCTCTAAATTATCGACGCCATCTTATGCTTTTGGCATATACTACTAATGTGCGTCAGTACCCAATACGACCAGAGGTACGCCAGCCAGCCTCGAACCACTCGGCCTGTTGGTATTAGACTCGATAGCTCGTGTACTGAAATAGGAGTGGCTGTGGGCCCTAGCCTACTTTTCACATTTTGCAAAAATGAGGAAAAAGTAGACTTATGAGATCGATCCGGGAAAATGTGTGTCTGTCTGTCTGTCTGTCTGTCTGTCTCTCTGGCTGTGTGTGTGCCCCCCCCCCTATCAACTCCTAAACGGTTGTAGCAATCAAAACCAAATTTAGTATGAGTAAAGATGTGCACAGGAATATCTCACGTCCATATTTGAAAATGATGTCAGTGCTACCAACTGCTGAAAAACGCACTAGAAATTTGAGCTCCATGTTGGATATCTTGCAAGGTATGCATGAGAGCTATTCCAAAATTGGCACACATGTAGATAATACTATTTCAGTTTAATATCCAGGAGGCCATACATGACAATGTTGCCAACATAATTTTAAGCCTTCTGATAGGTCCAATGTTTAAATGCATATAACTTCTACACTATCAATGGGATTTCAACCAAATTTTGTATGTAAAATGTGTACATAAACAGATATGACTGAGCGTATTCTTAAGAGTCATCAAGGCTGCCAACTGTTAATAATTGCTCTCTCTATTTTTTTTTTATCCAAATACCAATATATCAGAAAGTATGCAAGCCAACAGCTTTAAACTATGCACACGTATATTCTGATATTTTAGATTAATTTGGAGTAACTTATATACATCAGTTCTACCAACATGATTATAAGCCTGCTGATAGTACCAATTTTTAAATACATGTAACTTCTATACTATCAGTTGGATTTCAACCAAATTTCGTATGTGCTATGTGTAACTTAACAGATATGACTATAAGTATTGTTAGGAGCAATCAGGGCTGCCAACTGTTAATAAATGCTGTCTATATTTTTTTACACTAATATCAATATATCAGAAAGTATGCAAGCCAACAGCTCTATACTTTGCACACGTATAGCACCTGACTTTCTAGATTAATTTGGGGTAATTAATATAAGTCAGTGCTGCCAACATGATTCTATGCCTGCTGATAGGTCCAATTTTAAAATACATGTAACTTCTATACTAACAAATGGATTTCATCCAAAATTGGCACAACAAGATATCATAAAATTTCAGATTATTTCTGACCAGCACACGCATGGTATTGTTGGCAACATGCTTTTACGCGTGCTGATAGATCCAGTGTCTAACTGCAGGTAACGTCCATTGGACTTCAACCAAATGTTGTATTCTGTACCTTAAGAGATGGAAATAAGAATATATTCAGTCACCAGGGCTGCCAACTGTAGTGCGTTATTAGGGTACATTACACCAGGTATGTTTTGAACTAATTAGATATTTCGATATTACCAACTTAATTTCGTCATTATTCTAGATAGGTTCATATACTGCAGAACAATCATTGGCATGAAAAGTAGGCTGTATAGTTCTTCACGGAACTTCTTTTCTTACTTACGAAACCACCCAACCATCTTCTTCTTTCCTGGCGTTTATCCCAGTACAGAGTCCGCTGCTCTACCACCCAACCATCAGAATATAATAAATACGGGCCGGATTTTGGTGGTTTTTAAAATTGTCATTTTAGGTTTTCAAAAACATAAAATTGTTCTTTTTAGTTTTTTATTAGGTAGAATGGGTTTTTACAATAGGTTCTTATGTTTAAAGGGTAGCGAAAGTTGACATACATTACATAAGGCTTAAAATTAATACCTCATTGTTAGTAGACAATCTGATTGCAACGAGAGAGTAAATATTTTACATACTGATGCGTAATCAAATTATCACCGATAACTTTACACTTTTAGGGATTGCAATAAAGCCAAGGATGTCAGAGATGATTTTCACACTCTATCTCGTTCAAATGATGTTGATTCTTTACAATATTGGATTCATGGGAATAATAAGAGATTTATTCGCTCTTTCCTCTCGGTAAATAACCAAACAATAATATATAAGCTGGAAAGTGCTGAAAATATTTCATTTTTCCATTAGTTAGGATTGCTTTCAATCAACTGGAGCTAGGAATAAACACTATCTTCACATTTAATTTCAAGAATTATGGACAAAATTTGAAATATACTACAATAAATGGTACAAAACTGCAATTAGTTATTTTTAGGTACTCGCGTATTATTTAGTGTTTTAGGTAGTACGGAATTTCAGTGTGATTCGTAAAAGTATTTAGAAGTATGGGAAAAATAGATAAGAACCTAAGAATCCGGTTCCTAATAATAGGCTAACTGCGCCCCGATAGTATAAGGTAGTTTCTCTGTTGCTGGATAGCGAATTTTTGTACAAACTCAATTGTCTAGAATAATTAAAAATATAATAATAATAGTATACTAATAATAATCATTATTGACTAATAATTATGAAAATTATAATAATAACATAACTGTCTAATGATGATAATAATAATAATATCAATAGTCTAATAATAAGTATTTGGCTGTCCTCTTGGAGTGACGATGTGGGTAGTCATAATATAGCCTTATTCTGAAAGCAGAGACATGAAATGATTGTCAATGATATGTAAGCCAACCAAAATTTGATTAAACTAGAGAATCGTCTGTACTCCCCTCTCCAACTCCAGGCAGCTTGAAATGTATAAATTTTATATGTGGTCTCAAACCTCATGTCTCGATGATAATCAACGTTGATGTACAAACAAACACTGCGGTGTTCCCGCAACTTAGATCTACTTAGTTATATACGGAAAATGTGCCACGGAACCGCTTGATAGCACTGTGCTTTGCCCATTGCCCTACCTCACAAATCGTGTACGGTATCCCAAAGAAATTTTGATCAACCGATCACAACGAGGGGACGGAGTCGCGCAGCTTCTTTTGGGGTACAGGATCTCTACATTAGCTGAAACAGAAGGCTGGCGTGCTGTGAGGTGAGCGGGAAAATGGGATTGAGTGAGTAAATGCATGCACGTCGTCCCAATAAAAATAACAGCTACATCGCACGCCTTCTGCTTGACCTTGAGACGTCATAATGCAGCCTTGTAACAATACAATCCCGTTAAATTTGTAAAGTTCCGTTCCGTCTGTTTGTTCTGTTATTATAAGTAGAATGTTCCGAACTGTAACGTATCGGATATTCCTCTGTTCATTTCGGTACGGGACAACGTAACGTTCCACCCGTCTCCAATACGCTGTACCGGTACAGGCTCGGCTAACATTCCACTGTTCCAGATACCGGGTACGGTTTCAGAATCAGTTCCGTTCCAGGACGGTAACGTTACGCTTGGAACAGACAGCGGTAACGTTACAACTTGGAAATAACCTTGGAGATAACGGAATTTCTCCGTTCCACATAGACAAGAGTTCCGTTCCGCGTTACGTTCTGTTCCGGGTCCCTGGTGAAAACCACATCAAAATCCATCCAGTGGTTTTCGAGATGACCCGTGACATCCTAGAATCGGGGATTTTTGTCTTATACTAACGAAGTAGAGATTGTCGGGGAGCACATGCACCAAGCGGTACTATGACGTCACACACCTCAGTGCATCTAGGTTCATTTCGTCCTGTCACCGTAACGTAACGCCAGACCCCAGCGTAACGACGAAGTCGACAAGATCATTTAAAATGATAATATTAGCCTAAATGTGAGACTCAAATCCGAGAAATACTGAAGGATGCAGCTTTCTTTAGTACTTAGACGGACAAAGAACAAGAAGATTGGAAACATTTCAAATGGATTTACAGCAAATGTTTAGGAGTGAAGAAGGATCCTGATTTCAAAAATGGTATCCACAAACTTCTGCATGCATACAAGGATCGTGGATGTCGTATGTCACTAAAAGTTTATTTTCTGCATTCCCATGTGGACTTCTTCCCAGAAAATCTTGGTGACGTAGGTGATGAGCAGGGAGAGTGTTTCCATCGGGACATAAATCAATGGAGCAGCGTTACTACGGTTTCTGTAAACATTCCATGATGGGCGATTACTGCTGGATGTTATACAGGGATGTTCCAGACACCATGTCTATATTTCAATTACAGAAGGCATGTTTATCATCATAGTTCGTGTTCTAGATATAAAACAATGACGGATTTCAATGCAACCTTCTGCCAAACTATGTAATACATCGTACTGGTAAAACTGTACGTGCTAGAACAACTTGGACAGGATCATCGTTACCAGCGTCGCAAACCGAACTATGTACGCATGGTTTTATTTCTGATGATTACAACAGTCGCCTTCGTAGCGTAGCGGTCAGCGTGGTTAGCTGCCACCCCGGGGGGTGGTACGATGACTGGAACGGGGTCTACTCAGCCTCGGGTGGCCCAAATGAGTGAGGGGGTTCGATTCCCCCTCAGCCATCTTCGAAGAGGTTTTCCACTTCGTCTTCGGGCAAATGCCGGGATGGTACCTTCTTCGAAGCCACGGCCGCCTCCTTCCCTCTTCGTTGCCTATCCATCCTAACCATCCCTTACCTTCCCTCATGAGGCCCCTGTTCGCTTTGCAGGTGAGGCTGCCTGGGCGAGGTGCCAATCCCACCTCACCAGTTGTATTCCTTCTGATTCGATGTTCCCAGCTCTAGGACACTGCCCGTAGAGGCGGTAGTGGTGAGTTCCCTCGCTGAGTCCGTGGGTTTCACCAACCTGGAGGGTAAACGACTAAAAACAAAAAAAAGATTACAACAAGTTTAAATTGTAGATCAGTATTATCAGACAAATTCAATATGCACCCAAATGAACGGGGCGACATGACCACTATGTCGCAAAGCACCTAAACGAATCAACAACAACAACTACAATGCTTTTATTTTCAAGGAAGGGAAGGAAGGAAGTTTGTAGCTTTACGTGACCGTTTATACAGCCATCATGAGCCAAGGGACCGCCTTCTTACGTTGAATCCACAGGACCGGCGGTCCCATGTCATAGATTTATGACACGTAAAAGATTCTTCCACAGACTAAACTTGTGTTATATTTCGTTGGAACGCTCTATCAAAGTACCAACGTTCACCACTAGGTATCATTGCCATCTGGCAGCGAAAGTTGGAACTACTTGAAATTGAGCGGAACGCGTAGCTCACCCTCTGGGTGTCCGCTGGAAGGAGCTTATGTATTGGCCGGGAAGCGAACCCGATTCGCAGTTGTGAAAGGCAAGAAAATTGACCGCTGCGCCACAACGCCCCTTCATAATTCATGAATGAGACTTTTGCTACATGATGTTTAAATATTATTAGCCTATTTTAATAATTTCGTATATAGGTTTATGGTATTGACTTTTATCTACATCTGTGTGGATGTCCTTCCCCGTACTCGCAAGAGAGCAATTTTTCATCGAAAATCTCCACCTTGACATATTGCTACCATCAACCGACGCCTACTGTACATGGAACTTCTGCAAAAAACTTCTGTAAAAACGCAAGAGATATGGTCAACGTTTTACTCAACGGGTGCAATGATCTACAGAAACTGCACGTGAACCAGATATGACCTTCGGCACGTAATGACAGGATAGGCCATGAACGGTATACATCATCGACTATGCCTGACGGAGTCATTCCATGACCCGGACGATAACTGTAAGTGTAATCTATGTTGTATATACTGTGACCGATATCACTTGATAATATGCACTAGAACAGGGGTCTCCAAACTACGGCCCGAGGGCCACATCCGGCCCGCGGACAGATTTTGTCCGGCCCGCGGAGAGCTACCATACTTGAAAACTCCTTTTAGAGAACATATTTTTTTATAGCAAATTAAATTTAGTTTACTGAAGTATTCTAATTTTATGTTGAATAATTAGTAATATGACATCTACATTGATATGGTCATGGGCTAACTACTCATAACATTGTTGTAGGCTTATTGTTATTGTTTTTGTGATAAGTTGGATAAAGAAACACAGAATTGTAATGAGTAAAGACATGTATAACATGCAGACATATGAAATACTAATGAGATTTATGTAATTGAGATTTTCCACTGACAATAGTTTGTAGTTGTGGACTAATTTTACTTGTACCAATTATTAAAAGAGATTTAAGATGCTCATCAGTTAATTTAGATCTGTAAACATTTTTTGTGTACTTCATTTTGGAGAAGGTCTTCTCACACAAATAAGTAGTACCAAAAACAGAAAACAGCCCACGAGCAAATTTATGCAAATTATCAAATTGTGTCAGTGGAAGACTCTTATAAAATTCCAACAAAGATGAGTTTTGATATTTGTTCTTAATTATATCACTGCACTGTAGTTCAATCATTTCCATTTGAAGTTCCGGGGCTAGGGTTTCAATGTCAGTATCAAAAGGATCCTGAAAAATCTTAATTTGATTCGCAAAGGCATCGAAGTCCGAGAAACGAGTATCAAAATTTATTTTCAAAGCACTCAAAGTTTCGATTGCAAAATCGATAGGAAACTCAGTCTCAGTGGTGTGGCTGAATATTTCACATGTTTTAAAATATGAAAAACATTTACTTCGTAGTTGTGATTGAAACAGTATCAATTTCTTCCGGAATGATTTGATATTAGTGTATAAATCAGGAAGATGCTGGTTTTCTCCTTGTAATCTCAAATTCAGTTCGTTCACATGTTTTGTCAAATCAACATAGAATGCTAACTCCCACAGCCATGCGTTGTTTTGTAATTCAGTAAGAGGGCGATGCGTTTCATTCAAAAAAATTTCGATCACTGCTCGAAGTTCAAAAAAGCGCTGAAGGACTTTCGCACAACTAAGCCAACGTACGGCAGTATGATAAGGTAAGTCATTTTCTCCAATCTCTTCAATAAATTGTCGGAATTGTCGGTGATTCAGCCCAAAAGATCTAATAAAATTAACAGTTGATATGACTGGTTTCAGAACTTCAGACATATCCAAACATTTTCCGCACAAAGACTGTTGATGAATGATACAATGTAAGACTAATGGTTTTGAACCACCGTCATTTTCTACAGCCTTTGACACAAGAGCGACCACTTCTTTATCTTTCCCACTCATGTTTTTGCCTCCATCAGTTGTAATACATTTCAAGTTTTTCCATCGAAGGTTCTTTTGATTAATGCCCATTTCAACTCCTTTAAAAATATCTGTACCAGTAGTTGTGCCATGAATACTATACATATCAAGAAGTTCTTCATGCACTTCATAGCTTTTATCTACTCCTCGAATATAAATCAACACCTGAGCAGTATCTGACACATCCGTTGACTCCTCCAAGGCCAAAGAAAACCACTCAACATCTCCATTTTTGTCGAACAGTTGAGAGGATATATTTTCAGCGATGTTTTCTACCCTTCGAGCCACAGTGTTTGCTGACATACTGACAGTTTTTAATAAATTTACCTTTTCAGGGCACATTTCTTCAGCTGCTGCAATTATGCATTTTTTGATCATTTCTCCATCGGTGAATGGTTTTCCACGTTTTGCAATTTCAAGAGCCACACGAAAGCTGGCACGAGTTGCAGCCTCTTGTTCGGTTTTGAGTTTTGTAAATGATGATTGCTGCGATTTCAATCCGCGTTTCATAGCTTCGAATTTTTCTGTCCGCAAACTTCCTGTATATTTTGAATAATTTTGAAAATGTTTTGTTTCATAATGACGTTTAATGTTATATTCCTTGAGAACGGCTATGCTTTCATTGCAAATCAAACATAGCGCCTTGTTACTGGACTCAATTACGAAATACTGAATGTTCCACTCATCTTTGAATTTTCTGCATTCACTATCAATTTTTCGCTTCATTTCCATACTACTAAATCAGACACAAAAGCAACAATTCAAATCAAAATACTGTTACAAAGATGTCTTAAACTTAAACACGCACAAACATGTTTTAAGGAGGTACGCACTATTTTATTTTACAACAGTGTCATAGGAACTGACTTGTGGTTGCGCAACTAGCCTTCTTATATATTCCAATTACTGCCATCTAGAAGTGAGTGGAAGACACCAGAACTCTCTCGAACCAACGAGATTACTCTGTACGTGCTATTAGCGACATCTGTTAGCGATAGAAGGTACTACCTATTTCCGCTTGTGTCCACCAGATGTCGTGTCACGTTACTCCTCATGGCTCGTACTCTACGACTAATCTAGAAATTACAGATAATGACAGGAAAATTAATAATATGCAGTGTTGCCGTTTTGCGGACTTTAGTCCGATTTGCAGCCTTTTTTCAACGTTGCGTACTTTTTCGGACTTTTTTTTCATCAGTGGACTATTTCACTTTTTACCACCGGCAACAATGATAATATGGTTTTGGCCCTCGGACCTTACTGGAGTAATCAGTATGGCCCTAAGGCTGGAAAGTTTGGAGACCCCTGCACTAGAAGGTCAATCTCGTTAACGAATTTCTGTAAGACATAAATGCGTTTTGTGCGGTAATCTTAGTATTATTGTATGTACATTCTAGCCATTGGTTGCTTTCATTAAATTATTATAAACATTTACCATAGTGATAAATGTGGACGAGGAGTTGGCAGGCCGTCGCCATGTCATCTCAGAAGGTACCGTCCCGGCATTTGCCTGAAGTTTAAAATGGAAAATCAAAGATAACCATTACAAGCACGGTCGACAGGACTTCAAAACCATGTGCACCAAACCCACAAATAGCTTTGCCCAAAGGTCTAGGGCGTCACCTTAGTGAGCGCACATACGTACGGTACATACATACATACATATATACATACATACATACATAGGCTAATGTCATAAATCTACTTTTCCACTGTTTTGGAATGATGGTTTATTTATTAATTTTAGTTTTCGTATGGCTTTTAGTGCCGGGAGTGTCCGAGGACATGTTCGGCTCGCCAGAGTCTGTAGCTGCTTCCAGTGGACACGCATAGGGTGAGCTACAAGTTCCGTTCAATTTCAAGTAGTTCCAACTTTCGTGGTGAACGTTGGAATTTTGATAGAGCGTTCCAACGTAATCTAACCTAGAAATTTAGCTTCACACAAGTCTAGTCTGTGGAAGGATATTTTACATGGCATAAATCTATGACATGGGACCGCCGGCTTTACTTCCCCTCCGAAGGAAGGCATACCGAATGATTTTAACGCTCTTAAAAAATCCGACGACTTCGGTCAGGTTTGAACCCGCTATCTTGGGCACAGCATGCTACCAACTACGCCACTCAGGACAGTAGGTAAAACACAACAACTATACCAGGTCTAATACAGAGTGATTTTTGGCGTGGTCGTCGGGTTTCATTCAGCACGATAGCCAGGAGTTGAATGCTCGTCGTCCAAACCACATGTTGTGTATTTCAGGCTGTGTCAACCGACTTTAAAATGCCAATCAAACAATTATGACATAGCTCATTCTGAAGGAGGAATTTGCTTGTGTTGGTTGTGCTGTGAGATATATCGAGTAGGTATAACTGGGTACACTTACATTCTTGGGATCATTTATCTATATATATAAAAATCAATCTTACGAGATAGTTTGTCTGTGGGTGTGTATGTCTCCTATGCATTCATATACCACTCAACCGATTGCGATGAAACTTGGGTGAGATGTTGAGTACACTCTAAGGAAGGTTTCTGACTGAGTAAATCCATTTTACAATAGGTAGCGCACGCGTAGATTCAACAAATGAGTGACGATGCGCGAAGCGTTTCAAACAAGTCCCGTATGTGTTCATATACCATTCGTCCGATTGCGATGAAACTTGGGTGAGATGTTGAGTACACTCCAAGGAAGGTTTCTGACTTAGTAAATCCATTTTACAATAGGTAGCGCACGCGTAGATTCAACAAATGAGCGACGATGCGCGAAGCATTTCAACAAAGTCCCGTATGTGTTCATATACCATTCGTCCGATAGCGATGAAACTTGGGTGAGATGTTGAGTACACTCAAAGGAAGGTTTCTGACTTAGTAAATCCATTTTACAATAGGTAGCGCACGCGTAGATTCAACAAATGAGCGACGATGCGCGAAGCATTTCAACAAAGTCCCGTATGTGTTCATATACCATTCGTCCGATTGCGATGAAACTTGGGTGAGATGTTGAGTACACTCCAAGGAAGGTTTCTGACTTTGTAAATCCATTTTACAATTGGTAGCGCACGCGTAGATTCAACAAATGAGCGACGATGCGCGAAGCATTTCAACAAAGTCCCGTATGCATTCATATACCATTCGTCCGATAGCGATGAAACTTGGGTGAGATGTTGAGTACACTCCAAGGAAGGTTTCTGACTTAGTAAATCCATTTTACAATAGGTAGCGCACGCGTAGATTCAACAAATGAGCGACGATGCGCGAAGCATTTCAACAAAGTCCCGAATGCATTCATATACCATTCGTCCGATAGCTATGAAACTTGCGTAAAATGTTGTGTACACTGCAGGGAAATTTTCTGGCTTAGTACATCCACTTTACAATAGGCAGCGCACGATTAGATTCAACAAATGAGCTACGACGCGCGAAGCATTTCAACAAAGTCACGTTTGCGTTCATATACCATTCGTCCGATAGCGATGAAACTAGGCTGAGATTTTGTGTGCACTCCAGGGAAGGTTTCTAGCTTAGTAAATCCCTTTAAAAATAGGTAGAGCACGAGTAGAATCAACAAATTAGCAACGGCGCGCGAAGCGTTTCAACAAAGTCCCATTTAATTTCATATACCATTCATCCGATAGCGATGAAACTTGGGTGAGATGCTGTGTACACTCCAGGGAAGGTTTCTGGCTTAGTACATACATTTTACAATAGGTAGCGCACCAGTAGATTCAACAAATGAGCGATGACACGCGAAGCGTTTCAACAAAGTACCGTATAAAGTCATATACCATTCGTCTGATAGTGATAAATGTTTGGTGAATTGTTGTGTACACTCCAGGAAAGGTTTCTGGCTAAGTAAATCCATTTTACAATACGAAGCGCACGTTTATGTTCAACAAATGAGTGACTACGCGCGAAGCGTTTCGACAACGTCCCGTATACGTTCACATACCATTCATCCGATTGCGATGAAACTTGGGTGAGATGTTGTGTACACTCCAGGGAAGGTTTCTGGCTGAGTACATCCATATTACAATATGTAGCGCAAGAGTAGAATCAACAAATGAGCGACGACACGCGAAGCGTTTCAACCAAGTCCCGTATGCATACATGTACCATTCGTCCGTACCTATGAAACTTGGGTGAGATGTTGTGTACACGTCATGGAAAATTTCTGGCTTAGTAAATCCCCTATACAATATGCAGCGCACAATTTGATTCAACAAATGAGGGACGACGCGCGAAGCGTTTCAACAAAGTCCCGTATAAGGTCATATACCATTCTGCCGTTAGCGGTGAAACTTGGGTGAAATATGGTTGACACTCCAAGGAAGGTTTCTGGCTTAGTAAATACATTTCACAGTAGGTAGCACACGAGTAGATTCGACAAATGAACGACGATAGCGATGAAACTTGGGTGAGATGTTGTGGACACTTACGTGACGGTTTCTAACTTAGTAAATACATTTTACAGTAGGTAGCGCACGAGTAGATTCAACAAATGAGTGACGGAGTGCGAATCGTTTAAACAAAATCAGGTATGCGTTCATATACTTTTCATCCGATTGCGATAAAACATTGATCAGTTATTTTGTACCCGCCAGGGAAGGGGACTTAGTAAATCCATTTCACAATAAGTAGCGCAAGAGTAGATGCAACAAATGGGTGACGACGCGCGAAGCGTTTCAACAAAATTCCCTACCGTATTGCGTTCATATAACATTCTTCGATTGCGATGAAACCTTGATGAGTTATTGTGTACACGCCAGGGAAGGGCTTCGACTTAGTAATACATTTCTCAATAGGTAGCGCACGAGTAGATACAACAAATGAGTGACAGCGCACGAATCGTTTAAACAAAAACCCCTATACGTGCATATACCATTCATCCGATTGCGATGAATCATTGATGAGTCATTGTGTACACGCCAGGGAAGGGTTTCGACTTAGTAAATCCATTTCACAATAGGTAGCGTACGATTAGATTCAACAAATGAGTGACAGCGATGAAATATTTTGAAAGTTGTTGTGCACGCTCCCTCGAATGGTTCTAAATTAGAAAATCCATTTTATGATAGCTTAGAGGCAGTTAACATGTTGTGTATCCAAAAGCACTTCAAGAAACAGAATTTCAACGCCAACACTTTCTTTGATTGGCATTGCAACGCATGCCGGGTACAGCTTGTCTATCTATATACCGTATATAAAAATCAATGTTACGTGATAGTTTGTCTGTGGGTGTGTATGTCTCCTATGCGTTCATATACCATTCGTCCGATTGCGATGAAACTTGGGTGAGATGTTGAGTACACTCCAAGGAAGGTTTCTGACTTAGTAAATCCATTTTACAATAGGTAGCGCACGCGTAGATTCAACAAATGAGCGACGATGCGCGAAGCATTTCAACAAAGTCCCGTATGTGTTCATATACCATTCGTCCGATAGCGATGAAACTTGGGTGAGATGTTGTGTACACTTACGTGAAGGTTTCAAAATTAGTGAATACATTTCACAGTAGATAGCGCACGAGTAGATTCAACAAATGAGCGACGACACGCAAAGCGTTTCAACATAGTCCCGTATGCATTCATATACCATTCGTCCGATAGCTATGAAACTTGCGTAAAATGTTGTGTAAACTGCAGGGAAATTTTCTGGCTTAGTACATCCACTTTACAATAGGCAGCGCACGAGTAGATTCAACAAATGAGCTACGACGCGCGAAGCATTTCAACAAAGTCACGTTTGCGTTCATATTCCATTCGTCCGATAGCGATGAAACTAGGCTGAGATTTTGTGTGCACTCCAGGGAAGGTTTCTAGCTTAGTAAATCCCTTTAAAAATAGGTAGAGCACGAGTAGAATCAACAAATGAGCGACGACGCGCGAAGCGTTTCAACAAAGTCCCATATAATTTCATATACCATTCATTCGATAGCGATGAAACTTGGGTGAGATGTTGTGTACACTCCAGGGAAGGTTTCTGGCTTAGTACATACATTTTACAATAGGTAGCGCACCAGTAGATTCAACAAATGAGCGATGACACGCGAAGCGTTTCAACAAAGTCCCGTATAAAGTCATATACCATTCGTCTGATAGTGATAAATGTTTGGTGAATTGTTGTGTACACTCCAGGAAAGGTTTCTGGCTAAGTACATCCATTTTACAATACGAAGCGCACGTTTATGTTCAACAAATGAGTGACTACGCGCGAAGCGTTTCGACAACGTCCCGTATACGTTCACATACCATTCATCCGATTGCGATGAAACTTGGGTGAGATGTTGTGTACACTCCAGGGAAGGTTTCTGGCTGAGTAAATCCATACTACAATATGTAGCGCAAGAGTAGAATCAACAAATGAGCGACGACACGCGAAGCGTTTCAACCATGTCCCGTATGCATACATGTACCATTCGTCCGTAGCTATGAAACTTGGGTGAGATGTTGTGTACACGTCATGGAAAATTTCTGGCTTAGTAAATCCCCTATACAATATGCAGCGCACAAGTTGATTCAACAAATGAGGGACGACGCGCGAAGCGTTTCAACAAAGTCCCGTATAAAGTCATATACCATTCTGCCGTTAGCGGTGAAATTTGGGTGAAATATGGTGGACACTCCAAGGAAGGTTTCTGGCTTAGTAAATACATTTCACCGTAGGTAGCACACGAGTAGATTCGACAAATGAACGACGACACGCGGAGCGCTTCAATACAGTCCTCTATGTCTTCATATCCCATTAGTCCGTTAGCGATGAAACTTGGGTGAGATGTTGTGGACACTTACGTGACGGTTTCTAACTTAGTAAATACATTTTACAGTAGGTAGCGCACGAGTAGATTCAACAAATGAGTGACGGAGCGCGAATCGTTTAAACAAAATCAGGTATGCGTTCATATACTATTCATCCGATTGCGATGAAACATTGATCAGTTATTGTGTACCCGCCAGGGAAGGGGACTTAGTAAATCCATTTCACAATAAGTAGCGCAAGAGTAGATGCAACAAATGGGTGACGACGCGCGAAGCGTTTCAACAAAATCCCCTATTGCGTTCATATAACATTCTTCGATTGCGATGAAACCTTGATGAGTTATTGTGTACACGCCAGGGAAGGGCTTCGACTTAGTAACACATTTCTCAATAGGTAGCGCACGAGTAGATTCAAGAAATGAGTGACAGCGCACGAATCGTTTAAACAAAAACCCCTATACGTGCATATACCATTCATCCGATTGCGATGAATCATTGATGAGTTATTGTGTACACGCCAGGGAAGGGATTCGACTAAGTAAATCCATTTCACAACAGGTAGCGTACGAGTAGATTCAACAAATGAGTGACAGCGATGAAACTTTTGAAAGTTGTTGTGCACGCTCCCACGAATGGTTCTAAATTAGAAAATCCATTTTACGATAGCTTAGAGGCAGTTAACATGTTGTGTATCCAAAAGCACTTCAAGAAACAGAATTTCAACGCCAACACTTTCTTTGATTGGCATTGCAACGCATGCCGGGTACAGCTTGTACAATTATAATTAAAATAGATTTTTAGCGATTTACTTAGAAACAACGTATTAACATGGATAGGTTTCATAGTTTAGAGTGGAAAACAAGTAGTTTCGTGAAGAACTTTACAGCCTATTTTCATATACCCTACTCATGTTAATTGCCTCTAACAACATACACACTTTCAGTTTGATTGTTGTGATAGATTCGTAGATATTGAGAACCATCTAAATATTTCAGATGGTCGCCAGGTTGGATTTTTATTTATGTTGAATTACATGAAGATTATTGTGTACGTGTGGTATTCAAACTTCAATCGCATCATTAGGACACAAGAAGTAAAGACGAGATTTTAAAATTTCGCACAGCGTCCATCTTGTGGTTATGAAAACAATTGAAATAAATTAGATGCCAGTGGATTAACATTTGTATAAGCATTTAACGTGCAAAGTTTCACTGCACTCGGATGGTTAAATTGCGAGAATCGTCCATTTACATATTTATACTTCGCGTCGCCGCCATGTTGGATTTGTGATCACCAGGTTACTGAAAGTCATATAAGTGAACTAATGTTCATAGATTCTATGAACATAAACAATTCAGTTTGATTACTGTAAAAGATTCGTAGATATTGAGAACCATCAAAATATTTCGGATGCTCGCCATTTTGGACTGTTGTATGTATAGGCCATAGAGTTGTGTACCATTAAAGGAAAATTATTGTGTAGCTTCATTATTCAAACTTTCACTTCGATCGCATGATTACGACACAAGATATAAAAACTTAATTATAAAATTTAGCACAGTCGCCATCTTGAGGTATGTAAACAATTGAACTAAATTAGATGCCAGTGCATTACAATATGTATAATCATTTACTGAACCACATTTCACTGCGCTCAGATGGTTAAATCACGAGAAAGGTATTTTAAAATATTTCAAATTCGCATGGCCGCCATGTTCATTTTGTACTTTACATGTTTTTGAAATTTAAATAGATAAACTTCTAGAAGTGTCCTTTATCACGTACAAAATTTCAGGGTGATATCATAAATAGTTTCGGAGATATTGAATGCCAGTAAAATATTTCGCACAGCCGCCATTTTGAGGTTATTTAAACAATTGAACTAAATTAGACGCCATTGCATTACATTGTGTATACAAATTTGCTGTACCAAGTTTCATTACGTTTGGATGGTTAAATCTCATAGGTGAACTTCCAGTAATTCCCTTTATCACAATACACAATTTCAGGGTGATATGGGTAATAGTTTCGGAGATACTGAATGCTGGTGAAATATTTCGCACAGCCGCCATGTTGGATTGGTGAGACACAATAAAATTAGAAAGGCACGGTCGGGCTCGGCCAGAGTAGTGCTATGATCGTACCGAGTTTCATTGAAATCGCTCCAGCCGTTTAGAATTTATTAGATGGGGACACACACGATTCACACACACACGCACACACAGACAGACACACGGACAAAAGGTGATCTCATAAGCCTATTTTTATCATAAAATGAAAATAGGCTAAAAATACCACTGTTAGTTGCCAGGGTAACAAGTGTTTGTCATCTAGATTTGGCTTCCTAAATGGTTACCAAGGTATTTGTCATATAGGCCTATAAAACAGCTCTAATCGGTGACGGTGGGAACTTTGAAAAGGAAGAATGTTCGCCTACATAACAATCCACTGATCACGAACTGTTGAAATACAACTGTCAAACAGTAGAAATGAAACGAATCGCTACTCTACATGATGGAGGCAGAGCTATTTTGTGCCGTCGAGACTCAAATTGCTGATCAACGAGCGTTCCTTGTCTCTGTCATTTCACCAGGCACCCTAGCACGTCGATTGGGGAATTCCTTCGAATTTAACCTCATAGCGTACAGCCCTAAAGTTGTTATCACTTTGTGAAGTTGTACGTGAGAATGAGTACCATTTACTACTTATCGTATTTGGTGGTTAATTGAGCATCGATCTGAAGTCAGCACTTGGGAGTTCCTTCACGCATAATACGTTCAACTTTAATTAAACAACGACTCATCCATTTCCACTACGAGGAGTATTACGCATCGATTCTGTGTTCAGTAGACTCTTAAACAGATTTTTGGACACATGGCACTGTATTGAAGTGAAGTTTCAATACATGCATTTTTTTTCAGAGTTCTTGGTACAACGCCTGTTGCTGATAGGACAAATGTTACAACAGTCATCTTTTCTTGATGTCATATCTTCTTTGTTTCTTCTGTCAATTCACTGTATCTGCAGATTCCTTGACTGTACTGTACATGTGCTGCATTTTTTGTGTATTTGGCTCAGCAATGTCGTTCAAATACGTGTTTTTCAATGTTGTCCACAAGAATAATGTCTGGTCTCTTAGGCGGAATGTTTCTGAACTGTGGTGTATTCTTTGGAATACACGGTAAGACAGAATAAGCTTTTGCTTCTCTTTGCTTTAGTTCATCCCTTCCTTTTTTCGCAAACACCAACTGTGATCTCCTGGTTTCTCTTTGTTGGTATATTTTGCTTACACTACCTGTGAGTTTGTTCTAGATATATATCTTCCATGACCCACCTAGCGTCATCTAGCAGCGAATCTCTGAAGTTCCTCAATTTTTCCCTGCACAAGAGGACTTCCTTACCAATCTGGCCACCAGATCTCGTCGCTATCGCCAGCTATCATCTCCGTGATCAAGAGGACTTCGTCTACTTTTTCACCCACCAGGCTTCGCTAGTGACGCCTGCTATCAACTCTTTGAACACCATTTCATCAAGAGAAATTATTGTTATAACGTTGGCTAATCTTATGTTTATTCCTTTTGTCTCCTACCCTCACATTTTTCCCTTCCCTGGTCTCTCCACGCTTCGTTGAGCTGGCCTCGCTTGTGCGTCTGAAGACAAACCATTCAGTTGGAGCTTAACTAAAGCTCACCTCCTCTACTCGAGAGGCAAACTTTTAAATTCGACGCCACGTTCGAGCTTTAAAATCAACCGTCAACAGCAACATCGCCTTCTTCATGAAGCAAAGATAAGTACCGACTTCATGTTTTAACCACATTCTCATCGCTTTTAAAAAGCTAAATGCTTCTATTTTGATTGTATGGACAGTGAAAATTGCTATATGTGATAAAATAACTGCTTTCAAGAGATCTTCTTGATCAAACTCGATCTATCAAGTCTAACTTTCACAATGAAATAGTACTCCTTGTACAGATTTTCTGAGATGCTATCTCACATCGAGGGATATTTCTAAAATACCCACTGTCTATATAATATAGTTTTCCGCCGAGGGATTTTCTACCCATTTTAACAGTCATCATTGCTCTGGAACTTTCCAGAACAAACAGTCTATCTACCAGTTAAACTGTCAAGTATTTTCCACTTTGATATGGGAGTACTTTCTTCACTGAGAAACTTATGTGGGATAAACTTTTAATCCACATAAACTGTCTTCCTACGTGGGAAATTTTCTGCCGTATAACTGCCGCCCATAGAAACTACAACTCATAATTCTCTCTAGATAAAACTCAACATTTACATAACTGCAACAACTTTTCTTTCCATAAACTTTTTGTGCTACTACAGTGAACTTTCAATTATATCAACAGACTATAGTGAAATCAGTGCCTGTTCAACTTTTTCATCCGCGTCGCGATCGTCCAAGTACAATAAATACGGCCATGAACACTCTTCCACAATCCCATTTGATCTTTCCCAAACCCTTTACTAACAAACTAGAGGAATAAAATTGTAACTTTAGGTCTTTTTTCAATGAGGTGTCACTCTCAGTAAGTGCCCTCCCATATTGCTCCATTTACCACTAATTAATGTATGTGCAACTTCGTGTCTAGTACACGCCTTAAAATATGTTGTTTCTCCCTTCTAATGAGGGAATCCAATTCTTTCTACTCAAAAGTGAGTTATCTCTAGGTTTCACGAAAGGGAAATTTGCCCTATTTTTCTCGTGATCCCCACTTAAACATAGAAGTTCTAGAAACTTCTGCTTAATTTTTCTCTACAGGTTTCACAAAAGTGGCCCGCCCTATTTGTAACCTCTAAAAGTAATTCTGTATTAATACAAGAAGTTATAGAAACTTCTATTTCATTTCTCTCTCTTTTCTTTGTTGTTACTTTCGAAGTTGTTATTTGTTCATATTTCTACCCTTCTAGAAATCCTTAAAGTACTCTTCTTGTACTTGCTTTATTATTTAACTTTAATTACGTTAGTTATCCTTAAATTTCCCATTCGTCAATCTTAACACCATTCCAAAATCTTAAGAAGATTTTAGCACATATAAAAGGTTTAAAACCAAAAAATTGTCAATTGCCTGGTGCAAACTTTAAATGATTTCGGAGGTCTGCGACCCCAATTGTTCATAAAATTAAATTGTATATTTGTTAAATTAATTACTTCTTTTTGCATAGTTAAATAAATCAACATTTAGTCCTTTGCTTTATCATTTCTCTAAAAGAACTATTAGGCAAATCCTGTCTTCCCCTGCTCTTCCTATGGGCTTAACTTAAAAAACCTCACAAATAAAATCAATAACGGTTCCACGTTTTGTTGCATTTGAGCAAGAACTCTTAGTTATAAACTTATTAAAGCCTTTCTTAGCTTTGATAGCTAATTCTAACTGACCAGTAAGGCAAGCATAGCTCGCTACGCCAGCTTCCTGTTTGTTGAGATTCTCTCTAAAACTTATGGTTGGTTTTTCAAAATTTAAGTGTTTCTCACTGTCTAAACTTTTAGTCGTCGCTTTGCTGGGTAAAAGCTTAGTCATTCCTAAATGCAACTATTGGTGCTCTTACCAAAATTATTCCCAAGGGTATAATTGCTTTATCCCTATCCTTCTTGGAAACATTATTTGCATTCTTCAAAATATTTGTTTAAAACAAACTCCTTTGAAGGGATACACAGTAAATCTGTTACTCTTTGTCTTGCCAGACCACCAACCTTCCCCATAGTAGGTAAATTTATGCTTGAGAGGGAATAAGCTATAGCAGCTTGCTTGCGAATAGCCCAAGTTCCAGCTGCGTTTCCTGTTAGCTTCGCCCAGGTCCCTACCCACTTTAGGTATCGGAAAGCAGGTTTACAGTGGCAGCTGCCTTTGAGTGTACTTAAAGTTAAAGTTATAACTTATGTCAGACTCTCTTCCTATTTCTCCGTCCCTTTTTCTCCAGTCCGAAACCTACTTCTTTTCTTCTTCATCTTCCCTTGGGGATCAGGTTATTCCCAAGCTAATAATCTACCCAAACTGTGATGACAAATATATCCCAATAGATGTTGTGGGTGTAACTTTCAAGAACTGTGCTTGGTGTACACTTCTTGTAAAGTGTTATTGCATCTATTAATTGATATTTCTGAGCAAGTGTGCAGTGAATGCAGGGGCGGTTCGACCTTGTACATCTAGGGGGGGGGGGGTGAGCATTCAAAAAATGCCGACTGGCTGTTTAACATTGCCGACTATTCGCTTGAAAACTGAGCAAGGTGAGGGAGAGGGCGAGGGGCGGGGGAAGATTTTTTTTGTCGTGTGGCCTCCTCGGAGGCCGAGTGCAGGTCTTTCTATTCGACGCCCGTGGGTGACCTGCGCGTCGGGATGAGACATGGAATGGATGATTGAAACTGGCAACGATGTGGAAGGAAGCGGCCGTGGCCTATCAGAAGGTAACGGCCCAGCATTTGCCAGGTGTTGAAAATGTGAAACCACGGAGAACCATTTCAAGGACGGCCGACGGTGGGGCTCGAACCCACGCGTCTACCGAGTCAGCAGAGAGCTTGGCCCCATGACCTAACGCTGCGCTTTAGCCAGCGTAGCCACTGCTGTCGGGGGGCGGCAGTGGCGGCAAACAATACACAAGGCAAATATACTTAATTAACGGCTTTCATTTAAAATGTGTTTTATTAGTTCCAGAATTTTGAATCGCAGGAAAATTTGATAATGAACAAAATAAGTGTTTAAATACTACAAGAATAAACAAGATGTTCAGTAAAGAACATATAGCCTACTTTCTCCTAAATGCATGGGTATTGTTATAACTCTTTGTCCTTTTCAAGGAGTATGATTGAATGTTGGTTGTAGTAGCTTGTTGAAATACAACGTGCTATAGGGATATTAAACATGAATATGAGGTGCCCTTTGCTAGTGCTACCTCTGTACCAAATTTCGTTCCATTCGGTTTCACCGTGTTCGAATTGATAAGGGGAATCGATTTTCACACAAAGATGGCCGCCATCCGCAAAATATTAGGCTGATGACCTATTAGTTTGGTCAAAGGATGCTCCCTCCATAAAGGTATGTTGTTGCTAAATTTGCTAGAGATCGGATGATTAGGCTAATCGTAATTTGATTTAAGCTTTGAACATTTGTGTGGCCGCCATTACGTTTCTGTCAATATGGCGGCGATATAAATCATGACACTGAGATGCCCTTTGCTAGTGCTATCTCTGTACCAAATTTCATTCCATTCGGTTTCACCGTGTTTGAATTAATAGGGAGAATCGATTTTGACACAAAGATGGCCGCCATCCGCAAACTATTAGGTGAATGACCTATTAGATTGGTCAAAGGATGCTCCCTCCATAAAGGTATGTAGTTGCAAAATTTGGTAGAGATCGGATGATTAGGTTAATCGTAATTTGATTTAAGCTTTGAACATTCGTGTGGCCGCCATTACGTTTCAGTCAAGATGGTGGCGATATAAAACATGACACTGAGGTGCCCTTTGCTAGTGCTACCTCTGTACCAAATTTCGTTCCATTCGGTTCCACCGTGTTCGAATTAATAGGGGGAATCAATTTTGACATAAAGATGGCCGCCACCCGCAAACTATTAGGCTAATAACCTATTAGATTGGTCAAAGGATGCTCCCTCCAGAAAGGTATGTAGTTGCAAAATTTGGTAGAGATCGGATGATTAGGTTAATCGTAATTTGATTTAAGCTTTGAACATTCGTGTGGCCGCCATTACGTTTCTGTCAAGATGGCGGCGATATAAAACATGACACTGAGGTGCCCTTTGCTAGTGCTACCTCTGTACCAAATTTCGTTCCATTTGGTTTCACCGTGTTTGAATTAATAGGGGGAATTGATTTTCACCCAAAGATGGCCGCCATCCGCAAACTATTAGGCTAATGACCTAGTTATTTAGTCAAAGGATGCTTTCTCTATAAAGGTATGTTGTTGCAAAATTTGGTAGAGATCGGATGATTAGGTTAATCGTAATTTGATTTAAGCTTTGAACATTTGTGTGGCCGCCATTACGTTTCCGTCAAGATGGCGGCGATATAAAACATGACACTGAGGTGCCTTTTGTTAGTACTACCTCTGTACCAAATTTCGTTCCATTCGGTTGCACCGTGTTCGAATTAATAGGGGGAATCGATTTTCACACAAAGATGGCCGCCATCCGCAAACTATTACGCTGATGACTTATTAGTGTGGTCAAAGGATGCTCCCCCCATAAAGGTATGTTGTTGCAAAATTTGGTAGAGATCGGATGATTAGGTTAGTCGTAATTTGATTTAAGCTTTGAACATTTGTGTGGCCGCCATTACGTTTCCGTCAAGATCGCGGCGATATAAAACATGACACTGAGGTGTCCTTTGCTAGTGCTACCTTTGTACCAAATTTCGTTCAATTCGCATTCACCGTGTTTGAATTGATAGGGGGGACAGACATTCAGAGTACACACACTCACACACACACACACACACAGACACACACACACACAGACTCACACACACACATACACACACACAGACAGACACACTTTTTTCGCCCTGTGTTGATCTCATAAGTCTACTTTCATTTTTTGCAAAAATCGAAAGTAGGCTAAAAAATCTAGTTATTCTTTCTAAATCCCTACTTTACGATGTTTTAACAAGGACCACTTCTCCTCTATCTCCGTAATTTCAATGTCGTCAACCTTATCTTTCGTTGAAAACAACATCATGAGGGAGTATAAGCGGTCGTCACCCATCGATGTCCGCAAATGATTGAAAATGAGCTTCAACTTGCTGAAGGACCGCTGGGAAGAAGCAGAAGACACTGGGGATGTTAAAATCAGTCGAACTACTTAATAACCACACGGGATAATCCTCTTTAATTTAACAGCAACTTTTGCGATCCATTTAGGAGATGAGCACTGTTTACTGGCTTCAAGCAGGATTTCAATCTCAGCCAGCACAATTTCTTCATCTTGAAGGGTGATTTTCGGGTGTGATTGCTTTATAGATCGGACGCGCTCGATGGTGCAGTTCTTTCTGTCAGCGGGTATCTTGAAAATTATGTGGAATGACTCTAGCAAAGAAATTAGTTTTGCGAGATTGTCTTGCACGCTTGTAGTAAATACATGCATAAATATTCGGAACTCATTTCTGTAGAATGTACGGAAATAAATTTCTGCTGTCGTTTCAGGGTGCACGTCATACTTCTTTGCAAGTCGCCGGGTCCTGCGGTGCTTTAAGAAGTCTTCCTCCGCATTTACTTGCATACTTTTCGCAAATGACTATGCACTCTTTATCAAAGCGTTCATCTTGCCTTCGTCGTTGATATCTTCAAAAGACATCAAAGCGCTCTGAATCAGATGCATCGCGTCCACAACATTCAGCTCCTACGCTTCTGAAAGCTCGTTTACCTTCTTAACTTTAAACATGATGTTTTTCGTGAAGTATATGCCGCAGATAAAATCAAAGTCTAGAAGCTTTTTGTGCAAGTCTGACGCAAAAGTTCAGATTCAGAATCGAATGAGGTTTTCATTGTTTCCAATGATGTGACGAAGAAACAGCTCTCACCGATTCGGCGCATGCAGTCCACCTTGTTTTTGGTAAATTCTTAAGTTGAAGTGAATTTCCAATTTTATCCAGCTCTTTCTGCAATCTTAAATGTCGTTTCGTGCTACCCGAAAAAAACGTACAATGCTTCAAGAGTGTCAAAAAACTCTCGGATAAGCGCGCTAGCATTACAGGCTGTCTCTACGAAAATGTTTAACCTGTGAACTTGGCATGGAACGTACGGAATATCTATTTTGCACTTCTATGATAGCTTTTTTGAGTGCCGTTGTATATACCAGACATGTTACTAGCAAAGTCGTACGATTGAAACGCTAGTTTATCGAGTGGAAGTAAGTTCTTATGAATTAAACATATTTTTTTCAGCCAACTCCTCTCCAGTCTTTTTTTTTTTTTTTTTAATTAAAACCGCGTCTATTTTTAAAAGACGCTCCACAGGAACGAGCTCTTCATCTTTTTCGACGACGTTTCGGATATTCAACGAGAGGCGGTCTTTATGTGACATATCGGGAGTAGTATCTGCTATAACGGAGAACATACCAGTGTTCTTGATCTCTTCTGCAATTATTTCACGAGTTTTCTCTCCAAGTCGATGGATGAATTCATTTTGAGGGTCCTTCCTCTTATACGTAACGTTGTGCTTCCGCGTATTCACTTCTTCCAACCACCTATTCATGACCGGACTATGTTGTGAAAGTAACTTCACAATTTGCGTGAAGTTTCCATTATCTTGAGTGATTCCATCCTCGTGACCTCGGAAAGTCAAACCTTGCCGACAAAAGGTTATTGCTGTGTTAATAAGTATATGGATAACTTTTTTGTGGAGCTCTTTTTCTTGTTCTTCCTCAATTCTGATCGTCCGTAAAAGTTTATCAAGGAGAACGAACGTCTTCGTGGCCTTTTCCATTAACAAAGTGGCACAAATCTGCCATCGCTGCTTGATGAACTTCTGAAGTGAAGTGTTCTTGTAATTTGCCCTTTTTCTTCTTTCCGCGACTTTTCAGTTTGTGCCACTGACGTACTCCAGCGTGCGATCATTCTTCACTTTTTTCTTGTTAACACCATTAAACATAAACATGGCTGAAAATACGCATGTAATTATTGTATTATTATTACTTACGTTTGATGGGTACGCGATGCTCCGTGAAAATGTTCCATGTCGGCGAAAACTCACGTCCCACTGCCACTGTATCTGCACCTAGTTATCACTGTAAAAGTTGCTGGTTCAGGAACGACTGCTTTCTCTCATTCTCGGCGACCACTGCACTAAACTTCGTGAGCACTCCAACCCTTGAGGAACCTTGGAACCATAAACCTGTCAATTTTGTCACAATAGCGCGGATATGTGAGGACGCGCCGAGACAAGCGGTAGCAAGTCATAACATTCCTCCGACAACATCTCAATGAGTTGGCCTGACCTGAAGTTATCAATGCGCTCACCAACACCTTTTGTCTAGCCACATGGCACAGATGCTGGGCTCGCTTCGCTGTGTAGCTGAGTCGCTCTGCATAATGAACGCGGGACGTTACACCCTCCAAGAAACGTGCCGATGAGTTCATCCCTTGTCTTTGGTCCTATTTTGCTCATCTGTCATTCTTTCTTCAGTTGCCATACAAAGAAACGAAATGGCAAATGGCAGTCGGTGCACCGAGGATTGGAAGTGAAACTTTTAAAATGGTTATTTTGCTGACTCTTTCCCTTGCCTCACTGGGCTATAGCCTGGCTGTATGGAATCATTGCAGCGTCCGTCGGTAAAATGCCGACTGTCAGTATAATATTTTTTTAATTTATTAGCCTATTTTCAATTTTGAAAAATTAGGCTTATGAGATCACCTTTTGTCCGTGTGTGTGTGCGTGTGCGTGTGTGTGTGATTCGTGTGTGTGTCCCCCCCTAATAAAATCTAAACGGCTGGGGCGATATCAATGAAACTCGGAAAGTTCATAGCACTATTCCCGGCAACCTCGACCGTGCCCTTCAAATTTTGTTACGACCCACCAATCCAACATGGCGGCTGTGCGAAATATTTCACCAGCATTCAATATCTCCGAAACTATTACCGATATTACCCTGACATTTTCTATGGTGATAGAGGGAACTACTATAAGTTCACATATGTGACTTTTGAAAATCTGGTAACTACAAAACCAACATGGCGGCCAAGCATATTTGCGACTTTTAAATAGACGTTTCTCGCGATTTGACCAACCAAACGCAATGAAACTTGGTACAGTATATGTTTATATACATTGTAATGCACCGACATCTAACTTCGTTCAATTGTTTACATAATCACAAGATGGCGGATGTGCGAAATATTTCACCGGCATTCTATATCTCTGAAACTATTAGCGGTAAAACCCTGAAATTTTGTACGGAGATAAAGGGCACTACTGAAAGTCCATCTATAAGACTTTCAAAAACCGGTTGACTACAAAACGAACATGGCGGCCAAGCGAATTTGAAAATTTTAAATAGACCTTTCTCGCGATTTAATGTTCCAAGCGCACTGAAACCTGGCAAAGGAAATATTTATACACATTGTAATCCACTGGTATCTAATTTAGTTCAATTGTTTACATAACCTCAAGATGGCGGCAGTGCGAATTTTAAAATTAAGATTTCATTTATTGTGATGTAGTCATGCGATCGAAGTGAAAGTTTGAATAATGAACCTACGCAATAATTTTCCTTTAATGGTACATGACTCTATGGCCTATACATTTAACAATCCAGCATGGCGACCATCCGAAATAATTAGACGATACTGAATATCTACGAATCTATTTTAGCAATCAAACTGTATTTTTTAATGTTCATAGGGGCTATGAACTTAAGTTCACCTATAGGACTTTAAATAACCTGGTGATCACAAATCCAACATGGCGGTGACGCGAATTATAAATATTTACATGGACGTTTCTCGCAATTTAACCATCCGCGTGCAGTGAAACTTGGTACAGTAAATCCTTATACGAATGTTAATCCACTGGCATCTAATTTATTTCAATTGTTTCCATAACCTCAAGATGGCAGCTGTGAAAAATTTTAAAATCTCCTTGTTTTTTCTTGTGTCCTAATTATGCGATTGAAGTTTGAATACTACACGTTCACAATAATCTGCATGTAACAGTACATAACTCTAGGACCTACATATATAAAATCCAACATGGCGACCATCCGAAATATTTAGTCGGTTCTCAATATCTACGAATCTATTACAGCAATCAAACTGAAATTGTGTATGTTGATAGTGGCAATTAACATAAGTAGGATATATGAAAATAGGCTGTATAGTTCTTCACGGAACTACTTGTTTTTAAATCGGACCAAATCGTACATGGCCATGCCCCGTTTTAGGTAGATTTCTTTAGAAAGCTAACTATTGCAATGGGTCCCATGTTTCGACTTCCGGAAAATTTCGACATATCTTCGCGTTTCACATCCCCCAGACCCCAAAACCACCGTCAGTTCAAAAGTTTATATATAATTTATGTATATATGTATATGTATATATATATATATATATATATATATATATCAGTTTCTTGTGGACACGATAACTGCCGTAATTTTGCACCAATCACTTTGAATTTTTTACATAATATGTATCCCTATAAAATCTCGGTCGAGTTCGCTAATGGGCAAAATCGGTCAAAGGGGGTAAAAATGGGGGGCTTTTTTTCGAAAAAGTGAAATATCGCTATAACTCTCTTAATACATGAAATATCGAATCCCTTCAAAGTTCATAATATGTGTCGGATAAGTGCCAAAAATTTATGTCAAATAAGTTTTTTGATAGCACCAACCATTGACCAAAGGGGTGGGAAAAAGTGGGTTTTTCGGGAAACATTAATCATATCTCTGTTAATAGGCACAATATCAAAACCGCACAAAATGGACAATATTCCTCCAATAATTACCTAAAACTTTTGTCTGAAAGAATTTTTGATATGCCCCACCATTACGCCACGGGGTGAACAAAATGATTTAAATTATAAGAAAATGCCAAGTGCCAAGAGAGGTTGCCATGACAACTTTACTTTTAATTGATGAGGGATGAGCCATCAGCAGTTGCTATGACAACGCCACTGCACGAGATCACATTCAGTTTTCATATGTCAGTGGGAAGCGACTTCGGTATCGGAACTGGTAGCATGCTGAACTTCTATGCCCAAGGTCGCGGGTTCAAACCCGGCTGAAGTCGTCGGATTTACTAAGAGCGCTAAAAAACTGAGTTTGCTTTCCTTCGGAGGGGAAGTTCCAACGTTCGTTGCGAGTTGCTGATTGAGGTGGCATCTAGTAGCCAAGTTCACAGCTAGGTGTCGTTGACGGCAGTATTTTAGGTAGATTTCATTAGAAAGCTAACTATTGTAATGGGTACCATGTTTCGATTTCCGGAAAATTTCGATATATCTTCGCGTTTCACATCCCCCAGACCCCAAAACCACCGTCAGTTCAAAAGTTTATATATAATTTATGTAATATATGTATATATATGTATATCAGTTTCTTGTGGACACGATAACTGCCGTAATTTTGCACCAATCACTTTGAATTTTTTACCGAATATGTATACCCATAAAATCTCGGACGAGTTCGTTACTGGGCTAAATCGGTCAAAGGGGATGAAAATGGGGGACTTTTTTTTCTTCGAAAAAATGAAATATTGCTATAACTCTCTTAATATGTGAAATATCGAATCCGTTCAAAGTTCATACTATGTGTCGGATAAAGCTCAGAAATTTATGTTTGAAACGTTTTTTTGATAGCACCAACCATTGACCAAAGGGGTGGGAAAAAGTCTTTTTTTTTCGGGAAACATTAATCATATCTCTGTTAATAGGCACAATATCAAAACCGTACAGAATGGACAATATTCCCCTAATAATTACCTAAAACTTTTGTCTGAAAGAATTTTTGATATGAGCCACCATTACGCCAAGGGATGAGAAAAATGATTTCGGAATTGTAAGAAAATGCCAAGAGCTATCAGTGGTTGACATGGCAACACTACTAAATTGATGAGGGATGAGCCATCAGACGTTGCCATGACAACGCACTTGCGCGAGATCAGATTCAGATTTCCATCTGACTAAGTGTGATGCGGCTTCGGTGACTTAACTGGTAGCATGCTGAACTCCTATGCCCAAGGTCGCGGGTTCAAAGCCGGCCAAAGTCGTCAGATTTTCTAAGAGCGCTAAAAATCCCTCAGTATGCTTTCCTTTGGAGGGGAAGTTCCAACGTTCGTTGCGAGTTGCTGATTGCGGTGGCATCTAGTAGCCAAGTTCACAGCTAGGTGTCGTTGACGGTAGTATCTGGTAGCAACATTAGGAACTACTGCTTGAAATTGAGCGTCTGCATTCCTTACCTGAATTACAGACTAATACAGCTATCACAATTCACACCGTTTATCAGACAGATTCTACACTCACCCAAAGTACACGGGGTTACATGACCATGTTGTCGCAGCCCCTAAACTGAGGAACCAACCAACATCTCTGCGGGAGATATAATTTTGCGTGAAGAAGTAACAGACCGTTACATAGTTACACATCAGTGTCGAAACTTTGCATAAGGACAGTGTGACCACAAGTATAAAAATGGACTCCAAATGACAAGAAGGTTACCGTCATCATAAGACAATAGAATGTTTAAAATATGCATAAAATGACGAAAAACAAAGTTAATTAATCTCCAATTATAAAATACTTTCACGCAATAAATGTGGTCTGATCCTTCTACGAAAACCTGCATATTCTGCCTATTTTCGACTATCCCCAAGTTTGTCCGGTGAAATCTACCTCCGCCTTCCGGCGTGCCGAGAGGACTTTTGGTTTTTAAATGCTGTTTTGGGAAATGTTACGGATCCTTCAGGATTTGCCGACTGCCGACTGATGTCGTATTTGCCGACTGAGAAAATACCTGAGGGGGTGAGACACCCCCCCCCCCCCCAATCGAACCGCCCCTGAGTGAATGATTTTAGTGGCATTATTGTGCCGTTGTTTAGAACCTTCAATAAAACAATACAAATCTTAAAACTCACCAATTTTTCTAGGTTTGTGCCTGTCTTGTGTGTGGTTTCGCCTAGGAACACCAAGCTGGCTCATCAGCGGGCTCTTGGTGTCCCCGCCTGGACCCCCACAGGAGTAGCGGACTGTGCACTACCTCCCTCCTTATGAAGCGCACGCGCGCCTCTAACTGTGAGAGCTAAAAGCTCAAGCAGCCTTTCACCTCCCTATAAAATTAAGAATTTCCTTTATTGAAACAAAAAACAACTGTACAACCTAACTGAAAACACAATAGAGGAAATTGGATCGCCCGAATGGGCATTAATTTTTTCTATAATCACTAAATGATTTTAATATTTTGCGGCACGTCGTAATATGGTACCTGGTACACCTTTCGTTGCATAAAATTCAAACACATTTGTCATTCGGACTATGGAAGGATCTGTTGGAGCATATCTTATGATGGAATCCATGAATGGCGAGTCTCGTTATTATGTGTCTTTGATCTTGATTCTCGTTAGACCACGTTGTCTCCATCATGGCATCAGTAATATAAAAGTCTGGATCTATCTCATGTCTCTTTGCTCATCTAGCTTCCAAAAAGACATGGCATAAACCTAGAAATATTGTTGAGTTGTAATTCACTAGCCGTAAAAGCCAATATACCAGTACAAGTCTTATTAAATTAGCCATGTTTAATTCAGAATTCAAGGTCATAGACATTCATTGTATCCCAGGGACCGTGCTCCAGTGCACATACATCCTATTGTAATATATTTTAAAACGGGCCACTGTTTATATTATAAATATTATTAGCATATACTGTATATAAAACTCGTACTAAATGTGCACAAACTCGTGCCTGTACATACAGTGCGTATAAAACCATTATCCAAACATGAATGTGTAACAAAACCAGGATATGGCAACACATTGTGATCTAGACCTATGTGGTTGTCAAGGTAAATGAAACATATCCATGATTCGATGTTGCTCAGTGCATAATAATATATTTTTACAATGTACAATTGTTTTGTAAACAAAAATGCGTAGTGCTGGGTATGGACTAAAACTTATTTCAGTAAATTTCCAGGTGTTCGAGTTCAACACAGAACCACAATTCATAAGTTGGTAAAGTTTTCAAAAAACACCGGGGAATTTTTCAACAATAAACCGCAGATCAAAGCCAACTTCTTATACAGGAGAAGGTGAACTAAATCCAAGCTAGCTTTGATGTTCCCCTCCGAAATCAATCTGGCGTAGTGCTCAGCAGGCAGGAATAAGTCCATTGTCTGTGCGAACTACCCCACTTGTCACGTGAACCTAATAAGAGTGTTTCGTTTGAAGTAAACGAAGACAGATTAATTACGAATAACGTGCGGCCAGCTCTTACTGAAGACGAACTGCATCGAATGAATGACACTGCCCATCCGAAGATGTTAGCATTGCTTGGTAGCCGAGGAACAGCACTTTCGACATCCTCTGTAAATTGAAGGTACCATACACTTAACAATACGCGTTCTTTCTGTTTTCTTTTCTATTCATTGTTTGTCACTGATAGCCGGCATTAAGTGACACGTGGCTCCACCGACGAGACATCATCTCCCAGTGGACTGTGTAAGACCTTTCGACCAAGATAAAAATTACCCTGTTGTAAGCCTACTAGTCCGATTCAAAACTATTTATTTAATAATAAACAAGATTTGCTGAAATAAGAGTAAATAATTTTACACTCGTAGTTCTTCATGCGTCACTACGTTCTCATAACATGGTTCGCTGGTGCTTACCCTCCATGAGGGACCTAATGAAACTTTCTGTTGTCAATAATGGAAGAAGCAAATGTAGAGGACTGTGACAAAGTTAAAGTGTTGTTGCTCCATGTTGGGACGAACGATTTGAAGAAGAGGGCTACAGCTGATGTCATCATGGGGGAGCTCTACGAACTAGGCAGAAAAGCTAAAAGCAAGTTTAGAAATGCAAAAATTATAATGAGTGGCATTGTTCGGCGGGGAGATGTTCCGTTGAGGCGAGTTAAGGCTGTAAATGACCGCATGGACTGGGTATGTGCACAACTGGGATTAGTGTACGTAGAAGCTGACTGCTGGATTGGTGGCCGTGACTTCGCCCGAGACGGGCTGCATCTGAATCGACGGGGCGCTTTCAATCTAGGGAGCCTACATGACAGGGTCATCGGTTCGTGCCGGCTTTTGTGAGGAGGAGCAGGTCCAGAGGTTGCCAGCCGATGGGAACAGAAGGAGCTATTTCGAGATATTTGCTGCGGAGGTAAGACTCTAAGATTACTGCAGGTTAATTGTCAGAGTTTAGGAAATAAATTAATTGAATTTTGGAATCTTGTAGAGACGTATTCTCCGGACATTGTCATTGCAACTGAATCTTGGTTATATGAGGACATAAATAGTAGCGAAATAATTCAAGGGACCTACGAGATGTACAGAAGGGATCGGGGGAAGCGAGGTGGTGGGCTATTTATTTGTGTGCGCAAAAATATAGCTAGTTTCTTAAAGTGGGCTGATATGGATCATGAAATGTTATGTGTACAAATTTCGGATAAAGGAAATAAATTCCCTCTTCAGGTGATAGGGGCGTATAGAGCACCGAAAGATAACCTTTCTCTCCTCGAAACACTGTATGATAAAACTTGTACGGGTAATGCTATGAAAAAGAGCATAATAATTGCTGGAGATTTAAACCTCCCCAAAGTAGACTGGTCTGGTGAGTCAACTAGCTGTGGTCAGGCTCAGAGCGCTGCAAATAAATTCTTAAGGGAGGGGGGATTTTCCCAAGTAGTTGACTTCCCAACTAGAGACAATAATACCTTAGATGTTTATCTCGTAAGGCCTGTAGAGCTGCATATTAACTGTCTGAAAGTACCAGGAATTAGTGACCATTCTGGGGTTGAATTAAATATTAGATATGGTGACATTACAAAATTAGACTCTGATGTAGCAAAAAAGATCATATTCCAGTATTGCAGGGCGGATCAGGGCAAGTTTCAGGGGTATTTGAATGAACTATTTGTAGGATGGGCATCGGAAGGAAATCACATTAATATCCTGTGGACTAACTTTTTGAAAATTTTAAATAGCGCTGTTGATAAATTTGTCCCATTTAATTTGCTGAAACAAAACCCAGATCCTGAGTATTACACACGAGAAATTAGGAGTCTAAAACGGAAAATTAGGAAATTATATAATAAAAGACATGATAGTGACAAGTATATGTTGAAATTTAAGTCCTTATCAAGAGAGCTCGTCTTAAAAAAGAGGGTTGCTCATGACAGTTATATGCAAGGTTTACTTGGTTCGGGAGGTGATGGGTGGAAAAAAAATTTACAGTTATGTTAGGAGAAGAAAGGGAAATTCAAATAATTTGTCGATGATAATGTCCGGTGACGGTAAATTAATTACTGAGAAACTGGCCATTGCTAATGAATTAAATGTCTTTTACGGTAGTGTGTTCAATAAATCGAATAGCTGTGTGTTGGACCTTAAAGACAAATCAGGGGCTCCCCTGTTCCAAATAAACCAGTCAGCAATTGTAAAGCTAATACAAAAACTACGTTTCAATGCATCAAAGGGTCCTGATAATATTGTTAGTGAAGTACTTAAACTAGGAGGTAGGGCCGTGGCACGATACTTGGAGGTGATGTTTAATGTGTCCATAAACAATGCGCAAATCCCAGATGACTGGAAAAGAGCTACGGTAGTCCCAATATTTAAGGGAGGGAGCAGACTTGAATTGGGCAACTACAGGCCGGTTAGCCTTACGTCCGTCGTTTGTAAACAGATGGAGCATCTCATTTGCGACTACTTGAGGGAACAGTGGGAAACATTATCATGGTTTAATGATAGGCAACATGGATTTCGGAAAGGTTACTCATGCGAGAGTCAGATGCTATCACTTTTTCAAGACATTAGCGAATCGTTAGACCATGGAGTTTCAGTCGACGCCGTGGTTATAGATTTTTCGAAGGCATTTGATGTCGTTCCGCATGACATGCTACTCCATAAATTAGCTTCGACGAAGATTGATAGAAGAGTAATTTTATGGATCCAAGAATTTTTGACGGGTCGTTCCCAGAAAGTGAAAGTCGAAGGCATATTCTCGGATGAAATTACCGTAACGTCGGGTATCCCTCAGGGCAGCGTAATCGGAACTTTGTTATTTTTGGCGTTTATAAATGACTTACCAAATGGGATTCGCAGTGACTGTCGATTGTTTGCGGATGATTGTGTAATATATCGAAAGATACATGACTCACAAGACAATGCAGTGCTTCAAGAGGACCTGAACCTGGTCTATAAGTGGGCGATTGTAAATAAAATGAAAATAAACACAAGAAAATGTAGTCTCTTAAAAATAGGGAAAGTGCGAAGGCAGGATTTTCAATATAACATTGGCTCGGAAATACTTGTAGAAGAAGATTCTTGCAAATATTTGGGCGTTCACGTAAGAAATGATATGAAATGGAGTAGTCATGTAGGATGTGTAGTTTCAAAAGCTTACAAATCCCTGCACTTTGTAATGAGGGTATTAAAAGGAAGTAGTACCTCTGCTAAAGAATTAGGCTATTTGTCAGTTGTAAGACCTATTCTGGAATATGCCTCGGCGGTTTGGGATCCATATCAAGTAGGGCTCATCAATGAGTTGGAAATGGTACAAAGAAAGGCCGCTAGATTTGTGCTCAGTGACTTTAATCCCAGGAGCAGTGTGAGCCGTTTGTTAAAGAAACTTGGGTGGGAATCACTGGAGGCTAGGAGGATGAAATCTAGACTCTGCGCTATGTACAACACGTATACAAATCAACCAGCATGGGGTGAGCTTAGCAAACGACTGGGAAAGCCCACTTACATGGGTAGGAGCGATCATCCTTTCAAAGTTAAGGGCCGACCACAGCGAACAAATTATGGTAAATATTCTTTTGTAAACCGTGCCATTGATAACTGGAACTCTCTACCTGCCGCAGTCTTAGAGCCTTTTCCCAAACATATAGGTGTGTTTAAGAAAAGACTGACTATTTGTGTAAATACTCCAGTTTAATTGTTGTATAATTGTTATTGAATTGTTATGTATAATTATTTATTTGTTATGTATATACAATTTGCCACCGGGGGACACCCCCCCCCCCCCATTGCAAATGAATGAATGAATGAATGAATAAGGTATATAATTATACAATAGTTAAGCATTAGAAGCAATTTTTCAGTGATTCCTAGTTCTTTTAAAGAAGCTTTCCAGTCGGTCAACACAAATTGTGCCCAATTATATTAGGTGGGAAAACAAGTATTTATACATCATAACCTGAAAGAAATATTACATGAGATATTTAACACAAAATCACACGCCCCTCTTTTGTACATAAAAGCGTTCCAAGACTCACAAGGAGAGGTCGCCAAGTGGTTTTCTAGAAGTGTGTTCAAATTTGGAGGGTTTGCTCTTCATAAGAAAATATTTTTGCCGTGTTCGAGCGTTTTTGCCAATGGGCCTTAGTGTGTTCAAAATTGAACGTTTAAAATCAATCCTCAAACTTGTTTAGTCCTATTCTCGCAATCGTTACCGGCTCGTTCCCGTGGCGTAGTCGCTAGCGCATTGGCGTGGGGAAGTAAAGGTTTCGCGATCGCGTCAGATCTTGGTCAGGACATTTTTTTTACTGTTATTATTGTCTTTTGCACCGACAGTAGTGGCTACGCTGGCTAAAGCACAGCATTAGGTCATGGGGCCAAGCTCTCTGCTGACTCGGTAGACGCGTGGGTTCGAGCCCCACCGTCGGCCGTCCTTGAAATGGTTTTCCGTGGTTTCCCATTTTCAACACCAGACAAATGCTGGGACGGTACCTTCTGACAGGCAACGGCCGCTTCCTTCCACATCCTTGCCCAGTTTCATTCACCATCATTCATTTCATCTCTCATTAACTCCTCTCATGAGGTTGGCGTCAGGAAGGGCATCCGGACGTAAAAACTATCGCCACAAAGACTTCCATCGCATCTCATCCCCGCCCCGTTGGAAAAACGGGAATAATAAGGGGTAGACACACAATTGTCTTTTGCGTTCTAGATACTGTTGATGGTAGACAACCGCACACACGTAATATTGAATACGCATAAGCGTCAATCAAGACCTCCGACTTCTCGAACCCGCTTATACGGCACTTGCATGACGAAGAGTGTCCCGCGATGTTACTCACACGAGTTCCGTATCGAGTTTTGGATACAGACAGTTTAGCTTGATGGTAGAGCAGAGTGGAACAGAGGAAAGGGCTCTTACGTTCCTGCATTAGACTCAGCCTAGTGCACATGAACGTAGCGTCGCCGGCCACGCTGCATTTAAATTTTAACGAATAGAACTTACGACTCGTTCAAGCTTCAAGGACGAATAATAATAATGTTAAAATATTGTACATAGCTCCAAAACCGAAGAGACCACAGCAAATACGTTAGAAAACACAAAAGACAATAACAGTAAAAAAAAGTCCTGACCTAGGTCTGAATCGAACTGGAAAACTTTACTTCCCCAAGCCAATGCGCTAGTGACTACGCCACGAAAACGAGCCTGGACCGTGTGCAAGAATATGACTACACATGTTTGAGGATTGATTTTAAACGTTCAATTTTGAACACACTAAGTTCCATTGGCAAAAACGCTCCTATATGGCCAAAATATTTCCTTATGAAGAGCAAACCCTCCAAATTTGAACACTTTTATAGAAAACCACTTGGCGACCTCTCCTTGTCAGGCCAGAATAAAATTTAATTTGTGGGCGGAGAAATTTTATCCTGAAGGCGTTTCATAAAATTTAGAGGAATGTATATTGAAGGAAAGAACGTAAACTATTACTTATACGTTGTCACTGATTGTATTCAGTAATTGTTCATTATCCTTTCCATAATAGACAATCCGTGCTCGTACACAAATGCACTGCCAAGTTATGGATGCAGGAAAAGATAGGTTTACGTCCATGATTAATAGTTGTATCTTTCTTATGTAGATTATAGGTTCCTTCCTGATACTAAACAGTATCTAAGGTGATTTTGGAAAACACTAGTTAGGTCGAAGAATACAGAGGAAACAAAATCAGTGCACTGGGAAAGAAGAAATTCAGTGAATCAAGAAATAAACGAGCTCTGAAATAGTTGCACCGAAGTTGAAGGAAATAAATGCAGCGACGATGTTTGGCATTTAGCAGTGTTTGTTAAACTATTTTGTCTTGTAAATTTTAACTTTAGAATCAGATGATGCTCGCTTGCCGAGCAAAAAATCTTTCTCCCTGTTTTGGTAATCAGCAGCAATTTGTTTTGTTTTACCTCTGGAACTAGAGCCCGTGAAGGGCCTAGGCCTACCAAGCGACCGCTGCCCAGCCTTTTGGCCTGCAGATATTGGGGTGATGCGTGATCAGCGCATCGGTTCCCCTCAGCCGTTAATCTTGGTTTTCGTGATTGGGGCGCTGCCTCACTGTCAGACAGCTACTCAATTGTCCTCACGAGTCTGAGTGCACCCCGTTGTAGCCCTTACGTCCATTTCTAAAATCCCTGCCTGAGCCGGGAATCGAACCCAGGGCCTCCAGGGCATTTCATTTTCAGGTTGATTTCGCATTTCCCAGTTATTGTGTTTAACCTATAATGTATTGACCAACTGAAAAGATGAAATGTCAATTGTCAATATGGCAACACTGAAATGTGCCCTCCAAGCTACCTTTAAATACAAATCATTCAGTTTTGGTTTAAGCCTCCATCGATTGCGTCCGTAGTGCTCAGATAATTTTTTCACAGGCGAGTAACCAACTAGAATTGTGTTCGATTACGGCTGCGGTTAAATTCCGTGTTCAACGAGCGTCCCTCTCCAGCACCTGATTATGTTTCGTCTCGTTACTGTGCAATCAGCTTTGCTAAAACTGCTAGGCCAAGTTCCTGGGCATAATTGCACTGATAGTCGGAGCCGGGCAGTTTCCACAAGAAAATTGCCACTAAACGTTCAGCACTGGCACAAGTTATGTTTGTAAAAAAATAGGGATAAGCGGGACTCAACAGAATGAGATAAACCACGGCGAAGAAAAGTGTATTGTATTTACAGTAGATCTAAATGAATACCAATTAGTATTTAATACAATTGTATTACACCTTAGACAATAATGATTAAATTAATATAAATCTCTCTAAATAGAAATCAATTGCCGTGCTTTAGTCTCGCAAAAACTTGAAAACTACTGCTCTGATTTCGCTGAAAATTTCACCATTTGCTCTCATTATGGCGGACAGTGTTCATAACGTGGTGTTCTTTTAAAATTAATTTAAATTACAAAGCCACGCCAACATTGAATCTAATAACTTGACGGACAGATGGCGACATAGGGCATCCACTTCAAAATAATATTTTATGAGCAATAGGCTACAATTAATACGCAACGAAGTCGGCGATCGCTTGCGTGGGTCACGCAACGCCACGCCAATGGAAAGGATGTCAATATTGTAAAGTTCTCAAGGTAAATTAGATAGATTTGAGTTACTATTAAAACAATTCCATGTCGATTTACAGTGTTCATTACAATACCAAGAAGAGGACGAGCTGTAATAGGTCATCGAAGTCAGTTAAATACCCAGCGAGCTACTTCACGTGCAAAACCGCACTGATGACCAACGAGCGACGGATAATGAAATTAGTCGTATTGGCATGTCTGATTTACGTTCGAGAGCGACTGAAAATGAACGACAAGCGAACAGATTGAGAATGCAACGAGTTTGTGAACATCAAACACAACGCCAGCGAGCACGACACAATGCACGTGACCGATTGCGCCGACGAGATGCTCCTGTGAACCTGGTATGTCAGTAGACCGTATCAAAGGAGGAACTCATTCGGCGTGTTTTTCCGACACGTAGCGCAGAACTTCAAAAACCATAATTGGCTGAGCGAACGAGGCTTATTGGCAACGAAAAACGAAGATCTCAACGAGTCCATTCAGAATTTCATTCCGGGACAGTTGTTTTCCTTCAAATCGGTTGACACAGTTATCAACCAAGATGAGGTAGTCAACTGTCCCACATAATTTTTGAATTCGCTGAAATCGCCCATATTGAAGTAGCTTCAGCCAACATCATGTTGCGTAACATCAATCAACCTCGACTATGCAATGGAACGAGACTGACTGTGAAAAAGCTTATGAACATCGTCATCGATGCGACGATTATCAAGGGAAAGTACAAAGAAGATGTTGTTTTGATTCCGCGCATTCCAATAATTCCAACGGACGTGCCATTCAATTTTGAACGGTTGAAATTCCCCGTGCGTCTGTCCTTCGCATTGACCATCAACAAATCATAAGTTTGGTCGTTGGAAGTTTGAGGAATTAATTTGGAGTTTCCGTGTTTCGCGCATGGATAACTGTATGTCACGTATTCATGTGTCGGAAGTCCATCATCTTTGTTTATTTACGCACCGGAAAACAAAACTAGAGACATACGGTAATTTACCAGAAAGCTTTGCACTGAATGTTAATTGCATTTATCTTTCGAGTAAATAAAAGACTTTGAATTCATTTGAGTCACAAACGAGTTTCATTTAATAACCAAACAAAACTCAAACCTTACACGATGCGGCTAATATTATCGATCTCAATTAATTGGAGTTGGAAGGTTGATTAGGATTATTAATCGCTTATGAATAGTTACAAGAAAATCAATTTCAGGTGGTACGAAGTTCATCGGGTCATCTAGTTAATTATTAAAATGTACCAGTTTGGTCCATATTACAGCCGTCTTCATCGGTGTTGTTATAAAGGACTAAAGTAAATGCGGGGAAGGCTTTGTTGTTAATACAACGTATTTCACTTGCGTTTTTAAACCAAAACATGGAAGAAATTAATTATAATTATTAATATAATATAATAAAATAATGCTAATAAAAATATTATGCAAGAAATTAGAATTTTCAATGAAAAGAATTCAGACCTAAAAGAATATTAATCTTTATTGACATATATATAACACTATTGGGGTACAAATTAAATCTATGAAATATCTTATGGAATAGCTAATAACAGACCTGTAACAAATGTGGGCTTTAATTTGATGTTAGAAAGAATAATTTTGGATACTATGGCATAACCTATGTACACCACATATTTCTACAAGGACATCCGCCTGGCATTCTGGGATACCATAAACATCCAGAATAATAAGGCACGTTGCGTTGTTGGCTCTAAAGAACATATATGTACATTTACGATACACCACATAACTGCTTACGCAGCATGTTTATTGAAGCTCTCAGTATTCCAAAGCAGACCTTCTCAAGATCATCCTCGATGATTCCAAGCTCTTTCAGGATGTTCACGACGAATTTGAATGATGTTCCCCTGGCTTCGAAAAGGAGGTAATTCACTTTCCACGCATTTTAGGTAGGTTTTATCTCTCACTCAGGTGAGGTATGGATGGTCGGTAAATAGCCTCTTTCTCCTCGTTGGCTCGTATTGCTTGATTGATGTCCACTTCCATTCGTACCGTGGAGTCCAGGATCAAACCTCTTCCATTTTTCCTATCAGTGACAATGATATCTGCTCTACGGTGACTCCCATTTTCTGAAATACGCTGCACCTCCTCATATACTTCCCATTTGAATTTCATCGGGGAAGTGGCTATTGACGATCGTACTCTGTGATGGTGGGAATTTCGTAATAGCTCCCCTTTAGAACATTGAGCTAGGACATGTCCTAGCGTCTCTGGTTGGTCACATGCTGGTTGTCGACATAAGATTATGTGCTGGCTTCTCTCCGAGACAGCTCTCACTGCTGAGATGTTGTAGGACATGTTGATGGGATTCGTTCCACGAGTGGTTATTGTATATTCCTATTATTATATTCGTTCAGCCCCCTAAGAAGCACGTGGAACTATTATAGCACTGGAATTCATCTTTTTGAAGTTCTTATTCGCCCAGAATTTCTTCATTCCTTCACTCTGGGCCTGCCGTCTTTATTGTGTCCATGAGTTTTGGAATTTCAAACTTTTCTCGGATGGATTCTAGGGTGAAAATGTGTGGGTGTTGATCTTTTGTCTGTATATAGTCATTGGATCAATGTCGACTTCAGCTAGTTCCATTTGTGTATCTACTATCCAACAAATTTTGGTTTGTCGGTTCCCATTGATAATAAGAAATATTTCCTTAGTCAGACGTGAATCATCCATCCGTGTTAAATGTCCATAAAATTGCATACGCCGTTTGCGTGCGACTGAAGAGAATCGTTCAGTTATTGCCTATAGTTATTCCGAGCTTTTCCGCATCCATATACCCTCTTGAAACTTGGGCCCGAATATCTTCCTTAGTATCTGTCGTCCAATTTTCTCGATATTCCTAAAAATTAGTCTAAATATGTCTTTAAAATTACCTTGGAATTCACCTGTCGAAAATGTTATTTTTACGTCTATATCTCAAGATAGTATTGCATATGGACATAAAATAAACAAGGGAAGATTGTTAAATTCAAAGGGTTTCAGGAAAAATATAGCTCAATAACCAAGTTCATCTGGTCTGAAGAATGAAGGAGAAGACTTAGCGACCGCATGAAGAAATTCTGGGTGTAGAGAAAGTGATTGTCATGTCAGCCGATTGTTTGCCGCGGCCCACATTAGGCCAAAATCGACAGAAGGAGAAGGAGAAATAAATATGAATTATCAACAAATATCTATAACAAGAAGTGCATCTCCTGGAATACCAAAATACTGTCGTAAAAACAGAATGTCTCTTTGCCAGTGAATGCCTCTCGATGAGCTATAGCCTCGAAAAACTAGAAGTCCTGGAAAGGAGAATTCTGAGAAAAATCAAGGATGCAGTTCGGTCAGAAGACGGATGGAAACTGCGAAGTAACAGAGAAGTCTACCAGAACATGGAAATAATCTCAGAGACTATGCGGAAGAGGAGGCTGACATTCCTCGGACATCTATACAGAATGCAAAAAAATAGCATAACAAAACAAATATTCGACTATCTCTAGAAGAAGAAGAAGACCACTCCAACGTGGACTAAGGACGTTAGGAAAGATTTAGAAAAGTTGAACACCACAGAGTCTCAGATGCTAGAAAGAAGTGAATTTAAGAGTAAAGTGAAAAATATGGAAGGGTTTCAAGATGAAGGAAAACCTAAGAGAGTAGGACGAACTTGGACAGAAGATCAAAGGAAACACGCTAGTGAACGCATGAAGGAATATTGTAGACAGGGTAAATACCAGGCAAAGGGAAAGAAAAGGAAATAACGTTGTTGCGTGATCCTAAGTGGTCAATTTGCATGGAACAAATACATAAATATTTTAAGCATCTGTTGTCAATAAAAAGATCCAATACATGTACAGCATCTGAACTAAAGCCGTATGGGAACCCCGAATAGCCACAGTTAGTATTACATTCCGGATGTGCATGAACCACAAAGCTTTTAGCGTGTAATTAAAATATTAATTATTGCTTTCAATTTTAAAATTTGCTTCTGTGCTGTAGACAATGAGATAAAAAGCTGTTTCCCTGCGCCAATGGAGTCATTGAAAATGCAGCATATCGTCACTGCAGCACACAATCCGCTGTAATAATGTTATTCTATTTATTCTTTCCATCCTGCGGCGGTGTTAGATCGCTCTTCATTATTACAATGGGGAGCTGCAGTTGGGAGATCCTAGATTCAAATCCATGCCAATATGAGTGTGGTTATGCCTCCGGTATTTTATAGACAGGAAAATGATTGGATGGTATCCTAGTTCAAACCTCGGTTACTTACACTATTCGTAGTCCCCAGTGACTAATAACAATTAAACACACTTAGCATGCATTATAATAACACAGGTTACCAGAAAAACACCGTTGACACACAAGTACATGGGTCTGATGATCATAGCTTGGATACACATTTATGACTTATAACGCAAATACAGCATGTTGGCGAATGCATACACCGCCTGCTTGCGAATGATTCTGGGTATATTGCGAACGCGCTTGCAAAAGACCACTGCACCATTTTCCTTCCTGATATCAATTCGTTCAGAGATGAACAATGTATTCCAATAAAAGTCAAAATCTCCCTTAAGCTATTTCACTAAGTGGTTTGGAACAAATATTACGGGATCTATAGAACGGAATGATATTAATGAGCATTCATGGAAAGATCAGGACACAGGATGTTCCAATTAAGTAATGAAAGTTATCGAAAAATTCACTTTCATCCGCCAGTCGGTACCCAGCACTGCAGTCATTAATTGCTTGGATATCACCTAGTTATCACCTGGAATTGATATCACTGCAGACGAGGCTGAGTGATCTCCATTCCAGCCATCTTACCAGAATTAAATTTCATGGGAGAGCCGGGAATCGAACCAGAAACTCCGGGGCGATAGCCAAGAATGTTAGCCGCTACCCCACGAGGTGGTATTATAAACACCAATAAGCAGTATCTGTCTACGGATAATGGGTGAAAAAGGTATGGGTGACGGTGCTCTTCTTTAACTCTATCAGATGCCCTGTCAGCCACTAACTAAATAGCACTCCCCTATCTTACTGTTCAATCTCTCATCACTAGTAAATTTATAAATTACAATATTCAGGTGTGAAATGTAAGAACTTATTGATACTTTGACCATTTACAGGGTCACACTGCTCATTAAGGAACAATTTACTGAAATTACTTTCCTAAACTCGAGAGAAAATGTGATTGAGGACCCAGCCATCTCACAATACCTTACTTTCTTTCTGTAGTAACGTCCAGCCAAAACAATTATACATTTCCACAAGTTAAATAACCTCAATTCCATGTGAAAAAGTATATAATTCTTTATGATAATACAAAGATGTCAGTAAACGTACCTCACCACACTTTTGTATTGTTTAGCACAACGCGCTGTTACGTACAAAAGAAAATGTGTGAGTGTGTTCGAGTCTTCAGTGTTTTGACTAGTTGGATGCAGATCTCCGTACCTCCCTGTCCTGAGCTAATCGCTTCATCTCAACATTGCTACCACACCTTACATCCGAGAAAATATGTTTAACATATTATAGTCTTGGTCTACTCCTACAGTCCGTGTCCTCCACCCATCCTTCCATTATTAAGTGTGCTATTTCTGTGTGTCTTAGTAAGTGACCTACCAACCTATATATTCTCTTCATTAGCTGTCGCCAGAAACATCTCTCCTCTCCCACTCGTCGCAATACCTCTTCATTTGTTACCCTATCCACCTATCTGTTCTTCATCATTCTCTTGTAACACCACATTTCAATTGCTTATATTCTCCTCTTTTCTGCTACGCCACCAGTCCAAGATTCACTTCCATAGAGTGCCACGCTCCATGCAAAGGCTTTCAAAAGTGACTTCCTAATACCTAAATCTATGCTCGATGTTAAGAGATTCCTTTTCTGTAGAAATGCTTTCTTTGCCTGAGCCAACCAACACTCTATATATCCTCTTTGCTTCGTCCATCACGTGTTAATTTGCTTCCTAAGTAATGGAAGTCTCCTACTTCCTGTGGCTTTTCACCTGCCAATTCTACGTCCCTAGGGCTTTCTATTTCTTTTGGCTGCATTGTAATGTTTTTGTTTTACATTTATTGATTTTCATTATGAATTCTTTCTTTAAGATGGAAGCCATACAATTTAAAAACGCGTTCAGATCATCTGGTGAATCGTATAAGATAAATGAGCAAATCTCAGAGTTGAAATTATTGAATCCTTGAATCTATACTCTTACTTTAATTTCTTTTTTTTTCTAATTTCTTTCAGTGCTTATTCAATGTATAAATTGAAAAGCAAGGGTGTTAAGTTGCAGCCTTGTCTTACGCCTTCTTGAATACCAGCTTTTCTCTCATGTCCTTCGGTTCCAATAACTGCCGTCTGGTTTCTGTATAGAGACAGATGGAAAACTTGCGGAAGGAACACAGACCTGAAAGATGACCAGGGAAGCTACTCCTAACATACTAAATACAGTGTAGGCTAACACTACTGCTTGTAGACTAAAGGGTTATTGTGGGTAAGACTGTTGTTCAGTGATCTATTTTAACGTTGCAAATATATCAGACGTATCTCTGACGGTTAAAACGTGAATGGCTCTGTAATACTCGTATATGCACTTAGTTGTGTTCGATTTACTCACGAATGTGGGAGGATGGAAGCTTGCTGCAGAACAGATCTGTTTATTAGCAACCTGGTTACACAAGTGGTCTCGAACAAAATTCTAAGCACCCAATGCTGTAAGCTCTCTATTCATTAGCGTTCGTCTAGATTATTTACTCCTGATCGTGTGCGGATTTAACTTCCACTTTATTCAGTTGAAACACTGTGGTCTTCTTTCTAATATACCTATTTGTCTGGAAGGAGGTCTTGCGGTACAAGGACTTCGTCATCCACCGTTTATGATGGTACCAAACAACACTCTAAATTATCGAATTTGTTATTAATTAAAATCACATTTTAAGAGCGAATTTTTCACAAGCGGAAATAAAGTTTACCTAATGTATCTCAATCTGGTAGTGCGTTGTTCGATCCTAATGAGCTGTTGCAGACATCTACTGAGATCTCCAGTCTCAATTATGATATACAGTAAGTTGATGTTGTTGCTGTTACTGTTATATTTTGACATCCAAGGTCACTGACTGCAATATTCTCAGTCTTATTCCCTGCTGGTAGAATTTATGCAGCTTTTGTTTTACCATCCGATATAAAAACTGTCGTCCGGGTTCTCCTACCCCAGCCAACCTAGAAGGCAATTTCCGTGGTTTCCCACATCTTCTCTAGGCACATGCCGGGATGGTTCCTATCTTAAGGCCAATGCCACCTCCTTCACAATTTTTTCCTGAGTTACAAATGCACACCTTAATACAGTCACCAAAATAACACAGGTTATCAGAAAAACTCTCCCCTCCCGTCACATACACCCAAATTCACGGGGCTAAATTACAACGATATCCAAGCCCCTCAAATCAAGCAAATACATTATTGTATGTCCATATGTGAAGTTTTGAAGCCATTTTGCCAGTGTTGCCTGTACAAACTATTAAATTATACATTTTGGTCGGCCAACACGCTTAAGCGTTCACACTGTCTCCTACGAAGAGCACTAATGTTAGTTCTGAGAATCAAATAATGCCTGGAATCAAACCAGATTCTCCCGGTCAGGCCTTCACGTGTTTTACAGAAAAACAGGCAATGGGCGCATGCGGCTGATAAAACTCTCACCAAATCAAATCCTTGACACATTGCGTGACGTTGGCAGGCATAATATTAAAACTAGAGCAAGACCTTACACGCGTGAAGTACTACAGTATTTCATATGAATGAACCTGCGGAATGAAAAGCAGCCAACATTCATGAAACAGAATGGCCTAAAACAAGTTATAATGAACGCTCGAAACAAGAGCAATTAATTTTAAACGGGTTTAAAACTGACTTTCAAAACAGTTTGGTATATATTGAGTTCCACAGCGTAACCCTATATAGGACCAAACTATTATTTTATACATACACCGCGGACAGGCCAACAAGGACCACGCAAATATCACTTCTTTATAGGTCTAGTTTCCTTCTTTCTCTTCCAGAAGTCTTTCATCCTGGTCGACTGTGCAGCTCTTCTTTCAGCAGTCCATTCTCCTCTGTTGAGATTTTTCTTCTCCCCGACAAGAATTTTGTGACCAAAAATTTTTTTTCTGTACTCTATTCGATTTAGACAATCTTCTTCAGTAATTTTGAATTTTTGAAGTTCTTCTTTCATTTGTTTTACATAGCCTAAACTATTATTTTATTATTAAGTGTTTTTATATTTTAAAATCAAATCTAGACAGTTGGGCAAAGGATAACAAGATGAAAATTAACACAGAGAAAACAGTAAAAATGACGTTTCGGAAAGGTGGCAGAGAGGCCTCGGGAGACAGAATAGGCCTATACCTAGGATTGAATCCCCTCAAGACAGTAAATACATTCACATACTTAGGAAATGCAAACAACAGGAGAACTTCTTCATTGAGGACCTACGGACGAAGAGAGGACTACCATCTACGGACGCCTGGAAAAGACTAGTGCATGAGAGAGTGAAGAAGAGAGATGAAATCTGGCCTCGAATTGTACATAACGGAAGCCATGACGAATAGGGTATGGACTGACACCAATCAAAACCTACGACACTTCGTTAACTCGATGGTGGTACATGGGTACCACCATAAACTGTGCGTCTACCACATAATTTACAAATACAGCATACGTCTATGTCATGAAAGTACTCGGTGGCAGTCGGTACCACGTAATCACATGTAAGAACAGGGGACCTTCCATTGTGTTATTTTGTGAAGGTGGAATGTGAAAACAGTAATGTATATTCAAATTTATTAAACCTATGCACAATTTGTGCGCTGTATTTTCAGTAATATTTTTTAATTTATTTTAATAATTATAATAATAAAATTAATCACGTATTTTTTAATTTAATTTTAATGTTTATAAATTTATTTTTAATTTTCAATTTATGTTCTTATAGATTTAATTTGATATATTTTATTGAATTAATTAATTACCTAATTTTGAATTGATTTTTAATAGTACATTATGCAACGAGCCTATAATGGCTATAATTAAGACACGAGTATTTTTTATAAAACGAGCGTATGCGAGTTTTATAATTTCCATACGAGTGTCTTAATTACCATTATAGGCGAGTTGCATACGACTGTTTATGTTCGACGATAATTATAACTTTATTATATGTTTTAACATAAATATTCATAAATATCTGTTGAGAGTCAGCTACTGGAATTTTGTGATCGCAGAGCGAGCGTTGGGTGTTATACCTTCGTCTTTCAAGAGCTTTGAACGGCCGACGCATGCGCTCTGTGGGCTCTCAATGCCATATGCAGCCATATGTTTACATCAGCCGTCCCTCAGTAATATTGTCACCGCAGTCATTTGAAGACAATGCTCTGTGTAGAAATTAGTGTTAGTGATTTTAAGGTACTGTGCTATTTCTTGTCTCATATTCGCCAGTTTATTTACGCGAACATATGGACGGTGGGTATTCCATGTCGGTAATTTATTATAGTTCGATGTTGTGTTTATGTCCGACATGTTGGATTTTGAGCGCATGCGCGAAATTATCGTTTCCTAATTGGTCAATGAACGAGCTCTGATTGGCTGGAGAAACTGTATCGTAATGAAAAACGGTGTTATAATGACCATCATTATGATACAGTTTTCAAACACATAATAGTGAGGGTCGAACATAAAATTATTTTCATAATTGTTTTATAGTTATGTTCATTATTTTATGTTCATAATAATGGTCATTATAACACCGTTTTTCATTATGATACAGTTTCTCCAGCCAATCAGAGCTCGTTCATTGACCAATTAGGTAACGATACCTTCGCGCACGCACTCAAAATCCAACATGTCGGACATAAACACACCATCGAACTATAATAAATTACCGACATGGAATACGCACCGTCCATATGTTCGCGTAAATAAACTGGCGAATATGAGACAAGAAATAGCACTGTACCGGTACCTTAATATCCCAAAAACCATTTTCTACACAGCGCGTGGTTTTGACACGACTTCAGTGACAGTTTTACTGAATACTGGTGCGCAATCTGAACATATGGTATTGAAGCACACAGAGCGCATGCGTCGGTTGTCCAGAGAGCTTGGACAAGAGAGATATACTACCCACCGCAGCACCCGATCACAACATTCTACTGTAGTGACTGAACAGATATTTATGAATATTTATGTTAAAACATATAATAAAGTTATAATTATCGTCGAACATACACAGTCGTATGCAACTCGCCTATAATGGTAAATTAAGACACTCGTATGGAAATTATAAAACTCGCATACGCTCGTTTTATAAAAATACTCGTGTCTTAATTATTGCCATTATAGGCTCGTTGCATAATGTACTATTAATTTATATATTTATTTTATTCTTATAATTTTATTATTATGTTTTTATATCTATACTAGCTGACCCAGCAGACGTTGTCCTGCCAATCAAAGAAAGTGCTGTAACTTTGTTTCTTGAAGTGCTTTTGGATACACAGTATTTTTTCAATTTCTGTTAACTGCCTCTAAACTATCGTAAAATGAATTAACTAATCTAGAAACATTCGAGAGAGCATGCACAACAACTCTCCAAAGTTTCATCGAAATCGGATAAATGTCATATAACGCATACGGGATTTTGTTTAAATGATTCGTGCGCAGTCACTCATTTGTTGAATCTACTCGTGCTCTACCGACTGTGAAATGGATTTACTAAGTTAGAAAGCTTCACGTAAGTGTACACAACAACTCATCAAAGTTTCATTGCAATCGATGAGTAGTATATGAACGCATACGGGATTTTGTTGGAACGCTTCGCGCGTCGTCACTCATTTGTTACATCTACTCGTGCGCTACCAATATTGTAAAATGGATTTACCAAGTTGATCACCTTCGCTGGCGTGTACACAACAACTCATCAATGTTTCATCGGAATTGGATGAATGACATATGAAAGCATACGGGATTTTCTTTAAACGATTCACATGCCATCACACATTCGTTGAATCTACTTAGCGCTACTTATTAAAAACTGGATTTACTAAGCCAAACACCTTTCCTGGAGTGTACTCAACAATTCACCAAAGTTTCATCGCAATCGGATAAATGGTATATGAACGCATACGGTACTTTGTTGAAATAATTCGCGTGCCGTCACTCATTTGTTGAATCTACTCGTGTGCTACCCATTATAAAATGAATTTACTAAGCCAGAAGCCTTTCCTGGAGTGTACACAACATCTCACCTAAGTTTCATAGCGATCGGACGAATGGTATTTGAACGCATACGGGACCTTATTGAAACGCTTCGCGCGTCATCGCTCATTTGTTGAATGTACTCGTGCACAACGTCCTGTGAAATGGATTTACTAAGTTAGAAACCCTCACGTAAGTGTACACAATATCTCACCATAGTGTCATTGCAATCGGATGAATGGTATATGAACGCATACGGGACTTAGTTTAAACGTTCGCGCGTCGTCGCTCATTTGTTGAATCTACTCGTGCGATACCTATGGTAAAATGGATTTACTAATCCAGAAGCCTCTCCCTGGAGTGTACACAACATCTCACCCAAGTTTCATCGCAATCAGACGAATGGTATTTGAACGCATACGGGACCTTGTTGAAACGCTTCGCACGTCGTCGCTCATTTGTTGAATCTACTCGTGCGCAACCTCTTGTGAAATGGATTTACTAAGTTAGAAAGCTTCACGTAAGTGTACACAACAACTCATCAAAGTTTCATCTCAATCGATGAATGGCATATAAACTTATACGGGATTTTGTTGAAACGCTTCGCGCGTCGTCGCTCATTTGTTGAATCTACTCGTGCGCTACCTATTATAAAATGAATTTACCAAGCCAGAAGCCTTTCCTGGAGTGTACACAACATCTCACCCAAGTTTCATCGCTATCGGGCGAATGGTATTTGAACGCATACGGGACCTTCTTGAAACGCTTCGTGCGTCGTCGTTCATTTGTTGAATCTAGTCGTGCGCCATCTATTGTAAAATAATTTACTAAGCCAAACACCTTCCCTGGAGTACACTCAACATCTCACCCAAGTTTCATCGCAATGGGATGAACGGTATATGAACGCATACGTGACTTTGAAACGCTCCAACGTGCAGGGACAAACAGTAGAATTCGACATCACTGCCACCTTTGGTATAAAACACAACTTTCCGCCACGGGCGGAGTGTATGTTATGGCGGTATTTGCACAGGTTGCGACCAGGTGGCTCTAACGTGCAGAGACAAACCGTCCAAAGACATCAGCTTTCACCAAGGCCAAGGCTAGTGGTTTCCATGACGACTGTTTTGACTGTATATTGTGGTTCTAAAATTGAGTGAAAATTGTGGTTCTAAAATTGTGTTCATTCCACCTACCGGGTCAGATTGTGAATCTAAACCATACATGGACCCACCCTAATGTACATACCAAATTTCATCGAAATCGGTCCAGTCGTTTAGGAGGAGTTCAGTGACATACACACGTGTCGAAGAATTATATATATAAAGATTTATATTTTATTTTTACACTTTAATTGTTAATGTTTTTTCCATTAATTTCTTTAAATTTTATCCAACACATTACGTCAAGTAGAAACAAAGGAATATTTGATATTTAGAAATACTAGCACTTCGGCATGAAAATTCTCCGAAATTTGGCTTATAGATTCAACTATCAGCATCTTTGAAAGCATAAACTGTCCTTATAACAGGTGGTTAATATAGAGACCACTATCCCATAAAGGGTTAAACAAGACTGGCAATTGTAACTCTTCAATCGGTCAGCACGAATTTGACCAAAGACTAGGCGGGGTACTATGTATATCATAAAACAACAACAACAAAATATCAACCCCTGGCACTATGTAGCCCATGAAGGGCCTAGGCCGACCAAGCGACCGCTGCCCAGCCATTTGGCTTGCAGATACTGGGGTGACGCGTGATCAGCGCATCGGGTCCCCTCGGCCGTTAATCTCGGTTTTCGTGATCGGGGCGCTGTCTCACTGTCAGACAGCTACTCAATTGTCCTCGCGAGGCTGAGTGCACGCCGTTCCAACCCTCACGTCAGTTTCAAAATCCCTGACGGAGCCGGGAATCGAACCCGGGATCTCCGGGTGAGACTAAGTATATAATATATGGATGTATGTCTATCCCGTATTATTCCAGTTTTCTCAACGTGGTCGCGGGTGAGATGCGATGAGAATCTTTGGGGTGGATGGTTTTTATGGCCGGATGCCCTTCCTGACGTCAACCTCATGAGAGGAATTAATGAGAGATAAAATAATGAAGATGAATGAAATTGGGCAAGGATATGTAAGGAAACGGCCGTGGCCTGTCAGAATGTACCGTCCCAGCATTTGGCGTGTGTTGAAAATGGGAAATTTTAAGTGAGTAAGCAAGTAAGCGAGAGCATTCAATTAAGTGAGTGTGTAAGTAATGGATCTGGTAAGTAAATGATTGAATTAAGGGTACAGTAGTTCGAAAGTAGCTTACTTAATTTCGTACTACGAATGGGACGGTTTGAATGGTGCAGAGTACAGAAGATAATAACCCATTCATAGAGAAACATCAGTCGACTATAAATACGTAAATTACAATCTTCCTTCTTTTAGTTTAAAGATAAAAGTTTATGTAAATGAAGGTTTCCCTTCTCTGTTAATATTCATTAATTTTGAGGAAGAATAAATATAGTCTTGTAGTAAATCGTGTTTCCCATGTCATTAACAGCGCCATAGCTTAGTGCAGGTGAGATTTATCGGCGCATTATGCGCTACAAGTGTTACACATCTTGATAGAGCAATATTTATAGCTCAGTGTTTTCTAACGAGGCTGGCAGCCTTCCTTGCGATATGGCAACCGGCACTCACGCTAAACCCTAACAATGAGCTGCTCTGTTTTCCTCTTCAATACAATCGAAAAATAACACTTTCCTCTGGCTTTCAACAGAAGTAGAGGAATAGAGGTATATTTTAAACGTCAACATGAATGCAAACAAAAAGTACTGCATTGAAAATGCCGTACCTAAACACGTTTGATTTTCTGCTTTTATTGTTCACATGGATGTTATTAAACACTGAAGTACGGCTTGGAATAATAACCAACATATTGTAAACAAGTCTACTGAATAAATACACATTCATATCTCGCCTTCTCTAAATACTCATTTTAATAAATGAGATGCGTAAAGATTGAACTTCATCAGTTTATCTGGTCTGGATACCGTATTATACTGCATAATAATAATAATAATATCGTATGGCCTCGGGTGCCTGGTGCAAGCTTTGCTATTTGACACCCAGAGGGTAGCTTGCATGCCGAATTTCGTAGTTCCTTGACTATGAAAGTTAAGGAGGTTAGATGTTAGATATCTAATCTCCTTGAACACAATAGCGCTTTCTAGTAGAGAAATGAGGAACTTTGTGCTGGCGGAAACTCCCGAGATTAATTTTGCCATTATGAACTCGGCCTACTGAATTCAATTGGGTTCTTTGACATGCCAACATCGTATGACATGCGTATCGTATTTTTGCCGCCTTTCAAAAATCACTTACCACGGTCAGGGGCGAACCTGCAATCTTGGGGTTAGTAGACCGACACGCTATCCACTCACCCACCGTGGCAAGCTAATACTGCATAGATTGTATTGTATCATTATATAAATTGCATTATTATTATTTTTATTAGTATTATTATTATTTCTAGATAGTCCACTTCGTTGTGTAGTGGCTAGCATTCTTGGCTGTCACCGTGGAGGCCTGAGTTCGATTCCTGGCTTTGCTAAGAAATATCACTCTGGTCTGAGGGCTTGACAGTGTACACTCAGCCTCGCGAGGAAAAACTGAGAAGATACGGGTTCTATTTATACTGCGCCCTTATCCTACGGTCATAGGCTAAGTTCGCATGGTTTTCAGTAATGCTAAAAAACAGCGTTTAAATGAGCCTCGATTTGCAGGGAAAAGGAAGTCTGATTTTGCGTCATTTTAATCATGTTAAGCTCCTGCCGCAGTGTTATTAGGCAAGTCATGCAACTGGCCACTTGACGAACCAAAGGTACGTCGCACGGAAATCGCAGACAAAGGCTAGTCGAGAACATACTTCCATAACGCGCATTTACACGCAGGTGTACGCTCAAGGACTTTCGGAGGGGCTTGCATCAGATTACGTTCTGGAAAGTTTTGTTGTACGTCTTATTCTGGTTACACCACGCCCCTAAGTAGCAAAATTAATTTATTTCTACGATACGGCAGCACCCAGGATCGAACCATTGACTACAATAAGCCGGAAGTAATCCTGAGATTTTTTCAGATGAACAGAATAATTAAGTCATCAAGGAATTAATAAATCAGTGGTCCAGAACTGGGATCCTTCCGCGGATCCGTCTGGGTTGAAGAGTTTTGTTGTGAGAGTGGGGATGGCGTATATTTCGCCATAAATAGTCCGGAGGACGCAGTGTTGATATCCCCTAAAATTACGATCGATTATCGATGATAATCCTATGATTCTACGGACCTTACTATCACGAATAACGTGTACACAGTGTATTGAAATAGATGTGTTGGAGTACGGAGCTCTTGCTTGTGGAACAATCTTCAGTTGATCAGTCGCCATGTTTTAGATATATTGCACCCCTGCGCAGTCCACGGGGTTAGTTTTCCAGCAGACCACACGGAGAGTTGTTAGTCTTCCGCAGTTTGGTTGTTACGCAGTTAGTGCGTGAGTGAATGTTAGTTGATGCATAGTTTCGCGAGCCCGCTCGAGACTGTTAGGGTGTTCGCAATGTGCTATTGTGCAGTTCGACACATTTTCGACAAACAGTTACAAGCGATAAGTCAGTTTACAGTCAGTCGTCATGCAGTTTTCATGCTACAGACAATGACACTCAGTTGTATGTAAATGGTCAGTACGACTCAAGGCTGCAGGTAGAACATTTCAGAGAAGCAGTAGTAACTTTAGTAGGCAGCATATGTGTGCAGGGAGATCTTGCAGTGTTACAAGTTAACACAATTTGTATACTGTAGCTGTAGAAACAGTACTGTCAGTCGCAGAAGTTGGGTGGTGCACAGTTGATGGCCCGAGACTCGAACCCTCGCCGCTGGAACTAGGACAGTTCCGTGAATGAACAGTGGGAAGAGAAAATGCATCGAGGTTGCCAGTCCGGCGCGTATGAAGAGTGGAATAACCGATGAATTGGCGCATGATTTAACGAGTGTTGCGTAATCACAGCCCGATTTTTATGTGAAAAGTGTATTGTGATGTAACGTACGCGTGTTGGATATGGTACTGGAATACAACAAACGTACCAGTGGTGTTATTTTCGTTTGTAAGAATAAGGTGAAATTTAGTGCTAACCATGATTATCAATCACTCAGTGGAGTAGTGCATTGAATGTGAATATGTGTAGTGCCGGTATGGTGTGAAAGGCACATGGCTAGGGGTTGCTGACATCTATTGCTGGAGAGGATGACGGCCAACGTTGGAAATATGATGAGTATTAATTCCATTAATTATCTATGTCATAGTTTTATGGGTCGTGTTTATTATATTTCGATACAGGAGAAGATATTCGTCTTAGTGTAATATTAGATTTTTTTAAGTTTAAGTATCATTTGTCGTAGGTTAAGTGTATCCGTGACGACGGAGCGCTATTTGTTAGTTCAGGAGATGCTTAGCGATGATATTTGTTCGCAAACCGCGCCAAATTGTACATACTGATAGGGCTGCATGTATTCACTCCATTATGTTGTATGTATTTCAGCCCCAGGATGAAGTTGCCGGAAAGAGCAAATGGCACGTAGATTTAGAAAGAGAGAGAGATTTAAAGAATGTAAAATTTATAGACGCACTAATGACGCAGGTTATTGATAATCATAATAATAATAATAATAAACATGACGTCAAGTAGGGATAATAATAACAATATCGAGAGTAATAATAATATCAAGCATGGAAAGTAGGGGAGGAAGTTTACTGTGAATGCCCTTATTACGACACATGTGGTGATAATTCTTCATACGGATGCACTCTGAACTGTGTCAGGGATGATTCGACACGTCCTTTCTCTTAGATTAACGCAGGTAAGTGTGGTATTGAGTGGGAGAAGTATTTATAGTATCCATTTGAATGTATTGGGGGAGCAACCTGAACATCGGCTTAAACGTGGTATGCTAATGAGAACATAGTTGAATGTATGCCAATGTGATACAGGGAGGTTCCGTGAGGCCCCAGTGGTTCAACGAGGAATAAATAAAATGGTATAATGATATTAAAATGATGTAAGAAGTTGCAGGTGACACAGCCATATGACACTCGACTGCCAACTGAAAAGGAAAAGAAAGGTAAGTGAGGTGTATTGGGCATACCCTGTGAAACAGGTAAGACTAAACTATGCGTACAGGTTATGTGTGATAATAGGACCACGATAGTGATATTGCTCCAAGACCAGGTTCCACTCAGGTCGAACCAAAGACTATCTAGATGGTGAGGTCATTTCTCCTTGTGTTTCCATTATGCCTGTGTATTTTACTAAGAGTGCAGTTTGGGAGCCCACAGCATTTAGTGTCTGAGTTGCGGTGGCACTCGCCAAGGTCGTTCACTCCCTACCCCTCTCCATAACGGGATCCATTGTGTTCAAATGAGGCTAAGTTTGACGGTCATGTAGACAGCTGATTTCCTAGTCAGAGGAAAACTCATATAATATTCAGATTAATTCCCAAAATTAATTCATGATGAGATTTACATATGGTACTGTATTACACTAATCTTGTGATCCAAGTCTATTATGAAGGTATTAATTATAATAATAATTATGTTAATAATTATAATAATAATAATAATCTGTTATCGAGTTGAGGATAAACTTATGTAAAGGGTACTTTAATCCAATAACCTTTTGTGTCCTGGCATTGCCACGAAGATTTTATTCAAATAGATTAATAACCAGATGGATGTTAATAATGATAATAATAATAATAATTTATGGATTTTCAAGACCGAATTTATTTTAGGGTACTGGTACCCAGTAACCTTTGGATAGTTGATTCCATTACGGCGGCAATAATTAAAGGTGAAAATCATATTGATAGCATTAATAGCAATGATGATAATAATAATAATAATAATAATAATGGTGACTTTTATTATAGTGGAATTCGTTTGGTGATTGATTTTCCTTTTCGTGAAGTTAATTGCTCTCTCAGATAGTAGCAGGCGTCTGTGAACGTGCAATGCTCTGAAAAAGGTAGGTGAGAGTCCTTGCTTCAAAACCTACGAGTGTAAATATTTTTCCTGTTAGCGTTTAAACTTGTAAATACATATTTGTGTTATGTTGTTTATTGCAGGGTCGCAGGCATCGTTGACAAGATACATATGAATGAAAATCCACAACCTGTTTCCAGTCTCCGACCGGGTCAGGAATGGATTGAATGAAGCCCCCATCTAGCGGCGAGGATATGAACTGTACCGCCTGCCGAGGCCTGACGCACTCCTCTGGGGCAATGATTAAATGGATGACAGATGAAATGAAATGATAGTGGAGAGTGTTGCTGGAATGAAATTTTGACAGGGAAAACCGGAGTACCCGGAGAAAAACCTGTCTGCCTCCGTTTTGTCCAGCACAGATCTCACATGGAGTGACCGGGATTTGAACCACGGACCCAGCGTGAGAGGCCGGCGTGCTACCGCCTAAGCCACGGAGGCTTGACAAGATACATATACCGTTGTTTAATTTTATTCGCACGGTGCGGTATGTGAGCATAGGATGTTTTTTTATGTATCTGGAATATGCAAATTTTCTGCATACATTTGGTATTCATTTTGGTTTCCTTATTTTCTTACCTTACGGTAAGCTATTGCTTTTGCCCTGATACTCGCAAGCATCTCGAGTTGTATTTATGTGGTATAGTTAAGCACACGCCCATAAGACTTTGACAGACGGTATTGAATCCGGGACCCGGATCATTTTGTTACGAGTCCTGAGTTCAATCCTTGGATGATCATATTTCTAAGGTATTTTGTGTTTATTTTAAGTATCAGTGTAGCACATCTCAAACTCGAATCTCATTGAGGTCGTATGAGTGTAAATTTGCCAGTCGGTATTAAGAAGTACGCATTGATGTATGCTTAAAGGCTCAAAGTTATAAGTGTGCCAAATTTCATATTCATTTGAAGGGCGAATTTTGTAGTTGTGAATAATGGATACATGAGTATTGTGATTTGGTGAAAGTGTCTTAATCCACCAAAGGGGATCCCATGGGCAATGTTGCCAGATCGTGTTATAAAATGATTAGTTCATGAATATTATAATTATGGAAGCCCTAAATTAATGGTGGATATGCCAATGGCTTAATGTTTGTTGTATTAATTAATTGGCACACAACGGCAAGATGCCATGGTATTTTTGAATAATGAATTCAGAGGTGTGGAATGTATTACAGTGAATATTAATTATGGTCAGATCAGATTGATTTTCATCTTGGCATGTGAGCAATGATTAGTTGTTTGTTTAATTGAGAGATTGGATTAATTGATTGATAATCGATTATTGATAAATGATGGGATTCAAAGTTCAATTAAAGTTAATTGATTTACTTTGAATATTATTTGATTCACTGAGTGATATGAATTGATGATTAATTTAATTGAGGTTGAGTTATGTGAATTGATTAATTTAATTGAGGTTAATTGATTTGAATTGATAATTAATTTAATTAAGGTTAATTTATTTGAATTGATAATTGATTTAATTGAGATTGATTTAATTAAAGTGTAATTAATTTCATTATGGTTGATTAATTGAAATGTGATTAATTTAATTGAGGTTGATTAATTTAATTGGAATTTAATTATTCATTTTTTCGAGTTTTTGACAATTTTTAGCCTACTTTCGATTTTTGCAAAAAATTAAAGTAGACTTATGAGATCAACACAGGGCGAAAAAAGTGTGTCTGTCTGTGTGTGTGTATGTGTGTGTGTGAGTCTGTGTGTGTGTGTGTCTGTGTGTGTGTGAGTGTGTGTACTCTGAATGTCTGTCCCCCCCTATCAATTCGAACACGGTGAATGCGAATTGAACGAAATTTGGTACAAAGGTAGCACTAGCAAAGGACACCTCAGTGTCATGTTTTATATCGCCGCCATCTTGACGGAAACGTAATGGCGGCCCCACAAATGTTCAAAGCTTAAATCAAATTACGACTAACCTAATCATCCGATCTCTACCAAATTTTGCAACAACATACCTTTATGGGGGAGCATCCTTTGACCAAACCAATAGGTCATCAGCGTAATAGTTTACGGATGGCGGCCATCTTTGAGTGAAAATCGATTCCCCCTATTAATTCGAACACGGTGCAACCGAATGGAACGAAATTTGGTACGGAAGTAGTACTAACGAAAGGCACCTCAGTGTCATGTTTTATATCGCCGCCATCTTGACGGAAACGTAATGGCGGCCACACAAATGTTCAAAGCTTAAATCAAATTACGACTAACCTAATCATCCGATCTCTACCAAATTTTGCAACAACATACCTTTATGGGGGGAGCATCCTTTGGCCAAAGGAATAGGTCATCAGAGTAATAGTTTGCGGATGGCGGCCATCTTTGAGTGAAAATCGATTCCCCCTATTAATTCGAACACGGTGCAACCGAATGGAACGAAATTTGGTACGGAAGTAGTACTAACGAAAGGCACCTCAGTGTCATGTTTTATATCGCCGCCATCTTGACGGAAACGTAATGGCGGCCACACAAATGTTCAAAGCTTAAATCAAATTACGACTAACCTAATCATCCGATCTCTACCAAATTTTGCAACGACATACCTTTATGGGGGGAGCATCCTTTGGCCAAACGAATAGGTCATCAGAGTAATAGTTTGCGGATGGCGGCCATCTTTGTGTGAAAATCGATTCCCCCTATTAATTCGAACACGGTGCAACCAAATGGAACGAAATTTGGTACAGAGGTAGTACTAACAAAAGGCACCTCAGTGTCATGTTTTATATCGCCGCCATCTTGACGGAAACGTAATGGCGGCCACACAAATTTTCAAAGCTTAAATCAAATTACGATTAACCTAATCATCCGATCTCTACCAAATTTTGCAACAACATACTGAACCCGAGGAGGTTATGCTGACTGGAATCGAACGTGGTTCTCAGAGACTGTGATCTCAGTATGAAGGTTCCACCAGGGAACGAACCAGAGATCTGTAGAGGCAGTTTCATGGTAAAAACCCCTCGAAAGAAGTGTATATTTAATCACTGGTGTGATTTTTGGTGCAATGACATTATTTCTTAAAATAATGCAGGGAATAATGAGCAGATTACAGCATTATTAGACTACTTGGTGTAGGCTATACGAGGCTTGAAGCAAGGAGAGGACAGAGTTGACATTTTACAAATTAGCCCAGAATTGTGGGTGGGGCTCAGTGGAGCCATGTCCATCTCTGTGACCCCATTCTGTCGTCTAGAGCAGGGTGGAGGCCTGAATAATGACCCAGTTATTCCCCGACGGAGAATAGATTTGAGGAGTGGGAGGAGAGATGCCCAGGAAAATCATTGATTACTCGTGATTGGAGCAACGAATTGAGATGAGAGTTGCTCACAGATGAATCTTTTGGCAGGAGGCTAATTTTAGAGCCTTTTACCTGCGAAATTGGGGCATATTTAACGAAGTGCGGAAGGACTGTAAAACGACCATTGTGCGCGGATAGATTTGAGAATGTTGCCGGGGAATACCCGTAAGATAGCGTCCCACGCTATGGAGAAAGGAATTAATATTAATTAATTGGACGAGCGATTCCTTTGCACGCAGATAGTTTTGGAATCTGTGAAGAGAGAGGAACCCAATGATCATGGTTTGGAGACCAGATTCACGCTGTGAGAGGAGCCAAAATTACGCGGGAAGATTTCGCCCTACTTTCAGTGAGAATACGATATAAGGGAGTAGACCCTTGGAGGAGCACTCTGTCTCAACCCAGTCTCTCCCAGTTCAAGCTCAGTCTACGCGCAGTTCACGTGCAGTGTGCACCCAGACAGCCCAAGTGCAGTCTTACGCAGTCTTCACGACGTTAGAAGTTACCCAGTTGCAGCACAGTTGCAGTAAGTTGCAATCAGTATGCAGCAAGTACGAGGGCAGTACGAGACAGTATGTAAGCAGTATACAGCAGTCTTCAAGTAAGGTACGAGCAGTCTTCAAGTGAATCTTCAGTCAGGTACAGCCACTGTGAAGCAAGTACGTCAAGGCAGAACGCATGGCGGTTCTACTCATAATAGACGCCGAACAAAGACTGGTACATGTAAATGAAGCATTTAATAAGCTTGTATGAATAATAGTCGTGCTATAGGCATAATCAGCAGTACGAACTATGCCGTGTTCAGTTACGAAGCACCGTGTAGGCTAACGGCAGAACTATTGTAAATAATTATTTGTGTAAAGTATTGGACTGTGTTAAGCGCAATGTGTATAGTATTGACTGATCGTATATGTGTAAATACGATGGTATGGGCTAAATGAAACTCTACGAAGTGTTTGGTAATGTCATGAGAGTACCAGATGATAACACATGTACGGGAGCTAGCATATTTATGCAACGCAGGACGCTTATTGTAGGAGTAAGAATATAAAAACTGTTGGTGAATTCCGAGAGCGGGTAAATCAGACTTTCAATCAGGAGTTGATAGGAGCACGGAAGATGCTGTCGACACCTGCAATTTCGATCTTTGCTAGGGAATTTCAGCATTGAAAGTGTATAAAGTGACGTGTGTTAAGTGTACAACATATGTAAAATATCCTTTAAAGTAGTGATTAGATAAGTGTTTCACATGTTTGGGAGCAATAGCTTCCTGAGAGTTATGCAACGTGTCGTGTTGTTGATGAAAATTATGTGTTATAAAATGTGTGTTTGCAAGATGAATATGTCGCGTTAAACCTGCTAATGGCGGGCGACATGGAGAAATATGATTGGTCGGAGCCACCATAGACGCCTATAGAAATGTAAGTACCCCACAAGTTATGATTATGTAGAAATATGGGCCACTGCATGTTGTGAATTCCGTAAAGATGCCAGTAAAAATCAGTTTAGGAGGCAGATCCTCCATGTTTGATCATTATTGTGTTGATTTTTATAGAGTTGAGATGTTAATTTGCATCATTAAGTGGAGTAATTATTCCCACTATGAATTAAGAATGGCAATCAGTTATGTAAATGCAACGAACGCGATTGTTCGGATTTTAAGACGTTTAGCTATGTCGGATTTTTGGTAAAGTTATGTGAGAATAATAATAAAGAATGATTTTTTGGTCATTTATGTCAGTGAGATTAATAAGAATAATAAAGTAATGATTTGTTGGTCATTTATGTCAGTGAGATTAATGGTAATAATAAAAATGAATATTAAAAGTATGAATGAACACATCAGGAAACAAATAAATGTTGTAAGCGAGAGATTTACGCTAATTGCAAGACTTATCAATCTAAGCAGTAAGATGATACAGTCAGATTACGTTACAGTAATTAAGGAAAGAAGTTTTATATCAGAATATTGCATATATTCAGTAATGATGCCAGGCATGAAAGAGCTTTTAGTGAATTGAATTTGCAGCTTATATGAGAAGCTTATAGAGTAAATTGTTAGATTTCTCTTAATACTATAGGTCGGAGGTCGTAGCATTGAGTAAGGGGCCAGATGGTCTATTCTACGTATGAAATCTCCTATGTCATGGGCATAAGTGGAGATATAATTTTATGCCAGAGTTGTAGTGTGTACCCTAGCTCTGAGGAAGGATATGAAAGTGTTCCGGGTTGGGATCCTGTGATAGAGACGAGGAGAACGAGGACACCTCGAAACTCTATGGTCTCCCGAGAACTTATTTGATGAGTTATTCCGCTTGTGGTAGCGAAACTCATGGCGACAGCTGCAGTGAGCGCCTATATTTTACTTGAGACATCGGTCACCCGTTAGACTAATGCATTACGAACCCCGAACCTTCATGTTGAATGGACCCGTGTGAGGCCAGTAATTATTATATCCTCTGTGTAGGAGTAATTAAAAAGCTCATTCAATACCTGTTTGCATAATAGTTAATTAAGATCCTTTGGGATATGTGTGTCGGTCAGACGACAGTATTTGTCTTGTAAATCTTTACTGCTTAGAAAGGAAAGCATTCAAAACCTTTAAGGAGGGTCGAGGTAATTGGTGGAACACCCATCCCACTTTCTATTGTGTGCGGACTCCTCTAGCCGAGGGTCTGCAGTCTCAACTCGAACCGTCAAGGCAAGTTGAAAGGGACAGATTTGCGACCCTGGTAAATGACATATAATGAAAGATTGTTATGTTGAATAATGTAGCCATGTGGTTTAGGAACACATGGATAATTATAGATTATCCTGATGGTTCATTATTTTAGCTATCTGACGAATAGTTAGATGATGTATTTGTACTGTCACTGAAACCAAGTTTTGAAGTTAGTTACCAGATGCCAATTGCCACGAGAGCGAGGTAATATAATTATACCATCCGACACAAGCTATAACGTAACGTTTTATCTAGAAATCACATACAGCATGCAGTGGAACCATATAAATAGAGGAAGTGGAGGGGTAGCTTACATAATTAGGGAGTTGCACGTTGATTGTGGTGCAACGTCCGAATAGGTAAATGCATGCAAGCATTTGTTTGGTGAGAAGAGAAAAATCAAAAACGCACGGCACACATAATTGTTAAAACCAAGAGGTTTAAGGAATAATTAATTTGTGATATTAAAGAAGTCACATTGTATGACTGTTATGTTAATGTACAGTTTGTATTGAAGTCGTAGGTGCATCAGCGCACTAGAATATCTTTATGTAGTTCACATAAGGGTACAGCTATATGATTTTATTATGATTTCATTTTTGTTTGTTTGTGGATTGTGGAAGTAAACTTTTGTTTGCTTTGTTTTTTTATGGTTTTGGGATTGTTTTTGTGTTTGAAGCCATGATTTTCATTTACTGAATTAAAGTTTTAGAATAGAGTTGTGCCTTGTTATTGTAGAGTTGTTACCTTATAGCCTCAAATCCAAACTATGCACTGCTCATTTGGGGGAACGGCACGCGCCTGAGACCTGATGCTAGCTGGAGGCAGCTGCATATTTACCATCGAGATTACTCACATGGGTACATGGGATTTGATGTCCTATACTGTGATTTGAGCTATCGGTACAACTAAAGTCGGTCAGATCTAGTGCACACAACTCTATTAAAGTAAGAATTAACGAAATAGGGAATGACCGCTCCTATCCCTAGATAAGTTCCGATACGTACATATAAATTTTGATAGATGTATAAGTACAGTTCTACTCCTATATGTATTTACACTCATTATTATCATGGCCCAAGCGACGTGGGGCGGTATTAATTCATTATGGAACCGCCTGCGTCAGTGCAATATGAGCGATCTTGGCATTGCACATACATGAACGATTGTACTTACTCGCATATTATATTATCATGGCGCCCAGGTACGTGGAGCTTATGGGATTTAGGGAAAACCCATAGATTTTTTATGGTATTTCATGGGGAAAACCATAGTAATTGTTTTGCCTCAAACTATGTTTGAGTGATTTTTGAATTCAGTAGGCTTTTTATGTAACGCAGAATCTCTCTATTGAGAAGAGAATTGCCCAAGGGTATGAGCGCTACATACCAGATCCACAATCTACCATAATATTATCAGGTTTTGTACGACTTCACAATATGTGTGCAGTGTTTGATGTTTCTCTTCGAAACGTATCCACATATTTTTCCAGGAAGCCTGCCTGCATATTTAAGTGTGTTAGTGTAAAATGTCAGGTACGGAGGAAATCTTGCAGGTTATTGCAGGATTGAAACAGCATTTTGATGCTGCTAACGAGCAGAATAAACTGGAAGCCAAGGCTTTCCAGGATAGCATAAACACTCGTTTAGATGCCAATCAGGAGGCAATTAATGCAACTCAGGTTGAAATTAACAACCGTTTAGATGCAAATAAAGCTGAGTTAAGTAACAGGTTAGATGCAAATCAGGTTGAGTATAAAGTTGAATTAAACAATAAGTTAGGTCAAATGCAAGAGGTAATTAAGACCGAAGTAACAGAAACTCTTGTAAGCATTGTATCGGAAATGCAGGTTAAAACTGATAAACGTTTCGAGGCTATAGAAGCCAAACTTGAGGGTAATTTACAAGCGTGTAAGCATGCTCAGGAGGAAACCAACAGTAGATTAGATGCGTTGTCTAACGACATTAAGGATATTCAAATCCAAAATGAGGCGAACCTCGAACGCCAAGCGAAACAGTTCGCAGAGTTTACGAGAACGGTAGACCAGAGATTAGAGGAGAACGACTCCAAATGGGACCAGAAATTGAAAAGCTATGCTAGAGCAATTAACGGTGACCTCAAGAAACAGGACCAGAATATATTAGGTCAATGCCAGGAAATAGGCGAAATTAAGGCTATCGCTCATGAAAATAAGGAGCTGGTAAGCAACGTGAAAAGTCAGATGGGCAAAGTTAATCAAGAACTGGACCAAGTTCAAAGTGACATTGTCATAGTTAACAAAAGGCAAGAGGAGAATAGAGGTGAGATCATCAAGGTCCGGAATGAATTGTCTAAAGTCAATGGACACATTCAAGATGAAATTAAAGGGTTAAGAGAAGAACTCGAAATAAGAGAAGGCCAGAAAACAGAGGCAAGCGACAAGACCCTTGCTCAAATTAAAGAAGATGTAGAGGATGAAATATCCCATATCAAACAGAGTCTGAAAGAAGACAAGGTGAAAATCTTTCAAGTAGCCGAGGAAAACCGAGATAGGCTTACAAGAATAGAGAAAGAAGTCATTACTCGCCTAGAAAGAGCAGAGATGCGCCACAATCATATGGAGACTAGGATAATAGCACAGGAGGAAACGCTTCTGAAAGGTCCTAAGTCAAGTGAAGGCAGCATGGAGGATATGAGGAAAACAAGGTGGGCAGACTTGGAAACCCAACCTATGAGCAGGAATGCTACAAGCCCAGGGGAAAGTCCTTATATGACGCCAGGTGTACCAATTGCGGCATCGACGCCACATGAAAATGCTATGCACACCCAGGTGATAAACGTCATTAGGGCAAGCGAAGAAAAACCAAGGAAATTTTCAGGTAGCCACTGTAGTATGACACCAAAATATTGGTTAAAGGAAGTGACTGAATATCTAAATGATGCACGAATACCGCAGGAGTGTAGGCTACGTGCTATAGAGAAATTAACAGAAGGGGAGTGCGCATTATGGTTTCGCAGCTTCCGTTACACTTTTGATACTGTTGAGGAGTTCCGTGAGGCATTCTTGAAGAGATATTGGGACGCCGCGACTCAACAGAATTTACGGTTGGATTTATATGCAAAGAAATACAGTACTAATAATCCAACAAAGTACGCAGAATTTTTCATATCGCAGATGTGTCGCTTTAAAGAGCTGGATCAAAAACCGAGCGAACTGGAGCTATGTATTGCTATCGCCAAACAGCTTCCATACGAGATCCAAAGGCTACTAATCTCGGCTAATGCGAAAACTGCTATGGAAATGGAGACAGTTCTAAGGCAACTGGACCTCACCACAGCAAATACAATGCGTCAGAGTCGAACCGTGGAACAAGTCCACGTGACCAACACACAGACTGACCAACAGCAAGCTCCAAGGAACAACAAAGCTACGAGCACAGAAACATTAGATTCCTATGGACGGCAATGGGAACAGGAACCCAGAAGATGGCAGTCAAAATTCAAAGGAAATGCTAATAGAGGAGGAAGAGGTCGAAGTTCGTGGAGTAAGCAGAATAACAGGGGTAAACCGTACCATAACAATGGAGGTAATAATGGCCAAGAAGGCAATAATAGAAATTGGAGACCCCAAGAAAGAAGAAGTAACTTCGATGACGAGGTGATAAGAGACCTCCAGAACAATGCATACAGGTTAAGGCATCTAGAAAATGAAAACGAGGTCGTTATGAACGTAGCCAGCTTAAAAGTTTATTACTCGCCAGAAGAATTCGACGAACAAGAAGAAGTATTGGTAACGCACACCCAACTCAACGTGGCGAGCGAAGTCAGTCAAGCAGTCAGACCTGAAAGTTGGAACGGCAAGACAGGACGAGAAGCAGACAGTTTACCCAGTGTAAGCGAAGAGAAGAAAGAATGCCAGTGTCTGCGAGAATTCTATGAAGAAATGGTCAGAGTGGCGAGAGAGGTTGAGGCCATAAACGCGACCCTCCGCATGGAGAATGAACAGCTTAGGAAGAAGGCCGAGTGTGGAAGGGGGAACAGTACTAACATACTCGCAGCCAGACGAGGTGAAGGACCCCACATGTAAACATAGACAGTGGTAGACAGTCAGCTGGTTACTTATAGAAAGCCACTTGCAATTGACTTTTATAAGTTTCGCAAGGGGAATACGAACCCGAGGAGGTTATGCTGACTGGAATCGAACGTGGTTCTCAGAGACTGTGATCTCAGTATGAAGGTTCCACCAGGGAACGAACCAGAGATCTGTAGAGGCAGTTTCATGGTAAAAACCCCTCGAAAGAAGTGTATATTTAATCACTGGTGTGATTTTTGGTGCAATGACATTATTTCTTAAAATAATGCAGGGAATAATGAGCAGATTACAGCATTATTAGACTACTTGGTGTAGGCTATACGAGGCTTGAAGCACGGAGAGGACAGAGTTGACATTTTACAAATTAGCCCAGAATTGTGGGTGGGGCTCAGTGGAGCCATGTCCATCTCTGTGACCCCATTCTGTCGTCTAGAGCAGGGTGGAGGCCTGAATAATGACCCAGTTATTCCCCGACGGAGAATAGATTTGAGGAGTGGGAGGAGAGATGCCCAGGAAAATCATTGATTACTCGTGATTGGAGCAACGAATTGAGATGAGAGTTGCTCACAGATGAATCTTTTGGCAGGAGGCTAATTTTAGAGCCTTTTACCTGCGAAATTGGGGCATATTTAACGAAGTGCGGAAGGACTGTAAAACGACCATTGTGCGCGGATAGATTTGAGAATGTTGCCGGGGAATACCCGTAAGATAGCGTCCCACGCTATGGAGAAAGGAATTAATATTAATTAATTGGACGAGCGATTCCTTTGCACGCAGATAGTTTTGGAATCTGTGAAGAGAGAGGAACCCAATGATCATGGTTTGGAGACCAGATTCACGCTGTGAGAGGAGCCAAAATTACGCGGGAAGATTTCGCCCTACTTTCAGTGAGAATACGATATAAGGGAGTAGACCCTTGGAGGAGCACTCTGTCTCAACCCAGTCTCTCCCAGTTCAAGCTCAGTCTACGCGCAGTTCACGTGCAGTGTGCACCCAGACAGCCCAAGTGCAGTCTTACGCAGTCTTCACGACGTTAGAAGTTACCCAGTTGCAGCACAGTTGCAGTAAGTTGCAATCAGTATGCAGCAAGTACGAGGGCAGTACGAGACAGTATGTAAGCAGTATACAGCAGTCTTCAAGTAAGGTACGAGCAGTCTTCAAGTGAATCTTCAGTCAGGTACAGCCACTGTGAAGCAAGTACGTCAAGGCAGAACGCATGGCGGTTCTACTCATAATAGACGCCGAACAAAGACTGGTACATGTAAATGAAGCATTTAATAAGCTTGTATGAATAATAGTCGTGCTATAGGCATAATCAGCAGTACGAACTATGCCGTGTTCAGTTACGAAGCACCGTGTAGGCTAACGGCAGAACTATTGTAAATAATTATTTGTGTAAAGTATTGGACTGTGTTAAGCGCAATGTGTATAGTATTGACTGATCGTATATGTGTAAATACGATGGTATGGGCTAAATGAAACTCTACGAAGTGTTTGGTAATGTCATGAGAGTACCAGATGATAACACATGTACGGGAGCTAGCATATTTATGCAACGCAGGACGCTTATTGTAGGAGTAAGAATATAAAAACTGTTGGTGAATTCCGAGAGCGGGTAAATCAGACTTTCAATCAGGAGTTGATAGGAGCACGGAAGATGCTGTCGACACCTGCAATTTCGATCTTTGCTAGGGAATTTCAGCATTGAAAGTGTATAAAGTGACGTGTGTTAAGTGTACAACATATGTAAAATATCCTTTAAAGTAGTGATTAGATAAGTGTTTCACATGTTTGGGAGCAATAGCTTCCTGAGAGTTATGCAACGTGTCGTGTTGTTGATGAAAATTATGTGTTATAAAATATGTGTTTGCAAGATGAATATGTCGCGTTAAACCTGCTAATGGCGGGCGACATGGAGAAATATGATTGGTCGGAGCCACCATAGACGCCTATAGAAATGTAAGTACCCCACAAGTTATGATTATGTAGAAATATGGGCCACTGCATGTTGTGAATTCCGTAAAGATGCCAGTAAAAATCAGTTTAGGAGGCAGATCCTCCATGTTTGATCATTATTGTGTTGATTTTTATAGAGTTGAGATGTTAATTTGCATCATTAAGTGGAGTAATTATTCCCACTATGAATTAAGAATGGCAATCAGTTATGTAAATGCAACGAACGCGATTGTTCGGATTTTAAGACGTTTAGCTATGTCGGATTTTTGGTAAAGTTATGTGAGAATAATAATAAAGAATGAATTTTTGGTCATTTATGTCAGTGAGATTAATAAGAATAATAAAGTAATGATTTGTTGGTCATTTATGTCAGTGAGATTAATGGTAATAATAAAAATGAATATTAAAAGTATGAATGAACACATCAGGAAACAAATAAATGTTGTAAGCGAGAGATTTACGCTAATTGCAAGACTTATCAATCTAAGCAGTAAGATGATACAGTCAGATTACGTTACAGTAATTAAGGAAAGAAGTTTTATATCAGAATATTGCATATATTCAGTAATGATGCCAGGCGTGAAAGAGCTTTTAGTGAATTGAATTTGCAGCTAATATGAGAAGCTTATAGAGTAAATTGTTAGATTTCTCTTAATACTATAGGTCGGAGGTCGTAGCATTGAGTAAGGGGCCAGATGGTCTATTCTACGTATGAAATCTCCTATGTCATGGGCATAAGTGGAGATATAATTTTATGCCAGAGTTGTAGTGTGTACCCTAGCTCTGAGGAAGGATATGAAAGTGTTCCGGGTTGGGATCCTGTGATAGAGACGAGGAGAACGAGGACACCTCGAAACTCTATGGTCTCCCGAGAACTTATTTGATGAGTTATTCCGCTTGTGGTAGCGAAACTCATGGCGACAGCTGCAGTGAGCGCCTATATTTTACTTGAGACATCGGTCACCCGTTAGACTAATGCATTACGAACCCCGAACCTTCATGTTGAATGGACCCGTGTGAGGCCAGTAATTATTATATCCTCTGTGTAGGAGTAATTAAAAAGCTCGTTCAATACCTGTTTGCATAATAGTTAATTAAGATCCTTTGGGATATGTGTGTCGGTCAGACGACAGTATTTGTCTTGTAAATCTTTACTGCTTAGAAAGGAAAGCATTCAAAACCTTTAAGGAGGGTCGAGGTAATTGGTGGAACACCCATCCCACTTTCTATTGTGTGCGGACTCCTCTAGCCGAGGGTCTGCAGTCTCAACTCGAACCGTCAAGGCAAGTTGAAAGGGACAGATTTGCGACCCTGGTAAATGACATATAATGAAAGATTGTTATGTTGAATAATGTAGCCATGTGGTTTAGGAACACATGGATAATTATAGATTATCCTGATGGTTCATTATTTTAGCTATCTGACGAATAGTTAGATGATGTATTTGTACTGTCACTGAAACCAAGTTTTGAAGTTAGTTACCAGATGCCAATTGCCACGAGAGCGAGGTAATATAATTATACCATCCGACACAAGCTATAACGTAACGTTTTATCTAGGAATCACATACCGCATGCAGTGGAACCATATAAATAGAGGAAGTGGAGGGGTAGCTTACATAATTAGGGAGTTGCACGTTGATTGTGGTGCAACGTCCGAATAGGTAAATGCATGCAAGCATTTGTTTGGTGAGAAGAGAAAAATCAAAAACGCACGGCACACATAATTGTTAAAACCAAGAGGTTTAAGGAATAATTAATTTGTGATATTAAAGAAGTCACATTGTATGACTGTTATGTTAATGTACAGTTTGTATTGAAGTCGTAGGTGCATCAGCGCACTAGAATATCTTTATGTAGTTCACATAAGGGTACAGCTATATGATTTTATTATGATTTCATTTTTGTTTGTTTGTGGATTGTGGAAGTAAACTTTTGTTTGCTTTGTTTTTTTATGGTTTTGGGATTGTTTTTGTGTTTGAAGCCATGATTTTCATTTACTGAATTAAAGTTTTAGAATAGAGTTGAGCCTTGTTATTGTAGAGTTGTTACCTTATAGCCTCAAATCCAAACTATGCACTGCTCATTTGGGGGAACGGCACGCGCCTGAGACCTGATGCTAGCTGGAGGCAGCTGCATATTTACCATCGAGATTACTCACATGGGTACAATACCCTTATAGAGGAAGCATCCTTTGACCAAATGAATAGGTCATTAGCCTAATAGTTTGCGAATGGTGGCCATCTTTGTGTGAAAATCAATTCCCCCTATTAATTCAAACACGGTGAAACCGAATGGAACGAAATTTGGTACAGAGGTAGCACTAGCAAAGGGCATGTCAGTGTCATGTTTTATATCGCCGCCATATTGACAGAAACGTAATGGCGGCCACACAAATGTTCAAAGCTTAAGTTAAATTACGACTAACATAACCATCCGATCTCTACCAAACTTTGCAACAACATACCTTTTTGGAGGGAGAATCCTTTGACCAATCTAATAGGTTATTAGCCTAATAGTTTGCGGATGGCGGCCATCTTTATGTCAAAATTGATTCCCCCTATTAATTCGAACACGGAGGAACCTAATGGAACGAAATTTGGTACAGAGGTAGCACTAGCAAAGGGCACCTCAGGGTCATGTTTTATATCGCCGCCGTCTTGACTGAAACGTAATGGCGGCCACACGAATGTTCAAAGCTTAAATCAAATTACGATTAACCTAATCATCCGATCTCAACCAAATTTTGCAACTACATACCTTTATGGAGGAAGCATCCTTTGACCAATCTAATAGGTCATTCGCCTAATAGTTTGCGGATGGCGGCCATCTTTGTGTCAGAATCGATTCCCCCTATTAATTCAAACACGGTGAAACAGAATGGAACGAAATTTGGTACAGAGATAGCACTAGCAAAGGGCATCTCAGTGTCATGATTAATATCGCCGCCATATTGACAGAAACGTAATAGCGGCCACACAAATGTTTAAAGCTTAAATCAAATTACGACTAACATAACCATTCGATCTCTACCAAACTTTGCAACAACATACCTTTATGGAGGGAGCATCCTTTGACCAATCTAATAGGTCATTAGCCTAATAGTTTGCGGATGGCGGCCATCGTTATGTCAAAATTGATTCCCCCTATTAATTCGAACACGGTGGAACCGAATGAACGATATTTGGTACAGAGGTAGCACTAGCAAGAGGCACCTCAGTGTCATGTTTTATATCACCGCTATCTTGACGGAAACGTAATCGCGGCCACCCAAATGTTAAAAGCTAAAATGTAATTACGACCAACCTAATAATCTAGTCTCTACCAAATTTTGCAACACCATATCTTTATGTGGGAAACATATTCTGACCAAACTGCAAGAACATCAGCCCAATAGTTTGCAGATGGTGGCCAAGTATGTGTGCAAATCGATTCCCCCTATCAATTCAAACACGGCGAAACCGAATTGAACGAAATTTGGTACAGAGGTAGCACTAGCAAAGGGCACCTCATATTCATGTTTAATATCCCTATAGCACGTTGTATTTCAACAAGCTACTACAACCAACATTCAATCATACTCCTTGAAAAGGACAAAGAGTTATAACAATACCCATGCATTTAGGAGAAAGTAGGCTATATGTTCTTTACTGAACATCTTGTTTATTTATTTATTTTAAATCTTTTGGATTGATTTTAATATTTTTTCCTTATCTTGATTTCTTGTGGATTTATTTCAAAATTTGTAATTCGTTAAGTTCTTTTGAGATTGGTTCAATTCTGAATAGATTCTTATTCTAAATTTTGATTTTTCTGAGTTAATATTTTTGGTTTTCGCTTTCCTTTCGATCATTTCTGTATTTCTTTACCAGTGTTAATTAAGTTGTTTTTCCTTTGGTTTTGAATCCTGTGTGTGATGTTTATTAATCAGCCCTATTGATCTTCCAAATGATGCATCCCAGGACAGTTGTTAGCTTCAAGTAGGAACGCGCCACCCCCGAGAATAGGATCCTGTCCTGAAGGTCCTATGTTCAAAAGGGTACATAGGGCGGCGGGTAGATCGCTTATCTATCCTAATCTGTTTTCCTTTATTAGTGAAAGATCATAGTGGTTAACACACACAGAGGCACACGGGTGACGTAGCTTAGTATGTTTTATCGTGCAATGACTAATCGTATGGCATGGTAGACGCACTTGAGCTTCAGGCACCCAGGAGGGACCAACTTCCCGAAGCAATCCCCGTGGGCATTTGGCTGACCCACAACGCGCGGAGGAACGAGGGCCGAATATTTGGTAGCATGGGGCCGGCGTCGGGCGTCGTCCCCCGAGCGAACACGTGGCGCCCATCATGTTTAGCCAGATGCTTGAAGCTTTTATGGAGCTCAACCAATTAGCAGTTACTGTGTTGCCAGGATTATTACTATTCTTAAATTTAATTACACAGTAAGCTGGATACAGCCCTTAATATTTCGATGTTGAGTTTCCATAATGGACTTATAGAGCCTTATTTTAGTGAGGCCTGAGGAAGGCATTAATTTCTTATTAAATTAACGTTGTCCATGAGTCCATGATTTTTTTTTGTATACGGGAAGTAGATTTTCATTTTATTAACACTGCGCGGTTAATTACCTCAATTTTGGTGAAGAAGATGGGGTTTTACTTAAAACAAAATATTCACTGGAATATCCACATGGAGATTTGAGATGTGTTGCACGTTGGTGCAGGTGTAGTTGTTGTTCCAGCATGGATGAGTGCAACCCCGTTTGTTCGAATTGATTGTTATGGTATCGTTAGAGGACATGAAGGCTCTGATGGAGCAAATGGGTAAGGAACAAGTAGCGCAGCTTACAGGACAGTTAGCTCAACTGAAGATCGAGAGAGGAATATCTGACACAACAGTTAACGCAACAATTAGCACAGTTGAAAGTCGAGGGTGTAGAACACTTGACACAACAATTAACAAGGTTGAAAGTCGAAAGTGAGGAACACTTGACACAAAAATTAGCACAGTTGAAAGTCGAGGGTGAAGAACACTTGACACAACAATTAACACAGTTGAAAGCCGAAAGTGAGGAACACTTGACACGACAATTAACACAGTTAAAGGTCGATAGTGAGGTCCAACTCGTGCACATCAGGTCTGAAATGAAGCAGATAAGTCAAGCCTGCGAACAAAATAACGAGGAAATGCAATGAGACAGGGTTGCTATTGAAAGCCAAGTTGACAGTATCGCCCAGAGGATGTCAGTTTTAGAAATGGGTACTCAGACGCAGATGTCTACCTTTAAGAAGGAGCTCATTACGGCACTAGCGGATGTTATCGAACTACAAGAAGGCCATACGGAGATATCAGCGAGACTTGAGGCAGTTGAGACCGACGTCTCCAGATTTAAGGAAGAAGTCAAGGAAACATGGCGATAAGAGAAGAAATAAAAGAATCACAGGAAGGAAAAGGTGAGGCATGGATTCAAGACAGAGAGGATCTCAAAAGAGACGGAATTGGCATATGATGATATTCGCAAAGAGATTAAAGAAGAAAACAAAGAACTATTGCGAGAACTAGGTGAAGATAAGAGAATACGTCACAAGGTGGAAATGGAATTGTTAGCACGACTAGAAAAACTGGAAAGGAAGCAAGCCAAGAACGAAGTGAGGGCCATGATACAGGATAAGGCTATAGCTGACTTGCAGATGGGAACAAATAAGCCAATAATGGAAACCCATGGGAAGGATAAAACTGGATTTCAAGATCGGCTCGGTCCAGGAGACGAGGAGAGACCATACAGTCCCGATTTTCATGACATCAGAGGACGGACTTCGACGCCAACGGAGCATACAGTGGCCACTCAAGTAGTACAGGTCATCCGCATGAATGATGATCGACCGAACAAGTTTTCAGGCACGACAAATGTTACTCCAAAACGTTTTCTCCGAGAAGTAATGGAGTACATCAAAGAGACTAAGATCCCCGAAGATCGTCAGCTGAGGACGGTAGAGAAGCTCTTAACCGGCAATTCCTTGCAGTGGTTTAGGAGTTTCCGATATACGTTTAACACTATGGAAGAATTTCGGGAAATATTTTTGAAGAAATATTGGAGTTTGTCGGCGCAACAAAATTTGAGAGCAGAGCTGTACGCTCGCCGGAATAGCACTACTTCCCCAACAAAATACTCGGAGTACTTCATAACTCAGTTACACAGGATGAAGGAACTGGATATGCCACCATCGGAAGAAGAAATGGTGACGGCGATCGAAAAACAGTTACCACTGGCAGTCCAGCAGATAATGGCAACGGCAGATGTGCGAACTGTGGCACGGGCGGAAGAAATACTTCGCCATTTGGACGAAACAACAGTACATAGTCCGCAACGAGCACATCGGACGGTCGAAAACGTCAACTCAGCCGAAATTAAAGAGCCACCCCGTAAACGACGCAAGGGAAGGAACGCTAACGCCACAGAAGAGCAAATTAATTGAGAACAGCATGAACGCCAAAATTCCGGAGTCAGAACCCAACAGCCTGAGAATCCTCAAAATGCTGGATGGAGACCCTATTGGAGGTACAATCGCGATTGGAGGATGAATGGAGGATCACCCAGCCCTTACCCTTGGACGAGGATTCTGGAGAGTGGCCACTCAAGTAGTACAGGTCATCCGCATGAATGATGATCGACCGAACAAGTTTTCAGGCACGACAAATTTTACTCCAAATAGTTTTCTCCGAGAAGTAATGGAGTACATCAAAGATACTGAGATCCCCGAAGATCGTCAGCTGAGGACGGTAGAGGAAGGCCATGGCAAGCTGGAAGGCCACGTCCGTCACATCAGGAGGAAATGGAACGATGGCACAAAGGGACGCAAAAATACCTGGATGAACTCCAAGCTCAAGGTTCACCAAGAGGGGGAGACGAAAACAAATGGACTAAAGGCATGGAAGCTCGTAAAAATCCAGATGTCATGGAGACTGGAGCAGAAAGCCTGGTATATCAGGATATCCATAGAGCGAGAGGACAAAATACACGGGAAGCATCCCAAGATAAAAAAAACTCCAATTTTAGATCGAAAGAACGAGGCGGATGATTTGAATGGGCCACATAAATATTTGGTAGTCGCTCAAATAAGTGATTGGGTATTAAGAGAAGAGGAATTAACCGAAGACTTAAAGGGGCCTGAGATAAAGGTCATTAAAGAATTACCGGTCATACATGCCCGAGTAGGAGGTTTAATGGTTAAGTGCATGGTGGACACGGGGCCAGTGTTAGCCTAGTATCACAGGCATTGGTGAATGAATTGGGAAGGCATCTCAAATTTCCAATCTTGCCCCTTTCCAATGTCAAAATTAAGGGAATCATTCCGGACAAATCCACTACATGCAAGAGTCAAACTCTTCTCGAGATTGTTGTGCAAGGATACAGTATGCCACACCCATTCATTGTAATGAGTAGAATAAATTATATCATCCTGGGTGCAGATTTTATAAGGGAATATGGAGCTGTTATCGATTTGGCAAATAAGGTTGTCCAATTCAAAATTGCGGATGGAAATCACCCAATGAAGATTCCGCTGAATCCAGACATTCCAAGCGATTCCGAGGAAGTGTGGATGGTACAGAGTTGGTGTGAGTTAAATCAGCGACTCAAAGATATCGATGATGATCTAATAAGGCCGGAGGTATGGACCACGACTCAGGAAGATGAGATTGGAGATTCTGAGGCATAATTTGCAAGGAAGATGCATGAGGCCAAAATTAACGATTATGATCGGATAAAGTTAGGGGAAATACTAAGAAAACATCATCAAGTTTTTTACTCCAAGCCAGGAAAGATTAAGGGATTTAAGTATGCAATGCAGATCAATGACTGGTCACCTTTCAAGAAGAAGGCATATCCTGTTGCCGAAAAATACATCAGTGAAGTAGCCACGACTTTAAAGAAAATGGAAGAAGGGGGCATAATAGCTAAAATGGCCACTCCTTTCGTAAACCCATTGGTGATAGTCTTGAAACCCAACGGGACAGTGCGAGTCTGATTAGACGCACGTGAAATAAATGAGAGACTGATCCCGGAGTATGACCAGGCTCCACCAATTAAGGAGATCATCCGAAGATTCAGAAACATGGTTTATTTTAGTTCAATCGATTTGACGAGCAGTTATCACCATCTGGAACTGGATGAGAAGTCGCAGTTGCTCACGGGATTCTTGTTTGACCAGCAAACATACGTGTTCCAGAGGTTACCTTTTGGCATCAAGACAGCTGGATCCGCGTTGATTAGAGCACTTGATCGCAACCTGACGCCGGAAGTCAAGAGTATAACTACCCGGTACGTGGATGATATATTGCTAGCTTCCGAAGATGAGGATGGACACCTGGCGAACTTGGAAAAACTACTGGCGAATCTCGAACAGGCCCACTTAAAAATTAACATCGAAAAGTCTCACTTTTGCCAGAGGGAAGTGTTGTATTTAGGCCATACCATTGATGGTGAGGGGAAAAGACCAAACCCAGCGAAGTTGTAAGCGATTCGGAACTTCCCGAAACCAACTAGAATAAAACATGTTCGGCAATTTTTGGGCATATGTAATTTCTTTGTTGATCATTGTCCAGGATACACAGAAACTATGGCTCCAATCCAGGACATGCTACGGAAGAATAATCGATGGACATGGAGTGATGAATGTGATCGTGCTTTTAGGAAGGCCAAGAAACTATTAGCGGGAAGCATCAAATTGAGTTACCCTGATTTTTCGCGCCAGTTTATTATACAAACTGACGCATCCCAAATTGGAGTCTGTGCCATGCTATACCAGGAAGACCTAGAGAATCCACAGAATAAATCCTACTTAGCCTTCGCAAGTCGCAAACTGAGGAAGCATGAGCTGAACTACACCATCACGGAGCGAGAGCTTTTATCAATTACAAGCTGTACCCAGCATGCGTTGCAATGCCAATCAAAGAAAGTGTTGGCGTTGAAATTCTGTTTCTTGAAGTGCTTTTGGATACACAACATGTTAACTGCCTCTAAGCTATCGTAAAATGGATTTTCTAATTTAGAACCATTCGTGGAAGCGTGCACAACAACTTTCAAAAGTTTCATCGCTGTCACTCATTTGTTGAGTCTACTCGTACGCTACCTGTTGTCCCCTTCCCTGGCGGGTACACAATAACTGATCAATGTTTCATCGCAATCGGATGAATAGTATATGAACGCATACCTGATTTTGTTTAAACGATTCGCGCTCCGTCACTCATTTGTTGAATCTACTCGTGCGCTACCTACTGTAAAATGTATTTACTAAGTTAGAAACCGTCACGTAAGTGTCCACAACATCTCACCCAAGTTTCATCGCTATCGGACTAATGGGATATGAAGACATAGGGGACTGTATTGAAACGCTCCGCATGTCGTCGTTCATTTGTCGAATCTACTCGTGTACTACCTACTGTGAAATGTATTTACTAAGCCAGAAACCTTCCTTGAAGTGTCCACCATATTTCATCCAAGTTTCACCGCTAACGGCAGAATGGTATATGACCTTATACGGGACTTTGTTGAAACGCTTCGCGCGTCATCCCTCATTTGTTGAATCAACTTGTGCGCTGCATATTGTATAGTGAATTTACTAAGCCAGAAATTTTCCATGACGTGTACACAACATCTCACCCAAGTTTCATAGCTACGGACGAATGGTACATGAATGCATACGGGACTTGGTTGAAACGCTTCGCGTGTCGTCGCTCATTTGTTGATTCTACTCTTGCGCTACATATTGTAATATTCATTCATTCATTCATTCATTCATTTATTTGCAATGGGGGGTGTGTCCCCCGGTGGCAAATTGGATATACATAACAAATACATAATTATACATAACAATACATAATTATACATAACAATACATAATTATACATAACAATTCAATAACAATTATACACCAATTAAACTGGTGTATTTACACAAATAGTCAGTCTTTTCTTAAACACACCTATATGTTTGGGAAAAGGCTCTAAGACTGCGGCAGGTAGAGAGTTCCAGTTATCAATGGCACGGTTTACAAAAGAATATTTACCATAATTTGTTCGCTGTGGTCGGCCCTTAACTTTGAAAGGATGATCGCTCCTACCCATGTAAGTGGGCTTTCCCAATCGTTTGCTAAGCTCACCCCATGCTGGTTGATTTGTATACGTGTTGTACATAGCGTAGAGTCTAGATTTCTTCCTCCTAGCCTCCAGTGATTCCCACCCAAGTTTCTTTAACATACGGCTCACACTGCTCCTGGGATTAAAGTCACTGAGCACAAATCTAGCGGCCTTTCTTTGTACCATTTCCAACTCATTGATGAGCCCTACTTGATATGGATCCCAAACCGCCGAGGCATATTCCAGAATAGGTCTTACAAGTGACAAATAGCCTAATTCTAATGGATGTACTCAGCCAGAAACCTACCCTGGAGTGTACACAACATCTCACCCAAGTTTCATCGCAATCGGATGAATGGTATGTGAACGTATACGGGACGTTGTCGAAACGCTTCGCGCGTAGTCACTCATTTGTTGAATATAAACGTGCGCTTCGTATTGTAAAATGGATTTACTTAGCCAGAAACCTTTCCTGGAGTGTACACAACAATTCACCAAACATTTATCACTATCAGACGACTGGTATATGACTTTATACGGGACTTTGTTGAAACGCTTCGCGTGTCATCGCTCATTTGTTGAATCTACTGGTGCGATACCTATTGTAAAATGTATGTACTAAGCCAGAAACCTTCCCTGGAGTGTACACCATCTCACCCAAGTTTCATCGCTATCGGATGAATGGTATATGAAATTATATGGGACTTTGTTGAAACGCTTCACGCGCCGTTGCTCATTTGTTGATTCTACTCGTGCTCTACCTATTTTTAAAGGGATTTACTAAGCTAGAAACCTTCCCTGGAGTGCACACAAAATCTCAGCCTAGTTTCATCGCTATCGGACGAATGGTATATGAACGCAAACGTGACTTTGTTGAAATGCTTCGCGCGTCGTAGCCCATTTGTTGAATCTACTCGTGCGCTGCCTATTGTAAAGTGGATGTACTAAGCCAGAAAATTTCCCTGCAGTGTACACAACATTTTACGCAAGTTTCATAGCTATTGGACGAATGGTATATGAATGCATACGGGACTTTGTTGAAACGCATTGCGTGTCGTCGCTCATTTGTTGAATCTACTTGTGCGCTCTCTACTGTGAAATGTATTCACTAATTTTGAAACCTTCACGTAAGTGTACACAACATCTCACCCAAGTTTCATCGCTATCGGACGAATGGTATATGAACACATACGGGACTTTGTTGAAATGCTTCGTGCATCGTCGCTCATTTGTTGAATCTACGCGTGCGCTACCTATTGTAAAATGGATTTACTAAGTCAGAAACCTTCCTTGGAGTGTACTCAACATCTCACCCAAGTTCTATCGCAATCGGACGAATGGTATATGAACGCATAGGAGACATACATACCCACCCACAGACAAACTATCACGTTACATTGATTTTTATATATATAGACAAGCTGTACCCGGCATGCGTTGCAATGCCAATCAAAGAAAGTGTTGGCGTTGAAATTCTGTTTCTTGAAGTGCTTTTGGATACACAACATGGTAATCGCCTCTAAGCTATCGTAAAATGGATTTTCTAATTTAGAACCATTCGTGGAAGCGTGCACAACAACTTTCAAAAGTTTCATCGCTGTCACTCATTTGTTGAATCTACTCGTACGCTACCTGTTGGGAAATGGATTTACTAAGTCGAAACCCTTCCCTGGCGTGTACACAATAACTCATCAATGATTCATCGCAATCGGATGAATTGTATATGCACGTATACACCCCTGTTTAAACGATTCGTGCGCTGTCACTCATTTGTTGAATCTACTCGTGCGTCACCTATTGAGAAATGTATTACTAAGTCGAAGCCCTTCCCTGGCGTGTACACAATAACTCATCAAGGTTTCATCGCAATCGAAGGATGTTATATGAACGCAATAGGGAATTTTGTTGAAACGCTTTGCGCGTCGTCACCCATTTGTTGCATCTACTCTTACGCTACTTATTGTGAAATGGATTTACTAAGTCCCCTTCCCTGGCGTGTACACAATAACTGATCAATGTTTCATCGCAATCGGATGAATAGTATATGAACGCATACCTGATTTTGTGTAAACGATTCGCGCTCCGTCACTCATTTGTTGAATCTACTCGTGCGCTACCTACTGTAAAATGTATTTACTAAGTTAGAAACCGTCTCGTAAGTGTCCACAACATCTCACCCAAGTTTCATGGCTATCGGACTAATGGGATATGAAGACATAGGGGACTGTATTGAAACGCTCCGCATGTCGTCGTTCATTTGTCGAATCTACTCATGTGCTACCTACTGTGAAATGTATTTACTAAGCCAGAAACCTTCCTTGGAGTGTCCACCATATTTCACCCAAGTTTCACCGCTAACGGCAGAATGGTATATGACCTTATACGGGACTTTGTTGAAACGCTTCGCGCGTCGTCGCTCATTTGTTGAATCAACTTGTGAGCTGCATATTGTATAGTGGATTTACTAAGCCAGAAATTTTCCATGACGTGTACTCAACATCTCACCCAAGTTTCATAGCTACGGACGAATGGTACATGAATGCATACGGGACTTGGTTGAAACGCTTCGCGTGTCGTCGCTCATTTGTTGAGTCTACGCTTGCGCTACGTATTGTAATATGGATGTACTCAGCCACAAACCTTCCCTGGAGTGTACACAACATCTCACCCAAGTTTCATCGCAATCGGATGAATGGTATGTGAACGTATACGGGACGTTGTCGAAACGCTTCGCGCGTAGTCACTCATTTGTTGAATATAAACGTGCGCTTCGTATTCTAAAATGGATTTACTTAGCCAGAAACCTTTCCTGGAGTGTACACAACAATTCACCAAACATTTATCACTATCAGACGACTGGTATATGACTTTATACGGGACTTTGTTGAAACGCTTCGCGTGTCATCGCTCATTTGTTGAATCTACTGGTGCGATACCTATTGTAAAATGTATGTACTAAGCCAGAAACCTTCCCTGGAGTGTACACAACATCTCACCCAAGTTTCATCGCTATCGGATGAATGGTATATGAAATTATATGGGACTTTGTTGAAACGCTTCACGCGCCGTTGCTCATTTGTTGATTCTACTCGTGCTCTACCTATTTTTAAAGGGATTTACTAAGCTAGAAACCTTCCCTGGAGTGCACACAAAATCTCAGCCTAGTTTCATCGCTATCGGACGAATGGTATATGAACGCAAACGTGACTTTGTTGAAATGCTTCGCGCGTCGTAGCTCATTTGTAGAATCTACTCGTGCGCTGCCTATTGTAAAGTGGATGTACTAAGCCAGAAAATTTCCCTGCAGTGTACACAACATTTTACGCAAGTTTCATAGCTATCGGACGAATGGTATATGAATGCATACGGGACTTTGTTGAAACGCATTGCGTGTCGTCGCTCATTTGTTGAATCTCCTCGTGCGCTATCTACTGTGAAATGTATTCACTAATTTTGAAACCTTCACGTAAGTGTACACAACATCTCACCCAAGTTTCATCGCTATCGTACGAATGGTATATGAACACATACGGGATTTTGTTGAAATGCTTCGCGCATCGTCGCTCATTTGTTGAATCGACGCGTGCGCTACCTATTGTAAAATGGATTTACTAAGTCAGAAACCTTCCTTGGAGTGTACTCAACATCTCACCCAAGTTTCTTCGCAATCGGACGAATGGTATATGAACGCATAGGAGACATACATGCCCACCCACAGACAAACTATCACGTTACATTGATTTTTAGCCTATTTTCAATTTTGAAAAAATAGGCTTATGAGATCACCTTTTGTCCGTGTGTGTGTGCGTGTGTGTGTGTGTGTGTGTGTGATTCGTGTGTGTGTCCCCCCCTAATAAAATCTAAACGGCTGGAGCGATTTCAATGAAACTCGGTATGTTCATAGCACTATTCCCGGCGACCTCGACCGTGCCCTTCAAATTTTGTTACGTCTCACCAATGCAAAATGGCGGCTGTGCGAAATATTTCACTAGCATTCAATATCTCCGAAACTATTACCGATATCGCCCTGAAATTGTGTACGGTGATAAAGGGTACTACTAGAAGTTCACCTATGAGACTTTCAAAAACCTGGTGACTACAAAACCAACATGGCGGTCAAGCGAATTTGAGACTTTTAAATAGACTTTTCTCGCGATTTAACTATCCACACGTAATGAAACTTGGTACAGCAAATGTTTATACACATTGTAATGCACTGGAGTCTAATTTAGTTCAATTGTTTACGTAACTTCAAAATGGCGGCTGTGCGAAATATTTCACTGACATTCTATATCTCCGAAACTATTACAGATATCACCCTGTAATTTAGTACGGTAATAAAGGGTACTGATACAAGTTTGCCTATGTATATTTCATAAACTTGTAAAGTAGAAAACGAACATGGCGATCAAGCGAAGTTGAGACTTTTAAATAGACTTTTCTCACGATTTAACCATCCAAACGTAATGAAACTAGGTACAGCAAGTGTTTATACACATAGTAATGCACTGGAGTCTAATTTAGTTCTATTGTTTACATAACCTCAAAATGGCGGCTGTGCGAAATATTTCACTGACATTCTATATCTCCGAAACTATTACAGATATCATCATGCAATTTTGCACGGTGATAAAGGGTACTAGTACAAGTTTATCTATGTATATTTCATAAACTTGTAAAGTAAAAAACGAACATGGCGACCAAGCGAAATTGAAATATTTTAATAGATTTTCTCGTGATTCAACTCTCTGAGCGCAGTGAAATGTGGTACAGTAAATGATTTTGCAGATTGTAATGCACTGCCATCTAATTTAAATCAATTGTTTACATAACCTCAATATGGCGACTGTGCGAAATTTTTAAATTAAGTTTTTATTTCTTGTGTCGTAATCATGCGATCGAAGTGAAAGTTTCAATAATGAACCTAGGCAATAATTGTCCTTGAATGGTACATAATGCTATGGCCTATACATATAACAATCCTAAATGGCGAGCTTCCGAAATATTTAGACGGTTCTCAATATCTATGAATCTTTTACAGCAACCAAACTGATTTTTTTTATGTTCATAGAGACTATGAACATATCTTCACCTATAGGACTTTCATTAACCTGGTGAGCACAAATCCAACATGGCGGCGACGCGAAGTATAAATATTTAAATGGACGATTCTCGCGAATTAACTATCCGAGTGCTGTGAAACGTTGCACGTTAAATGCTTATACAAATGTTGATCCACAGGCATCTAATTTATTTCAATTGTTTGCATAATCACAAGATGGCTGCTTTGCGTAATTTTAAAATCTCGTTTTTACTTCTTGTGTTCTAATCATGCGATTGAAGTTTGAATACCACACGTACACAATAATCTTAATGTAATAGTACAAAAATAAAAATCCAACCTGGCGACAATCTGAAATATTTAGACGGTTCTCAATATCTACGAATCTGTTACAGCAATTAAACTGAAATTTTGTATGTTGTTAGAAGAAATTAACATGAGCAGGATATATGAAAATAGGCTGTATAGTTCTTTACGGAACTACTTGTTATATATATATAGATATTCGCTCTAAAGCAGTGGAGGAAAATTGTGTATGGTTTCAAAATTCTCATTAGGACCGACCATAAAAGCCTTGTGTTTCTCTTGAAGACGCCGATGGCAGGAGAAAGAGTCAATAGATTATCGCTTTATGTTCAACAATTCGACATCACGATTGAACATCATCCGGGGAGATTCAAACTAATACCGGACATCTTGAGTCGGAATCCAGATCAGGAGGATCAGGTTGAATCAGTAAATCAGATTGAATTAACCAGGCAGGATCAAGACTTTTTGGAAAGACTGAAAGGAATCAAAATTGAGCATGAAAAGGACCCTTTGATGGACATGATCATAAATTACTTCCAAAGAAAGTTACAACCTGGAACTCCCGCATTCATCGAAGCAGAAAAAATTTCTGTCAGTTATATCTGGTATAACGAATTATTACATAAGTTTGTGGACGAAGATCACACTAAATCAAGGATTGTGGTACCACCATCGCTACAGAAGGGATTAGTCTGGCACGCGCACCGTATTTCTGGTCACGGTGGAATTGATAAGACGAGCGCGTTGATCCAAGAGACTTTTGTGTGGCCGAAGTTAGGAGAAGCCATTCAAAGTACTTTAAGGACGTGTGATCAATGTCAAAGGATAAAACCAAATTCATTCTTAATGAAGCAGTATCCAAAGCCCCTATTTCCACAAAAGCCTTGTGAGCTCATTGCCATTGGATGTATACGGTCCTTTGCCCAAAGCAGAAGAGGATGCAAATACATTTTGGTCAGTGTAGACGTATTTTCCAAATACGTGGTCTTATGCCCAGTTCAAAAGATGAATACTCGTCAAGTTTTAAATCGAATCAAGGCAAGGGTAATTCCCACATTTGGGAAAATAGAGTTCTGCCTTACGGATCATGGAAGCTATTTCACCAGCGCCGAGTTTAGGCGGGAAATGGCGAGGCTGGATATTCGACATGTCCTGAGTTCAGTACGACATCCAGAAGGAAATCCTTCGGAGAGGATTATGAGAGAGATTGCAAAGTTCTGCCGACTACACTGCCCACGGCAACATTGGAAAAGGGTGGACGCCTTACCGATAATTGAATCATGCATTAATAACACCGTACACGAGAGTACTGATCGTATTCCTTCGGTTGTGCATTTCAACCTACTTCCTGATCGACCATGGACTAATGTTATACCTTGTCCAGTAGATGCTCGACTGAGTCACGAGTCAACGATCAGAGATACGGCGCTTTATTTGAAGAAGCAGTCCGAGCGTCGCTGAAGAAGGATAAAGAATACGAGGTTCCATGGACCACTGGAGTTAGGAGAACTGGTACTGGTGAGGAAACCAGCAATATCCGATCCTCAGGCACGAATATACGCAAAGTTTTGTGAATTATTCCATGGACCTCACAAAATCACCAAGGGGTCGGGAATAATGCGTATCGTGTTAAACACTTGGAAACGAGAATAGAAGCCATCTATAACGCCCAAAATCTAAAGGTTTACCATCCACCGGAAGAAGATAACGCCGATCAACGAGTCAACGTCGTCGAGGGAGAACAGGAGGAATCCGAAGGAGAAGAAGAAGAAGAAGAACGTCCTTAGGAAGCGGCAAGCTGAAAGGAAGAATGATGGAAGTATGGGTTCAAAAGCAGACAACAGATAATCATTGCCAAAGACTGTGGCGTGTTCCCAGACAGGACAACCCAAATAGTTGCATGGACAGGCACGCCCACGTGGCATTTTATCGCTGTAATATGGAACGGATGTCAAAATAGAGGTGAAGTTGTGAGTGTTGGAAAAACCATCAAATCCTGTAGATAGTTTTTCAAAGACCAAGAGGGGGGAGATGCGCCCTTATCCTACGGTCATAGGCTAAGTTCGCATGGTTTTCAGTAGTGCTAAAAACAGCGCTTAAATGAGCCTCGATTTGCAGGGAAAAGGAAGTCTGATTTTGCGTCATTTTAATCATGTTAAGCTCCTGCCGCAGTGTTATTAGGCAAGTCATGCAACTGGCCACTTGACGAACCAAAGGTATGTCGCACGGAAATCGCAGACAAAGGCTAGTCGAGAACATACTTCCATAACGCGCATTTACACGCAGGTGTACGCTCAAGGACTTTCGGAGGGGCTTGCATCAGATTACGTTCTGGAAAGTTCTGTTGTACGTCTTATTCTGGTTACACCACGCCCCTAAGTAGCGAAATTAATTTATATCTACGATACGGCAGCACCCAGGATCGAACCATTGACTACAATAAGCCGGAAGTAATCCTGAGATTTTTTCAGATGAACAGATTTATTAAGTCATCAAGGAATTAATAAATCAGTGGTCCAGAACTGGGATCCTTCTGCGGATCCGTCTGGGTTGAAGAGTTTTGTTGTGAGAGTGGGGATGGCGTATATTTCGCCATAAAAAGTCTGGAGGACGCAGTGTTGATATCCCCTAAAATTACGATCGATTATCGATGATAATCCTATGATTCGACGGAACTTACTATCACGAATAATGTGTACACAGTGTATTGAAATAGATGTGTTGGAGTACGGAGCTCTTGCTTGTTGAACAATCTTCAGGTGATCAGCCGCCATGTTTTAGATATATTGCACTCCTGCGCAGTCCGCGGGGTTAGTTTTCTAGCAGACCACACGGAGAGTTGTTAGTCTTCCGCAGTTTGGTTGTTACGCAGTTAGTGCGCGAGTGAATGTTAGTTGATGCATAGTTTCGCGAGCCCGCTCGAGACTGTTAGGGTGTTCGCAATGTGCTATTGTGCAGTTCGACACATTTTCGACAAACAGTTACAAGCACTCGCGATAAGTCAGTTTTGAAATAATAATAATGGTGACTTTTATTATAGTGGAATTCGTTTGGTGATTGATTTTCCTTTTCGTGAAGTTAATTGCTCTCTAAGATAGTAGCAAGCGTCTGTGAACGTGCAATGCTCTGAAAAAGGTGGGTGAGAGTCCTTGCTTCGAAGCCTACGAGTGTATATATTTTTCCTGTTAGTGTTTAAACTTGTAAATACATATTTGTGTTATGTTGTTTATTGCAGGGTCGCAGGCATCGTTGTTTAATTTTAGTCGCATGGTGCGGTATGTGAGCATAGGATGTTTTTTTATGTATCTGGAATATGCAAATTTTCTGCATTCAGTTCGTATTCATTTTGGTTTCCTTATTTTCTTATGTTATGGTAAGCTATTATTTTTGCCATGATACTCGCAAGCATCTCGAGTTGTATTTATGTGGTATGGTTAAGCACACGCCCATAAGACTTTGACAGACGGTATTGAATCCGGGACCCGGATCATTTTGTTACGAGTCCTGAGTTCAATCCTTGGATGATCATATTTCTAAGGTATTTTGTGTTTATTTTAAGTATCAGTGTAGCACATCTCAAACTCGAATCTCATTGAGGTCGTATGAGTGTAAATTTGCAGGTTGGTATTAATAAGTACGCATTGATGCATGCTTAAAGACTCAAAGGTATAAGTGTGCCAAATTTCATATTCATTTGAAGGGCGAATTTTGTAGTTGTGAATAATGGATACATGAGTATTGTGATTTGGTGAAAGTGTTTTAATCCACCAAAGGAGATCCCATGGGCAATGTTGCCAGATCGTGTTATAAAATGATTACTTCATGAATATTATAATTATGGAAGCCCTAAATTAATGGTGGATATGCCAATGGCTTAATGTTGGTTGTATTAATTAATTGACACACAACGGCAAGATGCCATCGTATTTCTGAATATTGAATTCAGAGGAATGGAATGTATTACAGTGAATATTAATTATGGTCAGATCAAGTTGAGTTTCATCTTGGCATATGATCAATGATTAGTTGTTTGTTTACTTGAGAGATTGGATTAATTGTTTGATAATCGATTATTGATAAATGATGGGATTCACAGTTCAATTAAAGTTAATTTATTTAATTTGAATATTATTTGATTCACTGAGTGATATGAATTGATGATTAATTTAATTAAGGTTGATTTATTTGAATTGATAATTAATTTAATTGAGGTTAATTGATTTGAATTGATAATTAATTTAATTAAGGTTAATTTATTTGAATTGATAATTGATTTAATTGAGTTTGATTTAATTAAAGTGTAATTAATTTCAATATGGTTGATTAATTGAAATCTAATTAATTTAATTGAGGTTGATTAATTTAATTGGAATTTAATTATTCATTTTTGTTGAGTTTTTGACATTTTTTTAATTTATTTTAAATCTTTTGGATTGGTTTTAATATTTTTTCCTTATCTTGATTTCTTTTGGATTTATTTCAAAATTTGTAATTCTTTAAGTTGTTTTGGAGATTGGTTCAATTCTGAATAGTTTCTTATTCTAAATTTTGATTTTCCTGAGTTAATATTTTTGGTTTTCGCTTTCCTTTCGATCATTTCTGTATTTCTTTACCAGTGTTAATAAAGTTGTTTTTCCTTTGGTTTCGAATCCTGTGTGTGATGATTTATTAATCAGCCCTATTGATCTTCCAAATGATGCATCCCAGGACAGTTGTTAGCTTCAAGTAGGAACGCACCACCCCCGAGAATATGATCCTGTCCTGAAGGTCCTATGTTCAAAAGGGTACAATACCTCAGCCAGCCTGGAGGTGGTTCCCCACTTCTACTCCAGGGGAATGTCGGGATGGAAAGGCCACGGCCACTCCCTATCCAAACACCCCAATTACAAATACACACACTAATACATACATCAAATAGAAACAGGTTATCAGAAAAAAATCTATAGATATACACACACCCACGAGTACACGGGCCTACATGACCAGAATGTCGGAAAGCCCCTAAATGTATCATCAACAAAATTCAACGTAAATAGATTGTGTGAATAGGTTCTTGGCACGGTATGCGCCTAGCAAGGGTGTTGGGGTTCTGTAAATAAAAATGTGTGCTGTACGAATTTGTGCAAAAGGATCAATTATACACTTATAGTTTTCAGCTATTGTGTATGAAACATAAGAGTGCAACTTGTAAATATCAGCAGATTTTACGACCCATCCATTCTCTTTTAGAGATTTTACTGTTACCTTGTGCGAACATTCACCGCGGTCTGCAAGAAGCACCTCAAGCATGAAACCAGACGGCATGAAATTAAAATGGTTCTCGCTAGATAAGCAAGCTTAAAGGTGAAGTTATGAACCACCATTTGTGAAAGGTAGAGACTAAATTATGAAGGAGAAGTTGGCTAGAATATGTAAGTTGACATATAATCAGTGGGAGAACAAGAAAGTTCATTTTATTTCTTCGTGAATAGACCTATTTTATTTATTCTGTCTTCATCTATACAATCTATTGTTAATTCTTAATTTTCCCGGCTAGGAATACTCGTTGAATGCGTGTATTTAATTTTCCACAGCATTTCGCGTAACTGCAATTGATTTCCTCAATGATTTTGACATTTTTACAAAAATACGTAATATTATTAAGATGAGTCAGATTCTCTAGCAAGATGTCTACTCCTCTATAACCTATTTTTATCATATGAATTAATGTAGACTTGTGAAATCACCTTTTGTGTACGCATATATTTGTGTCCCCAAATAAAATCTAAACAGCTAGAGTGATTCCAATGAAATTTGGTAAGAATGTACTGCTATATTATCTAACCTTCACCTTTCCTTTAAAAGTTTAATATGTTTTACCAATCCAATATGGCGGCTGTGTGAACTACTTCACCAGCTTTCAATATCACCGGAACTATTATGATTATCAACCTGCATTTCTGAGTGGGGATTGCAGATACTAAGATAAGTTCAGTGACCTCTGCCAGTATTGTTACAGCAGCGTAGTTCTTAAGTTGCATTGAGTTTATCAGTATCATCGCTCGTACTTTGACCAGTGTCATTGAACCCTCTGCTACACACTTTCAATACGGTCGTTGACATATGCATTTTAGGATTTTCTGTGAATAGATCATTTTGTTATCCGTTTAAATGTATTTATCAGTCTCCACTTTGTTTACCTTTTGAACAGGAATCATACGTGTGATTTTATATAATGTGTGTTTGTGTGCATCTACAGAGCAAATTGAAATGCTAATAACATATACAACTATTCAAGTTGAAATACAGTTCCTTTGTGTTAGCATTTTCACTTTGCTGTCAACTGCAAATGTATTGCCTGTCATTTATTTTATCGCTGTTAATTTCAGAATCTAAAACATTAAATCAGATGAAATATTTCACGAGACTTACTTTATTGCCTTCAGAAGACATACACAGTCTATGTAGCGTGTCAAGTTATCTGATTCTCTTTGTTCCAGTTCAGGACCACCCGATTTCCTGTATCGTTGTCTGAAATTCTGACACATGACCACATTGTACTAACTACAGGCATTAATATTTGTATTAATGAAGATGGCTTTCAATTTTCAAATAATAGTTTTCATTGATTTTTATCATGGTAAAGACAAGCTATTATTAGGGAACAATTTGTGGGATGGACAATTTGAACCTAATGGCGAACGCTGCTATAAAACGGTCGACAGTCATTTATTATTTAAATGTGTGATCACCACTTGGGACCTCACCTAAATGTTCTACACGAAAGTAAACACTCATCTTAATAGATACATTATATTGGGATCACTGGTTTTGATCATTATAAATTCAGCCCCTGTTCGCTTTGCAGGTGAGGCCGCCTGGGCGAGGTGCCAATCACACCTCACCAGTTGTATCCACTCTGATTAGATGTTTCCAGCTCTAGGACACTGCCCGTAGAGGCGGTAGTGGTGAGTTTCCTCGCTGAGTCCGTGGGTTCCACCAACCTGGAGGGTAAACGACTAAGAAAGAAAGAAAGAAAATAATTTCAAATATTAGAGAATGGAAGGTCTAATTAGGTAGATTAGTATAAAGACTCGTTAAGTCCATTAAAATATAGCGTTGTTAATCCAAATGTAGTTGAACGCAAGAAGAAAATCTTTAGTACATCTCATTGGAATAATTGAACATCTGTTTAACAATGAATCTTAAGTCTTGCAGAAAGATAAGCAGCTATTGTGAAATTTACTGGCAAGTTCACGCTTATTAATACTACACATTTGGTTGACTTCTGCGCTATTTTCAATCTATTGAATTGATCAATGTGTTTGCCACTGCGAGCTCAAAAGAAATCAATTATGACCAAATGCAGACAGTAGTAAGAAATTTGAAGGTCCCAGGTTCGAATTCTGGTCACGTCAGATATTATAACCCTATGTTTAATATCTTGATGGTTTGTACTTCAAGTACACAACACGACCTAAAGCCGCATTTAGTATTCAAATGGTTCTGTAAAAAATTAATTAGATATCTGGTTCGTTTCGTCAAACACGTTTACCTGTAAGCACATTGATGGCTTAGCAATTCTTCTTCGTTAAGATTGAAAATAAAGCCTGCTACGGCCAAGTACCTGTCCCAAGAAAAAGTGAAGTAGGGATGAATGAGAGCTCTATTTCCTGCGATGCGATTCTCAGTGAAGGTCAGCAAAATCTATCACCGTTTATGAATGAATTTTAACCAGTGTTCATAGGTAATGGGTGGGACATCGTAAATCACGTGCTGAACTTTAAGAGATTTCATTGGATGCAGGTGTTCATTGGACATAACGTTCACTGAATAGTACCTACAGACATAATGCTTGCTTTTCTCCGTCTTGTAAAGACGTTATAGTTAGTTAGTTATTGTTGTTTTCATGGGAAGAACAGCGAGGGCATCTGCCCCACCATCATCATTTAAAGGCTAGGCCTTGTCGCTGCAACCACATTTGTCTCTCACTTGCTGAACGTTTCAAGTCAGCATACTGTTTAAATTGAAGTCGATGCATCACAGAATACAGATGAGACTTCCGCAGTCTTCTTCTTAATTTTTTCCCACAACTTTTCTTTCTTCCCCTTATGAATACGATTTACGTGGTATTAGAACTAGCCAATTTGTATGGAAATTAAATGTAACTTCATGTACTAGATTAGAAATCCGATAAACCTCGGTCATGAATTAGTGATATGGAGAATTCCCAGAACTGTTTCAAGACTTGGAGTTAACTATGTACCAACTACAACTGAGAATATTACTGGAATTGTTGAATTCGGGACTCAACAAATGAAAAGTAAGCTTCAAAATCAGTGTTGTGAAATTGTAAAGTTAAACATATCAGTTCATTCATACGTACTGACTAATGAGAGAATTTGGTAAAAACTTGTTCGTAACTAGGCCACACTTATTTCCGGTGGTTATCCTGATATGTTAGTACCTCTCAATATTTGTAACATACCAATTCACTGCAAGAAAATGGCAATATTTCGAAATATGTGACAACCATTTATATTCAAGCAACCTCCAAGTCAGTTTGGGGCATATCATGTGTCCATTGATCCGTAAGTTACTTATGAGATTTTCATCACTGTGAATTGTCTGCAACATGTTACATTTTCATACTGAATATTTGTTTTCAGGATAGGCTAACTTTCGCATATGTATTGCCAGTCCACATGAATAAATCAAACTAACTCAGTAAGATTTTATACCATTATAAGTCTGTTGATGTTTGAAACTGTTCTTTGCTGTAGTCGCTAACAGATTCGGTTGCTTTTCATTCCGTGTGTTTTGTTTGCAATATTGTTAACACAAAGCAGTTTGACGTAATTATTAAAATAAAATATAAATCAGGGATATTCATTTTTAATTTTAACTCTACACTCGCAATAATAGCTGATTTATCTCTGAGATACGGAGATACTGAAATACAGAATGTTGGTATCAAAATTATCCTCTGTGTGGAAAGCTTATTTATGAAGTTGATAAACATGGAAAAATAATGGGATGGATTACCTCATCTACACAATCGCCGGTGTCTTCGAGTGACAACGTTTTATTGTTCCTTACAGTAAACTTAAGCATGAACAAGTAGTTCTGTGAGGAACTAAAGCCTCTTTTCATATATCCTACTTATGTTAATTGCCTCCATCAACATACAACATTTAATTTTGATTGTAATAGATTCGTAGATATTGAGGACCGTCTAATATTTCGGTCTGAGATTATTGTGTAGGTGTAGTATTTAAACTTCAATCCCATGATTAGTACACAAGAAGCAAAAACGAGATTTTTAAATTCGCACAGCTGCCATCTTCTGGTTATAAAAACAATGGAAATAAATTATATGCTAGTGGATTAACATGTGTATAGCCTAAGCATTTGCCGTACCGAGTTTCACTACACTCGGATGGTTAAATCGCGAGAAACGTCCATTTAAATATTTATACTTCACGACGCCGTCATGTTGGATTAGTGCTCACCAGGTTATTGAAAGTCCAGAACTTATGTTCATAGCCTCTATGAACATAAATAATTTCAGTTAGATTGCTGTAAAAGATTCGTAGATATTGAGAACCGTCTAAATATTTCGGATGGTCGCCATATTGGATTTTTATATGAATAGGCCATAGAGTTATGCACCATTAAAGGAAAATTATTGCGTAGGTTCATTATTCAAACTTTCACTTCCATCGCATGATGACGACTCAAAAAATAAAAACTTAATTTTAAAATTTTGCATAGCCACCATATTGAGGTTATGTAAACAATTGAACTAAATTAAATGCCAATGCATTACAATTTGTATAAAAATTGAATGTACCATATTTCACTCCGCTCAGATGGTTAAATCGCAAGAAAAGTCTATTAAAATGTTTCAACTTCGCTTGGCCGCCATGTTCGTTTTGTACTCGACAGGTTTTTGAAATTTACAAATATAAACTGGTAGTAGTGCCTTGTATCACCGTACGAAATTTCAGGGTGATATCAGAAATAGTTTCGTAGATATAGAATGCCGGTGAAATACTTCGCACAGCCGTCATCTTGAGGTTATATAAACAATTGAACTAAATTAAATGTCAGTGCATTACAATATGTATAAACTTTTCCTGTACCAGGTTTCATTGCGTTTGGATGGTTAAATCGCGAGAAAAGTCTATTTAAAAGTCTCAACTTCGCCTGGCCGTCAAGTTTGTTTTGTAGTTACCAAGTTTTGAAAGTCTCATAGGTGAAATTGTAGTAGTGCCCTTTATCACCGTACACATTTTCAGGGTGATATCAGTAATAGTTTCGGAGATATTGGTTGCGTTCACGGTAGCAAACAATTGATCAACTGCTCCAAAGCTGATGCATCGGGAGAGGGATCAGATTTTACGTGTACCTGTGAACGGTTTGCTCCATCTGATCTGTAGCAGCGCGCGTTGTTCGAAATTGGACACGGGCGATGTACTATCTTCGAGCCGGCGATGTTGAAATGATCAGATAATCTTGTGAGAGTGAATGCTGATATTAGATCAGTATCTAATCTATATATTTAAAACAGTAAGGTGATTTTTGTTATCACGAGATAGAGAGAACGACAGAACCAATTTACTTCGTAGAACACTCTAACGAAAGCTCTTGGCCTGTAGATTTGCAGAGTGTCTCTAAAATAAACAAATATATTACGGTATATTTTTAAATAAATATAGAAAATAGCAGAATTCTTGCCCCTCGCGCATGCGCACAATCCGCCTGGGCTCATGACAAAATGGCGGTGAGAAGTCCATTAAAATGTAAGTTATTTAATAAGCTTCCATGTAATTGAAAACATACATTAACCAAGTTCTGACAATACAATATAATAACAGTATGAACATATACGAATGTATATTGATTTTATTGATAATGAATTGGATTATTTTCTTCAGATAGCGTTTTTTGAAGATAGTGAATGGTTGCGTCTGCATCTAATTGTGAGTGCGCGTGTAGCTATTTGGTTAAGGCGATTGACTGTGAATCCAAGGATCTCTGGTTCGATCCCAACTCTCGCCAGTATTTTTTTTTTTTTGCCACTGAAATATTGTTTTATCAAGGAGTATTAGTAAGGTTTTATGTCAGTTAAAGATACATATTTCTACACATTTTCTCAACACGTTTTATTTCCGTTTTACCATTGCATTACAGCATGTCCTCAATACGTCGTTTGAATATCTGCAATCAGTTGCAGTAACTGACAACAGATGGCAGTACCTCGCCAATATAGTTCCAGTAACTGAGAGTAGATTGCGTCGATATATTTAAAACACAAGGCGAGTTTTCGCGTGATAGTTAAATATTGTTTTATCAAGGATTATTAGTAACGTTTTATGTCAGTTAAAGATTCCTACATTCCCTCTCAATAAGTTTTATTTCCGTTTTACCATTGCATTACAGCATGTGGTCAAAAGAGCTAATATCTGCCATCAATTGCATTAACTGACAACAGATGGCAGTACCTCGCGGCAGCACCATTGCATCGATATATTTAAAACACAACCGGGTGAGTTAGCCGTGGTGGTTACGGCATGACTGATGGCAGTCGCTCACATCCGGGAGGCGAGGAGGTTCGAATCCCCCCGCCGGCAACCTTGAAGATGGTCTTCTGTGGTTTCCCATCTTCCTTCCAGGCAAATGCCGGGGTTGGTCCCTAACTATAGGCCACAGCCGCTACCTTCCAACTCCTCGTCCTTACATTCCAACTTCCCTCCTTCCCTCCCCAACGGTACTTGTAGCTCACCCATTGGGTGTCCGTCTCGAAGCAGCTACAAAACTGGCGAGCCGAACATGTCCTCGGACACTCCCGGCACTAAAAGCCATACGCTAAAAAAAAAAAAAAAAATTTAAAACACAAAACATGGCGCGTTTTCAAGTGATGGAGAGTTATAGAGGGGATTTTTTAAGAAGGGAAAATTTGAAGAACATTAACTGACAGTTGAGTGTGTAGGCTATGTTGTTTATGTACTTTAATATTGCAATTTCTTCCCAATGCTTCGGTGGTCAAGTTGGTAGCATCCTAGACTAAAAGTTATAAATTATGCATCGTCGATATACTCTTAAATTATTAGTGAAAAGGTAGTTTTCCAGGCCCTGGCGCGTGTCCACAATTGCTTTCGCCATGAGAGACACTTGGCAATCATAATTCGTTTGAAGGGCTCCGACATCGTTGTCACTCAGCCCCATGTACTTTGGTGTGTAAGTGTAAAATTTTCTCTGATAACCCGTATTATTGTGATAGCTGCATTACTTTGTGTATTTGTAATTAAGGTGGGAAATGGCAAGGTGACGGCCGAGGCCTTAAGTTAGGAACCATCCCGGTATTTGCCTTGAGTGGAAGTGGGAAACCACGGAAAACCACATCTAAGATTGTCGAGGTGGGAATCAAACCTTCCTCTTCTTAGTTATACCTCTAGAGACTGAATGTGCCCCGTTTTTGCCCTCAGACCAGAATTAAATTTCTTGGCAGAGCAGGAAATGTAACCCGGGTCTCCGAGGCGATAGCCAAGAATGGGTGGGCTTCCATGTGTTAATACGATTTTTGACATGCACGGGACATAGAATTCTAAAACAGCCTCCATTAGGGTGACTGCCGAAGTGAGTATTGAGTATATGCCTAAGCTCATTCCAGTAGTTGGCGAAGTTATTCTATGTTCCCCTGCAAAATGTACTGCCATAAACTATAACAGGTGATGGAAATAGCTTATTTAGAGCAGTTTTGTACTGTTTATATCAAAATGAAGAACGTCATTCTGCGCTGCGTTTTCAAGCTATTGCCAAACATTTCGCTGGCAGGAACAATTATAAGGAATTTATTGTAAGCGATCAGTCTCATCGCATTCTCCTCACCAACCAACTTGAGTATGAGAGTCTCTGGACGGTCATGTTGAACTTCATTGTATAAGACAGTTGTTTAATGATTATTTGTTTAGAGTACTGAATCTAACTACGCAGTTGATTTCGGCAATGGAAGTATTTTTTGCCATTTAATATTTAGCGGCTCCGATATTGCAGGTCACTATAGTGTTAACGAATAATACGAAGCCACATTTAAAATCCAATATAAATAGGCCATTTCAGAAACAATTCCAGATGTTATGCAGTACAGTGAAAGGTCTTTGACGATCAAATGTAAACATTGTTCTACATTGTATTTCTCTTGCGTAAAATCTACGCGCGGTTACTTTGGCCTTTACTGTTGTGATGGTAAAATTGATCTGCTGAAATATAAAATATTTGCCAAGCTGCAACAATGCAATGATATTAATTTTAAAGTCATTGAACTTATATCCAGTAGTTCAAACACATACATCAGCGTTAACATATTGGCGAACATAATTCATTTGATGGACTCAGACATCGTCGTCACTCAGCCCCGTCTATTTTGGTGTGCGAGTGTAAACTTTTCTCTGATAACCTGTGTTAATGTGATGGCTGTGTTGATGTGTGCATTTGTAATTAATGTGGGGAATGGGGAGTTAACGACCGAGGCTTTAAGTTAGGAACTATCCCGGTATTTGCCTGGAGTGGAAGTGGGAAACCACGGAAAACCAAATCCAAGATTGTTGAGATGGGAATCAAACTTTGCTCTTCTTAGTTTTGCCTCACGAGTGCGCCCCGTTCCAGTCCTCAGACCAGAATTAAATTTCTTGGCAGAGCGGGGATCGAACCTGGAATCCGGGACAATAGCTCAGAATGTAGCCTTAAGAATGGGCTTCCCTGTGTTAATACGATCTTTGACAAGCACTGAACATATAATTCTAAAACTCCCTCCATTACTGTGGCTGGCGAAGTGAGTCTATGCTCATTCCAGTAGTGGCGAAGTGATTCTATGCTCCCTTGCATAATTTACTGTCATGGAAATACAAAGTATTGTACCTTCAACAGGTGATGGAAATTCATTATTTACAGCAATTTCATTCTGTTTATTTCAAAATGAAGATCGTCATCCTGAGTTGCGTTTGCAAGCAAATTGCAAAAATTGCAAGGATTTTATTATTGGCGATCAATCTCATCGCATTCTCATCAGCAACCAACTTGAGAATGGAAGTATTCATTGTATATGTGAATATTATTGTTTATTGATTATTTGTTTAGAGTGCATAACAATGGGTCTAACCACGCAGTTGATTTTGGCAATGGAAGTAAGTTATTATTTGCCATTTAATATTTGGCGGCTACGTTGATGCAGGCCACTATAGTGTTATATAAAATGACGTTAATTTGGGCAGAAATGCTGCTATAAATAAACCCATTTGACGAAATAGAACATTAGCCGCAAAAAAGTGGGAAATCGGAGAAAAATACGAAGCCACTTTTAAAATCCAATATAAATATGGCATTTCAGAAACAATTCCAGATACTATGTATGCCGTTACAGTTTAGGGTCCTTGACGAAAAAATGTAAACATTGTTCTGCACTGTATTTCTCTTGCGAGAAATCTACACTTGGTTACTTTGACCTTTGCTGTTGTAATGGTAAAATTAATCTGAATAAATATAAAATATTTGACAGGCTTTAACAATTATTTTTCACTGGAGATGATATCTCAAGGAATTCCAGAGGGACTAATCGTCAGTACAATGCTATGTCCTTCGTTTTATGGCGCAGCGGTCAAGCTGTATGCCTTTCACCAAGGCGGATCGGGTTCGATTCCCGGTCATTGCATGTGAGATTTTTGATGTGAAATGCCATGTCCTGTGGTTCGGATTCCACGTTAAACGGAGGTCCCGTGGCTTATGATCGCGAGATTAACGGTCACGTTAAACTGCAAGCTTCCTTCCTTCGTTTCATTTGGTGCCAATGTTACTGTGCCACACGCACACGGTCCACATTGTTTTAAAATGTATGGAATTGCACATCATCGCATTTCTTCGTTATATTCCAAAAATATAAGCGATGGTTTGCGGCCAGTTGTATTAGACTCATCAGAGTTCTTGAATTCCTTGGAACTAAACGACTGGCCGCCACATACTCCAAACGCTTGGCCCGTTATGCTGCTTAGAAATCTGAACGGTTCCCAAGGACTCCTAAATGCAACCATATTGCTTGGATTTGGAAATAATAGGTGCAGTTAAAATTAGGCAGAGATGTCTAATCCTTCGACTTGATTTAACACCATCCGATAAAACACTATCATTTTCTTTTAATAGGCAATATTTTCCAATTCATTTGGCATACTTTATCACAATCAATAAAGCTCAAGGGGAAACTCTGGAACGTATAGGCCTCAATTTGCCCCAACAATTTTTCAGTCATGGCCAGCAGTATTTTGCAATGTTGAGAGTGCAATCTTTTGACGCCCTCATAGTTTCAATAGAGTCAAAAAATAATCGTACAAAGAATGTACAGTAGGCCTATATAAGAAAATTCTTCAGTAAATATTTTTCTATTGACAGTCATGTTTTGACGGGTTTCAACTAGTTTACCTTTAGTTTTGCAACTCGGAACGAGATTGGTCTGAAACTATGTACCGAAGGCTGTGAACATGTATCAAACCATACCTTGCTCCCGATAATATTAGGCCTACGAACGTAAATTTCTTGCCTTTCTGATACGGCATTTATTGTGTTATGCTAGTTCGGCTACGGTAAAAAACTTAACATTTTAACGTATGGTACGGTATATTAAGGTGGTATATCCCAAGACTTATGATAATTGAAGCAATTTTAATCCCTTCAAATTGAACAAGGTAGGTTAGGCCTATGTCTCAATAGACCGAATATTTATTCAAGAATATCAATATAGCTTTGATTTTATGAATGTAGGGTTATAACCTATGAGAAGGGACAAGAATCTGTAAGTCTAGCAGTAAACCTCTTACCAGTCATCCACACATGATGACTTCATTATTTGTTAGCATTGCTTCATCTATTTAATTTGTTCCTAGGTATCCTTCATGCTGATACTTTCCTGCTTCTTATATCTTTTCTTTTTCACTCTAGTTTTCTTCTCAAGGATTTGAATCTTTTGGATTTATTCATCAGCTTAACTGTGCTATACATATTTTAGTTACTGTACTATAAAAATTAATTGTATTTACAAAAATATCAGGTTAGATAGCAAAATTAATTTGAAACATTACAAGAATATAAATCACATTGTCCCAACCTGTCAACTAGAGGTATTTATCTGGACCATTAACCTTCCCCTATCTAATAAGGTCAGATTACCTCAAGGTTCCACACTTTAAAATTATAACCAGCATCTAGAAATAACATTTCTGGGTCCCTCATTTAAAGCAAAGGAAATCATGGTATGAGCCTGTATTATCCTTGTTATGACTTACTTATTTACACCCCAATATTAGTACTTAAAGAGAAAGGCACAACATGAACTGTTGATGGATTAACTTAGTCTCTTACTTGGCAGTCCATTCTCCTCCTATCAATAAACAACTGGTTTCCATACCATATTCCCTATATGCTACTGTTCATCTAATGAAAACGAAAAATGTTAGGCTACAGATTTTTGGTTGAAAACAGTTGTCTAAAAGATGCTTTCACCATTTATTAGCCTACTTTCGATTTTTGCAAAAAATGAAAGTAGACTTATGAGATCAACACAGGGCGAAAAAAGTGTGTCTGTCTGTGTGTGTGTATGTGTGTGTGTGAGTCTGTGTGTGTATGTGTGTGTGTGAGTCTGTGTGTGTGTGTGTGTGTGTGTCTGTGTGTGTGTGAGTGTGTGTACTCTGAATGTCTGTCCCCCCCTATCAATTCGAACACGGTGAATGCAAATTGAACGAAATTTGGTACAAAGGAAGCACTAGCAAAGGACACCTCCGTGTCATGTTTTATATCGCCGCCATCTTTACTAAAACTGAATGGCGGCCACTCAAACGTTCAAAACGTAAAATCAAATAACGACTAACCAAATCATCCGATCTCTACCAAATTTGGTAACAACATACCTTCGTATAGGATGCGTCTTGTGACCAAATTACAAGGTCGTCCGCCATACCATTTCAGGATGGCGGCCGTGCGAATTATGCAAACTTTATAATCCATATCATGGGACCCACCAGTTCCGATTATCGAGCCGAGAATCGTTTTAACTGTTCTAAAGGAAGAGGCACGTTCGAAATTAAAAGTTTATTTTGTAATACTATAGTGCAGACGTGATTTTAAAAAGCTGAACTGATTCAGTAATAAGACAAGATGGCAGCGGATATCTTGTGCCGGACTTATATTTCACTAATTTGAGTATTGCATGCAATATAGCGTACTGATAAAAAATAAATAAACTTTGTATGAAATGCTTTATATATAAATAATATACTCCAGTGATGAAATCGTTTAGTATAAATCATTATTTGCTAACAAGTTCTATGTAAGTCATTTTAAATAAAACGATATTCGTTGACACAAATAGCTCAGTGGTAGAGCGTTAGCCTATCGCTCAAATGCCTATGGTTCAAACCCGATCAGAGCTAGGTTTTTTGCTTGAAATGTTATATGTTTATTGTTTTGTAATGACACAGATGTTTTAAAATTAAGCGTTATATTGTGCACATTATGGTGTAAAATATATATATATAATTAAAACATAATTCGCCAGCAGATTTACTCGGGACATCTAGCTGCCAAAAAGGTAACTTCCAGATTTTATTGAAAAGTTTCTTCTTCTGGCCGCTAGAATGCACTCGCTCTGTTAGGATTATATTGTTCGATATTTCACCAATAGATGTCACGACTAGTCTACGTGGGGATCCATTGATTACTATACCATTATCATTCTATGCGCATCGAATTTGAAGAATGACAAGATGATACTACGATACATTTTAACTTTTTATTTTAAAGGGTTTGTAACAGCCTATTTTGCGTTACTTGAAAATGTTATTAAGCGTTATATTGTGCACATTATGGTGTAAAATATATATTTAATTAAAACATAATTCGCCAGCAGATTTACTCGAGACATCTAGCTGCCAAAAAGGTAACTTCCAGATTTTATTGAAAAGTTTCTTCTTCTGGCCGCTAGAATGCACTCGCTCTGTTAGGATTATATTATCGAAAATATCCACATAGTTTGTATACACACGTCTCTGTAGGGTATTGGAAAGATTTGTTAATTCAATTAGGGTTGTGAAAGCCATGCACAACCAGACGTGTAAAGACATGCCTCAACTCAAAGTTGGATGTTGCCCACGGCAGGTCGTAATAATAATAATAATGTTATTGGTTTTACATCCCTTTTAACTACTGCTGATTTTAGAGACACCGGGGTGCCGGAATTTTGGCCCGAAGGGGATCTTTAACGTGCCAGTAAATGTACTGACACGGCTCCCTCGCATTTGTGCACCCTCAAATGCCAGCTGACTGCGCCAGGATACGAACCTGCAACCTAGGGACCAGCAAGCGAGAACGTTACCGCTGAGCCACGCCGCCAGTCCGGTCGATTATGTCTCCAGATCCATAACATTCTTGATATACTTCTTATCTTTCTTTCTTCAATGATGGTAGCAGTTTTTATCTAGGTTGTGGCGTTTGGTAGAGGTAAATCGTTTCTAAGGTCTTCAACAAAGAATAGTTCTATTATACTCTTTGATAATAACAACGAGTTATAACTATACTCATACATTTAGGAGAAAGTAGGCTATATGTTCTTTACTGAACATCTTGTTTTTAATAGATCATGTCATCAAATGGTCCACTAACATAGAAAGAATTAAAAATAGGACATTTAAAATTATTGCTACCTAGGTCTGGACAGTACAGAATGAGGTAGAGGAAACTACACTGCAAAAATATAAACTGAAAAAAAATAAGATATAAAAATCAGGAAAGTACCAGGATGAATGACACCTAGGAACAAAGAGAAATGATGCAGTGCTAAGGAATACATCTTTTCTGTGATAATTTGAAGCCATTCTTTTTCTTTTTTTCAGTGTTGCCTATACAGATTGTCTTTGCTGCTTCTCAGTCGGCCAACATGGGGTACAAAATTATTATGTAAACCCACTCCTGGAAACAGTTACATGTATTAGTTGCCCATTGCCCATTTAAGTGTGATAACTAACTAATACATGTAATTTTTTCCAGGAGTGTTTTTATATATTTATAATTTTGTACCCGAAAAGCAGCAATGACTACATTTTATCTTGAATTTCAGTACATAATTGTTACCAGCTGCTTGATGTACGATACTGGTACTTCATTGGGGCTTGGCTAGTGGGCTCGTACAATTACATACCATTACCGAAGGTAACATTCATGACTCATCACTCTCTTAAAGGCATTGATACTTGGTTACTAACAATTCCCTTTGTTGCTCAATATGTGCCTGGTAGAGAGATGGTTGGCACGAATCAGCAAACTTTTAAAAGAAGTAATATCTTCCACCTAGGCTCATTACCGTGCCAGATTGAATACAAATGAAACTACAGTACAGGAAAACTATAGGTGTAGTTTTGTAACAAACATAGTTCATTCAGTCACCGAACAAGAACATCAGGTCTTCTGTGGTCAGCAGCAAATACTGCTGTGTGATAGAATATGCAGTTTATAAAGTGAAGCATCGCTGTAATGAGGTGTTAAAATTCAGGCAAGCTGCGATAAGGTAAGAAAATATTGGACAAACTGGGTAAGTGCTGTGTTGAACAGTGCTCAATCTTTTCTGCTTGTGTAAGAGGAGAAATATATTATATTTCTTGAGTTGCAGTACATAGGCCTAGCCATTACCAGCTTCTTGGTAGCCTACTGCAGTGAACCTAGGCTAGTGAGCTTGCCTAATTGTAGCCTATACTGTACAGTACTAGTAGGCAATATTCATGAAACCTCACTCCCTTTAAGTTATCATTTTACTAACAATTTCCTTTACAGGTTACTAAGCTTGTAACTTAAAGCCTCCTTCCCAATCCTAGCCTCAGTTAAAAATACATGCACTACTACTGACACCACATTATTTTGAAATGTATCATGTAGCCTAGGCTACTGTTAAAATATAGATCAATATGCAGCATACACACAAGAGAGTGAGTGAAATAAATTAGCCTTATGTCACAATTTCTAAATCCATTCTCATAATGCACTTTACTTAATAGTCAGTTCCTATTTGAGTACAGAGACCTAACCTGTCCCCTGAGAGAAAATCATCGCTCGTTTGACAAAAGGAAGTCAAGGATGGAAATGTTGGTGTTGGATTAGTTGAAGCATGGACAAAATACAGTATGTGCATACAATAATTGTCACAAAATGTTAATACTCAGGCATGTTGAGATACCGTAAGTGAAGGAAATAAAGGACAAACTGGGTAAGTGCTACTGTATGATGAAGAGTGCTTAATTTTCTCTCCTTGTGTAAGAAAAGAAATTTATATACAGTATATATATATTATATCTTGAGTTTCAGTGCATAATCATTCCCAGCTTCTTGATGTATGGTACTGGTAGCCTACTGCAGTGAACATTGGCTATTGAGCATGCCCAATTATAGCCAATGGTACCAGTACGGTTGGTAATATTCATTACATTGAAAGGAATGTGGCTGTTTATCTAGACCTGAACAGCAACCGAGAAGTAAGATAACTGTTAAGATAAGACTGCTAATGCCATGAAAAGAAAAGTAGCCTAATGGTTACTGGTACTTGAAATGCTTACCAAGGGAAGCTGGTTTCTTTCAAACATAGAAACATATTTATAGGGTAGGGCCTATACATGACCAAATTAACTTCATTCAGTCCAAGCTGAAATCCCGGGGGGGGGGGGGGGGGGCGGGCGAGGCTAATCTAGACTTAAACAGCATCCAAGAAGCAAGATAACTGTTGAGATAAGTCTGATAATACCATGAAAAGAAATATACTGATAGGCTACTAGTATTTTCCAGTCATTACATTCTGATGAGCCAAACACTCAGTTTTCTATTGGAAGAATCACCTAATAATGCAGGCACAGACAGACCTACGGTAATTCTTATATCCTATTGCATACTAATCCTTAAGCCAACAAGTACCGGTATCCTACGGTACAGTATTGAAATAATTCAGAATTTGGGGTAGGCCCAGTACAATGCAGGTATTTTTATACAGTACCGGTAGCCTATGCTTGCTCCAAATGAAAGGAATTTTTATACAGTATCGGTAGCCTAGAAGTTTGATTCTCTCTATACTGCCTACACAACAATATATTCGTCGAGGTACAGTATTTAGCCCAAAGCATAGGTTAAAATCGTATTTTCAGACCAAATTACCCCAGACAAGTGATTAAAAAACGTTGAAACATTGATTTAAAAACTTTAAAAATGCACATTGCCACTAAAAAGGAAACCACAAACCTGAATTCATGTAATTTTTAATACTTGGAACAAAAGAAAGGCTGTAACATCCAATATATCAGGTTATGTTGTTTCACACATATGTTAAAATTTGTCGCAACTGCGGTCCGTAAATCGGAATAAAGATATATCACGAATTTAACACAATGCTTGTCATTTTATAGGCTATAGAGGGACCGTGATGTTGTGTTCTTCATTATTATTTCAGTATTCATCAGTTCAGGAACTATTTTGAGCGATTTCCACAATGTTTACATTTGTTTTCAAATCTACTTCATGCTATACGCCATGTTGGTTTTAAACATGTTCCGTGGATGGAGCGAAGTTTTTCTACGCTCCATAAAATGGCGTCCACTCCATGGAATATGTTTAGGGAGCGCTCCATCACACCGCGTTCACAGCGTACTTTCTTCAACAGTTCATCAACTGTTTGCTACCGTGAACACAACCATTGAATGATGGTGAAATATTTCGCACAGCCGCCATGTTGGATTGGTGAAACGTAATAAAATTTGAAGGGTATGGTCGGGGTCGGCCAAAATGGTGCTATGACCTTACTGAGTTTCATTGAAATCTCCCCAGCGGTTTAAAAGTTATTAGGGGGGGAGGACACACTCACACACACAGACACACCACATACGCACACACACACACACAACTCGGACAAAAGGTGATCTCATTAGCCTATATTTTCATAAAAGGAAAATAGGCTAAAAATGTACTTAAGGAAATTCATTAATATGTGTTAGATATTGTCTTTGTTCGTTACAGGCCCTCTCTCCCGGCGTTGATTGTAATAATGGCGCAAGAGGTTTCTTAGATTGAAGTAGGCTATCGGAGCGTCAGTACTTACTTCCACTACCATCGCATTATTTTTCATCAGAATGAGGATCTTCGCGATGTTTTGCTGATCTTTTCTCTTCACAGTGCAGGCTGCCAATTAATTGCCGAGTGATGAACGATTACCGATATACGGAATTAAAAATAATATGGTATACTAGCGGACCCGTGAGAGAACTCTCGCATAATAGGTTGTGTACGCCCCACGTGTACAGATTACCCACCCGGCACCAGTGTTATACGGGCTGGACGCGACACAGTTCTGGCAGGGGCTATCGTCTTGTTTATTTGTTAAAAAGCATTTTATAAACAAATAATTATATTTCCGTTGACTTTTCAAGAAATGCAAGATATTTCTTGTACAATTGAGACGATTTGGAAGATTTTGGTACAAACCACACCTTCTAACTCCCTCTGGTTTAGGAGCTTGAGTTTTGTGAAACATACACCTTAGCGTATTATATAATGAGATTGGCTTTCACGGTAGAGATATTAAACTCAGCAATTTGTCTAGGTTTATGCCGTGTCTTGTGCGGGTTTAACATAGGAACACTAAGATAGGTTCATCAGCGGGCTCTCTTTTGACAGCCTTCATAGGGAGATAAAGGAGTGCTTGAACTGTTATCTCTCGCAGTAAAGAAGCGCAGGTGTGGTTCATAAGAAGGGAGGTAGCGCGGAGTTTGCTACTCCTGTGGGGGTACAGGCAAGGACACCAAGAGCCCGCTATTGAGTCTATCTTGGTGCTTCTAGGCAAAACCCCGCACAATACACGGCAGCAGACCTAGAAAAATTGCTGAGTTAAAAATAGTATTGTTAAAATTTGCAAAGTTTACTGTCACTTATTCATTGTATCATTGGCGGGGCTTGGGCACCGTGATCATTTAGCCCTGTGTTCTAGATTTTGCGTATAATCTGTCTGATAACCTATTTTATTGTAGTATCGTGTGTAAATTCAGGTGAGAATTGGGAAGAAAGCGGCCGTGATCTTAAGTTAGGAACCATCCCAGCATCTGCCTGGAGTAGATGTGTTGGAGAAATCACGGTAAACCAATTCCTGGATGATTTTTGCTTCACGAGGCTGAGTATACCCAGCCCTCAGACCTGAATTTAATTTCTTGTCAAATCCGGGGTTCGAAACTGACCTTCGGGACGACAGCCAAGGGTGCTAGCCCCCAGGGGGGTGCCAATGCGGGTGGTCCTCTGCCTAGCCGCTCTTGGGTCACGTGAAGCCGTGACGTAGTTAGTATGGCAAGTGTCGTGGTAGATACAAGCTAGCCACAGTGAATGTCAGTAGCCGTAGCGAAACTAAGTGCTTTATTTCTTGTGTGTGACCTTTGTCTTGTTCCTAGTTTCATTTACATGTTGTATGGGTGGTATATTGTGTATTGAATGTACTCCCCTTCAGTATGTACAATCGTCTGTGCACTAGTTGAAGCAGAATAAACTCATGTACGTTCCCTTACAATGGAATGTGCTATTGCCAAATGCCGGAACTATTAGAGGAAATCAAAAGACAACATTGATATTGTGTATAATTGCTTCCCAAAAGTTACAACACTTGTGAAAGTTTGGCTGGCAAAATGTAAACGAGGGGATAAAGTAAATATATCCTAGTCAATGCAAAAGTTTGCTCCGTCCATTTTACGAGCGATGTTTACTATTGTGATTTAGAGTATGAATTATTGGGCCTGCCACTAAGGAATAAAAGACGTCTCACGACGGATGCTGTGCCATCTCTTTATCTTCCCTTCGCCAGTGTTCAAGAGCCCTACTCGGACATAAAGAACAGCCCTGATAATTAGAATGACGGGTCTCCACCGCTCTTTCAGATAAGAATAAAAATGAAGATTAGCATGCAAATCTTTTCAACTCCTGAGCGTGTAGTGTAGGTCGTTATTTCTCAAGTCAGTATATACATAATATTCTACGAGTTCTGAAATCAGTGGCGTAGCAAAACAACGTAATTCAGATGAGGATTGGAAAGGAGGCGGCCGTGGCCTCAATTAATTTGGGAACCATCCCGGCATTCGCCTGGAGTAGAAGTGGGAAACCACGGAAGACCACTTCCGGGATGGCTGAGGTGGAAATCGAACCCTCCTCTTCTCAGTTTTGCCTTACGAGGCGCAGTGTACCCCGTTCCATCCGCCAGACCAGAATTTAATTTCTTGGCAGAGCCGGGAATCGAACCCGGGCCTCCGCGGTGACAGCCAAGAGTGCTAGCCATTTCGCGAAGAGACGGTTCAAAATAATAGGGGTTCCCATGTAGGTTGAAATTATATAAATTAATACCTGCTTTTCCAACAACAACAAAGTGAATTATTAGCAGTCATATGAACCCAGAATTTTGGTTTCATTGACCAATTCGGCAATAGCAACAAAATATAGGGGTGGATGACCTCGATGTTCCACTTTTTAAAACAATCACCACGACCAACAACAAAATAAATATAAATGAGCTGCAATTATTTCAATTGGAGAGATCGTAGCAAATGTTTGAGGTATTCTTTAGTTTACACTCAATCAATGCTTTTTAGGTAGGTTAGACAAGTGTAACAACATCTCTCACTTTACTGGTCATTAATTTTTTAAAGTACCTGAGTCGTAATCTATTAAAATACCAAATGTGATATAACTGTGAAAGAAGAATGATAAAACAATAAAGGATAAGAAAAATAAAGGACAGGAGGAAAAGAAATGCCCTCAACCCTCGAACAATGAGGATTGAGGGACTTGGAAGGAAGGAGAGCCATGAAAGGCAGATATGAAAGGAAAAGAGGGGAGGGCCCGCCCCAAGGTAAGACGAAAAAGGGGACAAAACGGACCCAGCTCAGGAATCCCTCGGGGTCGCCAACTCCCAAACTCACCAGTTGTGAGCCCTTGAGGGTGTAGCATTATCCAGGGTGCACCAGAAGTGGTGGGGCTACATACACCCTGCCCCCTGGAGGGCCTTGAGCAGTAGGCAGGAGGTAACATGAAAAGAAAAAGAAGGCTGACCCCTCGATTAATTAGGTTATCAGGAAAGATGAGACAAGGGCCAATTAAGGCGGGAAAGTGAAAGACTCCCTAGGTTTCGGATACCCTAATACCGTCGGGGTCGAAAGGGTACATGAGTTGACCAAGAGAGGTCGACAGGTGAGAAGACGGAGAGGAGCCCGGCACAAGTAAACGGAAGCAATGCCGGACTCAGCAGGAGTCCCGTGGTCGCCAACCCATGAACATTTTGAGACAATTTTTCAATATTTTCGCGGAAATGAATTGAAAGGGGGTTAACGAATAATGCATACGCTTGCATTAGTATTGCAACAGAAGTTCCCGTGCACTAATGAGAATGCTATTGGGCTGTATGTAATAACGAGGACATTATTAGAATGCGCTTCCTCAATGCCCTTAAGTCTCTCAGAGAGGCTGAAAGAAGGTCAGCAAGCAAACGACTGAAATGGGCGAAATCAGCCTTGTAGAATCCCTGTGTTGGTGATGCCATGTACTTGTGATATTGTATTATATTGTATATGAATTTCCTTGTGCTGTGTGATTGTCATGTGATATATAAATAATTAAAATAACCTCACGGAAATCTCTCATTCCATATACTGTTCCCTTCACTCACTACCTTCCAACCGCTGCTTGACATAGTAGCTACGTCACAGTTGCCAGCCAATTGCCGCGCGCTCCCCGACTTGGCCCAACCTTAGTATTTAAGTAACCTTGGCTAGCCCCTACATCAGGAGGTGGCTATTCATGTATTCACAAACTAGGATGTGACGGTGGTGGTTATTGCTCCTTTGGGAAATGAAACGTCTAGGTCATCTGACCCAAACTATATTTGTTTGTGCTGCAATGTTACAAATATATTAGGTTCTACTATGTTATCTGCGAACCAAACGACACCAGAATTATTCTAATCACCAATCAGATGCGCTGTTTGCACAGCAGTACGAAACGTACCGAGCGATAAAAAATCAGATGTTCACCACGCAGATCATGCCGCAGCCTGATGAAGTCAGATTATCTTTGAACCTGTAGACCAAGGACATATTTTTGAAAAAGTACAGGAAACTTGCTGCTTATTCATGAAGAGTAATTCTCACGGACTCAAGAGCAAGGTTTTGTGACACTCAATTTCCCCACTTGAGTCAAGGGAACATCTCAAACATGGCTCTTCCTATCTTGATGAAACTTTTCATACATCATGAGGAAATCATCTGTGATGATATTGCATCCCCGAATTCAGTTTGGCCATCTCTATAGAGTGCGCGATTGTGAGGTTTTGTACGCTTACAGAGCAGTAGAAGTGCGCGCGCCGAGTTCAGGCGTTCTCATCAACCAATCGCGCTATCACGAACTCCTCCCCCCAGAATGTGGATAGGCTACTCTATAAATATGGTGAGAAGATACTGTACAAGGTTGGGTGATGATAGTAGTAGTGTGGTTGGTTGTAGAAGATGTGAGAACTCAGTGCGTACACCATCCTGGGCTGTTCTAGCTCTCGCGATTATATATTACCTCGTACAATGTAACGTTCTTCACAGATGATCTAGATGAATTTGGCGATGAAATGTCGATTCATTTGTTATTGCCAACTTGTGTTCAAAGTTTCAGTTAACTCAGTATTGACTTTCGCAATGTTCCCCTGTGAGTTGTAATGCTCTATTCACATAAGGCAGGATTCACGAGTGTAAAAATAATTCAATATAGTAAACACACACGTTAGTAGAAGCGAATATGATTGGTTGTGAACAGTAGCGTCAACATAATATTTTTCAAGAGATGTGCAGAAATTTACAGGGTGAAGCAACTGAAATATTCAACTTTTTAACTGTTGGCCCCCTGATGATATAAATGTTTCATTTTAATGACTGTTATTATCGTGTTGCAGCCAAGCTAGATAAGGGAGCTACTAGGGAAACGTGTTATTGTGTCAGGATGTACTTTGTACCATATCTTCAATCAACCAAGGCCGGCATTCACGACAGTATTAAAGTGTCCAGGACATTCTCAGTAGACCGGGTGCGCTTAAAGAGCGCTGATTACCTTACGCGTGGCAAGAATGAAAACTGACCTTTAATAGTTGTAATGTGTCCAGAATATAGTAACATACACCATATTAGGATGTTCTAGACTTGGCAGCAAACATTTATGTTGCATTGCTCGACGATCATAGGAAGTTGGGATTGCGGAGGGGGAAGGCCAAGGATGATAAGAGATAAGTGTTGTCTACACACGAAATTATTTCCAGTTCAGTGCGGGCAGCATTGTTGACAGCTACGCGGAAACGGACCACGCATCGCTCAAACAGCTAAGTTTACAATCAATTCCAACCTTACATGTTAATAACAATCTCATAATCATACTAAACAAGCAAACATAATGGTCAATCACCTTTATCAATATCTCAACCAAAATCGCATACAACTAACACATTATGACTAGTTGTTAGTTTTATTACTACTACAACTAAATAAGTGTAGATATTGTAAATATCATCACCCATACAATGTAGAGAGCCCGCTGAGCTCATGCTCTGTGATATTTTTCCTTGCAACACATTTGCTAATGCAATGCATCATCTTTGAACGTACCCGAAGACCAGCGCACGTGGCTGGAGGATGATTATGGATGTACTTTTGACTTTGAAGAAATCCACGATTTCTTTATCTGAGTCCTTATTAACATGTCTCCATTCTTTCACAAGGCTCAGATCATCTCAGTTTGTAATTCAGCATATTCTGAACATTCTGGTGAATGTGATTTTATATTATGGTAAAGTATTTTACATCGCATATATGTGAAACGGAAGGAGTTAGTCGCTAAACGACTCATGTATTCACTTGATCCAGAAGGCAGGAGCACCGTACTACGCACTCGAGTTTGGTTTATCGTCCACACTGGACGTGTGAAATTGTCCGTCTTGTTAGACGAGGAAATAGTCCGCCTGGGAGGCAAGGAAATTGTCAACGTTCATCGTTGCGTTTTATGCATCAAGTAGTGTGCCATCGAGTGATATTTAACGCCTGTGTGTGTGTGTGCGTGAATAACGTCATTATTAAATTTGTGAAAATTTGTGAAAATTACGACGCCATGGAACACCACATGTCAACCACGAGGCCGTCCTAAATCTATGTCCACGAGAGACACAAAATATACTAAAGTCAGTGAACAAATAACAGTTCCTGTGGTTAACTTGAACGCCACACACAGTGAAAACATTGCAGCCGCTATTGCGAGCATTTATAACCGTGGATCGCTAGGATGCCACGTGATTCAGTGTAACAGTAAAATCTGTCAGAACACGTCAAGTAGGCGAGATAATAGAAGCTGTGAAAGCAGACAGTGCATGGGAAATTTGATAAAGTCTGCATTGTGTAATCTCAGTGAGTTTGTTACTGTTAATCATTTTAGCTTCAGTGAAAGCTGTGTTATAATTATGATTTCTACAAGTGAAAATGACCACCAATCATGTATTATTCAAATGACCACGTGTATGAAGTGATTATTCATCTATCTACGATGGGGATGATGGAGTGAGAACACCATAATGTGAAGGAGTCGTTCTAAGTAAACTACAACATGACGGAAGACACAGAAGTACCGCACGTGGAGGAGATGGACGTGTTGGAATATGAAGAATGACCACTACCACCATGGGAGAGAAGAAGATGACATCATTACGTCGACCACGAGGACGCATCAAGACCCTGGTCATGGTTAAGGCCTGGAATGGAGGCCTAGTTTGGACAAACCTTGTCCGGAAACCAGAGGATGATTTTAACCCCTCAGTTCTTTGGAAAGAACGAGGTGATAATGCCTTAAGTCAGTGAGTCCGTTCCTTCTCTCTTTGTACGATTCTTTTTGTGGTGGAGTAGTTTAGTTAAACCAACCGAACTCATCTTGACAGCCAATAGGTAGGATTTTGTATTTAGCACTCATTTATTTGTCATTCACTTACAGTGATAGTTAGCCACCCTTTTGATTGAACATGGTTCAATCGGTGCATTCTTTTGGACGTCGAGAGATGTCAAGTCTATTTGCTAGCTAAACGTGACTGTAGTTTTTGAGCTACTTTGTTTAACCCTGGTGTGGGGGATTTTTGTTCCTTTTCTTCGATGCGACACCCAATCTTGGTAATTTCATGTCACGCCACTGATCTGTTTAGATTAGGCCGTATCGGTTGATCAACTGAAACCATCAGTTTTGTAACTATGCTATAAATGTTTCATTATGAAGAGCTTTGATGCCATCCAGTTCGTGGTGAAGAACATAGTCAGAGAATTAACATGTATGTAACTAGATCATCAAACCCTGGACTAACATCGTAACATTAGCAAACTCAGCAGATGTGAGAATTTGCGTATTTTTCTGTATTTTTGTGTCTAGTGATTTGACACAGGATTTTGGAAAAACTATTAATTGTATATGAAACAAAAGTTTGTGATATCTGTACTTTTGTTTGGACGACATGCTCACAAAGTTTCGTGAAAATCCATGCATTAGGTAGGAAGATAACGTCACTTGAACTTTGCTTTAATTTTCCCGCCAATTGTAATTTTACAATTAAATCCCATTTTTCTCCCATAATATTCTGCCAAATGTAACAAAATTTGGACGGTATATGTATCACAGCTATATTAGGAAACCTGCGTATGGAATTTTTGATTGCAGAATTCTTCACAGTAGTAGGGATTTAAAAGTCCAAAATTTTTTAACAAAAATATTACACAAATTTAGTACTATAATATCTCATTATATAAATTATTTACAGAAAAATCGATACGTGGTGTTTTTAAAGAAGTATTATCTACCTAATTCCAAATTTCCATTAATATGTAATTTGAAATCTATGAAAAAAATGGAATTAAAAATTTAAAAAAAAATGGAAAAGCTATTAATTGTAAATGAAACAAATGTTTGTGATATCTCTAGTTTTGTTTGGGTGACATTCCCACAAAGTTTCGTGAAAATCCATGCATTAGATAAAAAATATCTGTTTATCTCAGGAGTGACGCCTTTTAACACGCACTTAGATGACTTTGGAGGCAAAGAGCATTTCCAAAACGTGTAAGAAGGGTAATAACATGCATTTTGGTCCTGTGTTTTATTTATTTTACAATGTGTGTAATCCCTTGTTCACCTTTCTCTGTGTTGATGAACACGTAGCTTATAAGAGTGTGTTTAATGTTATTTTGCTTGGCTGTCATGTAGATTTTGATGTTAATGTTTTGCTTTACGGACGTCATCGCCGTAAATTTTTGTATTCATTGTTAGGACTTAGCTAGATTAATTAACGTTAAATGTAAATAAGGAAATTGTATCACCGTAACTTAGATTTGTTTTTGCTGCCCTGTTAAATGTAAATTATGTTAGTAACTTGAACTTTGTAACTTGGATTAGGGATTCTTTGCGTACCATTTTCCTAGCGTTGTTGTTGTTGATTACCCATGAAATTAGATCTTTCGTGAGGGTTTACCTTAGTTTCTTTTTTCTTTTTCTTAATTAGTTTGCGGATTAGCCGATATAAACCATCCGAACTAGGATAGGTGCTTGCCGATTTTAAAATAAAAGTTTTCACGAGTTTTACTTAAGTCTGGATGCTTTTCATTTCTCAGTCTAGTTGTTTACGGTGTATTTTCTTGGGCCGTCTATGACCTTAGCTACCATGATACCCCAGATCCCCTGGATCATAGTTTCTCCTTCCGCTATGGCCTATAAGAAATGCATGCGATCCCCTCGGCACATGGGTCCGGCAGGTGAGCTGTCTGGGAAGTCACTTCGGTTGTTGGCAACCCTGACAGCTCCTCTGACGAGCCCAGTAGACATAGATTTTATAGCCTAAGTGTAATGTATCTGACGATGATCGCTTGACGATGAAAACTGGTCATCCAAGTGTATTTGTTAATCTCATGTAAATCTATTTGATGATTCGAGAAATACCCATTACAATGGGATACAATCGTGTTGACCGACTGAAAAATATTAAATTTCAATTAATCACTATTAAGAAGAGGAATACACAAAGAAACTGATTGTCCATTGAATCCACAATCACGAACTTACCAACTTCAATTTATAAAACGATTAGCACTACAATACTTGCTTTCACCTTAAGCCACGACTTATTCGAAGTCCTTTCAGGTTTGACCTACCAGTTACTACTGTATATCTTGCGGGCATGGCGGAATCTTTCAGAACGAGCATATAACTCTTGGATATTTATATTCATTGTATTCACTTTTACAGTCGGTGTTACTGTTTTCACCCGCGATCTAACCTTGTGAAGTTTCACCAAACCCAACTAAAATGTCATGACTTGAATTCATGTTCACACTATAATTGCACCAAATAATACGTTTCAAAGAACACTGTTGTTATCAAATATCATGATCATTTTGCTCATATAGCGACTACTGGCTGGTTAAAATTAATTACAATGCTATTAGTTCGTGCTTTGTACAAAGAATCATATTAGTGTTACTGGTTTTATGTCCCTTGAGGCGAAAGATTCAGGCCATGTAGACGATAGGTACAGAATTAAAATGTGTGGGATTGACAGAACAGTATGTGACAATAACAGAGTGTTCATGTTCGCTTAGGCTAAAGTCACGGGTCTGTCCCTACCAAGAGAATTAAAAATGACCCCGCATTAGCTCAGTCGTAGAGCAACGGTGGACAAGCTGGAGGGCACGAGTCGACTTCTATGAGCATCTGATATTTAAATTCGCTATCTTCTAATTACATGGCTTGTACTCTTTGGACAATACATGACCTAAAAGCTCAAAGCCTCCTTGGTTGTAATCCATCCTGATTATATTAAGAATTACTCTCTTAATAATCATCCATAAATACATACAAGAGTATTGAAACTCTACACGGCATTGAAATATCTCCTAATAATTCAGGGAAAAGGCTAGAAGATCAAGTTAGGGGTGTTTCATTTCATATAATGCAAGTTGGTCGTGAAATTACGACAGAGTAAATTTTGTGAAATGATTTAAAACAAGTAGTTCCGTGAAGAATTTTACAGCATATTTTCATATATCCTACTTAGGTTCATAGCCTCTTTCAACACACAAAATTTCAGTTTGATTGCTGTCATAGATTAATAGATATTGAGAACCGTCTAAATATTTCGAATGGTCGCCATGTTGGATTTTTATATATGTTGGCCATAGAGTTATGTAGTCTTAGATGACGATAATTGCGTAGGTTCATTATTCAAACGTTCACTTCGATCACATGATTAATACACAAAAAGAAAACAAGTAGTTCCGTGAAGAACTATACAGCCTATTTTCATATATCCTACTTATGTTAACTGCCACAATCAACATACAAAATTTCAGTTTAATTGCTGTAACAGATTCGTAGATATTGAGAACCGTCTAAATATTTCAGATGGTCGCCAGGTAGGATTTTTATTTTTGTACTATTACATTAAGATTATTGTGTACGTGTGGTATTCAAACTTCAATCGCATGATTAGAACACAAGAAGTAAAAACGAGATTTTAAAATTACGCACAGCAGCCATCTTGTGATAATGCAAACCATTGAAATAAATTAGATGCCAGTGGATCAACATTTGTATAAGCATTTAACGTGCAACGTTTCACAGCACTCGGATAGTTAATTCGCGAGAAACGTCCATTTAAATATTTATACTTCGCGTCGCCGCCATGTTGGATTTGTGCTCACCAGGTTCCTGAAAGTCCTATAGGTGAACATATGTTCATAGTCTCTATGAACATTAAAATTCAGTTTGGTTGCTGTAATAGATTCATAGATATTGAGAACCGTCTAAATATTTCGGGAGCTCACCATTTAGGAGTGTTATGTGTATAGGCCTTAGAGTTATGTACCATTATAGGACAATTATTGCCTAGGTTCATTATTCAAACTTTCACTTCGATCGCATGATTACGACACAAGAAATTAAAACTTAATTTTAAAATTTCGCACAGCCGCCATCTTGATGTTATGTAAGCAATTGAATTAAATTAGATGGCAGTGCATTACAATCTGCAAAATCAATTACTGTACTACATTTCACTGCGCTCAGAGAGTTAAATGACGAGAAAAGTCTATTAAAATATTTTAAATTCGCTTGGTCGCCATGTTCGTTTCGTACTTTACAGGTTTATGAAATATACATAGGTATGCCTGTATCAGTACCCTTTATCACCGTACAGAATTGCAGGGTGATATATGTAATAGTTTCGGAGATATAGAATGTCAGTGAAATAATTCGCACAGCCGCCATTTTGAGGTTATGTAAACAATTGAACTAAATTAGACTCCAGTGCATTACAATGTGTATAAACATTTGCTGTACCAAGTTTCATTACATTTAGATAGTTAAATCGCGAGAAAAGTCTATTTAAATATCTCAAATTCGCTTGGCCGCCATGTTGGTTTTGTAGTCACCAGGTTTTTGAAAGTCTCATAGGTGAACTTCTAGTAGTGCCCTTTATCACCGTACACAATTTCAGGGCGATATCGGTAATAGTTTCGGAGATATTGAATGCTAGTGAAATATTTCGCACAGCCGCCATGTTGGATTGGAGAGACGTAACAAAATTTGAAGGGCACGGTCGAGGTCGCCGGGAATAGTGCTATGAACTTCCCGAGTTTCATTGAAATCGCTCCAGCCGTTTCGATTTTATTAGGGGGGGACACACACACGAATCACACACACACACCCACACACACGCACACACACACGGACAAAAGGTGATCTCATAAGCCTATTTTTTCAAAATTGAAAATAGGCTAAAAATCGCACAGCCGCCATATTGAAGTTATGTTAACAATTGAACTAAATTAGATGCCAGTGCATTAAAATGTGTATAAACATTTACTGTACCAAATTTCACTGCATTGGATGGTTAAATCGCGAAAAAGTCTATTTAAATGTTTCAAATTCGCTAGGCCGCCATGTTTGTTTTGTAGTTAACAGGTTTATGAATGTCTCATAGGTGATCTTTTAGTCGAGCCTTCTATCACCGTACAAAATTTCACGGTGATACCAGTAATAGTTTCGGAGATATAGAATGCCGGTAAACTAATTCGCACAGTCGCCATCTTGAGGTTATAAAAACAATTAACTAGCTTAGATGCCAGTGCATTGCAGCGTGGATAAACATTTCCTGTACCAAGTTTCATTGCGTTTGGATGGTTAAATCGCGAGAGAAATGTATTTAAATGGTTCAACTTTGCTTGGCCGCCATGTTCATTTTGTAGTCAATAGATTTTAGAAAGTCACATATATGAACTTCTAGTAGTGTCCTTTATCACCGTGAAATATTTCAATGTGATATCAGTAATAGTTTCAGAGATATAGAATGCCAGTGAAATATTTCACACAGACGCCATGTTGGATTGTTGTGACGTAATAAAATTTGAAGGGCACGGTCGGCGTCGTCCAAAATGGTGCTATGACGTCACTGAGTTTCATTGAAATCACGCCAGCCGTTTAGATTGTATTAGGACACAAACACACATATACGCACACACACAAATGGGCAAAAGGTGTTCTCATAAGCCAATATTTTTCATAAACGAAAATAGGCTAAACATAGTGAAAGGATTTTGTGCTTCTCGTTCATAAAGAGCTGGGTTCATTTTATTAGCAAATGGAAGTGCAGTTTCTTGTTTTGCGTGGGAGCACATTTGCATGTCTGTGTAGCGAGGATTTCACAGAACGTTATTATTCGTTCACCCACAGAAGTCCCTTTATGAAAACACTGATCATATCGCGTAAATGTGTTTCTATGTATAGTATAATCATCTCACCTTTAGAACTGTCACTCTTGTTGGATTAACGATGATGTTACTGTCACTTACTGCTCTTCAAAGAACGTGTGATGTTTACATATTACACGATGGCTTACTCACCCACAATAAGTGAAATTAAAGCAATTAGGTTGATATCTACAGGGTATTAAAATATAAACCGACGACTTTTGATTGATTGTTCGTTGTTCCATATCAATAGAAAAGGAAACGTAAACGATATTTTTAGCCTATTTTCATTGATGAAAAAATAGGCTTATGAGATCACCTATTGTCCGTGTGTCTGTGTGTGTGTGATTCATGTGTGTGTGTGTGTGTGTCCCTAATAAAATCTAAACGGCTGAAGCGATTTCAATGAAACTCGGTAAGTTCATAGCACTATTCTGAGCGACCCCGACCGTTCCCTTCAAATGTTGTTACATCTCACCAATCCAACATGGCGGCTGTGCGAAGTATTTCACCATCATTCAATATCTCCGAAACTGTTTGCAACATCACCCTGGAATTTTGTACGGTGATAAAGGAAACTACTAGAAGTTCACCTATGTGACCTTTGGAAAACTGGTAACCACAAAACCAACATGGTGGCCAAGCAAAGTTGCGACTTTTAAATAGACTTTTCCCGCGATTTAACCAACCAAACGCAATGAAACTTGGTACAGTATATGTTTGTACACATTGTAATGCTGCGACATCTAACTTAGTTCAATTGTTTACATAACCTCAAGATGGCGGCTGTGTGAAATATTTCACCGGCATTCTATATCTCTGAAACTATTACCGGTATCATCCTGAAATTGGGTACGGATATAAAAGGCACTACTGGAAGTTCGTCTATGAAACTTTCGAAAACCAGTTAACTACAAAACGAACATGGCGGCCAAGCGAATTTGAAAGATTTACATTGAATTTTCTCGCGAATTAATGACCCAAACGCAAGGAAACATGTTACAGCGAATGTTTATACACATTGTAATGCACTGGTATACAATTTAGTTCAATTGTTTACATAACCTCAAGGTGGCGGCTGTGCGAATTTTAAAATTAAGTTTTTATTTCTTGTGTCGTAATCATGCGATCGAAGTGAAGTTTGAGTAATGAACCTATGCAATAATTTTCCTTTAATGGTTCATGTCTCTATGGCCTATGCATATAACAATCCAACATGGCGACCATCCGAAATATTTAGACGGTTCTCAATATCTACGAATCTATTACAGCAATCAAACTGGATTTGTTTACGTTCATAGGGGCTATGAACATAAGTTCACTCATAGGAATTTCAATAACCTGGTGAACACAAATCCAACATGGCGGCGACGCGAAGTATAAATATTCACATTCACGTTTCTCGCAATTTAACCATCCGAGTGCAGTGAAACATGGTACAGTAAATCCTTATACAAATGTTAATCCACTGGCATCTAATTTATTTCAATTGTTTCCGTAACCACAAGATGGCAGCTGTGCGAAATATTAAAATCTCGTTTTTACTTCGTGTGCTAAGGATGCGATTGAAGTTTGAATACTACACGTACACAATAATCTTCATGTAACAGTACATAACTCTAAGACCTATAAATATTAAAATCCAATGTGGCGACCATCCGCATTAGTTAGTCGGTTCTCAATATATACGAATCTATTACAGCAATCAAACTGAAATTTTGTATGTTGATAGTGGCAATTAACATAAGTAGGATATATGAAGATAGGCTTTAGTTCTTCACGGAACTACTTGTTTAATGTAAGAGACTAGTGGCGTCATGGTAATCAGTTCCATGTACTTCAATATCTGTGTAATGTGTTCGAAAACGTGTTTTATTTTCATGACTGTACTAATATGTGTAGGAAGAATGTAGCTCTAGACTTATGAGCCTTTATACGGTAAAACACATCCTTATAAAATTGCTTTTTCCAACTTGGTTCATCTGAGAGCACTTTCTTCCTCTGAGTCTGCACCAATTTTCATTCGAATAATTCCAGTATTATTTTGTGATATTAGAGTTTCAGTGAGAATGTGAATGTGTAAAACGTCACTGGCGGGAAAAATATGTTGAAAATTTGAAGTTGCCTTTCCCAAAGTTGTATTAATTATTGTGGAGAAACATGATATTTCTCAACCAAATTAGATGATTCAAAAAAATGAAATATTCTTTAGTTGTATTCACGTATAGTCTAATGAAAAATGAAGGGGTTACAGATAAAAAAAACATAAAATAATTGTATATTTCAAGGAATTAAAATCTGATTTCTTGTAACATCTACAGTAGTTGGTTGGTTGGTTCCTCAGTTTAGGGGCTGCGACAACGTGGTCATGTAGCCCCGTTTACTTTGGGTGTGTGTAGAATCTGTCTGATAACCGGTGTTAATTGTGATGGCCGTATTAGTGTGTGTATCTGTTTTAATTCAAGTAAGGACTGGCGACGATTAATTTTCAAGCAGTTCCTACTTTCGCAGCCAAACGCCACCGTCAACGACCAACTAGTTCAGAAATTAGTTACCAGATGCCACCGCAGTCGGTTCTTGACGACGAACGTAGGAACCAAAGAATGTTAGCCAAATGTTTAACCTATATTAATATTTAGCTTCACACAGGTGTAATTAATGGAAGGTTCTTTAACATGCCAAAAATCTATAATATGGGACCGCCGGCTTTATTTCCCCTCCAAAGGAAGGCATACTGAGGGATTTTTAACGTTCTTAAAAAATCCGACCACTTCGTCCGGGTTTGAACCTGCGATCTTGGGCATAGAAGCTCAGCATGCTACCAGCTACGCCACCGAAGCCGCTCATCTACAGTAGACCTTATTAAAATAAAACGTTATTTTTATGGTAATTTATCCTCTAGAATAAATCCACTATTTTCACTAAGTGTAGGCCTATAAAATACTTCCCGCTTTTACTATACTTTTGTAGATATTGAGAATTTTGGATATTAAACGAACACAATTTCAACAGTCAATAAAACGAACATAATTTTACAAAATTCTTATTTATTCTTCCTACCATAAAGGCCCAAGAAATATGCACTTAGGGACCAAAATTCAAGAAACTCCTTGAAATAATTCTAGAGATATTGAATATTTTCTGAAGTATGTGCTCACTAGTATATGCGAAACCCTAAAGCACCCTGGAATTTATTTGGAGTAGAAGTGGGAAACCAGAGTCGACTACTTTGAAGACATCAGAGAAAAAGACCATAACCCTCCTATCATCTCAATTCTCGTCACGGTGCTGAGTGTACCCCATTCCAACCACTGTTCTTGGACTAAAGTTGTCTGAATCGGGACTTGAATCCATGTCATAATGCAGAAAACTATCATACGCACCGCTAAACGTATGGTGATAAAGAGATTTTAAAAACAAATTATTTGAACACAGGCATTGAGTTTGTTATTAAAGTCTTAAACTACTACACCTTTTAGAGATGCGGGTTACCAGAATTTTTTCCCCGATGGGGTTCCTTAACGTACCAGTAAATCCCTCGCATTTGTGCACCCTTAAATGCCAACTTACTGCACCAGGATTCAATCCTGCGACCTAGGGCACATCGGGTGGTAACGTTACTGCTGCGCCACACCACCAGGCTTGTTAAAATAATATTTTCTCCCATCCAAACTATTTGGACACAATTTGTATTGACCGACTGAAAAGAATTTGTGTCAATAGATTACCTAGGCAACACTGAAAATGGCTTCTAGTCCAATACCCTTTCATCTATCAACTGAACACAGCCGAGTCGATCTGAATACTTACAAGGGAACGGATTGCGGTGTAGAATTCTAATCTTGTTGAAATTCACTGCACAATATTCCTACAAAGATGTACAATGACGGAGTGGAAACCACACGGGCCACTTTCAATTTTGAACGCCAATATTGACGCCAAAAACCTGCCAGGCAGCGGCATGTGCTAGGAGGGAAGAGGTAAAGCTGACCTTGAATCCTAGCAGCATGCGATGGCTCCCGGCCACCAGACAGCGACCTGCCGTGCTGCATTGCATTCACCACCTTCCACCTTTCACCTTTCCCTCATACCGTCACTCCCTTATCAGTTCGGTAGGGTTAGGCAAAACTAAAGTGATGTTTCGGATGAACAGGTTCCAAATCGTTCCGTTATCAAGCCATGTAAGTGTGACATTTAATTTTGTCTTGCACAGACAACAATTAATGTTCGAAACTTAACTTTACAGTAACAATATTCACAAATGTCAGAAAGCGACAACGACGATGTTCAATTGGAACGCCTTCCAAATTGTAATCCTTGGAATGTGGTAGTATGTCTATGAAGCTACTTTGAAAGAGTCGCAGTGAAAGCTGGTGGCCGGGAGCCGTCGCGTGCTGCTAGGATTCCAGGTCAGCTTTACCTCATTTCACCTCCTCGCTCATGCCGTCACCCATCAGGTTTTCGGCGATCAATATTGGCGTTCAAAATTGAAAGTGGCCCGTGTGGTTTTCACTACGTCATTGTACAACATAGTAGCAATTTTGTGTACTAAATTTCAATCAGATTAGAAATTTACACCGCAAGCCGTTCCCTTGTTAGTGATGAAGATATAACAACGATTATCTCCTAAACTCCAATCTGGAATATGTTCTGGAATTGGTCGTGTATTAACGCTATATCCATTGTGAAGCTGGTTGGCAGGTCAAGCTTCTTTCCACCACACCCTAGTGGCCGAGTCGTTCCATTAATCACCGCGGGATGCGGGGTTTGCCGTGATACGGCCCGCGCGGTAGGGACTCGGCTGACATGCGTTCAATAAATCTTTATTGCTTTATGAATTTATATTGACAACTTGTATAAATTCAATTAATAATGTGATCGTTCCACCGGACAGATCTGTGTGAATGTGCAGTGCTGTTGCTCAATGCGAGTAGTACATATTATGTTTAGATCTCGGAAATTCATACAAATGTATGTTTCTATTCAACGGGTGTATTTAAAATATGTTTTTTAAAATCTCATTTCATGTCATGTTCTGTACATCGAACAAATGTAACGTTTATTTTGCGTATTTTGTCAATTTTGGTTCAATTGTGTACACTGTACGCCTCTGTGATTTTATTTTGCATATACTGTAGGCTACATTACAAAGTAGATGTGGTTATTGTTATTATTAATCAATTTAAGGGTTTCACCACTTGTTGCCATAAAGCTCCTTGCACTGGGCTGTGTGTGTGTGTGTGTGAAATCTGTCTGATAACCTGTGTCATTGTGATGTCTGTACTAGTGTGTGTATTTGTAACTGAGACTAGGATTTGGAAGGAGGTGGTCGTGGCCGTAAGTTAAGAACCATCCCAGCGTTTGCCCGGAGTAGAAGAGGGAAACCACCAGTCCCGAGGAGTTGGAGTTGTGCACCTACCTCTCGCCCGGAGATAAAATCCAAGTGGCGTGTTCGGATCCGGGCTCTGTCAAGAGAAACCGAAGTGAGGGCTGGAACGGGGTTTACTCATCCTCGTGAGGACAATTGAGTAACAGTGAGGCAGTGCTTCGTTCAGAAAATCCAAGATTAATAGCTGAGGGAATTTGACGCGCTGCCCACGCGTCACCCCACAATTTTTCGGCCAAATGGGTGGGCAGCGGTCGCTCGGTAGGCCAAGACCCTTAATGGCTGTGGTGCCACCGGTGGAGGGGATAGAATTGGAAAAACCATGAGATGACGGAGGTGGAAGTTGATCCCTCGAGGATCTGTGTAACCTATTCCAGCTCTCAGTTTAGAATTAATCTTTTGGAAGAGGCGGGAATCGAATTCATGAACTTAGGGACTGGAGTTTTAGTGCAGGCCCAGAGACACAGAAGACATCCAGGCTGCACTTTTCTACGGGTTTCATCGCAGTTGTCTGTTGTAGACGTCAGAAGTAACAGAAACTGCTAAATAGGCAACGAATGAAGTCGTGTAGAACAATAACAAAGGAATCAGAAAATTAAAGTCCAAATCCCCAAGGAATGGCCAATCTGGAATGTTCAATTGTTGTTTTTCTTTCATTTAGGGGATTGAAAAACCGTTTCCATCTGGCCTGTGCCCTTGTTGGCGCATCACCGTCAGCATTGGTATGCTGATCATCAGCTCTGTGAATATCGGTATTCGTTGAAATGTCTGATAACCTACTATGTTTGCCTATTTTCATTTTATGAAAAAATAGGCTTATGAGATCACCTTTTGTCCGTGTGTCTGTCTGTGTGTGTGTGATTCGTGTGTGTGTCCCCGCTCTATTAAAATCTAAACGGCTGGAGCGATTTCAATGAAACTCGGTAAGATCATAGCACCATTCAGGTCGACCTCGACCGTGACCTTCAAATTTTATTCTATCGCACCAATCCAACATGGCGGCTGTGCGAAATATTTCACCAGCATTCAGTATCTCCGAATCTATTACCGATATCACCCTGAAATTTTGTGCGGTGATAAAGGGCACTACTAGAAGTTCACTTATGAGACGTTCAAAAACCTCGTAAATAGGAAAACAACATGGCGGCCAAGCGAAGTTGAGACATTTAAATAGGCTTTTCTCGCGATTTAACCATCCAAACGTAATGAAACTTGGTACAGCAAATGTTTATACACATTGTAATGCACTGGCATCTAATTTAGTTCAATTGTTTCATAACCTCAAAATGGCGGCTGTGCAAAATATTTCACTGGCATTCCATATCTCCGAAACCATTACAGTTATCACCCTGAAATTTTGTACGGTGATAAACGGCACTGCTAAAGGTTTATCTATGTAACTTTCAAATGCCTGTAAAGTACAAAACGAACATGGTAGCCATGCGAAATTGAAACATTTTAATAGACTTTTCTCACGATTTAACCATCTGAGCACAGTGAAATGTGGTACAATAAATGACTATACATACTTTAATGCAATGGCATCTAATTTAGATCAATTGTTTACATAACCCCAAGATGGCGGCTGTGCAAAATTTTAAAATTAGGTTTTTATTTCTTGCGTCGTAATCATGCGATCGAAGTGAAAGTTTGAATAATGAAGCTACGCAATATTTTTCCTTTAATGGTGCATAACTCTATGGCTTATACATATGACAATCCAAAATGGCGAGCATCCGAAATATTTCGGCGGTTCTCAATATCTACGAATCCTTTACAGCAATCAAACTGATTTTTTAAATGTTCATAGAGGCTATAAACATAGGTTCACATATAGGTATTTCACTAACCTGGTGACCACAAATCCAATATGGCGGCGACGCGAAGTATAAATACTTAAATGGACGTTTCTCGTGATTTAACCACCCGAGTGCAGTGAAACTTTGCACGTTAAATGATTATAGAAATGTCAATCCACTGGCATCTAATTTATTTGAATTGTTTTGATAACCACAAGATGCCAGCTGTGCGAAATTTTAAAATCTCGTTTTGACTTCTTGTGTCCTAATCATGCGATTGAAGTTTGAATACCTCACGTACACAATAATCTTCATGTAATAGTACATAAATAAGGATCCAACCTGTCGATCATCTGAAATATTTAGACCGTTCTCAATATCTTCGAATCTATCACATCAATCAAACAGAAATTTTGTATGTTGATACAAGCAATTGACATGAGTAGGATATATGAAAATAGGCTGTATAGTTCTTCACGGAACTACTTGTTGTATCCGTCGTCATCATCACTGTATAATTCCACATTTCGTAGAATCGTGGTTTTGGGTTATACTTTTCAATTCATTCCTGTTAATTACTTTATTTATTTATTATTTAGCGTATGATGCTTACAGGACAGAAAATAATATTATATAAACTGTTTACAATAAACACTATTCACAGCATTAGGACCATCTCTTCAAATCTGGACAGGAAGATCTGTAATCCACGCAATTGCATCAGGAGTTGCTGAGTGGAGATCATCCAAGGCGCCGGGATATGAATTACAATTTCCATACGTCAGTCTTCCAACAGCATATTTTCTGCGATTCATTCTCTATTTCCTTCAATATCTGCTAACATTTGTGTTATTGTACTATTGTAGATATAATTTGGTCAAGAATAAAGAAGGTGGCAGTTGTGCTGTAAATGTATATCCCAACATTTGCAGGACTTGATGCTTAAAACACGCAACATTGCTTATAGAGTGGGCGAAGAAGAATCATTTTTTAGCCTATTTTCAATTTTGAAAAAATAGGCTTATGAGATCACCTTTTTCCGTGTGTGTGTGTGTGTGTGTGTGTGTGTGTGTGAGAGAGAGAGAGAGAGGTGTGTGTGTGTGTCCCCCTAATAAATTCTAAACGGCTGGAGCGATTTCAATGAAATTCGGTAAGTTCATAGCACTATTCCCGGCGACCTCGACCGTGCCCTTCAAATTTTGTTACGTCTCACCGATCCAACATGGCGGCTGTGCGAAATATTTCACTAGCATTCAATATCTCCGAAACTATTACCGATATCGCCCTCAAATTGTTTACGATGATAAAGGGCACTACTAGAAGCTCACCTATGAGACTTTCAAAAACCTGGTGACTACCAAACCAACATGGCGGCCAAGCGAAATTGAGACTTTTAAATAGACTTTTCTCGCGATTTAACTATCCAAATGTAATGAAACTTGGTACAGCAAATGTTTATACACATTGTAATGCACTGGAGTCAAATTTAGTTCAATTGTTTACATAACCTAAAAATGGCGGCTGTGCGAAATATTTCACTGACATTCTATATCTCCGAAACTATTACAGATATCACCCTGCAATTTTGTACGGTGATAAAGGGTACTGATACACGTTTACCTATGTATATTTCATAAACCTGAAAAGTACAAAACGAACATGGCGACCAAGCGATTTAAAATATTTTAATAGACTTTTCTCGTGATTTAATTCTCTGAGCGCAGTGAAATGTGGTACAGTAAATGATTTTGCAGATTGTAATGCACTGCCATCTAATTTAATTCAATTGTTTACATAACCTCAAGATGGCGGATGTGCGAAATTTTAAGATTAAGTTTTAATTTCTTGTGTCGTAATCATGCGATCGAAGTGAAAGTTTGAATAATGAACCTAGGCAATAATTGTCCTTGAATGGTACATAACTGTATGGCCTATACATATAACAATCCTAAATGGCGAGCTTCCGAAATATTTAGACGGTTCTCAATATCTATGAATCTTTTACAGCAACCAAAGTGAATTTTTTTATGTTCATAGAGACTATGAACATATGTTCACCTATAGGACTTTCAGTAACCTGGAGAGCACAAATCCAACATGGCGGCGACGCGAAGTATAAATATTTAAATGGACGTTTCTCGCGAATTAACTATCCGAGTGCCGTGAAACGTTGCACGTTAAATGCTTTTACAAATGTTGATCCACTGGCATCTAATTTATTTCAATTGTTTGCATAATCACAAGATGGCTGCTGTGCGTAATTTTAAAATCTCGTTTTTAGCCTATTTTCAATTTTGAAAAAATAGGCTTATGAGATCACCTTTTGTCCGTGTGTGTGTGCGTGCGTGTGTGTGTGTGTGTGTGAGAGAGGTGTGTGTGTGTCCCCCTAATAAAATCTAAACGGCAGGAGCGATTTCAATGAAAATCGGTAAGTTCATAGCACTATTTCCGGCGACCTCGACCGTGCCCTTCAAATTTTGTTACGTCTCACCAATCCAACATGGCGGCTGTGCGAAATATTTCACTAGCATTCAATATCTCCGAAACTATTACCGATATCACCCTGAAATTGTGTACGGTGATAAAGGGCACTACTAGAAGTTCACCTATGACTCTTACAAAAACCTGGTGACTACAATACTATCATGGTGGCCAAGCGAATTTGAGACTTTTAAATATACTTTTCTCGCGATTTAACTATCCAAACGTAATGAAACTTGGTACAGCAAATGTTTATACTAATTGTAATGCAATGAAGTCTAATTTAGTTCAATTGTTTACATAACCTCAAAATGGCGGCTGTGCGAAATATTTCACTGACATTCTATATCTCCGAAACTATTACAGATATCACCCTGCAATTTTGTACGTTGATAAAGGGTACTGACACAAGTTTATGTATGTATATTCCAAAAATCTGTAGAATACAAAACGAACATGGCGACCAAGCGAATTTGAAATATTTTAATAGACTTTTTTCGTGATTTAATTCTCTGAGCGCAGTGAAATGTGGTACAGTAAATGATTTTGCAGATTGTAATGCACTGCCATCTAATTTAATACAATTGTTTGCATAACCTCAAGATGGCGGCTGTGCGAAATTTTAAAATTAAGTTTTTATTTCTTGTGTCGTAATCATGCGATCGATTGAAAGTTTGAATAATGAACCTAGGCAATAATTGTCCTTGAATGGTACATAACTCTATGGTATATATATATATATAACAATCCTAAATGGCGAACTTCCGAAATATTTAGACGGTTCTCAATATCTATGAATGTTTTACAACAACCAAACTGATTTTTTTTATGTTCATAGAGACTATGAACATATGTTCACCTATAGGACTTTCAGTAACCTGGTGAGCACAAATCCAACATGGCGGTGACGCGAATTATAAATATTTAAATGGACGTTTCTCGTGAATTAACTATCCGAGTGCCATGAAACGTTGCACGTTAAATGCTTAAACAAATGTTGATCCACTGGCATCTAATTTATTTCAATTGTTTGCATAATCACAAGATGGCTGCTGTGCGTAATTTTAAAATCTCGATTTTACTTCTTGTGTTCTAATCATGCGATTGCAGTTTGAATACCACACGTATACACTAATAATCTTAATGTAATAGTACAAAAATAAAAATCCAACCTGGTGACCATCTGAAATATTTAGACGGTTCTCAATATCTACGAATCTATTACAACAATCAAACTGAAATGTTGTATGTTGATAGAGGCAATTAACATGAGCAGGATATATGAAAGTAGGCTGTATAGTTCTTCACGGAACTACTTGTTTCTTCGCAGTTTTTCATACAAGGCTGAGTGCTCTCTGATTCAATCTTTATATATATCTTCCATGACTGACTTGAGGTTTAACACTGGCTGCTTGGAGGACAACTTCTGCATTTACATCAGGAAGGAAGTCCTCCTCATGTTGAATAGCTGTTATTGACGTTAACTTAGTGGCTAAGGACATCCTGATCATCAGCTCCGTACATAACGGTATTTGTTGAATTTGTCTGATAACCTACTTTGTTGTTGTCTCTGTAGAAGTAGAAGTAAGTGCAATCATGTTCTTTGGGCATAGAATTAGGATAGGTGCCTCGGAACTTAATATTAATTACTGTCTCGGCATTTGGATGAAGGGAGTGTGGATAATTTCAAAGGAACACCACATTCAGTAGGGACATTAATAGCATTGGTATTCGAACCTTGGATCTCCAGACTTGCTACACCTTCCCATTTCAGTCGTGGCGCGTGAATTGACGCTTAATAGACCGGTGGGTTCCGGCTGAACTACTGGCTATCACCGTCATCATCATCACTGTCTTATTCCACATTTCGTAGGATCATGTTTTTTGGTTATACTTCTCAATTCATTCCTGTTAATTCCTATTTCCATACGTCAGTCATCCAAGAGCATATTTTCTGCGAGATTTTACCTTCATTCTCTATTTCCTTCAACTTCACTCCATATTGATTTGGGTGATGATGTCGTCTTTTCACTTGACTTTTTCTTCGATAACTTTAAAGTACCGTGAACTTTTCCCAACCCACAAAACTCCGACATTCTCGGTCAAGGATCGATCCTGAGATCTTGAGTTGGACATTCTACCACTGTAGTTATTTATTTGTTTATTATTTTATGTATCGTATGGCTTTTACTGCCGGGAGTGTCCGAGGACATGTTCTGCTCGCCTGAGTCTGTAGCTGCTTCCAGCTGACACCCTTAATAGGGTGACCTACAAGTTCCGTTTAATTTCAAGTAGTTCCAACTTTCGCTACCAGATGTCAATGATACCTAACGGTGAACGTTGGAACTTTGATAGAGCCTATGATGGAAGATGGAGCGCTTACTTGAGTTTTACCGCGAGCACTTTTGAACAACGCAAGGGCGCTGTTTTGCCTCCCAAGGACTTGAGATTTCGATTTAGATGAATACTGCCAGGAGACTTGAAAACACAATAGCAGGGAAATTCCCGAATTAGCGTTTGAGAATTCGTAATCCCTATACTTACAGCCAAATTACCAACCATTCAGTAAATTTAATAACCTTTGTTTTACAATCCCTTGTGTATTACATTACTACTGATAGAGCATTAGAAACCAAAGCCTTAACCTCTTTAAACGGAACAATTGAAGCAGCCAATCTTCATGAGTGATATTAAACTGCGGTAGACTTCTCCCTGAAAGGAAATCCATCAGCACCTTTATATATTACTAGCCTCACAAGGACCATTTGTTTTATACCGTAAGCTACCAAAAGAGCTTATTCATCCGACTTCAACCTTCGTAATACTGGCGTGAGAAAAAACAGCATGGGCAAATTTTCAAACTCATAGGACTTATTGAGTGATTTCACAGTTTGCATACTATACAGTATTTTGTTTATACTGATGTTGTTTCTTGTTTGAGTCTTCAGTCATTTGACTGGTTTGATGCAGCCCTCCGTGCTTCCCTGTCCTGAGCTAATCGTTTCATCTCTACATAGCTACCACAACTTACATCCGAAGCAGTCTGTTTAACATATTCTAACCTTGGTCTACCCCTAAAGTTCTCGTCCTCGACGCTTCCTTCCATAACACTAAGCTTGCTATTTCTGGGTGTCTTAGTAAGTGTCCCACCAACCTATCTCTTCTCTTCATTATCAGTCGCTAGAAACATCTCTCCTCTCCCAGTCGTCTTAATACCTCTTTTAACGGTCACGTTAAACTACAAGCTTCCTTTAATACCTCTTCATTTGTTACCCAATCAACCCTATCTTGCCGTGTTGAAACACCGGATCCCATGAGAACTCCACCGTTAAGCAACAATGGGCGCAGTCGGAACTTGGATGGTATGCCGGTTCTAGGCACTGCGCGCTGTTAGCCAACATAAGGAGGAGCGGAAAGGCCCTGGTCACCCTACCGCAAGTAAACTCCGGCTGGCTGTAGCCTCATCGGAGGTCGCACCTGCCTTGGGGCAGAATACCAATTGAAAATTAAATCTACCCGTCTGATCTTCATCATTCTCCTGTAACACCACATTTCAATCGCTTCTATTCTCCTCTTTTCTGCTGCACCAATAGTCCAAGTATCACTTCCATAGAGTGCCACGATCCAGACAAAGGTTTTCAAAAAGGACTTCCTAATACCTAAATCTATATTGGTTGTCAACAGATTCCTTTTCTGTAGAAATGCTTTCCTTGCCTGAGACAACCTACTTTTTATATCCTCTTTGCTTCGTCCATCACTGGTTATTTTTCTTCCTAAGTTACAGAAATCTCCTACTCCCTTTAGATTTATACCTGCCAATTTGATGTCCATAAAGGTTTTTGTTTTACATTTATTGATTTTCATTATGAATTCTTTCCTCAAGACGGAGACCATACTATTCAAAACCTCATTCAAATCCTCTGGCGTGTCGGCCAAGGTGACGATGTCATTAGCAAATCTCAGAGTTGAAACTATTTGTCCTTGAATCTTCACTCCCACTTTAAATTTGTCTCCAATTTCCTTCATTGCTTGCTCAATGTAAAGATTGAAAAGTATGGGTGATAAGTTGCAGCCTTGCCTTACACCTTTCTGAATACCAGCTTCTCTCTCATGTCCTTCAGCTCGAATGACTGCTGTCTAATTTCTGTAGAGATTGTAGATCACCCTCCTATCCCTGTACTTTAGTCTATTCGTTTTCAAAATGTCAAACAATTTAGCCCAATCAACGTTATCAAAAGCCTTTTATAAGTCTACAAATGCCATGAATTTTCTCTTATCTTTCCTTATTCTACCTTCCAAAATCTGCCGAAGACTTGGTACAGCTTCCCTTGTTCCTACATTTCTCCTGAAACCAAACTGGTCATCACCCAACTCCGTTTATATCTGGCTTTCCATCCTCTTGTAAATTATTATAAAAAGCTTGTAGTTTAACGTGACCGTTAATCTTGAGATCATGAGCCACGGGACCTCCTTTTTACGTGGAATCCGAACCACAGGACATGGCATTTCACTTCGAAAATCTCACATGCATTGACCGGGAATCGAACCCGGACCACCTTGGTGAGAGGCATACAGCTAGACCGCTGAGCCACCACTCCCCGTAAATTATTATAGATAGGATCTTTGAAGAATGAGTAATCAATCTGATTGTACGGAAATCTTCACATCTGTCAGCTCCTACTTTCTTTGGTATAGGGATGATAATATTCTCCTTGAAATCAGATAGTACCTCACCTGTCTCATAAATCCTACACACCAAGTGAAATAACCTGACAAGACCATCATCATCACCTATGCAGCGTAGCAACTCAATAATCATCTATGCTTGGTGTTTTGTTCCTGCTTAAGTCTTCCAATGATCAGTGAAATTCTGATCTCAATATTAAATCTCCTTTCGCATCCTCATCAATTTCCTAATTCCTTTCCATTACATGATTCTCAATGTCCTTTCCCTCATACAAACACTCTATGTAAGCTTCCATCTCTCAACCTTAACTTCCCTATCTGTTAGAGGCTTTCCATCTGATAAAGAAGTGGAGTTATGATGACTACAATATAAGAGAGTTTTTTAAGATAAAAACACTATACGGCAGTACACAAATTCGTAAGACATGACTAAAGACCCGCCCGCTTTTTTCTGTACGGACTCGGAGTAAATACGAAGGGAAACATTTACTGTTATTTAAAATAGAAAGGGAATTCAAGTTGTAAGTCACGGGTATGAAACCAGAAGTACTCGTATTACAGAGAATCACTCTATTTTATATCAACCTAAGTTAAGTATAGCTAAGCATAGCTTTCTGTATTTCTCACCAAAATTATATAACATTCCCTCAATTAATTGAAAGAATTTAAAGGAAATCAGATGCATATGAAACATTTTCGCAGAGAAAACAAAATTAGAATTGAAAATATAATTAGTTGAGTCTACAAGTTTATAAAAAACGCAAATTCAATTTTCCTTCTTATTCGTTATTTTTTAGTACGTAAGGCATTTACATAGAACGTGTCATTCGACTAAGCCATTTTAATATGCATACCACACACAAGGTTGCACCTTTTAGTGGCATATGTGATTGCTCTTCCTGCTCTGTATGAATTTGATATCTTATTTCGATCTGTCTTTATCATATTGCAACAATATAATTTAATAATTATAAATTTACAGGTTAAACCAATGAGAGGAATTGTAAGGAAATTCATAAAATTTGTACCAGTACAGTCTTTCTCATTTTGTAAAATGTGTATATTTGTAACGATTTAATTATTCATATTAATAACTAGCTATACCTGGCATGCGTTGCAATGCCAGTCAAAGAAGGAATGGAAGATTGCCTAAACTTTTTCTCAATATCCTGCATTCTATTTTGACTAACTGGTCAATTAGTCCCCCTTTGTTCATAGTCAAAGTAACCGAAGCATATAACCCATTAGGTTTGGCAACCGTTCTGTACTTTATCAACTTGGCTCCAATGCTTAACGACATATTATTATATTGATATTTCGTCAGGTGATACGCTCGGTCTAAATCCCAAATCCAAACATTAATTGAATCCAATTCTAGGCCATTGTTTTATTATATGACCTAGGTATCTAAATGTCTTCACACGATTAATCTTTCCTTGGTTTGTGATCATCCATTAGGTCCATCGCTGATGTTGTCATGTATTTTGTTCATTCTTCTTCCTGTTATTATTACTATTATTAATATTAAACAAACCTGTACAGCCTAAAACACCTACTAAAGCCATATATTAGTAGTTATTGACGCCTCACTTTGGCGTTGCGACTGACAATAAAGTGCTTATTAAAATATAAAACTCGGTGGCAATTATTGTTCCATTTGACGATATATAAGGTAATTGCCGCGGGGACTCGGCTCGCTAATAGCCATCATAAAAACATAGCAATTGCATTCCTGATAAGCAATTCACGATAATGACTGGTTCTTAATTACATGCCACACTCACTCTTCATCGAGCCGAACACGAGTCATTACCATGGAAGTACCTTACTCTTAGCGCTTTGAATTTCCACAACTTGTTGGGAGAGAGAGTGTTGTATTCATCATCAACTGGTGGTGTAGCAGATATTCGTTCCGTTTACTTTCTAAGTGACAGATTGAGGTTGTTATTAATTCTCTTTAAAATAAATTTCTCAAATGGCTTTTATTACTGTATATTTTCCTATTTTTCATAATACATACGTTAGTTTATGAATATTCCCGAATGGGAATATGTTGTTATTTCCGTTTGATCAGATAAAATATCAATTAATATGAAAAAATTGGTCCGGCCAGATCAAACATAAAATGCCAGCGTTTCGCCCCAGTGTGCCGTTGGGCTCGTCAGTTGGTACAGACACACCTCACCAATACGCATGGCTAACACATACTGAGAATGCCATCACAAGACACAAAATACAAGTAGTTTTGGCGTCACGAGCGATGCCAATGTGCTACGGAAATCAAGCTCCCTTTCATAAAACAAAAACCTTACCTTGGCAATCCAAATAGGTTATGAATATTCTCGAAGGGGAATATGATGTTATTTCCGTTTGATCAGATAAAATATCAATTAATATGATAAAATTGGTCCGGCCAGATCAAACATAAAATGCCAGCGTTTCGACCCATTGTGCCGTTGGGCTCGTCAGTTGGTACAGACACACCTCACCAATACGCATAGCTAGCACATACTGAGAAGGCCGGACCAATTTTATAATATTAATTGATACATACGGTAGTGTAATGGAGAAACCACAAAATACCCCATTTTGTACATAAAAGCGTGTTGTTTTATAATAATATCTCGTTTCTTTCAGGTTAGGGTATGTAAATACAGGGTTAATCTAAATTAGTCACCTGAAAGCATCAATGAATAATTTCGGAACTGAAAATCCACAACCTGCTTCCAGTCTCCGACCGGGTCAGGAATGGAATGAATGAAGCCCCCATCTAGCGGCGAGGATATGAACTGTGCCGGCTGCCGAGGCCTGACGCACTCCTCTGGGGGCAATGATTTATGAATGACAGATGAAATGAAATGATAGTGGAGAGTGTTGCTGGAATGAAATGTTGACAGGGAAAACCGGAGTACCCGGAGAAAAACCTGTCTGCCTCCGTTTTGTCCAGCACAGATCTCACATGGAGTGACCGGGATTTGATCCACGGACCCAGCGGTGAGAGGCCGGCGTGCTGCCGCCTAAGCCACGGAGGCTTAATTTCGGAACTACTGATTGAAATTAATTCAGATGTTTGTCAGACCTCAAGTCATATCATCAAATTTTAGGCCTAACCGACAGACTTGTTTCCCGTCTAATGTAATTGGACGCAATTTTGTAATGACCGACTGGAAAACTTTCTTTAATAGAATTAGGAAAAACTGAAAGAAAAACAAGATGTTCAGTAAAGAACATATAGCCTACTTTCTCCTAAATGTATGAGTATAGTTATAACTCGTTGTTATTATCAAAGAGTATAATAGAACTATTCTTTGTTGAAGACCTTAGAAACGATTTACCTCTACCAAACGCCACAACCTAGATAAAAACTGCTTCCATCATTGAAGAAAGAAAGAAAGAAAGAAAGATAAGAAGTATATCAAGAATGTTATGGATCTGGAGACATAATCGACCGGACTGGCTGCGTGGCTCAGCGGTAACGTTCTCGCTTGCTGGGCCCTAGGTTGCAGGTTCGTATCCTGGCGCAGTCAGCTGGCATTTGAGGGTGCACAAATGCGAGGGAGCCGTGTCAGTACATTTACTGGCACGTTAAAGATCCCCTTCGGGCCAAAATTCCGGCACCCCGGTGTCTCTAAAAGCAGCAGTAGTTAAAAGGGATGTAAAACCAATAACATTATTATTATTATTATAGTTTATTGTTTAACAACATTATCACGGCAAATACCGGCTACATTTTCTGTTACAGCCTGGTTCGGCCTTAGCAAGGAACCATCTGTACTGAGATAATTTCTATTATACTGTTCAGAGACTTCACATCCAGGTCGTGCCCGCAGTCTTCACGAGTCTCCTTCATTTGTAGGATGAGCTAAATTCCCATCTGGATCATCAAGCCTTGCTGAGTATTCGGCCAGTGTATTGTCACCAAGGAACTTCCTAACAATATGGCATGTGTTTAACAGAACTGCCTTCTGAAGTTCAATATATATCTGCGGGTGCAGATTCAATATTGATAGACTACTATGGAGAGTTTTCGGTATAACACCAGTACACGATACAATTATTGGGATGGTAGTCACCGAATCAAGTTTCCACATCTGCTTTACCTCAATTGCCAGCTCTGTGTACTTCGATATTTTAGTAGCAGCTGTTGTTTGGATGTTTTGAGTGTTGGGACATGCGATATCTATCAGTAATGCCTATTTGTGTACTTTATTGATGACTATGATATCTGGCCGGTTGTTACTGACTGCGACATCTGTCACAACTCCTCTGTCCCAATAGAGCTTGTGTGTGGCATTTTCGAGTACTGCAGATGGTATGTATTTCCAATAGGGGACGGAGCTTTGAAGAAGTTTGTACTTCAATGCCAGTTTCTGGTGGATAATGTTGGCAACTTGGTCGTGTCGATGTTTGTAGTCAGTGTTGGCAAGGTGGGAACAACCTGATATGACGTGTTGAATGGTTTCACTACATTTGCCACAGCGGCGACATTTCTCACTCTCTGTTGCTGGATCTTTTATTATAAATTTCCGATAGCTTCGAGTAGCAACAACTTGGTCTTGGATAGCTGCAACAAATCCCTCTGTTTCCGGAAAGAAGACCGAGTGGGTCAGCCATGCGTGCGACGCTAACTTGTCGATGTGAGGCTGGTCCAACTCATGTGGAAACTTCCCATGAAGCGCCTTCTGTTTCCAATTCCCGATCTTGTGTTCAGTAGTTTTCATTTCTTTTACTGGTGGATCTAAAGATGACAGATGGAGCGGTGTGTAATTATCATCAGCTGAAGATACAGTGTGATGGAGAGGGGATGTTTCTCCTTTGTTGTGGAAATATGCACGCAGAGTTGTCACTTGTTTTGTATGAAGGTTCATGATGTCTATCAGTCCTCTACCACCTTCAGACCGAGGTAGAGTCAGGCGCTCTGTTGCTGATTTCGGATGGTGCATACGATGGCGTGATAAAAGCACCGATGTTTTTCGTTGCAGATCGTGCAGTTCAGTTAGAGTCCACCTGATTATACCAAAGGAGTATGTAACTACGGGCATTGCAAATGTGTTAACTGCCTTAATGATATGTTTAGCGCTAAGTTTTGAAGAGAGAATACTGCGAAGCCGTGAAGTATACTGCTCAGTTATGTTCTTCTTGATATCACTGTGTCTGAGACGGGTACTCTGGGCGAACCCAAGATATTTGTACAATGCGCCTTCCTCCAACGGCTGAATACTTCTTTGTCCCTCTCCAACAGCTATTCCTTGTGCAGAGTGCGAGCCTCTAATAACAGTCTGTGTTCTGCACTTATCAAAACCAAACTGCATATGGATATCTGAAGAAAAGCTCTGAGTGATAGAGATAAGATATTGTAGGTGCACTTTAGTTGATGCATACAGTTTAATGTCATCCATGTAAAGAAGATGGTTCATCCTGTACGCTTCACCATGATTACCCTTAATACTAAATCTGTAGTTGCTACTGTTCAGGAATTGCGAGAGAGGATTCAATGCCAGACAAAACCAGAGTGGGCTTAGCGAGTCTCCTTGGAAAATTCCTCGGCGAATCGGTATTAATGAAGATGTTAAACGAGTGCCACCCACTGTAAGTTGGAGGGCAGTGCTCCATGAAACCATTGCGCACTTCAGGAAGTTCACTATAATAGGGTTGACCTTGTAAATCTCCAAGCTCTGTATAAGCCATGTATGAGGCACGGAATCGAAAGCTTTTTGGTAATCAATGAAGCAGGCATAAAGATTTCGTGATCTACGACAGGCCTGCTCTAATGCCACGGCATCAATAGTGAGCTGTTCCTTACATCCTTGAGAATTCCTTCTGCAACCCTTTTGCTCCTCTGCGAGAATGGCGTTTTCCTCACAATGCGCACGAATTCGGTTAGCAATAATGGATGTAATGATCTTATAAAAGTTTGGCAAGCAGGTGATGGGGCGATATTTAGATGGATTTGTGATTATTATTACATATATTACATTATATATTATATTATATTATATATTATATTATATATTATTACATATACGACCTGCCGTGGGCAACATCCAACTTTGAGTTGAGGCATGTCTTTACACGTCTGGTTGTGCATGGCTTTCACAACCCTAATTGAATTAACAAATCTTTCCATGACCCTACAGAGACGTGTGTATACCAACTATGTGGATATTTTCGATTGCTATTTGGCTGAAATAAAAGTATTAATTAATATCCTGAACTAGCACCAACGGCTTGAATTCAGTTACTATGTGAAATCGTTTTGTTCTTTACTTCAATTAACATTTTCAAATAACGCACAATAGGCTGTTACAAACCCTTTAAAATAAAAAGTAAAAATGTATCGTAGTATCATCTTGTCATTTTTCAAATTCGATGCGCATAGAATGCCAATGGTATAGTAATCAATGGAGCCCCACGTAGACTAGTCGTGATATCTAGAGGTGAAATATCGAAGAATATAATCCTAACAGAGCGAGTGCATTCTAGCGGCCAGAAGAAGAAACTTTTCAATAAAATCTGGAAGTTAATAAGTAGCGGCGTGCAGTTACCTTTTTGGCAGCTAGATGTCTCGAGTAAATCTGCTGGAGAATTATGTTTTAATTAAATATATATTTTACACCATAACATGCACAATATAACGCTTAATTTTAAAACATCTGTCATAACAAAACAATAAACATATAACATTTCAAGCAAAAAACCTAGCTCTGATCGGGTTTGAACCATAGGCATATGAGCGATAGGCTAACGCTCTACCACTGAGCTAATTGTGTCAACGAATATCGTTCTATATAAAATGACTTACATAGAACTTGTTAGCAAATAATGATTTATACTAAACGATTTCATCACTGGAGTATATTATTTATATATAAAGCATTTCATACAAAGTTTATTTATTTTGTATCAGTACGCTATATTGCATGCAATACTCAAATTAGTGAAATATAAGTCAGGCACAAGATATCCGCTGCCATCTTGTCCTATTACTGAATCGGCTCAGCTTTTTAAAATCACGTCTGCACTATAGTATTACAAAATAAACTTTTAATTTCGAACGTGCCTCTTCCTTTAGAACACTTAAAACGATTCTCGGCTCGATAATCGGAACTGGTGGGTCCCATGATATGGATTATAAAGTTTGCATAATTCGCACAGCCGCCATCCTGAAATGGTATGGCGGACGACCTTGTAGTTTAGTCACAAGACGCATCCTATACGAAGGTATGTTGTTACCAAATTTGGTAGAGATCGAATGATTTGGTTAGTCGTTATTTGATTTTACGTTTTGAACGTTTGAGTGGCCGCCATTCAGTTTTAGTAAAGATGGCGGCGATATAAAACATGACACTGAGGTGTCCTTTGCTAGTGCTACCTTTGTACCAAATTTCCTTCAATTCGCATTCACCGTGTTCGAATTGATAGGGGGGGACAGACATTCAGAGTACACACACTCACACACACACAGACACACACACACACAGACTCACACACACACATACACACACACACACAGACTCACACACACACATACACACACAGACAGACACACTTTTTTCGCCCTGTGTTGATCTCATGTCTACTTTCATTTTTTGCAAAAAACGAAAGTAGGCTAAAAGGCTTCTATCTCTTCATTGTCTGCTGAAGAAAACTTCAAACTATACATAACACCAAAGTTTATATAAGGATTATAATAAGAAGGGTGACCTTCAGGTTTGATAATATTTCCTTCAGAAATACTAAAATGTGTAAACATTGACCATTATGGCAATGGTAATAATTAATAACCGAGTTGACTAATAGTATTATCTTATTAAAACCGCCTAGTCAATCACTAAAGAAACGACACTGTGAATATGCTTGATTGCTGTGTTTGGTAAATAGCCTGCACATTGCGTTGCCCATTAAGCAACTAAAACAACAGAGTGTCCATTAAGTTGGGCTTGAAGGTCATGCAAACAGGCAGGTGGAAGTAGCTCCACCCCCGCGAATGACGAATACGAAATAAGAATTAGCACCAGTGCCTGTCAGATTAGTTGCGCCCGACGGTAGTTTAAGTACAGTTCAACCAAAAATGCTATTCATTCCCGTTATTGTGCGACAGAGAACTTTCCTACAGAGCATGTATCACAAACACCTTCCTTAAGAACAAAGAAATACGGTTGTTTACAAACCGACAGTTGTATCATTTAGACATCGCGGAGAGCTTGTGTGTGTGTTGAAATTGATTGATAATTTGTGATATTGTAGTGTCTGTAGCACCTTCCTTAAGAACAAAGAAATACGGTTGTTTACAAACCGACAGTTGTATCATTTAGACATCGCGGAGAGCTTGTGTGTGTGTTGAAATTGATTGATAATTTGCGATATTGTAGTGTCTGTAGCTGTGAATATATTTGAAATTGAGACTAGCATTGAAGAGGAGTTGTCTGTGGTTTTAGTTTAAGAAACATCCCGGCATTTACCTGGAGTATAAGTGGGAAACCAGGGAAATATCCCTCTACGATGACTGAGGTGGGAATCGAACCTATCAATTCCCAGTTTTGCATCACGAGGCTGAGTGCACTCTGTCCCAACCCTCAGCGTACAATTAAATGTCATGGCAGAGCCGAGAATCCATAATACGAAATTACAATACCCACACGATACCTCGAAGACTTTCATTTTTAAGTTGGTCACTCACCATGCCCAAAGTTTGTTTGAACTAGTTATTCTTTATTATATTTGGTCACTCACCATGGCAAAGAAATCATTTATTTGAAATGACTTCCGTAATTGTCTATTGCTGATTAAAGTTGAGTGCATCTAACAAGCCAGGACACAGATTATTCAAAAATATTTTTGCGTCAGTTCGAATGCACCCCTCGAAAAAATAAATGTATCAGGAAAGAATAGACAAGAGCTAGTTGGGACAGGAAATCACAACACACTGTAGGAATTAGTTGCCCTAGTACTGCCTGGATCGGAAAAGAATAAGAATTCACCAAAAGAGTTCAGCATGAAAGATGGTTGGTTCCTCAGTTAAGGGGCTGCGACAACGCGGTCATGTAGCCCCGTGTACTTTGGGTGTGTGTAGAATCTGTCTGATAACCGGTGTTAATTGCGATGACTGTATTAGTGTGAGTTATCTGTATTTCAGGTAAGAACTGCAGACGGTCAATTTCAAGTAGTTCCTACTTTTGTTACCAAATGTTACCGTCAATGACACCAAGCTGCAAACTTGACTACTAGGTACCACCGCAACCAGAACCTGGCAGCGAAAGTTGTAACTTAATAGTGTTAATCGAATTTAACCTACAACTTTTAGCTTCACACAAGTGTAATTAGTGAAAGATTATTTTACATGCCATAAATCTATGACAAGGGCCCGCCTGCTTTACTTCCACTCAGAACGAAGGCCTACCGAGGGATTTTTAACGCTCTTAAAATTCCGACGACTTCAGCAGTGTTTGAACCCATGACCTTGGCCAGAGAAGCTCAGCATGCCACCGAAGCCGCCAGCATGAAAGAAGAAAGACAGAAGACTTGGAAACAATGCAACGCTTAGTTGCTATCGCCAACATTTTCTAATAATTTACGAAGCCTCTACGGGAGAAATCACTCTTGGGGCTACCTCCTAAACTTTAAACACATATAACTCAAACGCCACTCAGTCAACAGACTGATCTCTCAAATTGTCTAACACTGGCTACAGGCTTGCTCCCATACAGATCGTTTGGCATCAAGAAACAAGAACAAGTAGTTCCGTGTAGAACTATACAGCCTATTATCATATATCCTGCTCATGTTAATTGTCTCTATCAACATACAAAATTTCAGTTTAATTGCTGTAACAGATTCGTAGATATTGAGAACCGTCTAAATATGTCATATGGTCGCCAGGATGGATTTTTATTTTTGTACTATTACATTAAGATTATTGTGTACGTGTGGTATTCAAACTTCAATCGCATGATTAGAACACAAGAAGTAAAAACGAGATTTTAAAAGTACGCACACCAGCCATCTTGTGATTATGCAAACAATTGAAATAAATTACATGCCAGTGGATCAACATTTGTATAAGCATTTAACGTGCAACGTTTCACGACACTCGGATAGTTAATTCGCGAGAAACGTCCTTTTAAATATTTATACTTCGCGTCGCCGCCATGTTGGATTTGTGCTCACCAGGTTACTGAAAGTCCTATAGGTGAATATATGTTCATAGTCTCCATGAACATTAAAAAAAAGCAGTTGGGTTGCTGTAAAAGATTCATAGATATTGAGAACCGTCTAAATATTTCGGAAGCTCGCCATTTAGGATTGTTATATGTATAGAATAGGCCATAGAGTTATGTACCATTCAAGGACAATTATTGCCTAGCTTCATTATTCAAACTATCACTTCGATCGCATGCTTACGACACAAGAATAAAAACTTAATTTTAAAATTTCGCACAGCCGCCATCTTGAGGTTATGTAAACAATTGAATTAAATTACATAGCAGTGCATTACAATCTGCAAAATCATTTACTGTACCACATTTCACTGCGCTCAGCGAGTTAAATCACGAGAAAAGTCTATTAAAATATTTCAAATTCACTTGGTCGCCATGTTCGTTTTGTACTTTACAGGTTTATGAAATATACATAGGTAAACTTGTATCAGTACCCGTTATCACCGTACAAAATTGCATGATGATATCTGTAATAGTTTCGGAGCTATAGAATGTCAGTGAAATATTTCGCACAGCCGCCATTTTGAGGTTATGTAAACAATTGAACTAAATTAGACTCCAGTGCATTACAATGTGTATAAACATTTGCTGTACCAAGTTGCATTACGTTTAGATAGTTAAATCGCGAGAAATGTCTATTTAAAAGTCTCAATTTCGCTTGACCGCCATGTTGGTTTTGTAGTCACCAAGTTTTTGAAAGTCTCATAGGTGAACTTCTAGTAGTGCCCTTTATCACCGTACACTATTTCAGGGTGATATCGGTAATAGTTTCGGAGATATTGAATGCTAGTGAAATATTTCGCACAGCCGCCATGTTGGATTGGTGAGAAGGGCACGGTCGAGGTCGCCGGGAATAGTGCTATGAACTTACCGAGTTTCATTGAAATCGCTCCAGCCGTTTAGATTTTATTAGGGGGACACACACACACCTCACACACATACACACACACACACACACACGCACACACACACGGACAAAAGGTGATCTCATAAGCCTATTTTTTCAAAATTGAAAATAGGCTAAAAATATAGTATTCAGAACATATCGGTAATATGGTTAATAATACTAATGGTACGATATCACACTTCTTCGCAGTCTGTTGAAGCCTTTCTCTCTTAGATGAAGTATGAAACTTGATATGGTCCTTCTAAGCCATAAAAGGATTCTAAATACTTCAGTAACCACTGAATGTGTAAAAAGTCACAGTATTCACTTCTAAGTAATATTATAATTTCAATATGTTTTGCTGTGCTACCATTTTACAGATTTGTGGTAAACATTCATTCATTTGAATAAATCCCATTGTGTGAGTATGCACAGCCTGTCTGTGTCGCTCTAAAAGTCCACTAATAAATACTACAGAGAACAGAAGGAATGCAAGCATTAGCATTTTACCTTAAAATTGCGAGTTGGAAGTTGGTTTCATTTTTAGCCTATTTTCAATTTTGAAAAAATAGGCTTATGAGATCACCTTTTGTCCGTGTGTGTGTGCGTGTGTGTGTGTGTGTGTGTGTGTGTGTGATTCGTGTGTGTGTCCCCCCCTAATAAAATCTAAACGGCTGGAGCGATTTCAATGAAACTCGGTATGTTCATAGCACTATTCCCGGCGACCTCGACCGTGCCCTTCAAATTTTGTTACGTCTCACCAATGCAAAATGGCGGCTGTGCGAAATATTTCACTAGCATTCAATATCTCCGAAACTATTACCGATATCGCCCTGAAATTGTGTACGGTGATAAAGGGTACTACTAGAAGTTAACCTATGAGACTTTCAAAAACCTGGTGACTACAAAACCAACATGGCGGTCAAGCGAAGTTGAGACTTTTAAATAGACTTTTCTCGCGATTTAACTATCCACACGTAATGAAACTTGGTACAGCAAATGTTTATACACATTGTAATGCACTGGAGTCTAATTTAGTTCAATTGTTTACTTAACTTCAAAATGGCGGCTGTGCGAAATATTTCACTGACATTCTATATCTCCGAAACTATTACAGATATCACCCTGCAATTTAGTACGGTGATAAAGGGTACTGATACAAGTTTACCTATGTATATTTCATAAACTTGTAAAGTAGAAAACGAACATGGCGACCAAGCGAAGTTGAGACTTTTAAATAGACTTTTCTCACGATTTAACCTTACAAACGTAATGAAACTACGTACAGCAAGTGTTTATACACATAGTAATGCACTGGAGTCTAATTTAGTTCAATTGTTTACATAACCTCAAAATGGCGGCTGTGCGAAATATTTCACTGACATTCTATATCTCCGAAACTATTACAGATATCATCATGCAATTTTGCACGGTGATAAAGGGTACTGGTACAAGTTTATCTATGTATATTTCATAAACTTGTAAAGTAAAAAACGAACATGGCGACCAAGCGAATTTGAAATATTTTAATAGATTTTTCTCGTGATTCAATTCTCTGAGCGCCGTGAAATGTGGTACAGTAAATGATTTTGCAGATTGTAATGCACTGCCATCTAATTTAAATCAATTGTTTACATAACCTCAATATGGCGGCTGTGCGAAATTTTAAAATTAAGTTTTTATTTCTTGTGTCGTAATCATGCGATCGAAGTGAAAGTTTGAATAATGAACCTAGGCAATAATTGTCCTTGAATGGTACATAATTCTATGGCCTATACATATAACAATCCTAAATGGCGAGCTTCCGAAATATTTAGACGGTTCTCAATATCTATGAATCTTTTACAGCAACCAAACTGATTTTTTTTATGTTCATAGAGACTATGAACATATGTTCACCTATAGGACTTTCATTAACCTGGTGAGCACAAATCCAACATGGCGGCGACGCGAAGTATAAATATTTAAATGGACGATTCTCGCGAATTAACTATCCGAGTGCTGTGAAACGTTGCACGTTAAATGCTTATACAAATGTTGATCCACTGGCATCTAATTTATTTCAATTGTTTGCATAATCACAAGATGGCTGCTTTGCGTAATTTTAAAATCTCGTTTTTACTTCTTGTGTTCTAATCATGCGATTGAAGTTTGAATACCACAAGTACACAATAATCTTAATGTAATAGTGCAAAAATAAAAATCCAACCTGTCGACAATCTGAAATATTTAGACGGTTCTCAATATCTACGAATCTGTTACAGCAATTAAACTGACATTTTGTATGTTGTTAGAAGAAATTAACATGAGCAGGATATATGAAAATAGGCTGTATAGTTCTTTACGGAACTACTTGTTAACTTTCCCTTCTCTCTACATTCCAGAAACAAGGTGAGAGATAATCAGCTTCTCCTTTCAACAGAAGCTCGTTTCCTTAGAGGGAACTTGATGCCGGCAAGCCGAGCGTAAAACGACAGGCGTAATAGGCTTGCCATGAGATGAATAAAGAAAGTTCTATCTCCTTCCTTAACCTTTTAACTCCTTCAAACACTATCGTAGATATAGGTCACAGCAAACTAACCAACTAGTTATTTGCAAACGCATTAACCATCCCCAATGTAGCCAAGTAATCCATGACTGGGCTGTGCAGATGACGTTCGGAGATCTGAAAATTGAATCCCGGTGTTGACGGTATGGTATACCCCAAGTTTTCCACACACAACCTGGTATATTTTTTATGTCCCTAATAATTTCACTCCGACACACTTCTACAGTCATCACGACATATTGTAACCTTTATGCATCTGTGATTGCATAAATTCTACATACAGTATTTATTCCAACAAGATTTTAATCATGTTTCAAAGCCGGTGTGAGAATAGATGTTGCTTGTTGAACAGGGAATAACAAAGGGAAGTTCGTACGTGCCTTAGAGTAACTTTCACCCAGCGCAAACAAAGACGGTAGGGAGAGAAAGCTGACATCTGGATACCACATGCGCTCAGACAACACGCAAAGGTCCTTCAACTAAGCGGGCAAATGCGAAAATTTCAACGATCACTCACCAAATAAACCCCGCCCATTTGAGAGGAATTGGAGCAGTAATTAAAATACAGAAACAGGAATTATACCATCGTATAGGGGACAATCCCAGCCTCTCAGAAGTATCGTCAAAATTTAAATTGGATCATTCTGTGATTTTTCCCAGAATTAAAATGAAATCAGGGGGTGGATTTAAAACTACCAATAGCAGCGAGGGACGCGAGACGCTACCAAATCCCGCCGAAATTAAGGAACAATGAAGGAAATTACGGAGATCATTATATAAAGATCCAACGATCGGATTTTGGATAAAAGGAAGTCATTGAAACATTAGAAATGAGGACGTTCAAGGGAGATAGTTTGCATATTCATGTGAGTGTTATTATGGAAATAAATTCTAAAAACTCCCCACTCCAAGTCCCCTTAAGAGAAATCATATAAATAATGGTTGGAGACGCAGCGAAAACAGTTTCTATTTGGGGCGCTGCTTAGGCGCAAGCCCACAATCGTCGCGGTGGGAACAATTTTACAAGTTTTTACAGTTTCTTACCCGGGCGCTGTGGAGGGGGAAGCCCGCGCTTGAGGCAATAAGGATATTAATAAATTTTACAAGTTTTATAAGTAGAAGCAGTTATACCTTAGGAATTTGAATATCGCTAAGTATTCGCGAGTGCGAATTAGAACAGTGCATATCATGACAGTACGCAGTTATAATGATAGGGATAGCCGTACGAGCTATTAGTAGCTAAATCAGTGATCTAGGAAGCTATGAAACTATCAGCTGAACTAAGTAGGTTGATGATAGCAGTAGGAGGTAGGAGCTTCATATGCGAGAACCGTGCATTGTAATAATAATAATAATTCACAGTGGACCTTTGCTTTGGTGAATTTTGGAAACCGTGTGTAAATTATCCTCCTTGCAAGATGAACCAACTGATCAAGAAGACTGATATCAAGGACCAGAGCAGCATCAGGATGTATGAGAGATAAGTAAATATTGTATGGGGCATGTTTGCCATAGCGTATCCCATCATGGGGATCGGATAAGTTTATCTCGATCATAAGCAATTATGATAAAAATATATATTTTAGGCATAGCAGGCATGTTTTGTGTAGATTTGTGTATTTATCAGTAATGATTATTTTTGTGTGTTTTATAACGTAATTAGTATATGAGCATCAACATTTCGTTTAAATATGTTTTGTTTGAGAGTGTCAGTAATCTTGCTGAATGCACAGTTAAGGGAATAATTGGTTTGATAGTGCTTATGCACGATATGAATGTAAAAGCTAATATGGGGAAGACAGCTCGATATTGTGACAAGACTAGTAATGACACTGAAATTATGTGAATAACAAGTATGGTAATTGATAATCACACTAAGGTAAAGGAAGGTAAGACAAAATGGCTGGATGATAATGTAATATTCAGATAAGGTTGAGAGTTGATCCTGGGTCGAGCAGAAATTAATAACGGAGGTGGTATTCCCGTGTTCTACGATGATATAAATGGTAAGTAAAATTTATAACGGAGGTGGTATTCCCGTGTTTTACGATGATATAAATGGTAAGTGAAATGATTGAGTTCATTGTCTGATGAGAGTGCGCTTTAGCTCCGTCGGAAAAGTAATTCTACAGCTCGAACCCCAGGTAGTCAAAAGAGAGTCTTAGGAAGCAGGTATAGGAGTGCGGCCAGCCGTCTGAATTCTAAAAGTAGCAATGAAGGTTATTGCCTGCCCATCTGGTTAGTGTGGTGAGAGTGTCTGTCACAAGGTCGAGGATGTTATTGTATTCTATGAGGGAAGGTAGTCCGGCTTCCCAGAGTTTCTTCTTTTGTGCCGCTTTAGGAAGCGACGTCTTGTATTGACGTTATTTTGAGTGCAATCATTATAGTTGTTTGTTTATTATTAGTCGCGGGGCACCGGCCGCCGAAGTATTTATTTGGTGCTTCATGTATGATGACTTGTTCATTTTACCATAATTAACAGAGTCATGGCTCTGAGAGAAGTAATTGTTTTTAAGTTAGAAGTGCACACATGCCTGTGACCTAGAATAAATCTATTGCCTTCATTGTCTGACTCTTGTGAGGAAAGATGATGATTGTACGAGAAAACATGTCCGAGCTCCCAGAAACCAATTTTTTAAGTTATAAACACGAGTGCGCATATTTGTTGTGATAGAATGGCTGGGTTATTTAGGCCATAGTTGATGAACTAAGTCTGTTGACGTTAATTTTTGAACTTGAAGCAGTGGACTGCAATGAAATAGATTATTTTTCTTTTCCTTGTTTCAGCCAGTGTGATAAATTATTTTTGCATTTTTGATGTTGATGATTAGAGTAATTCAAGGGAGTTTATTTTGTTTTTTTATTGTCTATGGATGGGAGATATGGGAGATGATCTTTTTGTGAATAAAAATATTTTATATTTGGTGTTCTCTGACATACTGATTTTAAGTTAAGCCTCCTGTGATCCTCGACGATATTCCTAGGATGTTTAGAATAAGTTAGAGCCACACCGAACAGACCACTCCCCGAGCTAGAGTCGGCATCCTGGAAGAACACTGAAGGGTACATATGGATTGGATGATAACATAGTAGTTATTCATGTCCATATTAGTTTCTTTTATTAATTAGTGGATCACGGTGATGGAGATTGTCAGAGAGTAGCTAGCCGGAGCCTACTGAAGTATACATGCCGCGTCGAGGTTGTGATATAACATGGTGGCCCATGTCGGTCTTTAGCCAGGAGGGTGAGCATTGAGCTTGCATTATCAAACCTTGAGGACATGTAAACAGATGTAGGGTGTCCCCTTATTATGATGAGGCCCAAGTGGGCATTCGACAGTACAACCGAGACCTTGGATGGTTGCTGCGATGTCTTACGAGGTAGTCGTACACCATATCATGGCTCCCAGTAGTGTGGCCAAATTAACAGTAATTCAGGGGAAAGTAAAGCCAGGAGTTTGTTTAAAATAAATAGTCGAAAATGCTGAGTTTATTTTGCATAATGAGGTAGAAGCAGTGTTTTCGTGGCGCCCTATAATTGAATAATTAGTAGCAAACTCCAAATGTATGTTGTAGGACGGCGTGAACCGTGAAAAGTCATGTCAGTACTTTATTGACAGGACTGGGAAGTTAAAATTAACGCAGAAGGGTAAACTGAAAATTTATTCATAAAAGCAGACATCAAATAGGCAGCTCTTCAAGCAAATAAAAGTAATTAATGGGAATAACGTAGATTGGGATTAAGCGACTCTTTTATGATTGCAAAAGGTGGGTGCGTGAGGCTTCATGCCCCAGTCTTCTCAAATAAGTGTTATATTTTGTGCTATGGCTTCAGTGGAAGAAATTCGAGCTATAATTGTGAGTTCGGTAGCTAGAACAATGGAGCAGTTCGAACACTTTAAGAGGGAGTGTAGAGAACAGAGCGAAATAAACAATGCACGTATCTCAGAGCAGATAGCGGAACAGAGCGAAATAAACAATGCACGTATCTCAGAGCAGATAGCGGAACAGAGCGAAATAAACAATGCACGTATAGCGGAACAGATAGCGGAGCACAGTAGGATAAATAATGCACTACTCGCGGAACAAAGTACAATTACTAATACACAGCTAACGAAACAAATTGCAGAACAGGGTAGGCTGAATAAGGAAGCATTAAAAGAGGAAATGACGGATAAACTAGCAGAACAGATAGCTAAGATCACACTTGAGACTACCGCACAGTTAGGACAGATGGAGATGAACTTAAGGCAATCAATAGCGTTCAGTGAAGAAAAGACGGCAGCGAAACTCATACAACTAGAAGAAATATGTAATGCCAATACAGAAGGGATAAAGTTAGAACAGTTAGCAATCCAGGCTACAATAAAAGGAGTAGCCAGTGAGTTGAAGTCTGCGGCAAAGCAATTACACAGCTTAGAAGGGGAGATGATAGAGATCAGAACGGAAATAGACAAGGCAGCTTTAACTTCAGCAGAACGATGGAGTATTCAAGAGAATGAGAATGACGCACTTAAAGAGAGCATTCGTGAAAGTAATGAACTGATAGGAGGCAGGCTCGATCAGCTGGAAAGCGATAAGAAGGATGGAAAGAGAAAGGAGGAAGATAGATATGAGGCAATAAGAGCAGAAATAAACAAGACATGCCAACAAATTGGAATTGACGGGAAAGAGGATAGAAAGAAACTCATAAAACAAATGGAAGAGAACCAGAAAAGGATAAAGGAGGTCGAACTGCAGTTACTAGGAAAGATAGAGGGACAAGAACGGAAGATTCTTAAGACAGAAATACAGTCTTTACAACAGCAAGACATGCTTCTCGAACTAAAAGCTCATAATAGCAGTAAAGGGACAAGCGGTATGGCTAATAATTGCAACACAAGCCAGACTCAGGTAGAAGGAATGAATGAACTTAGTCCGGGCCGCGCAACCACAGGTAGCGAGAATAATGACGGTTTCCCAACATTTAGAGGACACGCCTCGACACCTCAACAGCCGTCTGGCAATAATAATAATAATAACCCAACTACACAGTATGTCCAAATAATTAGAATGCAGGAGAGCCGCCCACGCAAATTCAATAATGATGGTTCACAAACGCCGAAAGCTTTTTTAAAAGATTTAGAACACTACCTTACAGACAGTAACATTCCTGAGAATAAGAAACTCAGAGTAACAGAGTAATTACTTGCGGATAGCGTCTTGACTTGGTTCAGAAGTTTTCGCTACACTTTTGAAGACATGGACAGTTTCAAACATGCATTTCTACGCCGTTATTGGAGCAAGTCCATACAGCATAGTCTGAGAATGGAGTTGTATAGCAGGAAGTATCACGCTTCACAGCCCACGCGTTATTCAGAATATTTTTCGGCTCAGCTACTCAGATTGAAAGACATGGATATTTTACCACCGGAGTCAGAACTGGTGATGACAATTGGTAAACAGATTCCATTACCAGTACAACAGTTCTTAATTGCGGCAAACGTCTCGAGCGCACTACAAGCAGAGGAGATTTTACGTCAATTGGATGAAAGGTCATTAATTACTCAGAATAGGCACGTCAGAGCGAGTGACAGCGCAGCGCTGGTACACCAAGCCGAGCTAGTCAAAACTAGAGAGCAGAGCACCAATACGAATGTAAGCCATAAGAGCGGAAACAACAACGGAAAGTCAGACTTGCCAAGAGAAGAGGTAAGGAGATATGAACCAAGGAACGAAAGGAACTGGCAGCCGCAACAGTACAGGAGAGATGAATGGAAAGGGCGTGGTCGCGAAGGTCCATATCATCATCGCAGATATGATAGAAGAGAAAATAGAACGTGGAACCGAGGACGAGATGAGAACCGAGGATACACGGAGGAGAGTCGACGGTAATGGCAAAACAGACACGAGGCATCACAACGGTATCTAGATGAGTTGCATCGCAGCCAAGAGACGGAAAAGGATCGCTGGCGAAGGACGATGGAAAATCGCGAGAATCCAGATGTGGAGATCACCGGAGCAGAAAGTGAGTTAGCGCAACAGCATCGCGAGAGTCAGAACGTGAAGAGGCAGACGGGGGCCATTAGCAAAAAAAAAATGTACTAGAGGATGAAGGAGATAGTCTAATTTTCACGCCAGACAAAACACAGTGGTTGATAGCGAACATTGAGGAATGGGTCGCAACTCCTGATGATTTTACACGTGAAATTATTCAACCGGAACAATATTGTTTGAGGAAATTACCAGTCATCATTACGAGAATAGAAGGACTAAGAGTAAAAGGATTAGTGGACACTGGGGCACAGCTATGTCTAGTATCAGAGGCATTAATTAAAGCTCTAAGCGAAAAACAGAGAATACCTACGATTCCAGTACCACAGGTCAAAATTAGAGGAGTAATTCCCGAAAAATCAGCTGTATGTAAATTTCAAGTGCAATTGGATCTAGAAATATTAGGACACACTTTCTCACACGTATTCATGGTGATGAACAAGATGAGCGTAAACTTGATCCTGGGCGTGGATTTCCTATACGAGCACCAAGCAGTGATTGATCTACGCAACAATGTAATTAAATTCAGAAATATGGAAGGATTATCAGCGGTGGAACTGAACATGAATAACCACGGCTTAGATAGAGATGCTGACATTTGGACGCTGGAGACGATTCCTGCGGAAGAAGAGAAAAATCAAGCAGATGAAGAGGACTCGAACACAGGACTCCTGGAGGAAAAGCAAGAATTGGAAGATGAGATGTGGTCCATGGCAGTAGAAGAAGATGGCAACAAAGGCAGTTTTGAGGCACTTTTGAAGGAAAAATTAATAGAGGCAAAGCTAAATGATGAAGAAAGAAATTGCTTGGCACAAATGCTATGTAAACATTCAGCAGCATTCAATACACTACCGGGAAAAATATTAAATTTCAAGTACGCTATGCAGGTAGATGACTGGACCCCATTCAAGAGCCGACTCTACCCGATTCCAGAAAAACAGCGTGCAGCAGTTAGAAAAATTATAGACGAAATGCTTAGAGGGGGCATAATTAAGAAAGCTCCAACCCCATATTTGAACGCCATATTAGCGGTGGCGAAACCCAATGGTTCTGTGAGACTATGTCTCGATGCTCGCACCCTCAATTCCAGATTAATTGATGAAACCGACCGTGCACCACTAATTAAGGATGTACTAAAGAAGTTCCACGAGAAGAAAATATATTCGTCTGTCGACCTTGCAAATAGCTACTGGCATATCGAGTTAGAAGAGAAATCACAGCTGTTAACTGTATTTCTATTCGATAATCAGAGTTTCACCTGGTGTCGATTACCATTTGGAGTTAAGACAGCCGGATCTGCGCTAATCCGAGCGTTGGATCGAAATTTGACAGAAGAGGTGAAAGACATGACTGTCAGATATGTCGACGATATATTACTAGCGTCAGAAAGCAATGAGGAACACATGCACAATTTAAGCAAGTTGATAGAGAACCTAGAAAGGGCAAATTTCAAGATCAATCTAAAAAAATCACACTTCCTTCAGTACGAAATTTTATATTAAGCTCATATTGTTGATGGAGAGGGGATCAAACCCAACCCAGTGAAGATTGAAGCCATTAAAAATTTTCCTCGACCAACCAGAGTCAAGCACATAAGGATGTTCTTGGGGGCAACAAATTTCTTTCGTGAAAACTGTCCAGGATACACCGAAGTAAGTAGCACCATTACAGGAGATGCTAAAAAAGAATAACCGTTGGTTTTGGAACGAAGAGTGTGAGAGGTCATTTGTAGCTACGAAAGAATTACTGTCAGATAGCATCAAACTGGGTTACCCAGATTTTTCGAAGAGATTCATAATTCAAGCAGATGCATCTTTAGTGGGCATCGGAGCAATGCTTTTCCAAGATGACGCAGAGAGAACAGCAGGCCGTTCATACGTAGCGTTTATCAGCAGGAAGTTAAGAAAACATGAGAAAAGTTATACCATCTCAGAGCTGGAGCTTCTGGCTATCATATACGCGTTACAACAATGGCGTCGTATTATCTATGGTTTCCCCATAACAATCCGCACTGATCACAAGGCGCTGACTTTCTTATTTAAGACCACCATGGTAAGTGAACGCATCAACAGATGGGCCATCTATGCGCAGCAGTTTGATCTACAAATTGAGCATATATCAGGAAAATTGAATGTAATCCAGGATATTTTGAGCCGAAATCCAGAAGAGGAGGCACAGAAGGAGGAGATGTTAGTGCAACATATTGAGCTGACGAACGAAGACCAAGACTTCTTACAAGAACTGAAGAGGTTACCGCAGGAACAGGAAAAGGAGCCATGGATGATGCAGATGATTAAGTTCCTCAAGAGAGAGGTAACACCTGATATCCCAGCATACCGAGAGATTGAAGCTCAAGCGAGAAGTTACTCATACTTCAATAATATGCTCCATAAATTTATAGATGAGGATCACGTCAAGTTACGGATATTAATACCAGCTTCTTTACAGAGGAAACTAGTGTGGCATACTAATTATACGCTTGGTCACATTGGATTAGACAAGACACAAGCAACAATAGGTGAAGCTTTCACTTGGCCACGGATGAGGATCACTATACGCGATGTCCTGAAGACATGCGATATTTGCCAGCGTGCAAAACCCAATAACATCCTCATGAGACAATACCCAAAGCCACTATTGCCACAGAAACCATTAGAGCTCATTGCTACAGATTGCCTGGGCCCATTGCCGAAAGGACGTAGAGGAGTGCGACATGTACTTGTGTGCGTGGACGTCTTCTCTAAGTTTGTTGTTTGATGTGCTATCCAGAAGACAACATCGAAACAGGTCCTATGCCGAATCAAGAATCGAGTTATACCTACAATGGGAAAGCCTGAATTTATACTTTCCGACCATGGAAGTTACTTCACATCAGCAGAATTTAAGCGCGGATTAAATGAGCTAGACATCAAACATGTACTATCTAGCATACGCCATCCACAGAGCAATCCTAGCGAAAGAGTTTTACGTGAGGTCTCGAAGCATATCCGCATGTTCATACCCACAGAGCATTATCGTTGGGCTGATACCTTGAAAAACATTGAGATTTGCATTAACATGACACGTCATGAGTCAACTGGACAAATTCCATACACGTTACATTTGAACCAGCAACCACCGAGATCTTGGACAACAGTACTAAATTGCCCAAGAGATCCGCAGCCAGCACCACAGCTGAGAATCGAACGAACGGTCACGTACATGAGAGAACAAGCTGACAGGAGATTGAGAAGACTAAAAGGGAAACGCTTTCACAGAGAATTGAACGTCGATGAATTAGTTTTATTGAAGAGGCCACCTATCTCTGATCCTGCAAACAAAGTGTTTCATAAATGGTGTTTCCCATACATAGGACCTTACCGAATCATAAGAAATTTTGGAAATAATGCGTATAAGATACAGGACATAAACGGCGGAAGCACATCAGTAGTAAATTGCTCAAACCTCAAAATATATCATGAAAGGGAACCGTTTGATCAACCACGGAATACCGCGGGTGTCAACATTATGGAAATCGAATAAAGATGAGCCAAATGCACGTGGAACGAGGAAGTAGTCAGTCATAAACAGACCTGGTGTTTACAGTGGACGGCCGTGAAGTGAGAGGACTTGGCGAGACAGGCTGACAATAGCTACCTGCACCAGACAGCCGAGAGACTAATCCTTCCAAGAATGTGGAGAGGGAGACAAAAGAATAGTAGCAAGGGAATCCCTGCGCGCGACCAGCAGTGGCGAACCAAGTAAACAAAATAAGGAGTGGCGGCGGAACCTTACAGCATTCGTGAGACGGATTGAGATTGAGAAAAAAATCATACGTTCCATATCGATTTTTTTCCTTTGCAGAGGGGTAATGTAACCTTTATGCATCTGTGATTCCATAAATTCTACATATTTATTCCAACAAGATTTTATTCATGTTTCAAAGCCGGTGTGAGAATAGATGTTGCTTGTTGAACAGGGAATAACAAAGGGAAGTTCGTACGTGCCTTAGAGTAACTTTCACCCAGCGCAAACAAAGACGGTAGGGAGAGAAAGCTGACATCTGGATACCACATGCGCTCAGACAACGCCCAAAGGTCCTTCAACTAAGCGGGCAGATGCAAAAATTTCAACGATCACTCACCAAATAAACCCTGCCCATTTGAGAGGAATTGGAGCAGTAATTAAAATACAGAAACAGGAATTATACCATCGTATAGGGGACAATCCCAGCCTCTCAGAAGTATCGTCAAAATTTAAATTGGATCATTCTGAGATTTTTGCCAGAATTAAAATGAAATCAGGGGGTGGATTTAAAACTACCAATAGCAGCGAGGGACGCGAGACGCTACCAAATCCCGTCGAAATTAAGGAACAATGAAGGAAATTACGGAGCTCATTATATAAAGATCCAACGATCGGATTTTGGATAAAAGGAAGTCATTGAGACATTAGAAATGAGGACGTTCAAGGGAGCTAGTTTGCATATTCATGTGAGTGTTATTATGGAAATAAATTCAAAAAACTCCCCACTCCAAGTCCCCCTAAGAGAAATCATATAAATAATGGTTGGAGACGCAGCGAAAACAGTTTCTATTTGGGGCGCTGCTTAGGCGCAAGCCCACGATCGTCGCGGTGGGAACAATTTTACAAGTTTTTACAGTTTCTTACCCGGGCGCTGTGGAGGCGGAAGCCCGTGCTTGAGGCAATAAGGATATTAATAAATTTTACAAGTTTTTATAAGTTTTCTTCTCCGGGCGCTTTGGAGGCGGAAGCCCGCGCTTGTGGCAACGAGATTATTAATAAATTTTACAAGTTTTTATAAGTTTTCTTATCCGGGCGCTGTGGAGGTGGAAGCCCGCGCTTGTGGCAACGAGAATATTAATAAATTGTACAAGTTTTTATAAGTTTCTTATCCGGGTGCTGTGGAGGCGGAAGCCCGCGCTTGAGGCAATACGGATATTAACAAATTTTACAAGTTTTATAAGTAGAAGCAGTTATACCTTAGGAATTTGAATATCGCTAAGTATTCGCGAGTGCGAATTAGAACAGTGCATATCATGACAGTACGCAGTTATAATGATAGGGATAGCCGTACGAGCTATTAGTAGCTAAATCAGTGATCTAGGAAGCTATGAAACTATCAGCTGAACTAAGTAGGTTGATGATAGCAGTAGGAGGTAGGAGCTTCATATGCGAGAACCGTGCATTGTAATAATAATAATAATTCACAGTGGACCTTTGCTTTGGTGAATTTTGGAAACCGTGTGTAAATTATCCTCCTTGCAAGATGAACCAACTGATCAAGAAGACTGATATCAAGGACCAGAGCAGCATCAGGATGTATGAGAGATAAGTAAATATTGTATGGGGCATGTTTGCCATAGCGTATCCCATCATGGGGATCGGATAAGTTTATCTCGATCATAAGCAATTATGATAAAAATAGATATTTTAGGCATAGCAGGCATGTTTTGTGTAGATTTGTGTATTTATCAGTAATGATTATTTTTGTGTGATTTATAACGTAATTAGTATATGAGCATCAACATTTCGTTTAAATATGTTTTGTTTGAGAGTGTCAGTAATCTTGCTGAATGCACAGTTAAGGGAATAATTGGTTTGATAGTGCTTATGCACGATATGAATGTAAAAGCTAATATGGGGAAGACAGCTCGATATTGTGACAAGACTAGTAATGACACTGAAATTATGTGAATAACAAGTATGGTAATTGATAATCACACTAAGGTAAAGGAAGGTAAGACAAAATGGCTGGATGATAATGTAATATTCAGATAAGGTTGAGAGTTGATCCTGGGTCGAGCAGAAATTAATAACGGAGGTGGTATTCCCGTGTTCTACGATGATATAAATGGTAAGTAAAATTTATAACGGAGGTGGTATTCCCGTGTTTTACGATGATATAAATGGTAAGTGAAATGATTGAGTTCATTGTCTGATGAGAGTGCGCTTTAGCTCCGTCGGAAAAGTAATTCTACAGCTCGAACCCCAGGTAGTCAAAAGAGAGTCTTAGGAAGCAGGTATAGGAGTGCGGCCAGCCGTCTGAATTCTAAAAGTAGCAATGAAGGTTATTGCCTGCCCATCTGGTTAGTGTGGTGAGAGTGTCTGTCACAAGGTCGAGGATGTTATTGTATTCTATGAGGGAAGGTAGTCCGGCTTCCCAGAGTTTCTTCTTTTGTGCCGCTTTAGGAAGCGACGTCTTGTATTGACGTTATTTTGAGTGCAATCATTATAGTTGTTTGTTTATTATTAGTCGCGGGGCACCGGCCGCCGAAGTATTTATTTGGTGCTTCATGTATGATGACTTGTTCATTTTACCATAATTAACAGAGTCATGGCTCTGAGAGAAGTAATTGTTTTTAAGTTAGAAGTGCACACATGCCTGTGACCTAGAATAAATCTATTGCCTTCATTGTCTGACTCTTGTGAGGAAAGATGATGATTGTACGAGAAAACATGTCCGAGCTCCCAGAAACCAATTTTTTAAGTTATAAACACGAGTGCGCATATTTGTTGTGATAGAATGGCTGGGTTATTTAGGCCATAGTTGATGAACTAAGTCTGTTGACGTTAATTTTTGAACTTGAAGCAGTGGACTGCAATGAAATAGATTATTTTTCTTTTCCTTGTTTCAGCCAGTGTGATAAATTATTTTTGCATTTTTGATGTTGATGATTAGAGTAATTCAAGGGAGTTTATTTTGTTTTTTTATTGTCTATGGATGGGAGATATGGGAGATGATCTTTTTGTGAATAAAAATATTTTATATTTGGTGTTCTCTGACATACTGATTTTAAGTTAAGCCTCCTGTGATCCTCGACGATATTCCTAGGATGTTTAGAATAAGTTAGAGCCACACCGAACAGACCACTCCCCGAGCTAGAGTCGGCATCCTGGAAGAACACTGAAGGGTACATATGGATTGGATGATAACATAGTAGTTATTCATGTCCATATTAGTTTCTTTTATTAATTAGTGGATCACGGTGATGGAGATTGTCAGAGAGTAGCTAGCCGGAGCCTACTGAAGTATACATGCCGCGTCGAGGTTGTGATATAACATGGTGGCCCATGTCGGTCTTTAGCCAGGAGGGTGAGCATTGAGCTTGCATTATCAAACCTTGAGGACATGTAAACAGATGTAGGGTGTCCCCTTATTATGATGAGGCCCAAGTGGGCATTCGACAGTACAACCGAGACCTTGGATGGTTGCTGCGATGTCTTACGAGGTAGTCGTACACCATATCATGGCTCCCAGTAGTGTGGCCAAATTAACAGTAATTCAGGGGAAAGTAAAGCCAGGAGTTTGTTTAAAATAAATAGTCGAAAATGCTGAGTTTATTTTGCATAATGAGGTAGAAGCAGTGTTTTCGTGGCGCCCTATAATTGAATAATTAGTAGCAAACTCCAAATGTATGTTGTAGGACGGCGTGAACCGTGAAAAGTCATGTCAGTACTTTATTGACAGGACTGGGAAGTTAAAATTAACGCAGAAGGGTAAACTGAAAATTTATTCATAAAAGCAGACATCAAATAGGCAGCTCTTCAAGCAAATAAAAGTAATTAATGGGAATAACGTAGATTGGGATTAAGCGACTCTTTTATGATTGCAAAAGGTGGGTGCGTGAGGCTTCATGCCCCAGTCTTCTCAAATAAGTGTTATATTTTGTGCTATGGCTTCAGTGGAAGAAATTCGAGCTATAATTGTGAGTTCGGTAGCTAGAACAATGGAGCAGTTCGAACACTTTAAGAGGGAGTGTAGAGAACAGAGCGAAATAAACAATGCACGTATCTCAGAGCAGATAGCGGAACAGAGCGAAATAAACAATGCACGTATCTCAGAGCAGATAGCGGAACAGAGCGAAATAAACAATGCACGTATAGCGGAACAGATAGCGGAGCACAGTAGGATAAATAATGCACTACTCGCGGAACAAAGTACAATTACTAATACACAGCTAACGAAACAAATTGCAGAACAGGGTAGGCTGAATAAGGAAGCATTAAAAGAGGAAATGACGGATAAACTAGCAGAACAGATAGCTAAGATCACACTTGAGACTACCGCACAGTTAGGACAGATGGAGATGAACTTAAGGCAATCAATAGCGTTCAGTGAAGAAAAGACGGCAGCGAAACTCATACAACTAGAAGAAATATGTAATGCCAATACAGAAGGGATAAAGTTAGAACAGTTAGCAATCCAGGCTACAATAAAAGGAGTAGCCAGTGAGTTGAAGTCTGCGGCAAAGCAATTACACAGCTTAGAAGGGGAGATGATAGAGATCAGAACGGAAATAGACAAGGCAGCTTTAACTTCAGCAGAACGATGGAGTATTCAAGAGAATGAGAATGACGCACTTAAAGAGAGCATTCGTGAAAGTAATGAACTGATAGGAGGCAGGCTCGATCAGCTGGAAAGCGATAAGAAGGATGGAAAGAGAAAGGAGGAAGATAGATATGAGGCAATAAGAGCAGAAATAAACAAGACATGCCAACAAATTGGAATTGACGGGAAAGAGGATAGAAAGAAACTCATAAAACAAATGGAAGAGAACCAGAAAAGGATAAAGGAGGTCGAACTGCAGTTACTAGGAAAGATAGAGGGACAAGAACGGAAGATTCTTAAGACAGAAATACAGTCTTTACAACAGCAAGACATGCTTCTCGAACTAAAAGCTCATAATAGCAGTAAAGGGACAAGCGGTATGGCTAATAATTGCAACACAAGCCAGACTCAGGTAGAAGGAATGAATGAACTTAGTCCGGGCCGCGCAACCACAGGTAGCGAAAATAATGACGGTTTCCCAACATTTAGAGGACACGCCTCGACACCTCAACAGCCGTCTGGCAATAATAATAATAATAACCCAACTACACAGTATGTCCAAATAATTAGAATGCAGGAGAGCCGCCCACGCAAATTCAATAATGATGGTTCACAAACGCCGAAAGCTTTTTTAAAAGATTTAGAACACTACCTTACAGACAGTAACATTCCTGAGAATAAGAAACTCAGAGTAACAGAGTAATTACTTGCGGATAGCGTCTTGACTTGGTTCAGAAGTTTTCGCTACACTTTTGAAGACATGGACAGTTTCAAACATGCATTTCTACGCCGTTATTGGAGCAAGTCCATACAGCATAGTCTGAGAATGGAGTTGTATAGCAGGAAGTATCACGCTTCACAGCCCACGCGTTATTCAGAATATTTTTCGGCTCAGCTACTCAGATTGAAAGACATGGATATTTTACCACCGGAGTCAGAACTGGTGATGACAATTGGTAAACAGATTCCATTACCAGTACAACAGTTCTTAATTGCGGCAAACGTCTCGAGCGCACTACAAGCAGAGGAGATTTTACGTCAATTGGATGAAAGGTCATTAATTACTCAGAATAGGCACGTCAGAGCGAGTGACAGCGCAGCGCTGGTACACCAAGCCGAGCTAGTCAAAACTAGAGAGCAGAGCACCAATACGAATGTAAGCCATAAGAGCGGAAACAACAACGGAAAGTCAGACTTGCCAAGAGAAGAGGTAAGGAGATATGAACCAAGGAACGAAAGGAACTGGCAGCCGCAACAGTACAGGAGAGATGAATGGAAAGGGCGTGGTCGCGAAGGTCCATATCATCATCGCAGATATGATAGAAGAGAAAATAGAACGTGGAACCGAGGACGAGATGAGAACCGAGGATACACGGAGGAGAGTCGACGGTAATGGCAAAACAGACACGAGGCATCACAACGGTATCTAGATGAGTTGCATCGCAGCCAAGAGACGGAAAAGGATCGCTGGCGAAGGACGATGGAAAATCGCGAGAATCCAGATGTGGAGATCACCGGAGCAGAAAGTGAGTTAGCGCAACAGCATCGCGAGAGTCAGAACGTGAAGAGGCAGACGGGGGCCATTAGCAAAAAAAAAAATGTACTAGAGGATGAAGGAGATAGTCTAATTTTCACGCCAGACAAAACACAGTGGTTGATAGCGAACATTGAGGAATGGGTCGCAACTCCTGATGATTTTACACGTGAAATTATTCAACCGGAACAATATTGTTTGAGGAAATTACCAGTCATCATTACGAGAATAGAAGGACTAAGAGTAAAAGGATTAGTGGACACTGGGGCACAGCTATGTCTAGTATCAGAGGCATTAATTAAAGCTCTAAGCGAAAAACAGAGAATACCTACGATTCCAGTACCACAGGTCAAAATTAGAGGAGTAATTCCCGAAAAATCAGCTGTATGTAAATTTCAAGTGCAATTGGATCTAGAAATATTAGGACACACTTTCTCACACGTATTCATGGTGATGAACAAGATGAGCGTAAACTTGATCCTGGGCGTGGATTTCCTATACGAGCACCAAGCAGTGATTGATCTACGCAACAATGTAATTAAATTCAGAAATATGGAAGGATTATCAGCGGTGGAACTGAACATGAATAACCACGGCTTAGATAGAGATGCTGACATTTGGACGCTGGAGACGATTCCTGCGGAAGAAGAGAAAAATCAAGCAGATGAAGAGGACTCGAACACAGGACTCCTGGAGGAAAAGCAAGAATTGGAAGATGAGATGTGGTCCATGGCAGTAGAAGAAGATGGCAACAAAGGCAGTTTTGAGGCACTTTTGAAGGAAAAATTAATAGAGGCAAAGCTAAATGATGAAGAAAGAAATTGCTTGGCACAAATGCTATGTAAACATTCAGCAGCATTCAATACACTACCGGGAAAAATATTAAATTTCAAGTACGCTATGCAGGTAGATGACTGGACCCCATTCAAGAGCCGACTCTACCCGATTCCAGAAAAACAGCGTGCAGCAGTTAGAAAAATTATAGACGAAATGCTTAGAGGGGGCATAATTAAGAAAGCTCCAACCCCATATTTGAACGCCATATTAGCGGTGGCGAAACCCAATGGTTCTGTGAGACTATGTCTCGATGCTCGCACCCTCAATTCCAGATTAATTGATGAAACCGACCGTGCACCACTAATTAAGGATGTACTAAAGAAGTTCCACGAGAAGAAAATATATTCGTCTGTCGACCTTGCAAATAGCTACTGGCATATCGAGTTAGAAGAGAAATCACAGCTGTTAACTGTATTTCTATTCGATAATCAGAGTTTCACCTGGTGTCGATTACCATTTGGAGTTAAGACAGCCGGATCTGCGCTAATCCGAGCGTTGGATCGAAATTTGACAGAAGAGGTGAAAGACATGACTGTCAGATATGTCGACGATATATTACTAGCGTCAGAAAGCAATGAGGAACACATGCACAATTTAAGCAAGTTGATAGAGAACCTAGAAAGGGCAAATTTCAAGATCAATCTAAAAAAATCACACTTCCTTCAGTACGAAATTTTATATTAAGCTCATATTGTTGATGGAGAGGGGATCAAACCCAACCCAGTGAAGATTGAAGCCATTAAAAATTTTCCTCGACCAACCAGAGTCAAGCACATAAGGATGTTCTTGGGGGCAACAAATTTCTTTCGTGAAAACTGTCCAGGATACACCGAAGTAAGTAGCACCATTACAGGAGATGCTAAAAAAGAATAACCGTTGGTTTTGGAACGAAGAGTGTGAGAGGTCATTTGTAGCTACGAAAGAATTACTGTCAGATAGCATCAAACTGGGTTACCCAGATTTTTCGAAGAGATTCATAATTCAAGCAGATGCATCTTTAGTGGGCATCGGAGCAATGCTTTTCCAAGATGACGCAGAGAGAACAGCAGGCCGTTCATACGTAGCGTTTATCAGCAGGAAGTTAAGAAAACATGAGAAAAGTTATACCATCTCAGAGCTGGAGCTTCTGGCTATCATATACGCGTTACAACAATGGCGTCGTATTATCTATGGTTTCCCCATAACAATCCGCACTGATCACAAGGCGCTGACTTTCTTATTTAAGACCACCATGGTAAGTGAACGCATCAACAGATGGGCCATCTATGCGCAGCAGTTTGATCTACAAATTGAGCATATATCAGGAAAATTGAATGTAATCCAGGATATTTTGAGCCGAAATCCAGAAGAGGAGGCACAGAAGGAGGAGATGTTAGTGCAACATATTGAGCTGACGAACGAAGACCAAGACTTCTTACAAGAACTGAAGAGGTTACCGCAGGAACAGGAAAAGGAGCCATGGATGATGCAGATGATTAAGTTCCTCAAGAGAGAGGTAACACCTGATATCCCAGCATACCGAGAGATTGAAGCTCAAGCGAGAAGTTACTCATACTTCAATAATATGCTCCATAAATTTATAGATGAGGATCACGTCAAGTTACGGATATTAATACCAGCTTCTTTACAGAGGAAACTAGTGTGGCATACTAATTATACGCTTGGTCACATTGGATTAGACAAGACACAAGCAACAATAGGTGAAGCTTTCACTTGGCCACGGATGAGGATCACTATACGCGATGTCCTGAAGACATGCGATATTTGCCAGCGTGCAAAACCCAATAACATCCTCATGAGACAATACCCAAAGCCACTATTGCCACAGAAACCATTAGAGCTCATTGCTACAGATTGCCTGGGCCCATTGCCGAAAGGACGTAGAGGAGTGCGACATGTACTTGTGTGCGTGGACGTCTTCTCTAAGTTTGTTGTTTGATGTGCTATCCAGAAGACAACATCGAAACAGGTCCTAAGCCGAATCAAGAATCGAGTTATACCTACAATGGGAAAGCCTGAATTTATACTTTCCGACCATGGAAGTTACTTCACATCAGCAGAATTTAAGCGCGGATTAAATGAGCTAGACATCAAACATGTACTATCTAGCATACGCCATCCACAGAGCAATCCTAGCGAAAGAGTTTTACGTGAGGTCTCGAAGCATATCCGCATGTTCATACCCACAGAGCATTATCGTTGGGCTGATACCTTGAAAAACATTGAGATTTGCATTAACATGACACGTCATGAGTCAACTGGACAAATTCCATACACGTTACATTTGAACCAGCAACCACCGAGATCTTGGACAACAGTACTAAATTGCCCAAGAGATCCGCAGCCAGCACCACAGCTGAGAATCGAACGAACGGTCACGTACATGAGAGAACAAGCTGACAGGAGATTGAGAAGACTAAAAGGGAAACGCTTTCACAGAGAATTGAACGTCGATGAATTAGTTTTATTGAAGAGGCCACCTATCTCTGATCCTGCAAACAAAGTGTTTCATAAATGGTGTTTCCCATACATAGGACCTTACCGAATCATAAGAAATTTTGGAAATAATGCGTATAAGATACAGGACATAAACGGCGGAAGCACATCAGTAGTAAATTGCTCAAACCTCAAAATATATCATGAAAGGGAACCGTTTGATCAACCACGGAATACCGCGGGTGTCAACATTATGGAAATCGAATAAAGATGAGCCAAATGCACGTGGAACGAGGAAGTAGTCAGTCATAAACAGACCTGGTGTTTACAGTGGACGGCCGTGAAGTGAGAGGACTTGGCGAGACAGGCTGACAATAGCTACCTGCACCAGACAGCCGAGAGACTAATCCTTCCAAGAATGTGGAGAGGGAGACAAAAGAATAGTAGCAAGGGAATCCCTGCGCGCGACCAGCAGTGGCGAACCAAGTAAACAAAATAAGGAGTGGCGGCGGAACCTTACAGCATTCGTGAGACGGATTGAGATTGAGAAAAAAATCATACGTTCCATATCGATTTTTTTCCTTTGCAGAGGGGTAATGTAACCTTTATGCATCTGTGATTCCATAAATTCTACATATTTATTCCAACAAGATTTTATTCATGTTTCAAAGCCGGTGTGAGAATAGATGTTGCTTGTTGAACAGGGAATAACAAAGGGAAGTTCGTACGTGCCTTAGAGTAACTTTCACCCAGCGCAAACAAAGACGGTAGGGAGAGAAAGCTGACATCTGGATACCACATGCGCTCAGACAACGCCCAAAGGTCCTTCAACTAAGCGGGCAGATGCAAAAATTTCAACGATCACTCACCAAATAAACCCCGCCCATTTGAGAGGAATTGGAGCAGTAATTAAAATACAGAAACAGGAATTATACCATCGTATAGGGGACAATCCCAGCCTCTCAGAAGTATCGTCAAAATTTAAATTGGATCATTCTGAGATTTTTGCCAGAATTAAAATGAAATCAGGGGGTGGATTTAAAACTACCAATAGCAGCGAGGGACGCGAGACGCTACCAAATCCCGTCGAAATTAAGGAACAATGAAGGAAATTACGGAGCTCATTATATAAAGATCCAACGATCGGATTTTGGATAAAAGGAAGTCATTGAGACATTAGAAATGAGGACGTTCAAGGGAGCTAGTTTGCACATTCATGTGAGTGTTATTATGGAAATAAATTCAAAAAACTCCCCACTCCAAGTCCCCCTAAGAGAAATCATATAAATAATGGTTGGAGACGCAGCGAAAACAGTTTCTATTTGGGGCGCTGCTTAGGCGCAAGCCCACGATCGTCGCGGTGGGAACAATTTTACAAGTTTTTACAGTTTCTTACCCGGGCGCTGTGGAGGCGGAAGCCCGTGCTTGAGGCAATAAGGATATTAATAAATTTTACAAGTTTTTATAAGTTTTCTTCTCCGGGCGCTTTGGAGGCGGAAGCCCGCGCTTGTGGCAACGAGATTATTAATAAATTTTACAAGTTTTTATAAGTTTTCTTATCCGGGCGCTGTGGAGGTGGAAGCCCGCGCTTGTGGCAACGAGAATATTAATAAATTGTACAAGTTTTTATAAGTTTCTTATCCGGGTGCTGTGGAGGCGGAAGCCCGCGCTTGAGGCAATACGGATATTAACAAATTTTACAAGTTTTATAAGTAGAAGCAGTTATACCTTAGGAATTTGAATATCGCTAAGTATTCGCGAGTGCGAATTAGAACAGTGCATATCATGACAGTACGCAGTTATAATGATAGGGATAGCCGTACGAGCTATTAGTAGCTAAATCAGTGATCTAGGAAGCTATGAAACTATCAGCTGAACTAAGTAGGTTGATGATAGCAGTAGGAGGTAGGAGCTTCATATGCGAGAACCGTGCATTGTAATAATAATAATAATTCACAGTGGACCTTTGCTTTGGTGAATTTTGGAAACCGTGTGTAAATTATCCTCCTTGCAAGATGAACCAACTGATCAAGAAGACTGATATCAAGGACCAGAGCAGCATCAGGATGTATGAGAGATAAGTAAATATTGTATGGGGCATGTTTGCCATAGCGTATCCCATCATGGGGATCGGATAAGTTTATCTCGATCATAAGCAATTATGATAAAAATAGATATTTTAGGCATAGCAGGCATGTTTTGTGTAGATTTGTGTATTTATCAGTAATGATTATTTTTGTGTGATTTATAACGTAATTAGTATATGAGCATCAACATTTCGTTTAAATATGTTTTGTTTGAGAGTGTCAGTAATCTTGCTGAATGCACAGTTAAGGGAATAATTGGTTTGATAGTGCTTATGCACGATATGAATGTAAAAGCTAATATGGGGAAGACAGCTCGATATTGTGACAAGACTAGTAATGACACTGAAATTATGTGAATAACAAGTATGGTAATTGATAATCACACTAAGGTAAAGGAAGGTAAGACAAAATGGCTGGATGATAATGTAATATTCAGATAAGGTTGAGAGTTGATCCTGGGTCGAGCAGAAATTAATAACGGAGGTGGTATTCCCGTGTTCTACGATGATATAAATGGTAAGTGAAATGATTGAGTTCATTGTCTGATGAGAGTGCGCTTTAGCTCCGTCGGAAAAGTAATTGTACAGCTCGAACCCCAGTTAGTCAAAAGAGAGTCTTAGGAAGCAGGTATAGGAGTGCGGCCAGCCGTCTGAATTCTAAAAGTAGCAATGAAGGTTATTGCTTGCCCAGCTGGTTAGTGTGGTGAGAGTGTCTGTCACAAGGTCGAGGATGTTATTGTATTCTATGAGGGAAGGTAGTCTGGCTTCCCAGGGTTTCTTCTTTTGTGCCGCTTTAGGAAGCGACGTCTTGTATTGACGTTATTTTGAGTGCATTCATTATAGTTGTTTGTTTATTAATAGTCGCGGGGCACCGGCCGCCGAAGTATTTATTGGATGCTTCATGTATGTTGACTTGTTCATTTTACCATAATTAACAGAGTCATGGCTCTGAGAGAAGTAATTGTTTTTAAGTTAGAAGTGCACACATGCCTGTGACCTAGAATAAATCTATTGCCTTCATTGTCTGACTCTTGTGAGGAAAGATGATGATTGTACGAGAAAGCATGTCCGAGCTCCCAGAAACCAATTTTGCAAGTTATAAACACGAGTGCGCATATTTGTTGTGATAGAATGGCTGGGTTATTTAGGCCATAGTTGATGAACTAAGTCTGTTGACGTTAATTTTTGAACTTGAAGCAGTGGACTGCAATGAAATAGATTATTTTTCTTTTCCTTGTTTCAGCCAGTGTGATGAAATTATTTTTGCATTTTTGATGTTGATGATTAGAGTAATTTAAGGGAGTTTATTTTGTTTTTTTATTGTCTATGGATGGGAGAAATGGGAGATGATGTTTTTGTGAATAAAATTATTTTATATTAGGAGTTCTCTGACATACTGATTTTAAGTTAAGCCTCCTGTGATCCTCGACGATATTCCTAGAATGTTTAGAATAAGTCAGAGCCACACCGAACAGACCACTCCCCGAGCTAGAGTCGGCATCCTGGAAGAACACTGAAGGGTACAATATGATGCGACATTAATTTCACCCCCCGCCGTGTACATGAGGATGATGACACGGATATTCTGATAACTGAAAAGCAAATGCCGCTTATTTTATTTACCCTAGTTTGCTGTACGTACAAGCAATTAAAACAAACCGAACAACCGATGTTAAATATTAATATGCTGTTGGCCCTGTAGAAGGAACTCCAACTGCATTGTTGCTGTCGAAGACGAACTTCCTTTTCACATAATGCAGTCATAGAGTTCATAAACTGGTACTTAAGCAATCAGAAATCAAAAATTGAAAGTAATAACAGTTGCCACTCAATACACAATACCCTTATACGGATCCTCATTGACCCTTAAAATAATCGGCATGGCTGATTCCTGCTGTTGTGGAGTCATATACCCATTGACTGCGGTAGATACGCATCAACCTGGAGCCTTCTTCTGCAATGTTTCTATAGAGTTTTTGGCCATTGTTTTGACAGAACTTGATGATTGCCCGCTGCTCAAACTGCTCTATTCTTGAGTTCCACCTCTTACATTCAAGCAACTTACTCAACTGTAGTCCTACGTACATTGCACTCACACAACTGCATTTTGATGGAAGAAGAGACTAGCTGACAAGACACCATCCCACCATGCTACCTCTCCACAGTAGTGCACCACAGTGATCCAATGCACTTAGTCCATGAACGTATCGACACGTCTGTAAGTATAACGTTTATAAAACAACACCTTTTTTTTTTCAGCGTATGGCTTTTAGTGCCGGGAGTGTCCGAGGACATGTTCGGCTCGCCAGTTTTGTAGCTGCTTCGAGACGGACACCCAATGGGTGAGCTACAAGTACCGTTGGGGAGGGAAGGAGGGAAGTTGGATTGTAAGGACGAGGAGTTGGAAGGTAGCGGCTGTGGCCTATAGTTAGGGACCAACCCCGGCATTTGCCTGGAAGGAAGATGGGAAACCACAGAAGACCATCTTCAAGGTTGCCGGCGGGGGGATTCGAACCTCCTCGCCTCCCGGATGTGAGTGACTGCCATTAGTCATGCCGTAACCACCACGGCTAACTCACCCGGTAAACAACAACACCTAATTTATCTCCATGATGTGAATTATTTCATGAAATCTGCCCAATTTTAAAATTCGATATCAGATATACCATACTGAATATAGTAGACCCTTTTAATTTCGATCATCCGACTAGCTATCAAAACTATGGATGTCTTCATGACTCGAGCCCAGTTCATCCTGATTTGCAAACAGCCATTTCATAGGAGTGATACTTCACAAAGACAAAACAAGTTTCAACTCATGGATTTAAGCTATCCTGCTAGTAGCCATCCAAGGTTATATGTTTATGAACTTACCTTGTTGCCACCAAGAGACAAGTAGTGGATGTACAATCGAAAGAGAATAATTTCAGTTCGCCATCACTTATGGACGTGGAAATCACAATTTGAAAATAATATATTTCAGTGCAAATCGGCAACCCACTCTTGCCGAAAGCATCCTAGTGCGATAGGCATGCGTCCGCTTCCGCTAATGGCCGATAAAATCCAATAATAGACCTCTGCGATGCGCAGTTGGCAGCCGGGAATTTGTGCCTGAAATTTGCGGTGAGCAGTTTTTACTATTGCTACTTACTTTCCACCATACACAGTTTACATAAACCTAAGCCATTCGATACTGTAACTACCTTTTCTCTTGGAATGCACTTAGGCATGTCATGAGCGACATGAGACATCATATTTTTATTTCAGTGATTTTTCAAAAAAGAATAGAATAAATAAATAAAAGTATTTCTTATGACAGACATAAACAGGACACCTCCAAATGAGAAAGCTGATAGAGTTTCGTCTCTGTCGCAAATCTCGTAGCCTACTTTAATTTAAATTCTCAATTAATATTTTTAGAAATTGTTACGAAGTTGCATCAGTAGATTTCTTGTGGTAAATTGTTCTTCACATACTGGCAATAACTTGAGAAAATATACCCCTGATGATAATAGTAATAAATAAGAATCGAAGAAAGCCCTCCTCTGCAACACGACATATACTTATAAAGTGACACATAACGGTGTCTTTTACTTAATTTTTCAGTTCATTCTATTTCTTCAACTAACTTTGAGAACTGAAGTTTCGTGAGCACAACCCTCATTCAGATTTCTTTATGCGAATATTAATGTAATGCGTCAATTCATATACTGTATACATATTAATATATCAGGAGAATCCTAATAAATAAATGTCGAACATTTATTATCCGGGGACTTGTGCCTTTAGAGCATGTCAATTTATATTCATTACCACTCCGTGGCTTAGGCGGCAGCACGCCGGCCTCTCACCGCTGGGTCCGTGGTTCAAATGCCGGTCACTCCATGTGAGATCTGTGCTGGAGAAAACGGAGGCAGACAGGTTTTTCTCCGGGTACTCCGGATTTCCCTGTCAAAATTTTATTCCAGCAACACTCTCCACTATCATTTCATTTCATCTGTCATTCATTTAATCATTGACCCAGAGGAGTGCGTCGGGCCTCGGCAGCCGGCACAGTTTATATCCTCGCCGCTAGATGGGGGCTTCATTCATTCCGTCCCTGACCCGGTAGGAGACTGGAAGCAGGCTGTGGATTTTCATTTTCACCACTCAATTGCATCATGTATTGTTGATAGCAATATGTCATACATTCAGTATAACGTATATAAAATAACACCTAATTTATCTCCATGATGTGAATTATTTCACGAAATATGACCACTTTTAAAATTCCATATCAGTGTGGACTTATTCACATTGCAACTTCTCAGTCGGTCAACACGTGTAATAATGAATATTGAATCTCTTACATAAGATTCCTATTACCATCAGCAGAATAAGCCCTGTTTCCAGTAATTACACACTTATTTGAGTCCACGATCACAGAATTCTTAAAATGTATGTATGTAGTGTGGTGTAGTGGCTAGCGTTCTTGGCTCTCACTCCGGAGGTCCGGGTCCGATTCCTGGCTCAGCCAAGGAATTATAGTTCTGGAGTGAGGGCTGGAACTCGGTACACTCAGTCTCGTGAGGCAACACTGAGCAGAGGAGAGTTCAATTCCCAGATTAGCCATCCGTGGTTTCCCACTTTCACTCCAGGTAAATGCTGGGACAGTTCCTAACTGAAAACCTCGGCCGCCTGCCTTCCAATCCTCACCTGCATTACATCCATATACCCTTCCAGCCGGTGTCAGGGCACCACCTCATTATCTAAATTCAAGACCACCTGCTGGGGCAGCCTGCTGAACACTGCTGACCGACAACAAGTGTGACTGGATGAGTGAATGAGAGTGTGAAAGTGTGAATGTCAATTATTATTGTTTAATTTTGTCGCCATAATATGTTTATTATATTGTATTAATGTGGTTAAATGTAAGAGAGGGCCAAGAGCCCTAACTGCGCCACTAATAAAGCCAATAATAATAATAATAATAATATACACACACTAGTAGAACACAGGTTTCCACAAAAATTCCACACACACACAAATACAACGGTCGAAATGACCCCTAAATTAAGCAACAACAACAACAACAACAACATGTATGTATGTATGTATGTATGTATGTTTGTTTGTTTGTTTGTTTGTTTGTTTGTTTGTTTGTTTGTATGCATGCATGGTTATCAATTTTATATTTGTATATTTATTAAGTGACACAGTGGCGTTCGAAGTCACCATTAGCCATTTACCTAATGTCTCCCAAGCTGAATGAGAGAAACGAAATTGGTAATAGTAATGATGCTCGCAAATGTCGCTCTTAGCGGTGTCTTCAATCAAGATAGTGGGAGTTTAGGGTGTGCCAAGCAGACGTCTCGCTAAAAGTAATGTGCAGGGAAGTTGGAAAGCTATGAAGATGATATCTAAATTGGTTCAATGGACTGCTATGGCCATAACACTGTTGCTCTGCCGCTAAGATAAACTCCGCAAAGCGTTCTGTTGAAGGAGAAAGTGTGCAGTGGTTGGTCTGGATTTTGCGAAGAAATTTTATCATTGGTATATATTTTCCTCTGTAAGGGAATGTAATCAATTGTTAACAAGCTGCAACATAAACCTTGGTATAACTGTTCAACATTAATTTACATAACCACGAAACTTCCCTCCCTTCCTTAGCTGGAGGCTTAACAGCAAGCACACACCATATCGTTTAGGTGCTGGTCTGTGTAACCGCTATCCCTTGCACTCGAAGACAGGAGGGTTCATATCGCATTGTTGTTGTTTGAGTCTTCAGTGTTTTGACTGGTTTGATGCAGCACTCCATGCTCCTTGGATGAGATAATCGTTTCATCTATACTTAGCTACCACATCTTGTCGGATTCGGTGGCGTAGTCGGTAGCGTGCTGAACTGCTATGCCCAAGATCGTGGGTTCTAACCCGCCTGAAGTCGTCAGATTTTTAAGAGTGTTAAAATACTTGGTTGGTTCTTAAGTTAAGACCAGGGGCTGCGACAACGCGGTCATGTAGCCCCGTGTACTTCGGGTGTGTGTAGAATCTGTCCGATAACCGATGTTAATTGTGATGGCTGTATTAGTGTGTGTTATCTGTCTTTTAATTCAAGTAAGGAAAGCAGACTTTTGAATTTTTCAAATAGTTCCTACTTTTGCTGCCAAACGCCACCGTCAACGACTACTAGTTCAGAACTTAGCTACCAGACGCCACCGCAGTCGGCTCTTGGCAACGAACGTAGGAACCTAAGAGCGTTGTTTATATTCTTAACCTATACAATTTAGCTGCTCACAGGTGTAATTAGTGGAAGGTTCTTTAACATGCCATAAATCTATGACATGGGACCGCCGGCTTTACTTCCCCTCCGAAGGAAGGCATACTGAGGATTTTTAACGCTCTTAAAAATCCGACGACCTCGGCCAGATTTGAACCCGCGATCTTGGGCATAGAAGCTCAGCATGCTACCAACTACGCCACCGAAGCCGCCGTTAAAATCCTTCTGTATGCCGTCCTTCGGAGGGGAAGTAAAGCCGGCGGGCATGAAAAAGTACCTACCACTACAATTGGAAGTGTGTATCTAAATTTGTAGGTTATTTGCTTAGAAACACTCTATCAAGTTCCAACGTTCGCCACTGGGTGACAGTGTCAGCGACAGTGACGTCTGTTAGCCAAAGTTGGTACTACTTGGAGTTGAACTTGCCCAGTTTCAGTCATCATCATTCATTTCATCTCGCATTAACTCCTCTCATGAGGTTGGTGTCGATAAGGGCATCTGGCCGTAAAAACCATCCACCACATAGAATTTCATCGCACTTCATCCCCGACCCCGTTGGAAACGGGATTAATAAGGGGTGGACATACTGAACCCATGTACCATGGCCTCAAAGAGAGTCGAATCCATGTACTTTGAGAAAAGAATGAAAGAATCATACAGTTTCTAAGGGAACGGAGAGAGATTTCAAGCCAGGAATATAGCTTAACATTGTGCAAGCGCTAGGGCCAGGTGTTCCTTAGATGAGCTCATGCCTCTTGACATTTATAAGGAGCCAGTCATGGATATTATTAGAACGAGTGGAAAGTTTTGACTGTAAGACGAAGAAGCTGGACTCGTAAATTGCTCTTACGTTGCAGGAATATGGCAACCTCGCTGCTGAGTCAGAACAGGAATAATTAAATTTAACCCGTTTACGAGTATAAAAATAAGTAAACAGATACAGTACGGTGAATCAATTTGGATTAGAGATTTTTGTGTAAAGAAAAACCTTGTAAAAATTGCACAGGAGAAAACTGCAAACGCAAGTAGACGTCATTGGGGGTTCACCGAGACCTGAGGAGTTGGAGAATAAAAAAAGAACAGCACCACCCACACAGTTGAGGACGAGAAATTAATTAATATCTCGGAAATGCACGATCGATTTCCATGCACAGGAAGATTATTTTACGTTTGGAAGACGAGCTTTCTGGATATATAATTTTATTAATTGTGCGACAATTAGTTCAGAAGTTGGTCACGAAAAGGACTAGGATTTTATCTTTTTGTGACTGAAAGGTATAAAACTCCTGGCCTCACCAAGCCAATCATGCAGTCTACGAGAGCCCGTGAGGGGAACGTCACGCTGTATCAGTACATGCAGTATTAGTCCGTCCAGGGGGGCGTTACGCTGGAGCATCATAATCATCAGTCTACGAGCATTCCGTGAGCGGAAGTGCTGCACCACATCGTATACGCAGTATTCAAGAGCCCGTGAGGGGGACGTTAAGCTGTATCAGACATCGATCCAGAGCCTGTGGGAGGCTATGTTACAAGTTCACCGAGTGTAGACCAGTTACAATATAAGTACGCTACGCTGAGGGTTAGCAGTTCGAGACTTTGAAGAGTCCTAAATTATAAAGAACATTAAATATACGGACTTTAAAGCAATATCGCCAAAGTAAGACACAGCGATTAGTAGGGAACTTCGAGTTCCAGAAGAATACTAGTTCAACACAGTTACGAAGTTATAAGAACTCCAACAAATAAACGGCGTTACGTCTAGTAAAGACATTGTTAAAGACATTAAGTCCTGTAAAGGAACTAAACAGTAATTACGATCGCGAAAGATAGAAGTTCAAGCGAAAGGAACTTAGGAACTTAGGTTCGAAACCAGAGGGAAAACGTACTCTAGTGAGAAAACGTCAAAAATATACGATAGACAGTATACGGTCCTCGAAGGGAGGCCAAGATATAGAAACTATAGGGGGCGATAGACCACCATATATGAATAGAGGTGACGGCAAAGTAAAGACATTTATCGCCTAGTTAAAGCAGATAAAGTAAAGCCGAGTAATAGACAATAGAAGCGGTTTTGAGAGACTGAAACCAGTAGTTTCCATTGTAGGAGAGAGAAACTTTGAACGAGTAAAATCACACGTCCAATGCAGGTCGATAGGATTCACATCAGGGATCATCAACAGCCGACAGAAATCGTAAAAATCGTTGAGGTACGCCCGTGTGATAGGAGTGAAGTGTAAATATTGTAAGAAAAGGAAATAAGAGTATCATTTTAAGTGTTTTAGGTAAAGTGAAAGCGTTTAATGCACAGTGATATGTGTTATAATATGTACCAGAGTAATATTTTTTAGTGTTTTAATGTGTGTTCAAAACGGATACACCAGTGTATAAAAAAATGTTGTCAGTGTTAAATATAGTGAATATGTGTCAAGAAATTTCTGTACATAAGATGAGATTGTACAATATGGAGTAGGTCAAGAAGGTGGGCCAAAATGTCACATCAAACGAGAATAAAGGTCAGAAAGCGACCTTAAACATGTAAGTAAAGATTTTCATTATGTTTTGGTGTCGGGAAAAATTTTGTGTACAATTCCACCGGAGTTTTGAGTAGAAGGGATGTTTTTAAATGAATAATAACTAAATAAGAACGCGATCTGAACGAAAATAACGTTTTAAGAAATAATAAATAATTATGTGAAATAATAAATCCTGTAGAGGAAATGCATGGAATAAAATGTCAGTATTTAATGAATGTTATAAAAGCAAGCGTGATAATAATAAATATAACAAATATCTTATATATAAAAGTGAAAGTCTGTATGTGGGTATGTATGTATGTGGGTCTGTTCCGTATACAAATCTACACCGTTAAACCAATCTCAACCGAATTTTGCATACACATAGTTTAGGACCCAGAAGGAACCGCTGGCTACATGAATTTTCGATAGTCTTTCTCATTCTTCTGATTTCGACCCTTTTGCACTCCAGCACAGGCTAATCAAATCATAAAATATACTCATGAAGGAATGGCAAGGCGGATAGTTTCCATGGCAACATAGCTCAAGTCGAGACACGGCCGACTGGATGCCATTTGCGCTCTGCACTACCGGTATAGAAAATGAGGATCATTACTTGAAATCCCGTTAGTTACTCAACTGCTCACAAAGCACTGTCAACCGAGTTTAGCATAACAAAGACTTGACACTATCTACTATATATTTGTCAAATACCACTCACTCACTCATTCATTCATCACAAAATCTCAGAAACCATCAAACGGATTGGAATGAAATTTGGTATGCAGCTTCCCCAAGGGCCGCAAATGCCCACTAAGAGAGGATTGTTGGATATTCTGGTTCTAAAGGGGTGTTAAGGGGGTAGACCTGCATTTCATTGAACAGCAATATCTCCCGATTGGTTTAATTGGGGGATGTGATACTCGGCACATAAACTCATCATTAAAAATAAGAAGACACGAGTCGGAGGGTTTTTCGATGTGGTGTATATTATGAGGTGGAAGGGGTGAAAAGTGGGGATTGAAAGATTCCTAACGGAGCGTGTATCTCTTAAACGACATAGGCGAGGAGTTTGAAACTCAGCGGGAAAAAATCAGCATAAAAATAAGTAAATATGTGTTTGACCGTTTTATCATAAATCCAATTTAAGGGGCCCATGGGGAGGGGTGAAATTCTGGAGGGGGGGGGGGACAGGAAAGAAAGTGTCCTAACTGATTGACTGACTGACTCACTCATCAAACTCAGGGGGAAAAACTGCTTTAAAGTAAGTAAATAGCTGTTCGACAGTTTTTTTCATAAATCAAATTTAAGGGGTTCATGGGGAGGGGTGAAATTCTGAAAAAAGAAAATTGAAAGAAAATGTCCTGACTCACTCACTCACTCACTCACTCACTCATCATCGCCCAGCCATAATTATTGAAGTTAGAAACATGACAGTTTGGAGATATGTTCATTGTATTTCAAAACAGTCTACTAAGGGAGGATTTTCGGATATTCAGGTTCTAAAGGGGTCTTAATGGGGTTAAACCTGCATATCATTGAATAACAATATCTCCCGATTGGTTTCATTGGGGGATGTGATACACGGCATATAAACTCATCATTAAAAAGTAAGACACGTGTCTGAGGGTTTTTCGATGTGGTGTATGTTATGAGGTGCAAGGGGTGAAAAGTAGGGATTGAAAGATTCTTAACGGAGCGTGTATGTCTTAAACGACATAGGCGAGGAGTTTGAAACTCAGCGGAATAAAATCAGCATAAAAATAAGTAAATATGTGTTTGACCGTTTTTTCATGAATCCAATTTAAGAGGCCCATTGGGAGGGGTGACATTCTGTGGGGGGGGGGGGGACAGGAAAGAAAATGTCCTAACTGATTGACTGACTGACTGACTCATCAAACTCAGGGGGGAAAACTGCTTTAAAGTAAGTAAATAGCTGTTCGACAGTTTTATTTATCAATCAAATTGAAGGGGTTCATCGGGAGAGGTGAAATTATGAAGGGAAAAAATGAAAGAAAATGTCCTGACTCATTCACTCACTCATCATCGCCCAGCCAAAAATATTGAAGTTGGAAACATGGCATTTTGGGGATATGTTCGTTGTATGTCAAAACCGTACACTAAGGGAGGATTTTTGGATATTCAGGCTCTAAAGGGGTCTTAAGGGGGTTAAACCTGAATTTCATTGAATAACAATATCTCACGAGTGGTTTCATTTGTGGATGTGATACTCGGCATGTAAACTAATCATTAAAAATAAGCAGACATGTGTCTAAGGGTTTTTCGATGTGGTGTATTATTATGAGGTGAAAGGGGTGAAAAGTAGGGGTTGAAGGATTCCTAACGGAGCGTGTAGGCCTATCTCTTAAACGACATAGGTGAGAAATTTGAAACGCAGCGAAAAATATCAGCTAAAAAGATAAGTAAATCGGTGTTCGACCGTTTTTTCATAAATTAATTTAAGGGGCCAATGGATTGGGGTGAAATTCTGGGGGGAAAAGGAGAGAAAGTGTCCTAACAGACTAACTCACTCACTCACCAAACTCAGGGGAAAAAGACAGCTTTAAAAATAAGTTAATAGGTGTACAAGCGTTTTTTCATCAATCCAATTTAAGGGGCCCATGGGGAGGGGTGAAATTCTGGTAAAAATAATTGAAAGAAAATGTCCTGTCTGACTCACTCACTCATCACGCCCAGCGAAAACTATTTAAGTTGGAAAAATGAAATTTTGGGAATATGTTCGCTGTATGTCGAAAACGTCAACTAAGGAATGATTTTTGTTTATTCGGGTTTTAAAGAGATGTTAAGGGGGTAAACGTGCATTTCAATGAATAACGATATGTCATGAGTTGTTTCTTAGGGAATGCGATATTCGGTATATAAACTAATCATTAAAAATAATCAGACATATGTCTAAGGGTTTATCGATGTGGTGTATATTATGAGGTGATAGGGGTGAAAATTGGGGGTTGAGGGATTCTTGACGGAGCGTGTATCTCTTAAAGGACATAGGCGAGAAGTTTGAAATTCGGCGGAAAAAGAACAGCTTAAAATACAAGTAAATAGGTGTTCGACTGTTTTTTTTTCATAAATCCAATTTAAGGGGCCCTTGGAGAGAGGTGAAATTCTGGGGGGGGGGGAACAGGAAAGAAAGTCTCCTAACTGACTCACTTACTCACTCATCAAACTCAGGGGGAAAACAGCTTTAAATAAGTAAATATGTGTTCGACCGTTTGTTTCATAAATCCAATTTAAGGGGTTCATGGGGAGGGGTGAAATTATCAAAAATGAATGAAAGGAAATGTCCTGACTGACTCACTCACTCATCATAGCCCAGCCAAAATTATTAAAGTTAGAAACATGAAATTTTGGGGATATGTTCGTTGTATGTCGAAAACGTCCACTAAGGAAAGAGTTTTGAATATTCAGGTTCTAAATAGGTGTTAAGGGGGGTAAACGTGCATTTCATTGAATAACAATATCTCACGAGTGGTTTCATTTGGGGATGTGATACTTGGCATATATAGGCCTACTAATCATTAAAAATAAGCTGACACATGTCTAATGGTTTTTCGATGTAGTGTATATTATGAGGTGAAAGGGATGAATAGTGGGGGTTGAAAGATTCCTAACGGACCCTGTATCTCTTAAACGACATAGGCGAGGAGTTTGAAACTCGGAGGAAATCAATCAGCTTAAAAATAAATAAATAAATAAATAAATAAATAAATAAATAAATAAATAAATAAATAAATAAATAAATAAATAAATAAATAAATAAATAAATAAATAAATAAATAAATAAATAAATAAATAAATAACATAAATATGTGTTCGACCGTTTTTTCATAAATCCAATTTAAGGGGCCTATGGGTAGGGGGTGAAATTCTGGAAGAAAAACGTCCCCTAAGGAAGGATTTTTGGATGTTCACTCTCATCGACCAACCCAAACGATTAAAGTTAGAAGAATGATATTTTGGGGATATGTTTGTTGTGTGGCGAAAACGTCTACCAAGGAGGGATTTTTGGATATTCAGGTTCTAAAGGGGTGTTAATGGGGTTTAACCTGCATTTCATTGAATAACAATATGACACGACTATGACGCGAGCGAAGCGAGGCTAAAAATGAGATGATGTGCGTCTATGTATTACTCAATCATGCAAGTACCACTGGTCCGATTTACATGAATTTTACATGGAAGTAGCTGATTTATCTGGTTAACATATAGGTTACTTTTGATTTCAATACTTTGTACTATTTAAAGATGGCGACCATTTTAGTGACTTCACTACACCCTTTGGTTTAAAACTTTCATATTTCCATTTCAAATACAAAGAGAACGCTAAGAAATAGCAAACTTTTGATGGTATGTACGAGGTTAAAAATTACATTTTCTATCCGAAAGGTATCTCCAACCGTTAGCGAGTAAAACCTAAATTTGTGCTATAAAACACGGTCAACGCCGAGCGGTGTAGTTGGACAAAATGTTCCATCCTTAATCTCCCTCTGCGCAGCACCTCGCCTATCCCCTGTTTAACTGTCACCTTCATATTTTAATTTATTTATGACGCGTAGCGAAGCACGGGTACTTCAGCTAGTATTTACATAAAGGTAAATTTGAATTATATGAAAGAAATAGCTTTTGAGCTTTTGTAAGGAATGAAAACATGATGTGAATAACAAGGTAAAGAAATCTAAATAAAGATTAAATTGAATGATATAAAAATATAGAGCGTTGAAGCCTTAACAAATGTATAAGACATGATGTGAATGCGTGTTCTTAAAAAGGGAGCGATTTATTGTCAACGGAAAAGATTAATATAAGAATTAAGATATGTATCAATTGTTACTATGAAATTTATCAGTTCTTTGGAAGACATTCGGCCGTAAAGTAAATGTGTAGCGTAATGGAACGCAATTAAATAAAAAGTCACGCTAGGAACGCGTAAAAGTTAAAGTACTTGGTAAATTACTTATGGAGGGTAGTTGATTGCAGTGAATTGAGATATGTTGTAAGTCCTCTAATTGTGACGTAGATCACGAGGCCATGTGTGTATTATTTAAAGGGGAGCTAATGTATGGTATTATTGAGCGTAGGTCCTGTAAGCTACGGCTTGACCCTAAATCGCGTTTTGTATAAGTCCTCTGATGTGGAAATGTTCCCGAGGCATGTTAAGAGATTCGAACCTAGAATCCTTTTGTTGTTAAAGCCCCTAATTATTCGTCGTAGAATGTGTATTAATCTTCCCAATCAATGAGGACCCTCTCATAATTAATAAATGCCAAGGTTACGAAAGTGGTTTATGAGCCAAAGAATATTGTTGAATGGAAATAAGTGAAGTAAAAGCCAGGTCTCTCCACAGAACTGAGAATAATGTGAAGGTTTGTTTTAATGCATTGAAGAGAGCTGCCACCGTAGGTTAGGCAGAGAGTCGCTTTCCTTGTCATAAATCACGCCCGAGTATAATGGCCTGACCCTCATAGAGCGAGGGTGGGTAAAAACCGTCTTGTAAGAGGTGTTAAATACACCGTGAGTGTTTAAAGTTGTTAATGACCCGGGCGTTGAACCGAGGTCCTTGTAGATTGATATCATCGCTTGCCAATTCAGATCGTAGTTTTCTTATGTGATAATGGTCTTATAAGACAAATGAATTAAATAAAATCCCTATTGTAATATTGTATGGAAAAGAAGGAATCCACGAGTTTTGTGAAGATAACTAGGTTTCGGGAGTGATCATAGTTTTTGACTTTGTCAAGTAATCTTTATAACTCTGGAGTACACAAATAGTTTTCCCGATAACCGTAGTGAATTTGCAAAACTTGAGAGAGATAGTAAATATGGAGAACATGTGATATGCCCAAATATTGAAGTGAATAATTAACATGTAATTTTAAATGTAATTATATATTTGTTTTGATGATAAGAAAAGATAAAAATAATTCTTGAGGTGTACAAAAATATGACACCATTATTATGGGAAAAGTGTCGAGCCAAGGAAGCTCGTAGTTATTTGGAACTTTAAGATAAGTACTTTATGGAAGTGAAAATAATCGTGAATTGTGGGTTATAATGAAACCCACCTATTTAATATAACATTTGTGTTAGCTCATGGACTCCGAGTTCATTTGGAACCGGAGTAGTTTTAATTTGTCTAGTGGCTTCAACGTGGGGCTTCTAGCAAATAATACCTTTCATGGCGCCCAGTACGCAGGGCTGAGTTTTCCTAGGGAAAACCCGAGTTTTCTCGAAAAATCAAAATTTTCATTTTTTTGAAAAGAAAATGGTTTTTCGAAATTTTGAATTTTAAATACTTCCATAAAGGTCTTTGAGTTTGAATAAGAATATCAAAAGGGTACGGTGTAGTAAACACCCGTACCAAAGTAAATTTTTAAAGAAATTGGGACACAATGGTTCAGATTACTATCTCTCAAGCATGTTCTAGCGATGTGGCATTAGTGGCCCACTATATTCTAATAAGATGTTATTAAGTGAAGAGAGGCGGAGGCTCTCAGAGAATGTAAGGGCCGAGAGTCCAGATAAAGGTGAAATTACAGGTGATAAAGAGTACCCAAATAAGGAAATTGTAAAGGTTTCTGTAGAAAGCATGCGTGCACCTGGAGACATAGTTACACGAAGAGAAGGTAGCATGTCTGCAGACAACAGGGTAACAAATGAGCCTTTAGAGCGTCAAAAGGAAAAAGAAAAATGTAAACCGAGTCCAAGGGAGAATGAAATTAATACCGAGGATGATAATAGTAAAGGTAATTCAAAGTCTCACGTAGAAAGGCAGGTTCAAATAGGCTCGGAAAGCGAAGGGAAAAAGAACGATAGTCTTTGCGTTCAGGATCAGGAAAAGGTAGAAATGGCGACTTGGGATGAAGTAAAAGAATTCTTGGATATAATTAGGGAAATGTGGAATGAGCATGAGAAGATGGATGACGAACTTTGGGAATTAAAAGATTTAAATTCAAGAGTGAAAGAAGGAATTGAGGAACAAAGAGAAAGTATTTCCGAGGAAATAAAGAAGATATCTGAGCTCCGTGAAAGGGCAAGTAAAAATTGGTATAAAATATCTAAACAGGAATTAGAAGAACTAAATAAGGAAATTCCTAATGTTAAATGGTCGTTAAAAGAAACAAAGAGGGAATTTGCGAATCGTATGGAGAATGAAGGAAAAATAAAACTAGCTCCGTGGGAACAGATAGTTACATTCGTTGATGAAGTAAGTGAAATAGGGGATAAAATATGGAAAATGAGAGACGCATGGGATGAGATTTGGTGGAAGACCGAATATGAAGAGCGCGCAAGGCGGAAATATGTTCAAGAACAGAAAGATTATATGGCAGGGGAAAAGAGTAAGATATACCGTTTCAGTTTGAGTATGTATGATGAACGAGGGATAATCAGCGTTCAGGAGTTAGCTGAAGTAAAACAGGTCAAAATTCCAGAATATCAAGAAATATTAGAGGCTGCTCAGAAGAAATATGAGGAATACATGTTGGAGCAGAACCGTCAGGCAAATGAAATAGTTGCCCAAGATAAAAAAACAAGCCGAAATTGAAGAAGAAAAAGAAGTCACGGTGCCAGAGGAGCCCAAAATTGATATTAGAGAAGAAAAACAAGAAGTAGATATCAGGATAATTCTAGTGGAAACTGAGGAAAACCTTGAGATCCTTCCTGAAGAAGATATGGAGACTCAAGATGAAATAGTAATTCCAGACCAGGAGGATAGCTAAAATGAAAACGAGTTGCGAAGTGAAGAAAATCATTTTGATGAAAAGGTTGAGCTGGAAGAGCAAGAAATAATCTCCGAACAGGAAATAATGAAAGAAGCGGAAGTTGAAGAGATGGAAATAATAATTCCTGAAGAAATGGAAAAAGTAAAGGAAACTATAATAGAAACTATCGTCAAAACACCGATAGAAGCAGAGGTTCAAGAGTTCATGGAAATTGAAAAGGAAAACCCCGAAGAGATTCAGGAAGATCAAGAAGATAAAAGGGCATTAAAAGAAGAAGAAGAAAAATTGAAGGCACAGATCCTCGAGTTAATGATAAAATGCCAGGATTGCCAAAGATGGACGAGCGAAATGGAGAAAGGTGCCAACAAGAGCCAAGAAAACCTCCAAGGAAAAGATGAGATCGTGGGAAATAATGGAAAGAAGAAAGGAGATTTCTTTGAAGAAAATCAGGAAAGTAGAGGAAAACCAAAATTGGTAGTCGATTTACCAGAAAATAAATACCCCATGGAAATTAAGAGAGGAGGAGATACGAGGTACGATGACTTAGAGAAAGAGGATGCCCAGGCATATTTCAGTTGGAAACTTCGTAAAAAGAAAGGGAGTGATAAAAGGAAGAGACAGAAGGGAGATCTGAAGGATCTAAAGAATTGGAAGAGTCGAAAAAAGAAATACTCTTTCGAAATGCCATCTCGATGCGAGATGAAGGAATGGATTACTCCATTGGAACCAACGGGTAAAGCCAGATGCAACCGTGAAAGAATAAGAGGAATAAAATTAATTTTGTTTGAAATACCATCTCAAAAGGAGATGAGGAAGGTGGAAGAAAACCGAGAAGAGTCAGGTGAGGTTAGACCGAGCTCTTAAGAACTAAATTAAATTTTACAGACCTGGAGAGTCTGAATATAATAATGTTGAAGTTACGGGTAAAGCCATTTGCACCCGTAATGCATTAAAATAAGGTCATTAAGTTGACAATATGTAATGAAAAGAGAAACAGACTGGCAGGATGTCCGTCTTATAAAAGAAGAAAAGAAACAAACGGTTTGACTCAAGTTTGGAGAGAGCTCGCCAGACTAGAGGAAAATTAACAAAACACCCGAACGTGACAAGAAATTTATGACCCTGAGTGTAGTCGACCACTAGGGGAATGAATGAATGAATGGGACCTTTAAGAAAGACCCATACAAATATAAACCAGAGAGGAAGGGAACTTTAAAGAAATAATTGATTTTATTGAAGAAGAAAATTTCAATTTAAGGAAGGAGTATGATGAAATAATGGAACGGGTAGGAATAGACCACACCCGTAAAGAAGAATGAGGTTCTGGAAACCTAATATCCAGACAAATAAAAAGGAGAAAGAAAGGGTAGGGACAGAGCGTACCCAACCGACACAATTACCGGATATGACTTAAAAAGATGAAAGAAATCAAATTATCGTGGGATTTTTTAGGAATAAAGAAACAAAAAGGACGGAGAACGTTATAATGGCTTCGACTATTAAAGGAAAAATAAGATGTTTATAAATAATTGAAATAAATTTCCTCAAAATTTTTCGAAAATTTATTAACCTAAGGAGGGGTGAGATGAACCCAAGTACCATGGCCTCAAAGAGAGTCGAATCCATGTACTTTGAGAAAAGAATGAAAGAATCATACAGTTTCTAAGGGAACGGAGAGAGATTTCAAGCCAGGAATATAGCTTAACATTGTGCAAGCGCTAGGGCCAGGTGTTCCTTAGATGAGCTCATGCCTCTTGACATTTATAAGGAGCCAGTCATGGATATTATTAGAACGAGTGGAAAGTTTTGACTGTAAGACGAAGAAGCTGGACTCGGAAATTGCTCTTACGTTGCAGGAATATGGCAACCTCGCTGCTGAGTCAGAACAGGAATAATTAAATTTAACCCGTTTACGAGTATAAAAATAAGTAAACAGATACAGTACGGTGAATCAATTTGGATTAGAGATTTTTGTGTAAAGAAAAACCTTGTAAAAATTGCACAGGAGAAAACTGCAAACGCAAGTAGACGTCATTGGGGGTTCACCGAGACCTAAGGAGTGGGAGAATAAAAAAAGAACAGCACCACCCACACAGTTGAGGACGAGAAATTAATTAATATCTCGGAAATGCACGATCGATTTCCATGCACAGGAAGATTATTTTACGTTTGGAAGACGAGCTTTCTGGATATATAATTTTATTAATTGTGCGACAATTAGTTCAGAAGTTGGTCACGAAAAGGACTAGGATTTTATCTTTTTGTGACTGAAAGGTATAAAACTCCTGGCCTCACCAAGCCAATCATGCAGTCTACGAGAGCCCGAGAGGGGAACGTCACGCTGTATCAGTACATGCAGTATTAGTCCGTCCAGGGGGGCGTTACGCTGGAGCATCATAATCATCAGTCTACGAGCATTCCGTGAGCGGAAGTGCTGCACCACATCGTATACGCAGTATTGTAAGAGCCCGTGAGGGGGACGTTAAGCTGTATCAGACATCGATCCAGAGCCTGTGGGAGGCTATGTTACAAGTTCACCGAGTGTAGACCAGTTACAATATAAGTACGCTACGCTGAGGGTTAGCAGTTCGAGACTTTGAAGAGTCCTAAATTATAAAGAACATTAAATATACGGACTTTAAAGCAATATCGCCAAAGTAAGACACAGCGATTAGTAGGGAACTTCGAGTTCCAGAAGAATACTAGTTCAACACAGTTACGAAGTTATAAGAACTCCAACAAATAAACGGCGTTACGTCTAGTAAAGACATTGTTAAAGACATTAAGTCCTGTAAAGGAACTAAACAGTAATTACGATCGCGAAAGATAGAAGTTCAAGCGAAAGGAACTTAGGAACTTAGGTTCGAAACCAGAGGGAAAACGTACTCTAGTGAGAAAACGTCAAAAATATACGATAGACAGTATACGGTCCTCGAAGGGAGGCCAAGATATAGAAACTATAGGGGGCGATAGACCACCATATATGAATAGAGGTGACGGCAAAGTAAAGACATTTATCGCCTAGTTAAAGCAGATAAAGTAAAGCCGAGTAATAGACAATAGAAGCGGTTTTGAGAGACTGAAACCAGTAGTTTCCATTGTAGGAGAGAGAAACTTTGAACGAGTAAAATCACACGTCCAATGCAGGTCGATAGGATTCACATCAGGGATCATCAACAGCCGACAGAAATCGTAAAAATCGTTGAGGTACGCCCGTGTGATAGGAGTGAAGTGTAAATATTGTAAGAAAAAGAAATAAGAGTATCATTTTAAGTGTTTTAGGTAAAGTGAAAGCGTTTTATGCACAGTGATATGTGTTATAATATGTACCAGAGTAATATTTTTTAGTGTTTTAATGTGTGTTCAAAACGGATACACCAGTGTATAAAAAATGTTGTCAGTGTTAAATATAGTGAATATGTGTCAAGAAATTTCTGTACATAAGATGAGATTGTACAATATGGAGTAGGTCAAGAAGGTGGGCCAAAATGTCACATCAAACGAGAATAAAGGTCAGAAAGCGACCTTAAACATGTAAGTAAAGATTTTCATTATGTTTTGGTGTCGGGAAAAATTTTGTGTACAATTCCACCGGAGTTTTGAGTAGAAGGGATGTTTTTAAATGAATAATAACTAAATAAGAACGCGATCTGAACGAAAATAAAGTTTTAAGAAATAATAAATAATTATGTGAAATAATAAATCCTGTAGAGGAAATGCATGGAATAAAATGTCAGTATTTAATGAATGTTATAAAAGCAAGCGTGATAATAATAATTATAACAAAGATATTTACATAAAGGTAAATTTGAATTATATGAAAGAAATAGCTTTTGAGCTTTTGTAAGGAATGAAAACATGATGTGAATAACAAGGTAAAGAAATCTAAATAAAGATTAAATTGAATGATATAAAAATATAGAGCGTTGAAGCCTTAACAAATGTATAAGACATGATGTGAATGCGTGTTCTTAAAAAGGGAGCGATTTATTGTCAACGGAAAAGATTAATATAAGAATTAAGATATGTATCAATTGTTACTATGAAATTTATCAGTTCTTTGGAAGACATTCGGCCGTAAAGTAAATGTGTAGCGTAATGGAACGCAATTAAATAAAAAGTCACGCTAGGAACGCGTAAAAGTTAAAGTACTTGGTAAATTACTTATGGAGGGTAGTTGATTGCAGTGAATTGAGATATGTTGTAAGTCCTCTAATTGTGACGTAGATCACGAGGCCATGTGTATATTATTTAAAAGGGAGCTAATGTATGGTATTATTGAGCGTATGTCATGTAGGCCACGGCCGACTTTAAATCGCGTCTTGTATAAGTCCTCCAAATGTGGAAATGTTCCCGAGGCATGTTAAGAGATTCGAACCTAGAATCCTTTTGTTGTTAAAGCCCCTAATTATTCGTCGTAGAATGTGTATTAATCTTCCCAATCAATGAGGACCCTCTCATAATTAATAAATGCCAAGGTTACGAAAGTGGTTTATGAGCCAAAGAATATTGTTGAATGGAAATAAGTGAAGTAAAAGCCAGGTCTCTCTACAGAACTGAGAATAATGTAAAGGTTTGTTTTAATGCATTGAAGAGAGCTGCCACCGTAGGTTAGGCAGAGAGTCGCTTTCCTTGTCATAAATCACGCCCGAGTATAATGGCCTGACCCTCATAGAGCGAGGGTGGGTAAAAACCGTCTTGTAAGAGGTGTTAAATACACCGTGAGTGTTTAAAGTTGTTAATGACCCGGGCGTTGAACCGAGGTCCTTGTAGATTGATATCATCGCTTGCCAATTCAGATCGTAGTTTTCTTATGTGATAATGGTCTTATAAGACAAATGAATTAAATAAAATCCCTATTGTAATATTGTATGGAAAAGAAGGAATCCACGAGTTTTGTGAAGATAACTAGGTTTCGGGAGTGATCATAGTTTTTGACTTTGTCAAGTAATCTTTATAACTCTGGAGTACACAAATAGTTTTCCCGATAACCGTAGTGAATTTGCAAAACTTGAGAGAGATAGTAAATATGGAGAACATGTGATATGCCCAAATATTGAAGTGAATAATTAACATGTAATTTTAAATGTAATTATATATTTGTTTTGATGATAAGAAAAGATAAAAATAATTCTTGAGGTGTACAAAAATATGACACCATTATTATGGGAAAGTGTCGAGCCAAAGAAGCTCGTAGTTATTTGGAACTTTAAGATAAGTACTTTATGGAAGTGAAAATAATCGTGAATTGTTGGTTTTAAAGAAAACCATGTGTTTTAATCTAATATTTGTTTTATTTTTATACTATTCCTTGTTCACTTTGGACAAGTAGAATGATATTGGTCAGTAGTTTATGTGTTTATTTGTTTGTAGCGCCATAATTTTTGATTAATTAAATGTGTTAAAATAGGAGTTGATTTTGTTGTTATTTTTGCAAGTGTATCCTCTATTTAATCCAAAATATGTAAGTCACAGAGTGGGAGAACTTACCGCAGCCCCGAAAAATCCCGAATTGAGCAATGCTGGCATACTGTGATTTGCATATTTCTTGCTGCAAGGGCACAATACTACACACACATCCTACATCCGAGGCAATCTGTTTAACATATTCTAACCTTTGGTCTACCCCGACAGTACTTATCCTTGACCCTTCCATAACTATATTGTCCATAATTGAAGTTGTTTTCCATAATGTCTCTACCGTCAGAAGACAAAATACTGGAATACTGATATTCTTCTAACCAATTCTGGAACATTCCGTCAAGCTACGCCCAGGCAGAAAGCATAACTTAACACATCTTGAACGAATAGTCACAATCAACTCTTTCACAAGAAGATAATTATGGAAAACAAGCGAGCCATTTTTAATCAAGCAGCATATCATATGTCATGCATTAACAAACAAACCTCCTGCAGAATTAATAGGAGGAGGCCAGCCCTTGATGAAGTAGGCCTACATCCTAACAGTATACATCGTGAAGTTTATCAATGCTGTAGCCTACTTTCATATACTTTAAGGAAAGTGGTTTTTGTTTCATTTGAGAAACTTTGACATCGTGTACTTGGGTGAGTGTAGAATTTGACTGATAACCTGTGTTTTTTGTGATGTCAGCAGTAGTAGTTGTAATTAAGTTGAGGATTGGGAAGGAGGTGGCTGTGACCATACGTTAGGAACCCTCCCAGCATTTACCTGGAGTAGAAGTGGGAAACCACGGAAAACCATGTTCAAAATGGATGAAGTGGTAATTGGACCGAACAGAGCAGACTTTAATAGGTAAACCATGGTCGGCTGAGGTAGACTCACACCGTGGGAACATACTTGATCAGGATACACTCTTTGATCAGGCCTGCTCTCTGCACTATCTTATCATGGGAAAATGTGGGATCCAAAAGTCAGCTTTTAACGGTGATGTTTGAATCGCTGAGAATCTATACCAATGAACAGGATTAACTGACTATGATATATGCCTGTGATACAACTCGAATATTACTAGAGATGTTCCAAAGAGAGTCGTTTAAACCAATCACAAAACACGCGTGGAAAAATAGCAATCCTGATGCTTACGTAGGGAAAACAAGGAAAAATAGCAAATATACTAAAGTTTCTATATGTACCGTAGTGTGGAAATATGTATTCTCAACAATAGAGCCATTGTGGCAAATTGACTCAGAATGAACGTTTGGACACAGCGTGTAGACTGTACTGAAGAGGACCAAGTTAAACATTGGAAAATGTTAAATGACCGATAGACATCAGGGTATGTTACCTAATTGGACACTGCTGAACGAAGGAAGCCACTGGTGGCTGTCCTTGATAGTACTTTGTATGTATTTGTAAGAATATTCATCCACACGCTGTATGTCCTTACAATGCGCCAACAACAACAACAACAATAAAATAATAATAATAATAATAATAATAATAATAATAATAATAATAATAATAATAATAATAAAATAATAATAATAATAATAATAATAGGCGTAGTTGCTAGCATGCTGAACTGCTGTGCCCAAGATAGCGGGTTTAAACCCAGCCGAAGTCGTCGGATATTTTAAGAGCGTTAAAAATCCGTCAGTATGCCCTTTCTTCGGAGGGGAAGTAAAGCCGGCGGTCCCATGTCATACATTTATCGCATGTTAAAGATCCTTCCACAGACTAATCTTGTGTAAAGCTAAATTCTTAGGTTCGATTTCGTCGCAACGCTCTATCAAAGTTCCATCGTTCACCACTAGGTATCATTGATATCTGGTAGCGAAAGTTGGAATTACTTGAAATTGAACGGAACTTGTAGCTCACCCAAGGGGTGTCCTCTGGAAGCAGCTACTGACTCAGGCGAGCCGAACATATCCTCGGACACTCCCGGCACTAAAATCCATACGATAGATAGATAGAGAGATAGGCCTAATACTCGTTTTACGCACAATTTTCTGGCGATAGGATTGGTGAGCACTACGATATTGAGTACACCAAATCAAACTTGTGTTCTGACCAGTTTACTAACCTGCGCGACTAGTTTCTCTGCCCAGTGCTCAATAGTAATTAAGGTACAGATTTAACGTCCATTTTATTTGCTGTGTCTGTAGTGATGACAGGTTTCTATAATTATGTCCAAAAGAGTACCTCTAACATCTTTTGGGTCTCTCCCATTTAAGCAATCACAAATATCTACTACCGTGTCGGGATTCAATCATCGAATATTGGGAACAGCAGACGAGTATCTTGCCACTGTGCCACACAGCCAGTCAAAATACAATTCAGTTACACCCTGTGTAGCCTATTCATGGAAGGAAGTTAGCATGGAATCTTTCTCAACGCACAAGTGGTTGTGTGATTTGTTAAAACCTTCCGTCTGAAATTAATCGAACCTTTGTGTGAAATGCTGAACGTATCTAACGCCAGTAATGCAAATGTTCGCCATCCTTCTAGGAAATTATTCCTATTGTTCACTGTCTTATGAGCCATAATTAATTTAAGAAGAACGGCTCATCGTCATTATAGCAGGGAAGATAAAGTGCATGAAGGAAACAAGAAATGAGCTGGTTTGCATAACGAACGGAAGATAAAGCTGCTTGCTATTTTTAGTTTGCTTAACGTGTGCTGCAGTACTTAAAGCCAGAGTTCTGTAAGACAACACGGAGGTTGCAGGTTTCTTTTGAAGTATAATGCACCAACAAGAAATCAAATTAGCAGTGATAATAAAATATATCCTTATTGATAAAACCAAACATTACAGTAAAATCAAAATCTGAAGTATAAATTGAGTATCAAATGCTTAATTTGGTAAAAAGTATACGCATATAGGATGGTATTCCTCTCAATGTACTTCAGCGTAATAGTTTGAGTATATTAGTAATTTGCACTCGTAGATAATTAAAATCAATAACTGACACTTCCATGACAAACATCTCAGGTCCAATTTAAATACCATCAAATAGAATATTTCATGCTACTGCCATATTGAAAAGATATTAACAGAGTTTAATTTATAAGATATGGCAACTATGCTATAACTTATGAAATATTCTAAATGTGGTTATTTCAGTATGTATATTATGTTTAAATGTTTTTTTACATAGTATGGAATGCCAGCACCAGATGGCATGCATTGGTGGCTCGTTGACATCACACGCAAAAGTTAGTATGTACTGCAAGATATACATAAGTAAAGTTGATATGTGAGAATCGTAGTCCTGCGTAACAGATGTATCATTTAAGCAGAATGTGCCCAAAGTTCTTTCAAGTCTTCGAAGTACGAACAAAACTTTCATGCTTTGAAGTTAGGACCATGTTCTTCAAAGTATATTAAGGGACACTGGCGGTAAGTCTTTAAACTTCTATATATCTGAACATAATTTTTGATTTTTTCAGCTAATTCTACGCTTATAAATAAAAATGTACATCATATTTCATTGCCATTGTTTAATTAGTTTTGAAGATATACCGTACGTATTTTTCGTAAAATATTTATACAAGAAGAACTGAAAATATCAAATTCTTCCACATACTTTGGCATTACTGTTAGAAATTCACCATTCTGGTATTATATGGCTCCCAACATGTTTAACAACTTAAAAGAAATATATTCACGATATTTTGTTGTTGTAATATTTCAAAAAAATGCAGGCTAACAGTCTATAATTTTTGAATTTTTTGAGTTTTGAATTTGAATTTTTTTTTAAATATATATTCCCTAACTTTGTTTGTTGTCTATTTCTGCACAAAAATGGAAATTGAATTCATTCTAGAGAACATGTGATGGGCTTGGAACATTTTGAAAATACAGTATAAGAGAAGTAGTCTTTAGGAAGCATCCCAGACCATTGGATACAGGGTTGGGGTATCCGGCAATTACGCCTGGTGGCCCCTTCCTAAAGGCTGAAGGAATACTTTTATGCTAAAAAGAACCAGACTGATGATTTTGACAGATGCTTGACAAAAACTCAGTAACAATGTCCCTTAAGAAGATCTTTGCGACTGTTATTCACGGTTGAATATTAGACGGATGTTATACACTAATATTTTAAGGACGGGATCAGTTTAAGAGTACAATAATACAATACATATATCTGTCCATACGAGCATGTTACGGGAAGCATGCCACTGTTATTTTGAACAACAGGATCATTCTGTGGGTGTCATTAACACTACTGAGGAGCAGCCCCCATTAGGCCCAGTATAAGCTCCAGGCTAGTCTCTTGATCCAGATTAATTAGTGGTTGCAGAACGCACAATGTGGTTAACAGATGGTATCTGATCCTCATCCAAGTAATTGTCACGGATCATAACAGTTGTGGGGTCTTCAAAGTTTAAAAGAAACTGAGCTAAGGCTTCGGTAGCATGCTGAGCTTGTTCGTGAGTTCAAACCCGGCCAAAGTCGTCGGATTTTTAAGAGCGTTAAAAATCCCCCAGTATGCCTTCCTTCGGAGGGGAAGTAAAGCCGACGGTCCCATGTCATAGATTTATGGCATGTTAAAGTACCTTCCACTAATTACACCTGTGTGAAGCTAAATTATATAGGCTATAGGTTAAACATTCGACAAACGCTCTTAGGTTCCGACGTTCGTCGCCAGGAGCCGACTGTGGTGGCATCTGGTAATCAAGTTCTGAACTAGTAGTCGTTGACGGAGGCGTTTGGCGGCAAAAGTAGGAACTACTTGAAAAAATTCAATGTCTGCAGTCCTCACTTGAATAGAAAACAGATAACACACACTTATAGAGTCACCACAATTAACACCGGTTATCAGACAGATTCTACACACACCCAAAGTACACGGGGCTAAATGACCGCGTTGTCGCAGCCCCTAAACTAAGGAACCAACCAAGCTGAGCTAAGTTTCCTTCACAAAACTATTGAATCTTGCAATGAAGACGGAAAGCTGTGTTTCCCCCACGAAACTATCAAAATCTTCCAGTGAAGATAAGGAGCTAGGCTACTGTAAAATAGAAATCTGATAGCGTTGCCGAGTGCGTTAATTCACGCTGAAGGATTGCAATAGGAAGTTGAAATTTGGAGGTTTGAATTCCGGTTTTGACAAGGCTGTAATGTTTCACTTCATATTGTATTGCCCTGGGGGGTTGGTAGCTCGAATTAGGGCGGTGTTGGCCAAAAGACGTTAGAACTTGTGCGCAGGGCAGTACGTGAGTAAGACTGGGTTGTGTAGCGAAGAGTGAATGAGACGGGTAAGACTGAATGGTAACCTTGCTTACGAAGCGAGGAGCGAGCACTGACTCAGTGTTTACAAATGTTAGACACCAGCCTGTGTGGCGCAGCTGAGCAAAGGCTTGCTAGCAGCGAGTCAGAGTTCGATCCGAGGGTTTAATAACCACAATAATGCAGTTTAAGAGTGTGTGAAATGTTTAATTATAATAAGTGTGATTTGAAAGGAGTCGCTAGTTAGACTTAGCGAAGTGACGTGCAGAAGAATGAATGTGATGAATACGAATATTAGGTTTGGAATAGAGAGGAATTAATAAGGATAACCTTTGAGTACACTTACCAGAACTGCAGAGCGATCGCGTAGGTGTCGGACAGCACCTCGGTGGACGAAAGACGATCAGTTATTGGAGGTGCTGGTATTTATGTGAACTGCTCGTGTTTGTATAATTTAGTAAGCAGATTCCTGCCCCACATAGCAGGTAGCTGTGTGTTTAGACATGTTGTAAGAATTACCACATGTGTGTGTGGTTGGCCTGCCAAGCAAAGTGTACTTGCCATGACTATATGTTTGTTGCTGTTGGTTCCTCTTGGGGTTGTGGGATGAAATGGGGGGGAGGGGGTGAAAGGTGACGGAAGGGGAAAAAGGGGTCGGCCATACCCTATGGGAACCCCAGGGTATAATAATATTCACCCACTACATAATACTTTCAATGAAGGGCAGGAGGGTGTGAATCTTTAAGAGGAATTCATATAGGTTCTGCACCGATCCGAGGGCGTTTAAAATACATCGTGTATATCGTAAGTATTTAGCTGAGTTGACTAAACCTACTAACGATTTATTTATTTATTTATTTAATTTATTTATTATTACTGTGTTTCAAGCCATTTTCAGTGTTGCCTTAGTAAACGAAAGTTTGATGCTTTGCAGTCGGTCAATACAATTGTACCCAAATGAGGTGTGTTATTTCCTATTCCTGAAAATAATTTACATGAGATTTTATAAATACACTTGGATGACCAGTTTCGATCTTCAAGCGACCATCATCAGACCTATTACATCTAGGCTTTAAAATTTATGTCTGAAAGTATGGGTGAAAATATTTACAATATGTACACTTGTTTAGTTGCAGTATTGAATGAAAATCCACAGCCTGCTTCTAGTCTCCGACCAGGTCAGGAATGGAATGAATGAAGCCCCCCATCTAGCGGCGAGGATATGAACTGTGCCGGCTGCCGAGGCCTGACGCACTCCTCTGGGGCAATGATTAAATGAATGACAGATGAAATGAAATGATAGTGGAGAGTGTTCCTGGAATGAAATTTTGACAGGGAAAACCGGAGTACCCGGAGTAAAACCTGTCTGCCTCCGTTTTGTCCAGGACAGATCTCACATGGAGTGACCGGGATATGACCCACGGACCCAGCGGTGAGAGGCCGGCGTGCTGCCGCCTAAGCCACGGAGGCTTTCAGTTGCAGTATTAGTTGAGGTAATTCAACTCGTCGGTTATTGTTAGTTATGGTCTATAGTCTCTCCCCTAGTTGAGAGTAGATAGTGACAAAGAAAACTGCTCTCACCAGGACAGCGCAAGACTCAATCAGATAAGTAGCCTGCACAATACAACCTGAACTGACCATTTAACTACCATCACATATTCACTCTAAACAAGCAAGTTTGGAGGTCAATCACCACTTCCAGTATTTTAACAAAACATCACATAGACTAAAATCTAACAAATACCGACGAGTTGAATTACCTCAACTAATACTGCAACTAAATAAGTGTAAATATTGTAAATATTTTCACTCATACTTTCAGACATAATTTTTAAAGCCCAAGACAAAACTTAGCGATACAGCCAAGCTAGATAAAAATAAGGGGGGAAAATAGCGGTGGTTATAGATAAATGTTATTTGGATCAGGTATACTACGTACTTTTTCTGCAATAAACCTAGGCCGTTATGCGCGGCAGTATTAAAGGTGCCGGGACGTCTTCAATAGACCATGTACCGCTTAGTTTAAATGGCTTTTTAGTCCACGTGTGGCAAAGATAGTTCCACGGTCTTTAATAGATGTAGATCTTCCTTTATTCAATAACATACATTCTTATCTAGACTTGGGAACGTCACACAAATAAACATAGCACTGACCTCAGAACGAACATAGTAACAAAAGGGGGAGAAAGGGAAAAACCAGTCTCGTCCAGTTAACACCCGGGTTAGTCGACTATAACTGGTACCAGAGTGAACACGAAACTGCTTGAAATCCCAGTTAGGAAGACAACCGGATAAATATCAGCCTGTATTATTACAGTATAACCATAGTGCATTTAGTATCACCATAACACACCCCGAAGAGACAAATTGCGGATTTTACCACCATTTTAGAATTTCACCTAACATTAGATATACCTCATTTAGCTTACACCGACAGTTGCATTAACAACACTGCAACTAAATAATTGTAAATCTCTTAAATATAATCCAAAACTGACTCATCACCGCAGGGCTCAAACCACTAGACCTAGGAAGCTGAAATTTTGCATGTTGGTTGATCCGAGTATGTAGAGGCTCACTAAAAACGGTTTTTGAAAATTCAATTTGTAAGTGATTTTTTTCGGCCCTTTGGCATTGACAATCCAAAATTGACTCATCGACGCAGGGCTCAAACCACTAGACCTAGAAAGCTGAAATTTTGCATGTCGGTTGATCCGAGTATGTAGAGGCCCAATAAGAAACGGTTTTTGAAAATTCAATTTGTAAGTGACTTTTTTCGGCCCTTTGGCACTGAGCAAGGACAGTCGGTAAAATGTTCGGATTTAGCTCATTTTAAGCCGCCACATACGAGAAACAATACTCGGAGGTCCTGTAGGGACCCTGAAACACACTTTTTAAGTTCCTAAAATGAACGGTTTCGGAGATATTCCCAAATAACTGTGTTCCCTCTGAGAAACAGATCAACGTTACTATGGCAACCGCTGAAATTTCGCAGACCGGGGATAGTTTTCTGGCAATATCTCGAAAACCGTTCGTTTTAGGGCCTTAAAACGCTGGGTTCGGTTTCCACTTGTGTGGAAACCACGAACATTGCTCCTCACATTGATACGCGCAAAAAGAGCTATAATCCATATTTCTACGATCAAATCGACTCGGAAAGTCTCATCTCTTATATATAATCCAAAACTGACTCATCACGGCAGGACTCAAACCACTAGACCTAGGAAGCTGAAATTTTGCATGTTGGTTGATCCGAGTATTTAGAGGCTCACTAAGAAACGGTTTTTGAAAATTAAATTTGTAAGTGACTTTTTTCGGCCCTTGGGCATTGACAATCCAAAATTGACTCATCGACGCAGGGCTCAAACCACTAGACCTAGAAAGCTGAAATTTTGCATGTTGGTTGATCCGAGTATGTAGAGGCCCAATAAGAAACTGTTTTTGAAAATTCAATTTGTAAGTGACTTTTTTCGGCCCTTTGGCACTGAGCAAGGACAGTCGGTAAAATGTTCGGATTTAGCTCATTTTAAGCCGCCACATACGAGAAACAATACTCGGTGGTCCTGTAGGGACCCCGAAACACACTTTTTAGGTAGATTTCATTAGAAAGCTAACTATTGCAATGGGTACCATGTTTCGACTTCCGGAAAATTTCGACATATCTTCGCGTTTCACATCCCCCAGACCCCAAAACCACCGTCAGTTCAAAATTTTATATATAATTTATGTATATATATATATATATATATATATATATATATATATATATCAGTTTCTTGTGGACACGATAACTGCCGTAATTGTGCACCAATCACTTTGAATTTTTTACATAACATGTATCCCTATAAAATCTCGGTCGAGTTCGTTAATGGGCAAAATCGGTCCAAGGGGGTGAAAATAAGGGTCTTTTTTTCGAAAAAGTGAAATTTCGCTATAACTATCTTAATACGTGAAATATCGAATCCATTCAAAGTTCAAAATATGTGTCGTATAAGTGCCAAAAATTTATGTCAAATAAGTTTTTTGATAGCACCAACCATTGACCAAAGGGGTGGAAAAAAGTGGGTTTTTCGGGAAACATTAATCATATCTCTCTTAATAGGCACAATATCAAAACCGTAAAAAATGGACAATATTCCTCCAATAATTACCTAAAACCTTTGTCTGAAAGAATTTTCGATATGACCCACCATTACGCCACGGAGTGAGCAAAATGATTTAAATTATAAGAAAATTCCAAGTGCCAAGAGTGGTTGCCATGACAACTTTACTTTGAATTGATACGGGTTGAGCCATCAGCAGTTGCTATGACAACGCCACTGCACGAGATCACATTCTGTTTTCATATGTCTGTGGGAAGCGACTTCGGTATCGGAACTGGTAGCATGCTGAACTTCTATGTCCAAGGTCGCGGGTTCAAACCCGGCTGAAGTCGTCGGATTTACTAAGAGCGCCAAAAAACCCTGAGTATGCTTTCCTTCGGAGGGGAAGTTCCAACGTTCGTTGCGAGTTGATGGTTCCGGTGGCATCTAGTAGCCAAGTTCACAGCTAGGTGTCGTTGATGGTAGTATTTTAAATTATGTAGCTTATTTTAGGTAGATTTCATCAGAAAGCTAACTATTGCAATGGGTGCCATGTTTCGACTTCCGGAAAATTTCGACATATCTTCGTGTTTCACATCCCCCAAAACACCGTCAGTTCAAAAGTTTATATATATGTGTGTGTATATATATGCATATATATCAGTTTGGACACGATAACTGCCGTAATTTTGCACCAATCACTTTAATGTTTTACATAATATGCAACTCCTTAAAAAATCGGTCGAGTTCGTTAATGGGCAAAATCGGTTAAAGGGGGTGAAAATGGGGGGGGGGGCTTTTTTTTCGAAAAAGTTAAATGTCGCTATAACTCTCTTAATACGTGAAATGTCGAATCAATTCAAAGTTCATAATATATGTCGGATAAGTGCCAAAAATTTATGTCAAATAGGTTTTTTGATAGCACCAACCATTGACCAAAGGGGTGGAAAAAGTTTTTTTTTTTTCGGGAAACATTAATCATATCTCTATTAATAGGCACAATATCAAACCCGTACATAATGGAAAATATTCCCCTAATAATTACCTAAAACTTTGTCTGAAATAATTTTTGATCTGACCTACCATTACGCCAAGGGATGAGAAAAATGATTTCGGAATTAAAGAACATGCCAAGTGCCATCAGAGGTTACCGTGACAACGCTTCTAAATTGATGAGGGATGAGCTATCAGAGGTTGCCAAGACAACGCCATTGCACGAGATCACATTCATTTTTAGCCTACTTTCGATTTTTGCAAAAAATGAAAGTAGACTTATGAGATCAACACAGGGCGAAAAAAGTGTGTCTGTCTGTGTGTGTGTATGTGTGTGTGTGAGTCTGTGTGTGTGTATGTGTGTGTGTGAGTCTGTGTGTGTGTGTGTGAGTGTGTGTACTCTGAATGTCTGTCCCCCCCTATCAATTCGAACACGGTGAATGCGAATTGAACGAAATTTGGTACAAAGGTAGCACTAGCAAAGGACACCTCAGTGTCATGTTTTATATCGCCGCCATCTTGACGGAAACGTAATGGCGGCCACACAAATGTTCAAAGCTTATATCAAATTACGACTAACCTAATCATCCGATCTCTACCAAATTTTGCAACAACATACCTTGGTGAGGGGAGCATCCTTTGACTAAACTAATAGGTCATCAGCGTAATAGTTTGCAGATGGCGGCCATCTTTGTGTGAAAATCGATTCCCCCTATTAATGCGAACACGGTGCAACCAAATGGGACGAAATTTGGTACAGAGGCAGTACTAATAAAAGGCACCTAAGTGCCATGTTTTATATCGCCGCCATCTTGACGGAAACGTAATGGCGGCCACACAAATGTTCAAAGCTTAAACCAAATTACGACTAACCTAATAATCCGATCTCTAGCAAATTTTGCAACAACATACCTTTATGGGGGAGCATCCTTTGACCAATCCAATAGGTTATTAGCCTAATAGTTTGCGGATGGCGGCCATCTTTATGTCAAAATTGATTCCCCCTATTAATTCGAATACGGTGAAACCGAATGGAACGAAATTTGGTACAGAGGTAGCACTAGCAAAGGGCACTTCAGTGTCATGTTTTATATCGCCGCCATCTTGACTGAATCGTAATGGCGGCATCACGAATGTTCAAAGCTTAAATCAAATTACAATTAACCTAATCATCCGATCTCTACCAAATTTTGCAACTACATACCTTTATGGAGGGAGCATCGTTTGACCAATCTAATAGGTCATTCGCCTAATAGTTTGCGGATGGCGGCCATCTTTATGTCAAAATTGATTCCCCCTATTAATTCGAACACGGTGGAACCGAATGGAACGAAATTTGGTACAGAGGTAGCACTAGCAAAGGGCACCACAGTGTCATGTTTTATATCGCCGCCATCTTGACTGAAACGTAATGGCGGCCACACGAATGTTCAAAGCTGAAATCAAATTACGATTAACCTAATCATCCAATCTCTACCTAATTTTGCAACTACATACCTTTATGAAGGGGGCATCCTTTGACCAATCTAATAGGTCATTCGCCTCATAGTTTGCGGATGGCGGCCATCTTTGTGTCAGAATCGATTCCCCCTATTAATTCAAACACGGTGAAACCGAATTGAACGAAATTTGGTACAGAGATAGCACTAGCAAAGGGCATCTCAGTGTCATGATTAATATCGCCGCCATATTGACAGAAACGAATTGGCGCCCACACGAATGTTTAAAGCTTAAATCAAATTACGACTAACATAACCATCCGATCTCTACCAAACTTTGCATCAACATACCTTTATGGATGGAGCATCCTTTGACCAATCTAATAGGTCATTAGCCTAATAGTTTGCGGATGGCGGCCATCTTAATGTCAAAATTGATTCCCCCTATTAATTCGAACAAACGTGGAACCGAATGAACGAAATTTGGTACAGAGATAGCACTAGCAAAGGGCATCTCAGTGTCATGATTAATATCGCCGCCATATTGACAGAAACGTTATAGCAGACACATGAATGTTTAAAGCTTAAATCAAATTACGACTAACATAACCATCCGATCTCTACCAATCTTTGCAACAACATACCTATGTGGAGGGAGCATCCTTTGACCAATCTAATAGGTCATTAGCCTAATAGTTTGCGGATGGCGGCCATCTTTATGCCAAAATTGATTCCCCCTATTAATTCGAACACGGTGGAACTGAATGAAGGAAATTTGGTACAGAGGTAGCACTAGCAAAGGGCACCTCAGAGTCATGTTTTATATCACCGCTATCTTGACGGAAACGTAATCGCGGCCACCCAAATGTTAAAAGCTAATATGTAACTACGACCAACCTAATAATCTAGTCTCTACCAAATTTTGCAACACCATATCTTTATGTTGGAAACATATTCTGACCAAACTGCAAGAACATCAGCCCAATAGTTTGCAGATGGTGGCCATGTATGTGTGCAAATCGATTCCCCCTATCAATTCAAACACGGTGAAACCGAATTGAACGAAATTTGGTACAGAGGTAGCACTAGCAAAGGGCACCTCATATTCATGTTTAATATCCCTATAGCACGTTGTATTTCAACAAGCTACTACAACCAACATCCAATCATACTCCTTGAAAAGGACAAAGAGTTATAACAATACCCATGCATTTAGGAGAAAGTAGGCTATATGTTCTTTACTGAACATCTTGTTCCATCTGACTGTGGGAAGTGGCTAACTGGTAGCATGCTGAACTTAAATGCCCCAGGTCGCTGGTTCAAAGCCGGCCAAAGTCGTCGGATTTTCTAAGAGCGCTAAAAAACCCTCAGCATTCTTTCCTTTGGAGGAGAAGTTCCAACGTTCGGTGCAAGTTGCTGGTTGCGGTGGCATCTAGTAGCCAAGTTCACAGCTAGGTGTCGTTCACGTTAGGATATGGTACAAAATTAGGAACTACTACTTAAAATTGACCGTCTGCAGACCTTACCTGAATTACACACTAAAACAGTCATCAAAATTAACACCGTTTATCAGATTCTACACACCCGGGGTTACATGACCACGTTGTCGCAGCCCCTAAACTGAGGAACCAACAAAAATCTCTGCGGGAGATAAAATTTTGCGAGAAGAAGTAACAGACTGTCAGATAGTTACACATCAGTTCCAAACCTTGCATAAGGACAGTGTGATCAGAAGTATAAAAATGAACCCCGAATGACAAGAAGGTTACCATCCCCATAGACAATAAAATGATAAAAATATGCATACAAAAACGAAAAAAAGTTGATTTTTGACCTCCAAATGTAAAATACTTTCTTGCAATCAATGAGGTCTGATCCTCCTACGAAAACCTGCATATTTTGCCTATTATAGCCAATCCCCTAGTTTGCCCGGTGAAATCTACCTCCGCCTTCCGGCGTGCCGAGAGGATTTTTTAAGTTCCTAAAATGAACAGTTTCGGAGATATTCCCAAATAACTGTGTTCCCTCTGAGAAACAGATCAACGTTACTATGGCAACCGCTGAAATTTCGCAGACCGGGGATAGTTTTCTGGCAATATCTCGAAAACCGTTCGTTTTAGGGCCTTAAAACGCTGCGTTCGGTTTCCACTTTTGTGGAAACCACGAACATTGCTCCTCACATTGATACGCGCAAAAAGAGCTATAATCCATATTTCTACGATCAAATCGACTCGGAAAGTCTCATCTCTTATATATAATCCAAAACTGACTCATCACCGCAGGGCTCAAACCACTAGAACTAGGAAGCTGAAATTTTGCATGTTGGTTGATCCGAGTATATAGAGGCTCACTAAGAAACGGTTTTTGAAAATTCAATTTGTAAGTGATTTTTTTCGGTCCTTTGGCATTGACAATCCAAAATTGACTCATCGACGCAGGGCTCAAACCACTAGACCTAGAAAGCTGAAATTTTGCATGCTGGTTGATCCGATTATGTAGAGGCCCAATAAGAAACGGTTTTTTGAAAATTCAATTTGTAAGTGACTTTTTTCGGCCCTTTGGCACTGAGCAAGGAGAGTCGGTAAAATGTTCGGATTTAGCTCATTTTAAGCCGCCACATACGAGAAACAATACTCGGAGGTCCTGTAGGGACCCCGAAACACACTTTTTAGTTCCTAAAATGAACGGTTTCGGAGATATTCCCAAATAACTGTGTTCCCTCTGAGAAACAGATCAACGTTACTATGGCAACCGCTGAAATATCGCAGACCGGGGATAGTTTTCTGGCAATATCTCGAAAACCGTTCGTTTTAGGGCCTTAAAACGCTGGGTTCGGTTTCCACTTTTGTGGAAACCACGAACATTGCTCCTCACATTGATACGCGCAAAAAGAGCTATAATCCATATTTCTACGATCAAATCGACTCGGAAAGTCTCATCTCTTATATATAATCCAAAACTGACTCATCACCCCAGGGCTCAAACCACTAGACCTAGGAAGCTGAAATTTTGCATGTTGGTTGATCCGAGTATGTAGAGGCCCAATAAGAAACGGTTTTTGAAAATTCAATGTGTAAGTGACTTTTTTCGGCCCTTTGGCACTGAGCAAGGAGAGTCGGTAAAATGTTCGGATTTAGCTCATTTTAAGCTGCCACATACGAGAAACAATACTCGGAGGTCCTGTAGGGACCCCGAAACACACTTTTTAAGTTCCTAAAATGAACGGTTTCGGAGATATTCCCGAATAACTGTGTTACCTCGAAGAAACAGGTCAATGTTACTATGGCAACCGCTGAAATTTCGCAGACCGGGGATAGTTTTCTGGCAATATCTCGAAAACCGTTCGTTATAGGGCCTTAAAACGCGGGATTCGGTTCACGAACTTTGTTCCTCGCATTGATACGCGTAAAATGAGATATATTTTATTGATAGAGGTGGTTTTTGGCGTCGGATACGAGAGTGTTTTTTGAGTCTAATTAGCCTACTTTCGATTTTTGCAAAAAATGAAAGTAGACTTATGATATCAACACAGGACGTAAAAAGTGTGTCTGTGTGTGTGTATGTGTGTGTGTGAGTCTGTGTGTGTGTGTGTGTGTGTATGTGTGTGTGTGAGTCTGTGTGTGTGTGTGTGTGTGTGTGTCTGTATGTGTGTGAGTGTGTGTACTCTGAATGTCTGTCAATGAATTCGAACACGGTGAATGCGAATTGAACGAAATTTGGTACAAAGGTAGCACTTGCAAAGGACACCTCAGTGTCATGTTTTATATCGCCGCCATCTTGACGGAAACGTAATGGCGGCCACACAAATGTTCAAAGCTTAAATCAAATTACGATTGACCTAATCATCCGATCTCTACCAAATTTTGCAACAACATACCTTTATAGAAGAAGCATCCTTTGACCAAATGACTAGGTCATTAGCCTAATAGTTTGCGGATAGCGGCCATCTTTGTGTGAAAATCAATTCCCCCTATTAATTCAAACACGGTGAAACCGAATGGAACGAAATTTGGTACAGAGGTAGCACTAGCAAAGCGCACCTCAGTGTCATGTTTTATATCGCCGCCATCTTGACAGAAACGTAATGGCGGCCACACAAATGTTCAAAGCTTAAGTCAAATTACGACTAACATAACCATCCGATCTCTACCAAACTTTGCAACAACATTCCTTTATGGAGGGAGCATCCTTTGACCAATCTAATAGGTTATTAGCCTAATAATTTGCGGGTGGCGGCCATCTTTATGTCAAAATTGATTCCCCCTATTAATTCGAACACGGTGGAACCGAATGGAACGAAATTTGGTACAGAGGTAGCACTAGCAAAGGGCACCTCAGTGTCATGTTTTATATCGCCGCCGTCTTGACGGAAACGTAATGGCGGCCACACGAATGTTCAAAGCTTAAATCAAATTACGATTAACCTAATCATCCGATCTCTACCAAATTTTGCAACTACATACCTTTATGGAGGGAGCATCCTTTGACCAATCTAATAGGTCATTTGCCTAATAGTTTGCGGATGGCGGCCATCTTTGTGTCAAAATCGATTCCCCCTATTAATTCAAACACGGTGAAATCGAATGGAACGAAATTTGGTACAGAGATAGCACTAGCAAAGGGCATCTCAGTGTCATGATTTATATCGCCGCCATATTGACATAAACGTAATGGCGGCCACACAAATGTTTAAAGCTTAAATCAAATTACGACTAACATAACCATCCGATCTCTACCAAACTTTGCAACAACATACCTTTATGGAGGGAGCATCCTTTGACCAATCTAATAGGCCATTAGCCTAATAGTTTGCGGATGGCGGCCATCTTTATGTCAAAATTAATTCCCCCTATTAATTCGAACACGGTGGAAGCGAATGAACGAAATTTGGTACAGAGGTAGCACTAGCAAAGGGCACCTCAGTGTCATGTTTTATATCGCCGCCATCTTGACGGAAACGTAATGGCGGCCACACAAATGTTCAAAGCTTAAATCAAACTACGATTAGCCTAATCATCCGATCTCTAGCAAATTTAGCAACAACATACCTTTATGGAGGGAGCATCCTTTGACCAAACTAATAGGTCATCAGCCTAATATTTTGCGGGTGGCGGCCATCTTTGTGTGAAAACCGATTCCCCTTATCAATTCGAAAGCGGTGAAACCGAATGGAACGAAATTTGGTACAGAGGTAGCACTAGCAAAGGCCACCTCAGTGTCATGTTTTATATCACCGCTATCTTGACGGTATCGTAATCCCGGCCACCCAAATGTTAAAACCTAAAATGTAATTACGACCAACCTAATAATCTAGTTGCTACCAAATTTTGTAACACCATATCTTTATGTGGGAAACATATTCAGACCAAACTGCAAGAACATCAGCCCAATAGTTTGCAGATGGTGGCCAAGTATGTGTGCAAATCGATTCCCCCTATCAATTAAAACACGGTGAAACTGAATTGAACGGAATTTGGTACAGAGGTAGCACTAGCAAAGGGCACCTCATATTCATGTTTAATATCCCTATAGCACGTTGTATTTCAACAAGCTACTACAACCAACATTCAATCATACTCCTTGAAAAGGACAAAGAGTTATAACAATACCCATGCATTTAGGAGAAAGTAGGCTATATGTTCTTTACTGAACATCTTGTTTTATACTCTTTGAGCTGGTTATTGTAAGCGATCTTTCATATCTTTACGCTAATTTACAGTGTCACGATGCTTCCTATTTTGCACGGTATGCTTTCATTTTCTGTATAAATTTGTTTTTTGTTAACTGTATATTTCTGTTTGCCAATATTGATCTGCACTTTTTCGTTTTTTACCATGATCAGCAACCCATAATCACAGACGAATGTGTCGTATTCTGCCGGCTGTCCCATTAAGTTATTATTTTTTCTTAATTATTCTTACTGAGGAATTGGGCAAACTTATTTCAATAAAGTTGGTATTTTGTCTTTCAGGGCCATTGAATTCCCGCACTAGGTACGGCTTAAACCTAGAAAAGTTGCTGAGTTGGACTAATGGACTAATGGTGCAGCAGAAAAGAGGAGAATTGTAGCGTTTGAAAAGTGGTGATACAGGAGAATGATGATCAGATGGGTAGATAGGGTAACACATGAAGAGGTATTAAGACGAGTGGGAGAGGAGAGATGTTTCTGGCGACTACTAATGAAGAGAAGAGATAGGAATGTAGGACACATATTAAGACACCCAGGAATAGCAAGCTTAGTTATGGATGGGAGGGTCGAGGACATGAACTGTAGGGGTAAACCAGTGTTAAACAGATTGCCTCGGATGTAGGGTGTGGTAGCTATGTAGAGATGAAACGATTAGCTCAGGAGAGGGAGTTATGGAGGGCTGCATCAAACCTGTTAAAAAACTGAAGACTCAAACAACAACAATCGGCAATTTTAATTACTTAGAGAGGCATGTGAGGCAAAAGTGTTTTTGGAGAATTCCAATCCCTGGGATGTAACACTGGAAGAGACTGCATAATGTACTGTACATCAGCGGCCGATTTGAGAGATTTTAACTATAGGTCTATTAATAGCGATATATTGACGTTCAAATCATCAATAAGTATGGCAAAATTACATCCAGGATAACTTAAGGAAGAATACTTTTAATTCCCCATATTCCGATAGATTTGCCATTCCAGTGTGCAAGAGTGCAGTTCCCTCTTCAAACAATATTCGCATTTTCTTTAACAAAGCGCAATGACCCACCCTTAACAGTAGCACGTGTACATTTAGACAAAACCATTTTTTCCCATGGGCAACTGTAAGTGGCGTGCTCGCGAGCATCCGGACAACAAAATCGTTATGTCTCTGCAGAAGACGTAATTTTAAAATGTGTTAGCATAATGTAACATCGAACCCTGCAGACTTTCACAACTCTAAAAAAATCCCACTTTGCTGCTCATATCAATATACTGTATGTATCAGAATATTCAGAATTAAAATGGACCCACCTGTAGCCGTGATTGCAGTAATAGAATAGACCAATTATCAGCAATAATGCATCGTCCCCATTGTCTTGATCGCGGGCGAAGCCGCGGGTACCTGCTAGTATTGTATATATTTTTTACCTGTATTCTCAAACATAGATGCTGTAGCCTAAGTGTAATGGATCTGATTATGATCGCCTGACGATCGAAACTGGTCATCCTAGTGTATTTATTAATCTCATGTAATTTATTTCAGGATTAGGGCATAACCCAGCTCCATTTGGGTACATTCGTGTTGACCGACTGAAAAGCCCCAAACTTTTGTTTACCTAGGCAACACTGAAAACTGGCTTCAAACCTCACAATGTTAATTAATTAATTAATTAATTAATTTATTTATTTATTTTGTGCCATAGTATAACTTTCCTTAAAAATGTTATGGTGTTGCAGAAGCAAAACATAGATTCGAGGTTATGTTTTATTTGTCTATTCGTATTATAAGTACTGCCTTAGAGCTGAGTATGCTGATCGCGCTCGATTCAACGAGTGGGAACTACGTGCAATTGCCCTTGTTGCGATGGTAGTGCACCGCCCTATTAAAATAAACATATTCTTGGCGTGCCTCCTAGCTGCATCACTGGAACCAACTAGAAAAGAAAGGAGTACGCAGTGGAAATGGATGTTAATTTCTGACCTGTGCTGGGCCCGTATTTGCAGGCCAGATGTGCCGAGCGACTCCAGACTCCGTGAAGGTGGTCCCACGACGAGTGGTAGGAATACCCTCCTGGTGCTAGAAAGCTAGAATAAGTTAGGCCTAGGTTTGAAGAGAGAGAGAGAGTGAGAGAGAGAGAGCAGCCCGATCGCCCAACACTACTAAATGAGACACATGGGTAAAGAAATGGAAATTTAATGAATTGAAACCGAACACACAAAGAAACCCGGCCAGAAAAACACACACAAAAAGAATACCCTTCACCTAGGGGTCAAATAAAGTCACTTTCAATCGGGGAAGATAAATATAAATAACAATAAATAACTTACGATAGTAAATAACGTTAACAAATTAAATTCATACCTGTGCTCACTTCGGTGAAAACGATGTAAAAAGGGAGGAAGTAAAAGATCAAGAGGCAATCGAGCCGGTCGCTGGTCAACAACAATCACTTCTCAGCCTAGAGATGGATGGTTGTCATGACGACCACAAATAACAAGCATAGCAAAGATAAAACAAGAGGCTGTGTGCGTGTCGCAGAGGCTGTGGCGAGCAATGGGGATGCGATCGAGCTGGCAGTCCCCAGAGAAAAGAAAAGCAAAACCAAAGATACTATAAGAAGAAACAAATGACGTCAAGTGTCCGTGAAATATATCATGATACATACACGCAATCAAACACACAAAATGCTAGCCGACGATGCAGTAATAAAACACAAAGCAAATCGTGCTTGTAGGTAGTCTAGCAAAACATGCTAAACCTATATGGTCCCCAACTTACGTTCCGAGTTCGAGCTGAATACGGTAAGGCCTACTTAAAGTTACCGCCGTGATCCAGTTGCCCGAAGCATGGAATGAAGGGAAAACATAAGGGCTAAAATATATGGTGTCATGCCTCGTGTTGGGAGAATGGTCGAAACGCCAACGTCCACAAACCACGGGAGACCCATTCGAAGATATGCCCAATCAAAACAGCATCAATGCACCTGGCAGCAAGAAAAACATACACTCACAAAATCACTCGCAGATATATTTCACGGCACAAATAAAAGGTTAAACGAAGACTCAAACAAAATAAAACAGGAGACCGCCATTACGATTGGTTCCACAGCAAATCCAAGCACACGACAAAGATCAAAAAGAAAGGTTAAATTTAGGAAATGAGCATAGTGGACACAAGGTTAGATGTATTACTTACATGAGTAAATGGAAGGCTTCGGCATAATAACAATGTTAAATAAAAAGGAAAACATTACATTTTAAATAATAAGGCGGAGAGCCTCAAGGCACGTCCGGACAGAAAGTATCTCACATGGCGTCTGAGTCTACCGGGACGGCCGCCAAAGAAAATAAAGAAATGAGAGATGTTAAACATGGCTCAGGATCCACACCACCCCCCAAAAGAAAAATTATTTATAATAATAAAAGATTTTTCTTTTTACATCACTAAGCACCACCGCTTTGAAATCAATCATGTCCCAAGTGTTCCAAAATACACAACATCCTTATCACACAGGTGGTTTGTCAACAACAATAACAGTACACAAAATATGAGGGGGGAGGGTGATCGATATAACAATCACTTAAGCAATTGAGCCATATCAGAAAGAATACAGTTATAAAATGAAGTAATATATAAAAATAATCAGATCGCTTCGGCGATCGCAATATCAGGACAGAACTCCTTCGGGGTCCCCAAAGGCGCGCGTTCCTTTGACGATCCCTGGGCTTGTCATAATGGTATTACGGTTCGCCTGAGCGTTACAATGACAAGAAAAGTAGATAGAGACACGGACGAAAATCATAAACAAAAGACTTTCGCCCTTTGACGCCGAAGTCTGCCATTCTCCTTATACCCATCATGAAAGTGACGTATTAAAATAACAAAGAAGCGATATAATGTGTCCATTATTTATAGAATATAAATTCTCTACTGGCCGTGTTCGCAAAAATACATATTTTTACAATAAATATTAAGGTACACAGAGTATGTAGGCCTATTTCTTCTTGTATTATTTTCTTTCTTGAGCTTGAAAATTTGTACTTGGCTCTGCCTCGGTCAAAATTGGTTCAATAATAGGCAGGCCAAGGAGACGCCATATGAATACTAGCTTCCTTGGATAACATAAGCAAATTATGATTGGCTAACCTACGCAGAAAAAGGACAACATTAATCACAGCAAATAAGAAGGTTACACAATAAATGGTTTCAATTGAGATATGTGAGCTCTGGATACGTCGGTGGGATTCTCCTTGGAGATCAATTCAACAGTGACAGGTGTTAAAAATCTAGTGATAGTTTTGGGCGTGCTCCAGCGAAGCATTAGCTTAGCTGACTCCTTATTCTTGGCTGAACTCTGTGGGTGTAGGCGCACCAGCACGTCGTCATTCACCTGAAAACAAACAGGATGCCTACCCTTGTTATAGCGAGACGCCACGCGATCTCGTGCCCTTTTCAGATGCCGTACAGCAACTTCCCATTTTTCTTTGACTGAGGTACGGCGGGATGGCGCAGCCAGATAATCTATTTTCCACTGAAGCTGAAGTGGATCAACAATACGCCTCCCTAAAAACAATTCCGAAGGGGTAGAATTCGTCGATTCATGAAGAGCAGTGTTAAATCCTAAGGAGAAAAACTGAAGATTTGCGTCCCAACGTGACTGATCTGCGTTGTGGAACGCACTCAAGCAAGCCTTCAAGTTACGATGAAACCTTTCAACGTGATTTGGCTGAGGGTGGTAGGGTGCCAAAAAGACATGATCAATTCCCCAAGAAAAACACATTGATCTAAAAGACTTGGACCGGAAAACGCTCGCGTTATCGGACACTAAAAACTTTGGAGGACCATAAACACCAAAAATATGATTGGTCAAAAGCCTAACAGTGGTACGTGTCGTGATTTCCCTGACAGGAAATAACCATACAAATTTTGAAAATCCATCAACGACAGTAAGTATAGCTTGATGACCAGAAGATGACCTAACTAGGGGACCAAAATAATCTATAAACAGGCGCTTATTAGGATATGACATCGTGTCAGCGTGGTGAAGTCCAATGCGAGAATTCTTTGCTGGCTTAGAACGTTGACACGTTACACATTTTCGGACGAAAGCAAAAGCATCCGCTTTCAAATGAGGCCAGAAGAATTCCTGAGAGATTTTATGGAAAGTCTTCGTCATACCTAAATGTAATCCAAAACAGGATTCATGGAAATACGCCAAGAGCATACTTCGTATATTCTCTGGCACGAAAATCCTACATTTCGAAGATCGAGGAGCGGTATGCACTATAACATCATTACGCAATGAAAACTCAGATACACCAGGATCTTTCCCGAGAATTTTTTCACGCAATGTGACACAAAATGGGTCATCTGCTTGGTACGTACGGATGTCAGTAAAAGACCATGGAATGTGTTGGAGAAGATTCACTGGCTCGGGGATCTCAACAATGGGAGGAGGTTCCTCAAACATGCGTGACAAACAATCCGCTACAACATTTTCACTGCCTCTGACGTGAATGATGTCAAAGCTGAAAGAGGATAGACGAAGAATCCAACGATTTATACGTCCCAATTTTTTGACATGCGAGCGCATCCAGGACAGAGCTTCATTGTCGGTATACACTATGAAATGCCGATGTTCTAGAAAAGATCTGAAACGTTCACAGCCGAATACGACAGCCAGACTTTCTTTCTCGAAAGTGGAATACCGGCGTTCGCAATCATTAAGCATCCGACTGGCAAAAGCGATGGGTGCCAAATTACCATGCACCTGCTGACTAAGCACACAAGAAACTGCGACATCACTCGCATCACAATGTAACATAAAATCTTTCCCAAAATCCGGAGTTCGAAGGACGGGAGCAGAAGAAAGACATTCTTTCAATTTCTCAAAGGCGAGACACTGGTCGGGGCCCCACACGAATCGTACATTCTTCTTCTTCAAATAATTCAGGGGCGCTGAAATGTCCGAAAAGCCCTTAATGAACCTACTGTAAAAGCCTGCCATTCCCAAAAAACGTCGGACTGCTTTCACATTCGTGGGAGTAGGGAACTCTTGGATACATCGCACACGCTCAGGGTTCACTTCTATGCCCACATCCGAAAGAATGTGACCTAAAAATTTGATTTGCTTCGAAGCTAAAGAGATTTTGTCCGGGTTAACAGTGAGTCCGGCTCTGCGAAGACGACATAGGACTTCACGTAAATGGATCAGGTGATCCTCAAAAGACTGACTGTAAATCACGAGGTCATCTAGATAGTTAAACACAGATGAATACTTTAAATCTCCAAATAACTCGTCCAAAACCCTACTCAAAACTTGTCCGCCGATAGAAATGCCCATGGGTAACTTATTGAACTCAAAAAGGCCGAACGGAGTGGAGAACGCAGTTACCTTACGGCTCTCGGGATCGAGAGGAATTTGATAATGTGCACAATTCAAATCTAGGACGGAATAGTACTTCGCCCCGTGAAAATGCTGAAAAGCGCTCTCCAGAGTTGGAAGGGGAAAGTTGTCGAACACCACCTTAGAATTGAGTCGACGATAATCAACTACTAAACGAAAAGTACCCTCTTTCTTAGGCACCAGGAATGCTGGACTACCATAAGAAGACTTAGAAGGACTCACAACACCGCGTGCCTTAAGATCATCAATATATTCTCTCATGGCAATGAGTTTGGGTGGAGAGCACGAAAATGGCGCCGACCTAACTGGAACCTCATCAGTTAAATCAATATGACACTCGTAGCCGATAGCGGAACCCAGTTCCGTCGTGAGAACATCTGGAAATTCATTCACCAAATCAGATAAAGCGTCACGTTGACTCGTGAATAAAGTAGGAGGGATTAGAACAGCAGAGATACCAGAAAAATTACAAGGAACACTCGCTTCACAAGTATTAAAATGAAACCGCTCCTTGGATTTAAACAAAAAACTGAAGGAATGATCCGAAAAATCAAGCCTCAACCCTGCTTTGTGCATAAAATCAGAACCTAAGATCATAGGCGTAGATAAGTCATCCACCACATGGAAGTTCCAATCCCAAGAATAACCACATATCTTAATATGACATGTTACAACGCTAGAAACAGAAATAGATGACTTCACCGCAGTATAAAATTTTAAACCCCCATCTTGTGGACAAATCTGAGTAACAGGAAGCTGTTCCGCGATGGAGCGCTGAATAAATGAACGTGAAGCACCAGAATCCAGTAAAGCGGGTATCGACAATTTCTTAACACTTACAGGGACCCAAGGACAGAAGTTTCCAGTCGTGGAAATGTTCATTTCCCGGCGAACTTCATTGCATGGCCACTCCGGCGGGTCTAAACCGGGGAGCCATGCTCGTTTCCCTGACGCGAAGCACATCTAGGACAGGCTATGTGCGTCACGTCACGAAGACCACATGTGTGACAAAACACACGAGAGGGCGCACGGCAGGAATTAAAATGATGCCCCAAACGATCACAATTCCAACATTTTATACGGTTATACATGTTCGGGTTTCGAGGTAACTGTTGATCCTGAGGAGCGGGATTCGCAGAAGAAGTAGCATTGGGAATACTCCCGACAATATGCGAGTGGGGACGGTTAACTGCCCGGTCCTCCTGACGAGATATTGAAGATGGGTGCGCAGTCCTCTGAATCTGGGATTGCGCGCATGCAGTCTCTGGAAACAAACTGTCAGAGGGGAGGGGTGGGGGTACATATGACTTGCGCAGGCGCCGATTGAACTCGCATTCACGTCCTTGATCAACAATGTCAGCCACACTATACACACTGGACCGGCGTATGAAAGACTTGTACTCAGGTGCTAGATTTCTATAAACAATATCAACAGTTTCAATAAGGGGAAGGGGCTGCGACAACCTACTTATTAAAGTCATTAGCCCAGTAACAAAATCGTCTACAGGCTCTTCCAAACCCTGGGAACGGCGATGAATTTCAGCCTTCAAGTCATGTTCAAAATCATAAGTCGTAAACCGCTCCTTTATTGACTTACAGAAATCAACCCACGAGATGAAAGATCTGTTGGTAAGTCGATACCATTTTAAAGCTAAACCACTCAACAATAACGGTAGGCAGACAACAATGTCGTCTGGTTCGAGGTCATAACAATGGCAGAGTTCACTGACCCTGTCTAAGAACTCAAATACAGACGAAACTCCCAGTTCACCAGAAAATGAAATTCCCCACTTGGACACTATATTGGCTACGCCTCCCTTGCGATGGCCTTTCACCTCAGTCAATGGATTAGTGTCTTTCCCACAGACACTTTCAAACGATAGCAGATCATCGTCAGACTGGATGAGCTCCTTCTTCACGTTACAACCTGGGAGAGAATACATGGCTAAACTACAGAAGTACTGCTAGCTACAATTCAAAACAATAACTACAAATGTCTTGCCTCCGTCCTGCGCCTGAAATGAGTACGAAACAAGAAGTAGGGTTGGTTAGTACATTACCAATGCTGGGGTTCGTTGATAGGGTCCAACTCATTGCACTCTCCTTACAGTTTGTTATTTTTATGGTCCATACTCCTTGGAAGTTCACATTGACTCTCAATATTTGTTTGCATAGTATGCAATAGGGAACATGAAACAGAATAAAAACAACATTGAAAAATATGCAGCGAAATATTAAAATCCAATGGATATGGCTAAGCGACCAGGAGACTTAACCACGCTCTGCTACCATCTGCACCGCCCTATTAAAATAAACATATTCTTGGCGTGCCTCCTAGCTGCATCACTGGAACCAACTAGAAAAGAAAGGAGTACGCAGTGGAAATGGATGTTAATTTCTGACCTGTGCTGGGCCCGTATTTGCAGGCCAGATGTGCCGAGCGACTCCAGACTCCGTGAAGGTGGTCCCACGACGAGTGGTAGGAATACCCTCCTGGTGCTAGAAAGCTAGAATAAGTTAGGCCTAGGTTTGAAGAGAGAGAGAGAGTGAGAGAGAGAGAGCAGCCCGATCGCCCAACACTACTAAATGAGACACATGGGTAAAGAAATGGAAATTTAATGAATTGAAACCGAACACACAAAGAAACCCGGCCAGAAAAACACACACAAAAAGAATACCCTTCACCTAGGGGTCAAATAAAGTCACTTTCAAACGGGGAAGATAAATATAAATAACAATAAATAACTTACGATAGTAAATAACGTTAACAAATTAAATTCATACCTGTGCTCACTTCGGTGAAAACGATGTAAAAAGGGAGGAAGTAAAAGATCAAGAGGCAATCGAGCCGGTCGCTGGTCAACAACAATCACTTCTCAGCCTAGAGATGGATGGTTGTCATGACGACCACAAATAACAAGCATAGCAAAGATAAAACAAGAGGCTGTGTGCGTGTCGCAGAGGCTGTGGCGAGCAATGGGGATGCGATCGAGCTGGCAGTCCCCAGAGAAAAGAAAAGCAAAACCAAAGATACTATAAGAAGAAACAAATGACGTCAAGTGTCCGTGAAATATATCATGATACATACACGCAATCAAACACACAAAATGCTAGCCGACGATGCAGTAATAAAACACAAAGCAAATCGTGCTTGTAGGTAGTCTAGCAAAACATGCTAAACCTATATGGTCCCCAACTTACGTTCCGAGTTCGAGCTGAATACGGTAAGGCCTACTTAAAGTTACCGCCGTGATCCAGTTGCCCGAAGCATGGAATGAAGGGAAAACATAAGGGATAAAATATATGGTGTCATGCCTCGTGTTGGGAGAATGGTCGAAACGCCAACGTCCACAAACCACGGGAGACCCATTCGAAGATATGCCCAATCAAAACAGCATCAATGCACCTGGCAGCAAGAAAAACATACACTCACAAAATCACTCGCAGATATATTTCACGGCACAAATAAAAGGTTAAACGAAGACTCAAACAAAATAAAACAGGAGACCGCCATTACGATTGGTTCCACAGCAAATCCAAGCACACGACAAAGATCAAAAAGAAAGGTTAAATTTAGGAAATGAGCATAGTGGACACAAGGTTAGATGTATTACTTACATGAGTAAATGGAAGGCTTCGACATAATAACAATGTTAAATAAAAAGGAAAACATTACATTTTAAATAATAAGGCGGAGAGCCTCAAGGCACGTCCGGACAGAAAGTATCTCACATGGCGTCTGAGTCTACCGGGACGGCCGCCAAAGAAAATAAAGAAATGAGAGATGTTAAACATGGCTCAGTAGCTAGAAGTCAGAAATTCATTTAAGCGAAAGGTTCCTCGCTAATGTAGCTAGATCAGTGTTTCTCAAGGGTAATACACTTACCCCCAGGGATCCGCGAGTCCATACCAGGACGTCGATGACTAGCATAAATATATCAAAATATTAAAAAGAATGGTCTTAATAAAGGGCACACTTTGCTTATGATTAACAAACCAAGTACGTGGTAACAATCCAGGTGAATACTTTCTCTAACTAGAAGATAAGGTTCCTAAATTATAACATTGAGTTAACCGCAGCATTTAGTAGAACGGCAGCAGTGGCAAGTTGTCGCTTATGTGCTTTCACTGTAAGCCAAAAATATTAGTGGTATATAGAGTGAGTCTCTCTCACGACTCGGCCGGCCGGCGCGGTCAGCTCATCTGTCTCCCGTTGACTCATCACTCCCCGCTCGGCATAACATAGCACTTCGTTAACGTTATCCCTGCATGACATGAGATAACAATTAAAATTAATAAAATAAGCTGTTACTACCGTATGACAGGAGATGTTCTAAATGATCTCCTCCTACATCCACACATTCCCGTCATCGTCTTAGGAAACTCCGATTCACACGCATATGTTCGTCTTTCATAATTGAGGCTATTTCTCTCCGGATATGTTGGTTCCATTTACACGGTTATGGTTGGACGACGCAGAATAACAGATATTGGAGTAGAGAAACCCCCCATCGCATATACGAAATTCCTCTACATAACGAATGGGCCGGAGTATGGTGCGCAGTGAATGGATACATTATTATAGGGCCTATCCTATTTCAAGGCACAATTAATGCCCAAAGGTACAGTGATAAGATACTCAAAACATTTGTTGACGAACTGACTGACTTAACTCTCGAAATGGATATATACAGCAAGACTCTAACACGGCGCATACAGCTCATGACACATTAATCTTAATTGATACCGAGTAATTAGTATGGACATATGGCTGCCACAGTTCCATATTTAACTGTTTGTGACTTTTATTTATATCTGTGCTTAAAGAATAAAGTGTATGCAAGAAACCCTCACACGTTGGGCGAACTGAATCAACATATCCAGAGAGATATAAAGCCTCAATTACGGAAAACGAACTTATGCGTGTGAATCGGAGTTTCCTAAGACGATACCGGAAATGTGTGGATGTAGGAGGAGAACATTTAGAACATCTCCTGTCATAAGGTAGTAGCAGCTTATTTTATTAATTTTAATTGTTATCTCATGTCGTGCTCGGATAACGTTAGCGAAGTGCAATGTTATGCCGAGCGTTGAGTGATGAGTCAACGGGAGACAAATAAGCTGGGCGCGCCGGCCGGCCGAGTCGTGAGAGAGACTCACTGTATTATTGTAGAATAGGAGTAGCTGGGTTTTTTCTTTCCTTTTTTTGGCGGGGGGGGGGGGGGCGTCAGCAAAGTTGGTACGTACTTAGGTGGGGGAAAGGTCCATGGTGTCCAGGACTTTGAGAAATGCGTTTGGAGAAAATTGGAGTGACTTTCTAAAATGCCGCCGAGCTACCATGTAACCACATTTTAAATTCGACCAGTGTGCAGTGTTATTATTCTATAATATTTGATAATGGATAAGTCGATATACCCATGGTTTTGAATCACGCAGGTCAATCGAGAAGCACGAAGGTTAAGAGATGAGAGGTGATCCCATTTCGGCAGATCGAGTGAGCAATTGAAATGAACAATATACTGTACGCCCTCAGTCCCCATGCAATCACATTAGCCATGATTGGCGAGTAGTACCTCAATGCAATTGGCCGGATCATTGCTTATGTATGACGGCCCACTCCTCATCTGATTGAAATGGAACTGCTTTTAATGCAGCATCGATTATACAAAGCTTAGCTTTCGCATTGATCCTCTTTGTTGCCAATATCACATTACGTACTTATGTTCCTGAAAACCCTAATTACTCTAAAATTCCATTTGTTCCTTAGGGATGATACAAAATATTATGGAGCCTGTCAGTTAAAGCTGTGCTTTATCGATCCATCTCCCAGTTCATCAAACCCCAGCTATAATGAATGTGTTAATGTGACTCTGTCCCGACAGGTAAGCTGATAGTAATTGAATGTTCAATTCACCACTCATTGTCGCAATCAAAGTCACCTCTTGTCGAGCCCTTTAATTTCCTGTATCACCAGAGGAGTACCAGAGATTCATTGGTCTATTTTATTACTTGTCGTTTCTATTCAGTCAACATTCACACGTGCCCCAAATAGCCATATACTGAGAGATCAATATTATTCTGAATTAAGTATGTGGTGGACATTATTGTTTCAAGGCAGCGTAGTATCAAGATTAATGTTCCCTAACCCCAAAGATGAAGATAAAAATGCTCACTACTACTACTACTACTACTACTACTGTACTACCACAGCAAACGATTTACTACGGTATCTTAAGACTGTCTACAGAAAGGTAACTTCCAGTCGGCTAATACTACTCTCTGACCTATTGAAAGCCATATTTACAAAGTGTCATGTCTGCCTCGTTGCGTAGTAGCTAGTACTCTCGGCTATTACCACAAAGGCCCATGTTTGTTTTCCGGCTCTGCAAAGAAATTTAATTTTTGTCTGTGAGCTGGAACGGGGTAAACTGAGCCTCGTGAGTCAAAACTGAGAAGAGTCGGGCTATATGCCTACCTCAGCCACCCTGGAAGTGGTTTTTCTTAATTTCCCACTTCTACTCCAGGCCACGGCCGCTTTCTACTCAAATCCTACCTCAATTACAAATACACAAATTAGTACAGATATCACAGTGACGCAGGTTATTAGACAAATTCTTCACACACACGGGGGTGCATGACTGTGGTGTCGCAAAACCCCTAGATAATCATCATCAACAACAACAATTAAGTGTCTTAAAAACAAAATTGTTGATTTAAAATGTTTCGAAATGGCGATATTTTTTTTCGTGTGGCCTCCTGAGAGGCCGAGTGCAGGTCTTTCAAGGCGACGCCCGTGGGCGACCTGCGCGTCGGGATGAGAGATGAAATTGATGAAGATGAATGAAATTGGGCAAGGATGTGGAAGGAAGCGGCCGTGGCCTGTCAGTAGGTACCGTCCCAGCATTTGCCTGGTGTTGAAAATGGGAAACCATTTCAAGGACGGCCGACGGTGGGGCTCGAACCCACGCGTCTACTGAGTCAGCAGAGAGCTTGGCCCCATGGCCTAATGCTGCGCTTTAGCCAGCGTAGCCACTATTGTCGGTTGAAATGGCGGTACATTTTAGGCATTCTTCTATCATATCACACTCTGTTGTGTTCCTAAACGGCTTACCTCACCTGTTACAATATTGTTGTGAAAGTAGTCTATCCAGTAAAAGAAGAAAGGTTAAAGGCATTAAGTCACATAAATGAGTTACGCATTACTGAGCTGGATACCATTTTGTCAGAATGTATTTTTAGGAAGTGCAGACAATGAACAAGTTGTTGTTTGAGTCTTCAGTCTTTTGACTGGTTTGATGCAGCACTCCATGCCTCCCTGTCCAGAGCTAATCGTTCCATTTCTACATAACTACCACACCCTACATCCGAGGCAATCTGTTTAACATATTCTAACCTTGGTCTACCCCTACAGTTCTGGTCCTCGACCCTTCCTTCCACAACTAAGCTTGCTATTCCTGGGTGTCTTAGTATGTGTCCTACTAACCTATCTCTTCTCATCATTAGCAGTCGCCAGAAACATCTCTCCTCTCCCACTCGTCTTGATAGCTCTTCGTTTGTAACCCTATCTACCCATCTGATCTTCATCATTCTCCTGTAACACCACATTTCAAATGTTTAAATTCTCCACTTTTCTGCTGCACCAATAGTCCAAGTTTCACTTCTATAGAGCGCTACGCTCCAGACAAAAATGACTTCCTAATACCTAAATCTATATTCGATGTCAACTGAATCCTTTATTGTAGAAATGGTTTCCTTGCCTGAGCCAACCTACTTTTTATATCCTCTTTGCTTCGTCCATCACTGGTTATTCTGATCCCTAAGTAAAAGAAATTTCCTACTTCCTTCAGCATGTCACCTGCCAATTTGGTCTCCATAAAGGTTTCTGATTTATTTCGGCTGCATTCCAGTATTTTTGTTTTACATTTATTAATTTTCATGAACAAGTAGATGAACGTAAATCTGAATTGCCTTCATGTCAACAACATAAATGATAAATAATGCAATCATTGAAACAATATGTTCAGCAAAGAACCTATAGCCTACTTTCTCCTAAACATTTGTGTATAGTTATAACTCTTTGTCCTTATCAATTTGCATATGTAAAGCACAGAGTCTAACTCTCATAGACTAGGAATATCCTGAGCTGGCACCAACAGATAGCGTACAGGTACTATGTGGGATCGTTTTGCTCTTTAGTTCAAATAACATTTGCAAATTAGACACAATAGGCTGTTATAAACGCTTTAAAATAAAAATGTATCGTATTATGAACTTCATTACGTCGTTCTTCAAGTTCGATGGGTATAGAATGCGAACGGAAGACGAACCAATGGAGTCCAATAAAAAACAGTCATGACATCAGAGATCCCCTTACGTGGTATCGCATGTTCCACCACAAAGTTGGCACCAAGGCCGACTGGATGCATGCTGCGCTCTCCTCTACCGGCCCATACAATGAGTCTTTCTATTGAAACCTATTACACCGCTGATTCTTTTCTCGCACATATCCTTGATGGTGAGTGCATTCTAGCGGCCACAAGAGGAATCTTTTGGATTACACCTTTGGCATGGGTTCCAACAGGCCGGTGTAGTGCGCAGCTCGCATCTAGTCGGCAGTGGTTGGCAACGCATATTTCATCTGATTGCTGGTAGATTACTCTCGTGCAGATCCTATGAAGAACCTTGTTTTAAATAAATATATATTTTCCATTGCAAAATGCACAATATAACGCTTAATTTTCTAATGTCTGAGTAATTACAAAAAATACATTAAAATATTCAAGCAAGAACACCCTACACTGATAGGATTTGAACCCCAGCCAAGAGTTTGAAAGACTAATGGTTCACCACAGAGCCAAATAGGTACACTGAAATTCATCGTTATCAATTGACTTACCGTCTTACCAAATAATGATTTGGACTGAACGATTTCTTCAGTGGAGTATATTTTTAGTATGAAGCATTTCATACAAACTTTATATTATTTCTATCAGTGGTCTATATTGCATGGAATACTCAAACTCGTGAAATCTAGGTCAAGCACAAGATATCAGCTGCCATCTTGTCTTCGAACCGAGACGGCTCAGATATTTAATGCCATTACTATTGTGTAATATTAGAATATGAACTTGAGATATCAAATGGACCACGTCCTTTAGGACAGTCTAAACCATTCTTGGCTCGATAATCGGAACTGGTGGTTTCTAAGTTATAGATTATAATGCTTGCATAATGCACACGGTCGCCATCCTTAAATGGCACGACTGATGACCTTGTAGTTTGGGCACAAGACACGTGTTAGAAAGTCATTTTGAAAGCCTTTGTCGGGAGCGTGGGACTCTATGGAAGTGAAACTTGGACTATAGGCGCAGCAGAAAACAGGAGAATGAAAGCATTTGAAATGTGGTGTTACAGTAAAATTATGAAGATCAGATGGGTAGATAGAGTAACAAATGAAGAAGTATTACGACGAGTGGGAGAGGAGAGATGTTTCTGGCGACTACTAATGACTACTAAGACACCCAGGAATAACAAATTTAGTTAAGGAAGAAATGGTCGAGGATAAGTACTGCAGGGGTAGACCAAGGTTAGAATATATTAGAAGAGATTGTCTTGGATGTAGAGTGTGGTAGCTATGTAGAGATGAAACGATTAGCTCAGGACAGGGAGACAAGGAGGGCAGCATCAAACCAGTGAAAAGTCTGAATATTCAAACACACAATTTAAAAAAAAAAACAGACTTCATTTTCTCTTGCTAAAAACATCCTTAAATATTTTTCCCAACCCCCAAAGATTCTTAACTCCACATCAAGTGGTCCTGTTACTACTACTTTTAGGTCAGGGATTTTTCTTAGTCAGTGGCAAGTCAGTGACAATGGAGTAGTAAATCATAAAACCTGATATTGGTAAATATTTCAATTTTGATTATTTGAAAACTTCGAAAACGTGATTTCTGGTGTTTGCCTTTTCATGGAGTTAAGACATTTTGGATCTTCAATTATCTTAGTGGGAAATATGAGATTCAGCTGAAAATATGTACATGTACCTAACTTACTATTAGCAGAAATTACAAGTGTGTGTGTGGGGGTGGGAGGGGGTGAAGGGGGGGGGGGCGGGGGGGGGTACTAATGATAATTATTAAACATGTAGACTCTTCAGCTGGATCTCATATTTTCCACTAATATAATAAGTCAACTCATCAAATTGATTGGCTAGCTTTTCAGTAGTGACACACTAGTTATTAACATCAAAGAACAACTCGAAATAAAACTACCCATTGAGGAATGTCAACGTCCAGCTGCAGTGAAGAAACAGAAACTTGCATTGCCCATAAAATGATGGGGTCGTGCCCCGTGCTCTCAAAGAGCCAACCGTCACTTCTTTCGATTGATTGGCTACTGGGGCTCAGCTTTCCAATTGTGAGATTACACCAGAAAATAACTAGAAATAATGCTAACCATTAGGAAATTGCGTAATGATATCCATAGTGCAAGAAGGGAGCCAGATCGACTATATTATATACTGCATGTCTAATTTTAAGCGTAACTCTTTTTCTAGATATTTCTGTGCTAATCGATGGCCCAAACAAAATCTCGCAGGTTGACATGACTGCTTACACAACACGATACCACGACATTCAAATGTTTGTGCTGCGGTCCCGTAACCATGGCAACATGTTGACATAAGGGGTGGGGGAAGTTAGTGGAGGGAGGCTGCTTCGTGAGCACTCGATTATTGACATGATCGTTAATGTTCCCTGTCTGCTTGCGTGACCACCTCTTTCTTAGCAGACCCTCATGTGTCTATGATGGGTTAATTCACAACCGGTAATATAACTACCGATTTATGACCCATTTCTTCCAGGTTTAGTACAATATGTGCAATAAACGTGGGTAACGCCTTAATAAATGCTATTAGTTTTTGATATCCATCCTCTCCTATACACGATAATTCTCTCTATTTCAGTTCCAATATTAGCGTCATGATCACCTCGTGGCGCAGTGGCTAGCATTGTTGGCTGCTACCCCAAGAGGTCTCAAGTTCGATTCCTGGCTCCAGAATATTCCTATATATTTCCCATGCTAATTTCCAATTTTTTATTTACCTTCTTTTCAGAAACTATTAACAGGAACTAGTGGAATATTTACCCCTCCATTACTCTCGCGGAGTTTTGTCACGCCAGTGCTCGCGTGGGGTAATAACTTACCCTCATTCTTTCGTGTAATTTATCGTAACGTAAAAATAAAATTATGCTTTTTTCATGTTGTTTCTGAATAAGGAACTTATCTATAAAGAAAACAATAGAAATATCTAATTTTATTGCCCTTAATATTACATAAAGAAAATTAATTATACTTGGCTACATAACTTCAAAGCAGAGAAAACGCATCCATAAAAACGTTTGAGTTTATGCAGTCGTAAAAGGTTGAACTACTGTATTAAAGTCAATCACACTTCATTACCGTCTAAACTCTAATGCTTAGTCCGTTTTCCTCAATTTTGGTTCTCTGGTTGAGACATTATCGCACACGGTACTGAAATGGTCGTGGCAGACGTACTTTTCACATAGCACACAAGAGTTTCTGTTTTTCTGTCCCGATTTCAAGGACATACAGCACATCTTCCAGATGATCCTGGTGTTTTTCTCTTCAAGTGTGGAGTCTGAGAGTCCAGAGGAATTTCTTCTCGATCTTTTGAACTCATTCGCAAGGCTTTCTCTCAGATATTGCAAGAGCAAACTTGTTTGCGTCGCTCTGCTATCCGAGGCTTCAACAAATCATGGCGAATTAGTTCCTGGTCCTTGCTAATGTTCCCGGCTATATCACGACTCATATTAATCGGTTACACAAAAGTAACTACACGTTCTCACAATAGAAACACACGCAAGAATTAAAATTAACTAAACACGAGTTTAACAATGTAGCCTCGCCAGTGCTCGCGTGGGGTAAGATATTACCCCAGTCAGCTTAGTCTCTTTGCCGAAAACGAACTGACGTGTGAAGTTTTACGACAGACAGCTCGGATGGCGTCCCACAGTGTCCTTGGAAGGTACACAAGAGCCCAGGGTACAGTCCGTGATAGAAAAACATCAGCAGTCGTTTTTCAAGATTTGGGGGTAATTAATTACCCCACGCAAGTACTGGAGGGTTGTGACTCCCACCTTACTCTGACAAAGGCTTTTTGATTTTAATTTTTAATTTTCTTGAAACATTTTCGAATTGCATAATTTTATGCGCACTTTCACACAGGTGTAATTAGTGGAAAGTTCTTTAACATGCCATACATCTATGACATGGGACCGCCGGCTTTACTTCCCCTCCGAAGGAAGGCATACTGAGGGATTTTTAACGCTCTTAAAAAATCCAACGGCTTCGGCCGGGAATGTAACATAATGTAAAATGTTCAGCAAACGAGTTTTTAAGTTCCATTAATTATATGTACTTATATGTACACGTCAACTTGAAGCATCATTTTCTCATGACCTCATTGTTCTTAGCCAGACACAATCGTGCCTTCAATAAGTCGCAAAGAGGTCAACCAGATCGCGCTGATATCTCGATTTTACATTTTGAGTGACATTATCCCTTCTCCCCGTGGACCTTCATTTTTATTTCTATTTAACGATAAATACAAAAATCTTTTCAGAAAGAGGCTGCGTTCGATGCAACGGCAAAGGGACTTGGAACAACAGCAAAATGCGATGAGGTAATGGTATGTTCTAAACACCGGAAAAAAAATGATTCCAATTTCTCGCTGAAATAATTTTCTAGATACAGCCTAAACTTTCCTGTTTTGTCGGAACTTTTCAGCATACTAAGCTGATATTTTGTATGCATTTCCTCGTTACATGTAACGAAAAGATTTTTGTATTTATCGTCAAATAGAAATAAAAATGAAGGTCCACGGGGAGAAGGGAGAATGTCACTCAAAATGTAAAATCGAGATATCAGCACGATCTGGTTGACCTCTTTGCGACTTATTGAAGGCACGATTGTGTCTGGCTAAGAACAATGAGGTCATGAGAAAATGATGCTTCAAGTTGACGTGTACATATAAGTACATATAATTAATGGAACTTAAAAACTCGTTTCCTGAACATTTTACATTATGTTACATTCCCGGCCGAAGCCGTCGGATTTTTAAGAGCGTTAAAATTCCCTCAGTATGCCTTCCTTCGGAGGGGAAGTAAAGCCGGCGGTCCCATGTCATAGATGTATGGCATGTTAAAGAACTTTCCACTAATTACACCTGTGTGAAACTAAATTGTATAGGTTAACAATGTTAACAACGCTCTTAGGATGCTACGCTCGTTGCCAAGAGCCGACTGCAGTGGCGTCTAGTAGCTAAGTTCCAAACTAGGCCTAGTAGTCGTTGACGGTGGCGTTTGGCGGCAAAAGTAGGAACTATTTGAAAAATTCAAAGTTGCAGTCCTTACTTGAATTTTAAAAAACAGATACACACACTAATACAGGCATCACAATTAACACCGGTTATCTGACAGATTCTACACACACCAAAGTACATGGGGCTATATGACCGCGTTGTCGCAGCCCCTAAACTAAGGAACCAACCAACCAACCCCTTGTTCCCGTGGACCCTTCAAATGAACATGTACTTTGGTGAATTTATTAATAGGACACAGGGTTTTAGGGAAGTATAAGGAAAGTAGTCTAAGGAATGAGATATAATGTAACGTTAGAAATCTAAAAATCTGGAGAATAGCATGGCTCAAAAACAAAATGTTGACAATTTTGAAGGTTGCGGAGCCCCTTAAAAGCCTTGGTAGGACAATATTAACCAAGGTCGCGAGGTCAAACCCGGTCGAAATCGTTGGATTTTTAAGAGCGTTAAAAATCCCTCAGTATGCCTTCCTTCGGAGGGGAAGTAAAGCTGGCGGTCTTATGTCGTAGATTTATGGCATGATAAAGAACCTTCCACTAATTACACTTGTGTGAAGCTAAATTATAGGTTAAATTTGACTACTGCTTTTAGGTTCCAACGTTCATTGCCAGGAGCCGACTCCAAGGCATCTAGTAACTAAGTTCAGAACTAGTTGGTCGTTGACTGTGTCGCTTGGTAGCAAAAGTAGGAACTACTAGAATTTAAAAAAATCCTCTTGGCACGCCGGAAGGCGGAGGTAGATTTCACCGGGCAAACTAGGGGATAGGCTATAATAGGCAAAATATGCAGGTTTTCGTAGGAGGATCAGAGCTCATTTATTGCGAGAAAGTATTTTACAATTGGAGGTTAGTTAACATTTTTTCGTCTTTCTATGCATATTTTTAACATTTTACAGTCTTATGGGGATGGTAACCTTCTTGTCATTTGGGGTTCACTTTTATACTTTTGATCACACTGTCCTTATGCAAGGTTTGGAACTAATGTGTAACTATCTAACAGTCTGTTACTTCTTCACGCAAAATTTTATCTCCCGCAGAGATGTTGGTTGCTTCCTCAGTTTAGGGACTGCGACAAGGTGGTCATGTAACCCCGTGTACATTGGGTGTGTGTAGAAACTGTCTGATAACCGGTGTTATTTGTGATGACTGTATTAGTCTATAATTCAGGTAAGGTCTGCAGAAGGTCAATTTTAAGTAGTAGTACCTAATTTTGTACCAAATACTAACGACAACGACACCTAGCTGTGAACTTGGCTGCTAGATGCCACCGCAACCAGCAACTTGCAACGAACGTTGTAACTTGCCCTCCGAAGGAAAGCATGCTGACGGATTTTTAGCGCTCTTAGAAAATCCGGCGACTTTGGCCGGCTTTGAACCAGCGACCTTGGGCATAGAAGTTCAGCATGCTACCAGTTAGCCCCTTCCCTCATAGTCAGATGGAACAAGAAGTTCCGTGACGAACTAAAGAGCCTACTTTTCTTAAAATTAAGATTCATGCCATAGATTATTCTACAGTATATGAACCTATCTAGAATAATGACGAAATTAAGTGGGTAACATCGAAATGTCTTAATTAGTTCGAAATAAGGTATACTAGGCATAATGTAGCCTAATAGAGCAATACAGTTGGCAGCTCTGGTGACTGAATATATTCTTACTTCCATCTCCTAAGGTACAGAATACAAAATGTGGTTGAAGTCCAAAGGACGTTACATGGATTTAGACATTGGATCTATTAGTACACGTAAAAGCATGTTGGCAACAATGTCATGCGAGTGCTGGTCAGAAATAATCTGAAATATTATATCTTTTTGTGTCAATTTTGGATGAAATCCATTTGTTGGTATAGAAGTTACATGTATTTAAAAATTGGTCCTATCAGCAGGCTTAGAATCATGATGGTAGAACTGACGTATATAAGTTACTCCAAATTAATGTAAAAAGTCAGGTAATTTACGTGTGCATGGTTTAAAGCTGTCGGCTTGCATACTTTCTGATATATTTGGATACAAAATAGAGAGCAATTATTAACAGTTGGCAGCCCTGGTGGCTCTTAACAATACGCTCAGTCATATCTGTTTATGTACACATATTACATACAAAATTTGGTTGAAATCCAATTGATAGTGTAGAAGTTATATGCATTTAAAAATTGGACTTATCAGAAGGCTTAAAATTATTTTGGCAACGCTGTCATGTATGGCCACCTGGAAATTAAACTGAAATAGTATTATCTACATGTGTGCCAATTTTAGAATAGCTCCCGTGTATACCTTCCAAGATATCCAACATGGAGCTCAAATTTCTAGTGCATTTTTTTAGCAGTTGGTAGCACTGGCATCTTTTTCAAATATGGGCCGGAGATATTCCGGTATACATCTCTACTCATACTAAATTTGGTTTCGATTGCTGCAGCCGTTTAGGAGTTGATATGGGGGGACACACACACACAGCCAGACAGACAGAAGGACAGACAGACAGACAGACAGAAGGACAGACACATTTTCCCGGATATATCTCATAAGTCTACTTTTTCCTCATTTTTGAAAAGTGTGAAAAGTAGGCTAAAAATGAATGTGATCTCGTCAATGGCGTTGTCTTGGCAACCTCTAATAGACCATCCCTCATCAATTTAAAAGCGTTGTTATGGTAACCTCTGATGGCACTTGATATTTTTAGCCTATTTTCAATTTTGAAAAAATAGGCTTATGAGATCACCTTTTGTCCGTGTGTGTGTGCGTGTGCGCGTGTGTGTGTGTGTGAGGTGTGTGTGTGTGTCCCCCCCCCCTAATAAAATCAAAACGACTGGAGCGATTTCAGTGAAACTCGGTAAGTTCATAGCACTATTCCCGGCGACCTCGACCGTGCCCTTCAAATTTTGTTACGTCTCACCAATCCAACATGGCGGCTGTGCGAAATATTTCACTAGCATTCAATATCTCCGAAACTATTACCGATATCGCCCTGATATTGTGTACGGTGATAAAGGGCACTACTAGATGTTCACCTGTGAGACTTTCAAAAACCTGGTGACTAAAAAACCAACATGGCGGCCAAGCGAAGTTGAGACTTTTAAATTGACTTTTCTCGCGATTTAACTATCCAAACGTAATGAAAATTGGTACAGCAAATGTTTATAAACATTGCAGTGCACTGGAGTCTAATTTAGTTCAATTGTTTACATAACCTCAAAATGGCGGCTGTGCGAAATATTTCACTGACATTCTATATCTCCGAAACTATTACAGGTATCACCCTGCAATTTTGTACGGTGATAAAGGGTACTGATACAAGTTTACCTATGTATAACTCATAAACTTGTAAAGTACAAAACGAACATGGCGACCAAGCGAATTTGAAAAATTTTAATAGACTTTTCTCGTGAGTTAACTCTCTGAGCGCAGTAAAATGTGGTACAGTAAATGATTTTGCAGATTGTAATGTACTGCCATCTAATTTAATTCAATTGTTTACATAACCTCAAGATGGCGGCTGTGCGAAATTTTAAAATTAAGTTTTTATTTCTTGTGTCGTAATCATGCGATCGAAGTGAAAGTTTGAATAATGAACCAAGGCAATAAGTGTCCTTGAATGGTACATAACTCTATGGCCTATACATATAACAATCCCAAATGGCGAGCTTCCGAAATATTTAGACGGTTCTCAATATCTATGAATCTTTTACAGCAACCAAACTGAAATTTTTATGTTCATAGAGACTATGAACATATGTTCACCTATAGGACTTTCAGTAACCTAGTGAGCACGAATCCAACATGGCGCCGACGCAAAATATAAATATTTAAATGGACGTTTCTCGCGAATTAACTATCTGAGTGCCGTGAAACGTTGCACGTTAAATGCTTACACAAATGTTGATCCACTGGCATCTAATTTATTTCAATTGTTTGCATAATCACAAGATGGCTGCTGTGCGTAATTTTAAAATCTCGTTTTTACTTCTTGTGTTCTAATCATGCGATTGAAGTTTGAATACCACACGTTCACAATAATCTTAATATAATAGTACAAAAATAAAAATCCAACCTGGCCACCATCTGAAATATTTAGACGGTTCTCAATATCTACGAATCTCTTACAGCAATTAAACTGAAATTTTGTATGTTGATAGAGGCAATTAACGTGAGCAGGATATATGAAAATAGGCTGTATAGTTCTTCACGGAACTACTTGTTTAAAATTCCGAAATCATTTTTCTCATCCCTTGGCGTAATGGTGGATCATATCAAAAATTCTTTCAGACAAAAGTTTTAGGTAATTATTAGGGGAATATTTTCCATTTTGTACGGTTTTGATATTGTGCCTATTAAGAGAGATATGATTAATGTTTCCCGAAAAACCCACTTTTTTCCACCCCTTTGGTCAATGGTTGGTGCTATCAAAAACTTATTTGACATAAATTTTTGGTACTTATCCGACACATATTATGAAATTTGAATTGATTCGATATTTCACGTATTAAGAGAGTAATAGCGAAATTTCACTTTTCGAAAAAAAAAACCCCATTTTCACCCCCTTCGACCGATTTTGCCCATTAACGAACTCGACCGAGATTTTATAGGGATACATATTATGTAAAAAATTCAAAGTGGTTGGTGCAAAATTACGGCAGTTATCGTGTCCACAAAAAACTGATATATATATATATATATACATATATACATATATACATAAATTATATATAAACTTTTGAACTGACGGTGGTTTTGGGGTCTGGGGGATGTGAAACGCGAAGATATGTCGAAATTTTCCGGAAGTCGAAACATGGTACCCATTGCAATAGTTAGCTTTCTAATGAAATCTACCTAACAGATAACACACACTAATACAGCCATCACAATTAACACCGGTTATCATACAGATTCTACACACACATACAAAGTATATGAGGCTACATGACCGCGTTGTCGCAGCCCCTAAACTGAGGAACCAACCAACCAGGGTAAAATTAAACTCAAAAAAAAAAATTAAAAACGGTCGTATTAAAATATAACACATGTAACGAAGGATTTTCTAGGCACGTGATTGTAAATAGGAACCTGTCGGCTGCTGTGTCAGTAGGTACAGTGGAAAGGAAATGGCCACCCTACCGCACGTAAACTCCTGTTCAGGAAGCATGGTTAGTGATCCCTTGACACATTCGGGTACTCAAATAGGATAGTTTACATCCCAAATGAACATGGCACTCTTTGACTATTGATTAACATCACTTTCAACTCTATTTCGACCACCTCTTGGTGTACAGCAGTGGCTACCATTCATGGTTGTACCCGTGAGCACCGTGTTTGATTCCCGGCTCTGACAATAAATTTAATTCTATTCTGAGAGCAAGAACGACGTTTACATGGCTTCGGGAGACAGAACTAAGAAGTCACATATTTCTATATTTGAAGCGTGTGCAGGAACAAACGTCTATTTTACATTTTGTGTAATTTGAGATATTCACGGAACAAACATCTACGATGTATTCTGAATACGTATTTGCAAGTAGTTCGAGCATGTCTCAAAAGATGGCTTTAGTATTCCCGAAATTGTGAAGTGAAATCACTGATCTCTATACCTGGATGGCTGGTAGCTAAGGCAGCAGTAAGCCGAATAGACGATGACAGGTATAGCGAGATGGCAGCGAGCGCATGGTGCAATATTGCGAATCCGGCTCTGTGATAGGTTGGTAGTTTGATGTTATACATGTATTTATACTGGCAGTAAATATTTTGTGTTTCTTGTAGTTGTAAAATTGGCTGAATTTGGCTATTTAAAGCAGCATACAATCTTAGTTTTAAGTGACCCATCATCCCAGGCAAGCAGGTAATACCTTTACTTCTCAGGCAGATAGGTCACTTAGCCGTAATTTTGAAGTTATTGAGAAGTTAAGTATACAAATGCAGTGGTGCTGAAGCAGACGTGATCGGGCTAGGCTATTGCGTTTTTAAATTTGATCCCATTTCAGGGTTTTTCGGTACTGGGTGCGAATAGTTCACTTAATAGTTGTAAAACGGTGGGGAGAGTATATTTTGAGTAGGTTTTTAGTTGTGTTAAGTTTTATGTGGAGCTGAGGAGTGAAATTGGTTTGGCTTAAAGTACATTTTTGTCTTTGATCTACTTCCAGTTATTATTAAGTTTATTGTGCTGCTAGCGTGATTAAAAGCTGTAGTATTTGATGTCGAGTGCTGGGATTACTTGGGGGAAGTATTGGTTATTTCATGGAGACAGGAATTCATTACCAAGCACCGATTACGATATGTCGAATCTAGGCCTGTATAGTGAGCTACGTTTATAGGTACATCATTTGAAGAATGCATAATTTCGTGGCATATATGTATATACAATTTACAAGAATGTTTCCAGAAATTGTTTTTCACTCTTTACTCTATTACTGATCGCTAATTGCGTGTACTCAGCACCTAAGTTGATATGTGTCAGCCGTTATTATACATTCATTTTTATTGCTATTCCGGAGATTTACTGACCTCGGAATGACGTGTCAGTGATCCCAATGCCCTTATGCTATGAGTGAACATATCTCTAAATTTTTATTTGTTCCAAAGCACCATTAATTACGATTTAAAATTGACTAGATTATAATTGCTTCCCCATAAGGAGAGCTCGAGAATGGGTACGCCAACATGGCGGACCGCGCTCAACCTGGCGTACTTTCTCGTGCAGCGGAGAGCTGCCATCAGCGATCCATGTATAGAGATCAGTGAGTGAAATGCACGGAACAAACGTCTACGTGACATCGCTTCCCGCTTGAACGTGGCAATAATATTATGAAGTGAATCGATATAATGAACACATTCTCGTCGAGAAGCTATTCTGGTGTTTTTATTTATCGTATGCACTATAGCGCTTTCTAGTAAAGAAATGAGGAACTTTGTGTTGGCGGAAACTCCCAAGATTAATTTTGCCATTATGAGCACGGTCTACTGAATTCAGATGTGATCTTTGACATGCCAACATCGTATGACATGGTGTCGTAATTTTTGCCGCCTTTCAAAAATCACTTACCACGACCAGGAGCGGACCTGCTAGCTGGGGGTTTGTAGACCGACACGTTGACCACTCACCCACCGTGGCAAGCTATTCTGGTGTTATCAGCTGTGTATTACTAAGCTTATTAGTGCAAATTATTGTGTTCAAACCAAAAGGAAAATCACCCTAGTTGCATTTTGAAACTCAATAAAAGTACCTTGTCCACGGCAATGAAACAAGTCCATTCGCGTTTTATATTTAAAAGAAAATTATTTTCACGGACTAATACATTATAAGTAAGGTTCAAACAATAACATTAAACTTAAAATTACGCTATTCTATTCTGTACGCTTCCATTATGGGCGTGTAAGTGAGCGCGCACAATGTAGTGTGTTAGTTTACGGAACTAATGTTAAGTCTTACCGCGTAGCCCTGTCCCACGGACAACAGTCACCTTTATTGCTGTTTTTCTCAGGAAGTAAGAAGTGTAACAGAGACGTTTGTTCCCGCATACGCTTCATTTCTATCCTTCGAGTCATCCATGGTTCCTTCATTATAGCAGTCCACCTCCTGACGTTATGGCTAACATTCTTAGCTATCACCGCGGAGGACCTGGTTCTATTTCCAGCTCTGCCAAGAAATTTCATTCAGGTACGAGGGCCAGAACAGGGCTTCACTCAGCCTTGTGTGGCAAAGCTGAGAAGAGGTGGGTTCTATTCCCACCTTGGCCATCCTGTAAGTAGATCTCCAAGGTTTTCCACTTTTACTCCCGCCAAACGTCGGGATGGTCCCTAAATTAAGCCCACGGCCGCCTACACTCCCCCTCCAATTACAAAATTGACATACTACTATCAGATACCACAGGTTCAGACCCTACCAGAGGGAGGAGCAAGAGCGCCTGCAACCTTGAGGCTTGGAACTACTGACAAACAAGAAGTGGACAATTGTACTGTTGTTAACTTTCGGTCGATGCAAAATATAGCCAGTAATACATGAAGAAAATGCAATAATACTTCAATTCTCCTTGGAAAAGATTCAATACCGTACGTTAATATATGAGGATTTTACTTTTAGATTTTTAGGTTTCTAAACATCTGTTAAGACAACAAAAGCAACAAAAACTTATTTCAAAATGATTTCCATCTTTTGTCTTCCATACGAGTGGCCTGTTCAAAGGCAAAACTCTCCACAAATTACACATCGTTGTAATGAAAAAAGAAACCTGATAGCCTAATAAGGCACAATGAAGTTAAATATACGAGATGGGTATAGAATGCCGGAATAAAAGTGCTCAAACAATGAATCGGCTAGTTAATGTGCAGTATACCACACAGCAAATAATTTCTACTCATTGTTACGGTTTTAACAGATTACTTCTGAGGTACTTGTGTAAACTGCTTCAGGTGAAGAGGTTTGCCACTCATTAAAGGCGATCGTAGTCTGATTTAATTGCTTCAAATCTCACTTTTTACCTCCCACCTGCTGTTCCCATGTTTCCATGTTATGTTAAGGCAGGCTGTTCCAGCCGACTAACTCGCCCGTGAGCAGCGGAGTACTCGCCGCCTTATGAGAGTAAACCTGCAACATGCAATACAGCTCTGCTGTGAGGGGCTGCCGTCACTTCGCGGTGGATACATCATGACTGGCAGCAAGGGCATGGACTTGTGCTATAACCTTCGCCCAGTGACGTATTGGCTCTCACCCCCAGTCCCTCTCCAGCCGTGCTCCGTGCATCACTGCACTGCTGAGTACTCGCGTGCACGCGTACTCAAACTCATGGATTTGGAACAGCCTGTGTTAAGGCAACCATGTTCTCCAGCCGCTCCGTGTCGAGTGTGCAGGTAGTGTGCGTGCCAGGTCTGCTTTCTACTAGGAGTTTGGTCTTTGATTTGATTATCTTCGAGTTAACAACATATGCTAAATTGCGTTCAAGATGATAACCATGCGTATTTCTTTAGGCTTCAGGCATTGTTGATTTCAACCTTCTGTACTAGAATGTGTTGTCAAGAACCGGCGTAGAAAGCCATATAAATGATTTACGGAATGTACTGGAATGGGATTTAATCTTCCGTTTGCGTCTCTAAAAGCCATAGTAGTTAAAAGGAACGTAAAAAGTCCTCTCGGCACGCCGGAAGGCGGAGGTAGATTTCACCGGACAAACTTGGGGATAGTCGAAAATAGGCAGAATATGCAGGTTTTCGTAGAAGGATCAGACCACATTTATTGCGTGAAAGTATTTTATAATTGGAGATTAATTAACTTTGTTTTTCGTCATTTTATGCATATTTTAAACATTCTATTGTCTTATGGTGACGGTAACCTTCTTGTCATTTGGAGTCCATTTTTATACTTGTGGTCACACTGTCCTTATGCAAAGTTTCGACACTGATGTGTAACTATGTAACGGTCTGTTACTTCTTCACGCAAAATTATATCTCCCGCAGAGATGTTGGTTGGTTCCTCAGTTTAGGGGCTGCGACAACGTGGTCATGTAACCCCGTGTACTTTGGGTGAGTGTAGAATCTGTCTGATAAACGGTGTGAATTGTCATAGCTGTATTAGTCTGTAATTCAGGTAAGGAATGCAGACGCTCAATTTCAAGCAGTAGTTCCTAATGTTGCTACCAGATACTACCGTCAACGACACCTAGCTGTGAACTTGGCTACTAGATGCCACCGCAATCAGCAACTCGCAACGAACGTTGGAACTTCCCCTCCAAAGGAAAGCATACTGAGGGATTTTTAGCGCTCTTAGAAAATCTGATGACTTTGGCCGGCTTTGAACCCGCGACCTTGGGCATAGGAGTTCAGCATGCTACCAGTTAAGTCACCGAAGCCGCATCACACTTAGTCAGATGGAAATCTGAATCTGATCTCGCGCAAGTGCGTTGTCATGGCAACGTCTGATGGCTCATCCCTCATCAATTTGGTAGTGTTGCCATGTCAACCACTGATAGCTCTTGGCATTTTCTTACAATTCCGAAATCATTTTTCTCATCCCTTGGCGTAATGGTGGCTCATATCAAAAATTCTTTCAGACAAAAGTTTTAGGTAATTGTTAGGGGAATATTGTCCATTTTGTACGGTTTTGATATTGTGCCTATTAACAGAGATATGATTAATGTTTCCCGAAAAAAACACTTTTTCCCACCCCTTTGGTCAATGGTTGGTGCTATCAAAAAAACGTTTCAAACATAAATTTCTGAGCTTTATCCGACACATAGTATGAACTTTGAACGGATTCAATATTTCACATATTAAGAGAGTTATAGCAATATTTCATTTTTTCGAAAAAAAAGTCCCCCATTTTCATCCCCTTCGACCGATTTAGCCCAGTAACGAACTCGTCCGAGATTTTATGGGTATACATATTCGGTAAAAAATTCAAAGTGATTGGTGCAAAATTACGGCAGTTATCGTGTCCACAAGAAACTGATATACATATATAAACATATATTACATAAATTATATTTAAACTTTTGAACTGACGGTGGTTTTGGGGTCTGGGGGATGTGAAACGCGAAGATATGTCGAAATTTTCCGGAAATCGAAACATGGTACCCATTGCAATAGTTAGCTTTCTAATGAAATCTACCTAAAATACTGCCGTCAACGACACCTAGCTGTGAACTTGGCTACTAGATGCCACCTCAATCAGCAACTCACAACGAACGTTGGAACTTCCCCTCCGAAGGAAAGCAAACTCAGGTTTTTTAGCGCTCTTAGTAAATCCGACGACTTCAGCCGGGTTTGAACCCGCGACCTTGGGCATAGAAGTTCAGCATGCTACCAGTTCCGATACCGAAGTCGCTTCCCACTGACATATGAAAACTGAATGTGATCTCGTGCAGTGGCGTTGTCATAGCAACTGCTGATGGTCATCCCTTATCAATTAAAAGTAAAGTTGTCATGGCAACCTCTCTTGGCACTTGGCATTTTCTTATAATTTAAATCATTTTGTTCACCCCGTGGCGTAATGGTGGGTCATATCAAAAATTCTTTCAGACAAAAGTTTTAGGTTATTATTGGAGGAATATTGTCCATTTTGTGCGGTTTAGATATTGTGCCTATTAACAGAGATATGATTAATGTTTCCCGAAAAACCCACTTTTTCCCACCCCTTTGGTCAATGGTTGGTGCTATCAAAAAACTTATTTGACATAAATTTTTGGCACTTATCCGACACATATTATGAACTTTGAAGGGATTCGATATTTCATGTATTAAGAGAGTTATAGTGATATTTCACTTTTTCGAAAAAAGCCCCCCATTTTTACCCCCTTTGACCGATTTTTCCCATTAACGAACTCGACCGAGATTTTATAGGGATACATATTATGTAAAAAATTCAAAGTGATTGGTGCAAAATTACGGCAGTTATCGTGTCCACAAGAAACTGATATATATATATATATATATATATACATATATACATAAATTATATATAAACTTTTGAACTGACGGTGGTTTTGGGGTCTGGGGGATGTGAAACGCGAAGATATGTCGAAATTTTCCGGAAGTCGAAACATGAGACCCATTGCAATAGTTAGCTTTCTAAAGAAATCTACCTAAAACCAATAACATTATTATTTTATTAGTCTTACGTCACTTCACAGATGCCATCACGAGACTGAGAGTCCCATTCCATTCTAAAAATTGGAGAAAAAAAAGGTCACTCACGGCAGAACTTTCGGTAGAAGCAAATTTGGGTGGTAATCAACTATACTTACCTGTAGATTACGACGATGATCTGTCTAAAATCAACTACAACATGCAGTGACTCACGTTTATTTCTTCTTACCATGTGGATGGAAAAAAGGTCATTAATCTAACTTTTGTTCATATATTATACTAAAGTTCAGAATTATTCAACACGGCACGTCTCCCATTTTGCACTAGAAATTGGAATAAAACAATATACAAATCATCATTCTGCGGGATTATTTGTTATTAATTCATTTTAGGGATTATATACAGTATATCTTGGTCTTCGGCCTGGTGTATTTGAATGAACGTCGGACTTTCTCATAACCTGTGTACTTGTGGTGACTGTAGTAGTGTGTGTGTAACTGTACCTATCATGGTAAGGGATTCGGGTAGGTTCCCCGGGCCATGAAATAAGGTACCACTCCCAGAGGTTAGTGCAAAAAATATCTGGGAAGAACCGTAGTCACTATGGTCTTTGTCGGTGCTGGCATTCGAACCATCGATGTCTGGACTTTCTGCAGATGTTATCCTCCTCGCGCACGGCTACGCCGCGGTGTCTTTCTGAGTAAAACCGTGTGGCACAAGAGGAGTCCTTCTCTCACTAATGTGATAGAAGCGCGCCTGGAAATAGTGTGGCTGCAGTGCGGTAGTGTTCACAGATTGGATCTGCGGCTATGAGGGTGACCAAACCTCCCTAACAGCAATCTACTGTCTGTCCAATAGCTTGCGAGCTTTCGTAACATTGACCTCCTTGTCCTACAGCTACAATAACGAGTGTGATGTGCATGGAACTCACGTCACGACCAATAATAATAATAATAATCTCAAAAAAAATCTTCCTTTATTGCATAAATTTTGAAGATGAACTTGCTATTCTTTACAACAATAGGCAAGAAGTAATCCATTCCACAGTAAACCTTCATGAAATCGCAACCAGAACAGGAGTCCAAATTTCGTATGAGAAGACTAAATTTATGGAAGAAACTAAATCGTGATTCAACAGCCAAACTTTAAACACCATATTTGGAAATATATGGATTGTTTTTTTTAGTTTTGGCACCTTAGTTATAACTGGATTAATAACTCACTTAGATGGTTCAAAGTTTCACAGGCCCTCGATGTAGTCCCCAGCGTTGCGTACAACGTGTTCCCAGCGATGCGGAAGTTTTTGGATCCCGTTGGCTCTGCCCAATCTATTGATGGTACGAAGAGAGCGCTCGGCAGCCTGCTTAATATCATTGTCATCTTCATCTTCGGGATGCGATCATAGTCGCAGGGACTGATGTCGGGAGAATATGGGGGGGGGGGGGGCTGATAGAGAACTTCCCAGCTCCAGCGATCCAACAATGCCGACACAACGCCTGCTGTGTGTGCCCTAGGATTGTCATGCAGAACGATGGGCGGTGTAACCATGTGGTGGCGCTGTTTCCTTCTCAGATCTCCTCGGAGATGGTCTTGCAGAAACGAACAATAGTACGCGGCATTAACGGTATGGCAGCGCTTCCGTACCATTGAAGACGTTAAGCAGGCTGCCGAGCGCTCTCTTCGTACCATCAATAGATTGGGCAGTGCCAGCGGGATTCAACGACTTCCGCATCGCTGGGAACACGTTGTACGCAACGGTGGGGACTACATCAAGGGCCTGTGAAACTTAGAACCATCTAAGTGAGTTATTAATCCAGTTATAACTAAGGTGCCCAAACTAAAAAACCAACTCATTATCTCTCATGTAGATAAATTCAAGTATTTAACAGAAATTATTCAGCCAGTAAGATTAAATCAAGAAGTGAACAAGCAAAGAATATTGAAAAATTATAACAAGCGTATAAAATCACCTGGAACACATATATAAAAAGTTCCATATCACAAAACGCAAAATTGTGACACAACGATGCTCTTGTCAAGCATTTTACGCATACAAAACTTTGATAATTGGGGGCAGAACGCAAGTCAAAACATTGAGAAACAAGAAAGAAAATACCTCTGAAATTTCTTAGGACCAAAATATGAAAACGGGTTTGTATGAAAATGAAGCCACTGAAATCTATCGAAGTATTGAAACAAGAAGATCCGTGACGAACTAAAGAGCCTACTTTTCTTAACATTTAAGATTCATGCCAATCTATACAGACCTATCTAGAATAATGACGAAATTAAGTTGGTAATATCGAAATTTCTAATAAGTTCGAAATACTGCATACCTGGCATAATACAGCCTAATAGAGCACTACAGTTGGCAGCCCTGGTGACTGAATATATTGTGAGTTCCATCTCTTAAGGTACAGAATACAAAATTTGGTTGAAGTCCAATGGATATCATGGACGTTACATGCAGTTAGACATTGGAGCTATCAGCGCGCGTAAAATCATGTTGACAACAATGTCATGCATGTGTTGGTCAGAAATAATCTGAAATATTATGATCTACTAGGTATTGTTGTGCCACTTTTGGATGAAACCCATTTTTTATTATAGAAGTTACATGTATTTTGAAATTGGACCCATCAGCAGGCTTAGTCATGTTGGCAGCAATGACGTATATTAGTTTCTCTTAATTAATCTAGAATGTCAGGTACTATACGTGTGCAAGTTTTAAAGCTATTGGCTCACATACTTTCTGATACATTAATATTAGGGTAAAAAATAGAGACAGCATTTATGAATAGTTGGCATCCCTGGTTGCTCTTAAGAATAAGCATAGTCATATCTGTTATGGTACACATAGCACATACGAAATTTGGTTAAAATCCAATTGATAGTATAGAAGTTACATGTATTTAAATATAGGTCCTACCAGCAGGCTTAGAATCATGTTGGTGGCACTGACGTTCATAAGTTACTCCAAATTAATCTAGAATGTCAGGTACTATACGTGTGAATAGTTTAAAGCTGTCGGATTGCATACTTTCTGATATATTGGTATTTGAAAAAGAAATAGAGAGCATTTATTAACTGTTGGCTGCCTTGGTGGCTTTTAAGAATACGCTCGGTCGTATCGGTTTATGTACACATAGTACATACGAAATTTGGTTGAAATCCAATTGATAGTGTAGAAGTTATATGCATTTAAATATTGGACCTATCAGCATGTTTAGAATCATTTTGGCAACACTGCCACGCATGGCCTCCAGGAAATTAAACTGAAATATTATTATCTATATGCGTTCCAATTTTGAAATAGCTCCCATGCATACCTTCCAAGATATCCAACATGGAGCTCAAATTTCAATTGCGGTTTTTCAGCATTTGGTAGCACTGACATAATTTTCAAATATGGACATGAAATATTCAGGTATAGATCCTTACACATACCAAATTTGGATTCGTTTTCTGAATCCGTTTTAGGAGTTGATAGGGGGACACACACACACACAGTCAGACAGACATTTGCCCGGATCGATTTCATAAGTCTACATTTTCCTTATTTTTTGCAAAGTGTGAAAGATAGGCTAAAAATCACTGATTCCATCAGAGAAAGAGGCTGAAATTATATGGTCACATTCGGAATAGATGAAAAACCAGAACAATTAGCTGGTAGAAATAAAACAAGTCATAAAATAAATTGTTATCAACGAAGAAACCATTCACAATAGACCACTATGTAGAAGTCAAATAAACAGACACATATCTACCGAAGCCCCTACACGCAAGAATACAGGATGGACGGAAGAACGCAAAATATATCACAGTGAACGGATGAGGAGATATTTGGAAGGAAAGAGGAAACTTTGTGCTAAATTAAGTGCAATAATAATAATAATAATAATAATAATAATAATAATAATAATAGTATCTGAAAATACTTGGCCTTACTATCAGTATATTGCTGACGCCGTTTTGGAAAATCCTACTCACAAGTTGCTATTGGACCGATCAGTTGTTAGGCCTACTGATAAAACCATACCCGCAAACCGGCCAGATATCGTTCTTGCGGACAAGGTGCAGAAGAGAACCTTCCTCATTGATATTGCAGTGCCCAATTCCCACAATCTGCAACAAACCTGCTGTGAGAAGATCACCAAATATCTGCCCTTGGCTTAGGAAATACGGCAAATGTGGAGACAGGAGAGTGTAGTGGTTCTGCCCATAGTCATTTCTTCTACGAGTATCATCTCTAAATTATTGGCTCGCAATGTAGAATATTGGGAATACATCCTGGTCTACATATCATCATGCAGAAGGCTGTCATCTTGGAGACCTGTTTCATTGTTCGCTCGTTTCACAATGTGCCACCCTAAAAGAAGTTGTCATATCGCCTTGCAAACAAGTCGACGATATGTTGATTTGTCCCACTTACTTGGTGAAATGAATGTGATAACGATAATAATAATAACAATTTAGTCTACTAGAAGTGTGGAGAAGATCTCAGAAACCATGTAAAAGAGGAGGTAGTCATTTTTCGGACATTTGTACAGAATGGACGAAAGCAGAATAACTAAAAGGATATTCGACTGCCCATGGAACAAGACGACAACTACGGCATGGATTAAAGAACTTCGTCAAGATCTAGGACGGTCCAATATTCAGTAAGTTCAGATGTTAGGTAGGAATATATTACATACCATTATTCAAAATTTGAAAAGGCTCCAAGACGGAAGAACTACGAAGACTGGAAGAACCTGGACGGATGAACAGAAGCTGAAGCACAGCGCCAATATGAAAGAATACCGGCGGAAAAGGAAGCTAAAGGCGAAGAAGAAATTAAGCTATAGCGTGATCCACAGTGATCTATTCTCATACAAAAAATAAATAAAAATGATAACAATTACTATGATCGCTAGTGCAGGGTTAAAGCTTTACAAAAGAACAGACGATATTTACACGGCATATGCACTATTTGACTGAAGTGGCGAACATTGAAGTCAGTTGTACAAAAGAACGCGTAGAACACAAGGTTGTGTTTGCTTAAAGTACCATTCTTTCATCTACGGATATATCCCTCAATGGCCATTTTTCCCACTGCGTAGCTCTTCTGACAATATGTCCGAAGTAATTAAGGTACTGTTGGCAATCTCAATATCACGTCAAGTTGTCTCAGGAAAGACTCAATGGTGCGGCGTGCCATCCTCGGTACTGGAGAAGAGATACAGGATAATGTACCCTAAGGTGACAACTGCACGTCAGGACCAACACAGACGATACTTAGAACACTGATTAGATCAACTTCGACAGCTCGGCCTTTAGGAAAGAGAAATTCAGAGCATCTAGAGACTGAGTAGGCATGCAAACCATAAACTGATGTAGGGCCAAAATCCTATCGAGTAGACCGACACAATCTGTTCCATTTGATATTTAATAACTTGTGGAGAATAAACGTTGAGGTATCGAGTATCCGAACGGGAGACTGCAGTGAAGATCACTTATATAGGTCCACATCAAATCGTTGCTGCACCTGCAACATCCGCTATGCGACAATATCATTCACTGCCATTATTATTTCCCCTAACGCTTGTCACGCCTCCCAGTTCTACGTTCATACACCATCCAACCGAGCAACTCACTTCGGGTTATTAGCCTACTTTCGATTTTTGCAAAAAATGAAAGTAGACATGAGAACAACACAGGGCGAAAAAAAGTGTGTCTGGCTGTGTGTGTGTGAGAGAGAGTCTGTGTGTGTGTGTGTGTGTGTGTGTGAGAGAGTGTGTGTACTCTGAATGTCTGCCCCCCCCCTATCAATTCGAACACGGTGAACGCGAATTGAACGAAATTTGGTACAAAGGTAGCACTAGCTAAGGACACCTCAGTGTCATGTTTTATATCGCCGCCATCTTGACGGATACGTAATGGCGGCCACACAAATGATCAAAGCTTAAATCAAATTACGACTAACATAATCATCCGATCTCTACCAAATTTTGCAACAACATACCTTTATGGAGGGAGCATACTTTGACCAATCTAATAGGTCATTAGCCTAATAGTTTGCGGATGGCGGCCATCTTTGTGTCAAAATCGATTCCCCCTATTAATTCGAACACGGTCAAACCGAATGGAACGACATTTGGTACAGGGGTAGCACTAGCAAAGGGCACCTCAGTGTCATGTCTTATATCGCCGCCATCTTGACGGAAACGGAATGACGGCCACCCAAATGTTAAAAGCTTAAATCAAATTACGACCATCCTAATAATTTGATCTCTACTAGATTTTGCAACAACGTGCCTCTTTGTGGTAAGCATCTTATGACTGGCTACAAGGTCATCAGCCCAATAGTTTGCAAATAGCGGCCATGTATGTGTGCAAATCCATTCCCCATATCAATTCAAACACGGTGAAACCGAATTGAATGAAATTTTTTACAGAGGTAGCACCAGCAAAGGGCACCTCATATTCATGTTTAATATCCCTATAGCACGTTGTATTTCAACAAGCTACTACAACCAACATTCAATTATACTCCTTGAAAAGGACAAAGGGTTATAACAATACCCATGCATTTAGGAGAAAGTAGGCTATATGTTCTTTACTGAACATCTTGTTTTTCTCTATAGAGGGACATAGGGAAATGAGCCTCATCCTTGCATCTGGCTGAGGGCGTGACCGGTTTTAAGGTGACATATGGAGGAGAACAATAGTGGGAACCTAGCTCTTTTCATCAGTGACAGTCGCTAGAATCATCTCTACTCCCAATCTCGGCCTAATACTTCTCCTGATGTTACACTAGCTACCCATTTAATCTCCTGTAACACCAGATCTCAATCTCTTCTATTCTACTCATTTCTGCTGAACTAACACCCCATATTTCACTTTAATGTGTAATGTGTTACATACAGTATAAAGACTTTCAAAACTGACTTTCTAATATTTTAACCTATATTTTCTTTGGACTGATATAATTTTAATAGAAAAACTTTTCTTGCCTGTGGCAACCTACTTTTTATATCCTCTTTGCTTTGTCCATCACTGGTTATTATTGTTATTATTATTATTATTATCACTGAATATAAATGCACATTATTTCCAATATCCTGTAAGTGATTTAGGATACAATGTGTTTTTATGTCTAGGTGGATTCTCCAAAATATCTCGACGAGAAATGTAGAATGTAATGTAAATGTTAGCATGAGTTGGTCCATCTGTCTACTGAGAACACACATTAACCACTGGTAGCTCAGTTGCTCACGTTTTATGACTTACTTTAACAATGCAGTTATGGAATTCATAAGGTGTTTACATCCAACACCGTGCATAGTTACAAGCTCACACTAGTAATGAAATCTCTGCGGTACACTTTGGAATGCCAGCACTCCGCTGCGCACAACTATATTATTGAGCCTTATACTGCGGCTCTTTCCACTTTGTAAATTAGCTCTCTGAATGTGTGGTTTTTAACTAACCTGAAATTTTAAGGCACATTTTGCTTTATTAGTTAGTACCTTAATGAGGGAACATACAGCTTAAGGAGCCAATACTATAACGATATTACCATTGTTTAATAGATGCTTAGTACTAAAAATACTTAGAATATACGTATATTGAGAATATTGTGCTAAGGTACCAATTGGTTAAACAATTATAATTAACATGTTATTTACGTAACAAATTATTTGTTGTTGTTGTTGTTGTTGTTGTTGTTTTAGTCTTCAGTCTTTTGACTCGTTTGATGCAGCCCTCCATGACTCCCTGTCCTGAGATAATCGTTTCATCTCTACATAGCTACCACACCCTACATCTGAGGCAATCTGTTTAACATATTCTAACCTTGGTCTACCCCTACAGTTATTGTCCTCGACTCTTCCTTCCATAACTAAGCTTGCTATTCCTGGGTGTCTTAGTATGTGTCCTACCAACCTATCTTTTCTCTTCATAATCAGTCTCCAGGAACTTCTCTCCTCTCCCACTAGTCTTGTAACCCTATCTACCCATCTGATCTTCATCATTCTCCTGTAACACCACATTTCAAACGATTCTATTCTCCTCTTTTCTGCTGCACCAATAGTCCAAGTTTCAATTCCATCGAGCGCCACGCTCCATACAAAGGCCTTCAAAAATGACTTCCTAATACCAAAATCTATATTCGATGTTAACAGATTCCTTTTCTGTAGAAATGCTTTCCTTCTCTGAGCTAATGTACTTTTATATCATATTTGCTTCGTCCATCACTGGTTATTTTGCTTCCCAAGTAACAGAAGTCTCCTACTTCCTTTAGTTTTTCACCTGCCAATTTGATGTCCATAGAGGTTTCTTATTTATTTCGGCTGCATTCCAATATTAGCCTATTTTCGATTTTTGCAAAAAATGAAAGTAGACTTATGAGATCAACACACGGCGAAAAATCGTGTGTCTGTCTGTGTGTGAGTGTGAGTCTGTGTTTGTATTTGTGTGTGAGTGTGTGTACTCTGAATGTCTGCCCCCCCCCCTATGGATTCGAACACAGTGAAACCGAATTGAACGAAATTTGGTACAGAGGTAGCACTAGCAAAGGGCATCTCAGTGTCATGTTTTATATCGCCGCCATCTTGATGGAAACGTAATGGCGGCCAACCAAATGCTCAAAGCTTATATCAAATTACGACTAACCTATTCATTCGATCCCTACAAACCTTTGCAACAATATATGTTTATACAGCGAGCATCTTTTGACTAAATTACAAGGTCATCAGCCCAATAATGTGCGCATGGGGGCCATGTATGTGTGCAAATCGTTTCCCCCTATCTATTCAAACACGGTGAAACCGAAGTGAACGAAATTTGGTACAGAGGTAGCACTAGTAAAGGGCACGTCAGTGTCATGCTTTATATCGCCGCTATCTTGAAGAAAACGTAATGGCGGCCACCTAAATGTTAACAGCTTACATCAAATTACGACCAACCTAATCATCTGATCTCAACCAAAGTTTGCAACTTTATACCCTTATGAACGAAGAATCGTTTGACCGAACTACAAGGTCGTCAGTCCAATAGTTTGCCTATGGCGGCCATGTATGTGTGCACATCGATTCCCCCTATCAATTCAAACATGGTAAAACCAAATTAAATGAAATTTGGTACAGAGGTTGTACTAGCAAAGGGCACCTCAACATCATGTTATATATCGCCGCCATCTTGACGGAAACGGAATGGCGGCCACCCATATGATAAAAGCTTAAATCAAATTATGACCAACCAAATTATTTGATCTATTACCAAATTGTGCAACAACTTACCTTTTTGTGGGAAGCATCATTTGACCGAACTACAAGGTCATGAGTCCAATTGTTTGCAGATAGCGGCCACGTATGTGTGCAAATCGATTCACCATATCAATTAAAACACGGTGAAACCGAATTGAATGCAATTCTGTACAGAGGTAGCACTAGCAAAGGGCACCTCATATTCATGTTTAATATCCGTATAACACGTATTATTTCAACAAGCTACTACAACCAACTTTCAATTATACTCCTTGAAGAGGACAAAGAGTTATAACAATACCCATTTAGGAGAACGTAAGCTATATGTTCTTTACTGAACATCTTGTTTTTGTTTTACATTCATTAATTTTCATCATGAATTCTTTCCGCTAGACGGAGTCCATACCATTCCTCTTTGGTTCTTTTAAGTTTAATACGTTAAGTTCCATCATAAATACGGTACAATAAATGAAGAAGTCGTGTACTTGACACAAGTAGTCCAGCAGTACTTCGTCTCTGCAGCCTGTTGTACCGGCTCTGGTTTTTATAAGGTAGTTTTTTATAATTCCGATGAAATGAAGCGGCATACCTATATCAAATCTTCCACCTCTAGGTTATTGTCATGGGGAAACCAATATTTTTGTTAAACTCAACCTTAATTTCCAGGCATATCGCAGGGCAAATCTATGCTCCAGGATTATGCCTCTAGAGCTGATTAGCATTAATAACAAATGCATTGACATCATTACCATCATGGACCAGTGGAAGCACTCCTGGAAGATAGTGGGTTGGGGACAGATATAAAGGGTATTCTAAGCAGATAAGTAATTTATACAAGTACAATGTACGTACGTTAGTATTGTAGGGTTAATTTTATAACTGAGCCTGTCGAAAATAATGTACAACAATTATATAAGGTGCGTTCAAAAAGTAACTAGCCGGAGGCTGGAATGCGCAAACCGGTGACGACATCGGCTAATCGTGGCGTGTGTAACGAGGTGTAGTTCTGACCAGAGCGTGAAAGGTTACAGCCCGTGGCTAGAAGGCTCGCGTGCACGTCACGTGACGATACAAAGCGAGCAGCAGCATGCGTCAATCATCCAACGCTGCCAGTAATGCTGACGTTCTTCTTTAACCAAGATGGCCCCCTTCTGATACACTTCATGCCGCACGGGACAACAGTGAATGCCCAGCGTTAATCGCAAACCTTGACCACACTTCGCCAAGCGATCAAAACAAAACGACCAGGCAATCTCACCCGTGGAGTCATTCTGTCCACGACAATGCACGACCTCATATGGCCAACACAGCCGTAGCACTCCTGCAGAAATTCAAATGAGAGGTTGTCGGCCATCCTCCATACAGTCCAGACCTCTCTCCCTGTGATTACGCCATGTTTGGTCCCATGAAAAGGGCTCTGCGGGGCCAATGATTCACCTCGGACCTCGACGTCCAGCTGTACGTGCGGAACTGGTTCATATCGCAGCCCAGGGAATTTTATGAGACAGCCATTCACCGCCTCGTGTCACAGTGGGACAAGTGCCTCAACAGCCAGGGCCAATACTTCTAACATACAGGTACTGGTTTCTGTAATTATGCCTCCGGCTCGTTACTTTTTGAACGCACCTTATACATATTTCCAAGGAAACACACATATTTCTAATAGAAATAAAGTTTTATATTTTCAATATTCAAATCATTACTATTTTTACCCACTTTTTTACCAAATTTGGTTCTGACTTTGTGTTGAACTTTACCGTTTCCCTTAAATCTCCCATGTTTCTATTTGTTACAGAAGTTTGTTAATAAGTGTATAAATAATTCATATAACATTTTGCAGGTAGTAGTGTGATAAAACAATTGAAGGGTTGATTCCAAGAACGAGATAAGTCCAAAAATTAAATTGTTCAGGAACTAAGAAAAACAGTATAACTTCATTTGTTCTTAATGAAATAAAAATTGCTTTTAGACCTGCTATTGTCTCACTGACAGATTTACATTGCAAATAAAGGAATATATTTTTATGAGGATAGTTGAGAAAAACTGAAATTGACCTTTGGACTAGTTTGGTTTTTGTCGAAATCTTAGTTGAATACAAAAATGAAATTTAATCCTCAAATACGATTATGTAAATCCTAACAAAGTACAAATAATTATTGAATGCCAAACATTCCAGGTAATTAATTATCTTCAAAAAGTATTGGAAAAGCATTGGACTTGTCTTATTTTTGTAGAAACCCCATATGTCATAATCGTATATAGCCCGACCTGTCTGCTTTTTGGATACAGCAATAACATCTAAACGTAGAGCTGGCATTAAAGAGGAAAAATATGTATTTTTTCTCAAAAATTCAATATTTGGACTTGTCGGATTTTTGTAAAGAACCATTAAATTGCTACTTCCCGTCCAATCTGATTGAGCACGCTTGTGTTGACCGACTGAAAAGTAGTCCTACTGATTGTCATAGATTATGACCAAAGAGACTTCCAGCTCTATGACCTTACACGCCAAAAGACCGAATGAAGCAGATCCACATGCAATTGCTTTTGAAAATAATTCGTTTTCGGGTTTTAACCTCCGCGCACTTGGGTGTGTTCAATTTGTCCGATTGCATTCATGTGGTGACTCTAGTAGTGTGAATAACTGTAATTATAAGGGCTGGGGATTGAGTGCGTGAACCCGGACTTGAAATATAGTACTACCCTGTTATTTGACTGGAGATAGTGTGGAATATTTCTGGGAAACACCACACTTAGGAGAACTGTCCTCGCTAGGATTCGAACCTCCAATCTCCGGACTTGCTGCAACTCCCCATAACGGTCGTAGTGAGTGACTTAACGTGCAATGCTATACAGCAGAGTGCCTTATTTTGTCTTGTGAGTACGAGGTAGAAGATTCTTTTCAATTTAGAGTAGTTATTGTGCAGAGAGTAATTTAACTTTCCGAGAGTTGGTATTCAAAACAAACGCATTCGCCTCCTAGAGCAGAGTCCTATACATCTCGGCGGTACTCCTTAACCTCCTGAACTATTTAGTGTAGAATGTGGCTTGCAATCCCTTGGGACAGGGAGCAAAATAAACTCTGTCGCTTCTTACTGGATAAGTTACGAGCTCAGGGATACAGAGGAGACATGGCCTACTTCTAGGTAGGGGCCACTCATTTAGCCGGACATGTGGCGGTACCGGGTGCTTCAGTACTACACGGGTCTAAGTCCAAAACCTACAATCAGAACCTTAACCATTAGTCAAATCCACAGGTGACCAACCGGCGGAACGCGTGCCACTAATGGCACGTATGTGCTCCCTCAGCGACATGCATAAAGCCACTATATGTATTTTTAATGGCCTTTGTTGAAATCATCACAGTTCTAAAACCGTATAAATTATAACATGCGTGTATATTTACCATGTTTGTTTGATAAAAGTGTATCCGTATTGACTATTGGTAATTATTAGTATTATTTAATCCCGTTGTGAATACAAAAAAAAACCTGATGTTTACGGTATTAATATTTAAACGAGCATACTTCGATATGCAATGATATCTTCTTCGGCGATAATAAAGTTTAACATTAATACAATAAAATAAAATGAAATTGATACACAGGGTTAGCACGAATGATTTAAGAGATTTCATGCATATGCATAATTGAAAGTATGTAGATTACAGCATTGACACATACACCAATTAAAAGAGAAATTCATCAAGTATTTTGAGTCTGCTTGCTATAAATGCTCGATATGCCCGCCTCGCGACACACGCCAAATATCGATACGGTAGTCCAACTCCACCACACACGCTGGAGCATATCCTGATCAATTTTAGCTACAGTAGCTCGGTTCTGATTCCTCATTTCAACAAGATTGACTGGCATGGGTGGCACATGAACTTTATCGTTGAATGACCCCATAAAAAAGAAACACATGGGGTCAGATCAGGCGACTGGGGAGGCCAGCGCATAAGACACCCGTCCAATCCAATGTTCAGGAAGTTGTTCATTAAGATAGTGACGCACTGTTAGGTGAGTTATCTTCATGTAACTGAGGCATCAACCACTCCGTCAGCATGTCTAGATAAGACAGACCTGTCAGAGTGTTTTCGGAAAAATAGAAAGGTCCATACACATGAAACCGCACAAAACACCTTGACTTTGGGTGAGTCTCTCGCCTGTTGCTGCCATCTCGCATACTGACACGTAGGCGTCTAACCGCTGAACAGGTAACACCACTTGGTGGCCGACTAATGTACTAAGTCTTTCCGTAGTAACCTTCAGTGCCTTCAGACAAACCTTGATGAGTTTCTCTTTTAATTGAGTCTGCTTGCTATAAATGCTCGATATGCCCGCCTCGCGACACACGCCAAATATCGATACGGTAGTCCAACTCTACCACACACGCTGGAGCATATCGCTTAAAATCATTTGTGTTAACCCTGTATATGAATCAATATTAATTAAAACTCAGCAATGTTTTTAGCTTTATGCCGTGTCTTGTGTGGGGTTTCGACTAGACACCAAGAGTTCGCTGATGAGCCAGCTTGGTCTTCCTAGGCGAAACTCCATACAAGACACGGCATAAACCTAGAACAATTGCTGAACTTTAATTTGCTGGCCGTGAAAGCCAATATACCCTCATTTTGGTAGCCTTCATAGGGAGGTTAAGGCTGCTTGAGCTTTTAGCTCTTGCAGTAAAGAGTCGCAGGTGCGCTTCATAAAAGAGGAGGTGGCGCGCAATTCGCTACTCCTGTGGGGGTCCGGGCAAAAAAGCCACTAAATGTATTTTTAATAGCCTTTGTTGAAACCATCACAGTTCTAAACCAATATAGATTATAAAATGAGTCTATATTTACCATGTTGGTTTGATAATGGTTTATCCGTATGGACTATTGGTAATTATTAGTTCTAGTGCTACCTCTGTACCAAATTTGGTTCAATTTGGTTTCGTCATGTTTGAATTGTTAGGGGGGGCGACAGATATTCACACTCACACACTCACACACACGCAGACAGACAGACTTAAAACGTTTGACCCGTGTAGATCTCATAAGTTTACTTTCATTTTTTGCAAAAATCGAAAGTAGGCTAAAAATTGGATAAATACATCCGAATGTAATATATATATATATAATTCGTTGAGCTAGCTAGGACAACGTTAAGTCTTGCTACACTTGGCAATTTGTTTCGCTTTCCTCTGAGCCCAGAATTCCCTCATTCTCTGTGAGTGGGCCATCTTGCGTTCCGCTGTCCAGGTGGTACCTTGTATTCTTTTCGGGTTCGGTGTCTCTTCTCGGGTTAGCCCATTAGTCAGTATCTTTTTGCGGAAGAGATCTCTATTGAAGGCGTCGTCGGGTTTTAGATGCAGCATTTTGAGGTCGTCTTTGGTATTCATAAACCAAGGCATTGTGGTTTTGGGTATGGAGTCAAAGAAATGAAAAATCTGTTTAGTCAGCCTGTTTCCGTCCATTCGCTTGAGATGACCGTAATACCGTGCCCGCCTTTTACGGATCGTTTCTGAAATTTGCTCTATTTCACTGTAGACTTCTTTGTTGGATTTCTTATAGTGGATACCATTCTTGTAATTTGATCCCATTATAACTCTGACGATTTTGCGCTCTCTTTTCTCCAGTTCTTCAAGGAGTTCTTTATAAGCATTTAGAGAAAGGGTTTCGGCAGCATACATAACTACTGGTTTCAGAACCGTTTCATAATGTCGTAGTTTAGTATTTTTGGACAGGCATTTTTTGTTGTATATTGAGCGCGATGTTTGATAGGCTATTTCGAGTTTGCGTACTCGTTCCTTGACTGCTTCTTTATCCAGTCCACTTTTCATGATGCTCTCCCCCAAGTACTTAAATTTTCCCACTCTGTTGATCTTCCCGTATTTTGTCTGCAGTTTTGCTGGGGCGTCTTTGATGTTAGTCATTACATCTGTTTTTTCGAATGATATCTGCAAGCCAGTTTGTTCAGCGATTTCTTTTAAAAGGTCGATTTGCATCCTAGCAGTTTCTAGGTCGTTCGACAGAATGGCGATGTCATCACTGAATGCTAGACAGTCGACTATGATCCCCTTGGATTTTGCTCCCATTCTCAGAGGGCTATACTCAGTTTCTAATAATTTTGTTCGCCAGGTCCGAATGACTTTTTCGAGAACGCAGTTGGAAAGCATTGGAGAGAGTGTAATTATTAATCGTATAGGCTTTTTTTTTTCAGGATTAAGAAAGCACCCAATAGGCTACAATTGAGTAAATTCGTGTTGACTGACTGAAAATCGATTTCAATAAAATTCTTATAAAATTATTTGCAATAGTATCTTAATGTCCTAAAATGAAATGGTAATACGTTTCAATCTATACATTGAACAAGCTATGAAGTAAATTGGAGAAGAATTCAAAGTAGGAGTTAAGGTTCAAGGATAAATAATTTCAACTCGGAGATTTGCTGATGACATCATCATCTTAGCTGACATTCCAAAGGATTTGAATGAGTTTTAAAATGGTATGGAATCTGTCTTGAGGAAAGAATTCATGATGAAATTTAACAGCCTACATGTAAAACAAAAATATCGCAATGGAGCCGAAGGAAATCAGAAAACTCTATGGACGCCAAATTTGCAAGTGAAAAGCTAAAGGAAGTTGGAGACTTCTGTTGTTTAGGAAACAAAATAACCTGTGATGGATGAAGCAAAGAGGATATAAAAAGTTGGTTGGCGCAGGCGGAAAAGGAATCTGTTGATATTTAATATTTGTTTAGGTATTAGAAAGTCATTTTAAAAGCCTTTGTCTAGAGCATGGCTCTCTATGGAAGTGAAACTTGGACTAATGGAGCGGCAGAAAATAGGAGAATTGAAGCGTTTGAAATGTGGTGTTACAGGAGAATGTTGAAGATTAGATGGGTAGATAGGGTTACAAATGAAGGTGTATTAAGACGACTGGGAGAGGCAAGATGTTTCTGGCGACTGCTAATTAAGAGAAGAGGTAGGTTGGTAGGACACATATAGAGAGTTTATTTTGTATCTGACGCAGACCCTCGCTTGCCCACTCGCCCGCGCCGCGAGCCTGTCTCCCGCCACGCACTTTGCCGTTATGCGGCGCCTGCGCCGCACTGAGTCATTGATTATGGGAATGTGTACTTATCTATAGCGCATCCAACGTTTAGAATGAAGCATTGGTCTTATGGTGCGTTACGACAGGGTTGCCACTCCATGCGAGTAGGCAGTACAAAGCGCTTCGCGTACACTTTCCGCATATTCAGCTATTGTGCACTGACGAAGGCTTGAATTAAGTACTGTATAATAATACTAATAGCAGGTTAACATAACACATACAACGAAACTAAATTGAATTAACTATAACGTATGCTGAATGTGACATAAAGAAAACAATCAAAATTAAATAAATAAGGTACAAACACAAGGAAATGTGTGAAGTTTCGACTGCAGTTAAAGTTGAAGTACGTTATTAAAGAAAATACTCCTCATTGGCTTACCTTTCATGATTTATACTTTCTTTGGGTTCAAGATTCTTAAAATAACTGAACACATTAATTACGACCTGTTTTTCCCTCCTTCTGAGCACTTGACCACGCTTTCTTTTCACAAAACTATCCATTGTTGTATGTGAAATACGTAAAACACAACACGTTCAATCTAACAGAACTGCTGCACACACACTCAAGATAGAGACAGCCAAACTACTGAAATTCAAGCTCGAAGGCCACAGTAATAAAGCTCTGAGTAGCATGCTGCACCCCGCTGTCCTTCGAAACCTCATTTTTATAATCCGCGGTCAATGAATAGGCCGGCCTGTGTAAACAATTAAACCTACACTCCGGGTAAGCAGGTAGAAAACTTCTTCCAACATTCTTCTACAACTCTCAAACTGACATGACATGGTTATCTTTAAAAATAGAAAAGTTGGCAGCATACGAACTTTTTCAATGCGGCTATGCTGTTATGAGAGAATATTCAGAAGTTTTACCTACATGAAAATTGTAATATTGCCAGTATAAAATTTTTCAATAATCCATCATCAAGACAGCACATTTAGCTACATGTGTGTGAAAAATAGGCATCACAAAGTCAATGCAACATGATATAAGATCGATTTTACTAAAATGGGGACTCAGTTTATAGTTTTAAAAAAATATGGATATCTAATTTTTCTAGCATTTCTATCAAGTTTACGTAGTTCTAATATAGGACAAAAAAGATCGGCAAAACATAGTTTTCTTCGAATATGCTGTTTTTTCGTCAAAAATTTTTTTTGAATGATATGGCAACAGTGGAGTGATAGAAAATGACAGCGTCATACATGTCTCGCGTGCAACAGAAAGAGAGAAGGATATCCCTATCTAACCAGTGCTTCATTCTAAACGTTGGATGCCTTATAGTTCACAGCTGGTGCTGAAAATGTTCGCCATTCACTGCTTCACATTGTTGGCACCTTTTTATGAAACTGGCATTAACTTTCTGAAGTTCCGCAGCACCGATTGACTGTAATTCAGCTGTAATATAGTCTTTAAGCTGTCTGTTTGAACTTTTTTGCTAGATCTTTTATTGTATTGACGCTAGGCAGGGGTCTGTTTGGAAATTTCTGATGGAATTTCCGTCGTGTTTTCGCACAAGGTTTCCTGTACTTTATGAAGTTAGGCTATTATATATATACACACGTTCACGTAATAAAATCGCATTGGAACAGCACACTGAGCACTAAACACGTGAACAATTGACTAAACTGAACCTCACTCTGTTCAAGCTCTCAGCAGACTGCAAAGGAGGGAAACTTGTGACGCCAAGAAGCGGATTACGGCCAAGTGCTCGGCGGGAGACCAGCTCGCGCCGCGGGCGAGTGGGCAAGCGAGGATCTCCGTCAGATACAAAATAAACTCTCTGTATTAAGACACCCAGGAATAGCAAAGTTAGTTGTGGCAGGAAGGTCGATGACAAGAACGCTGGGGTGGTCAAAGATTTGAATATATTAAAGGAAGGGAAGGAAGGAAGTTTTTTAGTTTTACGTGACCGTTAATCTCGCGATCCCGTGGAATACGAACCGCAGGACATGGCATTTCACTTTGAAAATCTCACATGCATTGACCGAGAATCGAACCCGGTCCACTGTGGTGAGAGGCCAACAGCTTAACCACTGTTCCACCACGCCCAAGAATAAGTTAAACAGGTTACCTCAGATGTAGAGTGTGGTAGCCATGTAGAGATGAAACGTTTAGCTTAGGACAGGGAGACTTGAAGCGCTGCATCAAACCAAAATGGTATGGATTCTGACTTGAGGAAAGAATTCATGATGAAAATTAATAAATGTATAACAAAAATACTGAAGACTCAAACAACTACAACAGTAATAAAACAGCTCTGCTTATTTATCTGTATTGATTGTGTTGTGAGAAAACGGTCAAATTTAGAATATGATCATTGTCGAATTGTTTCACACATACTGTATATTGAAATCAATGAAGCTCTTTCTTCACTTCGCCAATACTAGTATTTATGGGTATAATCAAATGAGATTCTATTGTAACATTTCCCGTCGGCCAGCACTGACCGTAAACTCTGACGTGTTAGTAACTTTTTGTTGACTGGCTTGCACATGTCTATTTGTTTGCTAACACCTGCTATAAGAGGCTTAGCTTGGCCACGGGCGCTGCCTCAACCTCGCGACAAACTTGCGACCTCATGTAACTTCATTTTACTCCCACAAAACTTGAGATCAAATTTCTTACAGTCGATACAAGTTAGTTAAAGTACTAAGTGAAATCAAGAGATCAAACTGTAAAGAGCCCTCTCAAACTTAGAGAGAAGTTGTGAGGGAGGCTAAGATGCCATTTCAGCGTCTTTTGCATGACAACTAGAAGCTGCCTTTATCAAGGAAACCACGTGGAAACCACATCAGTTAAACAGGGTGTGTCTCAAGTTACGAGCACTTGGCGAGGTCTGTCTTCATAGTTCCAAGGAGAACCTTGCCGAGTAACAGTGTGAGTTGAGCCATGCATCCACCTCTGCTATGGGCAGCTGTAATGGGAGATGCAATGCTCGAATACCAGCGCTGAAGTGGCCATCCTGAGTGTGGATATACTTGGGCTTTCCCCACTCCAGGGATGATACGTAATTCCAAGTGCTATAATAGCACTAAATTCCTAAACCTTATAATTACAATTACAAACACAAACACAGTCAACACAACGACAAAGGTCATTAGACGAATGAAGTACAAACACCCGTGCATTGAGCTGTAAAGATGTTTAAAGTGCTTAAATAAAACATCAATAAACAAGTAGTTCCATGAATAACTAAATCGTATAGGGCGCGTAAATTAAAATTTATTGACTGGTTACGTGGCTCAACGGTAACGTTCTCGCCAGCTGGTCCCAAGGTTGTAGGATCGATCCTGGCATTTGGAGGAGTGCAAATGCGAGTGAGCCATGTCAGTAGATTTACTGGCACGCTAAAGATCCCCTTCGGGGACAATTTTTGCCACCCCGGCGTCTCTAGAAGCAGCAGTAGTTAAAAGGGACGTGAAACTAAGAACAAATAATTATTATTTAAAATTCATATTTAGAAATTTTTACAATCACTAGTTTAGTATTTTAACCATTACATTTACGCCATAACTCACGGTGCATGGCTAAAAAAAACACTAGTTACGTCAAATGTCACTGCGCTAGGATAACTTATTCACAAGAAAGGACAGTTGAATTCTAACTAAGTTCTATGGAGAACTAAATAGCCCCATATTTTCCTATAATCCAATGGTCTTTTCCATTTAAAACCTTCTCTCACCCTTCAAATTATTCTTCCATGCTATGTAATAAATAGCATTTGAAACACGACCTTCCTTGTGTAAAAGTACAGAGAAATTATATCAAATTCAAAATCCAATATCAATAGTTTCAGTCATTATGGACAATAGACGAAAATAAAATATTTTAAGAGAGTAATATGGTCTTACTACAGTACTAGTGCGTGATCTTGAGTTAAATCAAAGCTTTCATCATTCCTGAAGATAACTAACCCCAACACACCTCCATCACTGGAAAATATGTATCCAAAGTTACACGATGAGGCTTATCTACAATACATAAATACAGCATTATGAAATTGTATACTGGTTTATCAACTTGCCAAGAGACAGGTTCAATGAAATACAGTAAATTTTGTTTCCTTTCAGAAATGATGAAATGTTTAATCCATTTCATGCCTGGAATAGAACATTCGGGTAGATGACCTTGGGGTTTTACACCTTAAAACAATCTCCACCACCACTACCTTGAGATATTATGTGGTACAATATATAACTTTCAGTATCGATGATTAAGACTCCTCCGGCGAGATGACATCTCTTTGCAACGAGTCACGGGAGTTAATTTTACAAAAAAACAAATGCACAGCTTCTATTTTTGAAAGTAACAAACGCTGTAGTATCCTCTAACACCACACAACATTTCAGGGTGATATCAGTAACAGTTCGGGAGGTACGGTATAGAATACAGGTGAAATGTTTCGCGTAGCCACCATGTTTGATTTGTGAAACGTATTAAAATGTGGAAGACACGGTTGAGGTTAGACGAGGTAGTAGTATGTCCGTAGCGAGTTTTATTGCAAACTCTCCAACCATTTAGATGTTATTACGGGCTTACACACACACACAGTACACACACGTACTCACACACACACACACACGGACAAAACGTGATCTCATAAGCCTATATTGTATATTCCATATCGTCACTGAACTTGCAATAACGAGTATGTGACAATGCTCACCTTTCCCATCATTTTACTTACGATTGTTCACGCCTCCCAGCCGTATGCGGATGTGACGTCCAACATAACGATTCACGTTGGGTTCATTTTTCTGGTCGGGCATCAAGGAAAATGAGCTCTAAATTAATTGTACTGTACTATAGAACGGTATATTTCCATGTATGTATGTATTCCTGCAGTCCAGTATATTAATATTAAAGGTTAATTTTCCTTTAAGAAGGAACAAAGGAAAATATTCAGTTAGTTATTGTTGTTGTTTTAAGGGGCGGAACTACGAGGTCATCTACCCCTAACAAAGGAAAATGAACCTAGCGTGAATTGTTCAATAGGACAGCACATCCACATACGACATGGAGACGTGACCAACCATGAGGAAGCTGCAGTTTTGCAAGTTCAGGGACGAAATGATGACAATAGGCTACAAATTCCTGCGAGCACCATGTTGAATTATAGATTTCAAAATACATGTCAGTAAACGTGTTTTATAGTCCTCTATCGCGGCGATAAATTCAGTCTTGCAGGTACGAGAGGTTTCGACAGGATACAGTTGAATATTGATAATTTGGTCAGCTGCCATGGCGGGTTACCTCATATCTTAGTTATATCTGTGTAAGTGCTTTATGACCCTCTGACATCGAACAAAAGTTCAGCTTCATAGTGGAATCCCCATGTGACGATTATAAATAATAGTCAGTTGAAATCCCACTCTCGGCAGTCTAATTGTTTTTCGAAGTTTTCTACTTCGAATCCAGAAAAACGGCGGGTAGACATAGATCTCAGCGCCATTGCTCTCTCCTTCCCAATGTTGTTGTTGTTGTTGTTTGAGTCTTCAGTCTTTTGACTGGTTTGATGCAGCTTTCCATGCCTCCCTGTTCTGAGCTAATCGTTTCGTCTCTACATAGCTACCACACCCTACCTCCGAGGCAATCTGTTTAGTATATTCTAACCTTGGTCTACCCCTACAGTTCTTGTCCTCGACCCTTTCTTCCATAACTAAGCTTGCTATTCCTGGGTGTCTTATATAATGTGCCCTACCAACCTATCTCTTCTCTTCGTTGGCAGTCGCCAGAAACATCTCTCTTCTCCCACTAATCTTAATACCTCTTCGTTTGTAACCCTATCTACCCATCTGATCTTCATCATTCTCCTGTAACACCACATTTCAAACGCTTCAATTCTCCTCTTTTCTGCTGCACTAATAGTCCAAGTTTCACTTCCATAGAGTGCCACGCTCGAGACAAAGGCATTCAAAAATGACTTCCTAACACCTACATCTACATTACTACAATACTACCTACATTCAAGCAACGCATTTCCTGGACAAACATCACGACAACACGGGTTATTAGGCATGTTCCAAATAAAAACAAATAACAATATATATATACTGTATATATAATATGCAGGAAATTTTAAATGTCAGAACGCGTAAAGGGTTCTTAGAGTCTGACCATTATTTGTTACAAGTCAAGATTAGACCAATCCCAAGACAGAAAAAGACAACAAAAAACAAAATAGTGAAGCCTGATCCAGAATATTTGAAGATAAACAGGGACAAAATCATTGAAGAAATTAATAGGCATCCAACAGACACTTGGACAGATCTTGCGACCACAGTTCAAAAGGCAATGCGTTGGGCACAACCTCCTAGAAAACGAAAACATAGGTGTTGGAACGTAATTTGTGATCAAGCCACTGAGAGAAGAACACAGGCATGGATGAAGTTCAGCAGTAACAGAACATCCGAAACCTGGAAGGAATTTCACGAAGTTCAAAAACAATCATCAAAGGAAATCAGAAGAGAAAACCGAGCGTACGACAACAACAGGCTAAAAGAAATTGAAGAAGATTTTAAGAGAAATAACACAAGAAATTTTTACAGAACATTCAAAGAAAATATTAGGGGTTATCAGCCTCCTAGCCTCTGCTTTCGTAGAACTGATGGGTCCCTGGAAACGAACACGAAAGAAAACTGTACAATTCTCAAACAATACTTTAATAATCTTCTCAATTGTACAGAACCCACGGAGAAATTGACCTTCCAAAAACCACATCCAATCCCGATTCTACTCCACCTACAATAGAGGAGATCATACAACAAATGAAAAATAACAGAGCGGCAGGAGAAGATGGCATTATTGCTGAAGTATGGAAGCTTCAAGATAAAAACATCACCAAAACAATTCATAAGATCATCACAGACATTTGGATCACAGAGAAAATGCCAGAGGAATGGAAATGTGCATTGATCCACCCATTACATAAAAAGGGTGATAAGTCAGATCCAAATAATTACAGAGGGATTTCTCTAGTGCCAGTCGCTTACAAAATATTCTCTAAAGTGTTATTGAACAGACTAGAACCACAAGCAGATCCACAAATAGGAGAATACCAGGCAGGCTTCAGAAAAGGGAGATCATGCATCGAACAGATCTGGAACTTGAGAACACTACTGAAAGTCAGACAGACAAAAAACACTCTAGTTACCTTTGTGGACTTTAAAAAAGCATACGACAGCATTGATAGACAAACGCTATTTGCAGTACTGGAAGAATATGGCATTGACAAAAAAAACAGGGCACATATACAACTAACGCTCTCGGACACCACCTCTAAAGTTAAGTTCATGGGTGAAATTTCAGAACCCTTTCATATACGCACAGGTGTCAAACAAGGAGACGGCCTCTCACCAATCTTGTTCACCATGGTCTTAGACAAAATTGTTAAGCAGTGGGAGGAACAAGTTAAAGGAATACAGCTAGGAAGAACCCGTGAAACAAAAACAATCATAAAATGTCTAGCATTTGCAGATGACGTAGCCTTACTCAGCAATAACACACAGGAGACAAAGGAAGCACTGGAACGATTACATGAAATAGCTGCTAAAACAGGTTTACAGATATCTTATGAGAAGACCCAATACATGGAACGACACACCAACAATGTACAAACCATGCATACCATATATGGATCCATACAAAGAGTTGAAAAATGTAAGTACTTAGGAGAATATATACAAATAGGAGGATCAAACAAGATGTCTAACATAGAACGAACGGAAAAACTCCTGAAAGCATACAAACTTACATGGTCATATTATAATAAGAAAAGCATATCAAGACAGGCCAAACTTAGACACTACAAAACAGTTGTATCACCAGAAGCATTGTATGCGTCAGAAGCGACCACAATTGGAGCATCTGGCATCACAGAAACAGAAAAAATTGAACGTAAAATTCTGAGAAAAATATTTGGAGCAGTACACAGAGATGGGATATGGATCAAGAGACCTACCAAAGAGCTATATGAACACACAGATAGACTCACAGATATCATTAGAAAACGCAGACTAACTTTCTACGGGCACATACAGAGAATGAACAATAAACGACTTACAAAGAAAATCTTTGATGTAGTAAACAGTTCAAAAAGGAAAACAAATTGGTATCATGAAATAGAAGACGATTTAAAGCAATTAGGGATCAATAAGCAAATGATAGAAGACAGAGAAAATTTCAGAAACAAAATTAAGAACGCCAAATTTTTAGTAAGTGAAAGGAAGAAGATAGGAACATTGTGGACGGAACAAAGGAAACAGGAGCACAGTCAAAGGATGAAGAGATTTTGGGAAGAGAAGAAGGGAAAGAAGTGAAAATTGTGACATCATGAGATACTTAAGTTCAAACACTGTCCATAAGGGCAACAATGATGTAATAATAATATAATACGCTAAGGTGTACGTTTCACCAAACTCAAGCTCCTAAACTAGAGGGAGTTAGAAGGTGTGGTTTGTACCAATATCTTCCAAATCGTTTCAATAGTACAGGAATAATCTTGCATTCCTTGAAATGTCAACGGAAATATCTTTATTTGTTTATAAAGTGCTTTTAATCAAATAAATAAAACGATAGCCCCTGGAAGAACTGTGAAGCGTACAGCCCGCATAGCACTAGGGACGGGCGGGTAGTCTGCACACATGGGGCTCACACAACCCATTTTACAACCAGCAGCTGTGATGAATTGCTCTCTGATTTAATTAATATCGAAAATTTGTTTAAGAAGTGCGTTTAAACAAATACACATATTTATAGAAGCCCGCATAGCAATATAGCCAGGCGGGTGGTTTATAAGCATGCGAGAGTTCTCGCACGGGTCCGCTAGCAATAGTAATGATAGTAAGAAGTATTATTATTATTATTATTATTATTATTATTATTATTATGATAAGTTGCCAAAGGTAACCAAATGGAGCGTGTTTCAATAATGTGAGAAAGACCTGAAGCAAATTGATATTCCTGAAAATAAAAATTGAATTTTGAGAAATGATTAAAAACTAACATTGTTTTATAGTGGAATTTGAGCCCAGGAGATGGAGAGGGCCTCCTAGAAGTACGAAAGAAGGCACTGTTCGATGAACTTAAGAAATGGACTACTCGGACGATGTCAAGGCCGGCAGAAGAACAAGATCTAAAATGTCTGTTCGCTGAGTCGAGATAGCGCGCGTAAATACTTGCACGTCGCACCTGCCTGGACAGGGAAACACGCCCAGTTCACGTCATCGGCTCTGCCGGACAGGGGTACAGGCCGGACGTTTGTTTTAGACGAGTGAAAAATCTTAATGGAAGCCTGGAGGCGAGTTACTGCAGTACCTGTGTTGTTATCAGCTGCCCCAAGCGGTCCGATGATTGACAAAGCTGTCTAACACTATGCTGAAGGTCAGTCATTGGCAAATATAATGGCGTTCTGTTCGTAACTACGTAACGTGTACTTCCGTGTCACACAATACTTCGACATGGACTGTACTGTCAGCGGGACGGTGTCACCACGTGCTCAAGTCTGAAATTCCATTACATCAGATCGGTGGTGACAAGTTTGAAGCGATAGGGTGAGAGAGTGACTGTGTACAGGCTCACCCGCTGGCTTCAAGGTCAAGGGAAATCGTCTAAAACAAACGTCCGGCCTTTTTCTTTTTTGTAGACAAGAAGCTCCGAGATCATTTTGTCATGCCGTAGCCCTAGAAAAGACAAGACTTGCTGCACTTAGTGCTGTGCTGCTGCACTGTATACTGTTGCTTGTCATAAGCAGTTAAGAACTAACTAATTAATTAGTTAATTAATTAAATACATAAACGAACAATAAATAAACCGCGCTGTAGCATGCATCCGATAAGTCAGCCCGCTTCACTTGTAGGAGGTCCATAAGCCAAATCAAATGCCTGCATACAAACGAGACGAGTGTGGTAGAAAAAACTTCATATAGCAATGAAGTTAGCTCAATGATGTCAGCACTATGTAAAGAATGTTCTTGTTGATTAAGTTTTCATTCGTTCTATAACATTTTAAATTAATTTTTATAGTTTTTCATAATTATTTCAGTATATAAAGTTCCCCTTGGTCCCTTTTATTATGGGTTTTGTTTTTCCTTTGCTTCTTTCAGGTTATGCATTGAGCTAACCTCATTGCTATGTGAAGGTTTTTCTTCCACACTCGTCTCTTTTGTATGCAGGCATTTGATTTGACTTATGGACCTTTTAAGCATAAGGCTTCTTCATTGGTTGTGTACATATGGTGAAGTATTGTGATTTTTGCCACTTCATGCTTCGACCAGTGTTTTGGAGCGGATTCACGAATGAACTGTCCACTGATTCTCAGTGTTTTGATGACTGAATATCATCGCTGTTTCATATATTTTTTTAGTTTCGCTCAACATTTTTCTGTGACCTACTTATATGGTGCACCATATTAAGTCAAATAGCCATTTTTTTTTAGTGCTACGCTATTTTATATATTTCTTCAGATATTTGTCTTGGCTGATGAAGGGGATGAAAGCTATTAATCCCTGAAACATGTACCAGGAGCAAATGTAATTATATTTTCTTTTCGTTTATGTATTGACTAAGGCGGATATATAATTTGTTGTTAAGAACTATTTAGTTCGTCAATACGGAACCATCATGGAAACTAGTTTAAATAATAGAATCATGCCACTCGACGTGACATATTATGTGCCATGAGCCAAAACATTTTTCATGTCCGCTGCTAATCCGTTTTTGTGAGACTACAGATGTAAAGTTTGGAATAGTAATGCTGATTTCCTCTGAAATGAATATCATATGTTCATTTTACTCTGTGAAACAGATTGCTACCGTGCAAAAGTGAACCCATTAGGTCGCTTTAGCCACCCAGTATTTACCTATTGTTTTGGTGAACAATGAGATCGTAGAGCACTAACTGGAATGAATTGTATTACGTGCAATGCTTACGTAAACTAGACGAGGGCATACAGAATCATCAAATTCATTAGAAGCGGTAATGGCGCAATTTCGAATATTGATCCTTCCAATTGAATGCTTAAAACACACTCGCGTGCAGTGTTTAAAGAAGACTCGTAATGCATATATAAAGCACTATGTTCATTGCCAAGTGGCCTATTGTTTTCAGTTTACCAAGCTCATTTATCTCACAAGTGAACAACAAATTTAAATAAGTACTCGGTATTCATGCAGTTATAGCTGCAGGCATGATGATGAAATGTGCCAGTTCATTTAGAATAGTTTGTGCTTTCTAGTAGAGAAAAGAGGAACTTTGTGTTGGCGGAAAATCCCGGGATTAATTTTGCAGGGCTCGCTTCTACGGTCACTTGTGACGGATGGACGACTCTAGATGGACGAAACGTATATTTAACAATTTCGACCCAAAGCCAAAAACAACAGTTCCCTGGTACGTTAACGTCAAGAATGACCTCCAAGAAATGGGCCTACGACCAGATGGCGCGCACAAACGAGACCGTTTCCAAACAAGCATCGTGTCTTTTGAGACTTTACAAGATGGGAAATGGACAACCGGTGAAAAGTGGTCGGATGAACGCCGTGCTCGACACAGCAAGCTAATGAAAACCTACTGGATCAATCGCAAATTGAATGAACGCCAGAATGCATAGTGGAACTTATCATGGTCCCTAGTTGGCCGATTAGCGATTAATAAATAAATAAACAAGTAGTTCCGTGAAGAACTCTACAGCCTATTTTCATATATCCTACTTATGTTAACTGCCACAATCAACATACAAAATTTCAGTTTAATTGCTGTAACAGATTCGTAGATATTGAGAACCGTCTAAATATTTCAGATGGTCGCCAGGTTGGATTTTTATTTTTGTACTATTGCATTAAGATTATTGTGTACGTGTGGTATTCAAACTTCAATCGCATGATTAGACAACAAGAAGTAAAAACGAGATTTTAAAATTACGCACAGCAGCCATCTTGTGATAATGCAAACCATTGAAATAAATTAGATGCCAGTGGATCAACATTTGTATAAGCATTTAACGTGCAACGTTTCACGGCACTCGGATAGTTAATTCGCGGGAAACGTCCATTTAAATATTTATACTTCGCTTCGCCGCCATGTTGGATTTGTGCTCACCAGGTTACTCAAAGTCCTATAGGTGAACATATGTTCATAGTCTCTATGAACATAAAAAAATTCAGTTTGGTTGCTGTAAAAGATTCATAGATATTGAGAACGTCTAAATATTTCGGGAGCTCACCATTTAGGAGTGTTATGTGTATAGGCCATAGAGTTATGTACCATTCAAGGACAATTATTGCCTAGGTTCATTATTCAAACTTTCACTTCGAACGCATGATTACGACACAAGAAATTAAAACTTAATTTTAAAATTTCGCACAGCCGCCATCTTGAGGTTATGTAAGCAATTGAATTAAATTAGATGGCAGTGCATTTCAATCTGCAAAATCAATTACTGTACCACATTTCACTGCGCTCAGAGAGTTAAATCACGAGAAAAGTCTATTAAAATGTTTTAAATTCGCTTGGTCGCCATGTTCGTTTCGTACTTTACAGGTTTATGAAATATACATAGGTATACCTGTATCAGTACCCTTTATCACCGTACAAAATTGCAAGGTGATATCTGTAATAGTTTCGGAGATATAGAATGTCAGTGAAATATTTCGCACAGCCGCCATTTTGAGGTTATGTAAACAATTGAACTAAATTAGACTCCAGTGCATTACAATGTGTATAAACATTTGCTGTACCAAGTTTCATTACATTTAGATAGTTAAATCGCGAGAAAAGTCTATTTAAAAGTCTCAAATTCGCTTGGCCGCCATGTTGGTTTTGTAGTCACCAGGTTTTTGAAAGTCTCATAGGTGAACTTCTAGTAGTGCCCTTTATCACCGTACACAATTTCAGGGCGATATCGGTAATAGTTTCGGAGATATTGAATGCTAGTGAAATATTTCGCACAGCCGCCATGTTGGATTGGAGAGATGTAACAAAATTTGAAGGGCACGGTCGAGGTCGCCGGGAATAGTGCTATGAACTTCCCGAGTTTCATTGAAATCGCTCCAGCCGTTTAGATTTTATTAGGGGGGGACACACACACGAATCACACACACACACACACACGCACACACACACGGACAAAAGGTGATCTCATAAGCCTATTTTTTCAAAATTGAAAATAGGCTAAAAATAATAACATCGTATGGCCTTGGTTGCCGGGTGAAAGAATTGTATTTTAACGTCCGGAAGCCAGCTTGCATGACCATTTTTGTCGTTCCTTAGAGCGCTATGAAAATCAAGGAGGTTAGATATTATCTAAGCTCTTTGACACTATAGCACCTTCTAATAGAGAAAAGAGGAACTTTGTGTTGGCGTAAAATCCCGAGATTAATGTTGCCATTATGAACACGGCCTACTGAATTCAAATGGGGTATTTAACAAGCCAATAACGTATGACATGCGTGCCGAGATTTTTGTCGCCTTTCAAAAATCACTTAACCACGACCAGCAGCGAACCTGCAAGCTTTGGGTTGGTAGTCCGACACGATAACCACTCACCCACCGTGGCAAGCCTTTTGCGATGAATGAAGTAGAAATAAAACTTGCCTGTTAAAACAAGAATTGCGTGGACGAAAATTGATTTTAAGGAGAGCAATGCCCGAAATATTCTACGGTTACATTTATTAGATACCAGCTACACATTTCTTAGCATACTTGTGCTGCATATATTAGTTATTATACCAAGATTGGAATAAAAAACAAAACATCATTCAGTCTTCCGTAATTATTTATTTAGTGATTATTTGATACGCCTTGCGTCACAATTTTCACCTCTTTTACTTTATTATTTGGCACTAGCAGAAGTACCCGTTCTTCGAACGGTGTTCGTTGTTAACACCAGACATTATCAATTGAGCTACTGTTGCAATGGTTAGCAGTTTGTCATTCCTTCAAGTTTATCAGAACGAAGTTAGTTTACTGGGAATATCACACACACACTGTTTATTTAAGGCCCTTAAAATGTAGTTTTCGGAGACCCTTTATAGATTCCCGAATTTTGGGTCTCACATTGAGAAGCGCAACATATGCTTTGGTCGTCCTTCTAGGATAATTTTTATATTTCGCCTATTTTAGCATATATTGAGAAGTTTTTCTCTATATCCACCCTTCTAATGTATGAAAAGAACGGTGAAGAGTTTTATAAATGATTGGTGTATTGACTCTGATACCTAATTTTACGATGCACCAAGCATCCGAACACGAGGTATAGGCGTACATAAAGATACACAGAAAGACAGACAGACAATTCTATTGTCTACAACATATTACCCAGATATCCAAATATGGGTATATCTACCACACAGTATCAAATAAAATCATCCTTACGATGAACGCGTATGTCGACAAAAAAAAAAAGTTAAAATGTGCTCTCAGACTAAATTCACCTAACTTGTACTTCCTGACGTGAAATACATTTGAAAGCCTTGTAGACGAAACGCAATACACGTTACATAAAAACTGACCCTCTACGTTGTGCTAGGTGACGATACACAGGAAGACCCCTTTCATAAATAATAAAGGCTTGTGGTGCATGAAAATTCAGGTTCTTTAGCCTCAAATTGCCCAAATTCCTAAAAGCCGCAAAAAATGCTGGTTCAATTCAGGAATTTTTGAAAATAATGTTGCTGTTGGGAGATATAATAGACCTACCGTACTATATGTCGAACGTGAAAATTGCATGAAAAAATTCTAGGTTACCCCTTCACCCCCTTAATTGCATTGATGAATTATACGGTCTACGTTAGTTCCGTGATAACCTTATAGCCATTTGCAAACTTTCACAGAAATGTAATAAATGGAGTGGCATTGCTTCTTACAGAAATAGAAGGAAAGTTGTATGCCACCCCTTGAGATAATGTTCTCATGGTTACCGATTTGCATTCCTTCATTAGTTTGTTAAATTAAATTAGGCCTAAATTAGTTTTCTGGAAATATTTCAGAAACTGTTGGATTTAGAGCCTTATAATGTAGTTTTCGAGAACCCTTTACGGCCCCCGAGTTTTGTTGCTGGCACCGAGGGGATTTATCTCGTCGTTGTACGCCATAATATAATACTAATAATAATATAATATAGGGAGAAATTATAACACCTATTTTTTATATTTTTAATTCAGCCAATGGCCATGTACTTTTCTTTTCAGGACGGGTCAGGGAAGGGATATTATCAGAGAAAGAAGCATTCACATCACGCATGAGCAAAATGGAAATGGCCTACCATTTAACTAAGGACATCTATAAGAAAAGGTCAATATCCTTCAACGCAAAACTAAAACATTACTGCAGTGTCATCCGTCCGGAGGTCTTGCATGCTTCTGAATGCCTCACGATGAACAAAAAAGGCTTGGTCGAGAAACTGGCGGCCAAAGAAAGGAAAATTTTGAGAAATATATTGGGTTCCATCAAAGACAATGGGGAATACAGAAGACGGCATAACCATGACCTATATACTCATGTGGAGAAGATAAGCAACGTCATCCGGAAGAGAAGGTTACCATTTTTTGGGCATGTGAAACGAATGAGCCCAGCGAGACTGACCAACCGCAACATAACTTACTTTCAGGAGAGGAAAACAAAATGGGCCTGGTTCATTGAACTGGATAAAGACCTGAAAGAAGTGGGGATTACACCAACAGACATTCAGGAGCGCGCCCCACTCAATAGGAAACTTCAAGCTTGTAAAGGTTTACAAGAAAAACCGAAGCTGAAAACGGGAAAGATTTGGACCCAGGAACGGAAGGAAATCCACCGAGAACGAATGCGGACGTCCAGGGCAAACATCAAAGCCAGTAGGAGACGGTTGGAATGACGCGGTCCATAGATGGCCTATATGTAGGGATAGGAATTTTTCGGTGATTTCAAAGTGAAGAAAGCGGTATTTTAAAGTGGCAAATTCGGTGGTTTCAAGTGCACTTTTCGGTACTTTCAAAATGTTAAATTTTAGGCGGGATTTTATAAATATCATGGATAACATAACACATTTCAGTCATCCTTCAAAGTATACTTCAGTGAAGAGATCCCAACTCTCTTGTGACAAACGGTGACACATATCATTTAACGTGCTAGTGTAAGCTGAAAAACAAAAGTTCACAGTTAGCGTTTGAACAGGGTATCAAAATTGTTTTCAACACAGATTCTGAGAACTTTGGAAATACAAATGTCATTCCTTGCAAAACTCGAACAATGTCTGTTTTGGTCCTGTCGTGCATCTGATTCTTGATTAAAGTTTGCAGTTCGTTGTATCCTCTTATGACTTCACTTTCTTCCAGTGTTCCACAGAATGGCAACTTCTTAATTTTCTTTGCAATATCCTCATTGATGTTCATTAGCACTATTTCTGCAGGATCAAACGCACACATTTGTGAATCTTGTTCCCAGGGTCAACTGATCTCAGGCTGATTAATATTCTAAGAGCATGGGACCCAGCCTTTACTAAAACTGAATGTATTTTCTCTCTTTTTAACACATTTCCACAACACTCCAACAGCCCCTTAATGTTGGTACCGCAAGTTTAAGGGCTTGCTGAATTCTCCGTAGATGTCCATCTAGAAGGTGAACAGTCTGATAAGACTGGCCTTCTAATAAAGGGATGAGTTCAGTGATGTCTGTGCCAATTCTTTGAATCTCAAGTATTTCGTCATGTGAAACATTGTTCAGGAAATCAACACTAGAGTTATCAGTCCCTACTACTTCATTCATAAAATGCACAATATCTTTCAAGTACTCTGACAGGTACACTACAGAATGAAACCAAGAAGACCACCTGGTTAAGACTGGTTCAGGAAAGAGTGGCACATTTTGATATGGATACTTGCCATCTAGATATTCATGTCTGAAAGGCGCACTATATGACGCCACGCGTCGAGTAGTCACTAGGATGAAGGGGCAGGTGACCTTGCTGTTCTGGCCCTTAAAACCTCAATAACTTAGTAACTTACCAGGATGACCGTCCAGATTGATGCCGAAAGCGAGATCCGCTATCTAACGTTAAGTTTCCGATCATTCCGCGTTTGTTGGTTGCTCTCCATGCAGTCAAGTCATGAGAGAAAATTACCGCTACTACACTCGCACAAAAACAAGCCTTTGTCGGCTTCTGTGACGACGATATTTCAATGGGCAAGGTGGTCTCTCTACGATGACATTAGGGCAAAACCTGGATGAATGCCAAGATGCAGAAGAAAGTGACATTCAGTAGTTAGACTTCGATAAAGACGATCATGGTTTCAGACATGAAAGCGATGAGGATATTGTACGGAATTTGACTGTCGGTTAGGTAAACTGAGATCCAGTGCATGTCAAGTAAAGGAGTGATGCAACGGAAATCCCGAAAGTTCCCACAGTCAAGCTAGTGTGTCTATAGTCACACTTATCTCTTATATAGAAAATCGAGATGAATTTTTGTTCTCATAGGCCTATATTGTTTTCTTCAGAATTATACAATCTAAAATTAGAAAAAATAAACTAAGAAACAAAAAGTGAAGACTGTCATTTCTCTTAGTTTTTAATATTGGTATAGGCCTAATCCAAGTAGTGTCTCTTACAATGAAAATGTAAATCCACAGCCTGCTTCCAGTCTCCGACCGGGTCAGGAATGGAATGAGTGAAGCCCCTATCTAGCGGCGAGGATATGAACTGTGCCGGCTGCCGAGGCCTGACGCACTCCTCTGGGGCAATGATTAAATGAATGACAGATGAAATGAAATGATAGTGGAGAGTGTTGCTGGAATGAAATTTTGACAGGGAAAACCGGAGTACCCGGAGAAAAACCTGTCTGCCCCCGTTTTGTCCAGCACAGATCTCACATGGAGTGACCGGGATTTGAACCACGGATCCAGCGGTGAGAGGCCGGCGTGCTGCCGCCTGAGCCACGGAGGTGTCTCTTACAATACTATGTTATAAAGTATTATAATAATTTTTTTCTGCGTGTTCTTAAAATACATTTCAATATTTTCACCAATAGTTTTCATTTTGCTAGGCTTAAAAACATTACTGTAGATAATTCGTGGCTTTCAAATATCCGCGGAAATTCGTGCATTAATTGCCGCGAATTATCGGAAGTGCACTATAAAGAAAAAAAGCTAAAATTCGCGTTTTCATGCGAAATTCGCGTTTTCATGCAAAATTCGCGTTTCATGCGAAATTCGCGAAAATTCGCGAGCTCAAAAACATTTATTTTCGCCATTTTTAGGGTTATTATAACACATTATCATCTGTGTATTACTTCTTTTAAAAATTCGCGAAATTCGCGATCGCGAATTTTTCCTATCCCTACCTATATGAAATGAATGAATGAATGAATGAATGAATGAATGAATGAATGAATGAATAATATGGGGATAGGAACATAATAGACCTGCCGTACTGAACTCGAATTCTAAATGATTCAGGATGGACAGGATGCTATTTAGGACGTTTTGGTGAAATTTGGAGAAGATTGCGATATTTTTGGAGGAATTAGGACATTTTTAAAATTTTAATACGAGAGGAAGCTTCAGATTGTGTTGGACAACAACAAAATGGCGAAGAGAAGCCGCTCTGGGGCAATGCTGCGTAGGATTTTCGCTAGGCCGCCCATAGCAACTTGTAGAGTTCGAAGAGAAATGCGTTGATTGGCTAATCCAATTGCCAGAATCAGTGAGGGAAAGAGACATGAGCGGGCTTGATGAGAAGCTTCGTCGATTTATAAAATGCCATTTATTAAAGAAGAGAGAATCTGCACATTTAAAACTATTGAGAAAGGATCTAAATTAAAAGGATCTATGATAGTCACCCAGAGATGGAAGTTTGATAATCCAGTAAGAAGATTTAAGTAATGATTGTTTTGCCGCTTCTTTTCATGAGGCGCCATTCGATTGGTTTTGAGGTGCGTGGGGACGCGCCGCTGATCGAGGTCTTTTGTGTTGAGGTGTCGAGCGGAATAGACCTGCGACAATTGAGTTCCTGAAACTAGCGTGTGCGCGAGAGGGGTCTCACGCAAATATAGTTTGTCGGCGAGGAAGGCAGTTCCTTCGGTCAGGAGTTAACATGGGAAGTCCGGTGAAGATGTGGGGGAACAGAATATCGTCGTAATATCAGTTCTCGTGTGAAACTAGTATTGAAAGTTTGACTAAACTAAAGAGAAACATCGTGTGCACAATACATGAAAGTTTCAAGACGAAATTCGAAAGAATAACATAGTTTTCTTTGTTGAAAGCACTTTCGTTAAATAAGCACGTTTCGCTTGGTGCGTGTCAGCTATACAGGCGAGAAGGCAAGGCCCGTTATCTGCTTGTGCTAACATTTGAAGGACAGCAGCTCTCATTTACAGCAAGTCATGCATAGTGGCAAGTTTTTTATCGAAATGTTCGACATGCAAGCGTTAAGGGGAACAGTTAATGTTGAGTTTAACGCAGTAGTGATCATGTTTTAAGCCAAGTTATGCGTAGGGAACGTGATGTTACACTGTTGGACTGGGATACCGGGCAACCGAAGTTAATCTTAAAATTATAAGATGTGGTGTAACGATTACGAGGCTACAATCCAACATTACGAGATGGAACTTGATTACCGCGTCATGGCTGGGTATTATCCGACCCGAAGCGAGGCAGTTCATCATTCTTCGAGCCAGGGGGATTCTTGCGGTTCCGACGATCGAGGCGAGCTCCGTGTTCGAAGCCAGCCAGGGGGATTGACGATCGGGGAGCAGGGTTCGAGTCGTGACAAGGCAATCTTCCGAAGAAAGAGGATGAAGATCAGTAAGTGTGGAATTGCTGGTGTCGTCAGTAATTCCCTCCATACTTCTTCTACAAGATATCATCGCAAGGTAGAAAAAGTTATCCTCATTAGTAGCTGTTGGTTTGTTAGTAGCTAGTTGTAGACTAGAATATTAGAGAGCATGACACCATTTCAACGCTAAATTATTTTGTTGTGTGTGAAATAGTTTAAGCCCAGGAATTATTTTTCGGCGTTGGACATTTAAATATTAATTTTCTTTTAGTGAGATTTTCGGATAGTAACATTTGGATTTTTGACTTATAGGTTTTGAGATTTAAGCTCATTTTATTAATAATTTCGTTTATCGAAGTTCTTTCGATCCACGTATCTTTGGGAATTTTATTGCACTTTAGTGAATTTTATTGCGTTTTATTGTATTTTATTGAATTTAATTGAACGTTATTGAATTTTATTGAACATTATTGGAATATTATTGGAATTTTATTGGATATTATTCAATATTCTAGAAAATGGTAGTACTTTACCCAAGCAACTTAGACTTTGAAAAGAATGTTTATTTGGAAATGAATTATCATTTGGACATTTCCAAGACTTTATAGTTATCTTCAAGTCTGACTTCGTTCAAGTAATTATTTAATTAGACATTTTGAATTGGTGGAAGGATGAAACATTATTTGGACATTCCACTTTAGCCAGTTATAATTAATAACAATTTATCTGTGGATAAATTATCTTATTTTATTTAAGAGATCTCATCTGCTCGGACGAATCAGCACGATTGAGTATTCTACGGAATTTTACAACACTCTTGGAGATTGTTATTGACTCTAATGGCATTAACGCAATATTTTGGAAAGACCAGAAAGAAGTAACGAATGTTTATATTTATTAAATGTTAACAACAATTATTTGAAATCTAAAGTAACTTATACTAGTAAACCATTACGTCATCACTGTTTAATAGAGTCGGTTATTATGTATTTTCACATCATCTGAAAGAGCTATACGCTGTAATTATTATAAGCGAATTTATTATGAAAGCAAGGCATTATATGCAATTTTAATAAGTTGTTATGGCAGAATACTGTATTAAGAGCTTGAAATAAAGAATTATAGCAGCTATATCTGTGTAATATCAAGCTGAGGAAAATGTTATACGGAATTTACGTATGTAATTGAGAGAAGTTGTTGTTTGAGTATTCTGTGGATATTTGTTCAGTCTATTAGAGAAGGGAAGGTCATTATACGCGTTGTGAGCGTTTATTTGAAAATTATAAGTAAATATATTACAGTAAAGAATTAAGTAAGACCTTAGTTGTCCAGTATTATTGTAAAACGACTCTTAGTTGAATTAATTAGTTCTATTGGCGGAAAATATTTGGGAAACGGATGGAAAGTGAAAATGTTGTTGATCATTATTAAGATATTATCAAGGATAAGACATTAATTATATAAGCTTAACTTAACCGTTCGGCGATGTATGTATGCCAATTATGAAACGAAAGATCTTTACTATGATGATAGCGATATGAAAATGTAACAGTGATACTTTATTTAAGAGCATAAAAATTTGGGATTGTCAGGAGTTGAACAAAGGAAGAAGGTTGGATGATTGAAAATCATCACGAATTATGTAAATAACATAAGACATTTGTTAACAATATTTAAATATAATACTATTAATAACTAGGAGAATTTAACGATATAATAAAGTTAACCGAATTACTTTCTTTATAAATATCTGATCCTAAAACAATAATAATAATATGGTTTATTATTTGGATTAACATGATTAATAATTATTTCTAATAATTAATAAACATTTAAATAACGAACATTTTACAAACTTAATTAATAATTTGGAAATATTAATAGTCTTTAATTAAATTATTTAATAATAATTTCTACCATTAATCATTAAATAATTTTGGAAACCTTAGTTGTCAATTAAACGAAAGTTTAATGTACTTAAATGTTTTTAAACGTTTAAACCATAAATTGGAGTGACGTTTAAAGAACGTGACGACGTTCTTTAAATACAATAAGGTTGTTTACTATTGTGTAAAGGTGATCTTATAGAAGATCAGTATAAAATTAATTTCTATTAATTTTACCAATGGAGGACATTGGAATAGTAAGTAGAAATGTCATGGGAAGACATTGGATGTATTAAAACCGATCTTTGTTCACATTTTACTAGGGAACAAGAGTAAAATTTAAGAGCTGTTATGCAAACAGCTGATTGATAATTTGTTTTTATTTAATTTTATATAAGGAGTGGAGTACTTCTAACGTCCATGGGACGATGATTTAATTTCAGAATCTTATTATAGGAATTTTCGCAGAATCATTTGCGGATTACATGTAATTATTATGAAAATATTTACTAAATTGATTTCATTTATTATCACTTCGTTAATAAATTTATTTGTTAATTTTGTAACTGCGTGTTGATGATTTATATAAGTTATTAAGAAGGATTATGTTTTGGTGCATTTGAGGTTTTATTGAACCACTAATTTCGCCCACTTATCCGAGAATAGTCAGTATCTCGAGCTCTTCGTTTATTTAGTTAATATACCCATTTTGCCTTACCAAAACATGATCTTAGAAAGTGTGCACTCCCCATTTAGCTATTGTTGGTAGGATTTCCAGGTTTTTGAGCCGGGGACCTCGAGATTCTACAATCCAGCTGATCTTCGGATACGACAAGCAGCTCAAATGGTTTAAACGGGTACACATTAAATGGCAGCCCAACGTTTAGGCTCGAACTGTGGTTCGTAGCGACGTATTTCATGATGTCAGGCACGATTAGGCTTGTTGAGGCTTAATTGGGCGTGATTGGGTGCAATTGTTTTAAATTTTGGAAGATTAGATTGAAAGAAATCCTGTGTAAGGAAGAATAAGTCGAGAAACAGAAAGCTGACTTATAATCTAAATCTGATGGTTTGATAATCCGGTTGTTGACATTTCAGTCACAGTCATGTAACGTAAATGATCAAAATTAATTAATAATAATAGAATTAGGACTTCATGATTTAAGTAAATCATTAACAGAATTACTCTAGGGTTTAGCATAAGTCTGGTAAACAATAAAATTCCCAAATATTAAGTTGAAAATGGTTGCTCTTTGGTATTTTAGTTCTGCAGTGTATGTCATGTTCCCGTAGCAGTTGAAATATTTGTAATTGTTGCAATGGCAATGAAGATTGAAGAGGTATATAAGATGTTTTCAGATGTCCAAAATAAGATGGACAATCTGACAAAAGATGTGGAAGGTGTTCGCACGTACACCCAGAAAGGTTTTAAGAGTGTTAAAGAGGACGCTGAAAAGAAATTTAAGTCGGTTAGGGAAGAAGTAGAGAAAAGTAGGGACACTATTAAAGAATCTGTTATTGAAAGCGTTAAAACAGAGGTAGATGCTGTTAAAGAAAGTGTTAGGGACACTATAGTAGAAAACATTGCTGACACAGTAAAGGAAAGTGTTAAAGACAGTATTAAACAAGATCTAGGTGAATTACAAGAGTCTTTGGAGAAATTACAAAGCAGTGCTACTACCGTTAGCAGCGATGTTAATAAATTGCAAGTTAGTTCTACACAAGTCACGAACACAGTCGACAAGATACAGGGTAATGTTGACAAGATGCAGGAAAATGTTGACAAGATGCAGGGTAATGTTGACAAGATACAGAGTAATGTTGACAAGATACAGGGAAATGTTAGAAAGGCCCAAGATGAGTCTACTTTACTCAAAGAAAGAGTCATTAAAATTCAGAACAACACCGTCGATTTACAAACTAGACTAGGTAGTGTAGAGTCTAACACAGAACAAGTTCAATCAAGATTAGGTGGAATTGAGTCAACATGCAACACAAGTTTAAAGAATTAGAAACAAGTAATGAGCATTTCCAGACTGAAATCAGAAAAGAATGGGAATCCAATAAACAACAAGCTGAGGGAAACACATCACAAACTAACATGAGGTTAACAGAACTTAAAATAGTTGTTGACAGTTTGAAAACACAAGTACAGGATCACAGTAAATTGTTGAAAGATGGAATTGATGTAGATGTGGAAAATATTGTCAAAAAAAGTTTGGAAGCATTGAAAGATGATTGGAAGAAACTCAGTTCCGATCATGTTTCAAGCATCAAACGTGATATGGAAACCAAGATAGTTTCAACTGAAGCTAGATTAAATAAGGATGTTTCTGATGCAAGGGAGGATTTAATTAAAAGAATCAATCTTGTACAGAAAACTCAAAGTGATGATATGTCAGGAGTAAGAGCAGATCTCGATAGAGAAATGAATGAAACTAAGTCTTTAGGAGATAAAGTGAATCGAATGGATAATGACTTGACGGATGATAGGGAAAGGAGGTTAATTGAGCTTGAGGAAATTAAAAGGGGCATTCAAAATATTAACTTAGGCGATGCATTAACGGCAGAAGCTATTAAGATTTCATTAAAGGACGAACTTAGGAAGGAGATTCAGGAATGCATAGGAAATCAGGTCGAGACCGAAAACGAAGTAAAGGAAACAGATCAAGCTAGGATGACACGATTAGAAGATGAAATTAGAGATGTTAGAGCGAAACAAACTCCGATAGGACTTTCGATGCAACAAGATATAGATATAGGAGAGAATGATTTCGGGATAGGAAGTCTAAGACAGGTACACCCTTCGAACAGAGCATCTAATGTCACTATCATTAGAAATTTTGAAGAAAAACCACGAAAATTTAATGATAAGGATGGTCTTACACCAATTGAGTTCGTTAAGCATCTCCGTGATTATTTTTATGAAAATCATATATCTCAAGATAGAGAAATGCGTATCGTGGAACGCTATCTCGAGGGATCACCTTTGGAGTGGTATCGTGCATTCAGGTATACGTTCGGAGACTTTGAGGAATTTGCCGAAGCTCTAGTCAAGAGATATTGGAGTGTGGAAAGACAGCAAGATTTGAGAGCGGAGGTTTATTCTAAGAAATACTTAGGAACTCTCCCAACTAACTACGCTGATTTCTTTAATATGCAATTAGCGAAACTACGTTACCTTCAACCCCCTTTGACACAAACAGAATTGATAGAAGCTATTTCTAGGCAGCTTCCGGTCGACGTCAGACGTAATTTAATATCGTCAGGAGTCAATGATCTTGCCAAGATGGATGAACTACTTCGTAGACTTGACTACACAAGCTCCATGCCTAATGTAATTACTAGAAACAGGCAGGATAGTAGAGAGGTGAATACGATAGTCATTGATCAGACCCAACAAACGGAAGAAGTAACGAATCAAGTTCAAACTAAATCAGGTCCTGATAGGAACAATTACTTTAGAGACAGACGGTATGAACCAAGGTACCGCCGATTCAGAGAAGGTAGACCTTACCAGCAAGAGGAGCGTAGAAATGGAGAAAATAACAGAAGGACGGGTTATTTTCGCAATAACAATAACTATAATAATAACAATTATAGGAACTACAACTCCAACCAACGAAATGATCAGAATAATCGAAACAATAGAGGTTATAGCCGCTATAAAAACTATAACGATGATGTATTCTCTAGACAGCAGTATAATGAGAGGTATCGTGAAGGTCAGGAATACATTAGAAACGCTAACCAGGGGAATACAACTCGGGATTCCAGAAATAACAACAGGAGTGAAGTTGACCCTAAACCAGGCACTAGTCAACAGGGAAGAGCTGAAGAAACAGTCCCTGAACAAAAAAAAACTCCAATTACGAAGCGCAATTAAATAAAGGTCACTTGTCATATCACAATGTCACGAATAACGAATTTCTTTTTCCGAATCAAGGACGAAGAAGAACCAGAAGAATAGAGATGAGGAGATGACAAATCTAGAGAAAGATATGATAGATTTAATACCAAGATGAAGAAGTTTTATGAGAGAGTGGATTAACAAACGAATTTAGAATTCTATTTCAAAGTTTGTTTTATGGAACCCGAATAAAAGCATTGGTCACGCTTTGATTCAAGCGTTAAGGGGAAAATGAACTCGAATTCTAAATGATTCAGGATGGACAGGATGCTATTTAGGACGTTTTGGTGAAATTTGGAGAAGATTGCGATATTTTTGGAGGAATTACGACATTTTTAAAATTTTAATACGAGAGGAAGCTTCAGATTGTGTTGGACAACAACAAAATGGCGAAGAGAAGCCGCTCTGGGGCAATGCTGCGTAGGATTTTCGCTAGGCCGCCCATAGCAACTTGTAGAGTTCGAAGAGAAATGCGTTGATTGGCTAATCCAATTGCCAGAATCAGTGAGGGAAGGAGACATGAGCGGGCTTGATGAGAAGCTTCGTCGATTTATAAAATGCCATTTATTAAAGAAGAGAGAATCTGCACATTTAAAACTATTGAGAAAGGATCTAAATTAAAAGGATCTATGATAGTCACCCAGAGATGGAAGTTTGATAATCCAGTAAGAAGATTTAAGTAATGATTGTTTTGCCGCTTCTTTTCATGAGGCGCCATTCGATTGGTTTTGAGGTGCGTGGGGACGCGCCGCTGATCGAGGTCTTTTGTGTTGAGGTGTCGAGCGGAATAGACCTGCGACAATTGAGTTCCTGAAACTAGCGTGTGCGCGAGAGGGGTCTCACGCAAATATAGTTTGTCGGCGAGGAAGGCAGTTCCTTCGGTCAGGAGTTAACATGGGAAGTCCGGTGAAGATGTGGGGGAACAGAATATCGTCGTAATATCAGTTCTCGTGTGAAACTAGTATTGAAAGTTTGACTAAACTAAAGAGAAACATCGTGTGCACAATACATGAAAGTTTCAAGACGAAATTCGAAAGAATAACATAGTTTTCTTTGTTGAAAGCACTTTCGTTAAATAAGCACGTTTCGCTTGGTGCGTGTCAGCTATACAGGCGAGAAGGCAAGGCCCGTTATCTGCTTGTGCTAACATTTGAAGGACAGCAGCTCTCATTTACAGCAAGTCATGCATAGTGGCAAGTTTTTTATCGAAATGTTCGACATGCAAGCGTTAAGGGGAACAGTTAATGTTGAGTTTAACGCAGTAGTGATCATGTTTTAAGCCAAGTTATGCGTAGGGAACGTGATGTTACACTGTTGGACTGGGATACCGGGCAACCGAAGTTAATCTTAAAATTATAAGATGTGGTGTAACGATTACGAGGCTACAATCCAACATTACGAGATGGAACTTGATTACCGCGTCATGGCTGGGTATTATCCGACCCGAAGCGAGGCAGTTCATCATTCTTCGAGCCAGGGGGATTCTTGCGGTTCCGACGATCGAGGCGAGCTCCGTGTTCGAAGCCAGCCAGGGGGATTGACGATCGGGGAGCAGGGTTCGAGTCGTGACAAGGCAATCTTCCGAAGAAAGAGGATGAAGATCAGTAAGTGTGGAATTGCTGGTGTCGTCAGTAATTCCCTCCATACTTCTTCTACAAGATATCATCGCAAGGTAGAAAAAGTTATCCTCATTAGTAGCTGTTGGTTTGTTAGTAGCTAGTTGTAGACTAGAATATTAGAGAGCATGACACCATTTCAACGCTAAATTATTTTGTTGTGTGTGAAATAGTTTAAGCCCAGGAATTATTTTTCGGCGTTGGACATTTAAATATTAATTTTCTTTTAGTGAGATTTTTGGATAGTAACATTTGGATTTTTGACTTATAGGTTTTGAGATTTAAGCTCATTTTATTAATAATTTCGTTTATCGAAGTTCTTTCGATCCACGTATCTTTGGGAATTTTATTGCACTTTAGTGAATTTTATTGCACTTTAGTGAATTTTATTGCGTTTTATTGTATTTTATTGAATTTAATTGAACGTTATTGAATTTTATTGAACATTATTGGAATATTATTGGAATTTTATTGGATATTATTCAATATTCTAGAAAATGGTAGTACTTTACCCAAGCAACTTAGACTTTGAAAAGAATGTTTATTTGGAAATGAATTATCATTTGGACATTTCCAAGACTTTATAGTTATCTTCAAGTCTGACTTCGTTCAAGTAATTATTTAATTAGACATTTTGAATTGGTGGAAGGATGAAACATTATTTGGACATTCCACTTTAGCCAGTTATAATTAATAACAATTTATCTGTGGATAAATTATCTTATTTTATTTGAGAGATCTTATCTGCTCGGACGAATCAGCACGTTTGAGTATTCTACGGAATTTTACAACACTCTTGGAGATTGTTATTGACTCTAATGGCATTAACGCAATATTTTGGAAAGACCAGAAAGAAGTAACGAATGTTTATATTTATTAAATGTTAACAACAATTATTTGAAATCTAAAGTAACTTATACTAGTAAACCATTACGTCATCACTGTTTAATAGAGTCGGTTATTATGTATTTTCACATCATCTGAAAGAGCTATACGCTGTAATTATTATAAGCGAATTTATTATGAAAGCAAGGCATTATATGCAATTTTAATAAGTTGTTATGGCAGAATACTGTATTAAGAGCTTGAAATAAAGAATTATGGCAGCTATATCTGTGTAATATCAAGCTGAGGAAAATGTTATACGGAATTTACGTATGTAATTGAGAGAAGTTGTTGTTTGAGTATTCTGTGGATATTTGTTCAGTCTATTAGAGAAGGGAAGGTCATTATACGCGTTGTGAGCGTTTATTTGAAAATTATAGGTAAATATATTACAGTAAAGAATTAAGTAAGACCTTAGTTGTCCAGTATTATTGTAAAACGACTCTTAGTTGAATTGATTAGTTCTATTGGCGGAAAATATTTGGGAAACGGATGGAAAGTGAAAATGTTGTTGATCATTATTAAGATATTATCAAGGATAAGACATTAATTATATAAGCTTAACTTAACCGTTCGGCGATGTATGTATGCCAATTATGAAACGAAAGATCTTTACTATGATGATAGCGATATGAAAATGTAACAGTGATACTTTATTTAAGAGCATAAAAATTTGGGATTGTCAGGAGTTGAACAAAGGAAGAAGGTTGGATGATTGAAAATCATCACGAATTATGTAAATAACATAAGACATTTGTTAACAATATTTAAATATAATACTATTAATAACTAGGAGAATTTAACGATATAATAAAGTTAACCGAATTACTTTCTTTATAAATATCTGATCCTAAAACAATAATAATAATATGGTTTATTATTTGGATTAACATGATTAATAATTATTTCTAATAATTAATAAACATTTAAATAACGAACATTTTACAAACTTAATTAATAATTTGGAAATATTAATAGTCTTTAATTAAATTATTTAATAATAATTTCTACCATTAATCATTAAATAATTTTGAAACCTTAGTTGTCAATTAAACGAAAGTTTAATGTACTTAAATGTTTTTAAACGTTTAAACCATAAATTGGAGTGACGTTTAAAGAACGTGACGACGTTCTTTAAATACAATAAGGTTGTTTACTATTGTGTAAAGGTGATCTTATAGAAGATCAGTATAAAATTAATTTCTATTAATTTTACCAATGGAGGACATTGGAATAGTAAGTAGAAATGTCATGGGAAGACATTGGATGTATTAAAACCGATCTTTGTTCACATTTTACTAGGGAACAAGAGTAAAATTTAAGAGCTGTTATGCAAACAGCTGATTGATAATTTGTTTTTATTTAATTTTATATAAGGAGTGGAGTACTTCTAACGTCCATGGGACGATGATTTAATTTCAGAATCTTATTATAGGAATTTTCGCAGAATCATTTGCGGATTACATGTAATTATTATGAAAATATTTACTAAATTGATTTCATTTATTATCACTTCGTTAATAAATTTATTTGTTAATTTTGTAACTGCGTGTTGATGATTTATATAAGTTATGAAGAAGGATTATGTTTTGGTGCATTTGAGGTTTTATTGAACCACTAATTTCGCCCACTTATCCGAGAATAGTCAGTACTCGAGCTCTTCGTTTATTTAGTTAATATACCCATTTTGCCTTACCAAAACATGATCTTAGAATAGTCAGTATCTCGAGCTCTTCGTTTATTTAGTTAATATACCCATTTTGCCTTACCAAAACATGATCTTAGAAAGTGTGCACTCCCCATTTAGCTATTGTTGGTAGGATTTCCAGGTTTTTGAGCCGGGGACCTCGAGATTCTACAATCCAGCTGATCTTCGGATACGACAAGCAGCTCAAATGGTTTAAACGGGTACACATTAAATGGCAGCCCAACGTTTAGGCTCGAACTGTGGTTCGTAGCGACGTATTTCATGATGTCAGGCACGATTAGGCTTGTTGAGGCTTAATTGGGCGTGATTGGGTGCAATTGTTTTAAATTTTGGAAGATTAGATTGAAAGAAATCCTGTGTAAGGAAGAATAAGTCGAGAAACAGAAAGCTGACTTATAATCTAAATCTGATGGTTTGATAATCCGGTTGTTGACATTTCAGTCACAGTCATGTAACGTAAATGATCAAAATTAATTAATAATAATAGAATTAGGACTTCATGATTTAAGTAAATCATTAACAGAATTACTCTAGGGTTTAGCATAAGTCTGGTAAACAATAAAATTCCCAAATATTAAGTTGAAAATGGTTGCTCTTTGGTATTTTAGTTCTGCAGTGTATGTCATGTTCCCGTAGCAGTTGAAATATTTGTAATTGTTGCAATGGCAATGAAGATTGAAGAGGTATATAAGATGTTTTCAGATGTCCAAAATAAGATGGACAATCTGACAAAAGATGTGGAAGGTGTTCGCACGTACACCCAGAAAGGTTTTAAGAGTGTTAAAGAGGACGCTGAAAAGAAATTTAAGTCGGTTAGGGAAGAAGTAGAGAAAAGTAGGGACACTATTAAAGAATCTGTTATTGAAAGCGTTAAAACAGAGGTAGATGCTGTTAAAGAAAGTGTTAGGGACACTATAGTAGAAAACATTGCTGACACAGTAAAGGAAAGTGTTAAAGACAGTATTAAACAAGATCTAGGTGAATTACAAGAGTCTTTGGAGAAATTACAAAGCAGTGCTACTACCGTTAGCAGCGATGTTAATAAATTGCAAGTTAGTTCTACACAAGTCACGAACACAGTCGACAAGATACAGGGTAATGTTGACAAGATGCAGGAAAATGTTGACAAGATGCAGGGTAATGTTGACAAGATACAGAGTAATGTTGACAAGATACAGGGAAATGTTAGAAAGGCCCAAGATGAGTCTACTTTACTCAAAGAAAGAGTCATTAAAATTCAGAACAACACCGTCGATTTACAAACTAGACTAGGTAGTGTAGAGTCTAACACAGAACAAGTTCAATCAAGATTAGGTGGAATTGAGTCCAACATGCAACACAAGTTTAAAGAATTAGAAACAAGTAATGAGAATTTCCAGACTGAAATCAGAAAAGAATGGGAATCCAATAAACAACAAGCTGAGGGAAACACATCACAAACTAACATGAGGTTAACAGAACTTAAAATAGTTGTTGACAGTTTGAAAACACAAGTACAGGATCACAGTAAATTGTTGAAAGATGGAATTGATGTAGATGTGGAAAATATTGTCAAAAAAAGTTTGGAAGCATTGAAAGATGATTGGAAGAAACTCAGTTCCGATCATGTTTCAAGCATCAAACGTGATATGGAAACCAAGATAGTTTCAACTGAAGCTAGATTAAATAAGGATGTTTCTGATGCAAGGGAGGATTTAATTAAAAGAATCAATCTTGTACAGAAAACTCAAAGTGATGATATGTCAGGAGTAAGAGCAGATCTCGATAGAGAAATGAATGAAACTAAGTCTTTAGGAGATAAAGTGAATCGAATGGATAATGACTTGACGGATGATAGGGAAAGGAGGTTAATTGAGCTTGAGGAAATTAAAAGGGGCATTCAAAATATTAACTTAGGCGATGCATTAACGGCAGAAGCTATTAAGATTTCATTAAAGGACGAACTTAGGAAGGAGATTCAGGAATGCATAGGAAATCAGGTCGAGACCGAAAACGAAGTAAAGGAAACAGATCAAGCTAGGATGACACGATTAGAAGATGAAATTAGAGATGTTAGAGCGAAACAAACTCCGATAGGACTTTCGATGCAACAAGATATAGATATAGGAGAGAATGATTTCGGGATAGGAAGTCTAAGACAGGTACACCCTTCGAACAGAGCATCTAATGTCACTATCATTAGAAATTTTGAAGAAAAACCACGAAAATTTAATGATAAGGATGGTCTTACACCAATTGAGTTCGTTAAGCATCTCCGTGATTATTTTTATGAAAATCACATATCTCAAGATAGAGAAATGCGTATCGTGGAACGCTATCTCGAGGGATCACCTTTGGAGTGGTATCGTGCATTCAGGTATACGTTCGGAGACTTTGAGGAATTTGCCGAAGCTCTAGTCAAGAGATATTGGAGTGTGGAAAGACAGCAAGATTTGAGAGCGGAGGTTTATTCTAAGAAATACTTAGGAACTCTCCCAACTAACTACGCTGATTTCTTTAATATGCAATTAGCGAAACTACGTTACCTTCAACCCCCTTTGACACAAACAGAATTGATAGAAGCTATTTCTAGGCAGCTTCCGGTCGACGTCAGACGTAATTTAATATCGTCAGGAGTCAATGATCTTGCCAAGATGGATGAACTACTTCGTAGACTTGACTACACAAGCTCCATGCCTAATGTAATTATTAGAAACAGGCAGGATAGTAGAGAGGTGAATACGATAGTCATTGATCAGACCCAACAAACGGAAGAAGTAACGAATCAAGTTCAAACTAAATCAGGTCCTGATAGGAACAATTACTTTAGAGACAGACGGTATGAACCAAGGTACCGCCGATTCAGAGAAGGTAGACCTTACCAGCAAGAGGAGCGTAGAAATGGAGAAAATAACAGAAGGACGGGTTATTTTCGCAATAACAATAACTATAATAATAACAATTATAGGAACTACAACTCCAACCAACGAAATGATCAGAATAATCGAAACAATAGAGGTTATAGCCGCTATAAAAACTATAACGATGATGTATTCTCTAGACAGCAGTATAATGAGAGGTATCGTGAAGGTCAGGAATACATTAGAAACGCTAACCAGGGGAATACAACTCGGGATTCCAGAAATAACAACAGGAGTGAAGTTGACCCTAAACCAGGCACTAGTCAACAGGGAAGAGCTGAAGAAACAGCCCCTGAACAAAAAAAAACTCCAATTACGAAGCGCAATTAAATAAAGGTCACTTGTCATATCACAATGTCACGAATAACGAATTTTTTTTTCCGAATCAAGGACGAAGAAGAACCAGAAGAATAGAGATGAGGAGATGACAAATCTAGAGAAAGATATGGTAGATTTAATACCAAGATGAAGAAGTTTTATGAGAGAGTGGATTAACAAACGAATTTAGAATTCTATTTCAAAGTTTGTTTTATGGAACCCGAATAAAAGCATTGGTCACGCTTTGATTCAAGCGTTAAGGGGAAAATGAACTCGAATTCTAAATGATTCAGGATGGACAGGATGCTATTTAGGACGTTTTGGTGAAATTTGGAGAAGATTGCGATATTTTTGGAGGAATTACGACATTTTTAAAATTTTAATACGAGAGGAAGCTTCAGATTGTGTTGGACAACAACAAAATGGCGAAGAGAAGCCGCTCTGGGGCAATGCTGCGTAGGATTTTCGCTAGGCCGCCCATAGCAACTTGTAGAGTTCGAAGAGAAATGCGTTGATTGGCTAATCCAATTGCCAGAATCAGTGAGGGAAGGAGACATGAGCGGGCTTGATGAGAAGCTTCGTCGATTTATAAAATGCCATTTATTAAAGAAGAGAGAATCTGCACATTTAAAACTATTGAGAAAGGATCTAAATTAAAAGGATCTATGATAGTCACCCAGAGATGGAAGTTTGATAATCCAGTAAGAAGATTTAAGTAATGATTGTTTTGCCGCTTCTTTTCATGAGGCGCCATTCGATTGGTTTTGAGGTGCGTGGGGACGCGCCGCTGATCGAGGTCTTTTGTGTTGAGGTGTCGAGCGGAATAGACCTGCGACAATTGAGTTCCTGAAACTAGCGTGTGCGCGAGAGGGGTCTCACGCAAATATAGTTTGTCGGCGAGGAAGGCAGTTCCTTCGGTCAGGAGTTAACATGGGAAGTCCGGTGAAGATGTGGGGGAACAGAATATCGTCGTAATATCAGTTCTCGTGTGAAACTAGTATTGAAAGTTTGACTAAACTAAAGAGAAACATCGTGTGCACAATACATGAAAGTTTCAAGACGAAATTCGAAAGAATAACATAGTTTTCTTTGTTGAAAGCACTTTCGTTAAATAAGCACGTTTCGCTTGGTGCGTGTCAGATATACAGGCGAGAAGGCAAGGCCCGTTATCTGCTTGTGCTAACATTTGAAGGACAGCAGCTCTCATTTACAGCAAGTCATGCATAGTGGCAAGTTTTTTATCGAAATGTTCGACATGCAAGCGTTAAGGGGAACAGTTAATGTTGAGTTTAACGCAGTAGTGATCATGTTTTAAGCCAAGTTATGCGTAGGGAACGTGATGTTACACTGTTGGACTGGGATACCGGGCAACCGAAGTTAATCTTAAAATTATAAGATGTGGTGTAACGATTACGAGGCTACAATCCAACATTACGAGATGGAACTTGATTACCGCGTCATGGCTGGGTATTATCCGACCCGAAGCGAGGCAGTTCATCATTCTTCGAGCCAGGGGGATTCTTGCGGTTCCGACGATCGAGGCGAGCTCCGTGTTCGAAGCCAGCCAGGGGGATTGACGATCGGGGAGCAGGGTTCGAGTCGTGACAAGGCAATCTTCCGAAGAAAGAGGATGAAGATCAGTAAGTGTGGAATTGCTGGTGTCTTCAGTAATTCCCTCCATACTTCTTCTACAAGATATCATCGCAAGGTAGAAAAAGTTATCCTCATTAGTAGCTGTTGGTTTGTTAGTAGCTAGTTGTAGACTAGAATATTAGAGAGCATGACACCATTTCAACGCTAAATTATTTTGTTGTGTGTGAAATAGTTTAAGCCCAGGAATTATTTTTCGGCGTTGGACATTTAAATATTAATTTTCTTTTAGTGAGATTTTCGGATAGTAACATTTGGATTTTTGACTTATAGGTTTTGAGATTTAAGCTCATTTTATTAATAATTTCGTTTATCGAAGTTCTTTCGATCCACGTATCTTTGGGAATTTTATTGCACTTTAGTGAATTTTATTGCACTTTAGTGAATTTTATTGCACTTTAGTGAATTTTATTGCGTTTTATTGTATTTTATTGAATTTAATTGAACGTTATTGAATTTTATTGAACATTATTGGAATATTATTGGAATTTTATTGGATATTATTCAATATTCTAGAAAATGGTAGTACTTTACCCAAGCAACTTAGACTTTGAAAAGAATGTTTATTTGGAAATGAATTATCATTTGGACATTTCCAAGACTTTATAGTTATCTTCAAGTCTGACTTCGTTCAAGTAATTATTTAATTAGACATTTTGAATTGGTGGAAGGATGAAACATTATTTGGACATTCCACTTTAGCCAGTTATAATTAATAACAATTTATCTGTGGATAAATTATCTTATTTTATTTGAGAGATCTTATCTGCTCGGACGAATCAGCACGTTTGAGTATTCTACGGAATTTTACAACACTCTTGGAGATTGTTATTGACTCTAATGGCATTAACGCAATATTTTGGAAAGACCAGAGAGAAGTAACGAATGTTTATATTTATTAAATGTTAACAACAATTATTTGAAATCTAAAGTAACTTATACTAGTAAACCATTACGTCATCACTGTTTAATAGAGTCGGTTATTATGTATTTTCACATCATCTGAAAGAGCTATACGCTGTAATTATTATAAGCGAATTTATTATGAAAGCAAGGCATTATATGCAATTTTAATAAGTTGTTATGGCAGAATACTGTATTAAGAGCTTGAAATAAAGAATTATAGCAGCTATATCTGTGTAATATCAAGCTGAGGAAAATGTTATACGGAATTTACGTATGTAATTGAGAGAAGTTGTTGTTTGAGTATTCTGTGGATATTTGTTCAGTCTATTAGAGATGGGAAGGTCATTATACGCGTTGTGAGCGTTTATTTGAAAATTATAAGTAAATATATTACAGTAAAGAATTAAGTAAGACCTTAGTTGTCCAGTATTATTGTAAAACGACTCTTAGTTGAATTGATTAGTTCTATTGGCGTAAAATATTTGGGAAACGGATGGAAAGTGAAAATGTTGTTGATCATTATTAAGATATTATCAAGGATAAGACATTAATTATATAAGCTTAACTTAACCGTTCGGCGATGTATGTATGCCAATTATGAAACGAAAGATCTTTACTATGATGATAGCGATATGAAAATGTAACAGTGATACTTTATTTAAGAGCATAAAAATTTGGGATTGTCAGGAGTTGAACAAAGGAAGAAGGTTGGATGATTGAAAATCATCACGAATTATGTAAATAACATAAGACATTTGTTAACAATATTTAAATATAATACTATTAATAACTAGGAGAATTTAACGATATAATAAAGTTAACCGAATTACTTTCTTTATAAATATCTGATCCTAAAACAATAATAATAATATGGTTTATTATTTGGATTAACATGATTAATAATTATTTCTAATAATTAATAAACATTTAAATAACGAACATTTTACAAACTTAATAAATAATTTGGAAATATTAATAGTCTTTAATTAAATTATTTAATAATAATTTCTACCATTAATCATTAAATAATTTTGGAAACCTTAGTTGTCAATTAAACGAAAGTTTAATGTACTTAAATGTTTTTAAACGTTTAAACCATAAATTGGAGTGACGTTTAAAGAACGTGACGACGTTCTTTAAATACAATAAGGTTGTTTACTATTGTGTAAAGGTGATCTTATAGAAGATCAGTATAAAATTAATTTCTATTAATTTTACCAATGGAGGACATTGGAATAGTAAGTAGAAATGTCATGGGAAGACATTGGATGTATTAAAACCGATCTTTGTTCACATTTTACTAGGGAACAAGAGTAAAATTTAAGAGCTGTTATGCAAACAGCTGATTGATAATTTGTTTTTATTTAATTTTATATAAGGAGTGGAGTACTTCTAACGTCCATGGGACGATGATTTAATTTCAGAATCTTATTATAGGAATTTTCGCAGAATCATTTGCGGATTACATGTAATTATTATGAAAATATTTACTAAATTGATTTCATTTATTATCACTTCGTTAATAAATTTATTTGTTAATTTTGTAACTGCGTGTTGATGATTTATATAAGTTATGAAGAAGGATTATGTTTTGGTGCATTTGAGGTTTTATTGAACCACTAATTTCGCCCACTTATCCGAGAATAGTCAGTACTCGAGCTCTTCGTTTATTTAGTTAATATACCCATTTTGCCTTACCAAAACATGATCTTAGAAAGTGTGCACTCCCCATTTAGCTATTGTTGGTAGGATTTCCAGGTTTTTGAGCCGGGAACCTCGAGATTCTACAATCCAGCTGATCTTCGGATACGACAAGCAGCTCAAATGGTTTAAACGGGTACAGTACCACACCCGCAGGTGTAAATCGCGTGAAAAAATTCTAGAGTACCCCTTGAACCCCATAAGCGCATTATACGTATTGATGAATTTTACGGCTTAATTTGGTTCCGTGATAACCTTCTAGCCGTTTGCAAACTTTCACACTAATGTAATTAATGGAATTGCATTGCGTCTTACAGCAATGAGAATCCGTTGGCATGGTTACTGCTTGCATTCGTTCATTAGTTTATTAAATTAAATTAGTTTTCTGGAAATATCTCAAAAACGGTTGGTCTTTGGTCCTTAAAATGTGGTTTTCGGGAACCCGAGTTTTGTCTCTCACATTGAGGGGCTGAAAATGAGTTTTGTCTCGTCCTTCTACGCCTATTTCAGCATGTATTTTAAGGGGGTAGGCCCCCTTTTATGAGAGGTACGGAGAAGAGTTACATCAATGATTAGTGGCGTGCCTCTGATGGATATCTGTACCAAATTTTACGTTGATACACCCAGCCGTTCTCGAGTTATAAGGGAACAAATTTGTCCACAGACAAACAAACAGACAAACAGACTAAAAATTTATTTTCGCGCGCATCCATCATAAAACAGTCTGAAACGCGTAAACAACTCAAATTTCCGTAGAAATTCAGAGAAAAACACACACATTTTCATTTTTCTATATAGAGAGATCTACTGCACCGCTCGGTGTTGACCGTGTTTTATTGCACAGATTTTGGTTTTACTCGCTAACCGTTGGAGATATACGAAAAGTGATAAGGACCTTTCGGATAGAAAATTAAATGTTAAAGCTCATGTATACCATCAAAAGTTTGCTATTTCTTAGCGTTCTCTTTTTATTTGAAAAGGAAATATGAAATTTTGAAACCAAAGGGTGTAGTGACGTCACAAATGTCGGTTTTAGTCGCTAACTGTTGGAGATACACGAAAAGTGATAAGGACCTTTCGGATAGGAAATTAAATTTCAAAGTTCGTTTGTGCCATCAAAAGTTTGCTATTTCCTACCGTTCTCTTTTTATTTGATATGGAAATATGAAATTTTGAAACCAAAGGGTCTAGTGACGTCACTAAAATGGTCGCCATTTTTAATAGTGCAAAATTTCGAAATCAAAAGTATCCTATATGTAAACCTGGTAAATCAGCTACATCCATGCAAAATTTCATTTAAATCGGACCAGTGGTTCTTGCGTTATTGAGTAACAGACAGACAGACAGACAGACACACACCATCTCATTTTTATATATTAGTATGAATATGATTACATTCTACATAGTATATAAACATGACTTGATTCCAGAACTGTTTTCAATTAAATATGTATAACATAACAATAATAAAATTAATATCTAAAGAGAAAAATATTCAGGTGCAATGAGAATGACTTCCAATCGACCAATGAAAATCCATATTAGTAAGTTTCATATTTAACCACATTACAGCAACTACAGAACGTTTCATAGCAATCTAGTAGAGACTGTAACACAAATAACATTTATATGAAGCAAGGCGACAGAAAAGGAATACGCGACAAAATAGCATTTCAATCGTCAAATATACATCTGTAAAGTTCAGAACTGTTCTACATTATAAGCAAGCCTACCAACGATCATTTTCTATTAGTGGAAGGACGATGCTAATCTTTAAAAATAAAAATAAAAAACTCAAATTCCATCCTAGGAAAAGAAATCGCAAACTTTAAGTCATTGGTCAATTGGGATGGGGTATGAACAGAGCCAAGGAATAATATAGGACTGGCTGCGTTGCTCAGCGGTAATGTTCCCGCCTGCTATACCCAAGGTTGCAGGATCGAATCCTAGCGCAATCAATTGGCATTTAAGGGTGCGTGAATCCTTGGGGGCCGTGTCAGTAGATTTACTGGCGTACGTTAAAGTTCCCCTTCGGGGCGAAGTTCCAGCATCCCGGCGTCTCTCAAAGGCGCAATAGTTAACAAGGGTGTAGTCTAATACCAAAAATGTTGTATGTCTAGCCTACCCTACATTATTCCCGTTTTCCAATGGGGTCGGGAATGGGACTCGATGAAAGTCTTTGTGGTGGATGGTTTTTACGGCCGGATGCTCTTCCTGCCACCAACCTCATGAGGGGAGTTAATGAGAGATGAAAAGAATGACGGTAAATGGAAGTGGGCAAGGATGTGGAAGGAAGCGGCCGTGGGCTGTCAGAAGGTACCGATCCAGCATTTGCCTGCCGGCGCTGGGGCAGAGAGCTTGGCCCCAAAGCCAAGTGCTGCGCGTTAGCGAGCGTAGCTATCGCTGTCGGTAAAACAAATAACATTATTATTATTAGCCTATTATTATTCTTACCTATTTCTAGAAAAAATCGCAATATTGTCACGGGTCCATTTTATGACGGTGCCCGTTTAATCTTGTACAATTATACACATTTTCAAGGAAACGCAAAAATCGCTGCCAGAAACACACTTACACTTTTTCAAAATTCTAATTATATTTTTATTTCGAAAATTTGTCCTTTCCTTAAACTTTCCTTGTACTGTTCTGTCCGCCTCGTTGGGTAGTGGCTAGAATTCTCTAGAATACTCTGTCCTTCTTTCTTCCTTTCTATCTGTTATTCTTTCTTTCTTGCTCTCCTTCCATCTCTCATTCTTTATTTCTTTCTTTCTTTCTTTCTTTCTTTCTTTCTTTCTTTCTCTGCTGTCCCGGCTCTACCAAGAAATTTAATTCTGGTCTGAGGACTGGAACGGGGTACACTCAACCTCGCAAGGCAAAACTGAGAAGAAGCGAGTTTAGATTCCTACCACAGTCAACGTGGAAGTGGTTTTCCGTGGTTTGCCACCTATACTTCAGGAAATTGTCGGGTTGGTTCCTAACTTAAGGCCACGGCCACATCCTTCCGAATCTTCACATGATTTACTAAAACACAAACTACTAGAGACACCTCAATAACACAGGTTAACAGCCATATTCTACTCCCTCTGAAGTACACGAGAGTAGTGTGGTAGTGGGGGAGCTGTCCACTAACTTATTGAACCTTCCTCGTATTTGCCCCGAATCTGATATCTCGCCAACCAAACATGGGATTAGAACATACAGGGTGTCCTAGCACTGCTAGTAATGCCCCCTACTTTCCTATAGCCTCTTTATTTAATGAAAAGACCAAAACTAAAAGGTCATTCGCGAGTAGTGGGGTAGTGTTGGTTTCCTCAAGTCGCGTTCGTGCTTGAATATGTATGGCTATGTTGGGAAAGGGTTAGGTGATGGGGGAGGAGTAGGGTCGAGTGAGGGGTCGTTTAGATGGTATTTTTTCCGCTCTAGGTGATGGTGAGGTTCATTTTTAAAATGGATGGAATTGGGAAACGCCATTTGGGGTAAACATGTTGTTTTTGGACATTTTGGCGATGAATGTTTTTTTATACGCCTGCGCACATGAGGAGTTTTGTAAGAGGGCGGGATTTTTAAATGATGATTTATAAATGAATGTTTTTTAATATGTATTGAAATAAACCCCAAAAAACTAATAGGTCATGGGCTTTTTACTATCTCGCTAACCAATAATCGGATTTAAACCTATGAGGTGACGTAGGACTCGTGGTGAACTCTCGTTTTCTATGGACGGGGTATATTCACTCTAAAATAAAAACGTGGTAAGGGGGGTGCTGCACCACTTAGGAAGTTGTGAGCCCCCGCGACCTTGGAATGGAAGGAGCCATGCTAGGAGGGCGTGCTTGGATTCGTTTTTTTCGTCTCGTCGTGCTCTTTACGGGAATGTTGGTGTCGAAAAGGTGAAATTAGGGTTTTGGGTCAAAACATGCGTTTTTCCTTTTTTTGCCGATTTTTGGAAAACGGGCCATGCTAGGAGGGCGTGCTTGGATTCGTTTTTTTCGTCTCGTCGTGCTCTTTACGGGAATGTAGGTGTCGAAAAGGTGAACTTAGGGTTTTGGGTCAAAAAATGCGTTTTTCACATTTTTGCCGATTTTCGGAAAACGGGGTATGCTAGGAGGGCGTGCTTGGATTCGTTTTTTTTCGTCTCGTCGTGCTCTTTATGGGAATGTAGGTGTCGAAAAGGTGAACTTAGGGTTTTGGGTCAAAAAATGCGTTTTTCACATTTTTGCCGATTTTCGGAAAACGGGGCATGCTAGGAGGGCGTGCTTGGATTCGTTTTTTTCGTCTCGTCGTGCTCTTTACGGGAATGTAAGTGTCGAAAAGGTGAACTTAGGGTTTTGGGTCAAAAAATGCGTTTTTCACATTTTTGCCGATTTTCGGAAAACGGGGCATGCTAGGAGGGCGTGCTTGGAATCGTTTTTTTTCGTCTCGTCGTGCTCTTTACGGGAATGTAGGTGACGAAAAGGTGAACTTAGGGTTTTGGGTCAAAAAATGCGTTTTTCACATTTTTGCCGATTTTTGGAAAACGGAAAACGTGATGATGACGTGCGTGATAGTATGTTTTCGTTTCGTTGTGCTCTTTACGGGGATATAGATATGGAATAGGTTAAAAGCTGGAAACATGATTTTTTATATAATTAAATAGGGGTTTATTACAAAAAATTATGTTTATTGACCCATGAATTATACGTGGAAGGAAAACCTAACCACTTTACAAAATATTTTGCACCTTTGACTTTAATTACTCGTTCAATGAGATAATCGTTGGGATATAATGTTTTTTGCACTTCTTCATAATAGAATCGTCCCTGAATGGGTTGACCGCTCTGATCTTCTAAGAGATACGTCACTGGTTGACCTAGCTTGACTTGGCGAATTTTAAAAATTTCTGTCGACCATTGTGGAGTATACGATTTTGAAAACACACTTCTATGTTTACTAATGCGAACAAAATCTCCAATTTTAAGGCGATGTCGCCTTGGGTCTACCCTTTTTATAGGGTTAAACAGTCTATTGAGTCTGGGTAGGTTCTTGGTGACGAGGCGAGTTTTCATGCCGATGGTGGAATGAATGGTGTTGTTGTAGCGAGACACAAGTTGAGGTAACCAGTCTATCCATCGATAGGAACCATGTATTGTAAACTCTTTCCACATATAACTTTTTAATGTTCGATTGAAGCGTTCAACTACACTAGCTTTGAGATTGCTATAGGTGGTATAATGGTGAATATCCTTAGATTTGAGAAAACTGGAGAAATCCTTGTTGAAAAATTCTTTCCCCTGGTCGGTTTGTAACAAGTGAGGTTGACGTTTTGATTGTTCAATAATATGTTGAAAGGCCTTTGTGACTAAGATACCAGTTTTATTTTTTACTGGTTGAACAAAAGCCATTTTGGAATAGACATCAATGACAGTCAACATATAGCGTACACCGTCGTTAACGTTAGAATAAGGTATCATTTCAACCAGGTCTGCCTGCCAAAGTTCATCGATTCCTTTGGAAATGACACGACGTCGTTCATAAATGCATCGGGCCGGTTTATGCAATTCATGAGCAATGCCCACTTTGATGGGGGATGGCTTATATGATAATTTTAGCATCTCGGAGTTGTTGTTCAATGTGGGCGATTTCCGCCTCATGTCCAGTGTGACCAGCTTGTTTTGATGCATGAAGCAAGTATAAGCGCTCTACTAACTGATTGGGATTATTCCAAAAGGTTATATCTAGGTAGGGTTTTAATTTCTTAAACCTTACACCAGAGGCAGAGTGATGTTTTTGCTTACCAAAGATGTTTGCAATGATGGTTTTATATTTTTGGGATATATTGGCATTGACCTGCTGAGAGGATTTATAGTTTCTTTTGTGAGCGTTGGTGTCTAATAAAATGGATTTATATTTAGCAAGGTCCTCGGACGTAAAATCTTGTGTCGAGGGGGTGCGAGAAAATAGCAGCTTTAACAGACCTGGTGTTAATTTATAGTTGATCTTTTAATGACAGCTTTCTTACGAGCAAATTTAATGGAAGAATCCCCAATTTTAAAACTATCATTCTCATAGCGAACACCATACGTTGTCTTTCCAATAAATAAAAGGGTCAAATACGGTTCCAGGGTTGCCCCATAATGTTTGATTAAAATGTTTTTGAGTTGAGCTTTATTTTGAGGGGTTGCCAAGACTTGTGAAAACGGAGACGATGTGGAGGAGGACGGTGTTGCCGCTATGACGGAAGATTTTTGTTTTGTTTTTAGAAACTGTTGAAGGGGTGACGATTTCTTTTTTCTTTCAGGACTAAATACACTTTCGCTTTCACTTTCACTTTGTTTATGTTCTTCTTCTTCTTCTTCTTCTTCCTGTTCTTGATGTCCTTGTTCACTAACATTAGAAGAGGAGGAGGATTTTACCTGTCGTGTGGAATCTGTTTGAGTAAATTTTGAACTTGTTATGGGTTTGGTTTGAGAGGTAGCAGCAGTAGCAGCAGAAGCATTAGGTTTGAACCTCATGGAATCAACCGATGATGGAGCATGTTTTATCATGGGTAAAGGATTGATGTTTTTTAAACGTTGCAATTCACGAAATTTATGTCGAATCGTATTTCGTGCCTCAATAATACGCTGCATGATTTGAACATGTTTCTTGTACCCTATGGCGTTCGCCATGGTGAAGGTAAAGACACACTAACAGGAAATGTCCAACCCTGGGTCTTTTTAAACAGAAATAAAATGATCAAAACCCAAGCGATAACGTCCCTCACATCGTTCACTCTGTTTATTTATGACCAAACAGGCATGGGGATGATGGTTCCAACACGAAGCACACAATTGCGTGAAAGCTGTAAAGGACATATCTGGATTCACATGATCTTGAAAAATATGATATAGATTTCTAGAGTCTTGGCGGAAGAGAACGATGAGATTGGCATTGTCACGAATCAACTGTTTGGGGATTTTGGAATAGGTCTGAGCCAGATAAAACAATCCACTTGTTTATGACGTCCCATACTAAAATACTCTTGAATAATGGCCTGTCGTTGAGTGGCAATATCATCAAAAATTATAATGGAATCAGGTTGAATGCGGTCCGGTTGAATGACATCTTGAGGTGAGGTGAATGTAAAATAGCCCATGGCTTCTTTATTTAACGAAGACATAATTTGTTCCAGATACACGTACAGAGGCTGGTACAAGGATTTGGCAAAAATATAAATATTTTGAAATCGTAGGCCATGAGGCGCGGTAATAATGTTCAGCAAAACATTGGTCTTTCCACAACCCGAAGGCCCTACCATAATACATCGAACGGTAGATGGGAATAGGGTGCCATGACGTTTAGGTTCGCATACGGACAGCGATAGCTCTGAAACCAAATCAGAGACGGGCAAAGCATGGGGTTGTTTCATTAATTCCATTGTGTCGATGACTGAGTTTTTTCATGTGTGTATAAGGTTTATATATATATAGGCAAGCGGTGAGTAGGATAGGTTAGTTAACGTCTATCACCATGGACGTGTTTGGGCGAGCTCGTGTAACTATGGCCACGGCCGCCTCTTTGTCAAAACAGTCGCGAGAGGTGGCAACATAAAGCTATGTCGATCGCAAAGTGCAAAGTGTCTATCACATGGCCCCGAGACTAACCGCTGAGGGCTATTCAGCCAATCATCATTGTATTATTGATGTGCAAGAGCCTCGAGACGAAAATGATGTCTGCACGAAACGTTATGTGACCTATCAAATGAAAAGGCTTTATAAATTTGTCCCATCTGTATTTTTAGTGTACCTGTCAAATCAAAAACTGGACAATGACAGAAACCATTCCCCACCACCACTATCACTGGTGAATGATGATCTTACCTATATGCTTGCTTCCGGTTTAAGTCGTTATCGACTGCATTATGATGGTGTAATTCATATTAAATATGCCATGCCTGATGAGAAACATTTAAAAATACAACTAAACGGTGATAGAGTGTTGGCCCACAACCATCAAAGAGTAAATGTGGGAGATGAATTATCCTTTCATCTTATGCTTACGTTTGAGGAAAAGGAAGCTGGGAAAACGGTGAATGATTTCCCGCTTTATATAGAATTGGAATATACTGCTATGAAATAAGGTTCTCTACGTTAGTTGTTATCGAATGTTTGCTGTGAAAGGTTCACCAAGTAGTAGCATGGTGAAAAAAAGATATGCTATGAACATGAAAAAAACAAATCTCAAAAAGAGAAAAAAGCCAGGTCGGGAACCAAGTCGATCTGCCTCACACCCAGTGTTAAAACTTAAAAAAACTAAAAAAATCTAAAAAGAGTGGCTATCGAAAAAGCTTTACAAGCGGTGCGATTGTCTACATCTCCGAAATCGCAGCATCATGTATCGATAAAAAGAAAAGGAAGAAAGCAAAATCGTGGACGAGTCATTCCTGTTGCTAAGCGTGGGGGTTTTTTGCCGGATTTATTTGCAGGGTTGGCAGCTTTGGGGTCCCTTTTGGGTGGTGCCAGCGCTGTAGCGAAAACCATAAAAGCCGTCGAGCAAGGCAAGCAACAACTCAAAGAAAGCGAGCGACACAATAAAACGTTAGAAGCCATTGCGATGGGAGCTAGAAATGGCAATCCTTTAAAGCCAGTCTTTTATCCACAAGGTAGTGGCCTACCGTCTAAGAAAAAAAAATGGCCATCATCGATAAGCGCTTAAGGCAACTGCCTCGTCATGCCATGACCCATGAAGAAGTGGAAAGCTATGCCAAACAACTAAAGATTTCCCATTTTCGAGGTGTATTTATGCGAAATGAATTACCCAAAGCACCGTGGAAAGAAGAACGAGTCATGATGAATTTAGATGATGATGCAGGACCAGGAACCCATTTTGTAGCCTATGTGAAACAAGGTTCCACAGTATGGTACTTTGACAGTTATGGAAATTTACCACCCCCGATCGAGTTGCTACGTTATTTGGGAAACCGGGTAAAGATATTCTATAATGTGAATCGTCAACAAACCTTTGGCAGTCAAGAGTGTGGCCGTTTGAGTTTACATTTTTTATATAAGAGCTCGCGTTAAGCCAACAGTTTCATTATTATGAATGTCAACGCCAAGACCTTTACCGTGCACAGTCGCGGGCCTGAAGTGTCCCTGGATTTTTCCCCCCATTGAATTGCAACCAGAACAATCGTATGTGCTAGGATTAATTTCTTTGGAAAGTTACAACAGAATTTACAATATTCAACTGGATATTAATGACAAATTTTATTATGATGATTATATGTTGACACTACCCCCTGGAGGTTATACCATAGACGATGTGCATGAGGCCATTAGTGTGTCGATGATAAAACAATTTGGTGTCAAACCATTTGCGGATGGGACACACAAATTTGAACTTACAGCCAATACAATAACTCATCGCTGTCGTATTTTCTCTACGTTTAACATTGACTTTGAAACACGAGTTCATTCTATTGGTCCTTTACTAGGATTTAAACCAAGAGTGTTGGCAGCTCACCATCCCCATGAATCAGATTATCCAGTGAAATTCATCGAGGACCATCACATTTCTGTAACTTGCAATATTATTAGAGACGTATTTACGAATCAAGAACAAAGCCATTCCCTGTATGATTTTATTGTCACCTCTCCTTGCGGCTATATTATTCGTGAAAACCCTTCAGTGGTTCTCTATCATCCTGTGTGTGTCAGTGATATTAGTAATATTACCTTACGCTTAGTGAATAGAAACCAACAACTGATTGCTTTGGACGCCAACACCCCTGTGACCTACAAGTTGGTTTTAAAGACGCTATGAAATTTATCTATAAAGCAACAACAACGTCTACGAGGTCGGTTAGTTGCCCCCCGTGTATGAAACGGTTGACACGAGTAAACCAACAACGCTTACAACGCCTTGGTTATACGCTACACCCCAATCATGAACAAAGAGCTGTTGCAAGTGTTAAATCCCATACAAGTGGAAGATGGCGTCGTGCGCATTGATATGCATTCCTATCAACCTCAAGCAACAGGACTGAATAACAATGACGAGATTCAATTCATCATTAACAATCTAGATATTTTTACTCTACCTCATGAAAGTGTTCTTCAAATTGAGGGTAAATTGATGAAAGCAGATGGCAGTACACCCACAACGTCTGCGTTGGCGAATCATGGTTTGGCTTTTCTGTTTTCTGAAGTACGTTATGTGATAAATGATATTGTCATAGATATGACTCGAAATGTGGGCATGACTAGTCTTATGAAATTATATCCATCCTATAGCGAGGAGGAAAGTAAAACGCTTTCTATGGCAGGATGGTGTCCCAACAGTAGCAATAACTGGCTAGTTCATACCGATGGCACTTTTACAGGCTTCCTACCCTTAAAATTACTCCTTGGCTTTGCCGAAGATCACAAGCGTATTATTTTAAACGCAAGACAAAGTTTGTATCTGGTGAGAGATCGCAGTGATTATAATGCACTGAAAGGAGCCTCTGACCAAGTGATAGACTCAAAAATTCAACTGCTTCGATTACTATGGAAAGTGCCCCATGTGACGCTATCGGATCGTAAAAAGCTAAGCATGTTAAATTTGGTGCAAAAAGATAAAGCCTTGCCTATCGCCTTTCGAAGTTGGTGTCTGCATCAATACCCCTTGCTACCTACCACTGACACTCATAGTTGGAGTGTCAAATCGGCTCGCTCTACCGAGAGACCCATCTATGTTATTATTTGTTTTCAAACCAATAGAAAATACCAACAAAGCAAAGATGTCACCTTGTTTGATCACATTCACTTGAGAAATATACGACTATTTTTAAATAATGTTTGCTTTCCCTATGAGGGGTTGGAACTCAATTTTTCAAAAAATAAGTTTGGTCCCATTTATGACATGTTCGCTAAATTTCAATCGTCTTATTATGAAAAACAGGATTGTCCTATGTTGTCGCCACAAGGGTTTAAAGCAAAAGCACCACTGATTGTTTTCGACTGTTCGTATCTAGAAGAATCTATGAAAATCACCACCATTGATTTAAGGGTAGATTTTGAAACACAAGAAAATGTCCCAGACCATACCAGTGCCTACTGTTTGATTATTCATGCTAGACAAGTGAAATATCATCCTTTGTCCAATTATGTCACCAGCATGTAAGCCATCTGTGGTCGAATGAAAAAAAAAAGATCATCATTCATAGGATTGATAATAAGCGTCTGCATGCACAGTATCTGTTGCGCTCTGGCACTGTGAGCACATACGACAACAACAAACATCATGTGTCCCTCAATAAGCAACAGCAACAACAACAACAACAACGTGACAGACAAACCATGGAATTTAAAATGTGAATTTAATCGTTTGAAAACTTTTGAAACATGGACAGTTCCCTTTATGGATTGTGGAGAATTGGCTGCGAGCGGATTTTATTACTTAAAACGTGGGAATGTGGTCAAGTGTATTTTTTGCAACATTGAAATTGGAAACTGGGAAATAGGGGATCGACCCTTTAGCGATCATCAGCGATGGAGTCCATCCTGCCCTTACCTCAATCGCTATGATGTGGGCAATATTCCATGGAGTTTGAATTATCCTGTTATTGTACCAGACCCTGCAAAACTAGGAGATACCTGTGGACCGTATGTGCAAACTATTCATTTGAATGCTGTTCCAAATTAAGCCAACAAACTTTTTGTAATAAAAGTGTAAGTGTTTTTTTTTGTTATGAATAAAACCTAAAAAAATATATATTTAGCTGTTGTTCAATTCATTTGTTCCTTTTTTTCCCCTAAAGTCCTTTGACTTTGCCATGTTAAACCATGGCATGGGTTAGTTGTTGATTAGACGTCAATGAGGTAACAAGTAAAAATTAAAAAAAGCATGATGCGTACACTCATCGTGGATTGTCAGGGGTTTAAAATTGCAGACAACAAATTTATATTTAAGGAAGTCGCTTTTATCGATTGTAGTACGTTTTGGGTGTCTAACCCTATTCATTTGGTGTTTAAACCTCCCTATGCTTTCTAGTTGCTTAGTGAAAAAGATAAAAAACAGAGCCAATGGATTGAAAATCATTTGCAGTTAGCATGGAACAAGGGTGATATTTCTTACAAGTATCTTGACATTGTCATGAAAGCCCATTTGTCCTCGGCCAATGTCTTATTTGTTAAAGGGAGTGAAAAACGCCAGTGGCTTCAACCATTTCTACCCTCTCACTGTCAATGTATTGACCTTTTAGATCTGGGTTGTCCATCCCTGCAAACGCTCATGGACACTTGTCCTTGCGACAATATTCAGAATAAAGCCTTAGCGCATGCATGGCAATTGTTTCATTGGCTCACCACGAGTGCATGTTGGGAGTTGTTCAATAAAATTAAAACTGAAAGTGTATCGTCCAATGATAGCAGTGAGACGTGTACACGTGAAGTGATAACATCAACGTTATAGACATGGACGCCACTACAATCGACAAGGCTATTGGAAAATTCTTTGTGTGCAAGAAAAAACTGATTAGCTTTACACAACATGAATTAATAGCACTACCTAAATCATTTCTTTTTTATGTTGCTGCCAACGCTGTCAAAGAAATTTGGGAAAAGGCGCCTGCCGAGTGGACTAACGACTCTGTATTGAGTGAACTACAACCATGCAGTCATTTTTCCCATCACAAGCAATTAACCATGGCAAAAATACCTTCCATTCGACAGTGTGCCACATGCCAATTAATGAAATTATATCATGGTCATAAAACTCAGTGTAAAGACATTGTTACATCATTCCATGGCTGTCATGCGGAAAACAACCACCACCTACCATGCTCGTCAGCAGCCGCCGACAAACAACAACAACAACAACAACAACAGCAAGAACAAGAAGAAAAAGAACAAGAAGAACAACAAAAAAAAGTGTTTTTCACCGATTGAAACCTCTATGTCCCAGGTGTACTGGCCGTGGAATTATTGATAACATTATTAAAAACTTACCATTCGAAGCTCACTTACCTGCTTACAGCTTCTGCGGCCCTGGTACTCGTCTTCAAGATCGTTTGAGGAGAGGGGATATGTTAATCAATGCTTTGGATCACGCATGCCTTAATCACGATAAAGCCTATGAAAACAGTGATCCCACACTAAGACGCATTGCAGACAAAGTCTTGTTAAGAATTGCCAAGCAACGATTAACAGCTTCAGATGCCAGTCTAGCAGAACGAATGGCAGCATTTATAGTGATTGGTGCTATGAAGAGCAAATTACTTTTATCTAGATATGGACTTTAACGTAATGAATTTATTTTAAAAAATGTATAGTATCACTGTTATCATGACAAAATAAAATACAAGAGTCCATGTTGTGTTTTTTCCATTATTATTATTCACTCTTAGTTTCATTATTATAATTATAAATAAAATGAATAAAATGTTATAAATGACAAACAATAAAAAAGGGGACAGCAGTGCATTGTTAAAAAATATTACTAATTGTAGTAAATCTATTTTTCAATCACAAACAATAAAAAAGGACAAAAGTCCATTATTTTAACTAATAGTTTCATCATTATTATTATAAAAAATTATATATACATGGTAATTGTACTAAACCTATTTTTTTTAATCACAAACAATCAAAAAAAGGACAAAAGTCCATTATTATTCATCAGCTTCAAATGCCAGTCTAGCAGAACGAATGACAGCATGAAATCTTTATCTACTCTAGAACCAGTTTTTTTGTTAAACGCTTATTATTGAATAAAATAACATGTTACTAGAATTTGATCATTATAAATTATAATCATTATAATAAAAATTGCTTAAAAATTGCTATAAATGCCATTTTAAATCACAAACAATAAAAAAAAGGTCAAAAGTCCATTATTTTAACTAATAGTTTCATTATTATTATAAAAGTCACGGCTAGCGTACAATGATTATTCGTTTTCAATTTTTACAAAACGAACCATGCATCGATTATTTTTTTCACCCTCATAAATTAAATAGACAGGGTGAATACTGGAATTGACATCTTCCATGACATTATCAGGTAGGTTATTAAATCGTGTGGGAAGAAATGTCTCAAAGTCTTGACAAATGCAAAGAGCTCGTTCACCAAATTTGGTTTTCAGTTTTTGAATTTTATGTATGCGAAAGGGTGTTTGCGTAGGCAATTCACTCATTTTCTTGCGTGCAAAGCCACAATCTTGACCAATGGCGTTCAAGGCGTCCATGGTTGTCTATAACCAAAGAAAAGAGTGTTACTTTCTAACACTCTCGTTCTTATATTACAACAACAATAACTTTTGTACATTAGAGTGTGTTGTTGGTTTTTTAAATCCTGAGTGTTTATGACCTGAAGTTGTAGATAGATAGTATTGAATAAATTTACAAAAATATAATAATAATGTTTATATCATTTTTTCAGTCAAAACATACATTTGGAAATTATTTAATAGGAAATGTTTTATAAAAATTAAGTGTGTGAATCATTTTCAAGATCTCTCTCTCTTGGAGGTAAATGCATGTCTCTGTTGTGAATGGGAATTAGCCTATCATTCCCTTGTCGAATGACTTGTATTCGTTTGCTCTGTTGTTGTGCAAATTCACACAACATTCTGTTAAATAAATAGTATCAACAAATACTAAGAGCAAACATGTGAATGCTTTTGGTAACCTATAAAAGGCAAAGTTAACACGCTATGCATTTAATAACCATGTCTACATCCAACAAAACAAAATTCAAAACTACAAATTTAAACCAGTGTGTATGTGTTTATCAACGTGAATACACGATAAACTAAAACAAACAAACAAAATAGCCAAATGTATTCTAAACGTCAAGTATGCACCTGAAAGCCGAATGTAAACCAAAAAAAGCCATAATCATGACATAATGTTGTTAGTTTCTAACAAATCTCATTCTATGAGGCGAATATTGATTCATAGGTAAGCCAAGACAAAGTTGGCGAAATGCTTGTTCTCGATACGAAGTGATTCGTTCCTCAGCAGGAAATTTATAAAAATGAAAACAAAACATTTGAGAGGTTATTGGAAAATAAACATTAAACAGGGGTTTTGTACATATTGTACACCAGAAATCTGGAAAATGATCCTCGTCAGCTAATTTAACAATCACTTGATTCATGGTTAAACCGTACCATGCTTTATGAATCACTTGCGTGGATACATTATTTTCAAAGCCAAAATTTAGCATACAGGATTTACAAAAGTGATGCCCTGGGTCATGAAACAAATCATCATTATTATCATCACGATTCATGAAGCTGTCATAAAACGTGGTGTCAATGCGTACTTTCGTGTTTCTATATTCTGAAGGATAGGCCACACGTTGAGGATTATGAGACACCATCGTGGCATATTCATTGAATGTAGTGTGTTTTGTGACGATCAAACAATCTTCATCATGGCTCATGATTGAATCTGAAAAGTAGTCGTTGCGGTTTACTAAGTGAATAAATAAAAAAAATACAATGTACTATATACACTGTCCGTCCACTAAGTCAATGGCAAAAAATAAAATAAGAAATAAGCAAAACACAAATAAATAACCATCTGTCTGCTGACCTCTTTAGCTGTAGGCGGCAAACATAACATGCAAAAGGTGAAAAGAAACAATTTCTGTTCAGATATTGGACTGGAGTTGTTTTCAAATATATCACCACTCATAACTCTAGCCATAAAGTGAGAGATTGTGCACAGTAAAAGGAGCAGATTATTATTATTATTATTCTTTTCTTCTTGCATGAGACCTACTAAGCCACACCCTAGTTGGCCTATTAAGCTGTGCCTACCCGACTGGATAACCGCGTTCAGAGGGTACACCACAAGCGGTCGAACCACAATGAAAATTAATTTTGCTACATGGAATGTCCGTACTTTGATGGACAATGACACACATAATCGACCACAAAGGCGAACGGCAATTGTTGCCCGTGAGCTGAAAAGATTCAACATTCATATTGCCGCACTCAGCGAAACAAGGTTAGCCAATGAAGGACAACTGAAGGAACATGGAGGTGGCTACACTTTCTTCTGGAAAGGGAAAGACACTGAAGATCAACGTATTCATGGAGTTGGCTTTGCCATTAAGAACGAGCTTGTCAACCTTCTCGATGAACTTCCACATGGTATAAATGAAAGGCTTATGACACTACGACTAAAGTTAAAAAACAGCCGACGAGCGACTGTAATTAGTGCATATGCTCCAACTCTCACCTCTGATGATGAACAGAAGGAAGTATTTTACTCTCAACTTGATGTGATCTTGAAGGATATACCGCAATCTGATAAAATCATCCTCCTAGGAGACTTCAATGCTCGCGTTGGAAGAGACGCAGCATTATGGGCTGATGTTATTGGAAAAGATGGTGTTGGGAAATGCAATTCTAATGGGACACTCCTTCTATCCAAGTGTTCTGAACATAGCCTCGTAATCACAAACACACTATTCCGACAGAAGGACAAATTTAAGACTTCATGGCAGCATCCTAGATCAAAACACTGGCACCTACTTGATTACGTGATTGTGCGAGCAAGAGACAAGCGTGACGTACTACTCACAAGGGCTCTGACAAGTGCTGATGACTGCTGGACGGATCATCGATTAATAAGATCTGTAATGACTCTACAAATTCTCCAAAAGCACAGAAAACAGAGAAAGCACATCAGGCGCAGGGTGAACACCGAACGTTTACAAAACGTTACTGCTAAAAGGAAATTTCATGAACTTCTGAATGAAAAGTTACCAGATAATTACCCTGAAAAGGTTGAGGAACATTGGCAAACAGTCAAGTCTGCTATACTCTCAGCGTGTGAAGAATCGATTGGTTTCGTCAAGATGAGGCATGCTGACTGGTTTGATGAGAATGATGCAGAAATCCAGAATCTTATTGATAAGAAGAGGAAAGCATTCCATGCATGGCAAGCCAATCCAACTTCTATCTCCAAACAGCAACTGTATAAAGATGCAAAGGCTGAAGTGCAAAGGAAAACTCGGGTCTTGAAAAATCAATGGTGGATCTCCAAATCCCGTGAAATGCAGCATCTAGCCGAAACGAATAATACTCATGCTTTCTTCAAAGCAACAAGAACTATATATGGGCCACATTATCATGGTTTGAATCCTCTGCAGTCTAAAGATAGCACGGAACTTCTTAGAGACACAAACTCCATTAATTCCCGTTGGAAAGAACATTTTGAAGAGCTACTCAACAGGGACACACAGGTTGATAATAACATTTTCACCCAACTTCATCAGAGACCTCCTAAATACCATCTTGATGATCCTCCGCCTCTATCAGAAATTGAATCTGCCATCAATCAGCTCAAAAACAATAAAGCATCAGGCATGGATGGGATTCCTGCTGAGCTCTTTAAAGTAGGGAATACTACTCTAGTTCATCACATACACCAACTCATACTTAAAATATGGACTACCATTACCATACCTAAAGACCTAAGGGATGCCTTGATAATAACCATCTTTAAGAAAGGTGATAGGGCACAATGTGGTAATTATCGAGGTATATCGTTGCTTTCTGTTGCTGGTAAAATCCTGGCCAACGTCTTATCCAACCGTTTGAAGCCGTTGGCCGAAGAAATACTGCCTGAAACTCAGTGTGGCTTTCGACCTAATCGAAGCACAACTGATATGATCTTCTGTGCTAGGCAGATGCAGGAGAAATCCCGAGAGCAAGGACGCCCTCTATATATGGCTTTCATAGATATTGTTAAAGCATTTGATTCGGTCAATCGAGAAATGCTATGGAGGATTCTTGCCACACTTGGCTGCCCCCCAAAATTCATTCAAATTCTTCGATTGCTACATGATGATATGAATGGCACGGTCCTTAACAGCAATGGCCCTGGAGAGCCATTTAAGATTACAACGGGTGTCAAACAGGGATGTGTGATTGCCCCCACACTCTTCTCAATATATGTTAGTGTTGTACTAAATTTGGTCCAAGAAAAGATTCCAAAGGGTGTTGAAATTATATCCAGGACAGATGGAGGTTTATTCAATCTCAACAGATTACGTGCAAAAACTAAAGTGTCAGCTACATCCGTTCTTGATCTCCAGTATGCTGATGACAATGTCATCTTAGCAAATTCAGATGAAGATCTTCAAACCACCCTGAATGTGTTCAATGAGGCATACAGAAGCATTGGTCTGGATATAAACACCAATAAAACACAGGTTCTTCATCAGCCTACATCACATGACAGGGCTACTGCTCCTGCTATCATGATTGATGGACATAAACTAAAGAATATAGATCATTTTCCCTATTTGGGTAGTCACCTATCAACAAATGCAAACATTGACGCTGAGATTCAACACCGCCTCCAATGTGCCAGTGCAGCCTTTGGTCGTTTGCTCGTTCGCGTGTTTGACAACCACGACATTAGCATTCTAACAAAATTATACGTTTATCAAGCTGTTGTAGTTCCCACTCTGCTTTATGGCTGCGAAACCTGGGTTACTTACAGAAGGCACCTCGTATCTTTAGAAAAATACCATCAACGATGCCTTAGGAGAATTCTTGGTATTAAATGGCAAGACCGGCGCACTAACACAAGTGTTTTAGAGGAAGCTAGCACTATTAGTATAGAGGCTCTCATTATAAAACACCAACTTCGATGGACAGGACATGTAGTTCGCATGCCTGAGTCCCGCCTACCAAAACAAATCTTATATTGCCAGCTGAAAGTCGGTCAGAGAAAGCAGGGTGGGCAACAAAAACGCTACAAAGATGTTCTGAAGACCAACTTGAAGAAATGTCAAATTGATACAGGTAACTGGGAAGCTGTCGCATCCGACAGATCAGAGTGGCGCCGCAACGTCCATCAAGGCCACTTGTACTTCGAACAAGAGAGAAGAAGGCTTCTGGCTGAAAAAAGAAATGCCAGGAAAGAGCGCATGATTCGCAGAATGATCAACCCCCAAGATCCATTGGCTGCTCAAGACCTTGTGTGCCAATATTGTGGAAGAGTCTGTGGTTCTCGGATCGGACTGTACAGTCACCAAAGAACTCACGCAATATGATTAGGCCTAATGTTGGATTACAGCGAAGATTTACATAAATGTAACTTGGAAGACAATCATACTCGTATCACGAGTGATAGCCTAAATAATAATAACTGAGAAAGTGCACTCTTTTCTGAAACATGAAGCCTACTAAGCGACAACAATAGTGAGGGTGGCTACTTGTTTTTTTTCCTAACCTAACCTAAAGAAGTCAACATGTTTTTAATCTAGCCTGTGCACAGTGAACCATGCAAACGTTGATGCATGGCTCTCTTTATGCGTTGACAGGCAAATAGCACAAGACATACAGTTTATATACAACTATTTACAGGCATTCACACATCCATGCATACATTCATGCACACAGGTTAAAAAACAAAAGTTATATGATACACTACAATTTTTTATTTTTATTCCGAGGCTCAAGATGGCATCTCGCATTTGATAGCAACCAAACCAAACACTTGCCGTGTTGTACAACAACAATAGCTACAACCATTACTGGTTGTAACCAAATGGGACGCTTGTCATCATATCCTGACACCACTGTCTCTTGTCGTCTAACAAAGCGAGTGTTTGTTTTCGCTGCTTCATTAAAAATAAATCATGATTTTTTGAGAGAATCCTAAACTGACTATGTGCCATGGCTGTGTGGGTCTGAAGGACATGTAAATAATCATCCACACAGAGTCGTTTAACCACATGCTGGCTAATCCCTTTGTCTCGCATAGATTCGCATCGATCCACCTGTCGAAAACTATACATTTTCGGAGCGAGACCTACAAACTCAGTCATCATGGTGTCTGAACACTCATCTTTCATTAAACCAATTTCTTTTTTGTTCAGACGGGGGATATCGAACACGTTCTTCTCACTAAACGAGGACGTGTCAAACCATTTTGGGTTTTGTTTCATAACGACATACGGATCACAGTCACGGATATGGTAAATAAAACTATCCGTGTCTGTATATAACAAGGAAATGGTACCAAATCGCTGTATTGCAAAACCATAATGGAATTTATACATGTGCAATTTTGAAAAATCTAAAATGACTTGGCCTAAATAGATAGGCTTATTCATGACCACTTTAGTTTTGGCAAGTTCAATAGTCAGTAGATCATGATCAATAATGTTTAAAGATTTGAAATTTGGTTTTGCAATATATTTTTGAGCCCCCCATCTGCCATGCCATGTATTGACCAACTTAATGTCCCTATACTGCCGTACATTTTCCAAACTCTTGCCATAGATACAATTATTCATTAGTTTAAAAAAATTGATTTGAAATGTCTGAGTGGCACTTTGTCTGTGACTGGTATTTAAATCCATGTATGGTTTCAACCACGGTTTCTGACAAAAAGAAATACCTCTATGGATTTTTTCAGGGTTAAGCCCTGGGCTAAACATTCCACCAGCATGTCAATATGCAACACATAGTGATTTTTATCATACAAGGTGCCCATCAATTTCTTATGATTGCCCTTACTCTCGGGCGGCACCATTTTCTCAATGCAAAGGGGAAAATCACCATGTCGCTGTCTGAGATGGGGGGATAAGCTAAGTCGACGTCAAGAACATACCCTACGTCCTGTTGCTTGCTGGCGCTATGCACATTAAACTCTTTAATTTCATTCTCAGACAGCCAGACAAAGTTTCTGTACGGCAGTGGTCGACTCATAGCGTGACCGTATAAATTGTTTACGTCGAAATACATTAGGTAGGATTCTGGTTCTTCGGGACAATAATCAGACATGTAATGATTATTTGCCTTGGAATGTCGCTGATTGAGCGATACGAATCCCCCACGAATCCCTTTTTCCATCATGAGTACCATATCGGGATCCGTCAGTAAATCAAGCTCAATGTGGGTAAATTTGAGGGCGGCGTCCCAACTTAACCCTGGACTGGTATAGTAGTGGGCGGGGTCAAGGCCATAAATCGTGTGACATAGCTGACGGAACGTTTCAAAAACGTCGGTCAACAACAACACGTCTAATTTTAAGTAGTGCATAGCATACTGGCCCATGGTTTCTATGCCAAACACTCGCCAAACATGCTGTGCGTGGGCATAGTCTTCTTCACTGATGGTGCTTTGTGTTAACTGAGAAAATAATTTTTCTCTTGGCGGCAAAGTCGTTTCTTCAAGCACCTCGTAACTTTCCACATAATCATATGGAAAATGGCCTTTACGAACACACAATTTAAATTGATTTGTATCCGTAAAGTGGGAATGGGTATGTTTCAACTCATCTTCGCTTAAGCCTTTTACTAGACTATCCAGCGAACTAGACATAAACTTGAATGAGTCGAGAAAGCGAATGCTCATGCTTCCTTTTGTCCATGAAAGTGAGGTAAAGCTCTCATGGTTCTTAGCCAAAATGCTGAATTTGCTCTTATCTACATGAGCAAATTGTTTTACAATGAAGTGAAGGTCATACCGGGAGAAATTGTGTAAGAAGACAGGGAGGAAGCGAGGTGTAGAGTACTTCAAATTGCATTCGTTATGGGCAGCACCTCTATAATGCCCTGTCCTGTGGCAGTGGTCTCTTACTTTTTTTTCTCCGCCTAAGATTGGCTTTTCACATATGTGGCAGGTGGTGGCTTGATCATATTCTCTTTGCTGTACGTCATTTATCTGAATTGGTACAGGGTTGTTCAAAATAGTTTCTACTTTGCCTGCTAAAGCCGCCATTTGATCAACAAACCACCGCGCACAATCCTGACCTTTATGACTTACATACTCACATTGTGAATTATCATAGTGACAGACAACATAATAGGCTACAGCAAAAGGCTCATGTTTCTGCACTGGATAGGTTGAGCTTGTATGGGGGCTTGGTTCACATCCCTGAATGGGAACAGTAAGGGCCTCAAAATCAGCGTAAACAGTAAATGGTATCATGTCTTGTTTATTAGTGGCCTTAAATTTTAAGACTGCGTCATTCCCTTCGGGCAAGACTAGCTTTACTGCCGTCTGCCCTTCACAGTCTTCCGTATGTCGTTTCAAAAGTTCATCAGTTGTAAAATATTGAAGGCAGCGCTCGCAAATGTGTTTTGCACACTTATGGTTAGACACTTGGCTGCTCACCAATTTACTTAAATTCTTTATCCATCAATAATGGCTTTTATCCCCATCAGACAGGTAAAGCAGGTGAATGTGATGTTGCTTTACCTGTTTGGTGGCATACAAGGGGCCCACAATATTGGATCCGTCGATGCCATACACCATAAAAGAGAAATTTGGATTATCTTTCTCAAATAAATGAATTTTATCTAGAGGCATGGGAAATGAAACACGCTCGAGATTGAGAGTTTGTTTCATGTGGTTAAACACATCTTTGTACTTCCCTGGCAAATCACAATGACTGCCTTGACAGGGTTGCAGACAGCTAACTATACTCCACAGGAAGCAGTAATCGTCTTTGTTGCGTATGTTGATCACTGCCTTTCTGGAAGCGATAAAGCTCGGTGTGGCAATATAGCTGCTTCCTGCATTCAGTGGATTGTATTTACAAATATTGATTTGCAAATAGGCAATGCTATCGAGGGCCAAGCCACTGGGACCCTGTTGCAACTTATCAAATTTAGTGATAAGCGCTTGAATAGCTTTCTCCTGATACCACGTTTCCAAATTATCGGCTATCAGTACTTTCTCCAGTTTTGTACAAAGGTTGAAGGTGTGTTTCTCTTCAACATTATTTTTTATCAATGTAAATTCACATAGTAGTTCGAAGTTTATTTTTAAAGCGTGATGCAATCTTAAGCCTTGTTCACATTCACTCAAAAAAATGGGAAAACATAATTCTACAAAATCTTTAGGCGACAGACAGTGATTCGCATTGTAAATTCGGCCTGAGCATACTCGCGTTTTGAAACATTTGGCCAAAGGCTGCCACACTAACACTTCACCCTCTGATATAGACATGATTATAAAATGGACTTATAAACGCGCAACCCTTACCTTAAAATTGGTTAATCCAAAATCTGCAATTCCAAACGGCCACACTTATCGCTTTTTTTTACTGACTGGCACACAATCACGTTCACAGGTACACAATGGTTGTAGCAATTGGGCCTCCAGCAGGAAATGATCACCTTCAAGGTTGCTGTAGTTTTTATATCAACGACAAGGTTTATCTTGTTTTTTGTTTCCAATGATTTATCTGAAAAAAAAAATACAATCCGTTATTAGTCATGGTTATATACATTAAACATGTGCATTCATTCATTCATTCATTCATTCATCCATTCATTCATCCATTCATTCATTCATTCATTCATTCATTCATAAGAGTTGCTAAAAACAAAAGGTTTCAAGTGTGCACACATAGATAAGACAGTCAGTCAAAAAGTAACAAGATCATTTACAAAGAAAATAATTAATCTACTGTATATTCACAGCTCACCTTATTTATAAATATCGAAAGCGTCAAGGTAGTTAAAGCCTATTCACTCCATACATATCTTCATTCTGAAGCAATAATAAATACACGCCATAAGTTTATAAATTTCCGTGAAATAAATGGCATACATTTAACAACAACAACAAAAATAAAAGTAATGGAACAACATCTACTCACCATATAATGAATTATAATACTTTCAGCAAATGTGCTCTTTGCCGCCACTGTCACTGTCACTGTCACTGTCTCTCTCTATCAGCTTTCCCAGACTTAATGACGTTTTTTTAAAATCTGCAACAAACAATATCCCCAAAAAATACCATCAGTCACTAACTTACTTTTCACGCATACACAAAATAACAATAAAAACACTCATGCCATAATTAACAATAATGAACCTACCTTAGTACAAGTATGGCCGCGGTTCACGTAATATTTTACAAAGAGCATAAGGCACTTGCATCCGTCACCTTCAAAGATGAACACGAGAATGATGAGTCTCTCTTACCCTCAGAACATATATGTCTCCTCAACAAGATGCAAAGTTAACACATTACTTTTTTTTTTTTCCTACGAGTAGGATGTCATGGAGCGCACAAGTCAGACCGATTCTCACAAGCTTTGCAATCTCTGCATGAGTGTGTGTGGGAATGCAATGATCAGCTTTTCGACAGAGCTGTATGTCCTTCATCGTGATATCGAGTAACACGTCTGGGTCAGATAACAGCCACCTGCATGCGAACAACAGGCTGTTATCTCTCTCTGCTGCGAGGCACGTACGATGATAAGACCTGTGTCTGTCTGGATCGGCGTGGGTCAGCTTCAATGCTTTCAATTCTCATTGCATCAAGCAAGTTCTCTCTCTGCATGTGAGCCCTGACCAGCCAAGACAAATAATAATAATAATAATGCATAAGTGTTTTACCAACATCATAGTGCATAACATAACGTGACTTCAAATCTGGTTTCTTACTTTTTCCCCAGTTTTCCTCAACGATCTCGAAAAAAATGACGGAAACCATGATTTGAGCGTTTCCATACCTACATTCCCGTAAACAGAACAATGACACAAATACATCGACATGCCCATCATAAAAATCGCCTCATTCGTTTTTCCAAATAACGCGAAAGTGAACAAAAAACACCTTTTCCATAAGAAAACCATGTTTCCAGCTGTTTACCTTTTTTCATATCTATATTCCCGTAAAGAGAATAAAGAGACGAAAAAAATACTATCACACACGTCATTCTCACGTTTTTGGTTTTCACAATATAAGGGAAAATCACAAAAACCCATTTTTTATTAAAAAAACATGTTTCCAGCTTTTTACCTATTCCATACCTACATCTCCGTAAAGAGGACAATGAGACGAACACATACTATCACACACGTCATCCTCACGTTTTCAGTTTTCGCAATATAAGGAAAAATCACTAAAAACCATTTTTACATCAAAACCGTGTTTCCAGCTTTTTAGCTTTTCCGTACCTACCTCTCCGTAAAGAGCACAACGAAACGAAAACATACTATCACGCACGTCATCATCACGTTTTCCGTTTTCCAAAAATCGGCAAAAATGTAAAAAACGCATTTTTTGACCCAAAACCCTAAGTTCACCTTTTCGACACCTACATTCCCGTAAAGAGCACGACGAGACGAAAAAACGAATCCAAGCACGCCCTCCTAGCATGGCCCGTTTTCCAAAAATCGACAAAAAAGAGAAAAACGCATGTTTTGACCCAAAACCCTAATTTCACCTTTTCGACACCAACATTCCCGTAAAGAGCACGACGAGACGAAAAAAACGAATCCAAGCACGCCCTCCTAGCATGGCTCCTTCCATTCCAAGGTCGCGGGGGCTCACAACTTCCTAAGTGGTGCAGCACCCCCCTTACCACGTTTTTATTTTAGAGTGAATATACCCCGTCCATAGAAAACGAGAGTTCACCACGAGTCCTACGTCACCTCATAGGTTTAAATCCGATTATTGGTTAGCGAGATAGTAAAAAGCCCATGACCTATTAGTTTTTTGGGGTTTATTTCAATACATATTAAATACATTCATTTATAAATCATCATTTAAAAAGCCCGCCCTCTTACAAAACTCCTCATGTGCGCAGGCGTATAAAAAACATTCATCGCCAAAATGTCCAAAAACAACATGTTTACCCCAAATGGCGTTTCCCAATTCCATCCATTTTAAAAATGAACCTCACCATCAACTAGAGCTGAAAAAATACCATCTAAACGACCCCTCACTCGACCCTACTCCTCCCCCACCACCTAACCCTTTCCCAACATAGCCATACATATTCAAGCACGAACGCGACTTGAGGAAACCAACACTACCCCACTACTCGCGAATGACCTTTTAGTTTTGGTCTTTTCATTAAATAAAGAGGCTATAGGAAAGTAGGGGGCATTACTAGCAGTGCTAGGACACCCTATATGTTCTAATCCCATGTTTGGTTAGCGAGATATCAGGTTCGGGGCAAATACGAGGAGGGTTCAATAAGTTAGTGGACAGCTCCCCCACTACCACACTACTCACGAGGTTAAATGAACACAAAGACCCTTAAGTGGAACGGCAACAGCAACGGTTATTCTCCCACCGTATTCTTTTCTTTTCTCTTCTTTTCCTCATTCAATTTCTGTCTTTCTTTCTTTCTTCCTTTCTATCTCTTATTCTTTCTTTCTCTCCTTCCATCCCTCATTCTTTCTTTCATTCTTTCTTTCTTTCTTTCTTTCTTTCTTTGTTTCTTTCTTTCTCCCCTTCCATCCCTCATTCTTTCTATCTATTTCACTCTCTTTTTCTTTCTTAATTTCTTTCTATCTTTCATTGAATCTCTCATTCTTTACTTCTATCTCTCTCTCTCTCTCTCTCTCTCTTGCTTTCTTTATTTTTCTTTCTATCTTTCATTCTTTCTATATCTTACTCTCTTTTTCTTTATTTCTTTATTTTTCGCTCTTTCTTTCTATCTCTCATTCTATATCTCACTCTCTATTTCCTTATATCTTTCTTTCTCTCTTTTTCTTTCCTTTTCACTCTGTTTTCCTTTCTTTCTTTCTTTCTTTCTTTCTTTCTTTCTTTTATTCTTCTTCCTTTACTTCTTTGTTTGTTTATTTATTTCTTTCACCCTATCTCATTCAATGTTTCTTTCTTTTTTCGTTCTTTCTTTCTCCCTATCTTATTCAGTCATTCTTCCATTCTTTCTTCCTATCATTTTTTCTTTCATTCTGTTTTACTTTCATTTATTTATTTCGTCCTTCCTTTTAGCATCTACTTGCTTGTATTCTTCATAATTTATTTCATATTTCAGTAACTCCTCTGATGATCATGATCGCGTCAGGAAGGCTGTAAGAAACATTCGTCATATAGACTCTCACTTTATCACAGAAAATGGGAATAATAAGAGGTATGAAACACAATGCATGACATTACACAATATTGTCATGACATCGCCAAACGTTATGTTCTCGTCATAGAATCGAAATGTTCAGATTATAAATGATTGAAGGTGGTATTACTGTGCGATGTGGTTGCTAGTTGTGCAGGAAGCAGCAGTACAAAGCCATGAATGCACCCACTTATTTCCGCGAGCCTAGCTGCGACATGGGTTTCCAGGGAATGGATCTGTACAATGAAGCGTTTCCCCGCCTGTTTGGCAGGTGAGCGATCAAAGCCAAACTTACGCCACAGTACAGTAGTCGCAGCAACTAGAAATGCTGAATCAGAACAGCATTCTCAAACCTGACAAGCGAATTGTTCTACACAAAATCCAAACTAATAGTAAGTTCATGGCTCACGACTTGCACATTTTGCAAACAGGATAAGTTTAACAGAGCAAGGTATTCGTATCAGATAGTCATGGACTAGGCTGTAAATTCGCATATCACACGCCTTTTGATGATAGCTGTAAAGTTTACGCCACAATCTTAGACCGGTCAGGCCCGGTTTCGAGAGGGCTGTGAGGTTCGCCGACTGTCCTCAATACTAATGGCATGCGATACGTGAACGGCGTCCCCTTATATAAAGTGCATCTGCACTTCTTTACTGCGAGATCCGACAGATTTTACAGCTGATTTCCTCTTTATAGAGGTTTCCAAAAAGATGGTATATTGGTTTTCTCGGCGAAGTAATTTAAACTCAGAAAACCTATTAGGTTTCTGCCGTATCCTTTGCAGGGTTTCACCTAGGAGCATCAAGTCAGGCTCATCAGTAGGCTCTTGGTGGCCGTAGCACTAACTACAGTAATTACTAAACACATGGGCCTGTTATTTGTAACTCTTCAGTCGGTCAACACGAATTTTTCCAGTGACATAGCGGAGTACAATGTATATAATTATGTAAATAACACTCCAGGAAATAGTTTCATGTATTATTTATAACCAACACTGAAATAATGGCTTCAAAACTTTGCATTAGAAACACATTTTTTAAAAAAATTCAACGTTCCAACTACATCACATTACCTGAAATTAGCAACGATGCATCAAATATTAAAATATTCCAGATATTTGGAAGTAACAATCTCTGAAATATATCATAGGCCTACTTGTTCGGTGAAATATTGTGCCCTATTTCTCGACGTCCACTTGTGTGTGTTGAACAGTCTTGCAAGACACATTGTGCGACAAGCAGAAGAATAGAGTCCCATCACGCACCCCGGCCACGGGATTGATTCGATCCCTTCATCAAACTGTCACCACTACTCATATCAGCTCTCTGCCCACTTGTTGGACTGAGCGCTACATCCCGTCCAGAAGTGAGGTAGCCTACTCGTTCCTCACAGCCAACGACTGTGGAAGGGGACCAGGTGCCGGTGCGTCAGTATGCTCTATACCCTGGGTTAGGATGTTTCGTGGGTTTTAATTATTGTTACCAGCGGCTTCGGTGACATAGTCGGTAGCATGCTGAACTGCTATGCCCAAGATGGTGGGTTCAAAACAGGCCGAAGTCTTCGGATTTTTCAAAAGCGTTAACATCCTCCAGTATGCCTTCCTTCGGAGGGGAAGTAAAACCGGCGCACAGTGGGTCAAAATTGAAATCTAGGAGGACAAAATTATTTATTTTCACAATTAAAAAATCAAAATTTATTACTTTTACAGCATTCTCATATAATTGCCGCTCACTATTCTGGGATATAAACGCATCTTAGTGTAAATCTGTCACCACTGTTCGAGCAGTCTGAATTGGAGTGTGAATGTAAGTGGCTGTGCTTTGGTTGCCTTTGTGGTTAGTGTGATGCTTTAAGATGGAACATGCAGCTGAAGGCATGCTCTTTGTAACGTGTTTCAGTTATTAATGGGCGTATTTGTTACGTAATTTTAGCTATATTTGTATTATATAATATTTAACTATTATTTTTAAAATTATATTTTCACTTAGAATGTTAGTATGTCGCGTCATTCTGCGTCACTTTCTACTTAATGTTAAAATGTAGATAACGTCTTGTATTTTACGCCTGTTATAAGATTTTTTTGCATCTTTTTGCAACTTACTTAGTTATTTTACCTTTTAGAAGGTGGCGAACAACCAGTTCTCACACGTTTACAACTGTTTGAAGCACTGGGTTCGACGATTATGTCAAAAGTGGAACTTTGTGACTTTGTTAAAAGTAAATTATGGGTAGAAAATTGTTCTTAAGAGATAACTTAATGCTCTATCCAACTCCTAGTCATAGACAATTTCTTGCATGTGTAGACGTAGCTTAAAAAGGTCTTAACTGATGATGTTAGGAAGTAAACAAATTATATACGTTTCTTTCACTCTAAATTTATGATTAAAACGTAAAAATAATTTTGTCCCCCTAGATTTCGATTTTGACCCACTGTGCGGCGGGCCCATGTCATAGATTTATGGCATGTAAAAGAAACTACCACTGCAATTGGTGGTGTGTAACAACATTTGTAGATTATATTTGGCTGATTTCGAAACGCTCTATCAAGTTCTAACGTTCGCCGCTAGTGTTAGTGACAGTAGCATCTGGTAATCAAAGTTGGAACTACTTGATATTGGGCTTGTTGGGAGCCCTTGGGAGTTCAATGAGAAATACCCAGTATATGGCCATTGGCCATTAATTAATGTTAATTAGATTTTAGTTGATTATTTAATGTATTTTCCGCCTTGGGCGGCGTCTAGTTGGCGTGGGTGAGGTAATAATTAAAAAGATATTAGTAATAATAATGTTAACTTTGAAAAAAAGAGTGAGATATCGAGGTTTTCTGACCCAACATTTAGACGCCTAACTGTGAAAGACAACACCAAACCCTTCCCATAGTTGGTAAACTAAAAGAGTTCAAGTGATATAATTTAAATTTGTTAGTACAAGGTATAGGCTATGTGAGGTTATGGGTGATTTACGGAATAAGCAGCGGCGATAAAACCAGGAGTGTGCCGACATAATTCATGTATGAATGATGCTGTTGTTTCTGTTAATTTATTTTTTGTACGCTTGGTATATCCTGGTCATCATCCCTATAGCTTGCCACGGTGGGTGAGTGGATAGTGTGTCGGTCTACTAACCCCAAGATTGCAGGTTCGCTCCTGGCCGTGGTAAGTGATTTTTGAAAGGCGGCAAAAATACGGCACGCATGGCATACAATGTTGGCATGTCAAAGAACCCCTTTGAATTTAGTAGGCCATGTTCACAATGGCAAAATTAATATCCGGAGTTTCCGCCAACACAACGTTCCTCATTTCTCTACTAGAAAGCGTTATAGTGTTCAAGGAGCTTAGATATCTAACCTCCTTGACTTTCATAGTGATTCGAGGAACAACAAAATTCGACATGCAAGCTACCCTCTGGGTGTCAAACAACAAAGCTTGCACCTGGCACCCGAGGCCATACGATATTATTATCATCCCTATATACTTTTGTGTGGGCTGGATTTATTTGACAACCTGTGTTTCTGTTACCACTGTAATACTGTGCTAAAATGTAATTTGAAACAACGTACCATCTCTGCAGTAGTTGGAGGGAATGCGGAAAACATACTCAGAATGGTCAATGCCAGAGCCATGATTTGAAAATTTTATCTCCAGACTTGTAACTTCTTCGAGTTCCCCTATGCGACGTAAACGCTCATGGCTATGGGGCATGTGAGAATAAAATTATTCAAGTAAAATGATAAGAGAGCCTGCAGTAAGCCTTATACACAGACGAGGAAGTTGCGCTCAGAAATGTAATATGAGTACAATGGATTACTCATTTAATTATGCCAATAAACATGTAGTCTGTTCTCAACTACAGTATGTGGCTGGGATGTTTTCTGTGAGGAATCATGCCAGATTAACTCTCAATAACAGCAGTTACAACAGCAATTATACACACATCAAAAAAAGTTTTGCATCACCTCGGTTCCCAGATCTCCGGCATATAGACGTTGACTGTGTATATTGTATCCAAGATACAGTCCCTTTGACTGTTCATAGATGTCACTAAAACTGCTCAAAGATGTAAACAACCATGCATGAGCAGGGCCTATTAGACGGAGGGGTACGACAGCCGATCAGTTCCAGTCATTCCACCAGGACGAAGGTACGCTGCTCATGTTGTCTGTAGTTCTACCATGCCTAGAAGGTCAATACCGCAGTTCGATCGCGTCCGCAGTGTTACTTTGTGTCAAGAAGGGTTCTCAACAAGGGAAGTTTCCAGGCGTCTCAGAGTGAACCAAAGCGATGTTGTTCGGACATGGAGGAGGTACAGAGATACAGGAACTGTCGATGACAGGCCTCGCTCAGGCCGCCCAAGGGCTACTACTGTAGTGGATGACCGCTACTTACGGATTGCCGCTCGGAGGAACCCTGACAGCAATGCCACCATGTTGAATAATGCGTTTCGTTCAGCCACAGGACGTCGTGTTTCAACTCAAACTGTGCGCAATAGGCTGCATGATGCGCAACTTCACTCCCGACGTCCATGGCGAGGTCCAGCTTTGCAACCCCGACACCATGCAGCGCGGTACAGATGGGCCCAACAACATGCTGAATGGACCCCACGGAATTGGCATCACGTTCTCTTCACCGATGAGTGTCGCATATGCCTTCAACCAGATAATCGTCGGAGACGTGTTTGGAGGCACCCTGGTCAGGCTGAACGTCTTAGACACACTGTCCAGCGAGTGCAGCAAGGTGGTGGTTCCCTGATGTTTTGGGGTGGCATTATGTGGGGCCGACGTACGCCACTGGTGGTCATGGAAGGCTCCGAAACGGCTTTACGATACCTGAATGACATCCTCCGACCCATAGTGCAACCATATCGGCAGAATATTGGAGAGGCATTTGTCTTCATGGACGACAATTCTCGACCTCATCGTGCACATCTTGTGAATGCGTTCCTTCAAGATAACGACATCGCTCGACTACAGTGGCCAGCATGTTCGCCAGACATGAACCCTATCGAACATGCCTGGGATATGTTGAAAAGGGCTGTTTATGGACGTCTTGACCCACCAACCACTCTGAGAGATTTACGCCGAATTGTCGTTGAGGAGTGGGACAATTTGGACCAACAGTGTCTTGATGAACTTGTGGATAGTATGCCACGGCGAATACAGGCATGCATCAATGCAAGAGGACGTGCTACTGGGTATTAGAGGTAGTGGTGTGTACTGCAATCTGGACCACAAATGCTGAAAGTCTAGCTGTATGATGGTACAACATGCAATGTGTGGGTCTCATGAGCAATAAAACGAGCTGAAATGTTGTTTGTGTTGATCTCTATTCCCTTTGTATTTAACGGTTCCGGAACTCTTGGAACCGAGGTGATGCAAAACTTTTTTTGATGTGTGTATATCCCTCTGAGAGTCCCATAATGTTAATTTCCATAAAGAGGATAGCCTATGATATTAGATGATGATGATGATAATTGTTGTTTTAAGGGGCCTAACATCTGGGTTATTGGCCCCCTAATAGTTTGGGTTATCGTGAGGATGATAATGAAAAGTAAGCTATAACTAAAACTAACTACTAACTTATATACTAGAAGAAGAAATGGAAAACAAAAGAGAATAAGGCAAATAAATGACAGGAGAAAAAGAAATGCCCTCAACCCTCGAAGAATCCGGATTGAGGGGCTTGGAAGGAAGAAGAGCCATGAAAGGCAGGTAGGAAATTGAAAGAGGAGAGGGTCCGTCCCAGAGGTAATGCAAAAATGGGAGAAAACCAGACCCAGCTCATGAATCCCTCGGGGTCGCCAACTCGCGAAAGCACCAGCCGTGAGCCCCTGAGGGTGTAGCAATATCCAGGGTGCACCAGAAGTGGTGGGGCAAAATACACCCTGCCTCCTTGAGGGCCTTGAGCAGAAGGCAGGAGATAATATGAAAAGAAAAAGAAGGCTGACCCCTCGCAGAAGGAGGGTATCAGAAAAGATGAGACAAGGGCCAATTAAGGCGGGAAAGGTAGAGACTCCCTAAGCCTCGGATACACTAATACCGTCCGGGTCGGAAGAGAACAAGAGTTGACCAAGTGAGGTCGACAGGAGAGAAGACGGAGAGGAGCCCGGCACAAGTAAGTGGAAGCAATGCCGGACTCAGCTGGGCCCCCGTAGTCGCCAACCCACGTCCCACTAGATGTGAGCCCCTGGGGGAATATCACATTAGAAATCGCTGTCGCGTGCTGCTCTCCGTTTCGTGAATATCATACAAAGGAATGAGCTAAACTTATGGAACTCAAAACGGAATCAATTAATTTTAGTTTTGCATTTGTAAAAGCCTCCTCTTTATTGGATATTACCTTCGACAGCCATCTTAGACGTACTGACATTAGCTGACAGAGCACGCTGGCATAATCAGTATAAAGTACTGATTGGAATTTGACCAATCACAGGTTTTCCCCATCCAATTACGAAAACTCCAATGATATTGTGTAACCAATAAAATACTGCTTCCAAAATTTCATCAAACAACTCTTAAATACTTGATAAAACTTACGCTCGTGAAGCTCATTGGCCTGGCATCACACCTCTGATACAATTCCAGTCTTAATTCTTAATTAGGGTGCCATATCCCCACAATTCCAGTACCTCAAACTAAAATGAAATTGGCTTTCATGGCGAGAAATTAAAACTCAGGAAATCTTCTAGGTTTTTGACGTGTCTTTTGCGGGGCTTCGCCTAGGTCAGGGCCGTACAAACCTTTTCATATGCAGGGCCACTAATACTAAGGTGATTGGTCGCGGGCCATATGCACAGTGTAACAAAATGTACAGCTTTAATATAGCATTTAAACTATGTAATCAATCAACATTTAATTGACCTAAGAATAAATTAAGCTGTTAAAAGCACGAGTGAGTATTTTTTAATATAAAATCTATTACCAACATTGCAGTAATTAAGCGCCATGTTTCTATTTTAAAACTCCGTTGTGTGAGTGAAGTATTTCGTCGGAGACGAATACATGTGTTATTTTCCGCAATACGTTGCTATTTCTTTGCAAGCAATCTACAGTATGTTCGCATGATCTTTATTTTCTTGCGTTGGCTATTATTTCAGAGCCGGTTATAGCCTGTGGCAAACTTATCTCTCAGAATGTCTATAATTAATTATAGAAGACTGGCTGATCTAATAGTTCATGATCCTTGCGAGAGGGGGTGGATTTGCGAACTTAATGCACCGTCAGTTTTCACTACCCTCATTACAAGGATGTACAAAACTGTCTGATATCCTCAAACATTATTTGGGCTTAAGTTTTGAGGATAAACCGTTTTCGTAGCCTTGTTCCTTTAGTGCGTCTCTCTGAAACCATTTCGAGCGGGTCAGGGGAGCCATAGAAAAAGGATTGGTGGGCTGGATATGGCACTAGGGTCGTACTTTGGCCAGCCCTGGCCCAAGTGCACCAAGTCACTGCCTCAATCTCATGCCTTGAAAGGTAATATGCCATCTTTTCGTTAACCTCTATAGAGAAGAGGGAAGCTGTTTGAACTCTCAGCTCGCTCAATAAAGAATCGCAAGAACGCTTCATATAAGGATCCGTGGTGCGATGTCCTCTAACCCTGCGGTGGCCCGGGCACGGTCACCTAGAGACCACTGATGAGCTTGACTTGGTGCACCTAGACGAAACCTCTCAATGGGCAGGACAAAAACCTACAAGATTTGATAAGTTTTAAGTTTATTTATTTATTTATTTATTGATTTATCGTATGGCTTTTAGTGCCGGGAGTGTCCGAGGACGTGTTCGGCTCGCCTGATTCTGTAGCTGCTTCCATCGGACACCCTTAGGGTGAGCTACAAGTACCGTTTAATTTCAAGTAGTTCCAACTTTCGCCACCAGATATCAATAATACCTAGTGGTGAATATTGGAACTTTGATAGAGCGTTCTGACGAAGTCTAACTTAACAATTTAGCTTCACACAAGCTTAGTCTGTGGAAGGATCTTTTACATGCCATAAATCTATGGCATGGGACCGCCGGCTTTACTTCCCCTCCGAAGGAAGGCATACTGAAGGATTTTTAACGCTCTTAAAAATCCGACGACTTCGGCCGGGTTTGAACCCGCTATCTTGGGCACAGCAGTTCAGCACGCTACCAACTACGCCACCGAAGCCGCTAGTTGTAAAGTGAACTTTCTTGACAGTGGAATCAAACCCAGCCCTTGGGGTGGTAGCCAACTGGGCAATCTACTTCATCACTAGACATATTCGTATAACAATTTTTATCTACTGGTACACAAGTCTATGTCTTACATTTATTAATGTATAAATGGCGCGGATGTCAATTCTTCACTCATTAGCCCAAAGCCGAGATGATGCCCAAAAAATGCTGGATACTCTGCACGAAATCGCTGAGAAAACGGGTCTTAAAGTCTCCTATGAAAAGACAGAATACATGGAATACAGTCACCTTGGAGAGAGACACATAAAAGTGAAACATGGGACTGTCAAAAGAACTGAGAAGTTTAAATATCTAGGTGAATGGATAGAACCCAATGGGCTGGATAAAGAAGCAAATAGGGCAAGAGCTAGAAAATTGGATTTGGTTTATAGGTTAACCGAGAACAGATACAACAAGCGAGCAATATCCTACAAGGCAAAACTCAGACATTATAGCACAGTAGTAAAGCCAGAGGGTCTGTACGCCTCGGAGTGCTTGACACTGAATAAAAAAGGGGATCTTCAGGAACTGGAAAAAAGGAGAGGAAAATTTTGCGAAAATTTTAGGACCACAGAAAACTGCTGACGGGACATGGAAGAACAGAAAGAATAATGACCTCTATAAACACACTGAAAAAGTTATTGTCACAATGCGCAAGCGAAGGTTGAAATTCTATGGACATTTGGTGAGAATGGACGAGAACCGACTGACTAAGAGGATATTCAAGTATATTACAGAGCTGAAGACGACAACTAAGTGGGTAGAAGAGGTTAAAAGAGACGCCAAGGAAAGTCGACTCACAGTGGATGTGATCCACAACAGAAAAGAGTTTAGAAACCGAATTGACAACATCAAGATGTTCGAGGAGAAAACACCTAAAATTAGAGCCAAACTGGTAATATCCGAGGAGGAGCGAAATATCAGAAGTGAACGAATGAAGAGGTTTTGGGAAGAGAAGAGGAGATTAACCAGAAAGCCTTAGGTTCCATGCGGTCCACAGGCAGCCAAATTCGGAAGAAGAAGAAGAAGAATGCACTTAATATCCCTCGTACAATCATTGTGAATTATATATAGCATGGTGGGCCACTACTTTAATCTAAGCCTCAGGGTAGGCCTATATGAATCATTGTCCTGCATTTCACAAATTATAGATGACGTGCATGCACATTGCTAAGACATAAACACCTTCAATCTGTCGCATAATTGATGATTGATTGATTATTGTTGTTTTAAGGGGCGGAACTACGAGGCCATCTGCCCCTTGTCGCATAATGATTTAATGTCTGTATAGTGTGCTATTACCGTACTTTTTAAACCTACGTGAATAAATTGTATAAGTTAACTTACTTTCATGTCAATTTCTGATATATGAATTTAACATTTAACCCATCTCCGAATGATCCATGTCCATTGTAAAGTAAAATCTCAGTTTACAGGTTCATAGATGTACCACTTCCTTTTCAAAAATTATAGGTGGCGTAGGTTACAGGTCAGTTTTTTAGAAATAAAATCTCTCCAACTCGTCAGGGAATGACCGGATCACAGCTAAACTTTGGGGCATTATTAGGCGGGGATTTTTATTAAACATGGCAGATCTAAGTGGAACAGTCAATGGCAGTAGAAGGGTGTAAATGTTTTGCAGGCATCTTCGTACTTTATTTGATTAATTTTTGGTGAAATAAGAGCTTCGGTAGGCGAACGGATGATAAAAAATGCGTTTATAAAAATATCTACAGCAAGACGTGCATCATCAGGCATTCTAAAAAAAAGGCATTACATCACTGCGGTTAAAACAGAATGTCTGTACGCTAGCGAATGTCGCTAAAGAATTACAAGATAAAAGTGACAGGTCTTGAAAAAAAGAAACCAACAGAAAATCAAGATCACAATCTAGACTGAAGATGGCTGAAATTTTGAAGCAACAATGAAGTATACCAGAATGTGGAGAGAAACTGGGAGATAATGTGTAAAAGTAGGCTAATATTCCTTAGACACATGTGCAGGATGGACTAAAACATAAAAGTCAAGCTATTCTGAAACAACGAAAAAAAATAATTAAAAAAGCAACTACAACGTGGATTAGACCTTAGCAGTTACAACATCCCGGAGACTCAAACATTAGACTGTGAAACCTTTCGGATGAGTGTACAAAATTTGAAAGGGTTTTAAGTCGGAGGATAGACTATAAAACTGGAAGAGTTTCGAAAGAAGGACAAAGACAGGAATTCAAGCGAACGTATAAGTATGAAGAGAGAGAGGACACTCCAGACGAAATGAAAAGTTCAAGAAGTGTGATCATAAGTGGTCAATTCGATAGTTGTTTTTAAATAATATTGTTGTTGTTGTTGTTGTCTTTTTGATTAAGGGGCTTGGTCAACGTGGTCATTTCAGCCTCGTGCAACTGAGTGCGTGTAGAATTTACCTGATAACCATCATTATTACGGTGTTTGTATTTTTAGCCTATTTTCATTTTATGAAAAAAAATAGGCTTATGAGATCACCCTTTATCCGTGTGTTTGTGTGTGCGTGTGTTATTCGTGTGTGTGTGTGTGTCCACTTAATAAATTCTAAACGGCTAGAGCGATTTCAATGAAACTCGGTAAGATCATAGCACCATTCTGGCCGACCCCGACCGTGCCCTTCAAATTTTATTGTGTCTCACGAATCCAACATGGCGGCTGTGCGAAATATTTCATCAGCATTCAGTATCTCCGAAACTATTACAGATATCTCCCTGAAATTTTGTACGGTGATAAAGGGCACTAATAGAAGTTCATCTGTGAGACTTTCAAAAACCTGCTAACTACAAAACCAACATGGCGGCCAAACGAAATTGAGACTTTTAAATAGACCTTTCTCGCGATTTAACCATTAACGTAATAAAATTTTGTACAGCAAATGTTTATACGCATTGAAATGCACTGGCGTCAAATTTAGTTCAATTGTTTACATAACCTCGAAATGTCGGAAGTGCGGAATATTTCACTGGCATTCTATATCTCCAAAACTATTACAGATATCACCGTATAACTTTGTACGGTGATAAAGGGCACTGCTACAGGTTTATACATGCAACTTTCAAACACCTGTAAAGTACAAAACGAACATGGCGGCCAAGCCAAGTTGAAACATTTTAATAGCCTTTTCTCGTGATTATACATATTGTAATGCACTGGCATTCAAATTAGTTCAATTGTTTACATAACCTCAAAATGGAGGCTGTGCGAAAATTTAAAAAATTGGTTTTTATTTCTTGTGTCGTAATCATGCGATCGAAGTGAAAGTTTGAATAATGAAGCTACTCAATCATATTCATTTAATGGTACATAACTCTATGGCCATACATATAACAATCCAAAATGGCGAGCATCCGAAATATTTTGACGGTTCTCAATATCGACGAATCTTTTAAAGCAATGAAACTGATTTTTTAAATCTTCATCGAGGCTATGAACATAAGTTCACATAAAGGACTTACATTAACCTGGTGAGCACAAATCCAACATGGCGGCGACGCTAAGTATAAATATTTAAATGGACGTTTCTCGCGATTTAACCATCCGAGTGCAGTGAAATTTTGCACGTTAAATTCTTAAACAAATTTTAATCCACTGGCTTCTAATTTATTTCAATTGTTTTCATACCCACATGATGGCAGCTGTGCGAAAGTTTAAAATCTCGTTTTTACTTCATGTGTCCTAATCATGCGATTGACGTTTGAATACCACACGTACACAATAATATTCATGTAATAGTAGATAAATAAAAATCCAACCTGGCGACCATCTGAAATATCTAGACGGTTCTCAATATCTACGAATCTATCACAACAATCAAACTGAAATTTTGTATGGTGATAGAGGCAATTAATATGAGTAGGATATATGAAAATAGGCTGTATAGTTCTTCACGGAACTAGTTTTAATTATGGCGAAGATTGGGATGGAGACTATCGTGGCCTCAAGTTAGGAATCACCCCGGCATTTTTCTGGTAGCAACGGAAAACCGCGGAAAACCACTTCTAGGGTGACTGAGGTGGGAATCGAATACGCTACTCCTTAGTTATGGCTCATGAGACTGAGAGAAACAGTACTAGCCCTAAGACCAGAATGGAATTTCTTGGCAGAGCCGAGAATCGAACCCGGACCACCGGGCTGACAGAACAAGAATGATAGCCACTACACCCCGAGGTGGTTCCGAAATACATGTAGTTCGATGAATAAATAATCTACAAGAGTGTTTGCACACTGTATATTCCACTGCTCCATCACATTACAAAACCTCATTGTTAATTAAACACAGTAGATTGGGAAAATAATTCTTTATGACCTATGTGATAAAATATAGGGTAGCTCATAACTCAATATCCAAGCATTTTGCCACTTTGAACAATCAGCATAAATAAATAAATAAATAAATACATATATATATATATAAATAAATAAGGAATTAGTGAATTAATTATAAATACAATTTTATTATGTTTGAATTGCAGCCAATGGCCATAGCGGAGTATATTATAAGGTGCGTTCAAAAAGTAACGAGCAGGAGGATACCTTTCCTGCACTCGTGTGGATGGCCTTGCCTTTTGTGGAAGGTGGTGACCCTGGATGCTTCCACTGGAGGCTTTGTCGTTTGGATTCTGGTTCGAAGTGATGACACCATGACTCATCTCCAGCCACCACTCGTGCCAGGAACCCATTCCCTTCCCTCGCATAGCGCTGCAGATGACAAAGACAGTGGGCCATTCGACATGCTTCCTGGTGTGGTTGAAGACTGTGGGGAACCCATTGAGCACACACTTTGCTCAAGTGCAGTCGTTCTTTCATGATGGTGTGCACACTTCCGACGCTCAATCCGACCACGGCGGCCATGGCATTCACTGTCACCCGGCGGTCCTGGGTAATGCAGGGGGGTGCCCCAGACCGGGCATCATCGGCTAACGACACCCGTCCTTCGCTGAAGCGCTTGTGCCACGCCTTGACCCTTGCAAGGGACATGCAGTGTTCGCCGTACACATGTGACATTCGGCGATGAATGTCAGTTCCCCCTACTCCTTCCGCGGTCACAAACCGAACAACACCTCTTAGCTCTTAGTTTCACGCCTCCATGTCACTGTTTTCAATGCGACTGGCAGCGTTGAACGATTGATGCATGCTGCTGCTCACTTTGTATCATCACGTGACGTGCACGCGTGCCCTCTAGCGACGGGTTGTGACCTTCCAGGCTCTGCCCGGAACCACACCTCATTACACACGCCACAATTAGCCGATGTCGTCACCGGTTTGCGCATTCCAGCCTCCGGCTCGTTACTTTTTGAACGCACCTTATAATTGAACGCCCGAAGTTCAATTTCAAGTAGTTCCAACTTTGGCTACCGGAGATGTCACAGTCACTGACACCTAGCGGCGAACGTTGGAACTTGACCTACAAATTTAGCAAATTTAGTTTCAACCCGCAATCTTGGGCGTAGTATTTCAGCATGCTACCGACTACACCACCGAAGTCGTATAAATACAATTTTAAGATCGCAAAATGGTGTTATTAAAATCCTAGAACTGGCCCCGTTATAAAACAATGTTGAATATTCAAAACATTTAACTTATTTCAGACACCAATATTTACAATTTAAATAAAGTTTTATACTAACAAATTTCACAACCTCTGGGTATTGAAATTGCCACAAAGGCTCATTTAAGTATTTGTATTTTACTTGACCACCATGTTTATTTTGAACCTATCATATTTGTGTATGGTCATATACGTGAACTTATTTTATAGTCCTCCATCACACTACAAACTGTCAGGAATTAGTTGTATTAGCTGTATTAGTTTCGGAGACATTGAGAACCGGTGAAATATTTTGATCGGTCACACTCTTGGTTTTTTTTTTTTTTTTTTTTTAGCGTATGGCTTTTAGTGCCGGGAGTGTCCGAGGACATGTTCGGCTCGCCAGTTTTGTAGCTGCTTCGAGACGGACACCCAATGGGTGAGCTACAAGTACCGTTGGGGAGGAATGTTGGATGGGAGGGTCGTGGAGTTGGAAGGTAGCGGCTGTGGCCTATAGTTAGGGACCAACCCCGGCATTTGCCTGGAAGGAAGATGGGAAACCACAGAAGACCATCTTCAAGGTTGCCGGCGGGGGGATTCGAACCTCCTCGCCTCCCGGATGTGAGCGACTACCAACAGTCATGCCGCAACGACCTCGGCTAACTCACCCGGTACTCTTGGATTGATTGTATTTATTGAAAATTGAAAGGCACGGTCGGGGTCTCAAGGGTTCATTGAAAACACTTCAGCTACTCAGAATTTATTAGGGGCACACACATACGCTAAAACTCACTCACACGGATAAAAGGTGATCTCGATAGCCTATATCTCATGTGATGATACTAGCCTAAATAAACTAGCCTAGTTGTGTGAAGACTAGTTTCCTTTGTGAAGAATGTAGGAACAACGGAAGCTGTACTAACAAGGTACACTCAAAAATCGAGTTCTCTGATTTTAATGAAATTTAGCAAACATCATCTCTTCATGTTTTGGAGCTGGATAAATCTTAAACTGTGTTCTTATTCAAATTTACTGCCCCTACCAGCCGTTGAAAATAATTTTCTTGAATGTAGGTGCACGATAACCTGGTCACCTCTTCTTGACTGGGGCTGCCTGTATGTGTGATGTGTCATTGGTGGAGAGATGAGTGGAATGTTAGTTAATACAAAGGAGTTAACACCTGGCCTGAAAGAGAATAATAAAGTAGTCGTTTAGGACAGTATTATATTGCTTTATTTTTGGGAGATTGGAAAAATTCCGGCAGATAACAATAACACTAGTCTATACTGTGCCAAATGTCTTTTGCGGTCCCCTGAACGTTGCTGATCACCATGACAGAAGCGAACGCTTGTCTCTATACTACGCAGCGGTTTGCTGGAACCAAAATCTCTTTTACATTACAAAGAACTGAACTTCGGAAGCTTTCGCCTTTAAACCGATTAAAGCTGTTGAAATGTAATGTGGTTCCAATGAAGGATGTTGCTATCACGCATTCAAAATGTACACAACACCAAAGTATTAAGGAGAATAAGAATACACCGGGAATATCTAAAACTAAAGAAGTATCGGAAGAAGACTTGTGTATATTATGTTTTGTGTGGAATTTATCTGATATTCTGTATTTCTGTGTTGGCTATAGTAGTGTGTGCATTTGTAATTGAGGCTAGGATTAGAATAGAGTTGGCCGAGGCATCAATTGAGAAAACAATAAACTGTAAAAGTGGGAATCCGCGAAAAATAACTTCCAGAAAGGCTGAGTTGGGAATCATGCTGCTCTTCAGCCTGAGGAAGCTGAGCAGGCCTATAGCCTGGTCCAACCCGCAGACCGGAATTAAGATTGATGGCAGAGCCAGTAATTGAACTTGCAACCTCAGGGATGGAAGATACAACGCTATCCACCACACCATTTTGTGGTTGTACGGTAGGGAGTTAATATCATGGGGTTTCCAAGAAAAGAACCTGGAACGTTTGACTTTCGCTTATGTTGTATGCATAAGTTAGTCCGAATGCAGTGGTCCTGGGTTCAATTTCATAATTACATGACAAAATAAAAAACTCACACATAGAATTTGTGGTTCACTAGGTGCAGGGAAAAACGGGATGTTGAAATTGGCATATTTGTTGATCACCAAATGGCACCAACTGTAAAATTTCGCACGACTTAGCAGAGGTCATGCGATTGTGTTATTTATTATTATTATTATTATTATTATTATTATTATTAGTTTTAATATTCATAACTAGGGAACCTGTAAGAAAAATCTCGCATTTGCATAAACCACCCGCTCGATTTTCCTGTTATGCGGGCGTTTTGTTTATTTCTTTAAACACACTTTTTAAACAAAACTTTAGTATTTATGAAATCGGAGTGCAAATCGTCACTGCTGCAGGTAGGCTAATTATTGTCTTATGAAGGCACGATCGGTTACTTGTGGGCCATGTACACAGACCACCCGTCAAGCTTTATTGTTATGCGGGATTGACGCGACGCAGTTCTGGCAGTAGCTATCGTCTTGTTTGCTTCTTTAAACGCACCTTTTACACAAATCAATCTATTTCCGTTGACTTTTCAAGAAACGCAAGATTTTTTCTGTACTATTGAGACGATTTGGAAGATTTTGATTCAATCTATACCTTCTAACTCCCTCTGGTTTAAGAGCTTGGGTTTTGTGAAACATACAGTACATCTTAGTGCATTATAGATATACTCTCGCACAGAAAGCAGCGTATATCTTATGAACAGAGCGGTACTGTGGGCAGCAACAGTTGCACAGGTCTTAGCATATAATGGAAATATCTGTTTACACGCCATTACAACTGTTTTGGATAATTGAAAGCCACTAACCACATGTGAGAATGAACCATGGTCTACGCCCTTATGCCCGCGTGTATTATTTCTGTGAGGATCGTTATTAATTTGCCACTAGCGAGATAAATGCAGAATAATACTGCTCTAGCCCTCCGGACACACAGAATCATTTAAAAGCCATTACAAGCTCACGTACGGTGCACATATGAAATGTATTCTGTTCCTTCCCACTCTCTAGTAACCAGATGCTACCCGTCCCGTTTGAATTCTAATATTTCGCCGAATCCGTGTGCCCCCTCTTACCCACACACAAATGTGTGTGTGGCTTGTTTCACACTGTGGTCACTGATGTATGGAGTGGAAAAAATTTAATTAGTATACTTCATTTCCATAAAAGAGGCAGCTTATTAAACACATCAAGCTAATGTAATTTATGGAGGAATATGATGGTTGTTTAATTTGAAGTTGTTCCAATGCTTTGCTGTCTGCATGTTGGTTCCCTTGCTAGTGGAAACATAACATTATCTATTTAAACTGTAGTCTCTAAGGAGGGCCATTATAATATTCCACGTCTGTCTGATTTGATATATTCCCGTGGAATCATTCGAAATGCCGATTAAAAGCGTTATCTCTGCTTCCTTTCAGAAGTCATTGAACGACAGACGTAAAAGAATATCAAGCAATATAAATTTGTCCTTCTTAAAGCCAATAATATTTAATATTATTTAATTTATTTATTTATTTGTTTATTTAGTTAGTTAAATGTTTATTTACTTATTTATTAATTTGTTTGTTCATTCATTCTTCGTTCGTTGAGGGCCCTTTAACCACGTGGTTCCTAACTCTGGCCAGCTTTCTTCTTAGCCATTGTTCCTTTATCTTTGCATTATGGGTTACTTTCCTTTCCTGAGTCCACTTCACTCCCACTCCAGGACGCAATGTTTTAGTTGTCAATGACAATAAAATGAATGTATTTATTTATTATTTTGTTTATTTATTTATGTATTTAGTGGATTACCATTCAAATGTTGGCCTACATATTTGGTTATTGAGGGACTTGAATTGAAAATCCTTAAAATCCTATTATGTATGACCAACGCATCTTTTTAGCCGTCCTCGCTCTCTGGTAACGAGATACTATCAGCCCCGTTTGATTACAGCATTTCGCAGAAAAGCTTGAAACCATATGCATGTGTGTCACTGATGTATGTAGCGGAACACATGAATTAGTGTAGCCTACTTCACAACCTGTCCCTGAAATGAGAGCAACGTATTACACAGAGCTAAAATGTAATTTATTGAGAAATTTGATGCATTTTTTAAATTTTAAATCGTTCTCAAGTTTTGCTGTTTCAATGTTGGTCCCCTTTCCTACTGATTACAAGAACAATACAGATAGAAACTCGCCCCGTGATTGATCTCATGATCTCCCTGTCTACTCATTTTAGTGGGAGAGTAGGATAAAATATACGAATAATGAATTTCCTTGTGTAAATGCAAGTTATTAAATTTGAAACTTAATGTAAAGCTATTTCCGATAAAGCAGTTGAGCAGAGACGCCAATAATGCCAATATTTATCAGCGTCCGATTCACTGGCATGTAGTTAACTAAGTCATCCGTGGTCTACTTTCCAGTTCAAAATAAAATGAGATACCAGTGTATGGTATCTCATTCAAAGCACTATGGCACGAAAGCTCATATCTGTGCCTGAATGATGCCAGTTTTTATCACAAGCTCTAGGTTCTTGAGATAACAACGTGTAACTCTCAAGCCATTTCAGTAAGAAATATAATTTGCTGTTGGAAAATTCTGCGTAGTTTAATGTATTGAATTGGAACAATTAAATCGTAAATTACAACAACCATGTAGGACAGGGTCGACCTGAAACTTCGCTCCCGTGCATAGGCCTCCCAACTTGTTGCACACATTTCCTTCTCACCCCTCTCTGCCCTTCACAAGCCAATCAGAAGCGAGAATCTCGTCCAATATTGGATCGTGTAACAGAGCTGGATTGGGCCCTCCTCGCATGCGAACAACACCTCTCCATTGACGTGAACTATTGCACAGCTTGGCCAATATTTTGATGTGGAGTGTGCTCCCGAATTAACAAGTGTTAACTGAAAGCCTTAACCACGAAAACGGTAGCATGAAGAACAAGTAGTTCCGTGAAGAACTATACAGCCTATTTTCATATATCCTGCTCATGTTAATTGCCTCTATCAACATACAAAATTTCAGTTTAATTGCTGTAACAGATTCGTAGATATTGAGAACCGTCTAAATATTTCAGATGGTCGCCAGGTTGGATTTTTATTTTTGTACTATTACATTAAGATTATTGTGTACGTGTGGTATTCAAACTTCAATCGCATGATTAGAACACAAGAAGTAAAAACGAGATTTTAAAATTACGCACAGCAGCCATCTTGTGATTGTGCAAACAATTGAAATAAATTAGATGCCAGTGGATCAACATTTGTATAAGTATTTAACGTGCAACGTTTCACGGCACTCGGATAGTTAATTCGCGAGAAACGTCCATTTAAAATATTTATATTTCGCGTCGCCGCCATGTTGGATTTGTGCTCACCAGGTTACTCAAAGTCCTATAGGTGAACATACGTTCATAGTCTCTATGAACATAAAAAATCTGTTTGGTTGCTGTAAAAGATTCATAGATATTGAGAACCGTCTAAATATTTCGGAAGCTCGGCATTTAGGATTGTTATATGTACAGGCCATATAGTTATGTACCATTCAAGGACAATTATTGCCTAGGTTCATTATTCAAACTTTCACTTCGATCGCATGATTAGGACACAAGAAATAAAAACTTAATTTTAAAATTTCGCACAGCCGCCATCTTGAGGTTAGTCTATGTAAACAATTGAATTAAATTAGATGGCAGTGTATTACAATCAGCAAAATCATTTACTGTACCACATTTCACTGCGCTCAGAGAGTTAAATCACGAGAAAAGTCTATTAAAATATTTCAAATTCGCTTGGTCGCCATGCTCGTTTTGTACTTTACAGGTTTATGAAATATACATAGGTAAACTTGTATCAGTACCCTTTATCACCGTACAAAATTGCAGGGTAATATCTGCAATAGTTTCGGAGATATAGAATGTCAGTGAAATATTTCGCACAGCCGCCATTTTGAGTTTATGTAAACAATTGAACTAAATTAGACTCCGATGCTTTACAATGTGTATAGACAATTTCTGTACCCAGTTTCATTACGTTTAAGTAGTTAATTCGCGAGAAAAGTCTATTTAAAAGTCTCAACTTCGCTTGGCCGCCATGTTGGTTTTGTAGTCACCAGGTTTTTGAAAGTCTCATAGGTGAACTTCTAGTAGTGCCCTTTATCACCGTACACAATTTCCGGGCGATATCGGTAATAGTTTTGGAGACATTGAATGCTAGTGAAATATTTCGCACAGCCGCCATGTTGGATTGGTGAGACGTAACAAAATTTGAAGGGCACGGTCGAGGTCGCCGGGAATAGTGCCATGAACTTACCGAGATTCATTTAAATCGCTCCAGCCTCTCACACACACACACACACGCACACACACACGGACAAAAGGTGATCTCATAAGCCTATTTTTTTCAAGATTGAAAATAGGCTAATAACTCCAGTGAAACATATGTTATTGCGAGATATATTTCCTGCGGCAAATGACCTTGATACACCCCTTACAACTACGAAGGGCGTACTATATTGGTTTACACTTCATTTCTTTCTACACAAATGAAATACATTACACATCATTTGTTAGGTCCAACTTCTCAACATAATCTCCTTGTAACTTAATGCACTTTTGCCATCGATGTGTCAGTCTCTCCAGACCTTCCTGAAACCATTCTTTCGGAGTGCTGTGTACCCATGCCTTGACAGCTGTGTCCAGTTCTGGAAAATCCGAAAATGGAAGCATAGGGGCAGTCCACCGCCAAGAAAATATCGAACAGTGCCATCAGTTTGCAAGTGAATGGTGACAGTGTTCCGGAACACAAAGGGCATCATCCTCATTGACTGGCTGGAATTGGGGGCCACGATTAACAGTGCAGTATATGTGGCAACCGTTAAGCCCTTACGTCGAGCCATTCAAACCAAGCAGCCAGGAAAATGGGCTAAAGTTGTGCTTCTGCAACTTGACAATGCCCACCCACACACTAGCAGAGAGACCACAACTGCCATTGATCAAATGGGATTCACGGTGATGCCACACCCGCCATACTCTCCCGACTTGGCACCAAATGATTAACACATGAAGAAACCTCTAGACACATCTGTCATGGCACTGATACGCAGCACTCCGAAAGAAGGATTTCAAGGTCTGGAGAGACTGACTCATCGATAGCAAGAGTGCATAAAGTAACAAAGCGATTGTGTTGAGAAGGTGGACGTAACAACTGATATGTAATGTACTTCATTTCGTTAGAAAGAAAGAAAGTGTATAACAATATAATACGTCCTTCGTACAATCACGCCATCCCCCCCCCCCCCCCCTTACTCTCATAAACACTACATTAAATGGCAGATAAAGTTTCGAAGCCATTTTATAGTGTTAACTTATTATAATAATTCGTATTTATTAAACACATTATGTACAAAAAGTGTAAATTCATTGAAGTTCATTTGCACAGTGAGTTAATGTCAATGTTCTTTCTCTAAACTTCCACATATGGTACACTGACATCTGTCGGTGGGGCTGTGATATCCCTTGATTGAGCATAATCGGTGATATAGTCCAGGGTTCGCCACTCACGTGTATAGGTGGCGCAACATGTAGTTGGCTTCCTTCCATTCGTCGTTTGTCATCGCTGAGGTGTTGAGGAGTCTGTGATTTTCTGTATGTCTCTTGCTTCATGCCGCCTCGTTGCGACTACAGACTAATACGAGGGGAAAATAATAGTGTTCAGTATCGTTTGCGGGATATGCTTGCCGTGCTTTAATACCATATGGGATGCAGCCAGAGAAATATCAACTTTCATGACAACACACGTTAGTTGGGGTGCATAAAACAATATTATTGGGAGCAGCTGATTCACCCGGTACAGAGGCTAGGATTCTTTGCTGTCAACTCTGAGGTTCGGGTTCAATTTACGGCTCTGTCAAGATTTTAAATCTTCGCCCGAGGGTTGAAGGTCCACCCTCTGCCCCGTAATGCAGAACTGAGAAGAGGCGAGTTCGATTCTTACCTGAACCATCTTAGAAGTTTTTCTCTATAGCACTCTTGGCTGCCACCCCTGAGGTGTGGGGTTGATTCCCGGCTATACCAAGAAACTCAATTCTAGTCTGAGGACTGGAACGGGGTAAACTCAGCCTCGTGAGGCACAACTCACAAGAGGTACAGTATATTCGATTCTCACCTCAGCCATCCTGGAGGTAGTTTTCCGAGGTTTGTCACTTCCCGCCTTGGCAAAAGACGGGATGGTTCTTAACTTAAGGCCACAGACAGCTCCTTCCAAATCAGAGGCCTAATTACAAAACAACACACACTACACAGTCATCGCAATCATACAGGTTATTAGAAAAATTCCACTTTCATACACACCCATACGTACATGGTACTAAATGAACACGATGCCAGAAAATCCCAAATGAATCAACAATAACTCTATATAGACCTACTCGTAGTTAATGCATCGTTAAGGGATTATTCCATTACAGGGAACGATATGAACACTGCCTTGGTTAAACTAATAATTTCAATATTGAATGCTTAAGTAAGATGAACTTCGTTTGGTTGCCGAGGGGCTTTTATGGATTTGCGTGACTAATGGTTTATTTGGAAGTGTAATCCAATCTGAACTTGCCAGCATTATAGGCAAAGAAGGAGAGAAGCTCGAAGATCCCCGGGGTTGTATAACTCAGATTAGCTGCTTTAATAGCCCTCATAACGACACTCAATGTGCTTTTGGATTCAAATTAAAATAGTTAATGAATACTATATGTCTCTATAGGAGAAATAAAGCTAATTTAATCATATGGAAAAAGCCATTTTCCTCTAGCTTCAGGCCAAGCCAGTAAATTTAAAATATAGCTATATTAAAGTATTGTTCACAGTTTTCATGCTTACATCCTGGGAGCATTAGACGGAGATAAGCTTTCTTTCTTTCTTTCTTTCTTTCTTTCTTTCTCCCTCTGTTTATTTCTTTCTTTCATTTTTCTTTCTTTCCTTCTTAAATTAGTTCTATCTATATTCCATTGTTCCATTCTATATTTCTTTATTCTTTTCTTGCATACTTTCATTCTTTCGTTAATTCTTCCTTTTTATATTCCCCTATTTCTTTCTATATTGCTTTATTTCTTTCTTTATTTCTTTATTTCTATCTTTTATTCTCTCATTCCTTCTTTCTAACTTTCGTATTTCTTTATTTCTATCTTTCATTTTTTCAATATTTCTGTACTTCTTTCCTTTTTAGCCTACTTTCTATTTTTGCAAAAAATGAAAGTAGACTTATGAGATCACTACAGGGCCAAAAAATGTGTGTCTGTCTGTGTGTGTGCATGTGTGTGAGTCTGTGTGTGTGTGTGTGAGTGTGTGTACTCTGAATGTGTGTCCCCCCCTATCAATTCGAACACGGTGAAACCGAATTGAACGAAATTTGGTACAGAGGTAGAACAAGCAAAGGGCACCTCAGTGTCATGTTTTATATCGCAGCCATCTTTACTAAAACTGAATGGCGGCCCCTCAAACGTTCAAAACGTAAAATCAAATAACGACTAACCAAATTATCCGATCGCTACCAAATTTGGTAACAACATACCTTCGTATAGGATGCGTCTTGTGACCAAACTACAAGGTCGTCCGCCATACCATTTCAGGATGGCGGCCATGCGAATTATGAAAACTTTATAATCCATATCATGGGACCCACCAGATCCGATTATCGAGCCGAGAATCGTTTTAACTGTTCTAAAGGAAGAGGCACGTTCGAAATTAAAAGTTTATTTTGTAATAATATAGTGCAGACGTGATTTTAAAAAGCTGAGCCGATTCAGTAATAAGACAAGATGGCAGCGGATATCTTGTGCCTGACTTATATTTCACTAATTTGAGTATTGCATGCAATATAGCGTACTGATACAAAATAAATAAACTTTGTATGAAATACTTTATATATAAATAATATACTCCAGTGGTGAAATCGTTTAGTATAAATTATTATTTGCTAACAAGCTCTATGTAAGTCATTTTATATAGAACGTTATTCGTTGACATAATTAGTTCAGTAGTAGAGCGTTAGCCTATCGCTCAAATGCCTATGGTTCAAACCCGATCAAAGCTAGGTTTTTTGCTTGAAATGTTATATGTTTATTGTTTTGTAATGACTCAGACGTTTTAAAATTAAGCGTTATATTGTGCATATTATGGTGTAAAATATATATTTAATTAAAACATAATTCGCCAGCAGATTTAATCGAGACATTTAGCTGCCAAAAAGGTAACTGCACGCCGACCTACTTATTAACTTCCAGATTTTATTGAAAAGTTTCTTCTTCTGGTCGCTAGAATGCACTCGCTCTGTTTGGATTATATTGTTCGATATTTCACCACTAGATGTCACGACTAGTCTACGTGGGGCTCCATTGATTACTATACCATTGGCATTCTATGCGCATCGAATTTGAAGAATGACAAGATGATACTACGATACATTTTTACTTTTTATTTTAAAGGGTTTGTAACAGCCTATTTTGCGTTACTTGAAAATGTTATTTGAAGTAAAGAACAAAACGATTTCACATAGTAACTGAATTCAAGCCGTTGGTGTTAGTTCAGGTTATTAATTACTACTTTTATTTCAGACAAATAGCAATCGAAAATATCCACATAGTTTGTATACACACGTCTCTGTAGGGTCATGGAAAGATTTGTTAATTCAATTAGGGTTGTGAAAGCCATGCACAACCAGACGTGTAAAGACATGCCTCAACTCAAAGTTGGATGTTGCCCACGGCAGGTCGTATATGTAATAATAATAATAATAATAATAATAATAATAATAATAATAATAATATTAATAATAATAATAATAATAATGTTATTGGTTTTACATCCCTTTTAACTACTGCTGCTTTTAGAGACACCGGGGTGCCGGAATTTTGGCCCGAAGGGGATCTTTAACGTGCCAGTAAATGTACTGACACGGCTCCCTCGCATTTGTGCACCCTCAAATGCCAGCTGACTGCGCCAGGATACGAACCTGCAACCTAGGGCCCAGCAAGCGAGAACGTTACCGCTGAGCCACGCAGCCAGTCCGGTCGATTATGTCTCCAGATCCATAACATTCTTGATATACTTCTTATCTTTCTTTCTTCAATGATGGCAGCAGTTTTTATCTAGGTTGTGGCGTTTGGTAGAGGTAAATCGTTTCTAAGGTCTTCAACAAAGAATAGTTCTATTATACTCTTTGATAATAACGAGTTATAACTATACTCATACATTTAGGAGAAAGTAGGCTATATGTTTTTACAGAACATCTTGTTTATATATTTTATTCTTTCTTTAATTCTTTATTTCTTTCCATATTCATTTATTTATTTCTATCTTTCATTATTTGCTTATTTCTTTCAATATTCCAGTATTTTTTCTTTATTTCTAACTTCCATTCTTCGTTTCATTCTTTCTTTAATTCTACATTCCTTTATTTCATTATTTCAACTAGTCATAATTTTTATCTTTCTTTCTTTCTTTCTTTCTTTCTTTCTTTCTTTCTTTCTTTCGTTCTTTCTTTAATATTTGATTTATTTCAATATTTCATTCTTTATTTTTACTTTATTTCTTTCTATATTCCTTTATTGTGCCCGTTTAGACCGGAGTCCGCACGACCACATATGCATTTTACCAATAATCAGTCAGCACGAGAATCAAAATATCCCGGAGCGCCAGATGGGTTAAAGCAAATCGCAAAAACGACATCAAATTTATAAAAATGCTTTGCTGATTTTTGGCTCAATGCAACAATAAGGATAGAAGGAGATTTAATTGGGTGAAACACATCTGGTAAAATTATCTCAGTTTATTTAAAGTTAAAATCTGACTGCAAGAATAATGCTCAAAGCAGCATCATCCACGTGTGGCGATCCACACTCTTATTTACACACAATATACAGAAATCTTCCAAACACATTTGACAATCTATTTGAAAACACAAGTCCGATTGTTAGTCCTGTGGACTGTGTTCCAAAATTATTAAACTTTAACTCCAGTGCAAAATAAAATTGTCCATACTGGAAATAACGTCGATCACTGTTTTACTATTTACATGATATTAACACTCGTAGAATAAATGTTTATAGAATTTCTTAAACTTTCACTTGTTTTCCAGTTTTCAAAAATATATCGTTGAAACTATTATTATCATCGTAGCAACACAAATTATTAACACATATTAACAACATCTGAAAAGTATTTGACCATTGAGCATAGTATCGAAGAACTGTGCGAAGCACAACAACAATTAATTGTTCTTCTGACATTAAATATTCGAGAAGTGACTCGATTATGAACTTCAAGTTCCAAACAAAATATATGATTTCTGAATCATTAACTTGATCAACAAATGGTTGAACCATTCAACTATTAGATTTTCCACTTGGGAACAATATTATAAAAATATTTATATTTATGGCCATTTCTAGCAACTTTCACAACTTGCAATTCTTCGACAGAATGCGGAAATCAGAATTGTAGTCTTATAATGAATTCATTTAGTTCATGGCACTAGGATTGAAAATATCCTTCAAATTATTCGTGGTTAAAGAATTATTTTAAATTGGCAGTGGCCCATTCTACTATTTGTGTAAGAACACAATATTATAACAACAACAACAACGGCAAAGGTCTTCCTCTGAAGAAGAATAAACTACTATCATGACAAATCCGGGTTCTAGCAAAATCAAAGTCTAAATGGAATTCGTAAACAAGGTTGAAATAAGAACTGATGGTTTCAAAGAAATAACCTTCGGGTTATTCATACGACGAAATGTGTGGCTCCAATACTCCTACTATAAACCTGAGCCATCGAACCTGCTATTTGATTGATGCTCGAAAAAACCTTCATTCCTGCGACTTAAACCTGCGCACCTGGGAATGGCATTACAACTACTCCACACACATAAATTATCTTCCCAAAATTTATACAATAAATCAAGCCTCTGCTTGTTATCAACACTGGAAGATTAATAAACTTACAAGTTTATTTTATTTTCCCATTCAGTTCAACCCGTGAATTTACCATACTCATGAGAAGCTTATTTCACTTTCGAAGTGTATTTACGTCATGATTTTATATAAATACAACAATATCCTATTTGATACAAATATCAATTGCTTCCCGTTTCATGCCTCTCCGTGTTATATGAAACATATACTTTGCTCATAGCAAATATCAACTGTTCAACCAGAACTGAAATGTTGGTTGAATGCGGGCTTGCGCTAACCACTCTCCTTCGTAAAATCTCCTGTTCCATACTAGAAATGTTTCAACTACTTCATAGGCTCTTTCTCAATACATATGATTATTATAAAATATAATATCCAAGAATTATTTAGAAAAATTATGAAAATTATTATTATTATTATTAGTGGATTATTATTATTATTATTATTTCAAATATGTTTAATTATCATCTCATTATGAGAGAATCCACATGTTCGAACCTTCGAATATGGAAAAAATATCCATTCCTCAACAAAAATAAATTTAACTTTTACAGTTACATCGGCTGATTACCGTGATTTCCCAAAAATATGAAAAATTCAAATAAATGCTCAAAATGCTCGGTCATCGATCCTAAACTGTTCTGAGTGCTGAAAATGCTCAGAATAAATCTAACAAGTCTTGCGTAAATCATTACAAGCTTTAAATATGACGAAAAAAATGTGTTGGTCATCTGCAGAAAAATAGTTTGTTCCAATTAGCTAAGCATAATATAATTCAAATGTGGCTTACATTTCTTGATGGTCTTGAAGTGTAGTAAACCTGGTCTATACCAGATTTATCCGTAGATATGCCCTATCGGACAAGCACGTATAATCCTCGTATCGGCCGCCATTGTAGACCCACAAATCGTCTAGTCAGACATAGTGGTAGTATTCTTCGACGTTTTAAATGACTGTGGTTCCATTTTAATATGGGCTTCTATCAAAGCCATAACAGTTTGTTTGAAAAGGGTCAGATCTAAGCGATCTCTTCTTAAATGTGTCAGTTGTAACTTAACTCACTGTAATCTCATCAGTACAAGAAAAACGTTGACAGTCTAAGCAGTTAACGGCTGTTCTGAAGATCGTTCCCTGGGCATGGTTTATTAAAATCACCATCTGCCATGCGCTAGACAACCTGCAGTTTCCCTTGCGTAGACTAATGAACACCACCGTTATAGACTAGTCTTCACTGTACTGACGGATCGAAGTGGTTAAATAGTTACAAAATATGAAAACTGACTTTAAATGGATCTAAACATCCAAGTATTAATTTACTATTGGACTGTGACAAATACTATTTTCTAGACCAAGTCTAGCATATGTCCTTTAGGAAATATAAATATTTCCACCAATGTCTGTAGAAAAACAATCACCTCAGTGATTCTCCTCACCAGAAACTTACTAAGTTCCAACTCGTTGGTGCAGCACTTCTCGTGATTTTCACGATTTGAAAAGTACTTCTTCGTAGAGGCGGCAACCATGTGCCTTGGCTCAGCGTAGACGCAACTTGTTCGCCAAGTGCTTGTGATGAAGTGAGCTAACTGTCCCTGCTCCAGCTTGCTTTTATACAAAAACGGTCAGGGTCACGCGTCATCGCCTGATATCTAGAAATCCTCATATCTCTTGAATCCCTGGTCCGATTTACTTGATATTAATTGCATTCTCTTTTATTTGGCCGTGCCAGTAATCTGATCCCAGTCTCAAGTCTCTGCTCCGTAGTTAACTATTTAATCAATAAATAGTCTCCACCTCTGCTATGACTCGCTACGTCATTTACCATCCAACTATCGGTAATTTCCTTCGAAAGGCTTCGAGAAGCAATGTAGCGCGATATTCAAATATCTGAACTTTCAAAAGCTGCTACAGCCTTTCCCTTGATATCTAGGTGTCTGAAACTTGGAATACCCATTCCTAGAGTTGGGCACATCCACCCCACACCTAGCAAAAAATAAAAATTGAAAAATTTTTATTTTTCCTATCTACACATTAAATTATCTGGTTCTTGAATAATAGATCTTCAAATTCGATGCATTATAAGTTCCCACGATGTTACCAGTTCGTGTATTGGCTACTTCATAGCTTCCATTATTGTTTACTTCCACAATACGATAGGGTCCAGCGTAAAGGCTTGCAAATTTCGAGTACACTCGATTTTGCACGTCAGAGGGTGTAGGTCTTCTCACTAAAACAAGAGTTCCTACGCGCAAGGGTCTGCGAAAACGCTTTCCTCTCACTCTGCGCTCTCTCTTCTCAGCTTGACTCCTTAACTTGTCTAAAGCTAGAGTTTCCCTCATCTGACGACTTGGTTCAATCTCAGGTGGAATAGAGATGATTCGATCCCATAATCGTGTTGGTTTAACCCCATGATGTAGCAACATAGGAATCTGTCCAGTACTCTCATGAATAGTAGAGTTGATGGATTCGGATGCTAAAGAAAGAACATCCATCCATTTCCAATGCTCATTTGGACAATAGAGGCGGCAAAATTTTGCTATCTCAGCCATCACGCGTTCCGCTGGATTGCTCTCTGGATGTCTAATAGAACAAAACAATTGTCTAATCCCAAGATTATTCATGCTGGTTCGAAATTCTAATGATGTGAATTGAGGTCCACGATCTGATAAAAGGAATTCCGGTTTGCCTGCTTCCGGAATCACGCTGTCTCTAATTCTCTTCGCACAATACTTTGCGTTTGCCTTCTGAATTGGATGTAACATGGTGTATTTGCTGAAAACATCCATAGTCACCAAAATATATCGGTTACCTCTTTTAGACTTTGGGAGAGGACCATATAAATCAGTCGCGAAGATTTCGCAAGGCTTAGAAGGAATAATAGGCCTTGGTAATTCTCTCAATAATCTAGAATTATGCTTACTCCTTTGGCATAAGTCGCATTCTCGAATAGTGTTTCTGACAGTTTGTCGCATTCGCTCCCACGAAAATTTCTCTTGAATCATGTTGACTGTCTTATCTACTCCAGCATGACCTGCGATTCGATGTGCCATCCAAATAATGGGTTTTTGCAATCGTGGAGGTATCACTACTCTCAACTTCGTATGGTCGGGATCTGCAAACTTGTAGATTAAACCATCTAACATCATAAAATCTCTTGAAATTCTTTCAGTTTCCACAAAATCATCATCATTGGGATCCATGTTTCCCTGTAGAAAACGAAAAATGTTTCTGAGACGTCGGTCTCTCCTCTGGGATAAATGCAATAACCTTAACCTTCTCAAGGTATCTTCATCCTCTTGCGTCAGGTTAACTTGAAAAACCTTAGATGTAGACTCCACTGCTCTACTCAACAAATCAGCTCCCACATTCAACTTTCCAGGAGTGTGTTCAATAACTAGGTTGAATTGCTGAATAAAAAGTGACCATCTAGTTATTCTATCGCTGGCAAAGTTTGTTCTCAAAATGAACTCCAATGCGTGGTGATCAGTCCTCACAATGACTGAATGTCCAATTAACATTTTCTTCCACGACTCCAAAGCGAATATTACAGCAAGTGCTTCTAACTCTGTGGTGTAATAATTCCTCTCTGATGGACGAAGTTTCCTGCTAATGAACGCCAGGTAATGTCTCTTGTGGTCTTCATCCTCTTGAAGTAGAATAGCTCCAATCCCTACAGTGGATGCATCAGATTCTATGATGAAATTCTTGGTAAATTCAGGATACTCCAATTTCACACTGTTTACCAATAACCTCTTGGCATCTTGAAATGATTGTTCACAATCTTTATCCCATTTCCATTTATTTCCTTTCTTTAACAACTCCTGCAATGGCGCAACTGTCTTTGTGAAGTTCGGACAATGCCCTGCAAAGAATTGGCATGTCCCGAGAAAACTGCGGACATTCTTCACTCTAGTAGGTCTAGGGAAATTTGCAATAGCTTGTATCTTCGTCTCATTGGGACGGTATCCTTCTCCATCCAAAATGTGACCCAAAAATTTTATTTCCTTTCGAAAGAACTGACATTTTCGAAGGTTTACTTTGAAGTTCGCTTTCCTCAAATCTGCGAATAACATTTGAAGATGTAGCAAATGTTCCTCCTTAGTCTCAGATGCAATTAAGATATCATCAATATAACGAATTGCTATCTCTTTTACTTCAGGACTCAGATTTTGTTCTAGGGCTCTGATCAAAACGGATCCAGATGTTTTAACTCCAAATGGTAAACGGCGGAATACATATGTCTGCTGGTCAAACATAAATCCTGTAAACTTCTTAGAATCTTCACTAAGCCTAATATGATGGTAGGACGAAGTGAGATCAATATTAGAGAACCAGACCTTGCCTTGGAATTTTCTCAACAGTTCCCTAATGATTGGTGGTCTGTCATACTCTGGCAGTAATCTTGAATTCAAATTTCGCGCGTCTAAACATAGTCTCAGACTTCCATCTTGCTTAGACACTACTGCTAATGGATTGACATAAGATGTAGTATACTTTTCAATCACATTATTGCTTTCCATGTCCTTGATAAGCACTTTTACTCTTTCTCGATGCTTTTCTGCTACTGGATACAATTTAGCATGAAAAGGTGCATCATCATTTACACGAATATGATATTCAAAATCCTTAATTTCACCAGGTTTAATGTCAAAAATATCTTGATACTCTTCCAAAATCTTCCCTAGCTCTGGGGACTCCTTCTCAGTGTAGACTTCTCTTCCTTCAGCTTCATGAAAAATCAGAGACCATTGAGCATCTCCCTCGATGTCTTCCTCTTCTTTTCCCTCGAAGTTTATCTCTTCGGTATTCTTAAATCTGATCGTCTCTGTCTTCATATCTATCACTGCTTGATATTTCTGAATGAAATCTGCTCCCAATATCATGTCAAAAGCCATGTCCTTCATTACAACAAATACATGTCGGAAATCATGTCCTCCAATCGTAATACATAAGTATAATTGTGTTTTACACAGAGATATTTTATTGGGTATTATTCCTTGGATCTTAATTCCTGATACTGGAATTTCCTCTAAGTTCTCTTTGAGCTTCCACAGAATATAAAGCTTCTCACTCACCAGACAAAGCATAGCCCCAGTATCGATCAAAGTATCGACAGGCATACCAAATACTTCGAATGAAATGATTGGCATTCTAATTCTGGTACCCATTTCTTTTCGTTCGTCATTCTGTTGAATTAAGTCATCATCCTCTGCTTGCCATTTAATTATTCTGGAAGTGAAAGTATTCAAAATTCTATCTTCTACTGTGAATTCGAAGTTGTTTTTTTTTCATTACCATTCCCCCGGGATTGTTGTGTTCCCGATGGACCTGGATCATTGGGCCTCTGCTCCACAAATTGTAAGTTATCTTGGTGTCTTGCTTCCAAATTTTTCCTCGTTTCCTTGTTAAATTCTTCGTTGGACTGACGAGTATCTACATTCCCTCTATTATTGTAGTTATTACCATAGGATCTTCTTTCCTGGTACCTTCCTTGAGTATCACGTGGTCTTCTCCATCGAGTGTTGTATCGATTACCACCATCTGGTCTTGCATATGGTTTGTAACTGTATCTGTTACGGTATTGGTTCCATCCTCTCGTATTGGAATCTTCCCTCGGCGATTTCTCTTCTCGCTCCTCTCGAATCTCTCGAGGTGTCTGAGAATAACTGTCAGCCATAACAGCATACACAGCGTTATTACTCTTTACTCCCTTCTGATGAAAGAATTGAGCGTTTGTATGATCCAGCTTTTGCAATACCTCATCAAACTGTTCCATATTGTAGATGTCAGCAGCGATCAAAGTCCTCTGGACGTCTGCTGGAAATTGTCGTATCAAAGCAGTAATCAACTCGTTATCTGGCATTGGCGGATCTAAATGTTGGAGTTTAGACAGCTGTCCAGAAAAGTATGTAGAGTATCGAGTAGGTTGTGACGTCGAGAATCTCTTCGAATACAACTCTGCTCTAACTTGCTGTTGGGTTTCAGGGGACCAAAACTTCTTCAATAACCCACGAGAAAACTCCTCAAAAGTATTTAGAGTGGATCTAAATGCTCTAAACCACAAAAGTGCGGGACCTTCCAAGAACTTCCCTATTACCCTGATCTGTCTTTCTTTTAAGTTACCTTTTAAAGAATCAGAACTTTCTTTAAGTTTATTTTCCAAACTTTCTTTAAGTTTATTTTCTAAAGAATCAGAATTTTCTTTAAGTTTATTTTCTAAAGATTCAGAATTTTCTTTAAATTTATCATCTAAACTTTCTTTCAAATTATCAGAATTTTCTTTAAGTTTATCGTTTAAACTTTCTTTAAGTTTATTTTCTAAAGAATCAGAATTTTCTTTAAGTTTCTTTTCTAAAGCCTCAGTATTTTCTTTCATAATGGCTGCTACACGCAGTCCAGCCTGTTTTGAACTCTCCTCCAAACTTCTCATCATTCTCACCATTTCTTCCATAATTTCAATTATTCAAAACTTAGGGGTATACAACAGTGGCAAACACAAGCTTATAACTAGAACAAGAAATATGAATAGCTAATTGGAACACTATAATAAAATGAGATTTGTCCTAATATCGACGTGATGGAAAAACAAAAGTCTCTACTTTACGAATTACATTTACCATAATATCACAAGAAAAATATGCAAGTTCTCAAATATCCTCCACCTGGATTCTAATAATGTGTATCTCCAGTCATCGAACGTTTACTACTGAATTTACTTGACGCCCTAATGGTTAAGCCATTATCAAAAATAATCAAACCCATTCTATTTATTAAGCAGTTAAATTTTTAATTTTCCCCACTAATTGGGTTTCCTACTAATTTATTCATCCAAACCAGACATCTCTCAACTCCCAAAATATTTCTATAAAAATTATCACAATTTCAAATCGGCATGCGATTGACCATGTCTAAATCGGGCCCCACGTTCGAAGCCATTTCTCTCTCTATCTTATTTTATGTGCCCGTTTAGACCGGAGTCCGCACGACCACATATGCATTTTACCAATAATCAGTCAGCACGAGAATCAAAATATCCCGGAGCGCCAGATGGGTTAAAGCAAATCGCAAAAACGACATCAAATTTATAAAAATGCTTTGCTGATTTTTGGCTCAATGCAACAATAAGGATAGAAGGAGATTTAATTGGGTGAAACACATCTGGTAAAATTATCTCAGTTTATTTAAAGTTAAAATCTGACTGCAAGAATAATGCTCAAAGCAGCATCATCCACGTGTGGCGATCCACACTCTTATTTACACACAATATACAGAAATCTTCCAAACACATTTGACAATCTATTTGAAAACACAAGTCCGATTGTTAGTCCTGTGGACTGTGTTCCAAAATTATTAAACTTTAACTCCAGTGCAAAATAAAATTGTCCATACTGGAAATAACGTCGATCACTGTTTGACTATTTACATGATATTAACACTCGTAGAATAAATGTTTATAGAATTTCTTAAACTTTCACTTGTTTTCCAGTTTTCAAAAATATATCGTTGAAACTATTATTATCATCGTAGCAACACAAATTATTAACACATATTAACAACATCTGAAAAGTATTTGACCATTGAGCATAGTATCGAAGAACTGTGCGAAGCACAACAACAATTAATTGTTCTTCTGACATTAAATATTCGAGAAGTGACTCGATTATGAACTTCAAGTTCCAAACAAAATATATGATTTCTGAATCATTAACTTGATCAACAAATGGTTGAACCATTCAACTATTAGATTTTCCACTTGGGAACAATATTATAAAAATATTTATATTTATGGCCATTTCTAGCAACTTTCACAACTTGCAATTCTTCGACAGAATGCGGAAATCAGAATTGTAGTCTTATAATGAATTCATTTAGTTCATGGCACTAGGATTGAAAATATCCTTCAAATTATTCGTGGTTAAAGAATTATTTTAAATTGGCAGTGGCCCATTCTACTATTTGTGTAAGAACACAATATTATAACAACAACAACAACGGCAAAGGTCTTCCTCTGAAGAAGAATAAACTACTATCATGACAAATCCGGGTTCTAGCAAAATCAAAGTCTAAATGGAATTCGTAAACAAGGTTGAAATAAGAACTGATGGTTTCAAAGAAATAACCTTCGGGTTATTCATACGACGAAATGTGTGGCTCCAATACTCCTACTATAAACCTGAGCCATCGAACCTGCTATTTGATTGATGCTCGAAAAAACCTTCATTCCTGCGACTTAAACCTGCGCACCTGGGAATGGCATTACAACTACTCCACACACATAAATTATCTTCCCAAAATTTATACAATAAATCAAGCCTCTGCTTGTTATCAACACTGGAAGATTAATAAACTTACAAGTTTATTTTATTTTCCCATTCAGTTCAACCCGTGAATTTACCATACTCATGAAAAGCTTATTTCACTTTCGAAGTGTATTTACGTCATGATTTTATATAAATACAATAATATCCTATTTGATACAAATATCAATTGCTTCCCGTTTCATGCCTCTCCGTGTTATATGAAACATATACTTTGCTCATAGCAAATATCAACTGTTCAACCAGAACTGAAATGTTGGTTGAATGCGGGCTTGCGCTAACCACTCTCCTTCGTAAAATCTCCTGTTCCATACTAGAAATGTTTCAACTACTTCATAGGCTCTTTCTCAATACATATGATTATTATAAAATATAATATCCAAGAATTATTTAGAAAAATTATGAAAATTATTATTATTATTATTAGTGGATTATTATTATTATTATTATTTCAAATATGTTTAATTATCATCTCATTATGTGAGAATCCACATGTTCGAACCTTCGAATATGGAAAAAATATCCATTCCTCAACAAAAATAAATTTAACTTTTACAGTTACATCGGCTGATTACCGTGATTTCCCAAAAATATGAAAAATTCAAATAAATGCTCAAAATGCTCGGTCATCGATCCTAAACTGTTCTGAGTGCTGAAAATGCTCAGAATAAATCTAACAAGTCTTGCGTAAATCATTACAAGCTTTAAATATGACGAAAAAAATGTGTTGGTCATCTGCAGAAAAATAGTTTGTTCCAATTAGCTAAGCATAATATAATTCAAATGTGGCTTACATTTCTTGAAGGTCTTGAAGTGTAGTAAACCTGGTCTATACCAGATTTATCCGTAGATATGCCCTATCGGACAAGCACGTATAATCCTTGTATCGGCCGCCATTGTAGACCCACAAATCGTCTAGTCAGACATAGTGGTAGTATTCTTCGACGTTTTAAATGACTGTGGTTCCATTTTAATATGGGCTTCTATCAAAGCCATAACAGTTTGTTTGAAAAGGGTCAGATCTAAGCGATCTCTTCTTAAATGTGTCAGTTGTAACTTAACTCACTGTAATCTCATCAGTACAAGAAAAACGTTGACAGTCTAAGCAGTTAACGGCTGTTCTGAAGATCGTTCCCTGGGCATGGTTTATTAAAATCACCATCTGCCATGCGCTAGACAACCTGCAGTTTCCCTTGCGTAGACTAATGAACACCACCGTTATAGACTAGTCTTCACTGTACTGACGGATCGAAGTGGTTAAATAGTTACAAAATATGAAAACTGACTTTAAATGGATCTAAACATCCAAGTATTAATTTACTATTGGACTGTGACAAATACTATTTTCTAGACCAAGTCTAGCATATGTCCTTTAGGAAATATAAATATTTCCACCAATGTCTGTAGAAAAACAATCACCTCAGTGATTCTCCTCACCAGAAACTTACTAAGTTCCAACTCGTTGGTGCAGCACTTCTCGTGATTTTCACGATTTGAAAAGTACTTCTTCGTAGAGGCGGCAACCATGTGCCTTGGCTCAGCGTAGACGCAACTTGTTCGCCAAGTGCTTGTGATGAAGTGAGCTAACTGTCCCTGCTCCAGCTTGCTTTTATACAAAAACGGTCAGGGTCACGCGTCATCGCCTGATATCTAGAAATCCTCATATCTCTTGAATCCCTGGTCCGATTTACTTGATATTAATTGCATTCTCTTTTATTTGGCCGTGCCAGTAATCTGATCCCAGTCTCAAGTCTCTGCTCCGTAGTTAACTATTTAATCAATAAATAGTCTCCACCTCTGCTATGACTCGCTACGTCATTTACCATCCAACTATCGGTAATTTCCTTCGAAAGGCTTCGAGAAGCAATGTAGCGCGATATTCAAATATCTGAACTTTCAAAAGCTGCTACAGCCTTTCCCTTGATATCTAGGTGTCTGAAACTTGGAATACCCATTCCTAGAGTTGGGCACATTATATATATATATATATATATATATATATATATATATATATATATTCTTTTTCTTTTGTGTTGTTTCATTTGAGGGGTTTGGAAATCGTGTTCATTTAGCCCCATGTACTTGGGTATAGAATTTTGTCTGATAACCTGTGTTGTCGTGATGGCTGTACTTGTGTGTGTATTTGTAACTCAGGTGATGATTGAGAAGGAGGCGTTCGTAGCCTTAAGTTAGAAACCATCCCGGGATTTGCTTAAGATAAAGTGTGAATCAACGGGAAACAGGATGGATGAGGTGGGAATCGAAAGCCGCCCATTATCAGATTTGCCTCACGAGGCTGAATGTGGCCCGTTCCAACCCTGATGTCAGAATTACATTTCTTGACAGAGCCGGATATAGCTCTCGGAACTCCAGGACGACAGCCAAGAATGCTAGCCGTTGCACAACGAGGTGGTCTTTCTTACTTTCTATTAGTCATTCATTCGTTCTCTCTTTCTACTTTCTGACAATACGTTCGCTCTTTGGTTACTTAAATCAGTCTTTCAATGTAATTAGCATGATAATCAAACCATTTATTATACGTGTATAGTCAACCTTGAGGCACTGTCACAGGTTATGTGGGTAGAATACTAAAAACATTAAGACAGCGCTATAATGAGATGTATGGGACAAAGTAAAGAGTGAAGTAGTTTGTCATAACTTCCTAATTGAGCCAGTACAGGAGCATTGATCTACGAGTAGAACCTTTCACAACGCTTGAAGTACTAGCTGAGCCCCAAATGTCATTACTCAGCACCACCCATACCGCAGGAGCTTCCATATAATCACGGTCATGAATGAGACTGAGACATCGGTGAATAGCTACAGTTTACTCTAGCCTGTGCTGTAACCTTCCCAGTTTACAAGGGATCGAACCCTTACTTTCAGGACGTACGATTTTGAAATCGTCCATTTATTAGCCTACTTTCGATTTTTGCAAAAAATGAAAGTAGACTTATGAGATCACTACAGGGCCAAAAAATGTGTGTCTGTCTGTGTGTGTGTATGTGTGTGAGTCTGTGTGTGTGTGTGTGTGTGTGTGAGTGTGTGTACTCTGAATGTCTGTCCCCCCCCTATCAATTCGAACACGGTGAAACCGAATTGAACGAAATTTGGTACAGAGGTAGAACAAGCAAAGGGCACTTCAGTGTCATGTTTTATATCGCCGCCATCTTTACTAAAACTGAATGGAGGCCACTCAAACGTTCAAAACGTAAAATCAAATAACGACTAACCAAATTATCCGATCGCTACCAAATTTGGTAACAACATACCTTCGTATAGGATGCGTCTTGTGACCAAACAACAAGGTCGTCCCCCATACCATTTCAGGATGGCGGCCGTGCGAATTATGCAAACTTTATAATCCATATCATGGGACCCACCAGTTCCGATTATCGAGCCGAGAATCGTTTTAACTGTTCTAAAGGATGAGGCATGCTCGAAATTAAAAGTTTATTTTGTAATACTATAGTGCAGACGTGATTTTAAAAAGCTGAGCCGATTCAGTAATAAGACAAGATGGCAGCGGATATCTTGTGCCTGACTTATATTTCATTAATTTGAGTATTGCATGCAATATAGCGTACTGATACAAAATAAATAAACTTTGTATGAAATGCTTTATATATAAATAATATACTCCAGTGATGAAATCGTTTAGTATAAATCATTATTTGCTAACAAGTTCTATGTAAGTCATTTTATATAGAACGATATTCGTTGACACAATTAGCTCAGTGGTAGAGCGTTAGCCTATCGCTCAAATGTCTATGGTTCAAACCCGATCAGAGCTAGGTTTTTTGCTTGAAATGTTATATGTTTATTGTTTTGTAATGACTCAGACGTTTTAAAATTAAGCGTTATATTGTGCATATTATGGTGTAAAATATATATTTAATTAAAACATAATTCGCCAGCAGATTTACTCGAGACATCTAGCTGCCAAAAAGGTAACTGCACGCCGACCTACTTATTAACTTCCAGATTTTATTGAAAAGTTTCTTCTTCTGGCCGCTAGAATGCACTCGCTCTGTTAGGATTATATTGTTCGATATTTCACCACTAGATGTCACGACTAGTCTACGTGGGGCTCCATTGCTAACTATACCATTGGCATTCTATGCGCATCGAATTTGAAGAATGACAAGATGATACTACGATACATTTTTACTTTCTATTTTAAAGGGTTTGTAACAGCCTATTTTGCGTTACTTGAAAATGTTATTTGAAGTAAAGAACAAAACGATTTCACATAGTAACTGAATTCAAGCCGTTGGTGTTAGTTCAGGTTATTAATTACTACTCTTATTTCAGGCAAATAGCAATCGAAAATATCCACATAGTTTGTATACACACGTCTGTGTAGGGTCATGGAAAGATTTGTTAATTCAATTAGGGTTGTGAAAGCCATGCACAACCAGACGTGTAAAGACATGCCTCAACTCAAAGTTGGATGTTGCCCACGGCAGGTCGTATATGTAATAATAATAATAATAATAATATTAATAATAATAATGTTATTGGTTTTACATCCCTTTTAACTACTGCTGCTTTTAGAGACACCGGGGTGCCGGAATTTTGGCCCGAAGGGGATCTTTAACGTGCCAGTAAATGTACTGACACGGCTCCCTCGCATTTGTGCACCCTCAAATGCCAGCTGACTGCGCCAGGATACGAACCTGCAACCTAGGGCCCAGCAAGCGAGAACGTTACCGCTGAGCCACGCAGCCAGTCCGGTCGGTTATGTCTCCAGATCCATAACATTCTTGATATACTTCTTATCCTTCTTCCTTCAATGATGGTAGCAGTTTTAGCAGTTTTTGTGGCGTTTGGTAGAGGTAATTCGTTTCTAAGGTCTTCAACAAAGAATAGTTCTATTATACTCTTTGATAATAACAACGAGTTATAACTATACTCATACATTTAGGAGAAAGTAGGCTATATGTTCTTTACTGAACATCTTGTTTTTATTTGATGCCATTTTATGTTCTAGAATTATTTAATTTAGTTATAATATCATTTGATTGATTTCCAATTAATTTGTTTAGGTTTTAAGAGATTGTAATGGGCAGAATCTGAGTCAAGGTATATTTGAATATTTTAACATTGGAATAATCTTCAGTTCATGAGCCTGGAATTGTGTGCAAGTAACCAGGAAGTAGACTTGTTATTGTAGATGGGTTTTCGGTCACCCGCTCGAGTGCACGGTGACTCATAGGTAAGATGCTTGGCAACCCTGTGCCAGGGGCGTGTCTGGGGTATTTTGGAGACCAGAGAGATGTTCCGTATATGGTCATATTTTGTTTTGTGTGGTTTTGATTGGCTGGACCCCGTGAGGAATGCCAGGAAGACTAGTGAGTTGAGGGGGGATCATGTCTGATATTAGGACTTGTCGAGGCAGTGGAGGTTGACTCATTTGGTGAACTCCGTGCGGGAGTGGACTCATTTCGTGGACCGCGTGTAGGGCGGTGAACTCATTCTTAGGACTCCGTGAGAGGAGGACTCTTTTGTGAACTCCGTGTGGAGTGGTACTCAATTTTCGGACCGCGTGTGCAGTGGTAATTCTTGGTAGGACTCTGTGAGGAAGTAGAATTTGTATTTTGGACTTGTGTGATTTTGTGGAGAAGGGAGTATTTCAGACGATCACAAGTTTGTGTTCGAGGTGCAATTACTGAGTTGCTGGCTATAGGTTCTCTAGGGAATTACGAGCCTAGTTTTAAACAAATCGCCTAGATTTTTTGTCTCGAAACGCATGAAGTATTGTAAATTAACGTCTGTACACCAAAATTCTAAGACCATAGTGGTAAATTGTTATACAACAAATACTAATACAATATGCTAGGTATTAGTATATTCCGGAGCAAACTAAATGCGATAATCCAACACACGAATTTAAAGCATTTTTAGCCTACTTTCCATTTTTGCAAAAAATTAAAGTAGACTTATGAGATCAACACAGGGCGAAAAATTGTGTGTCTGTCTGTGTGTGTGTGTGTGTGTGTGTGTGTGCGCACGCGAGTGTGTACTCGGAATGTTTGCCCCCCCCCCCCCCCTATCAATTCGAACACGGTGATACCGAATTGAACAAAATTCGGCACAGAGGTAGCACTAGCATAGGGCACCTCAGTGTCATGCTTTATATCGCCACCATCTTGACGGAAACGTAATGGCGGCCACGCAAATGTTAAGGGCTTAAATCAAATTACGACCAACCTAATTATCTGATCTCTACCAATTTTTGAAACATTATACCTTTATGTATGAAAAAATCTTTTGACCAAACCACAAGGTCATCAGCCCAATAATTTGAGGAAGGCGGCCATGTTTGTGTGCAAATCGATTCCCACTATCTATTCAAACACGGTGAAACCAAATTAAACGAAATTTGGTATAGAGGTAGCACTAGCAAAGGGCACCTCAGAGTCATGTTTTATATCGCCACCATCTTGACGAAAACATAATGGCGGCCAGCCAAATGTTAAAAGCTTTAATGAAATTACGACCAACCTAATCATCTGATTTATAACAATTTTTTGCAACATTATACCTTTATGTAATAATCATCTTTTGACCAAACGACAAGGTCATCAGCCCAATAGTTTGCAGAAAGCGGCCATGTATCTGTGCAAATTGATTCACCATATCAATTCAAACACGGTGAAACCGAATTGAATGAAATTTTGTACAGAGGTAGCACTAGCAAAGGGCACCTCATATTCATGTTTAATATCCGTATAGCACGTTGTATTTCAACGAGCTACTACAACCAACATTCAATTATACTCCTTGAAAAGGAAAAAGAGTTATAACAATACCCATGCATTTAGGAGAAAGTAGGCTATATGTTCTTTACTCAACATCTTTGTATAATCAGATCCACGAAGCAATTTGAATCGTTGGATGCTGACCATCAAAGTAATTATGTACGTAATCTTCATAATTGAGATGCCTGCGTGTGAAACATATAGCAATTGTGCTGCGAGTAAGTAGGACTGATTCTTTGAGAGCAACAAACCCCAGAATTAGTAGAGTTAAGTCGCCACAGCTGAAGTCAACGCCTGTACGTACCAGTCATCATTATTCCCGAGGGTCATCTATACTATGTCATAAGGGTGCCTGTGTAAATATGATAGGGAGTTTAAATTAGTCAGTACGACGAGGATCCTGCGGTTGTGTATTTCATGTCTGGTATCAGAATATTGTACATTTTACCAGATCTCTAGTGCTTTTAGTCTTGAGGTAACCAGTGTAGTTAAGAGTGAATGTTCATTGCTGTTGCTTATACCGTACAGGTGTTAAGCCCCCACGCACCCCGATATACAGGGTGTATCTTAATTATACCGACAAAAAAATCGGGGACGCTTTGCGTGTTATGTAAAAGATGATGCCGCAATACGCTGCCGAAGTGACGCGCCTAGCAACCGCATGGGTGCAGCCACATTGGACCCAAACAACTGGTTGCTAGGTTTTGTATACATAGGAAGCTGCAATAACGCTGCGCATTGTCTTAAATTTTGTGGATAGAAAGGTGTAATATGCGTGAAATAAGGCAAACGCCTCCCGTGAAGATCATCTACAGTGTTGGAGCTAAAAAATAGAAGTGAAATTTTATGGATAAAGTACGGGAATTTTGCGAGATAGTATCAATAAAGTTGACCCCACTCCTGAGGCAAGAATTGCATGGCGGGTACTACAAATCATACTAATATATAAAAATGAGATGGTGTGTGTCTGTCTGTCTGTCTGTCTGTCTGTCTGTCTGTCTGTGTGTTACTCAATAACGCAAGAACCACTGGTCCGATTTAAATGAAATTTTGCATGGATGTAGCTGACTAAACATGTTTACATACAGGATACCTTTAATTTCGATATAGTGCACTATTAAAAAATGGCGACCATTTTAGTGACGTCACTACACCCTTTGGTTTCAAAATTTCATATTTCCATATCAAATAAAAAGAGAACGCTAAGAAATAGCACACTTTTGATGGCATAAATGAGCTTCAAATTTAATTTTCTATCCGAAGGGTCCTTATCACTTTTCGTGTATCTCCAACGGTTAGCGAGTAAAACCCACATATGTGACGTCACTACACCCTTTGGTTTCAAAATTTCATATTTCAATTTCAAATAAAAAGAGAACGCTCAGAAATAGCAAACTTTTGATGCATAAACGAGATTTACCATTTAATTTTCTATGTATAAGGTCCTTATCACTTTTCGTGTATCTCCATCGGTTAGCGAGTAAAACCTAAATTTGTGCAATAAAACTTGGTCAACACCGAGCGGTGCAGTGTATCTCTACATACATAAAAAATCAAGTTTGTATGTTTTTTCGCAATTTCTACGGAAATTTGAGTTATTTACGCGTTTCAGACTGTTTTATTATGGATGTGCGAGAAAATAATTTTTTGGTCTGTCTGTTTGTTTGTCTGTGGACAAGTTTGTTCCTTTATAACTCGACAACGGCTGGGTGTATCAACGTAAAATTTGGTACAGATATCCATCAGAGGCACGACACTAATCATTGATGTACCCCTTCTCCGTAGCTCTCATAAAAGAGTGCCTACCCCCTTAAAATACATGCTGAAATAGGAGTAGAAGGACGAGACAAAATCATTTTCAGCCCCTCAATGTGAGAGACAAAACTCGGGGGCCCTAAAGGGTCCTCGAAATACACATTTTAAGGCCCTAAAACCATCCGTTTTTGAAATATTCCCAGAAAACTAATTTCATTTAATAAACTAATGAACGAATACAAGCCGGTAACCATGGTAACAGATTCTCAGAGGTCCATCTATTGCTGTAAGACGCAATGCAATTCCATTACTTACATTGGTGTGAAAGTTTGCAAATGACTAGAAGGTTATCACGGAACCAAATTAAGCTGTAAAATTCATCAATACGTATAATGCGCTTAAGGGGGTCAAGGGGTACACTAGAATTTTTTCACGCGATTTACACCTGCGGGTGTGGTACGGCAGGTATATTATATTCCTATCCCTATATTATATTATTATTATTAGTATTATATCATGGCGTACAACGAGGAGATAAAGACCCTCGGTGCCAGAAACAAAATTTTGGGGGCCTCGAAAACTACATTATAATGCTCTAAAACCAACAGTATCTGAAATATTCCCAGAAACCTAATTTAATTTAATTTAACAAACTAATGAAGGAATGGAAATCGGTAACCATGACAACATTATCTCAAGGGGTGGCATCCAACTTTCCATCTATTTCTGTAAGAAGCAATGTCACTCCATTTATACCTTGCCACGGTGGGTGAGTGGATAGCGTGTCGGTCTACTAACCCCAAGATTGCAGGTTCACTCCTGGCCGTGGTAAGTGATTTTTGAAAGGCGGCAAAAATACGACTCGCATGTCATACCATGTTGGCATGTCAAAGAACCCATTTGAATTCAGTAGGCCGTGTTCATAATGGCAAAATTAATCTCAGGAGTTTCCGCCAATACAAAGTTCCTCATTTCTCTACTAGAAAGTGCTATAGTGTTCAAGGAGCTTGGATATCTACCCTCCTGGACTTTCATAGTGATTCAAGGAACAACGAAATTTCGACATGCAAGCTACCCTCTGGGTGTCGAATTAAGAAGCTTGCACCCGGCACCCGAGTCCATACGATATTTTTATTAGGCTACTCCATTTATTACATTTCTGTGAAAGTTTGCAAATGGCTATAAGGTTATCACGGATCCAACATAGACTGTATAATTCGTCAATGCAATTAAGGGGGTTAAGGGGTAACCTAGATTTTTTTCATGCAATTTCCCGTGCGACATATAATACAGAAAGTCTATTATATCTCCAAACAACAACATTATTTTCAAAAATTCCTGAATTGAATCAGCATTTTTTGCGGCTTTTAGGAATTTGGGCCATTTGAGGCTAAAGAACCTGAATTTTCATGCACCACAAGCCTTTATAATTTATGAAAGAGGTCTTCCTGTGTATGGGGACCTAACACAACGTAGAGGGTCATTTTTTAAGTGAGGTGTATTGCGTTTCGTCTACAAGGCTTTCAAATCTATTTCACGTCAGGAAATACACGTTAGGTGAATTTAGTTTGAGAGCACATTTTAACTAATCTTTTTTTTTTTTTTTGTCGACATACGGGTTCATCGTAAGGATGATTTTGTTTGATACTGTATGGTACACATACACATGTGTCAATACACCAATCATTTATAAAACTCCTCACCGTACTTTTCATACAGTAGAAAGGTGTATATAGGGAAAAACGTCTCAAAATACTTGCTAAAATAGGCGAAATATAAAAATTATCCTAGAAGGACGATCAAAGGATATGTTGTGCTTCTCATTGTGAGACACAAAATTCGCGAGTCTATAAGGGGTCTCCGAAAACCACATTTTAAGTGTGTGTGATATTCCCAGAAAACTAACTTCGTTCTGATAAACTTATGAAGGAATGACAAACCGCTAACTATTGCAACAGTAGCTCAATTGACAATGTCTGGTGTTAATATATAACACCGTTCGAAGAACGGGTACTTCTGCTAGTTATAAATATTTATTTATAACATCATTTAGTAGATACAGTATATCTAATATAGAGAGATATTTAGGACATAAGTGTCACATAAGGGGGTTTTTGGTTCATGTGGGGAGTGTAGTTGTAATTAAATATGGTTTTTACAATAAGTATTATATACGACAACCTACATAACCTTACAGCTGATTCACTAGCAGCAATACATTTTCTCCTACAACTTTTCTGAGTGGTGATATTTCACTTAATTTATTTAAGCAGTGAATCGTGTTTACAAATAACAATTAGGCCTATCCCAGACTGAAAATTTCTGCCTAAATATTTTATTTTTTGCACTTTCAGAAAACAAGTATCATGTACCAGTAGGCCTAGCCTAGGCCTACACCCTGCATCAAAGATACAGTATGTACTGTACTGTACAGTGACATTATTCAAGCCAATGAATACTGCTTATTTCTGAAGTGATGGAGTGGCAGGTCTTGTCGTTATTGTCAGGGAAGTTGCAGTGGAAAAGTCAGTGGTGTCAAGAAATGAGGTGATGAGGATAGTGGCGAACCAGGCTACCATGGCATTAAGTCAAGATTGTTAGAAAATGTTTTAATCGTTTCAGCATGAAGTATGAGTGAAAACGTCAGTGGTGCTATCAAGTTATGAATAAAAGTGGAAATGTGTGTACTTAGTCAGTTTCTTGTGCACTAACTTACTTATATGGACAATTTTTCAAACATTGGACAGTAAAATTAAGCTAGTTCAATGAAGTTATGGCATGCTACAGTATTGTACATTTATTATGAGTTATAATAAAACTATATTGCTATTCAAAATATCGAGGCTTAATACTTAACTGCAAAGTTTATATCAAACTTCTTTAATGTATATCAGGAAGTACTGGTATATTATAGGGAAGTAGGCTACTCCCCTGCGATTCAACTTACAAGCTCCTGCAGAAGTATGGATGTGTTTTTCACCCCTCACCATAGGCCTTTTTGTTATTGAGCAACTGAGTTTAATTGGAGTTGTAACAGGTCATTTTATCACAGGTTGTGGTGAATTATGTAATACGGTACCAAATGGCAGGTAGGTGGTGTTGGTGGTTGCCACATTATTTAAAATGAGGTAGGACGATAGGCCTTAATTGTAGATTTCTCTAACCTGTTGGTGAGCACACAGGTTAGGCTTTGTTAATGATTAGTTTTCAAACAAACGCGGCGTTGTGGTAAACACACAAATTGTATTGAGATGCAGTCTTTGTTTCTCCTAAAGCCGTTGATGAGATTTGGCCTAAACTCTCGTGCAAAATATTTTAAACTGTTCCCTTATGCATTGATAGACCTTCTTTTAAAGTTCATTTAATTCGTCACTTACTGGTAGGGCCAACGGTACTTTATTTTCCCTGGTATTGGTCATTCATACGGGATGTGATATCACAATATCCAGAAATGTTATATTGTCATGTTTTCACTTAATTTAGTTAAATATTGTAGGCCACTTCTCTACGACTTATGCTCTAAGACGTAATATGCATCCCGTATGCAATATTTTACAACTTTATTGAACTACTATGTTAATTTACTGTGAAAAATATACTTTTCTATGCTTTCTTGCCTCTGGACGTCCATGCATGTACAGTTTTATACGATACAAATAGGAAATAATGACGGCTCAAAAACGAAGCAAGCTACGAAGGAGCCATGTTGTATTGCTCCAGTTGCTTAGCAACGGACCGGAAGTGACGTCGACTTCGGCAGCGTATCGGATTGGCGGAGAAAATTTTTCCCTCCGAGAAAATGAGGTTACTTTGTTACTTCTGGGCGCGCGATTCAAATCTACGAACTCGCCGTATTTGCTGAGCCAGGCAGCAAGCCGCTGGCCACTGCTGTGCTTCAGGCAAGGGAAGGGAGTATGATAGAAGGAGACAGAGTTATGCTGGCGGGCATGCGGCAAGCCGAGGCGATCGAGGAAACTTGCGCATGCCCGCCAGCATATCTCTGTCACCTTCTATCACACTCCCTTCCCTTGCTTGAAGCACAGCGGTGGCCAGCGGCTTGCTCTCTAGCTCAGCAAATACGGCGAGTTCGTAGATTTGAATCGCGCGCCCGGAAGTAACAAAGTAACCTCATTTTCTCGGAGGGAAAAATTTTCTCCGCCAATCCGATTGCAGCATCGTCTTTTACATAACACGCAGAGCGTCCCTGATTTTTTTTTGTCGGTATAATAAAGATACACCCTGTATAATTATTGGGAGGGTGAAACATCACAGTGCCTAGAACTACTGCAGTCCCCAATAGATGGTCGCAGAGGATATTAAACACCATTGAATACTTCATGCGAAGGACATGTTTTCGAAATATCATAGCTTTGAACTTGCGTCAACAACAAGTAACAAATTAGAGATTGGACTCAAATAATGTAACCTCGGTGCATAGCCGTGCTCGTTAAATCGTGCACCATGACTGCGACGGCAGCTGTAGCAAGTCCAGAGATCACAGGTTTGAAACCCGGCGGTATATTTTTTCCTCGTGTTTTTCCACACTCCCTCCAGGCAAATGCTGAGATAGTACCTCACGTCAAGTCTCGGGGCAACTAAATCATCCCTGTTCTTAATACAGGTACTCACAGTACTACAGTTATTTCATAACGTAAATACAGTTTATCAGACAAACTCAACACACATCTAACTACAGGGGGCTGATGACCAAGATGTCCCAAGCCTATAAAATGTATTAACAACAAGTAATATTGAAATGTACCGACGATAAAGATAGACGCGTGGCTTAACGGTTTTTGTTGCTTAAGTTAGGTACTTGGTATGTCGTGGTCACTCATATTCCTTGAGCGTGTTTGAAATATGTCTGATTTACTGAAAATGATAGGGGGCTGCGTGGCACAGTCGGTAGAGGCGCTGACCTTCTAATTGGAAGGGAGTGGGTTCGATCCCCACCCAGGTAGTGGATTTTAGAAACAAAACTGCTACTTTCTGAAACGCATATAGACCTCGGGTTCATTCAGTCTACACCAGAAATGAGTACCAAGGCAATTCCTGGGAGCAAAGACGTCCGGGCGTGGAGCAGACAACTTCATCCCATCTAGTGCCGATGTAACAAAGGGTGGATGCCTCTACCTTCCACTGCTCCCAGGGCCTCGTTGGCTTTGCTTTTTTTTTTTTGTAATGCACTTCATTGTGATCTGTTCGATGAGGCCAGGGTTGTGAAGGGTGAGCGTCTGGTCTTCAGTTAGACACATTCCCCACCGTAACATGCCTGTAAATGCAAGTTATATTAGATTCTATTGCTAGGATTGCTGAGGTGGGAATGAAATCCTCCATTTCATTGTTGTTATCATAAGGATGATTGTGCCACTTTCAATTCATGAGATCAGTTGTTGGAATTATTTGATTGCAGCTGCTTGCGTGGTAATATTTAGCTCTTCTGTGCCTAAGGTTGAGGGATTGAATCCGGTGTAGCTATTTAATTTTTTAGGGTGCTTAAATACGAAATATCCGTGTCAGAAGATATCCTTCAGGGCAAATTTCCGGCACTCAATGGTTTTTAAACGCAGTCATTGTTTAAAAGAACTTAATATCCACAACATTATTATTAACATATATTTTATTTATCGTTTCGGTCGTCTATGGACCACGTTATTTCAACTGCCTTTTCCCTCGTTCTTTCACATTGGCCCAGTATTCGCGCATTCTTCTTCGGTGAGCTTCCCTTCGTTCTTCGGTCCACTTCTTGCCGGTTTTCAATATAGGTTTTGGCTGAAAACTCTGTATCTCCCCAAGTTTCTTCTTCAAAGAGTCACGTTCCAAGATGTCCTCATGTGATATCCCCAGTTCTTGTAGGTCTTTTTCCACCTCTGTAAACCAGATACCTTTGGTTTTATTTCCCACAAAGTAGGCACAGATTCGATTGGATAATCTTCCGGAATTGTTAAATGGCCATAAAAGGAGTGTCTTCTTTTGCGAATGGCGTCCGTTATTTTCTCCACATGTAGATAGAGTTCATCGTTGTGTCGTCTTCTATACTCTCCTCGTTCCTTGACCGGGCCCAAGATCTTTCTCAGAATCTTCCTCTCTTTGGCTTCGAGTTGTTCTGCCAGGCCTTTCTTATTCATCGCCAGGCATTCTGATGCATATAACGCCTCCGGGCGAATAACGGTAACGAAGTGCCTCAGTTTGGCCTTGAAGGACATTGATCGTGATTTGTAAATGTCTTTGGTTAAAACGGTAAGCCATTTCCATTTTGTTAATCCGTGCCACGACGGCTTCCTTTTCACGAATGTTGGGCTCAATCCATTCACCCAGGTATTTGAATTTCTCTACCTGTGTTATTTGTCCTCCATTCACCGTAAGTTCTCTGGGTTCCGACTTGATGTTCGTTATAAACTGCGTTTTCTCAAACGAAATCTGAAGACCTGCCTTTGCTGCTTGCACCTGTAATTGATTGATTTGTTGTGTGGCCGTGTCAAGAGAATTAGAGAAAATTGCAACATCATCTGCGAAAGCTAAACAGTCGATTGTCAGGTTTTTGTTCTTACAAGCTAGTCTGACCCCATTCTCTATACCATCCTTACACAATTCTTTACGCCATTCTCGAATAACTTTCTCAAGAACACAGTTGAATAAAAGAGGCGAGAGCACATCTCCCTGTCTCACCCCTGTCCGTATTGCGAAGGATTCAGAAATCTCTCCCATGAATTTCACTTTGGAAGCTGTATCCAATAGGGATTGGTGAATGATTGATCTTGTCTTATTATCTAAACCAAATTCTCTTAAAACATGGATCAGGGTACTTCGATCCAGCGAGTCGTAAGCCTTCTTGAAAACAACAAAAGTCACAACAAATTTCTTACTTCTCAGATTCATGTACGATAGAATTGATTTTAAATTCATAATTTGCTCCACACAAGAGCGCCCCTTTCGAAATCCACCTTGGTATTCGCCCAGTTGTTGATCGAGCTGTGATTCCGCTCTCGTTTGAAGTGCTTTCGCGAGAATCTTGTATGTTATCGAGAGGAGTGATATGCCACGATAGTTGTTTACGTCCGCTTTATCACCTTTCTTGTGCAGGGGGTGAATCAGGGCCGATGTCCAATCACTGGGCAGTTTCTCTGTTTCCCAAATCTCCCGGATGATATCCGTTAGCTTGTCGACTGGTTTTTCACCTGCGTATTTATTAATATATTATTATTATTATTATTTTGTGTCAATCAAATGTTCATACCTAAAGAGGAGTTAAAGGTACAGCGCGACAAGTTCGTGAAGCCTCGTAAAATATGCGAATTACTAGACTTCCCCTTACCCCTCTAGTCATTATGTTGCTGGATCTACTGCTATTTGCTGGCTCGAAAGGCGTGACTTGCACAGAAACCAACTGGCGCTGGGTAGCGGGCACGTGAGGATGATTTACCAATGGTGTCACTCTCATCCCCCACCCACCACGTGCTCTCAACTCCTCCCTGGCTCCTTCGCTCGCTTGCACCGGCAGCGCCCTCACTCAGGCCTTCAGTTGAACTAAATCTTTATAAATCTCAAATAACCAATGTACAAGTTATTTGGACTTGTAGGCCGTGGTCCAGGCTGGATGTTTGCTCCTGACGTTTCACCGAAGACTGCGTTTGGCATTAACAAGGGTCCGTTCCTTCCGTTAGTCAGCAATCGACGAACCACCAGAAGAATGAATTCGAGTCATGCCAGGACCTCAAGTCTGCAACTGCAAACACATCTGCACCAGACTAACCGTCCTCTATCAGAAAGGAAAACTACTATTTAAGCAAAAGGTCAGAATTTCTCCGTTACCCCACCTTCGGTGCACGTGGAACACATTGTCAGCAACATCGAGGCTGCCATACACCGTCTACCCAGAAAGCAGACTGAGGAAATCCACTGATAAGCCTCACGCATCCTTCGGAAAGCTCCAGCGCATATGAGTAACCTCACATCTCAGGAGAAAAATGTCATTAAGCCCTTTAACAGACAAGAGTTTAGTGCTTTTCAGTCGGTCAACACGAATGTACCCAAAAGAGATGGGTTATGCCCTTAATCTCATGTAATTTATTTCAGGATTAGGGCATAACCCATCTCTTTTGGGTACATTCGTGTTGACCGACTGAAAAGCACTAAACTCTTGTTTACTAAGGCAACACTGAAAATATGGCTTCAAACACCACAACCCTTTAACAGAGATATAAGCATCATCATTCTACCAGCAGATCCTGGGTAATGCCACGGTAGTCATGCCTTCTGCAGCAAAAATAAGAACGCTAGCTGGTCAAGTCTAAGTTGTGATATCAAAAAACGAAGCTTATGCTTCAAAATTGAAGTCTCTCATACTTTTGCGATAGACTGCAAATCAAGGACCCTCAATTTTACGTGGAGTCTGATCCTCTGAACTAAATGTTTTATTGTTAAGCAAATCCATGTGCATTCATCAGGAATTTGTGGGGAACGATTAGTTAGACGACTACATTCTCACTTTCTAATAATAGTCTATCGCAAAATTTTGAATCTCTCAATGTGATTTACTGACGTCTACTTTCTTCGCTGATATTGTGGTGAAAGATTCGTTCTAAGCTCCGTTTTGTTTGATCCCAGAAAGTTAAACGCACAATGTGAGGGAAGTTATTTACTCAGGGTTACGCTCATTGGATATGTTCAGGAAGCAGTGTTAATAGCGATGTTCCTCAAGGCTAAAAATGCAATCTTACTTACAGATATATCCAAGGGCTATTGTAGAAACGATACTATCCTCCTATAAAGACATTTATGCTATGATAATTGACGACAACCACTCGTCTAGACATAGTAGACGGTAATCTGAGGCTTATCGGTAATTGCTTGGAGGATAGTGGACGGGGGTGGGACTCAGTATCGATACAGGCAGGGACATTATTAGCCTTGGAACTTTGCCAGGGTGACTTTACACGGCGTGCTCTTGCAGCAGCAAACTTTTTTCTTCTCGCCTCTTTCTTCTTTTAGCCACTATTATTTGTTCTCCGTTGTTTCTGTCTTTGTACATTGCAATCTGCAGAAGTAGTATGCATAACTTATACGACATGCTACAAACTGATGTCATTATTTTTCTAAGATATATTTTATTTTCTGCATCTAGTCGGTGTCATTACTCTTCAGGACGTGAATATGTAGAAGCTGTTCGTGTTCAACACGGAATATATTATTCTCCCACTTTAGGTTACATGAATTGCCTTGTGTTGTTACTACTTTCAATGTACTTTAACTCAGGAGCTTGTAAGAAGAGATTGTATTTCACTTTACATTAATAATTCAATACGTAATTCATAAAATATTACGCAATACCAGAGCTGCACAAAATTGTTTCCAGGGACACCGGACTTAATAATCTGTCTCTCGAGGAGGAGGTACATTCCTTGGCCCTACACTGGTACTAATACAAGTATTCCTAAGTGGATAGAGCTGACAAATTAAACAAGATGTTCGGTAATGAACATATAGCCTACTTTCTCCTAAATGTATGAGTATAGTTATAGCTCTTTGCCTTGATCAAGTAGTATACAAGAATCATTTCTTGGTTGAAGGCCTTAGAATCTATTTACCTCTACCAAACACCAGAGCCTCGGATAAACTACTACCATCATTGAAGAAAAAAAGAGAAGACATACTGTACCTCAAGAATTTTATAGAACCGGACACATGATCAACCGGACGTGGGCAACATCCAAGTTTGAGTTGAAGAATATGTTTACACGTCTGGCTGTCCATGGTTTTCACCACCTTAATTGTATTAACAAATCTCTCCATGACCCTACAGTGACGCGTGAATGCCAACTACGTGGTCAAACGTGTGACTGCTACCACTTAGAGGTCTGTAGTAAAAGAAAGCAATCATTATGGTGTTTGAAGCCATTTGAAATGTGGACGTATCGCAGGATATTAAGGATATCATGGACAGCTAAAGTTACAAATGTGGAAGTACTGCGGCGTATGAACAAAGACTTGGAAATTCTCAGTATCTTCAAAAGGAAAAAACTAGAATACTTTGGTCATTTCATGCGCAACAACAAATACCACATCTTGCAATTAATTATCCAAGGGAAGACTGATGGCATTAAGGGTCCAGGACGCAGACGAATATCCTGGCTAAAGAACTTAAGCCAGTGGTTTGGACTTAATACAGTGACACTGTTTAGAACAGCTATGGACAAACAGCAGATCATGCTATTGATCGCCAATGTTCTTAGAGGACGAGGCACTTTAAGACGAAGAAGAAGCCATTTTCAGTGTAGCCTTAGTAACTGATCGTTTGTTACTTGGATGTTCAAGTGTATTTATAAATATCATGTATTTCTTTTTTCAGGATTAGGGATTAACCCATCTTATTTGGGTACAATCGTGTTGACCGACTGAAAAGCAAAGACTATGCAATTTAAATCACTAGAGCGCAATTTTAGTGTACATGTTCATTCTTCATAATATTTGATTGCTATTTGGCTTCAATAAAAGTATTAATTAATATCCTGAACTAGCACCAACAGCTATGTACAGGTTGACTATTATGTGGGATGGTTTTGTTCTTTAATTCAAGTAACATTTTCAAGTAACACACATTAGACTGTTAGAAACTCTTTTAAATAAAAAATATCGTATTATCAACTTGTCATTCTTCAAGTTCGATGCGTATAGAATGCCAACGGAAGAAAAACCAATGGAGTGCCACATAGACCAGTCATGACATCTGGCGGAAAAGTTTCGCCTAGCATAATCCTAATAGGGCGAGTGCATTGTAGCGGTCATAAGATGAAACTTTTCAATTACAGCTGTTCCAACATCCAGGCTGGTGAGCAGCTCACATCCAGATGGCCGTGTTTGTTACCCTTATAGTTCATCGGGTTGCTGTCAGATGCCTCTCGTGTATATCCGGTGGCGAATGTTGTTTTAATTAAATATACAGTATATGTTCCATTGTAATATGCACAATATAATGCTTCATTCTATATCTGAGCAATTACAAAACAATAATCATAAGACATTCAAGGAACAAAAACAACTCTGATTGGTTTTGGACCCCGGCCAATCGGGGACTTACGCTTTACCACAGAGGCAAACATTTCCACTGAAATTCATCGTTGTCAATTGACATACAACGTCTTAGCAAATAACGATTTCTTCAGTGTTGTATATTTTTTTATTACTAAGCATTACTACATTTTTGATTTCCACCAGAGTGATACGCATTTATTAGAACGGTTCTCTGTCAACAAACTGAGGTTCTGACTTTTAAGTCAAGGCGTGTGGTAACATCTAATGGGACGCCTGGCACGTCGATATCGAACCAAATATTGTATGGGGAATTTTTGTGATGTTTCAATCTCGATTAGACTCAACCGGCAGTAGCCCCTCATAGCTCGTTTCATGCATTGATTCTTTCTCTATTTACATAATTACATATGCACCACGCTATGTCTTTATTATTGTATTTCATTTTATAGCACTAGCTACGAGAGTTGGTACCGGTCAGTTCCCAAGTTACGGCGTCATAAAAATGAAAATAAACTTGCAGCTGTGCGCTTTAGCTCAGGAACACCTAGATGAAAGACATATTTAAGACACGTTTCAGAAATGAGCAGTAATTTGATTGATACATTGCAACCCATTAAAGAAAGAGGTTACTACTTAAAATACGTCAGTACACTATTGAATACGCTCCCCCTCTCTCGTAACACACGCCCAGTATCGTAAATTATAGCTTACTGTCAAGTATAGAAAGCAGCTTTATCAGTTGAGAGAAATTCAGTGACAGATTTACGGATTGTTTCCATAATAACAACAAGAAGTTCGTGACGAACTAAAGAACCTACTTTTCTTAAAATTTAAGATGCATGCCAATGATTGATCTATATGGACTTATCTAGAATAATGATGAAATTAAGTTAGTAATATCTAAATTTCTAATTAGTTCGAAATATACCTGGTATAATGTAGCCCAATAGAGCATAACAGTTGGCAGCCCTGGTGACTGAATATATTCTTAATCCCATCTCTTAAGATACTGCATACAAAATTTGTTTGAAGTTCAATGGATAGCATGTACGTTACATTCAGTTAGACAGTGGATCTATGAGCGCACGTAAAATCATGTTGGCAACAATGTCATGCATGTGTTGGTCAGAAATAATCTGAAATTTTGTGCTTCCTTGTTGTGCCAATTTTGGATGAAATCCATTTGTTAGGATAGACGTTACATGGATTTTAAAATTGGACCTATCAGCAGGCCTAGAATCATGTTGGCAGCACTGACTTGTATTACTTACTCCAGATTAATCTATAATGTCAGGTACTATACGTGTGCAAAATTTAGAGCTGTTGGCTTGCATACTAACTGATATATTGATATTAGGGTAAACAAATAGAGACACCATTTATTGACAGTTGGCAGCCCTGGTTGCGCTTAAGAATACGCATAGTCATATATGTTATGGTGTAGCGTACCGCGTGGCTTTTAGTGCCGGGAGTGTCCGAGGACATATGTTATCGTACACATAGCACATACGAAATTTGGTTGAATTCCAATTGATAGTTTAGAAGTTACATACATTTAAAAAATTGGTGCTATCAGCAGGGTTAGAATCATGTTTGCAGCACTGACGTATATTAGTTACTCCAAATTAATACTGTACCCGTTCGTCCTGGGGATGCGATGACCCATCTGCTATTACATCGCATTCCTGGATTTCCAGGACAGAGCGGAGTTAAATGAACTTCTAGTCAAATAAGGAATGTGTCGGAAATTCAGTTGAAATATCACAAAAGCAGAGGGTAACACGAGATAAAGTATCTCCAGGGTCGTTACGGGTTTAAATTTAATTTAAAAAAATGCAAATATAAATGGGCGCCATCAACTGAATCCCTAGCAAACCACATCCTTCCTAGTTAAGCCTTAATTAAGACAAGGAAAGAAATAGGAAAAGTAGTGTGTTTTGGCCGGTTCTATATCCACCTCCACCTCCCCACCTCACAAGATGGCGGCAGCCCGATATCTCTCGAACGCATGGTCGGATTTTGACGAATGAGGTGTCATTGAACTCGGGCTGACACCCCCTTTCTAATGGACGACATATTTCAACCCCAAAAATAAAACCTACCCCTACTAGGGGGTGAAATTGTAATTTTTTAGAGAATCTCTGTTACCAATTGCAACATGTGAGAGTTGGAATGCCGATATGGATTTAAACGTTGTTCCACATAAAGTGCATATGTTCGGTGGAAAGCCACTATGAATTAGCATGCCCACTCATGGATTTTGTAAGAGGGTGGGGGGGGGGGGGGCGGATCCCTATAGATGGGTTATTGTTGACGGGTCATTGTTGGCGGGGTCATTGTGGTCGAGTCCTTGTGGACGAGTCCTTGTGGACAAGTCCTTGTGGACAGGTCCTTGTGGACGAGTCCTTGTGGACAAGTCTGTGTGGACAGGTCCTTGTGGACAAGTCCTTGTGGACGAGTCCTTGTCCCTTTGGACTGATCCCTTTGGACGGGTCCCTTTGGCCTGGTCCCTATGGACTGGCTCATGAATTTATTTAAATTATGTCAAAGGGCCTAACTACATTTGCGTGTGTTGAACTGACGTTGTTCACTAACCCCCACTACTATAATGTGTTAACGATATGAAAGGAAAGTGACGAAATACATGTGAACACGTGTGAGATGACCTTATTACCGTCCTCTTTGTGAAACAAGTCACATCCTGTTTTGGTTCATACATGAGAAAATGCAAGTTCATGTGTAATATGACCTAACACACAAGTGTACACATGTGCACGTGCACGATAAGAGCTAACAAGTCACAACCTGTTTTGACAGTGGTGCAAATAAGGCTAGAGGCATGTACAAGTAGTCAAATGACTCCGGCAGACAACCCCTTTCCTATGGATAACTTATTTCCACTCAAAAATAAAATCTACCACTACTAGGGGGTGAAATAATAATTTATAGGTAAAAGTCGATTTCCATGTGCAACATGTGAAAGTTTGTATGCCAATATGAAATTAAACTCGTTCCACATAAGGTGCACGCATACATCTGAATGCCACTATGATTTATCATTTTTGTTTTACGAATGCGCAATTGGGGTTTTTGTAAGAGGGCGGGCTTTTTGAATAATGATTTATAGATATGTTTTTTTTACAAATTAACCAAAGATCTAAAAACTAATAGGTCATCGGCTTTTTAATATCTTATGAACTAAGAAAGCTAGGGACTTGTATGAGGGGTCGTTGGACTTTGGGTGACGCCCTGTTTTTGAATGTATTATTCATTTTTGTCAAAAGGGCCTAACTGCACTTTCGTTAATATCTCGCTAACTAATAATCACAGAGGGTCAAGTGAAGTGTCATAGGACTTAAAATGGCCAACCCCCCTCCATGACCAATGAATTTACCCAAAAAAACAGCAAGGTCATTAACCTAAGATTTTATCAACTAATTATCAGAGAAGGACAAGTGAAGTGTCACAAGACTCAGGATGGCCAACCCTTTTCCATGACCAACGATTTTACCCAAAATACCCAAAACAGCAAGGTCATTGACCTAAGATTTTATAAACTTATCAGTAGAGAGGGTCAAGTGAGGTGTTATAGGACTACGAATGGTTAACCCTTTCCCATGACCAATGAATTTACCTCAAAAATTCAAAACAGCAAGGTCATTGACCTGAGATTTTATAAACTAATAATAGGATATCAACATGTGAGGTGTCATAGGACTTAGAATGGTCAACCCTTTCCCATGGCTAATGAATTTACCCAAAAATACCCAATACATCAAGGTCATCGACCTGAGATTTTATAAACTTATAATCGGATATGGACATGTGAAATGTTTACAGTGAGTGATGAAACATAGCTAGGTAGTGAAAGAATTATTGTAGGCTACATGTATGGTGACAGACAAATCTTTCACCATTGGAACTTGTTTTCAGATCAAACTGCAGTACAGAGAAAGTATAGGTTGTAGGTATGGGATAATAAATGAAAAATGGTGTATACAAAATCTGATTTATCGATTCAAGAAATAAGAGTAGACATTCTTTAATTGATTGGTTAAAGAGGATAGCTAAAATCCAAAATGGTGACTACATTGAACTAAACTGAACCAAGCTGAATCAAACCCAACCAAACCGAACCAAACTTAATCAAAAACAAGCCAATGGTTTAAGTGTAAAACTTGTGAGTGAATGTGGTCATTGGTAATGTCAGAAAGGATAGGGATAACGCTCTACCTATAGAGGGTAAGGTAAAGCTAGTGCATGATGCAAATGCACACACACAAGTACATGAACCACACACAACTATCCTATGCAGTTTTTATGGGTTGACTGTTAAAACTTGCTCAGTGGTTACTGAGACAAGATGGTCGCTACACACAAGAAGCTTTAAATACCTGAGGCTAATAATCTATACACACACTCACACACACTTGTGCTAAACTAAACTGTCTTGCTGGCAGAGCTCACACAGTAGGTAAATGACAGAAATGCTTGGCTAACAGAAATACAATCATATTCGGTTGTCTAATGTTACCAGCTAAACATTACGTGCTATAGTGGTGAGCAATGTGCCTCTTTCACTGGAGATCTTAACTCGATTTCTAGCTCTAAGGCCTAGAACGAATCAAACTAAGAAAAAAGGGTATGGTGACGCAGTGGTTAAACTGTTAGCCTTCCACTAAGGTAGACTAGGGTTTGATTTTAGGATAATATGCATGTCATAAACAAACAAATAAAAGCAGAGATAATGTTTAAAACTGATTACACTTGTCTCTTTTCAAATTATTACTTAGATTACAAATACAAACTTGGACTGGGTTTGACATACAGTTAATGCTTCCTATCACATACTAGACTGTAAGAAAGCCAAACAAGCAAAAGGCGTAGATAGAGCAGTGGTAAAATCGCTATGTGTAGAGAAATACCTAACGGTTTTTTGAACTGGCAAAGGTATGTCGCATAAAAAGTGCAGGATACAATCCAGTAACCATAATTTTTATCTCGTGGACAAGAGAAAACATATATATAGAGAGAGATATATAGAAAGCTTGTGTGTGTGTGTGTGTGTGTGTGTGGGTAGCATTGGTTGTTTGACCAGAGAAAATACGGAGAGGTAGGGTGGGGAGAGGGAGAATTAGCATTTATATATGAATGGAAAATAGATTTTTTCAATCGTCTTGTTTTTCAAATGCAGTGGTAGATAGTCGTTTTTTGTAAAACATTCTTACTTGCAGTAGTAATAAGCCTCTATGGTTCCGCTAACACATAGATAGACTGTATTATTGACATGGTCAAGCACTCACATTACGATCATTTACAAAATCATAAAATGAAAAAATAAAAAAATCTTGTTTTGGAAATATCGTTTTTCAACATACACACAAAATAAATATATAAAAAATTTGTAAACAGCAAAATGGAAAATCCATGTTTCCATATAGACAAAATTTAAAAACCTTAAACGGACATTTAAGAAAATATATGCAAATGGGAAATTGACAAATGTGTAAATATGAAATTGGAAAAATCCATGTTTCCATATCATGAAATTGAAAAACATCAAACTGTCATTTTAAAAAATGCAAATGGAAAATTGACAAATTGCAATGTGTGAAATGTGAAATTGAACAAATGGCTATCATTATTTAAAAAAAACAGAACATGGTGCTCTATGTTTGAGGTGTGAATCAAACCCTCTCTACTTATTTGAGCCACTCGAGACTGAGTAGACTAGTTTAGTTGTCATACCACTTTTAAAAGTTTGTGTTAAATCTAGGAATTGAACCCAAGAGCTTGTAGGGGGGATCCAAGGTTATAATATGTTAAACAGATAGCCTTGAATGTAGGGTGTGGTAGTTATATAGAGATGAGACGTTTCGCTCAGGGCAGGGAGGCATGGATATCTGCATCAAACCAGTCAAAAGACTGACGACTCAAACAACAACATGTAGAGCTCACCAAAATAATGTTGTGTAACGGTAAATGTTAGTCAACGAACAGTAATGCATTACTAAAACCCATGACACGATACCTAAGAGCTTTTCTAAAATTATTTTAAAATTCCTTTAACCCTATATTAAACACCCAGTTCACAAGACTCATAACTGCAATGTTATGGTCAAACAAAACAAAATCTATATTTCAAAACAAACAAGTGGTTTAGTCAATGTATACTGGAAAAAGTTTTATAAACACTCAAGTCCACAAAAATAATTAAATTAGTAACTCTCAGGTTGACCGAGTGGTTATGGTGTTTGACTTAAGTTCAAATTTTCTGTACAAGAAAGCAAGGGTTCGAATCCCTTACCTGATATAACTATTACCTCAACATGGCTTGACCACACTGTATTATTGTGTACTCGGTACACTAACCATAGATAGAGTGTATTGTTTAAGGTCACTCTCTTTGCGAACATAGTCAGAGACTGTTGATGGTTAACAATTGCATTAATAGTGGGACATAGGGATAGCAATTAAGAAAAACAGACAATACCCATACACTATTTTTATTTATTTAATGTAAGTACTTGTACAATAGTTATATACAAACTACAGCTCTCTTTTGTCTATTACTATCTAGTCCTTTTCGATCCACTTTGTAGTTCAGCCCCTTAAAACAACAACAACACTACCTCTTGCATAGTCTGTGATGTTGATGACTCTTGAGGCGTGGAAGATGGATACAACATAACTTTTACAACAGGGGTTAAACGTTGCTCAACAAACAATGCACTATTTTGAGTAGCAACATCTTTCTCTTGTACTAACTTATTAGCATTCTGATGATTTTTTGCCAACACCATTAGTGTTTTGTCTGGAGCACTACATTGATGATCACTCACACTTAAAACCACACCATTTCTACTTTTCATATTGCCTCGACATCTTGTTGACCTCTGTTTTGAGCATCACCAGAATATTATTCCTTTTACATTTTGTCGTCTATAGTTATAAGAGTAGCCTTTATAGAGTACACGTTGTTTACCTCGGTTAGTTGTAGTAAGTTCCATAGTAGTAACTAACCTGTTAGTATGATTTGCACACTACAAAGGTTATCTCTGTTCTGGTAATAGAATTATTTAGCGTTGGCTTTTATATTAATATGTACAGTTAAAAGTAATAGAAAAGTGATAGAAACGTGGTAGCAAAGTGGTAGACAAGTGGTAGACAATTGGTAACATAGTGGTAGAAAAGTGGTAGCAAAGTGGTAGAAAAGTAGTAGAAAAGTAGTAACAAAGTGGTAGAAAAGTGGTAGCAAACTAGAAAAGTGGTAGAAAAGTGGCAGAAAAGTAGTAGAAAAGTGGTAGCAAAGTGGTAGAAAAGTGGTAGCAAACTAGAAAAGTGGTAGCAAAGTGGCAGATAAGTAGTAGCAAAGTGGTAGAAAAGTGGTAGCAAACTAGAAAAGTGGTAGCAAAATGGTAGCAAAGTGGTAGAAAATATTACATGTATTGTTAAGAAATAGTTTAAGCGATTACATGGATTCATTACACTATAATTTTAGCATCACGAAGCTCATTTTCTATATCCAAAAGTTCTTCCTCATATTTAGTATGACCAGCCTGTTTACAGGTATGCAAGTACTGAAGCCGCTGGATTAGCTTATTGGGATTGTTCCAGTAAACAAATTTAACAAATGATTTTTTTGGGTGTAAACCATTATCATCATCATCATCATAATCATCATCATCATCATGGTTATCATCATCAATATAATTATCATCAATATAATCATCATCACTATTACTATCTAATCCTTTTTGTTCATCTTGCAATGCAACAACCTTTGGCATAGTTTGTGTTGTCTTTGATAGTGTTAGAGGTTTCTTAGACGTTAACGACTGTCCTAACATGTCTTTTTCAGGAGATAACAAATGCTCTTTAACAAACAAAGCACTATCTTGAGCCACACTATTTTTTTCTTGGTCTTGCTTTTTTACCTTGGTTAGAGTATTTTGTCCATTTAAATGAGTATTATTTTGAGATTTACAATGATGATCGATTGAAATAAGTATGTTGGAGCCTTTTGTTTTAATCATTCCTCGACACTTTTTAGATCGTTGTTTCGAACAGCACCAAATAACAGTTCCATTTTTATTAGTTCTTTTTACAATATATGCATATCCTTTATAGTAAGCACATGGCTTACCATAGCTAGTCGTTGATACTTCCATGTCAACTGTTAAGCATAAACTAATCTCTAGTAAAGTTAACTCGACAATAAAAATGATAGTTTGTAGTATGTGCAGTTTAAAGTAAGAGCAAAAGTGAGAGTCAAATGGTAGAAAAGTGTTAGCAAAATGGTGGAAGAGTGGTAGCAGTTTATAGTAGTCATGATCTTTTTTTACCAGAATGTGATTTGAGTAAATGTAATTTCTAAACCTTAGCAGTGAGTAGTCAGTTAGTCTTGGTTCAGACAAGCGTAAACAGTTCTCCAATGAATCAGAGATCAAGATTTTCATTATGAAACAGTTGTGTAACCAATTAGGTATCGGTACATGATAGCTTCACACACATGAACAAAAATTCCAACATATCTGACATGAATTACATGATTTGAAAGTTGACAAAGAATATCCAATCAACCATTGTAGTTGCAATGTCAAACACAAAGACAAAATCAGCATGAACTTTTAAGTTACAGGAAAATTCTATGAAATAGACTATGCAGGAAATTTGGAAATACACATCAGAAGTTTGCAACACCATCCTTCTAGCCTATATAAATTATCGACATGGAAAGTGTGCACTGCCCTAACATTAAACCAATTTATCAATAACGCAAGTCAGCAATCAAAACATTTTGTGTTGAGTCTATCATTTAATGCATATATTCTGTCTACATTGAACAGTAACAAAAAACGCCATTTATAATTAATTAAGTTTGCTTTAATTCTTTATGTAATGATAAATACATATTTAAAGTTTGGTCTGGTACCTATGGACTGGCCCATGCAAATATCCAAATTATGTCAAAGGGTCCGGTCCAAAGGGATCAGCCAAAAGGACCTGTCCACAGGGACCCGTCAAAAATGACTCCATTCAAAAAGGGCCCTTCCAAAGGGGCTAGTCAACAGGGACCAGTCCAAAGGGACAAATCAACAGGGATCAATGAAAAGGGGGAAGCGCGTCATGTAAGTCGTTGCGCGCCGCCGCCGTGGGAACATAGGTGTTTTATCAGCAGTCTCCGGCAATGTTCGGGGGAGTAACCTTGATAAGTAGCTGAAACTCGGTAGTCGAAAGCATAGCTTGACCCGTTTCTTACCTATATGACAAGGTTAGGTTAGGTAAATTTAGGTTATGTTAGGTGAGCTGAGGTTAAGTCTTAAAATATTCCCTCTCTTATGTGTTCAAAGCCGATTCACCCTGAACAGTCAGCCAAAACTTTAAATATGTATTTATCATTACATAAAGAATTAAAGCAAACTTAATTAATTATAAATGGCGTTTTTTGTTACTGTTCAATGTAGACAGAATATATGCATTAAATGATAGACTCAACACAAAATGTTTTGATTGCTGACTTGCGTTATTGATAAATTGGTTTAATGTTAGGGCAGTGCACACTTTCCATGTCGATAATTTATATAGGCTAGAAGGATGGTGTTGCAAACTTCTGATGTGTATTTCCAAATTTCCTGCATAGTCTATTTCATAGAATTTTCCTGTAACTTAAAAGTTCATGCTGATTTTGTCTTTGTGTTTGACATTGCAACTACAATGGTTGATTGGATATTCTTTGTCAACTTTCAAATCATGTAATTCATGTCAGATATGTTGGAATTTTTGTTCATGTGTGTGAAGCTATCATGTACCGATACCTAATTGGTTACACAACTGTTTCATAATGAAAATCTTGATCTCTGATTCATTGGAGAACTGTTTACGCTTGTCTGAACCAAGACTAACTGACTACTCACTGCTAAGGTTTAGAAATTACATTTACTCAAATCACATTCTGGTAAAAAAAGATCATGACTACTATAAACTGCTACCACTCTTCCACCATTTTGCTAACACTTTTCTACCATTTGACTCTCACTTTTGCTCTTACTTTAAACTGCACATACTACAAACTATCATTTTTATTGTCGAGTTAACTTTACTAGAGATTAGTTTATGCTTAACAGTTGACATGGAAGTATCAACGACTAGCTATGGTAAGCCATGTGCTTACTATAAAGGATATGCATATATTGTAAAAAGAACTAATAAAAATGGAACTGTTATTTGGTGCTGTTCGAAACAACGATCTAAAAAGTGTCGAGGAATGATTAAAACAAAAGGCTCCAACATACTTATTTCAATCGATCATCATTGTAAATCTCAAAATAATACTCATTTAAATGGACAAAATACTCTAACCAAGGTAAAAAAGCAAGACCAAGAAAAAAATAGTGTGGCTCAAGATAGTGCTTTGTTTGTTAAAGAGCATTTGTTATCTCCTGAAAAAGACATGTTAGGACAGTCGTTAACGTCTAAGAAACCTCTAACACTATCAAAGACAACACAAACTATGCCAAAGGTTGTTGCATTGCAAGATGAACAAAAAGGATTAGATAGTAATAGTGATGATGATTATATTGATGATAATTATATTGATGATGATAACCATGATGATGATGATGATTATGATGATGATGATGATAATGGTTTACACCCAAAAAAATCATTTGTTAAATTTGTTTACTGGAACAATCCCAATAAGCTAATCCAGCGGCTTCAGTACTTGCATACCTGTAAACAGGCTGGTCATACTAAATATGAGGAAGAACTTTTGGATATAGAAAATGAGCTTCGTGATGCTAAAATTATAGTGTAATGAATCCATGTAACCGCTTAAACTATTTCTTAACAATACATGTAATATTTTCTACCACTTTGCTACCATTTTGCTACCACTTTTCTAGTTTGCTACCACTTTTCTACCACTTTGCTACTACTTATCTGCCACTTTGCTACCACTTTTCTAGTTTGCTACCACTTTTCTACCACTTTGCTACCACTTTTCTACTACTTTTCTGCCACTTTTCTACCACTTTTCTAGTTTGCTACCACTTTTCTACCACTTTGTTACTACTTTTCTACTACTTTTCTACCACTTTGCTACCACTTTTCTACCACTATGTTACCAATTGTCTACCACTTGTCTACCACTTTGCTACCACGTTTCTATCACTTTTCTATTACTTTTAACTGTACATATTAATATAAAAGCCAACGCTAAATAATTCTATTACCAGAACAGAGATAACCTTTGTAGTGTGCAAATCATACTAACAGGTTAGTTACTACTATGGAACTTACTACAACTAACCGAGGTAAACAACGTGTACTCTATAAAGGCTACTCTTATAACTATAGACGACAAAATGTAAAAGGTATAATATTCTGGGGATGCTCAAAACAGAGGTCAACAAGATGTCGAGTCAATATGAAAAGTAGAAATGGTGTGGTTTTAAGTGTGAGTGATCATCAATGTAGTGCTCCAGACAAAACACTGATGGTGTTGGCAAAAAATCATCAGAATGCTAATAAGTTAGTACAAGAGAAAGATGTTGCTACTCAAAATAGTGCATTGTTTGTTGAGCAACGTTTAACCCCTGTTGTAAAAGTTATGTTGTATCCATCTTCCACGCCTCAAGAGTCATCAACATCACAGACTATGCAAGAGGTAGTGTTGTTGTTGTTTTAAGGGGCTGAACTACAAAGTGGATCGAAAAGGACTAGATAGTAATAGACAAAAGAGAGCTGTAGTTTGTATATAACTATTGTACAAGTACTTACATTAAATAAATAAAAATAGTGTATGGGTATTGTCTGTTTTTCTTAATTGCTATCCCTATGTCCCACTATTAATGCAATTGTTGACCATCAACAGTCTCTGACTATGTTCGCAAAGAGAGTGACCTTAAACAATACACTCTATCTATGGTTTGTGTACCGAGTACACAATAATACAGTGTGGTCAAGCCATGTTGAGGTAATAGTTATATCAGGTAAGGGATTCGAACCCTTGCTTTCTTGTACAGAAAATTTGAACTTAAGTCAAACACCATAACCACTCGGTCAACCTGAGAGTTACTAATTTAATTATTTTTGTGGACTTGAGTGTTTATAAAACTTTTTCCAGTATACATTGACTAAACCACTTGTTTGTTTTGAAATATAGATTTTGTTTTGTTTGACCATAACATTGCAGTTATGAGTCTTGTGAACTGGGTGTTTAATATAGGGTTAAAGGAATTTTAAAATAATTTTAGAAAAGCTCTTAGGTATCGTGTCATGGGTTTTAGTAATGCATTACTGTTCGTTGACTAACATTTACCGTTACACAACATTATTTTGGTGAGCTCTACATGTTGTTATTTGAGTCGTCAGTCTTTTGACTGGTTTGATGCAGATATCCATGCCTCCCTGCCCTGAGCGAAACGTCTCATCTCTATATAACTACCACACCCTACATTCAAGGCTATCTGTTTAACATATTATAACCTTGGATCCCCCCTACAAGCTCTTGGGTTCAATTCCTAGATTTAACGCAAACTTTTAAAAGTGGTATGACAACTAAACTAGTCTACTCAGTCTCGAGTGGCTCAAATAAGTAGAGAGGGTTTGATTCACACCTCAAACATAGAGCAGCATGTTCTGTTTTTTTTAAATAATGATAGCCATTTGTTCAATTTCACATTTCACACATTGCAATTTGTCAATTTTCCATTTGCATTTTTTAAAATGACAGTTTGATGTTTTTCAATTTCATGATATGGAAACATGGATTTTTCCAATTTCATATTTACACATTTGTCAATTTCCCATTTGCATATATTTTCTTAAATGTCCGTTTAAGGTTTTTAAATTTTGTCTATATGGAAACATGGATTTTCCATTTTGCTGTTTACAAATTTTTTATATATTTATTTTGTGTGTATGTTGAAAAACGATATTTCCAAAACAAGATTTTTTATTTTTCATTTTATGATTTTGTAAATGATCGTAATGTGAGTGCTTGACCATGTCAATAATACAGTCTATCTATGTGTTAGCGGAACCATAGAGGCTTATTACTACTGCAAGTAAGAATGTTTTACAAAAAACGACTATTTACCACTGCATTTGAAAAACAAAACGATTGAAAAAATCTATTTTCCATTCATATATAAATGCTAATTCTCCCTCTCCCCACCCTACCTCACCGTATTTTCTCTGGTCAAACAACCAATGCTACCCACACACACACACACACACACACACACACACACACACAAGCTTTCTATATATCTCTCTCTATATATATGTTTTCTCTTGTCCACGAGATAAAAATTATGGGTACTGGATTGTATCCTGCACTTTTTATGCGACATACCTTTGCCAGTTCAAAAAACCGTTAGGTATTTCTCTACACATAGCAATTTTACCACTGCTCTATCTACGCCTTTTGCTTGTTTGGCTTTCTTACAGTCTAGTATGTGATAGGAAGCATTAACTGTATGTCAAACCCAGTCCAAGTTTGTATTTGTAATCTAAGTAATAATTTGAAAAGAGACAAGTGTAATCAGTTTTAAACATTATCTCTGCTTTTATTTGTTTGTTTATGACATGCATATTATCCTAAAATCAAACCCTAGTCTACCTTAGTGGAAGGCTAACAGTTTAACCACTGCGTCACCATACCCTTTTTTCTTAGTTTGATTCGTTCTAGGCCTTAGAGCTAGAAATCGAGTTAAGATCTCCAGTGAAAGAGGCACATTGCTCACCACTATAGCACGTAATGTTTAGCTGGTAACATTAGACAACCGAATATGATTGTATTTCTGTTAGCCAAGCATTTCTGTCATTTACCTACTGTGTGAGCTCTGCCAGCAAGACAGTTTAGTTTAGCACAAGTGTGTGTGAGTGTGTGTATAGATTATTAGCCTCAGGTATTTAAAGCTTCTTGTGTGTAGCGACCATCTTGTCTCAGTAACCACTGAGCAAGTTTTAACAGTCAACCCATAAAAACTGCATAGGATAGTTGTGTGTGGTTCATGTACTTGTGTGTGTGCATTTGCATCATGCACTAGCTTTACCTTACCCTCTATAGGTAGAGCGTTATCCCTATCCTTTCTGACATTACCAATGACCACATTCACTCACAAGTTTTACACTTAAACCATTGGCTTGTTTTTGATTAAGTTTGGTTCGGTTTGGTTGGGTTTGATTCAGCTTGGTTCAGTTTAGTTCAATGTAGTCACCATTTTGGATTTTAGCTATCCTCTTTAACCAATCAATTAAAGAATGTCTACTCTTATTTCTTGAATCGATAAATCAGATTTTGTATACACCATTTGTCATTTATTATCCCATACCTACAACCTATACTTTCTCTGTACTGCAGTTTGATCTGAAAACAAGTTCCAATGGTGAAAGATTTGTCAGTCACCATACATGTAGCCTACAATAATTCTTTCACTACCTAGCTATGTTTCATCACTCACTGTAAACATTTCACATGTCCATATCCGATTATAAGTTTATAAAATCTCAGGTCGATGACCTTGATGTATTGGGTATTTTTGGGTAAATTCATTAGCCATGGGAAAGGGTTGACCATTCTAAGTCCTATGACACCTCACATGTTGATATCCTATTATTAGTTTATAAAATCTCAGGTCAATGACCTTGCTGTTTTGAATTTTTGAGGTAAATTCATTGGTCATGGGAAAGGGTTAACCATTCGTAGTCCTATAACACCTCACTTGACCCTCTCTACTGATTAGTTTATAAAATCTTAGGTCAATGACCTTGCTGTTTTGGGTATTTTGGGTAAATTCGTTGGTCATGGAAAAGGGTTGGCCATCCTGAGTCTTGTGACACTTCACTTGTCCTTCTCTGATAATTAGTTGATAAAATCTTAGGTTAATGACCTTGCTGTTTTTTTTTTGGGGTAAATTCATTGGTCATGGAGAGGGGTTGGCCATTTTAAGTCCTATGACACTTCACTTGACCCTCTGTGATTATTAGTTAGCGAGATATTAACGAAAGTGCAGTTAGGCCCTTTTGACAAAAATGAATAATACATTCAAAAACAGGGCGTCACCCAAAGTCCAACGACCCCTCATACAAGTCCCTAGCTTTCTTAGTTCATAAGATATTAAAAAGCCGATGACCTATTAGTTTTTAGATCTTTGGTTAATTTGTAAAAAAAAACATATCTATAAATCATTATTCAAAAAGCCCGCCCTCTTACAAAAACCCCAATTGCGCATTCGTAAAACAAAAATGATAAATCATAGTGGCATTCAGATGTATGCATGCACCTTATGTGGAACGAGTTTAATTTCATATTGGCATACAAACTTTCACATGTTGCACATGGAAATCGACTTTTACCTAAAAATTACTATTTCACCCCCTAGTAGAGGTAGATTTTATTTTTGAGTGGAAATAAGTTATCCATAGGAAAGGGGTTGTCTGCCGGAGTCATTTGACTACTTGTACATGCCTCTAGCCTTATTTCCACCACTGTCAAAACAGGTTGTGACTTGTTAGCTCTTATCGTGCACGTGCACATGTGTACACTTGTGTGTTAGGTCATATTACACATGAACTTGCATTTTCTCACGTATGAACCAAAACAGGATGTGACTTGTTTCACAAAGAGGACGGTAATAAGGCCATCTCACACGTGTTCACATGTATTTCGTCACTTTCCTTTCACATCGTTAACACATTATAGTAGTGGGGGTTGGTGAACAACGTCAGTTCAACACACGCAAATGTAGTTAGGCCCTTTGACATAATTTAAATAAATTCATGAGCCAGTCCATAGGGACCAGGCCAAAGGGACCCGTCCAAAGGGATCAGTCCAAAGGGACAAGGACTCGTCCACAAGGACTTGTCCACAAGGACCTGTCCACACAGACTTGTCCACAAGGACTCGTCCACAAGGACCTGTCCACAAGGACTTGTCCACAAGGACTCGTCCACAAGGACTCGACCACAATGACCCCGCCAACAATGACCCGTCAACAATAACCCATCTATAGGGATCCGCCCCCCCACCCTCTTACAAAAGCCATGAGTGGGCATGCTAATTCATAGTGGCTTTCCACCGAACATATGCACTTTATGTGGAACAACGTTTAAATCCATATCGGCATTCCAACTCTCACATGTTGCAATTGGTAACAGAGATTCTCTAAAAAATTACAATTTCACCCCCTAGTAGGGGTAGGTTTTATTTTTGGGGTTGAAATATGTCGTCCATTGGAAAGGGGGTGTCAGCCCGAGTTCAATGACACCTCATTCGTCAAAATCCGACCATGCGTTCGAGAGATATCGGGCTGCCGCCATCTTGTGAGGTGGGTAGGTGGAGGTGGATATAGAACCGGCCAAAACCAGGGACCCGGAACAGAGCGTAACGCGGAACGGAACTCTTGTCTATGTGGAACGGAGAAATTCCGTTATCTCCAAGGTTATTTCCAAGTTGTAACGTTACCGCTGTCTGTTCCAAGCGTAACGTTACCGGCCTGGAACGGAACTGATTCTGAAACCGGACCCGGTATCTGGAACAGTGGAATGTTAGCCGAGCCTGTACCGGTACAGCGTATTGGAGACGGGTGGAACGTTACGTTGTCCCGTACCGAAATGAACAGAGGAATATCCGATACGTTACAGTTCGGAACGTTCTACTTATAATAACGGAACAAACAAACGGAACGGAACGTTACAAATTTAACGGTATTGTATTGTTACAAGGCTGCATTATGACGTCTCAAGGTCAAGCAGAAGGCGTGCGTTATAGCTGTTATCTTTATTGGGACGACGTGCATGCATTTACTCACTCAATCCCATTTTCCCGCTCACCTCACAGCACGCCAGCCTTCTGTTTCAACTAATGTAGAGATCCTGTACCCCAAAAGAAGCTGCGCGACTCCGTCCCCTCGTTGTGATCGGTTGATCAAAATATCTTTGGGATACCGTACACGATTTGTGAGGTAGGGCAATGGGCAAAGCACAGTGCTATCAAGCGGTTCCGAGGCACCTTTTCCGTATATAACTAAGTATATCTAAGTTGCGGGAACACCGTAGTGTTTGTACTTCAACGTTGATTATCACTGAGACATGAGGTTTGAGACCGCATATAAAATGTATACATTTCAAGCTCCCTGGAGTTGGAGAGGCGAGTACAGACGATTCTCTAGTTTAATCAAATTTTGCTTGGCTTACATATCATTGACAATCATTTCATGTCTCTGCTTTCAGAATAAGGCTATATTATGACTACCCACATCGTCACTCCAAGAGGACAGCGAAATACTTATTATTAGACTATTGTTATTATTATCATTAGACAGTTATGTTATTATTATTTTCATAATTATTAGTCAATAATGATTATTATTAGTATACTATTATTATTATATATTTTTATAATTCTAGACAATTGAGTTTGTACAAAAATTCGCTAACCAGCAACAGAGAAACTACCTTATACTATCGGGGCGCAGTTAGCTTATTATTAGGGACTGGATTCTTAGGTTCTCATCTATTTTTCCCATACTTCTAAATACTTTTACGAATCACACTGAAATTCCGTACTACCTAAAAAACTAAATGATACGCGAGTACCTAAAAATAACTAATTGCAGTTTTGTACCATTTATTGTAGTAAATTTCAAATTTTGTCCATAATTCTTGAAATTAAATGTGAAGATAGTGTTTATTCCTAGCTCCAGTTGATTGAAAGCAATCCTACCTACAGGAAAAATGAAATATTTTCAGCACTTTCCAGCTTATATATTATTGTTTGGTTATTTACCGAGAGGAAAGAGAGAATAAATCTCTTATTATTCCCAAGAATCCAATATTGTAGAGAAACAAAATTATTTGAACGAGATAGAGTGTGAAAATCATCTCTGACATCCTTGGCTTTATTGCAATCCCTAAAAGTGTAAAGTTATCGGTGATAATTTGATTACGCATCATTATGTAAAATATTTACTCTCTCGTTGCAATCAGATTGTCTACTAACAATGAGGTATTAATTTTAAGCCTTGTGTAATGTATGTCAACTTTCGCTACCCTTTAAACATAAGAACCTATTGTAAAAACCCATTCTACCTAATAAAAACCTAAAAAGAACAATTTTATATTTTTGAAAACCAAAAATGACAATTTTAAAAACCACCAAAATCCGGCCCCTATTTATTATATTCTGATGGTTGGGTAGTAGAGCAGCGGACTCCATACTGGGATAAACGCCAGGAAAGAAGAAGATGGTTGCGTGGTTTCATAAGTAAGAAACAGAAACATGGAAACAGAAGAGTGGAATATAGCAAACTTAAAACTGCGACACGTTTTCACGAGGACCTCAGCCCATGGGTTTGATCACAGATTCTGCGCAGAGAGAGGATTCCACACCTGCACCATATGTGGGCACAGTATCATATACTGTACTCACCTGCCAAGCTAGGACAAACTCACTAACTTTATTTTCTCAGTATGAAAACTTGTAACATTCACCCTATTTTTAACATCTGAACGCATTGTGCTTAAGAAATATTGTTATAACTCAGCCAAAAAAATGTATTAATTGTCCGCTTTGAAACGATTTTACCACATTTTCCAAAATGAGGGAATGGAATGAAACCTGGCAAATTTATTCGCAGAAACGCACCCATACAATTTGGCAATTTTTTAAGATCTTCTACCCTAATTAAATTACGTCATAATTGACCCCCTCTAAACGTAGGAAAAATGAAAGGTTATGGTAAATGCGATAGTACTGCGGAGTTTCGGCTAAGGAGTGTTGGAACTTCACGGACTTGCTGTTGTATATAGTTACACCTCCGAACGGAGGCACCCGTGTTCACCTTAGGACCTCCGTGTAGATCTAACCGAATATCCTGACGCGGGACTTGCCACGGAGGCACCTCGCTAGTTGTCCGGATCATACAGGGCCCACAGCCACTCCTATTTCAGTACACGAGCTATCGAGTCTAATACCAACCGGCCGAGTGGTTCGAGGCTGGTTGGCGTACCTCTGGTCGTATTGGGTACTGACGAGCCCTCTATAGTACGGATATTGCGGCATTTGACGCACATTGGTAGTATATGCTAAAAGCATGAGTTGGCGTCGATAATTTAGAGGTGGAACACCCGATTCGGCGAGTCGGCTGGGTATGAGGCTGGTCCGGAAGGCACCAGTAGCCAGCCTAACGCCACTATGGTGGATACTGTCCAGCATTTTCAAGGTTGCCGGCCTTTCTGAACCGTAAGCCGCAGAACCATAGTCTAGCCGGGACACGACGAGGGCTTGGTAGAACCGTAGCAGCACCGCTCCGTCAGCCCCCCACGTAGTGCTACTAAGAAACTTGAGCATGTTCAGTTTCCAGAGACACGTCGTTCTTAGTTGCCGTATATGGTGCTGCCACGTTAATGTGCTGTCAAAATGGAGCCCCAGGAAACGATAAGTGTCAACAAACGGCAACGCAGCATACCTGAGATGTACTGAGGATTTCGCTGATGAACCCCGGTCGTGAGCCCTCCTGTCGACCCGGTTAATAGCTATCTGCAATTGCCGTTCCACGATTGACATACTTCCAGAGCTGTAAAGCAGAGCTAAATCGGCTACATACAGCGATGGAACTATCGTGGGCCCGGTGGCGGTAACAATGCCGTTTATGGCAACCTCGAACAAGGTGACAGAACAGACCCGTGAGGAACTTCGTTTTCTTGGGTATAATATTGCGATATGTTCTACCGACCCTTACACGGAAGAGTCGGACTACATGAAATTCGCAATGAAAGTCGGTAGATTACCACGGAGCCCCCACTCATGAAGGGTGGAAAGGATCTCGTAGCGCCATATGGTGTCGTAGGCAATTCGGATAAATGCCTCCTGTATGGCGCTCACAAGTCGCACCAGATGGGCGGTGGTGGACATATGGGAGCGAAATCTAGACTGGTACCCTGACAGTAAGCCTCTCTCTTCCAGGAACCACACCAGTCGACGGTTTACCATCTTCTCTCGCAGATTACATAGGGCATTTAACAGGCAAATGGGCCTATAGCTGCTGACAAGTTTGGGATCCTTTCCAGCCTTGTGAACCGGTATCACGGTCCACTCTCGCCATTGAGATGGAAACTGCCCATCAATCCATATACGATTGAAGAGGACCAACAATTGCTTTATACTGGATTCGCACATATGTTTTAACATTTGATTCTGTATGTTATCCGGTCCCGGAGCCGTATCCCTACACAGTGAGAGTGCACTGCGCAGTTCCCAATCAGAGACTGGTACATTGTAGGACTCCAAAGCAGCAGTGGCAAAGGACAAGGGGTGAGCCTCCGCCTCCCGCTTCAGAGTCAGAAACGTAGGATCGTAACTCCCAGAACAGGATACATCATTGAAGTGCGATACAATACTGTTGGCAATGGAGAGTTGGTCCGTGATGATGTCTCCGATGATGGAGACTCCGTGCGCCATCAATGATATCGGGAGTCAAGAGATTCGACGAAGCTCAGTCCACACTTGAGATGAAGGAGTATGTGTCGTCATAAACAACACATACTTTTCCCACGTCGTTTTATTACTCTGCCGAATCAGATATCGGGCTCTAGCACGAATCCTTTTGAAGGTGATAAGGTTGGCCATAGTGTTTTGCCTCCGATAGCATTTGAAAGCACGTCGACGATCTTTAAAGGTTGCTGCAATCTCGGCTGTCCACCAAGGGACAAGTTTCCGGTGGGAGTTGCCGGATGAGGAAGGTATTGTTTCCTCAGCAGCAGCCAAAATACCATGCGTTATGTGAATGGTATGAGCATAGACACTCTCAAAGGTATCTTCGGCCAAATCCGCACGTGCTGTGAAAGTTGTCCAATCAGCCCGACGGAGAAGCCAACGACTTGGTAATTCGATGGCTCTCTGGTTCGGAAGAGCAACGATAATCGGGAAATGGTCACTAATACAAAGGTTGTCATGTACACCCCACTGTAGCAGGGGAACCAGCGCACGACAGCACAAGGTGATATCGACACTTGAATAAGTGCCGTGTGCAATAGAGAAGTTCGTAGGTTCCCCTGTGTTCAACAAATACAGCTCCAGCCGCCTGATCAGTCTCTCAAAATCTCTCCCTCCATCACTAGTGGTAGCGGAGCCCTAGATGGTGTTGTGGGCATTAACATATCCCAGAAGGAGAAAAGGAGGGGGGGGGGGGGAGCTGAGAGACTAGATCCACCAGCTGGTTACAATCCAGTTGAGAGTCAGGTGGATTGTACACGTTACATACTGTTGCCATTACTGGCAACGAAGTACGAACTGCAACTTCTTCTAGCTGAGTACACAATGGCACCTCTTCACTAAAGAGGCTAGAGTGGACGAGAATGCAGACGCCACCGACGGCCAGAGCTCCATCCACCGGGTCTTCAGTGAAGAGTTTGAAGTAACGCATTATTGTCTCATGTCCAGGACGAAACCTGGATTCCTGAAGACACACCATGGTTGCCGAAAACGAAGATATTAATTGGCGTAACTCATTGAGATGACCAGAATGGCTATTACAGTTCCATAGTAAGTAGAATTGGGTCTTCTACTTACGCTTGACCGTTTGCCACCATTCCCCATCTCTAGTTGGAGATGATGGGGGCAGGAGAGCGCACCTCAATCTCCACATCTCCGTCCGAAGACGAAGAAAATGGAGCGGGCAGTCCCCTGGATGGCGCGCGGTCCTCGTCGGACTTCACGAGTCTCGCTCTTGGGGAAGAGCGAGAGCGGTGTCGAGGGACTTTCTCCCGGTCCGAAGACCGTCTGTCCCCGACTCGTCCCGAAGAGATTTCTTTCTTGATCGGCGCTGACGTCTATTTGGGAAGTAGATGGTCGCTTCCCCACAGACGCCAGTTCCTTACAAAACATGGCCGCTCCAGCTGACACCGCTCCACTGGTGGTGGTGGTGGTGGGAGTGTAATGGCCAGCAGATACCTGAGCAGCCCTGTCTCTAGGAGAGGAAGAGAAACGGCGCTGAACCGTTCCTCTCTCCTCCGCCGATGTATTTTCCTATTTGTAGGGGAGTTCCTCCATACGGACGAGTTTGGCTTCAGCCGGCTTCGCTCCCTTGATGGTCGTGGGAGCGGGAAGGCCAGCAGAGTCAGTAGCCACTCCGTCAGGAGGAGGGCGAGAGAGACGGCGACAAACCTTCTCTCCCATCTCCACTACTACTTTTGTCATATCGGGCGGACTGGAAGAAGGACCAGCCCTGGTCGGCAAACTCTTCTTTCCCCTGTTAACTGGGGAAGACGTGTTAGCCGACCGGTTCGAAGAAGAAGAGGACTTCTCCGATTTCGCCGGTTTAGATGGTATAACACTCTCCTCCTTTAACTTGCCCGTAGAAGGTTGTGGGACCTCCTTCGGGCAGACAATTTTCGCTGGTACAGCGAGGGGTGATTTCAAATCTGCTGAATTACCGGACGTCGAGGGTACTACACTGGGAACTGTGACAGCAGGGGTGAATGAGGGCGTCGCTGCGGCCACAAACGTCACCCGAAATTCGGGGGCATTAATATCACGGTACCTCTTGCGAGCATCGTGATATGAAAGCCGATGCAATGTTCTGATTTCTTGGATTGTGGCTTCTTTACAGAACTCAGGGCACTGCTTCGATCGTGGAGAGTGACTTCCTTGGAAGTTAGGACAAATCGGGTGAGGTGTACACCGCTCGCCCTCATGTGTCCCCTTGTCACACTCTCTACACACGGCCTTGGCAGTGCACCTGGCAGAAACATGCCCGAATTTCTGGCATTGATAAAATCACATAGGTGGAGGGATGTACGGTCGAACATCGCAGTGGTTCGATGTGACCTACATCTGCTTAGGTAAAACATCACCCTCAAAATGGAGAATAAAAGCGCCGGTATCGACGCTGTTCTCTCCAATCTTTCGGGTGATGCGCCTAATCTTGGTGACGCCTATCTTCCCCAGATTCCGCAACAATTCCGCATCGTTATTCAAAATGAGGTTACGAAGGAAAATAACTCCAGACCTCATTCAGCTTTTCGTGTTTTGGGACCATAATGGGAATTTCGCTGAAAGGCGTGCATTCCAGCAACGTTTCGGTTTGCTGTCGACTAATTGTATGCAGTAGGAGCTGTCCGTTCCGGAGCTTGGAAATCCCGTTTAGAACTCCAAATTTCCCCTCGAATTCCTCGGAAAAGATTATTGATTTCACCACTTTGAAATAATCCCCGTCTGTCCTGGCAGCTACCAGGTAGCGAGGTGACTTGTCAACAGGGAAACGTGCATTGAAAGTTTTATCCCTGATCCGACACTATTTAAGGGGGCCACCCTCTGATGATTTATTGGGCCGCTTTTGCGTCATCCCGAAATCATCCTCCCCGAATACAACCTACTCCGAACGAGGGTCATCACTGTGGGTGCCACCCAGCCAAGGCAATACCTACCTGGCATAGCAGGTATTGCCCGGTGTCCCAGTGCCTTGAATAGGCACTTCCCCCTCGGCAGTGATATGTTTGGCGTAATTATTCAGCCGTGCATGGACCTCCGTTGTGAGGCAGATACCACTGAAAGGGTACATGGCGCACCCACCTAACGGGATGGGGAATACCGTCCAGGCTTTCTGGCCAGATGGCCAAGTTGGTGGCCCTTCCCCAGGCAGCATGACGTTTATTTCTAAGGGTCAAACCATAAATGGGACCGGAAGTCGAAAAAGAACTTTTACGACAGGCAGGAGATACCGTAGATGAATTTTCTCTTTCCATCCACAGAGAGTCTTCAAAATCAAAGTCAGTCATGTCAGTCTGTCTTGTCGGCCCTATTAGTGGCCTCCTACGACAAGCAGAGCATACCGTGTGTGTATTATAACCCGCAACCCACACGGGGGTGTACCTAAAGGGATGTCTGTCGCACCCAATGGGGTTTATCCACACTCCAGTTATGCATATTATGGCGATAAACGGTTCCATTGTTGTGGAATCGTGCTTCGTCCGTATATAAAATGGTCGCTAGAAAAGCCGGATGAGTTTCCACAGAACGCCACCCAGGCTTCGAAATCATGACCATGTATATCCAGGTGTAAGTGCAGATGGTACGGGTGAAACCAGTGGGTGTGCATTATCCGCATAACAGACGCTCGGCTGATGTTCGTCTCCAGGGCAATGGCCCGTGTGGTAGTATGAGGGTGACGCCGGATAGCGTCAAACACAACCTCTTCATTGTGAGCAGACGTCACGCGATGATCTCAAACAGGCCGTGTTTTTCCCAGGGATCCAGTATCTCCCAGGCTTCTTTCCGCACTCCGAAATACCATGCCTGTCGGTCGTTGTCTATCCGGATAGAGTTCTTGGTACAGGCGATGCGCCTGGTATGCATTCTGACGAGCTCCTCCATAAATATAACATATTCATAGACTCATCGCTGGAATACATCTCGAGGCAGTGAATACGCTTCGTGTTGTGAATTACTTCGAAGGAGCGAGTTCGCGCAGCTACATACTGACTTGCCATCGCATGTTGTTATCGTTCTAATGGGGCACACTTTGCCCTAACTGTGGTCTACGAAGCTTGGAACATATACGACGTAGCTAACTGGTTGCCTGTGCCCTAGCCTGAGTCAATCACCTCCTCATCCTCGTCCAATCCAGCACCATAGCTTATGCAACGATACACACGGCCTTCTTTTCTTTTTCTTTTTATTTGATCGCTTACCCTCCAAGCTCGGCTTTACCCTCGGACTTTGCGAGGGATCAGTCCTCTACCGTCGAATTCCAGGACAGTGTCTCGGAGCTGAACACACCTTGACAGCAGATACAACGGGGGATGGTGACAAGCCAATCGCCTGGGAGACCACGAACTTGGGTCTAATGAAGGAAAGGGCAGCGAAGGGAGTGGGAAGAAAGATGCCGTGGTCCTGTCGAAAAGAACCATCCAAGCAATCGCCTGGAGGAGAAGTGGGAAACCACGGAAAACCACTTCTAGGATGGCTGAGGCAGGAAGCGAACCTGCCTCTACTAAGTTCGTGTGCCCCACGAGGTTGGGTGAACCCCGTTCCAGGCCTCAGACCAGGAACAAAATTTCGTGGCAGAGCCGAGATTTGAAACCGGGCCTCCGCAGTGACATGGTCTTTTACAGAGCCAAATGAACAGATCATGTCGCCTCCGTGGTGTAGTAGTCAGCGTGCATAGATGCCACCCCGGAGGTCTGAGGTTCGATACCCGGCTCTAACAAGAAATTTGACAAGTGGTATGAGGGCTAAAACGGGGTCTACTCAGCCTCGGGGAGAAGAGTAGAGTAGGTTCGATTCCCAGCTCAGCCATCTTCGAGTGGTTTTCCGTGGTTTCCCACTTCGTCTTCGGGCAAATGCTGGAATGGTACAGTACCTAACCAAAGGCCACGACCGCCTCCTTCCCTCTTCCTTGCCTATCCCCCTCACTCTTCCCATCCCCTCATCAGGCCCCTGTTCACTTCGCAGGTGAGGCCGCCTGGGCGAATTGCTAGTCACACTCCCCAGTTGTATCCCCCGATTCAGAGCCTCAAGCTGCAGGACACTGTTCTTCGCTTAGTCCGTGGGAAAAGCCAACCCAGGAGGGTAAAACGATAACGAAAGAAAAAAGAAATAACAAATCAGTCTGTGAAAACTATTAGTATACAACCTTGCCACTTGCCAGGCAACTCCAATCGCGCGAGTACCATGTGAGCTACTGCGACATTTGACCTGCAGCGCGCACCTCCCGGTCTATACAATATCTGCTCTCGGTGTGTGCGTGCAACTCTTGTTTTCAAGTGTGTGTTCTGCGTATCTGTGCTCGTTTAACGGGTTCATTCGAGGTACCCATACTGAATTAATAGTGGCGCTCACGATTCCTGCTGTATTCTAGCCCGTAAACACACATCTCGTTATATTACCCCGGTTTAGGGAGAGGGACCTATGTCTTTCAGAATTGTAGTACATGTGACAGAATGCATAAAACTGGATCGCAAGGAGCTAGTGGACCATTCGGTATGTAGGCCATAGAGTTATGTAGACTACTATTACCTGAAGATACCGATTGAGTTAGCCGTGCTCGTTACGGCGTGACTGAAGGCAGTCGCTCACATCCAGTAGGCGAGGAGGCTCGAATCCCTCCACCGGCAACCTTGAAGATGGTTTTCTGTAGTTTCCTATCTTCCTTCCAGGCAAATGCCAGGGTTAGTCCCCAACTAGAGGCCACAGCCGCTACCTTCCAATTCCTCGTCCTTACATTCACACTTTCCTCGCCAGACAACCACCACACGTGACGGTACTTGTATTTCTCCCCATGGGTGTCCGCATAGAAGTAGCTGCAAACTTGAGCGAGCCGAACATGTACTTGGACACTCCCGGCACTAAAAGCCGTACGCTTAAAAATATAATATAAAAACATGAAGATTATTGCGTAAATGTATTATTCAATCTTTAATCGCATAATTAGGACACAAGAAATAACAAGTATTTCCGTGAAGAAATGCATAGCCCATTTTCATTTATCCTGCTTATGTTAATTGCCTCTATCAACATACAAAATTTCTGTTTGATTGCTGTAATAGATTCGTAGATGTTGAGAACCGTCTAAATATATCGGATAGTCGACATGTTGGATTGTTATATATGTAGGCCTTAGAGTTATGTACTATTCCATGAAGATTATTGTGTAAGTGTATTATTCAAACTTCAATTGCATGATTAGGACACAAGAAATAGTAAAAACGAGATTTTAAAATTTTGCACAGCCTCCATCTTCTGGTTCTGAAAAATTTTTAAATAAATTAGACGCCAGTGGATTAAAATATGTATAAGCATATACCATACCAAGTTTCACTGGGCTCGTCCTTTTAAATATTCGCATTTCGCGTCGCTGGCAGGTTGGATTTGTGATCACCAGGTTATGAAAGTTCCATAGGTGAACTTATGTTTATAGCCTCCATCAACATACAAAATATAAGTTTGACTGCTGTCAGATTATCAGATTTTGTGATTCGTCTAAATATTTTAGATGCTCGCCATGTTGGATTGTAACATATGTAGGCCATAGAGTTATGTACTATTAGATGAATATTATTGAGTAGGTTCATTATTCAAACGTTGATTTCGATCTCATGATTGCGAAACAAAAAATTAAAAGTTAATTTTAAAAATTTGCACAGCTGCCATCTTGAGGTATGTAAACAATTTGACAAAAATATATGTCAGTGCATTGCATAGTGTATAAACAATTGCTGTACCAAGTTTCACTGCGTTCGGATTTTTAACTCGCCAGAAAAGTCTATTTAAATGTTTCATATTCGAATGGCCGCCATGTTCGTTTTGTAGTTAACAGGTTTCTGAAAGTCCCTTGAACGATTTTTTAGTAGTGCCTTTTATCACCGTACAAAATTTCAGGTTGATATGAGTAATAGATTCGGAGATATAGAATGCCAGTGAAATATTTCGCACAGCCGCCACGTTGGATTGTTGAAACGTAATAAAATGTGTAGGGCACGGTCGGGGTCGGCCAGAATAGAACTATGACCTTACCGAAAGTTATTGAAATCTATCCAGCCACTTAGATTTTATTAGTGGGGGGGGGGGCAAATACACGGACGCACACACACGGACAAAAGGTGATCCCATAAGCCTATTTTCTCATAAATAGAAATAGGCTAAATTTTCGCACAGCCGCCATCTTGAAGTTATGTAAACAATTGAGCTGAATAGGATGTCAGTGCTTTATAAGGTGTATACCATTTGATGTACCATGTGTGACGGAGCTCGGATGGTTTAAATTCGAGAAAAGTCTATTTAAATACAACAACTTCGCTTGGCCGCCATGTTCGTTTTGTAAAGAGGTTTTTGTGAGTCCCATCGTTACACTTCTATTAGTGCTTTTTTCCACCATACAGAACGTCAGGGTGATATCTGTAATAGTTTCGGAGATATGGAATGCCGGTGGAATAATTTGCACAGTTGCCATGTTGGATTGGGGCGATGTAATAAAATTTGAAGAGCACAGTCGGGGTCGGACAAAATAGTACTATGACCTTACCGAGTTTCATTGAAATCGCTCCAGCAGTTTAGATTTTATAAGGGAGAGGAGCGAGGCGACGGACACATGCAAACACAAATATACGTACACACACACGGACTATATGTGTCATGGCCTTTCTTCATAAATGTAAATAATAAAGGAAGCTTTTCAGTCGGTCAACACGACTGAATAGCTTTCATTATTAGAATTAAGCATCACTCAAAATGGCTTCTATCACTACTAAATGAAAATAGGCTAACAAGTAAACGAAATGCAAGAACGGGAGGTTTAATTTAGAAAAAAAAATACTATTATTGGTCACAAAGGAGCTAAAGTTCCGCTAACACGTACCTTGATGCTCGGTACAGTTGGGAGTCGAGTTCCGACTGTAACGTTCCAGGGCTGTAACGTTCCACATGATCGTACCGAGTTCCAAGTTACAGTTCCGGAACGATACCGCAAGCTAGCTCGAGGCCGCGGTATGGCGTACGTTACGAAACGTGGAACACAGCGGTACGTAACGCATTTCAGTTCTGTTGCGGGTCCCTGATGATTAGTTTAGTCGTTTATTAATGTTAAATTTTGACCAATTAAGTAGCTACAATTGAGATTTGGTAAAGATTGCGGCAAAATAAACATGACACTGAGGTGCCCTCTTCTAGTGCCACTTCTGTACAAAATGTCGTGTTTCAATTGATAGGGGGGAGCAGACATATACACACACAGACACACAATGTTTCTTGAAAAAAGTCCCTTAATACTAGCCACGTTCTTCCACTGGCAGTGATCTGTAAGAATATCAGGCATTTTTAGAGTTTTAATATGTGTTTGAAATTTGTTGCAAATTATTATTTTATCATATTTTCATACATCATGTTACGGTATGTTGATTTAGGCGTTTAATTTTCCATCCTTCTGTATGGTGCACCATATAAAGTTTAATACCAAGGGACTTTTTAGTGTTACGCTATACATTTATCTTGTGTGTTTGATATTTATCAATTCATTCATATCGGCTGATGTTGTTGTTTGAGTCTTCAGTCTTTTGACTGGATTTATCCCGCTCTCCATGACTCCCTGTCCTGAGCTAATCATTTCATCTCTACATAGCTACCACACCCTACATTCGAGGCAAACTGTTTAACATATTCTAATCTCGGTCTACCCCTACAGTTCTTGTCCTCGACCCTTCCTTCCATAACTATGTTTGCCATTCCTGGGTGTCTTAGTATGTGTCCTACCATCCGATATCTCCTCTTCATTAGCAGTCTGCAGAAATATCTCTCCTCTCCCACTCGTCTTAATACCTCTTCGTTTGTAACCCTATCTACCCATCTGATCTTCATCATTCTCCTGTAACACCACATTTCAAACGATTCAATTCCCCTCTTTTCTGCTGCACCAATAGTCCAATTTTCACTTCCATAGAGCGCCACGCTCGATGCCAACAGATTTCTTTTCTGTTGAAATGCTTTCCTTGCCTGATCCGACCTCCTTTTTATATCCTCTTTCCTCCATCCATCACTGGTTATTTTGCTTCCTAAGTAACAGAAGTCTTCTGAGATTCGGAGATATAGAATACCAGTGAAATACACACATCAAAAAAAGTTTTGCATCACCTCGGTTCCAAGAGTTCCGGAACCTTTAAATACAAAGGGAATAGAGATCAACACAAACAACATTTCAGCTCGTTTTATTGCTCATGAGACCCACACATTGCATGTTGTACCATCATACAGCTAGACTTTCAGCATTTGTGGTCCAGATTGCAGTACACACCACTACCTCTAATACCCAGTAGCACGTCCTCTTGCATTGATGCATGCCTGTATTCGTCGTGGCATACTATCCACAAGTTCATCAAGACACTGTTGGTCCAAATTGTCCCACTCCTCAACGACAATTCGGCGTAAATCTCTCAGAGTGCTTGGTGGGTCAAGACGTCCATAAACAGCCCTTTTCAACATATCCCAGGCATGTTCGATAGGGTTCATGTCTGGCGAACATGCTGGCCACTGTAGTCGAGCGATGTCGTTATCTTGAAGGAACGCATTCACAAGATGTGCACGATGAGGTCGAGAATTGTCGTCCATGAAGACAAATGCCTCTCCAATATTCTGCCGATATGGTTGCACTATGGGTCGGAGGATGTCATTCAGGTATCGTAAAGCCGTTTCGGAGCCTTCCATGACCACCAGTGGCGTACGTCGGCCCCACATAATGCCACCCCAAAACATCAGGGAACCACCACCTTGCTGCACTCGCTGGACAGTGTGTCTAAGACGTTCAGCCTGACCAGGGTGCCTCCAAACACGTCTCCGACGATTGTCTGGTTGAAGGCATATGCGACACTCATCGGTGAAGAGAACGTGATGCGAATTCCGTGGGGTCCATTCAGCATGTTGTTGGGCCCATCTGTACCGCGCTGCATGGTGTCGGGGTTGCAAAGCTGGACCTCGCCATGGACGTCGGGAGTGAAGTTGCGCATCATGCAGCCTATTGCGCACAGTTTGAGTTGAAACACGACGTCCTGTGGCTGAACGAAACGCATTATTCAACATGGTGGCATTGCTGTCAGGGTTCCTCCGAGCGGCAATCCGTAAGTAGCGGTCATCCACTACAGTAGTAGCCCTTGGGCGGCCTGAGCGAGGCCTGTCATCGACAGTTCCTGTATCTCTGTACCTCCTCCATGTCCGAACAACATCGCTTTGGTTCACTCTGAGACGCCTGGAAACTTCCCTTGTTGAGAGCCCTTCTTGACACAAAGTAACAATGCGGACGCGATCGAACTGCGGTATTGACCTTCTAGGCATGGTAGAACTACAGACAACATGAGCAGCGTACCTTCGTCCTGGTGGAATGACTGGAACTGATCGGCTGTCGTACCCCCTCCGTCTAATAGGCCCTGCTCATGCATGGTTGTTTACATCTTTGAGCAGTTTTAGTGACATCTATGAACAGTCAAAGGGACTGTATCTTGGATACAATATACACAGTCAACGTCTATATGCCGGAGATCTGGGAACCGAGGTGATGCAAAACTTTTTTTGATGTGTGTATTTCGCACAGTTGCCATGTTGGTTTGTTGGAAAGTAATAACATTTGTAGGGCACTGTCTGGGTCGGCCAGAATAGTACTATGACCTTACCGAATTTAATTGAAATCTACCCAGCCACTTAGATTTTATTAGTGGGAGGTGGGGGCACACACTCAGGCGCATACTGTACACACGACAAAAGGTGATCTCACAAGCCTATTTTTTCATAATTAATAGAAATAAGCAAAAAATAGATTTTAAAAATTGACACTGGCGCCATCTCGTGGTTAAAAAACAAAAAATTTGATTGCTGTCACAGATTAGTTGACATTGGGAATCGTCTAAGTATTTCGGATGGCCACCATATTGGATTTTTATATACTTTGTAGTCCATAGAGCTATGTACTATTACATGATGATTATTGCTTAGGTTCATTGTTCAAACGTTGGTTTCGATCGCATGATTAGGACACAAGAAATTAAACCTTAATTTTAAAATTTCTCACAGCCGCCATCTTGAAGTTATGCAAAATTGAACTGAATAGGATGTCAGTGCATTACAAGGCGAATTCCATTTGCTGTACCATGTGTGACGGCGCTCGGTTGTTTTAAATGCGAGAAAAGTCTATTTAAATACAACAACTTCGCTTGCCCGCCATGTTCGTTTTGTAAAGAGGTTTTTGAGAGTCCCATCGTTACACTTCTATTAGTGCTTTTTTTCCACCATACAAAACGTCAGGGTGATATCTGTAATCGTTTCGGAGATATGGAATGCCGGTGAAATATTTCGCGCAGTTGCCATGTTGGATTGGTCAGATGAAATAAAATTTGAAGAGCTCAGTCGGGGTTGGACAAAATAGTACTCTGACCTTACCGAGTTTCGTTGAAATTGCTCCAGCAGTTTAGATTGTATTATGGAGGGGAGCGAGGTGACGGACACATGCAAACACACACATATACGTACACACACACGGACTATATGTGATGTCATAGGCCTATCTTTCATAAATGTAGATAATAAAGAAAACTTTTCAGTTGGTGAACACGACTGAATAACTTTCATTATTAGAATTAAGCATCACTGAAAAATGGCTTCTATCAATACTAAATGAAAATAGGCTAACAAGCAAATGAAAAGCAAGAACGGGAGGTTTAATTTAGAAAAGAAATACTATTATTGGTCACAAAGGAGCTAAAGTTCTGCTAACACGTACCTTGATGCTCGGTACAGTTGGGAGTCGAGTTCCGACTGTAACGTTCCAGGGCTGTAACGTACCACATGCTCGTACCGAGTTCCAAGTTACAGTTCCGGAACGATACCGCAAGCCAGCTCGGGGCCGCGGTATGGCGTACGTTACGAAACGTGGAACACAGCGGTACGAAACGCATTTCAGTTCTGTTCCGGGTCCCTGTTGATTAGTTTAATCGTTTATTAATGTTAAGTTTCGACCAATTGAGTAGCTACAATTGAGATTTGGTAAAGATGGCTGCAAAATAAACATGACACTGAGGTGCCCTTTTCTAGTGCCACTTCTGTACAAAATGTCGTGTTTCAATTGATAGGGGGGAGCAGACATATACACACACAGACACATAATGTTTCTTGAAAAATGTCCCTTAATACTAGCCACGTTCTTCCACTGGCAGTGATCTGTAAGAAAATCAGGCATTTTTAGAGTTTTAATATGTGTTTGAAATTTGTTGCAAATTATTATTTTATCATATTTTCATACATCATGTTACGGTATGTTGATTTAGGCGTTCAATTTTCCATCCTTCTTTATGGTGCACCATATAAGGTTTAATACCAAGGGACTTTTTAGTGTTACGCAATACATTTATCTTGTGTGTTTGATATTTATCAATTCATTCATATCGGCTGATGTTGTTGTTTGAGTCTTCAGTCTTTTGACTGGTTTTATCCCGCTCTCTATGCCTCCCTGTCCTGAGCTAATCGTTTCATCTCTACATAGCTACCACACCCTACATTCGAGGCAAACTGTTTAACATATTCTAATCTCGGTCTACCCCTACAGTTCTTGTCCTCGACCCTTCCTTCCATAACTATGTTTGTCATTCCTGGGTGTCTTAGTATGTGTCCTACCATCCGATCTCTCCTCTTCATTAGCAGTCTCCAGAAACATCTCTCCTCTCCCACTCGTCTTAATACCTCTTCGTTTGTAACCCTATCTACCCATCTGATCTTCATCATTCTCCTGTAACACCACATTTCAAACGATTCAATTCCCCTCTTTTCTGTTGCACCAATAGTCCAATTTTCACTTCCATAGAGCGCCACGCTCGATGCCAACAGATTTCTTTTCTGTTGAAATGCTTTCCTTGCCTGATCCGACCTACTTTTTATATCCTCTTTCCTCCGTCCATCACTGGTTATTTTGCTTCCTAAGTAACAGTAGTCTTCTGAGATTCGGAGATATAGAATACCAGTGAAATATTCGCACAGCCGCCATGTTGGATTGTTGAAACGTAATAACATTTGTAGGGCACTGTCGGGGTCGGCCAGAATAGTACTATGACCTTACCGAATTTAATTGTAATCTATCCAGCCACTTAGATTTTATTAGTGGGAGGTGGGGGCACACACTCAGGCGCATACTGTACACACGACAAAAGGTGATCTCACAAGCCTATTTTTTCATAATTAATAGAAATAGGCAAAACATAGATTTTAAAATTGACACTGGCGCCATCTCGTGGTTAAGAAAACAATTAAGTTTGATTGCTGTCACAGATTAGTTGACATTGAGAATCGTCTAAGTATTTCGGATGGCCACCATATTGGATTTTTATATACTTCGTAGGCCATAGAGCTATGTACTATTAGATGATGATTATTGCGTAGGTTCATTGTTCAAACGTTGGTTTCGATCGCATGATTAGGACACAAGAAATTAAACCTTAATTTTAAAATTTTGCACAGCCGCCATCTTGAAGTTATGCAAACAATTGCGCTGAATAGGATGTCAGTGCATTACAAGGCGTATACCATTTGCTGTACCATGTGTGACGGCGCTCGGTTGGTTTAAATGCGAGAAAAGTCTATTTAAATACAACAACTTCGCTGACCGCCATGTTCGTTTTGTAAAGAGGTTTTTTAGAGTCCCATCGTTACACTTCTATTAGTGCTTTTTTCCACCATACAAAACGTCAGGGTGATATCTGTAATAGTTTCGGAGATATGGAATGCCGGTGAAATATTTCGCGCAGTTGCCGTGTTGGATTGGTGAGATGTAATAAAATTTGAAGAGCACAGTCAGGGTTGGACGAGATAGTACTCTGACCTTACCGAGTTTCGTTGAAATCGCTCCAGCAGTTTAGATTTTGTTAGGGAGGGGAGCGAGGCGACGGACACATGCAAACACACACATACGTACACACACACGGACTATATGTGATGTCATAGGCCTATCTTCCATAAATGTAAATAATAAAGGATGCTTTTCAATCGGTCAACACGACTGAATTGCTTTCATTATTAGAATTAAGCATCACTGAAAAATTGGCTTCTATCAATACTAAATGAAAATAGGCTAACAAGTAAACGAAAAGCAAGAACGGGAGGTTTAATTTAGAAAAGGAATACTGTTATTGGTCACAATGGAGCTAAAGTTTGGTGTGCAGGTTACACTCTGCCTTATATGGCAACACTGCGAGAAGGTGAGTTGGATTCCCATCTTAGCCATCTTAGAGTGGTTTTCCGTGGTTTCCCACTTCTACTCCAGGAAAATGCGTGGATAGTTCCTAAGTCAAGGTCACGGCCTACTCCTTTCCAAGCCATGCCATCATTACAAATACACACGTTACTACAGACATCACAATAAAAAAGTTTAGGCCTATCAGACAAATTCCATAAAAACCTCAACCACATGGACCGATGAACGATAGCCTATGTTCCAAACCTCTATATGGAGCAACAATAAATATTTCGAATCAATGGGATCCATCGTATTGTTTTTAGTAAACATATTTCTAACGTAGGCTACAGTATGACCGCGATCGAAACGAGCAAGGTGCCTTGCCCTGTCTAATGCGGCACGCTCTCAGACTGAAATCAGTATTTTTATTTTTATTGATATTTCAAGAAGTAATTATCCTATGTTTGAATAAATAATTTGTCTCGAATTGCATATGGCATCGTTCAAACTGGGATAGTTGTTGACGCAGAAAAAAAGGTTTTTTTTATCAGGGTTCTAGGTAGGACAGTAGATACTAAACACAACCTTAGGCTAGATAGAGTATTTCGATATCATGAGAGAAATGCTCCTAGATAAGATAACAGGTATGTAATTGATGTAGTTGTTGTGTAATTAGGCTATTATGTGACAGTTTGTAACAACCAGCGTAACAGTGAAATAAACGCAGTGTTACACTTGCCATGGTAACTAAATAGGCTGTGTAATAGCCGTAATAGTCTACGTAAAAATTCGGTGTAATAGCCATAATGGTTTTAATATCTAGTGTACAATAGTACCGGTAACAGTCCTGTAATATTCTGTAGGACTACATACATTTTGGGAAATGCTGCTGTGCTGTAACAGGCTCTGTACCGTTCCACTTTCCGTTGGAACATGAGAACCTGGAACGTTACGCATAGATACCGGGTGGCTGGTTGGTATAAACTGGAACGGTACACAGTGTAACCGGGTACTGGTGGAAACGTTACTCTATTTCGATAACCAAGAACGGTACGCAGAGTAACTTTCTAACTGGTAACGCTGAGGAATCGTTCCAGTCATGTACTGTTCCATACGTAACGTTCCGCTAACACGTACCTTGATGCTCGGTACAGTTGGGAGTCGAGTTCCGACTGTACCGTTCCAGGGCTGTAACGTTCCACATGCTGGTACCGAGTTCCAAGTTACAGTTCCGGAACGATACCGCTAGCCAGCTCGGGGCCGCGGTATGGCATACGTAACGTAACGTGGAACACAGCGGTACGTAACGCATTTCAGTTCTGTTCCGGGTCCCTGGCCAAAACACACTACTAGGAAAATCACATCATCATCATCAGATCACAACTAAGATAAAAACAAATTTATTCAACTTTGATAGTCAGACAGACATATTAAACACTCATCCTACCTAAGAGCATGGTCGAATGCCAACGTTAAATTGTCATTGTCCAGAAAATAGAACCATCTCTATTCTACTCAAAGTGTATTTAATCCTCATAAAATAGGAAAAATTTCTAAAGTTCTCTTGGGTTCTCAGGATCTCCGCAGCACTATGTCTTTGCGTCACTGACATTCGTGATAACTGAGACCTAACTTCTCTTTAAATTAACATCATGAATGTGGATGTAAAAATATTAATTTAATCTGTCTAAACACATACATTCTAATCACATATTTAAATATCACATAATTTATGGCTTGCATGGCATTATTCAAATGCAGAATATTTTAGTAAAATGCTCCTAAACATCGAATAATTAATTTACACTATTTACACTGTCATTAATAATTGCTTGTTCGTGAATCACAGAAAATCCACTATTCATTGCTTATAATCATCATCATCATCATCATCAAAATTAAATATTTCTCACTTTAGTTCTCATCTCAAAATTCAATATATTCAAGTCAGAATAATTAATTCATTATCATCAAATCATTTAAATTTATATTATAATCACCAATTCTTTAATTAATGATCACCTTCTAATTCAGTTATTCATCATCTATTTAATCATCTATCAATTTATCTAAATCAGCTGATGCTAAAGACCTGCCTACTTTTAATTCAGCTCGCTGGTCCCGTGGCTACACCCCAGATCTATGTTTCACAACTCAGCTTCACAATTCACTCACGCAAGTTCGACGAACGGTGCTCAACGATTTCCCACATAGTCAACACAGACCCGTTATCTTGGAGGTGGGGATGTCTATACCTGTTATACAATCACATCCTAAACCGAGATGGAACTTCAAGAAAGCCAACTGGACTGAATTTGCAAAGCAAACAGACTCCAATATCAGATGGATCAAACCAACATACAACAACTACAGCAGATTTGTTGGGGTCATTAAAGGTGCAGCCAGGCGATGCATTCCTAGGGGATACCGCAAAGAGTACATCCCTGGTTGGAGTGCAGAAAACGAGGAATTGCTAAGAGAATATGAAGAACATCCTACTTCTGACAATGCAGCAGGTCTCCTCCAATCCCTGGATGAGAGTCGAAGAAAGATCTGGCATGAAACAGTAGAATCCCTAGATTTCACCCACTCTAGCATGAAAGCCTGGTCTATCATTAGGAAATTAGATTCATCAAACCCTGCAACTAAAAGATCGAAAACTGCCATCAACATTAATGATTTTGCTAAACATCTAGTATCAGTTTCCAAGAACACAAAAGACAATCAAACCAAAAGGGATATCAAATTACAGTTGAACACCAAGAAAAGAGCAGCCATACAGTCTTCTGAATTCTCCATTGCATTCCAAGAAGAGGAAACTAAAGATGCAATGAAAAGTATGAAACTAGGGAAAGCAGCTGGATTTGACGGAATATACCCTGAATTTCTGGTTCACTGTGGACCAGCTACAGTAAAATGGCTAACCAACTTCCTTTCAAATATCCTGCAAACTGGAAACATCCCACCTCTGATGAAGAAAACAAAAATAATAGCCATACTGAAACCAAATAAAGATCCCACAAAAGTGGAAAACTATCGTCCAATAGCACTTCTAAGTGTCTGGGTAATATGCGCGTCAGGGTAGCAGTGGAAGATAAAATCAACAAGGTCGCAAATGGATGGGGGAAAAGACGTCTTGCTCGACCCGGTGCTGGGCCCAAGGTTTTCGGAGCGAGCAAAAGATGATTTCCAAAAAACCAAATGCAAACGAATAATTGCTTAATGCAACAATCAAAAGTGCAAAAATGAGATTCCCATAAAATTAATTAAAGAAATCCCAGAGGCGTGTTAATCGTGCCTTTGTTACGTCACAAAGACAAGATTGACGAAATCGAGATAAGGATAAGGATAAGGAAGGGGAACTTAAATATAAGAAATGAAAAGACAAGGGAGCTATATTACTTAAAATATAAAAATGTATTGAGGATAAAAGAAAGAGCGTGTACACGAAATAAACATATTATTTAAAACAAAGAAAAAGGCAAGCTATGACAAGATCAATAATACAAAAGAAACCCAATACCAAGAATAAAGAATTCAAAAACTTAAAAAAAACTAAAAAGCACGACAGAACCTGAGTACCGCTCAACAACATGAATCTAACGAAAAGATACAAACTCGAAAGAAAATAAAACGAAACTTACAAAAGTTAGAGAGTAACGACAAACTTGCAAAAAGTCAAAATTCGAACTGCTAAGACGCGAAGCTTTTCATGATGTTATGTAAACATACCGGAGGGATGGGGGAGGAGTGAGGGGAGTAAAACAAAGGGGAGAGAGATCTCACGGAGATAGGAGGAAGGAGAAGACAAGGGGAATTATAATTAAGTTATGTAATACGGCGAAAATCGAAAGAGAAAAACAAAACAAAAGGAAAATGAAATACACGGAAATACATTACATTACAATTGACTTGGGACGAAAGAGACCGGTAAAAATCGAAAGCACGCTATAAAAAAATAGGCTTATACTCCAACATAATGCCGCAACAAGGCGACATATAAAAAAAAGAATAATATGACATCGGAGCTGGAGAAAATCCCAGTTAACCACCGTCACATATATTCTATAAACAAAGGGGACACGTATTAGTGGGACGTTGGACATCAGTCCCGTTACCTCACACATACTGTCCACAAACAAAGGTCCAATTGCTACCAATCAAATGAAACATTTGTGGTACAAAAGAGACACCGACGCAAAAGACGAGCACTAAGGCCCGACAGGAAATATATTTAAGCCAAGACGCAGAAACGCAATACTTTCGAATCTTACAGGTATTAACCAAAATAATAAAACTGTGAGGAGGACACATAACAAAAGCAACAAAAAGAACTCCGCCGTATGACATTACGCAAGGTCCCGGAGATCTGGTTCAAGGATTAAAATACTAACAGTAACATCTTGAAAAGGAAAGAGAATTAAGCAAAAGAAGGAACGTTTAACAAAAACAATTACATTGCGTTAGATAGAAATACATTGAGCCGTACTCACATTCCGCTGCGCCATGAGGGTGGGCCTCTGCCCGAATACACACGTTCGCCTTACATCTCGGCGCGTCTAAGACTGACTAAGCTTCTGTCCCCCAGAGAGGGGAGAAGCCTCTCAGAAATATCAAATGCGTAGTTTGGGAGTGGCACCAAACTCGCGTCAAATATTGTCAGAGCCAATGGCAAAACGAATTGCACAACAAAATGCAAGGTAGCAACAACACTAGCCAATACGAGAGAACTAGGTAGTATGTAGCTAGGGGTTGCACAACGTTAGACAGAGAGATACACACAGACAATCTGCGCACTTTTAAACACTCGAGGCGTAAAATAGAGATGTCACAACACATGACAATAATAATAATAATAATAATCATGATGATAATAATAATTACAATAAATTCTGAAAAATGGTTCAAATTCCACCGCTTTCTCACAAAAAAAAAATTCTTTTACATAACAAAGGCATAAAAGATTTTTTTTCTTTTCAAAACAAAATTATATAAAATAACATTCTTCGATTAGATACATTTGAACAGGGTGAAGGAAAGAAGATTACATCGTGTACACCAGATACATACATGAAAAATATAGACATAATAAAATGTTCTCACATTTCTCTTATTCATAAGACGCAGCTTAATTAAAAGTTCTTTGAACGTCATAACTTCCATAAAAGGCTTGACGAAACGCAAGTCTCTTTTCTCAAACACACATATATTTTCATACACACGTATTCACGAAGGTGTTCACTGATGAGGAAAATTATTCCTTTTTGGTACGAAAGAAAAAAAAAGACTTTAAAATGAAATTAAAACAACAAAAATTCAAATTATATAAAGGATCAGTACAGGCGTGAAATAAAGGCGGATCCTACCTCTACTGCACGTCAATACGTCACACATATTAAAAATGGATGTACCAAAAAGAAAATAATGATAATAAAACGGTCAATCTTGAGCTAGACTCTGCCAGATGACGTGGAGAAAGCGAAGTCTTCTTAATGGCGACCTTCTGGAAATCAGCCAATTTTCTAATAATAAAAGAAAGAAAAAGGTTAAATCATGATCACAAGAAAAGATAGAGGGGAGCATCCTTTATACAAAATAAGGCTTGCGTCGGGGAAATATTTGGGGTTACATAAGCTGCGTAATAGTGAAAGTGGATTCATTCTGCCAGCTGGAAAGTAAAAGTATGAATAGACAGGGTCGTCAGACCATATTACAAAAGAGTAAAGAGCCGTGAACAGGGTCTAAAGGATACACCGGCCACTTCTCAGGTACTTGGAGACTAGCTATCGCCACCGGAAACACTCTCCAAATATATGACAGTTACAGGAAAATAATATACATTATCTTAGAGAAAACATATTAGATTGAAATGATTTATAAAAACATGATTTCACAAAAACGTAAAACAGAAGTTACGATAAATAGTAAACAACTATATCAATAGACAAATCACTGTCACTACAAGAAAAGAATGTAAGTCAACAGACCATCTCAGGCGCTGTCGAACAATAGCAAGTCGTGTCTGCAGCTCGGACAATGGGTCGGGCCGGCTCCTTACAATAAAAGCAGGCAGGTACTGGAAATTGCCTTAGGCAGAAGTATAGTTCAACACATCTTTCGAAATCCTCCGTGTAACTCAGGTGGCCACAGGTGTCTCCTGCCTAACTAGATACATAGTAGGAGTAAAGGGGAAAAATGTACTAATAACCTTCATCAAATGACATTAGGTACTAACAAATGAAAAGGAATTATAACTCAAAGTAGCTGTCGAAACAAAAAATACCATTCCGGACAGAGAACGAAAATCCAAATAATTACGTTACAAAATACCTTCCAAATAAAAGGAACAGACTGGAACCTCGCATAAAACCAATCAAGACCAGACATACAATCAATCAAACTCGAAACCCAATAATAAATATTACCAACCCACAAAAATAAAATGGTTACAGCGTCAATATACGGGCCGTAGACCTCAGAGGTACCGCATTAAAAAAAATAAAGACACAGAGGGTATGGCCTATCCCATACAAATATAAGAAAATTGGGTAATGCACGCCAGAGTAGTTCACACGAACATCAATGTCCCATAACACGGAAGCCGTAGACCTAAAATGGTTGGTATCTCTGAGTAATACTTATCGTATATTTGGTTTGCCAATAAAAACGAATAAATAGTTCGTACGTAATATATATATATATAGTTTAAATTGAATAGGGTATAAAATCAAAATTGAACTAAATTTGAAACCACCCACAAATACCTATTGATAAAAATTCATTAAACTCGTAGACACACACATTCATCTCAAAATACAACCAACAACAACAACACTACATACATACTCCTTCCCATAAACAAATCAAAATTTTCCCATTACACCAGAATGCGAATGTGGGTCGTTGGAACACCATGGAAACGCAAACAATGGACTACAGGTCATCGTGACAAACTTCATCCCATACTAAAGATTGACGACTCGTGTAGAATCTATGTACACCCTAAGTGGGCGTCGAAGCCGTGGGACAGGTCCCAAACCCTAATCCCGACGGAGACCTCACCTAGCAGGTTTCCCAACGAAATACACACTGCCATACTGAACATATAGTAACATCAAGCTTACCGTATATAAACAATTTTAAATGAAAACCTACATTGAAAATCCCCTGACAAAAATAAAACAATCACCCTCCCTAATTATGAAACAAACTTAACTCCCAATCATAACACACATAAAAGCTCAACAGACCATTCATTCATAACTGAAACAACAAACACTTTACTAACACCAAACGTTAGTATAATTACGCGAGGCTCAAGGTGGGTCGGGGCGACCGTAGGATTTAAAGAGTCGGTTCCCACAAGTGGGCCCACCTTCATTGGGGAAAACTTCGGAGAAAGAGGGGCGGGGGTTTTAGGCTGTACGGTAATGACAAGAAACCTGTCAGCAGCTGTTCCAGACTGAGACGTATGAAGGCGTGAGGCGAGTTCTGAGAAATATCACAGTTAACAAAGCGACTATTTACAACAAAGGTAAGGACTCAAACCCTTGAGAGAAATGCATTTTCTACTTCACAGAAAGTAAAATAAAAACGTCCACAACACTGACGAAATGAAAAAGAAGAGAAAGCAAACAAAATTTTCTGTCGCCTTAAAATCACCGTTAACTAAACAAATGTCTACTAGAGGAAGCAAATACATAAAAGCAGGTTACAATACCGAGATGTGTTGTGTTCCAGCGATGTGATGTACTCACTGATATGTTGCCACTGTTCACCTCGAAGCTGGGTCTTTTGGATGTCTTGTTTACTTGATGGACAAAACCACCTTTCCTTGGAGATGGGTTTCCTGGATGCCCGTAGTTCACACAGAAAGTAACTTCACCCTTTCTTCAGGGGTGGGGAAAAACAATTCACTGAATTCCTTAAACTCAAAGAAAAACAAATTTTAATACAATGTAAATGAAGAGAAAAATAATAAAAGGTTAATAACTTGAGAGAGGAGGGGGGAACGATTTCGCACGCAACCACGCGATGTGCTACCATTGCGCCGATAAAGGTCTAGGTAATAATAATAATGCGCGTCAGGGTAGCAGTGGAAGATAAAATCAACAAGGTCGCAAATGGATGGGGGAAAAGACGTCTTGCTCGACCCGGTGCTGGGCCCAAGGTTTTCGGAGCGAGCAAAAGATGATTTCCAAAAAACCAAATGCAAACGAATAATTGCTTAATGCAACAATCAAAAGTGCAAAAATGAGATTCCCATAAAATTAATTAAAGAAATCCCAGAGGCGTGTTAATCGTGCCTTTGTTACGTCACAAAGACAAGATTGACGAAATCGAGATAAGGATAAGGATAAGGAAGGGGAACTTAAATATAAGAAATGAAAAGACAAGGGAGCTATATTACTTAAAATATAAAAATGTATTGAGGATAAAAGAAAGAGCGTGTACACGAAATAAACATATTATTTAAAACAAAGAAAAAGGCAAGCTATGACAAGATCAATAATACAAAAGAAACCCAATACCAAGAATAAAGAATTCAAAAACTTAAAAAAAACTAAAAAGCACGACAGAACCTGAGTACCGCTCAACAACATGAATCTAACGAAAAGATACAAACTCGAAAGAAAATAAAACGAAACTTACAAAAGTTAGAGAGTAACGACAAACTTGCAAAAAGTCAAAATTCGAACTGCTAAGACGCGAAGCTTTTCATGATGTTATGTAAACATACCGGAGGGATGGGGGAGGAGTGAGGGGAGTAAAACAAAGGGGAGAGAGATCTCACGGAGATAGGAGGAAGGAGAAGACAAGGGGAATTATAATTAAGTTATGTAATACGGCGAAAATCGAAAGAGAAAAACAAAACAAAAGGAAAATGAAATACACGGAAATACATTACATTACAATTGACTTGGGACGAAAGAGACCGGTAAAAATCGAAAGCACGCTATAAAAAAATAGGCTTATACTCCAACATAATGCCGCAACAAGGCGACATATAAAAAAAAGAATAATATGACATCGGAGCTGGAGAAAATCCCAGTTAACCACCGTCACATATATTCTATAAACAAAGGGGACACGTATTAGTGGGACGTTGGACATCAGTCCCGTTACCTCACACATACTGTCCACAAACAAAGGTCCAATTGCTACCAATCAAATGAAACATTTGTGGTACAAAAGAGACACCGACGCAAAAGACGAGCACTAAGGCCCGACAGGAAATATATTTAAGCCAAGACGCAGAAACGCAATACTTTCGAATCTTACAGGTATTAACCAAAATAATAAAACTGTGAGGAGGACACATAACAAAAGCAACAAAAAGAACTCCGCCGTATGACATTACGCAAGGTCCCGGAGATCTGGTTCAAGGATTAAAATACTAACAGTAACATCTTGAAAAGGAAAGAGAATTAAGCAAAAGAAGGAACGTTTAACAAAAACAATTACATTGCGTTAGATAGAAATACATTGAGCCGTACTCACATTCCGCTGCGCCATGAGGGTGGGCCTCTGCCCGAATACACACGTTCGCCTTACATCTCGGCGCGTCTAAGACTGACTAAGCTTCTGTCCCCCAGAGAGGGGAGAAGCCTCTCAGAAATATCAAATGCGTAGTTTGGGAGTGGCACCAAACTCGCGTCAAATATTGTCAGAGCCAATGGCAAAACGAATTGCACAACAAAATGCAAGGTAGCAACAACACTAGCCAATACGAGAGAACTAGGTAGTATGTAGCTAGGGGTTGCACAACGTTAGACAGAGAGATACACACAGACAATCTGCGCACTTTTAAACACTCGAGGCGTAAAATAGAGATGTCACAACACATGACAATAATAATAATAATAATAATCATGATGATAATAATAATTACAATAAATTCTGAAAAATGGTTCACATACAAGCTTCTTGAGCGCCTGATCTATAATAGAATTTTTGAAACAATCAACAACCACATTCCTATAGAGCAAGCAGGATTCAGACCTGGGAGAAGTTGTAGCGATCAGGTACTTTCTCTCACTACGCACATAGAGAATGGGTATGAGAAGAAATCAATAAGTGTGGCTGCCTTTTTGGATCTGTCAGCGGCCTATGATACTGTTTGGCGAGAAGGACTCCTATTGAAATTTGTGAGTTTTATCCCATGTCGTAAACTTGTGGCCTTACTTAACAATATGCTAAGTAATAGGTACTTTCAGATCTACTCTGATAATGACAGAAGTAGAGTGTTTACATTAAACGATGGTTTACCTCAAGGATCTGTCCTGGCTCCCCTCCTTTTCAGTCTGTACATACACGACTTACCGGAAACATCTTCAAGAAAATTCATTTATGCTGATGACATTTGTTTGGTGACTCAGTGCTCCGAATTTTCTGACGCTGAAACTACTTTATCCGCTGATCTGGAAGCCTTGGGTGTATACTTCAAGAAATGGTGCCTCCACCTAAATAATCAGAAAACAGCTGTATCTGCATTTCACCTACGCAACAGACAATCTAATTACAAACCAGAAGTCGAATTCAGAGGCCAAGTGTTACCGTACTGCAGTACACCAAAATACTTGGGAATAACACTAGACAGAACTCTGACTTTCAAGCAGCATCTATCAAATGTGGCTGCTAAAGTCAAAACTAGAAATAATATACTTCAGAAACTTGCTGGTACATCATGGGGAGCTAATACTCAAGTTCTAAGATCCACAGCTTTAGCCCTATCGTATTCTGTTTCTGAATACTGCTGTCCAACCTGGATCAATAGTGTTCACACTAAGAAGATAGATGTGCAACTCAATCAGGCAATGCGAATAATCACGGGATGTATTCGGAGCACGAACACGCTATGGCTGCCTGTTCTCAGCAACATTCCACCTCCAGCCCTAAGAAGATCAGATGCTCTCCTAAATTTATGGGAAAACATTCAGCAGAATCCCCAGCTACCCATTCATCACGATATTGCACAAGCAAAACATCAACGCTTGAAATCAAGGAAACCACCATGGCGCAGAGCATTCAACCTTGAAGGATCCTCTTTCAACGTTAACAATTCATGGAAAATACAGTGGGAGCAGTCTTCAGTAATCAACAAACATCTAGTTGAGAACTCTTCTAAGCGGATACAAGGATTCGACCTCCCCAGGCGACAGTGGAGGATCATCAACCGGATTCGAACTGGACAAGGCAGATGTGGTTACGTACTGCACAAATGGGGATGGGCTAGCTCTGCAAATTGTGACTGTGGTGCCTCCTTACAGACAATCCTTCACATTGTTGCTGACTGTCCTCTTCGAGCTTTCGAAGGAACGATAATAGACGTCCACCATACATCGAAGGGAGCAGTAGAATGGGTCAAACAACTAGACCTAGAATTATAAAATTGTACGAGCTTGTGACTGCACATTTGTTCATTCATTTTGTATATATATATGTAAAATCCATCTACATGCATTCTTCATACGATAAATAAATAAATCTAAATCAGCTTATTTATTCAAACTTTAATTCATCCATTTATTTAATTCATTGATTTATTCCAAAATTTAATTTATCAACTTATTTAAATTTTATTCTTCTGGTTATTTAGATTTTTATTATTTCATCTAGTCATTCTGATTTTTATTTCATTAGGTCAGATCATTAATATGCTTAAATTTCAGATTATTATTTCATTAATTATTATTATCAGAAAATCTTGTATTATCAACTTTATTTATTTGTTTAATTTCCTAACAAATTGTTTAATATGGGTTTATAGAACGTTGTCTTACAGTTTTATCACTTCCAAGTTATATCTCGTATTAAATTATCATGCCAAAAAATATTATTGCCTTCACAAATTCACGTTGGAACTCACTATCCACAACTACATTATATATTTTCACTTTATCAAATATCACATTTGAATACCACAATTATTCCACAAAACTCCATAAATATTCAGCGCACAGCATGAATCTCAAAATTATGCTAGACTGGGTTCGACAACCTCATGTCTGCTTCAAAATACAGTAGCAATATTGCAACTTCCACTTGGCAACTTCCACAAAATGCCTATCACAAACTTCACTTAATCACGTTGCATGATCTACAAATTATATAACTGGCTTCAAATTATCAACGCACACAATCTCCAATAACTGTATTTAATCTGATCACATCTAGACAACTTCTTAAACAATTAGGAAAAATATTACCTTAGTAATCGTAATCAAATTCTAAATCTGCTTTCAAATAGCATAAATTCTCTTAAAATTCTCATAATTCACTTCACAGAAAAACACTAATGTGCTATAATCTGTCCCATCAAAATATGCAATACTGATCTGCCTTAAAATAAATCTGACCATTAATGATTCATCTTACAAGATTCAATTACTTTAAATCCTTTTCAAAGGTATTAAACTCAACCATAAAAATTTTCAAAAGCATCAGCTGTAACAGATGTTAAATGAAAGTACTCTCAAAAGAGTATAGCAACAAAATATTGGATTGGCAAACAAGAATTACAAATGTAACCCTGCTGACATTTATTTCTAATTTATTTAACAAAATTCGACTGATATGTGACTAGTAGTTTCTTGTTTGATCCTCTTACAATCTCAAGTACACTCGGATGATAAGAATGAGTTCCTCAATGGCGAGTAAGATGATTATCCACCACACAATCGTATAAATACGAAAGGCCTCGCCCCGATGGCTAACATGATAATGCCCTGAACGATGGGTAAAGATGTGTACCACCACGCAATCGTATAAATACGAAAGGCCCCATCTCGTTGTCTCATGAGTGAATGTACCAGATTGGAATCAACACGTCTCTAGTAGTCACATAAAAGCGATATTCATTCACTTGAGTGAATAACATCTTAATATCTCCAAACAATCCAATGGAAACAAGAAGTTCCGTGACGAACTAAACAGCCTACTTTTCTTCAAATTTAAGATTCATGCAATGATAAATCTATATGGATGGATCTATCTAGAATAATGACGAAATTAAGTTGGTAATATCGAAATTTCTAATTAGTTCGAAATACTGTATACCTGGCATAATATAGCCTAATGGAGAACTACAGTTGGCAGCCCTGGTGACTGAAAATATTCTTAGCTCCATCCCTTAAGGTACAGAATACAAAATTTGGTTGAAGTCCAATGGATAGCATGGATGTTACATGCAGTTAAACATTGGATCTAACAGCGCGCGTAAAATCATGTTGGCAACAATGACATACGTGTATTGGTCAGAAATAGTCTGAAATAATATGATCTATTGTTGTGCCAATTTTGAATGAAATCCATTAGTTAGTATAGAAGTTACATGCATTTTAAAATTGGACCTATCAGCAGGCTTAGAATCACGTTGGAAGCACTGACGTATATAAGTTACTCCGAATTAATATAGAATGTCTGGTACTATACGTGTGCATAGTTTAAAGCTGTCGGCTTGCATAATTTCTGATATATTGGTATTTGGTTAAAATAAATTAGGAGCATTTATTAACAGTTGGCAGCTCTGGTGGGTCTCAAGAATACGCTCAGTCATATCTGGTTATGTACGCATAGCACATACGAAATTTGGTTGAATTCCAATTGATAGTGTAGAAGTTATATGCATTTAAAAATTGGACCTATCAGCAGGCTTATAATCATTTTGGCAACACTGCCATCTATGGCCTCCTGGAAATTAAACTGCAATATTATTATCTATAAGTGTGCCAATTTTGAAATAGCTCCCATTCATACCTCCCATGATATCCGACATGGAGCTCAAATTTCAATTGCGATTTTTTAGCAGTTGGTAGCACTGACATCATTTTCAAATATGGCCGTGTGATATTCGGGTATAGATCTTTACTCTTACCAAATTTTGTTTCGATTGCTCCAGCCGTTTAGGAGTTGATAGGGGGGTCACACACACAGCCAGACAGACAGACAGAAGGACAGACAGACAGACAGACACACATTTGCCCGATCTCATGTCTACTTTTTCCTCATTTTTGCAAAATGTGAAAAGTAGGCTAAAAATCCCTACTGATGAATAATACACACTCGCTAGTATGCAATGAACTGACGAAGTAGTTTAAATAATCCAATTGCAGATCGCGAGTTCGAAATACTCGTCACAAAAAAAAACTATCCAAGAAAATATGCCTTACTGGAAAATGTCTAAAAGACCAAACATCTGCTTAATAAAGACAACCAATGGTGAGAATCTCGTATAATGGTGCCTGCCATATCATATGGTAACGCCATATTCTAGCAAATTGGAGCAAATAATGTCTAAGCCATGTTTAAATAATCGTAGAACTCCTACTAGAAAAATATATACAAGTATGCCCAGTGTTCATGGAAAAATCATATCAGAAAGTCATAACTCTTACAGTACCTTCTCATATCAGCTGTTAATATATTTCAAAGATCGTCGATTATCTTCGTGTGTAATAAATTTCTCGAAAGATCGACGTGAATATCGTTTCACCCACGCAATAACGATCGCCTTCATATGCCAAGTGAATCAGCTGTTAGACCTCCTCTTCTTCAGGAATCGAATCCATCGCTCCGTGGTGCCATCGCGTCTCTGTCTTCGTTTACTCCGACATGTTATCCATAGCGGATACTGTCCAAATTCTTACGTAAATGTTCATAAAAGCAGCGTACCCCATATTCTTCTTCTATGTTACGCCACTGTCCCATACAATGTTCGGTTCGCTTGTTAAAAGTTCAATATCCACAGCGGTTAAGTCTCACTTGCAGAAAATAAATTTTATTTATGAGAGTGTATAAGTTTTTGAAACACCCTGTAGCTGTGTTCGTACTCGATATTCTATAATAATTCATAGAAAAGAATTGTGTTAATGCACATGCTAATGTTCATAAGTGCATATAACTGTAACATTTCGTTTGCTTAAAAGCGTTAATGTTAGCTTGACCCCATGGTCGCTCTACATGTTCCGTTAAGAAATGCATAAGTCGTAATGTCATTTGAATATCTAAGTTCATAATTGCAGTATATTACAACCATCCGCCTGGACAATTCTATTACTGAATACAAGTCCCAACTCAATGTTGTAACTGAATGTTGAAATGAAGTTCAGCTTCTTCAATATTGCCTGCGTATAAAAGTCGGAAACAGCCCGCTCGGATCTACTGCACTGTTCCAGAATGATCTACGCTTAAAGCCGGCCTCGCCATGCCGCTTCGCTGTGCTGTTCTGCGTTACAAAATGCAGCTCGAAATAAAGTTCTCAATCTCGTATTACAATGCTGTTCTGACCCCGGCTTTTCTCCTGCCTACTCGGCCCGTACAACCTGCCTCGTAACCGGTTCTCTCGCCGTCTACCGTACGTTGATCGCCTTGGCTCACTGACCTACTTTCGCTCTCTGCTTTGTTAAGTAATACTGTTCGTTTTCACGCCACGCAACAAGTGCTGTGCACCGCTTGACTCTACCGTACGCTCTGCGCATGTGTACTACTCAGCTCGCTGGCTGAACTCGACTGATGTGTCTGGACTGCGTAAAGGAGCTCGTACCCTGGCGCGGTCACGTGATGCTCCCCCACTTTCTGCGATCGTGCGTCACAAATATAATCTCGACCACCACCATCTCGGCTATTAAGTTATACAATAACTTAAGGGATTATCTGTCTTTCTTCAAGTTATTATCATATATATTGCTTGACATTTCTTCTCTTCTGAGATGATAAACACTATGTTCCATAAAGATCTTAATAAAACTTTAATATTCCTCCCATAATTCCATCTACTTGACTGGCAGTGCCTTCTTGATCCTTGGCCTTCTACGTCATTTCCTAACATTCTTCTCGACTCGATGTGAGCGCTATCTTTACAATTCTTCCCATAAATCTCAACTAAGGCTCAATGTCAGCTGACGTAGCCGATAGCCTCAACTAGGTATCGGGTACAATACAGATGTCAGGTATTATACGTGTGCATAGTTTAAAGATGTCGGCTTGCATACTTTCTGATATTATATATTGGTATTTGGATAAAAGAAATTGAGAGCATTGATTAACAGTTGGCAGCCCTGGTATCTCATAAGAATACGCTCCGTCATGTCTGCTTATGTAGACATAGTACATACGAAATATGGTTGAAACCCAATTGATAGTGTAGAAGTTGGACTTATCAGCAGGCTTAGAATCATTTTGGCAACACTGCAATGTATCGCCTCCTAAAAATTAATCTGAAATATTGTTATCTATATGTGTGCCGATTTTGGAATATTTCCGATGCATACCTTCCAAGATAACCAACATGGAGCACAAATTTCAATTGAGGATGTTTATAAATGGTAGCACTGACATCATTTTCAAATAAGGGACTGAGATATTTACATATAGATCTTCATTCATCCCAATTTTGGTTTTGATTTCTGCAGCCGTTTTGGAGTTGATAGGGGAGGGACACACAGACAGACAGGCACACATTTGCCCGGATCGATCTCAAAAGTCTACTTTTTTTTCTAATTTTTTGCCTATTTTCAATTTTGAAAAATAGGCTTTTGAGATCACCGTTTGTCCGTGTGTCTGTGTGTGTGTGTGAGAGAGAGAGGTGTGTGTGTGTGTCCCTAATAACTTCTATACGGCTGGAGCGATTTCAATGAAACTCGGTAAGTTCATAGCACTACTCCGGGCGACCCCGACCGTGCCTTTCAAGTTTTGTTACGTCTCACCAATCCAACATGGCGGCTGTGCGAAATATTTCACCAGCACTCAATATCTCCGAAACTGTTCCCGATATCACCCTGGAATTTTTTACGGTGATAAAGGAAACTACTAGAATTTCTCCTATGTGACTATTTAAAAACTGGTAACTACAAAACCAGCATGCCGGCCACGCGAATTTGCGACTTTTAAATAGACGTTTCTCGCGATTTAACCAACCAAACGCAATAAAACTTGGTACAGTATACGTTTATACACATTGTAATGCACCGACATCAAACTTCGTTCAATTGTTTACATAACCACAAGATGGCGGATGTGCGAAATATTTCACCGGCATTCTATATCTCTGAAACTATTCGCTCTATCACCCTGAAATTTTGTACGCAGATAAAGGTCAATACTGGAAGTTCATCTATAAGACTTTCAAAAACCGGTTAACTACAAAACGAACATGGTGGCCAAGCGAATTAAAAATTTTAATAGACCTTTCTCGCGATTTAATGTTCCAAACGCAATGAAATCTGGTACAGGAAATGTTTATACACATTGTAATGCACTGGTATCCAATTTAGTTCAATTGTTTACATAACCTCAAAATGGTGGCTGTGCGAATTTTAAAATTAAGTTTTTATTTCTTGTGTCAATATCATGCGATGGAAGTGAAAGTTTGAATAATGAACCTACGCAATAATTTTCCTTTAATGGTACATGACTCTATGGCCTATACATTTAACAATCCTACATGGCGACCATCCGAAATATTTAGAAGGCTCTGAATATCTACGAATCTATTATAGCAATCAAACTGAATTTCCTTATGTTCATAGGGACTATGAACATAAGTTCACCTATAGGACTTTAAATAACCTTGTGATCACAAATCCAACATGGCGGCGACGCGAAATATAAATATTCACATGGACGTTTCTCGCAATTTAAGCATCCTAGTGCAGTGAAACTTGGAACATTAAATCCTTATACGAATGTTAATCCACTAGAATCTAATTTATTTCAATTGTTTCCATAACCACAAGATGGCAGCTGTGCGAAATTTTAAAATCCCCTTGTTACTTCTTGTGTCCTAACCATGCGATTGAAGTTTGAATGCTACACGTGCACAATAATCATCATGTAACAGTACATAACTCTAGGACCTACATATATAAAATCCAACATGGCAACCATCCGAAATATTTAGTCGGTTCTCAATATCTACGAATCTATTACAGCAATCCAACTGAAATTTTGTATGTTGATAGTGGCAGTTAACATAGGTAGGATATATGAAAATAGGCTGTATAGTTCTTCACAGAACTACTTGTTTCAAAATGTGAAAAGTAGGTTAAAAATGATAAAAAGCAAATTTCATCAACAGAATAACAGATTCGTTCGTTGTTTTCTATTTGCACCCTTAACAATCGAATATAAACGAAAACTATTTTACTTCTTATCACCTAGAGAGAAATAATTCAGCCTAGCCTACATCATATGTATTAGCCGAGTAAACGAATCGATTGCTAATAATAGACTAATGTTTTATTGTTTTTTATTCCCTTGTAAATACAGTAACTTTTAGAGACGCCAGGATGCCGGAATTTTGCTCTAAAGGCAATCTTTAACGTAGCAGTAAATTTGTTGACACAGCTCACTCACATTTAAGCTCCCTCAAATTCCAACTGACTGCGCCCGGATTGGATCTCGCAACTTTGGACGCAGCAGGTGAGAACGTTACCGCTGCGCCTCGCAACTAGTCGAATCAAATGTTGAAAAGGTCTGTAGGTAAACAGAATATTTCCGAGTAACTTTTGTGGATCTCTACTTCCAGAAATGCGCGCTTTAACTGGTTTGTTTAGGGACGTCTTTTCTAAAAAGTTAAACATTCTCCGTGTGTATTGCCCGTTTAAGATATGAATGCCGACGGTCAGTTTAGGAACAATACGTTGTCCATAGCTAGCATGATTTGCTGGCATTGACCCAGAGTTTGCCGTCTTTTCCCCGCCCGGTTACTAGCGCCAGGGTATGGAGGCTGCAGCGCATCCTTGCTCAGCGCCCGTCATAGAACTTAGTACAATGTTTATAATTATAACTTCTGTAACCAAATAAATGTACATATTGCAAACACAATCACCCACATACTTGTAGACATAGATTTAACGGTCCAAGTGTAAATGATCTGATGATGATCGCTCGACGATCGAAACTGGTAATCCAAGTGAATGTATTTTTTTGAGGTTTAGGGAAATAACCATTACAATTGGGTACAATCCTGTTGACTTACTTGACATAATTCCTGTCGTTCCCATTGGAAAATAGGGCATCCGCGAAGCTGCGCAATCTCACTCTGTTTACTGACATCATCTTCACCTCTTTCCACGTCTTTCCCTGTTGTCATCCCTCTGCCTCTACCGTCCGCCTTCACGAATGCTAGGGCATTCCTCTTCTCCTGCTACCCTGTGGATTCCAATCCGGGACTTGCTTCTCAAGGGCATTATCAGATTTTCTAAGTGTGTGGCCAATCCACTTCCATTTTCTTCTTTTTATTTAGATTTTAATCTGTTCCTCTGAAGTTCGAACTAACAGCTCCTCATTTGAGATCGTCTGAGGCCAATATATATTCAAAATACTTCTCAGACACCTATTAACAAACACCTCTAGTCGACTGGTTATTTGGTTGCTAACTTTCCAAGACTAAGACCCATGCAATAATACTGCCTTGACATTACTTCTTTGTAGTTATATTTTTACTTTTCCAAATCGGATACAGTTGTACGAAGGCACCATTTGCTTTTCTAATTCGTTGCCCTACATCATCATCAGCTCCTCCGGTCTTAGTCACTTCGCTTCCAAGGTAAGTAAAACTTCGTACATCTTCCAAGTCTTCGTTTTCCAACCTGATATGGTCTCTTTTCTTCACATTTAGCCGCATTGTCTTGGTCTTTGACTTATTAACTGTTAGTCCAAACTTCTTTGCCTCTCTGACCATCTCTTCCAAATTCGTTTGGGACAATCGTGTTGACCAACTGAAAAACATTTAACTACTAAGGTAACACTGGAAACTGACTTCCAACACGATGCAGCTTTAACTATGCTAGGACCCTCAGAACTTGAAAGAGGGCGCTTAGAGAAACCCGTGGAGGACCCTCATTCAGGATGGCCACTGTCGGCGCCACCGGCAGGGGGTTACAATCTCGGCTCTCTGGACTGCAGCTCACTATTGATGCCATGATGCTGGATTGCACACCCTGTGGCGTTAAATCACTCCCCACGACCACGATGGGCAGCTGCAGCAAGTTCCAATTCTGGCGCTGACAGCGGCTATACTGACTGTGGTTTCCTCGGGGTTTTCCACACTCCCTCCACTCTTCTAATGCTGGGACAGTCCTGGGGTACCTAGCCCAATCCCAAACTTGAATATCACTGGTAAGCCTATAGGCCCACACAGTATTACACATTCGAACACACACACACAACTATACGGAGCTGATGACCAATGTGCCCGGACCCCTGATTCGAGTTAACAATCACGTGATTCTATGCTGGTGGGTTTTTCACGTATCTACTGTATAACAAATACCAGAGATAATCTAATATATAAAAGTGAAAGTCTGTATGTATGTATGTATGTATGTATATATGTTGGTTCCGTATACAAATCTACACCGTTCCACCAATCTCAACCATATTTTGCATACACATAGTTTAGGACCCAGAAGGAACCGCTGGCTACATGAATTTTCGATAGTCTTTCTCATTCTTCTGATTTCGGCCCTTTTTCACTCAAAAACAGGCTAATCAAATCATAAAATATACTCATGAAGGAATGGCAAGGCAGATAGTTTCCATGGCAACATAGCTCAAGTCGAGACACGGCCGACTTGATGCCAATTGCGCTCAGCACTACCGGTATAGAAAATGAGGATCTTTACTTGAAATCCCGTTAGTTACTCAATTGCTCACACAGCACTGTCAACCGAGTTTAGCATAACAAAGACTTGACACTATCTTCTTTCTACTATATATTTGCCAAATACCACTCACTCACTCACTCACTCATTCATTTATTCATCACGAAATCTCAGAAACCACCGAACGGATTGGAATGAAATCTGTATGCAGCTTCCTCAAGGGCCGCAAATGCCCCCTAAGAGAGAAATTTTGGCTATTCAGGTTCTAAAGGGGTGTTAAGGGGGTAGACCTGCATTTAATTGAATAGCAATATCTCCCGATTGGTTTCATGGGGGGATGTGATACTCGGCATATAAACTCATCATTAAAAATAAGAAGACATGTGTTTGAGGGTTTTTCGATGTGGTGTATATTATGAGGTGAAAGGGGTGAAAAGTGGGGATTAAAAGATTCTTAACGGAGCGTGTCTCTCTTAAACGACATAGGCGAGGAGTTTGAAACATAGCGAAAAAAAAATCAACATAAAAAAGAAGTAAATATGTGTTTGACAGTTTTTTCATAAATCCAATTTAAGGGGCCCATGGGGAGAGATGAAATTCTGGGGGGGGGGGACAGGAAAGAAAGTGTCCTAACTGATTGACTGACTGGAAAAAACTGCTTTAAATTAAGTAAATAGCTGTTCGACAGGTTTTTTTTTCATAAATCAAATTTAAGGAGTTCATGGGGAGGGGTGAAATTCTGAAAAAAGAAAATTGAAAGAAAATGTCCAGACTCACTCACTTACTCACTCACTCATCATCGCCTAGCCAAAATTATTGAAGTTAGAAACATGACAGTTTGGGGATATGTTCATTGTATGTCAAAACCGTCTACTAAGGGAGGATTTTCGGATATTCAGGTTCTAAAGGGGTCTTAAGGGGGTTAAACCTGCATTTCATTGAATAACAATATCTCCTGATTGGTTTCATTGGGGGATGTGATACACGGCATATAAACTTATCATTAAAAAGTAAGACACGTGTCTGAGGGTTTTTCGATGTGTTTATGAGGTTAAAGGGGTGAAAAGTGGGGATTGAAAGATTCCTAACGGAGCGTGTATCTCTTAAACGACATAGGCGAGGAGTTTGAAACTCAGCGGAAAAAAAATCAGCATAAAAATAAGTAAATATGTGTTTGACCGCTTTTCCATAAATCCAATTTAAGGGGCCCATGGGGAGGGGTAAAATTCTGGGAGGGGGGGGGGCAGAAAAGAGAGTGTCCTAACTGATTGACTGACTGACTCACTCATCAAACTCAGGGGGAAAAAACTGCTTTAAAGTAAGTAAATAGCTTTTTGACAGTTTGTTTTTCAATCAAATTGAAGGGGTTCATCGGGAGGGGTGAAATTCTGAAGAAAAAAAATGAAAGGAAATGTCCTGACTCATTCACTCACTCATCATCGCCCAGCCAAAAATATTGAAGTTGGAAACTTGACATTTCGGGGATATGTTCGTTGTATGTCAAAACCGTACACTAAGGGAGGTTTTTTGGATATTCGGGTTCTAAAGGGGTCTTAAGGGGGTTAAACCTGCATTTCATTGAATATCAATATCTCACGAGTGGTTTCATTTGTGGATGTGATACTCGGCATATAAACTAATCATTAAAAATACGCAGACACGTGTCTAAGCGTTTTTCGATGTGGTGTATTATTATGAGGTGAAAGGGCTGAAAAGTGGGGGTTGAAGGATTCCTAATGGAGCGTGTAGGCCTATCTCTTAAACGACATAGGCGAGAAATTTGAAACTCAGCGAAAAAAAATCAGCTTAAAAAGTAAGTAAATCGGTTTTCGACTGTTTATTCATAAATTAATTTAAGGGGCCAATGGGGTGGGGTGAAATTCTGGGGATAAAGAGGAGAGAAAGTGTCCTAACCGACTGACTCAGGGGAAAAAGACAGCTTAAGAAATAAGTTAATAGGTGTTCAAGCGATTTTTAATCAATCCAATTTAAGGGGCCCATGGGGAGGGGTGAAATTCTGGTAAAATAAATGAAAGAAAATGTCCTGTCTGACTCACTCACTCATCACGCCCAGCGAAAACTATTAAAGTTGGAAACATGAAATTTTGGGAATATGTTCGCTGTATGTCGAAAACGTTAACTAAGGAATGATTTTTGTTTATTCGGGTTTTAGAGACGTGTCAAGGGGGTAAACGTGCATTTCATTGAATAACGATATCTCATGAGTTGTTTGTTTGGGGATGTGATATTCGGTATATAAACTAATCATTAAAAATAATCAGACATATGTCTAAGGGTTTATCGATGTGGTGTATATTATGAGGTTAAAGGGGTGAAAATTGGGGGTTGAGGGATTCTTGACGGAGCGTGTATCTCTGAAACGACTTAGTAGTGAAGTTTGAAATTCGGTGGGAAAAAACAGCTTAAAATACAAGAAAATAGGTGTTTGAACGTTTTTTCATAAATCCAATTTAAGGGGCCCTTGGAGAGGGGTGAAATTATGGAAAAAAAACAGGAAAGAAAGTGTCCTAACTGATTGACTCACTTACTCACTCATCAAACTCAGGGGGAAAACAGATTTAAATAAGTAAATAGGTGTTTGACCGTTTGTTTCATAAATCCAATTTAAGGGGTTCATGGGGACGGGTGAAATTATCAAAAATAAATGAAAGAAAATGTCCTGACTGACTGACTCACTCACTCATCATCGCCCAGCCAAAATTATTGAAGTTAGAAACATGAAATTTTGGGGATATGTTTGTTGTATGTCGAAAACGTCCACTAAGGAAAGAGTTTTGGATATTCAGGTTCTAAAGAGGTGTTTAGGGGGTAAACGTGCTTTCCATTGAATAACAATATCTCACGAGTGGTTTCATTTGGGGATGTGATACTTGGCACATATACTAATCATTAAAAATAAGCTGACACATGTATAATGGTTTTTCGATGTAGTGTATATTATGAGGTGAAAGGGATGAAAAGTGGGGGTTGAAAGATTCCTAACTGAGCGTGTATCTCTTAAACGACATAGGGAGGAGTCTGAAATTCGGAGGAAATCTATCAGCTTAAAAATAAATAAATAAATAAATGAATAAATAAATAAAATAAATAGGTGTTCGACCGTGTTTTCATAAATGCAATTTCAGGGGCATATGGGGAGGGGTGAACTTCTGGAAGACAAACGTCCACTAAGGAAGGATTTTTGGATGTTTGCTCTCATCGACCAACCAAAACTATAAAGTTAGAAGAATGATATTTTGGGGATATGTTTGTCGAGTGTCGAAAACGTCTACTAAGGAGGGATTTTTGGGTATTCAGGTTCTAAAGGGGTGTTAACGGGGTTAAACCTGCATTTCATTGAATAACAATATGACACGACTATGACGTGAGCGAAGCGAGGCTAAAATTGAGATGGTGTGTGTCTGTGTATTACTCAATCTCGCAAGTACCACTGGTCCGATTTACGTGAATTTTACATGGAAGTAGCTGATTTTCCTGGTTAACATATAGGTTACTTTTGATTTCAATACTTTGCACTATTTAAAATGGCGACCATTTTAGTGACGTCACTACACCCTTTGGTATCAAACTTTCATATTTCCATTTCAAATAAAAAGAGAACGCTAAGAAATATCAAACTTTTGATGACATATGCGAGGTTTAAAACTATATTTCCTATCCGAAAGGTATCTGCAACTGTTAGCGAGTAAAACCTAAATTTGTGCTATAAAACACGGTCAACGCCGAGTGGTGTAGTTGGACAAAATGTTCCATCCTTACTCTCAATCCGCGCAGCACCTCGCCTATCCCCTGTTTTAACTGTCACCTTCACATTTTAATTTATTTATGACGCGTAGCGAAGCACGGGTACTTCAGCTAGTATTTTATAAAATACAGAAACCCGCCCCGGCTTCGCCCGGGAACAGTTATGAATTAATTACGTGATAAGCGTTTTTTTTTCGATGTCAATGAACTACGACCTACTGTACATCCGTTTTAAGTCTCGGAATGATGGGTTAAATCACCGACTGGACTATTAATTATATTATCATGGAGATGGAAGTGCAACGAATTCTTGTCAGACGTAATTTAAGAATGGCGAGGTGCATGAAACACAAATCTCCCTTCCGTCCAATCTAAAAACATTTATAGCGGGCGATGTATTTAAGATAGAGATATGCTTTTAAGGATTTTTTTTTGTAGAAATGTTCATGCTGAACAATTGTTACACTCATAGTATATTGATAATTTTTACGTTTTGTCCAGCGTAAGGTTTAAAAGCGCACGGACACCAAGTTTTATTTTTCGACTTGTTCACTGAAATCGTTACAGCTTGGCTTCCTTTGATCATAAATACTGTTTTAGATCCCTTATTTGGGGGAGGATCTAAAAGGAAGAGTTATTGTACTAATTTATAAAACTGTGCCTAAAAAGGGTAGCTTCCCTTGGCAGGGCAAGCTGACCAGTGTAGAGTGTTGTGGTGTGCTAGGAACTAGGGGGCGTTCCTATAAATAATGTAGTAGTGTTTGAAGGGATGGGACCCAATTCAAGGGTCACTGTGCTGGTCGCTCAGCTGACTGCTTATTATGTAACTAAATCTGCTCGTATCAGCCAAGTGGCACGCGCTGCTTGTTAGCAGCCGGGCCGGCTCGAGAAATACAATGGTATCTGAGCTAGCGTTATCGGACTACCTTCTGTCACGTCTAGCCGTGACGGGAATAAGGAAGGGCGTTGGGATGTAAAGAGGCGTGTGGACAGTAAGACTAGTGTGATGTGTTGACCAAGTGTTTATTGGTCTGTAATTCTGAAGTGTGAGTCCCTTGTAGGGAATGTAATTATACTGACAATGTAAAGTACAAGTTGTGGCTTACAGGTTACAAAAGTAGGATGTCTGAACACGACTGACTCACCTCTGATGACACTGGCGTGGCCTCCGGCCGTCTCGTTGAAGCACTGATAACGGAGAGATCCCTTGACCTGATTAAGACGCCTTCTTATACTCTTCGGCGCTATGCTGTCAGCAATGTATTGGCATTGCTGCCCCAGTTAATAGTATGTCGCTATGTGTAACCATTATGCAAGGACCGAGCTGCTTTCAGAGTGGCAAGCTGTCCTTGCTACGTTTATGGATGTTGGCCCGTTAAGAGATTTAGGCAGATGACGGGGGGATGGTCTCCAAGGGGTGCATACCCCTGGGAGGCTGTACAAGCGTCTTCCTTCATTTGTTCGCGTCCTCGCGAACGGGAACGGAACTGGAGGTTGGGATGTTGACGTAGTGGTTCTTGAAGCCCCCTCGTATCTCCTGGTGGTGTCTCTTTCGTCGTCGTGGGCGTCGTCGTAGAGAATGGGTGGTGCCGTATCGAAGTGTAGGTGTGAGGTCAGCCCGTGTTCAGAGGGGAGGGTTATGGGATGTACAGATATATATATATAACATTGACATTGGTATTGTGACAATAGAAATTGACGTTGAAAAAAGTTGACATTGAAAAAAAATTTTTGCCATCGAGAAGAAAAAAATTGACATTGGAAAAAAAAATGACATTGTTGGCATATTGCTAGTTTCAACAAAAAAAACATGGTTTTTGATGGTGATTCGTTACATATGTGTGCAGGAAGGAAAAACCCAGCTAGACGAGGAATTGTGTCGTCTGGCTTTATTTTGGGGAAAAAAATGCTCCCTGCAAAGAGAAAGATAGAAGAGAATAGAAAAAAAATGGGTGTTCCAGGGTATAATTTAAGGGATATAATCAAAGTGTATTTATTGGTTCGGGGTGAAACGGAACACCCTGACAAATGGGGAAGTTAGAAGAAGGAAAAATGAAAGAAAACAAATCATAGACATTATGTACGTTGGTGGTCTTGATACTGGTAACAGATATGACCCGATAATAATAATAGTAATCCTAACATTTGTAAAATTCCTGACAAGTTATAATTGAACATGGTAAACATAGTAATAAAGATGAACATAGAAAAAATAATGGTTGCCATGTTGGTACCCTGTACGTATAAGTATCTTTGCCATTCTTGTGGGCCCTTGCAATTGTATGACATGGCGAAAAAATACAAAATAGTTTACACTTTACAATTATCACTATCATATATATATATACCTTACAGAGCTCTGTTACCTGGCCAGTTATTGTATACCTCTATACTTGGTGCGCACCGTACTATCATACTTCGCCGACCGTTCTCTAATCGGCCGTTCCTGGTGCGGTTTAGTGGCTAGTCCACTATACTCTCCCTATACTTATCACCTAACCTCGTGGTTTTCCGTCGTGGGTCGGAATCCCACCTTAGGGTCGAAGGTCCGGCACTTACAAACCTTGTGTCGCCCTTTGAGCCTGAAGTAACGCTTCATTTGCGTATTCTGAAATGTGTTTGCGTTCAGCGATGGTCATCATCCCACGTATGCTGTCCACCGCTGACCGCTGGCGTTGTCACCTTTAAGGGTGCAACTAAAATTAATGCGGCGTGTATTTGTGTATGACATAGATGTGTATTTTGGTAATATGTTTCCCACATATTCATGTTCTTGGTTACCTGTAAAACAAAAACAAACAAAAAAAATGCATCCATATAAAGATGTTTATCTCTTTGTAGCTCCGTGGTCTTCCTGTGTGGGTGAAAAGTGGATTAGTCATGAGTATGACAGTACAATACATTATAATTCATTACAGGTATATATATAACCTTCCTTGGTAGCGCTAAGTTTGGAAACTAAGTGTAGCGCCACCGAAGTCTAACTTAACCTAGGTTAGCCTATTTTAACCTATTCTAGCCTAGTGCCGTCGGGCTTACCTTGGTAACGGATTTTGAGTCACCAAGTGCCGAAATATTCCATTGTGATCTATATGTATATAAAAAAAAATCCTTAAATGTAGGCTTATGCTACCTTACAACGAATTATCATGCCTTATCATGAGTTGTCGGACTTACCCCGATGCCGGGTTTCTGGGCCATCAGGCGCCGACCGGCGTTACTTAATGCTATCTATCCTAATTATGGTCTAATAATAAAAAATGCTATTTCTAAACCGAAAGGGTTGCCTTAATCTATTGCCGAAATGTGCTGCGCCATACCTGGCAACAGCGGTGAATAAATTTGCTTAATCCTAGGTTGCGTGTCAAATGCAACCGTCTTATAGCTAAATTTGGCCTAGAACGATCGCCTGGGGCAATTTACTTCCCCAGGACACCACCCGCACGAGTCCTAGAAACACCGGTTGTCTCTAGGATCGCTGGATTCCGTTCCCTTAATTCTAGGTGTCGACGTCTATTACTAGTACTAATCTAATCACAGGCGGCTTACGGTGCCACTAAGCAAACCGTTTCGCCTGCTGTACCTTCCATTTCTTTGACCGTTGCCGCTCATCGTTGTCGTAGTTGGGCCGCCCACGTAACCCTTATGAGGCGCTCGCAATGCCCCTCTCTTAATGCCCATTGGTTGCCCGCTGCGTCGCCATTTATGTGGGCATTGGACATTGTCGTCCAATGGCATAATATAATCTTCGCCTTTATCGGCAATCGCAGTCTGCTTTTTCGCAGTAATAGAATCTCTTCGCCTTTGTCGGCAATCGTAGTTTGCTTTTCGCAATAATCTTCGCCTGTATCGGCAATGCTAGGGTGGCCCACTGAACCCCTTTGAGTGCCCGCTATGCTACTCATTTAAGATCTCTGGCGACCCGTTGTCATCCATTTACGTGGGCGCAGGACCGAATGAGCGCGTACATTCCATGTATATATATATGTTTCATTCTTCATTATTGATTAACGTCGTGGTCTTCGCCTTCACCTCGCGGGGTAAGGACTTGTCGGATCTAGGGTTGGTCCTGCTGAACCCTAGGATCCTGCTTCACTCCTGACGAATAGGAGTCTGACTCCCCGCCATGGAAGTCCTACCTACGTAAATTTAACTAACGGTCTAGTCATAATATGGGTCGTCTCTAGGGATAGCTCCTGAGTCTGGCGCTGAGTGAGCTATTTCGCCCGCCCTACTCAGGAAGTCTCCCTGCAGGTCTTGGCTTCGACGACCGTGGCACAAAGTGGGTGTAGCATCCCTTCCTCCCAGGGGTGGTTTTATGCTCATCTAGGATTCCAGAGCTTGCCCGGCCAGGCCGCGAATGCTTTGACCTTACGTGGTTCGTCTGTTTGGTCTAGCCGTCAAGTTAAGTGAGGCCGCTGCGCTATCGAGCCAACTGGGGTAAGGGTCCACATCGCCTTCCCCAGCTCTGCTCCAGTGTGTTCCCTCCGACCTTCGGCGTACACCGTTGTCATCAATCAGATCGTATCAGATTCCTTTGAGAAAAAAAAATGTAGCGTAACCTGTGTAAATGGTTTAATCTCTGTGTAAGATGTAAAATATTTCCAGTGTTGTGGGGTTGTAGATCTTCTAAGTACATAGGCTACTTCTGGTCTACCATTGCTACGTCAGCTTTCCAGCAATAATGCTTTCTTTACCTTAATGGAGGTGTTAGTAGGGTCTGTGATGTCAGGTACCCTGTTATTAGGATCTGGGGGTAGTTACTTGTCGAGTGGGCTGAAACAAGGCAGGAAGGGGTTGCGCACCTTTGGGTTCCACGTTAGTGGTGGCCTGGAACCGGTGATGGCGTTGGGATGCTCCTATAGTGAGTGGAGTGGGGAGGTAATTCCCGGGATTGCAAAGATACGAAAATTTCATGCAGGTTTGATATTAAAATCCCTGGTAAATGGATGGGATGCTCATGCATGTGTCTGGATATGAAGCGTCTGCCTTCATGTACGGATAGGTGTAGGGTGGGGCATAATACCAATATATTCCTGTCATGCGGGAGTGTTTAAGTACTAAAGAATGGTTAATATATATCTATGGCCTCCTCTCTCATTTGGAGAGGCGCATTATGCTTATTTAATGTTTGCTGACCCACCCCTAATACTCAGGTGGTAGCATCGTGGCCAAGGCGTAGCATGCCTTCTCTTTAGACGCATGAAGTCCATCAACCCCTTGTGTGTACTTTGTAATGTAGTGTAGCTGTTTTTGGTCGTGTACATGTGTCTGCGTTGGCTTATGTGGGGCGTGAGAGGGTTATTGGAAGGGAATTGGGTATTACTTATGGTAGCCTGCTGTAGTATATCGGTAATCCCTCTGGGATTATCCACCTATGGTTTGTCATCCTCCCTTGGTCCATGTTGGCTTTCTATCCGCGCCTTGGGATAGCAAAGCTTCATGACCTAATCTGGTCTGCCATTTGTAGTGTAAATGTGGCCAGTGGTCGTAGTGCGACTGGTCATGTGCTAGTCATCTGTAATGACTCCGATGCCTTACGATCGATAAGAGAAGTTATTAGAGGGGAGGTCTTGTCTGTGTTTGCTCCTAATTGTTGAGTGCGTGTGCGTGTGTGTGACTATGTTCCGCTACACCACGCGGACGGTTGGTCTGCTGCAGGCTAAGTCGTAATATGTATCGCATGTATGGGCAGGAGGCGCCCGTGGCCTGCCAACGTCTTGGCGAACGTGCTCTTATAGGCCCAAGGTAAGTTCCGCTGTGTCACGTCTTGTTCATTGCCAAATGTTTTTGCAGTGTGGAGAAAGAAAAAATGTATGGTGTTATAATTGTTTTGCGTTTGTAATTTCACGGTCACTGGTGATACACAATAGTGTCTTGTCATCGCAGTATTGCAGTGTGAATAGTCTGCAAGTCAGCCGTTGGTATGTGTAATGTCAGGCTGGGATGTTATTGTTTGTCATCCGTTGGCATGTGCTTTCCTGCACGTATACAAGTGTGGTCATTGTTTTAGATTCCTGGCGGACTTAATGTGGCAATTCATACTATTTGCCAATGCTATTGTGTGGTCACCATTCCGTAAGACCTTTGTCTTCCGAAATTATCCTAGCTGTGTCTGGGAAATGTATTTCTCATGTCAGGTGTATTTTGAAATTTTATGCCCGGTTTTTGGCGTGAGGAAATGTGGTATTTCCTGTTCATGTATCGGTATGGGCCAATTTTGGTGTGGTTGGAAGCCTGGATGATTGCCTTCCTTGGTGTCTAATGTTCACTGGGATTGGAACCCGCGACCTCATGTCATTCTCTGTGTTCTGTGTCTGCGTTGTGTTTCAGGGCTTGGGGCTTCCCCAGTGTGGTTTTTGCTTGTGTTTCGTGTACCAAAAATACCATTGGATAATTTGTTTTTGGTACGAGTGTAGTGTGTGGTCATGGGTTCGAATCCGGTTGTCTGTAAAGACTTGGTGTGCCCCTCCCTGTGCCGGATATATTATGGCACATGTACTGTGTATGTGCAATGCGCAAATGAAAGTACCCAATATTGTGAGGAGTTTGCGTATTTTTGAACTCTCCTCGTAGTGTAATTTTGGAAGATATGGGGTCTCTAAATCGGGCGTGAATGATGCGTTTGTTCCTGCTCACTTAGGAGCTGGCTCAGTTCGTCTGTGTGCGTGAAGGTCAGCCAGTCATGCCCGCCTTATCGCTGACAGTGTAGGATTACAATGTCGTGAGCTCTCGTTTGTTTTATGTCTTGTCCATGCTCTTGTTTCCGGCACGCGTATGTGGGAACCTGATTGCTGTCTGTTGTAATTGCGGGCAGGCTCTTCGTAATGGAAAAGAACCTTCTATTAACTACCTTTGTGTTCCCAATTGTGTGTTACTGTATCGTGGTTCAAGTATGTCCCTTGTCCAGTGTACAAAATGTCGTTGTACGCGAGTGTCTCCGGGCCGCTAGTCGCGTGTTTGGTGATTATGTGCCGGTGAGAAAAAGTCATGTTAGAGGCAGTGTTATGTGTAACGGATGCCTATGTATTAAATATGTATATAGTTTAACTTGGCCACCTACCTTTCTCGGGCCGAATGCGTGAGGCAAAAAAAATAATTTTCATGCCCCGCTCTGAGTTAAGAGAGCACTTTGAAAGAAAATAATAGAAAGATTATGCTGTATCTCGTTAGCACCCTGCTTTATGTTGATTAAAGCGGGTTGCTTGATGGCGATAGTCTGCCAAAATTGTGTCGTAACCACTATGAAAAAAAAATGCTTGAAAATGGTAAGTAGGTCCCGATCGTACTATTCACCTAGTAGGTGACGTTAGCACTATAGTAATCTGGTTACATCTCAGGGGAATCTACCGACACTGTCTAGTACACATTGGGCAGGCCATTGCAAGACGTATTTGATACCTGTGTATCCACGTCACGAGCAAAGCCAGTGCACTATGGGAGTCGTAACTCCACTCCAAAGCAATTATAACCTTACCTTGGCATTGAATATATAATTTTCAAAAGAAAAATATATGTATTGTCCGTTGAGCCATTATATATTTAAACACAAATTGTGCTAAATGTTCCGGCATAACTCAACAAAATGGCAGTGGTTCGCACCGGTGTGCTATTGGGCTTTTCAGTTGGTTAAAGCACACCTCACCAAATTTTTGAAAATTAGTTTGCGATTTTTAATTCCTGCCATTCTTATGGCTTTTGCCCTCTACAAGAGAGCCTATCCAATTGTTGAACCGGAACGTAGAACATTTAGTCATTGCTGCTTAGAAAGACTCGCTTAAGCTCTATGCTGTGACCTGATGTGTAAGCTATGTTCAAAATATCTCTTTCCGGCTTTAAGCCGCGTAGCTCACCTGATGGGCTTCTACTTGGCTTTGGATATTAGAAACTTTACGTTATCCAATTTATGGTGATGACCACTCCGACCAATAATCATTGCTGCCCTGGGAGAAAAAAAATGTCAGGGGCAAACAAAAAAAACAAGGATTTTGAATCATGCACCTCTGATCTAGCCAAGTTGCACTGCATATCCATGAAAGAAGGCAGATGGAGAAAGAGAAAAAAAAATGTGCAGTTTACGTTAGTGAGTCTGTATGTATTTATTGGCGTATTTCCCCGTGTGGAAAAGAACTTATGTGTATCCCTGGTGGAAGTCGTTATCCTATTTCGAGCGTCAGTGTTCGGCAGGTGGATACCGTCGCCCCGTCACTAGGGTGTAAGCCCCTGGGATCCACTGAGGTGCCCCTCTGCTATTTTTCGGGGGATTTTGTAGCAAAGTAAGCCTGGGCCTTCCACCGTAGCGCGTGTATCGTGCATCCTGAGGGACTAATACCGGTGTTCGCCTTCGTTCTGGCAAATTTGCCCTTTGAACTGGCGGTAAAGGTCGCTTAATGGCTTGTGTCTGGCCTAGCAATGTGGTGGCGTGTAGCCTGACCGCTTTTCGGCCTGTGGCCACGGCAGACTCCTGCCATTGCGTTAGCCTATCTGTGTGGGTGTATGTAGGCTTTATGTGTAGTGGGACGGGTTCTATGTCGTCTGCCCATGATTTGGTTACGTCCCGTTGTCTCTCTGTCATGCTATGTGTGTCTGAGAGTCCTGGCTTCAACTCCCTCTCGTCCCTTTGTTCCGAGGGGGTTGTTTTAGGCTCTGCCCCTCGGTTTGGCAAAATTGCCTTCCGATCCGGAGCTGAAGGACATGTGTTCGTGTAACTGTGTGTTTTTAGCCTATTGGAGCCTAACCTGGCCGTCTTCTTGACTGTAGCCATGGTGACCTCCTTCCCATGTGTGGCAGTACATGGCGAGAGGGACATCCTCGCAAATTGTCGAGTTAGCGTATCCACGCTTATGTCCTCTCTCGGCTGGGCTGGTGGCCCTACCATGAACTCAAAAATGGCCTTGTTGGATTGGAGCTCACGATATTCATCCCAAATTTGGGTGTACTGCCTATTGAGGCATATGGCCTGTTCAGCGACTTTTGTGTCCTGTGTCCCTATGCGTCTGTGTTCCCTGATGAGTGTCTCCCATTGTTGGAACATAAACTCGTATCGACAGTGTAATTGCCAGTGGGCTTTTATGATTTGTGTGCGGAGGGTGGGGATTTTCGCCCGAATCTTACGATTCTTAGCGCTGCGGAGTGGCCGGACAAGGGCTCTTATGATCCGCATGTACTGGGCGTGCAGGAGCTGCTGAAACCTTCTGAGGTAGTCCTGCCTAGTTTCAAAAACTCTGTGCCAGGCAATTAATTCCTGGTACTCCCCAATGCTCCTTAGCACAGCTAGGCGGTATAGGGGGGCCATGTTGAATGGAGCGTATGTGAATAAAATAAAAATAAAAAAATCTGTGCGTGTTTGACAGTGTATTTTCGTATCTGTTTGGTTCTTTCTGGGGCTGGGGGGGTTGGTGTAACAATACAAACTCCTATATGTGTATAAAAAAATGTGTGACGTAATATAAGGTCAAAAAAAAATAATTCACTATTTGCTTGGCTGCGTGCGGTTAGGACCGTTTTGACCGCAGGGATACGTTGTTTGTACCCCTAGGGCGTTGTTCTAAAACAACGTCACGGTACTCGGCGCCTCCACCAGTGTTTTAGATCCCTTATTTGGGGGTGGATCTAAAAGGAAGAGTTATTGTACTAATTTATAAAACTGTGCCTAAAAAGGGTAGCTTCCCTTGGCAGGGCAAGCTGACCAGTGTAGAGTGTTGTGGTGTGCTAGGAACTAGGGGGCGTTCCTATAAATAATGTAGTAGTGTTTGAAGGGATGGGACCCAATTCAAGGGTCACTGTGCTGGTCGCTCAGCTGACTGCTTATTATGTAACTAAATCTGCTCGTATCAGCCAAGTGGCACGCGCTGCTTGTTAGCAGCCGGGCCGGCTCGAGAAATACAATGGTATCTGAGCTAGCGTTATCGGACTACCTTCTGTCACGTCTAGCCGTGACGGGAATAAGGAAGGGCGTTGGGATGTAAAGAGGCGTGTGGACAGTAAGACTAGTGTGATGTGTTGACCAAGTGTTTATTGGTCTGTAATTCTGAAGTGTGAGTCCCTTGTAGGGAATGTAATTATACTGACAATGTAAAGTACAAGTTGTGGCTTACAGGTTACAAAAGTAGGATGTCTGAACACGACTGACTCACCTCTGATGACACTGGCGTGGCCACCGGCCGTCTCGTTGAAGCACTGATAACGGAGAGATCCCTTGACCTGATTAAGACGCCTTCTTATACTCTTCGGCGCTAAGCTGTCAGCAATGTATTGGCATTGCTGCCCCAGTTAATAGTATGTCGCTATGTGTAACCATTATGCAAGGACCGAGCTGCTTTCAGAGTGGCAAGCTGTCCTTGCTACGTTTATGGATGTTGGCCCGTTAAGAGATTTAGGCAGATGACGGGGGGATGGTCTCCAAGGGGTGCATACCCCTGGGAGGCTGTACAATACATTATTTTCTACAGAAATCTTCCTCGAGAAATACTTCACAGAATGCTGAAAATCGCATCTAAATCCATCCAGTGGTTCTCGAGATTACCCGTGACATCCAAGATTCGGAGACTTTGTTTTATACTAAGTAGAGATTTGCAACGATTTCTTTGGTAATATATTGAGTGCCGACGTAACTGAAGGAGATGTGCGAGTATTACTTTGAACCCCATTGACTACGTCCTTGCTCCCTAGTTGCCGATACAATAAGCCAAGAATAAGTTGAAGAAAGTTTCGCCACAGTTATTGCTGTAAGGTGCTGCGTATCTGGGTATTGCTTTTTGTAATCAGGTGGTATTGAAATGGGGAGGTTTTGCATCCTTTGTCTTTAACATAACTGGAACGTTACTTCATTTAAGAAATATTTTGAAGCAGTGTATCTTAAAATAACGTGACTATGACCGTGACAATGCGAGACCACATGAGGCAACCAGAACGGCAAACAAGCTCCGGTCATTTCACTGGGAGAGTCTGGAACACCCACCAACAGTCCGGACCTCAGCCCTAGTAATTTCCACGTTTTTTGGGCCACTGAAGAATTTCCTGGAAGGACGTCAATTCACGTGCAACGATGACGCCAAGACAGCAGTCCTACGATGGTTCCACCGTCAGCTGGCTGAATTCTACCACAGGGGCATCCCAAATTTAGTGCTGCGATCTGGCAAAAGTCTGAACAAATGTGAAAACTATGTGGAAAAATAGTGTAAGGCTCGTAGAACAGTACGCATATTTTTAATTACCTGTAAGTAGTTTTTGGGGCTAAAAATAGGGTCAAAGACTTTTAATCCGCCCTTGTATGAAGCAACTTGTATTTACAAACATTGCCTCATTTGAAAGTGTTATATCAATTATAAATTAAATATTACACACAACTGCCATCTTACATGCTTAGATAAGGTAAAATTTTAACTTCGACTTCACATGCCTTCAGTAAAATGGCAATTCATGTCAAATTTATAAGTGATGAAGTGATTGATTGTTGGGGCCACTAGACCATGACAATAGTTCGAGAAATATTTTTGTTGCCAAGTAGATTCTCCGAGACCTGGATCCATCCCATATTGTTCTGGAAGTGTTCGTAAGGGATGGAAGGAGATGAAGAACACTCCACTAAAAATGACTGATTTTAGGTTGAGGACAACTGCAAATACTCTTACCATTTAAGCTACCCCATACAGCCGCAATCTGTTCTTCTTGCTATAACTGATGAACACCATCACAGAACCCAAGTGTGGACCTGCAAGTAATTAATATTATTTGCCGGCTATACAGTGCAATTGATATATGACGTGGACACGGTTATTCAAATGATAAAGCGTTCCGTCTGAGCCCCAACAGTTTGATATATGTTCTCTATAGTGCTTGAAATTAATGGCTGTTTCATTGATTTTATTTGCGAACACTTACTGGAAGAGCTGGACTGTACTACAGGGATGTCCAAATCAACCGATCCTCCCGGGGTAGCGTTTATTTTGTGGAGGCTTCAACTTCAACGTGGGGCGTGGGAATTCTTTGGTTATCAGCTCCATGTAGTTGTATGTACAAAATACTTGTCTGATAACCAGGGTTCGGATTTTCAAAACATATCATTTTTAAATGGTTTAACACAGACATTGCTAACTTATACATAAATCCTGACCATAGTTCCCACATTGTAGATATGCTAATTTATTAACAAAGAACATATTCATAGATGAAATGAGTAGATACTTCAAAGACATGTCTCTTTCAAAACAACCTTCAATATGGTTGAAAGAGAACTTTACAATTGAATTAAACATTATTAAATGATTGGCTCAAAGAAAACAGCCATTTTAAGAACAATATGCAATATCCACTAGATTATTTAGGAAATATACATAAAGCTCACGTTTGTAATAAGATAGGCTATGCATTTTATTTAATGCTATTCATCGCATATACGGTATATACAATGTGCTGATGAAGACCTATTATTAGTTCGAAACCCGTACACCTCTTAACACCAGAAAATATAAACTTTTGACTAGGTGGAAAGAACCTAAACATTTTCAAGTTAATTAAATTATTGTGAGTCAATACCGAAACCCAACAACGAAATTGGTTTTCTTTAAAGCCTCCTAGAAATGGTATCCTAACCAAATCTTCCTTCTCACATACTGCTAATGGCAGGAGCTAATTACTGAGATCTCCAGCAATATGCTTGGGAGAGAGGACTGCGTTGATATGTAGCCGTTAACTTCACATCAACATCATCATCATTATCGTTCCAGGTCCCGGTCAGAACATTTGAGGTTTCCGAAATGGGAACTCAAGGCCCTATGGTTTCGATTCCTCTTAAAATTGTAGGTCTGGTGACTTAAGATCATTATATTTACCTCCACCTGAAACTACAATCTTTGAGTTCGGACTTAGACTTGGATAGCAAAGGTCCTAGACTCAAATCCCGACAGCTGCTATCCTGAGTCTGGTTTCTCCACGGATTCCTCCCCTCCTGACCAATTTCAAGTCCCGGGCAACTTCTCCACCCCAGGCCTAAATAATTAGCTACGCATACACCTACGGTACAGTAACAATACAAAGATGGGTTATCAGAAAAATTCAACACACACACAAACTCCTTAATCGAATTAACTGCAACCTTCTCAATCATCCTGAAAATAACTTTTCATAGGTTCTTGCTTCTTACTTACTAATCCGTTCCTCTTGTACCATACGGTACTGTCTAACAGTGCAACAGAGCCCCAGTTACAAAAATCGAGAAAAACGGCTGAGGGGATCCAACGCGCTGATCACGCAACACCCCACAATCTGCAGGCCAAATGGCTGGTCAGTGGTCTCTTGGTACGCTTAGCCCCTTCATGGGTTGTAGTGCCATGGTGGGTAGGAATCCGTATTATGACTTCTCGGAGAGGACTTAAAGATAAGTCCCTGTTTCTACTCCTGACAAATGTTTCCTAACTTAAGTTCATTACCTCCCATCTCCTTGCCAATCCGAGCCTCAATATCAAATACATCAATCAAACAGACACAGAAATAACATAGGTTATCAGGAAATTCTGTACAAGTGCATGGAGCTGGTGAACATGATATCCAAACCCCTAAATGAAACAATGACAAAAAGTGAGCACTATTTCACATGAGGAGGTAAAGGAAGTTTAGTTTCGAATGTTCTTACCACATTTTGGTACCTGTCTCTGGGAGGTAATACTTTACAAAATGTTCTTAATTTGAATTATGTTCCGTGCTGTAGCTTGGAATTCACTAATGTAGGGTTTCGTTCCGGTGTAATTTATGAACCACGGCAGCTGTTCCAAGAACTGTGCTGGTCCTTCATCTATCCCGTGCCTTGTTTTAAAACAATAGAGGCAAGTAGTGTATGGTCGGTAAACATCTCGTGGAGCTTTATTTGCATCCCAGAGAAGAGTAGCAGAAAATGAGGCCTGTTCTCAGGAGTATAAATACAAACAACAATTAACTCCGTGGTCCCCTCGGACGTAGCAATCTTTGTAAATATTCCTCTCTTAAAGTGGAACGGGGCAGAGCAGCTCTGCCACCTGGCGGGAGTATAATTTACTACTGTTCGCGGTGTCCCCTAGGATTTCAGTTATTTCCTACGCTGTCGGTCTATACACCTCCACTTGCTCGGAATTTATGGTAGACGACGCTTGCTACTCAGTTCCCGGGAGACGCTGGAGCACAAACAGATATCCGAGAGAAGAAGGTTGAGAAAAGCGATTTCGCGGTTCAGCTATTATTTTGTTTGGTACCACTTTTGCCCATGCGTTCGGTGTGCGGAGAACTTATGGGAACTTGCCGAAGAATTATAGTTCCCTGTAATACTTATTGCTGACGTTATTTTCTTAGGCCTACGTAAAGTTATCCAAACATCTTTGCACTTCTAACTTTCAATCCCAACAGGCTTTATAGCTGAAGTGTAAAACATCCACCTAAACGTACTTATTACACCCTCCCTGGTGTGTATCTTCTAGTAATGTAGGTCAATGTGTACTTTATGTTCATGCGAAAATTAAGTAGCTCTGAGAGGCTAGCATGCATCGCTGGGTTCGATTCGCGGCTCTGCCAAGATATTTAATTCTGGTCTGAAGGCAGGAAATAGGTTCAGTCTGCCTCATGAGGCAGACGGGAGAAGAGAAGGGTTCGATTCCCACCTCAGCCATCTACTCCAGGCTTATACTAGCATGGTTCCTAACAGCCACCTTCTCCCCAATCCTCACCTGAATTACAGATACACACGCTATTACAGTCATCAAAAGTACAGGTTATCGGACAAAATTCCTTACACACCTAAGTACATGGGGATGAATGCCCGTCAAATGAAACAATAATAAACACACCGGTCGTTAACGTGGAAAGTGAGATATCTACTGTAGGCCTATACGTCTTATCTCGTACATCAAGGTGAAAATAACGTTTGCATACAAGGATCCTCCTTTCTGTATCAACTCTGCCTGGCTTGTTTCTAGAAGCGAATAATAATCAAAAATTGATATAAGTTGTTCAAAATGAACATTGTTATTTGAGAGGGCGAGGAGATGTCGATGACCTAATCACACACATGAGTAGCCAGGTCGCGGTCAATTTGCGATGTAGTATTGCTCGGTTTCCTGCCTGCGGTTTCCTGAGATAGCACCCCGCGGTTAATGGTCAGCTTCCGGCCCGCCCTGATAGCTACCTGGCACAGTGTGTGGTGCGCCCCAAGGAGCCCGCGCTTGATTTGTGGTTAGCGCGGGGAACACAATTAACTTGTATATCGCTGTTTAGACAAGCTTTCATAGTGCCTACTTTTTATATGATACATTATGGCATTATTACATTCTCCAAATAATTGTCTCTCCAAACATCAGACCACCTCGTGGTGTAGTGGCTGTCGCCCTGGAGGTCCGTGTTCCATTCCCGGCTCTAGCAAGAAATTTAATTCTAGACTGAGGATATGACTGTATGATAGATAATAAGTTAATCACCTAGGTGAATACCTTCTGTTTGTTGGGATCATCCATTAGTAGTAGTGCCTCATGCAGTCAAGAGATTAGCCGAAGACTTGCCCTAGGAAGAGCAGCTTTTAAAGGCCTGGATAAGATCTTCAATAATTGTTCAGATGTATCTTTGCCTACTAAAATTAGAATGGTTAAGGCACTAGTTTTTCCATTAAGGTTTCCAGCAGGACCATAAGGAAACGATATAGGAAGTATATTGATGCTTTTGAACTCTGGTGTTGGAGAAGGATACTGCGTATTCCTAACAGAGCCAAGAAGACAATGTATGGGTATCTCAAAAAATCAAACGAGATCTGTCTCTTGAAGCATTGATAACAAGATTACAGCTGTCATATTTTGGACACATTATGAGATGTTCTGATTCGTAGGAAAAGACAATTATGCTCAGAAAGTTGGAAGGGTCTCGGAGTCGAGGGCGGCCAGCATTAAGATGGATCGACTCCATGAATATGTCAGTGAAGGATCTGGAGTATATGGCTAAAGACCGAATAATATGGAGACAGTCCATCCATGCAGTCGTTAGGAGTCGACGCCGACTTGATGGCACCTGGTCATCTTCATCACACTCAGCCTCGTGAGGCAAGACTGAGAATAGGTGGATTCCATTCCCACTACAGCCATCGTAGAAGCGGTTTTCTGTGGTTTCCCACTTCTACCCCAGACAAATGCTGGGATAGTTCTTAACTTGAGGTCAGGGACGGTTTCCATCCCATCATAGTCTCAATTACAATTATTACACATGCTACTGCAGACACAAAACTAACACAGCTTACCAAACAAATCCTCTCTCCTATACACAAGTACATGATTTCACAAGTTCTCAAATGAAAAAACAACAACTCCTGGGTTTCTGGAAGATGTTTTTAAATGAATTTATTAATTTGTAGCTAGATTCAGGCCAAATAAAGACTGTTGATTAGCTACGCCGTGAGGGGTAATAGCCTAACCTATACTCGTATAAGAGGAAAATATGCTTGCGTTAGCAATTAGAAATAAAATCCTGATTTTAAGACTTCTGACATCAAGGTTATTTCCATATCGACATATTAACTGGTTGGCACCTATTCAAAATTTTTAAACTCCGTATTGAAGAAAGATTTAGCTTATTCATTCAAGCACTGAACTGAATTAATTATTGATTTTAGAACTTAATTTTCTAAATTATTTTATGTATATTATTTTGATAAAATTTGTATTATATAACTTAACATTTACTTGCAATCACCAGTAATATTTCTCGCTTTTTAACTACATTCTGAAAATTATTGTAAAAAGGACCAGTATTATATTTTATTTTATTTAATAGCCTACTGAATTGTAAGGATATCCATTTTAGTATTTTATTTCATTTTTTTACAATGTTATCATTACCATTTCATTTCTTATTTAGATTTAAGTACATATATACTATTCTGGTTTAATTCTTAATTGATTTTTCTTTTTTTTTTTTAGCTGAAGATGACCTCATTAAAGGTCGAAACATGTCCTATATATATAAAAAATATATATGTGTTGAGTATTGATTTGGCGTACAATTTTAAACATTTAATTCTGAGAGATGGAATATCCTTCACTCAGCCTCATGGGGCATACTTGAGAAGAGGTGGGTTCATTCCCCAGCATAACTTAGTCATCTGTGGTTTTCCTCTTCTACCCCAGGCAAATGTTGGGTTAGCTCAGAACGAGCCCACAAACTCTAGCTTTGTTTGTCGCTACTCTGATTCTTTTTAACGAATCGATAGAGCAATCTTGATCTCGACGTACGATTTTAGTTCACGAAGACAGTATTTAACGGCGGTTACCGTCTGACAAGAGTTATTACTTTAATTTCTCATAAGCGGTTCAGTGAGGCTTCCCGATCGATTACCCTAGTCCCGCTGCACCTATGTTTTCGAGCGAACTAGTGAAAATGAGCATCATCACTCAGTCACTAATAAAGGATATCGCCTTTCGTTGTACTGTACAGTGACTGTCAATTAACATCTTAGGATTGATAGCCTGAATGAAAATAAATGATGCTTCTTTTCCGATATGTCGATTGAAATTAAACTTTTAGCAATATTTTCTTCCAGAGTAGAATTTTCACCACCGGGTTGGTGTCAAATAGTGGTTTTTAACTATTAAGTCGTGTATTTTAAGGAAAGTTAAGAAATTAACATTTGCCCCAATCGGGACTCGAACTCGCAAAATACAGATTTCTATAGGCTATTGCTACTCTGAACAGAAACAGTGGGTCAAATCTTATACTTTCTTTGTTTTTCTTTGCTGTTAATTCGTATTTTGGGCTTGGGACATTGGTCAACATCCCCGTGTACTTGAATGTGTGTGTTGAATTTGTCGGATAACCAGTATTTCTGTGGTGACTGTAGTTGTGTGTGCAGTTTGGGATGATTGAATTTGGGAATGAGGCAGGTACTCCAGTACTTGGAATAAGGTCATGTCCCGGCATTTGCCTGGAAGGAGTGTTAGTTAGTTATTGTTGTTTTAAGAGGCGGAAATGGAAGGAGTGTGTAAAAACCAGGAAAAAAGCATACTCAAAAGATAGTCGCTGTAAGCGCCATGATTCGAACCTCTCATCTCCAAATTTCCTGCACCACCCAACGTGGTCGTGGTGAGTGATTTAACGCGCACGGCTACGCCTCATGGTAAAATACTTTCTATGTAAATCGTTTGAATTTACTTATAATACACGACCTGATAGTTAACCCGCAAGTAGTCGTGCGTTGAGCAAAATAATCTCTATGATATGACTTGCTTATACAATACATAGCAACTCATTGCATGCGTAAATGTATTTGCAGTTTTAATGAGCATTCCAGAAACAGTAAGAAAACACCTCAAACAATTTAAACATATACCGGCAGAACTAATTTCTCGAATTGGCAAGATGTTCTGGTTTTTAGCCTACTTTCGATTTTTGCAAAAAATGAAAGTAGACTTATGAGATCTACACAGGACTAAAAATTGATGTCTGCCCCCCCCCCCCCCCTATCAAATCGAACACGGTGAAACCGAATTGAACAAAATTTGGTACAGAGGTAGCACTAGCAAAGGGCACCTCAGTGTCAATTTCTATATCGCCGCCATCTTGACGGAAACGGAATGGCGGCCACCCAAGTGTTAAAAGCTTAAATCAAATTATGACCACCTAATCATTTGAGCTCTACAAAATTTTGCCACAACATACCTTTTTGTGGGAAGCATCTTTTGACTGAACTACAAGGTCATGAGCCCAATGGTTTGCAGATAGCGGCCATATATGTGTGCGATTCGATTCCCCATATCAATTCAAACACGGTGAAACCGAATTGAATGAAATTTTGACCAGAGGTAGCACTAGCAAAGGGCACCTCATATTCATGTTTAATATCCGTATAGCACGTTGTATTTCAACAAGCTACTACAACCAACATTCAATTATACTACTTGAAAAGGACAAAGAGTTGTAACCATACCCATGTAGGCTATTTAGGAGAAAGTAGGCTATATGTTCTTTACTGAACATCTTGTTTTTTATTAAATCAATTACTGTTATACCCGTCTCATTGTTATTGCTATCCGGGAATAACCTAGAATTGTTCCGTTGCAGCACTTTAACTGTTCACTGTATTCGCCTTCTCAGTCAGGGTCACTATTTTCACCCTCGATCTAACCACGTGGAGTTCCATCGAACCTAACTAAAATGCTATTACTTGAATTCCTTTTCACACAATAATTGCACCAAATTTTGACGTAATCAGTTTCAGAGAACGATGTTACAACCATGTTACAATTAGGACAGTAAGAGGCCTACCGTTTATAGCGACTATTATAACGCACAGAAATTAGTGGCAACGTGACTGGTCGCACGCTAAGCTAAGTACTCATTTCTGAGGAAAGGTCATCATTTGCCCCTTCCTGTATCCTCATAAGGTCATAGACAATGCATTCATTGACCATTGCTACTGTGACCACTGTGATTGACAGACATGCGTGAGCTCAACTCCTCAGCTTAAGTGAATTAGTTAGTTAATTATTGTTGTTTTAAGGGGCGTAACTACGAGGTCATCTGCCCCTCAAATGAATTAGAAGGTGTTATTGTGTAGGCACACTGTACACGTGTGTGTAGTAATAGTTACCATAATTTGAGTAACTTTATTTCATGTGATTTATTTATCGTATGGCTTTTAGTGCCGGGAGTGTCCGAGGACATGTTCGGCTCGCCTCAGCCTGTAGCTGCTTTCAGTGGACACCCTTAGAGTGAGCTACAAGTTCAGTTCAATTTCAAGTAGTTCCAACTTTCGCCACCAGATATAAATGATACCTAGTGGTGAACGTTGGAACTTTGATAGAGCGTTACGATGAAATCCAACCTAACAATTTAGCTGCACACAAGTTTAATCTGTGGAAGGATCTTTTACATGCCATAAATCTAAGACATGGGTCCGCCGGCTTTACTTCCCCTCCGAAGGAAGGCATACTGAAGGATTTTAACGCTCTTAAAAATCCGACGACTTCGGCCGGATTTGAACCCGCTATCTTGGGCACAGCAGTTCAGCATGCTACCAACTACGCCACCCTCAAATAGATAATAGAAATATAATTAAATCAGGATAATCAGAAGCAAGAATAAGCGTGCCTCCAGAGACGCCAGTGATAGAGCCAACTTAATTGAAGAGACCGTAACTAATGTACTCGAAGAGACCCTCAGTTCGGGTAAGATTTTAGAAACAATTATATCTGTGAGAGGGACTGTGCTTGTAATTAAAGAACTGGAGAAGTCTCTTCAGTTCAATATGTAGCCTACCTAGTATCGGATCTTACTAATAAACGTGAGAGCCATCACTGTAAAATCCAAGCACTGAGAAATGAGCTTGATGAAATGCATGACACCTTAGAACAGTAAAGCAGGAGATCCAATATCAGGAATTTCGGTGTGCATGAAAGTGCTCAAGAAAATACAGACGAACTTGCTCTATACTATTTAGAGGTATTGGTGCAAGTGTTAACCACCTTGATATAGACAGAATCCATCGAGTTGGACCTAAATCCCCTGGAAAAACGTGGCCTATCATTGTGAAGTTTGCATCATTCCTTTAAAAAAGAATGCTTAAGCGGTCCATAGACGGTCAATATTATTGCGCAATATTTCGGGTTGTGCAATATAATTGACCGTGTGTAGACGATATTGAAAGGTTGTGCAATATATAGCGTGATTTTCAAAAAGCTGGAAATATATTGTGCAAACGGAAAAATATTGTGGCGTCTGTTGGCAGTATTGCGCAATGTCCCGCCAGTTGGTATCCATAAGTGGTCGAGTTCGGATCGTCATGGTAGCTCTCTGGGATTTGAAGTGCAAGGATTACAGCAATATTGCCAAAAAGGGGGAGCAGTATTATGTGCTCTTAGAAAAATACCGCGAACAATACCCAGACGCGGACAAACAACGTATTCGCGATGCTGGGAGAAGTGTTGCCGGTGCGGAGTATGTTGAACCTGTGCTATGGTATTCCGAGTAAATGAAGTTCCTTGCAGGTCAAGGAACACCTACTTCTTCCATCAGCACGATTTACATAACTCAGGAGACGAAACATGACATTCTGGCGGTGACTGATTTTGCCGTTGTGTGGAGGTTGCACAATATACTGCCTTTGAAGTTGTACGTCTGTGCTCATGTTTGCGCAAAATATTGCACAACCTTCAATATTGCCTTCACACGATTCAAGTTATTGCGCACACAAAATTATTGCAGAATATTATTGAAACGTCTAGGGGTAACCGACAAAATATTTTGCAATCTATATTGTACAATAATATTGACCATCTATGGGACACTTTAAGGGAAGCAATGTGTTCATCAGTGAGGATCTCACCTCCACCCGACTGGCGATGCTGAAGGCTGCAATTTCTCGAATCTCAGTTAGAAATTGCTGGAGTTCTCACGGCGATATCCAAATCAAGAAACCGAATGGTACCAAAATCAGGATTAACTGTATGAGTGACTTACCTAACGAATCAGAAACTACAGCTTTAAATAAATCACCTAGCTGTCTGTGGCCATTGTATGCCATCCTAGTTCTGATCATTATTTCTTTACTAGTATAGACCTAGTGTAATATTAATCTTAGAATACGGTACCATACTGCATTTCGGTCAGTTCAGTTATATTTGCCTTAGTTTACTATAGTACAGTTCAGTTTTCATTCCTTAGTTGGCAAACTTCCTCTGCTTCCTCTGACAGCAGCGCTCGAGTGCCCAGCAGTGAAAGGAATATCACCCGCCTCTCCCCCCTCCTCCCCTCCATCGTACCCAACAGAGGCCGTTCACTTCAAATAATGGGCAACAATTAGCTCCCGGAAACAATGACCGTATCTCTATTCATGATCGCCTGTTTGAAAACTTGTCTCTTCATCCAACAGGACTTCATATAGCCCACGGGAATGAACAATCCTTATCGGCTCCTTTCCATGAACTCGTACTCATTATACCTGATTTGTTTCATATTTGCTTGATGAGTGAGACGTGGCTATCACCACTAAATCGATCTAAATCATTTCACTTTCCCGGCTACACTCTAATACGCAATGACCGAGTTGGGAAGATAGGAGGAGGCGTAGGAGCTTTCGTTAAGTCGAACTTAAACCCTAAAGTCTTAGCATGTTCAGATAGCCAGTACAATAGTATATATGAATTTATGCTATTTGAAATTGATGCCGACCATCTGCGTTGTTTACAAAGCACCTTCGCTGGTTCACTTACAGAACGTGGAGAATGTGTTACTAAGAATCCTACCACTTTACCAGCATGTAATAGTCATGTGCGATTTCAATATCAATATAGGCAATAACACCATGGCCGAAACTAAGCAACTTCTGAATATGCTCGCGTCACATGACATGAAAATATTAGAGCTACTACCAACATATCACACGTGTACATCTCACACGACAATTTACTTAATATCAGTAAAGAACACTGACAAGGTGCTTCAGTATGGTCAGATATCTGTACTCGGAATTTCAGCCCACGATTTAATCTACATGTCATACTCGTTGAAATGTCCGAAGACCAAACCAAGGACCATCATGTACAGATACCTCACTACTATTGATATGAACTCTTTGATAGAAGACGCTCTCTTTATTCCATGGCACGATATACCGACTATTCACAACATTTATGATAATGAACACAAAATGAATGAATAATTGACAGGAATTTATGACAAACATTCTCCAGTAAAATCTGTTCGAGCGACGTGACCTCCCGCACCTTGGCTCAGTCCGGAACTTAAAGTACGAGTACTAATGGCTTAAGGCCTACCCACCATGCGCAGTCGGCAGACGGTAGTGGGTAGTTGACAGTCCGTAGCACAGATTACCTTTAGCTTCAGTCGGAAGTCGGTAGTTCACAACCTACACACCCACAATGCGCAATCGTTAAAATGCTAGGAGGAAATAATAACTTGACTTTCATTTATTCCTAAAGAGATTTGTCAATTTTCTTGTCGATAAATTAAATAATGAAAGTTATTATTACATAAATGATCATACCTTTCCAATCCATTGCATCGGCAATGAGCCTCCACGTCTGATCTTTGAAGAGGTTGTCTTTAAACTTGGGCTCACTCATGTCATACAGCCAACGGCGTTCCCTCACAAGATCAATGAATATATCTTCTATCCTAAGGTCAGCACATTCCGTCATCATCTTTTTATATAATTAATAAATAAAATAACAACGAACTTATGCGAAGAATATACCGCGAATACAACTAGTCAACTACACAGCTGATGACGAGCGGGAAAGCGACAAAGTGACGTCAGCTTGTGATCTTTTCTGATTTGCTCCTAAATATGCAGTTGGCAGTCAAAGATAAAATTGGCGACAGCCGACTACACGCTGCCGATTGTCAACTGTCAACTACCGACATACAACTACACATTGTGCGTGACGCAATAAGAGAGCACGGGTCTGACTTCAACTGCCGACTGTCAACTACCCACTACCGTCTTCCGACTGCACATTGTGGGTAGGCCTTACGCGCGATGCAGCACACATTAAGTTTAAGAGACTACCCACGCAACAGAATTATGATGATTATAAAAAACTTCGAAACAAAACTTCCCAAATGGTACATAACGCTCGAATCAGACATGCTCATAACCTGTTAGACCGGGTGAGTTAGCCAAGGTCGTTACGGCATGACTGTTGGCAGTCGCTCACATCCGGGAGGCGAGGAGGTTCGAATCCCCCCACCGGCAACCTTGAAGATGGTCTTCTGTGGTTTCCCATCTTCCTTCCAGGCAAATGCCGGGGTTGGTCCCTAACTATAGGCCACAGCCGCTACCTTCCAACTCCTCGTCCTTACCTTCCAACTTCCCTCCCCAACGGTACTTGTAGCTCACCCATTGGGTGTCCGTCTCGAAGCAGCTACAACACTGGCGAGCCGAACATGTCCTCGGACACTCCCGGCACAAAAAGCCAAACGCTAAAAAAATATAAAAAAATAAAAAAAAACTGTTAGGAGGTAATAAGAAACCCTCTGAGGCATGGAAGGAACTAAGAAACATGAGAATAGATAGAGAGAGAAATGACAACCCCATTAATCTAACTCTTGACACACTCAACGATTATTTTACAACTACTGGACATTCAGTTGACCCGTTCATGAAACACAGAACTCCGATCAATAACTATAACACCCCTGCCCCTAGCAGAGAAGCATTCCATTTCTCGCATTTACCCCTTCACAAGCCAGACGTGCTCTTCTTAGAATCAAATCAAAATCTAAAGGGATTGACAATATAGAAATAGAATAATTCAAATGAATCATTGGAATTATACTTCCCACAATAGCACATATATTCAATCACTTGTTAATGACAGATAGGCCTATGTACCCATTGCTTTGGAAAGCGGCCTTCGCCATCCCAATCCCAAAAATAATACACAGGCTAAAAATGTACGGTAAGTAATTATCGCCCAGTAAGCATACTATCATCTCTTTCCAAGGCGGCTTCGGTGGCGTAGTTGGTAGCATGCTGAGCTTCTATACCCAAGATCGCGGGTTCAAATCCGGCCGAAGTCATCACTCAGTATGGCATCCTTCGGAGGGGAAGTAAAGCCGGCGGTCCAATATCATAGATTTATGGCATATTAAAGAACCTTCCACTAATTACACCTGTGTGAAGCTAAATTGTATAGGTTAAGGATGTAAACAACGCTCTTGGGTTCCTACGTTCGTTGCCAAGAGTCGACTGCGTTGGCGTCTGGTAGCTAAGTTCTGAACTAGTAGTCGTTGACGGTGGCGTTTGGCGGCAAAAGTAGGAACTATTTGAAAAATTCAAAGTCTGCAGTCCTTACTTGAATTAAAAAACAGATAACAGGGGTAGGCTTTCTACTCAAATGTCAACCTCACCCGCACGTGGTGTACCTTGCTTTAGACTAACGAGGCTCTGACGACCGAGTGACTCCCGGTATAAGGAGTCCCCCACTATCATGCCACCGGCTCCCCAGGGAGGCGAATGAGCTGGTAGTGGTTAGGGCACTCTCTTGCCCTTGGGACAGGAAACTTTCCCTAAAGGCGGATGAACCACCTGTGGTCAACGGCATAGAAAGTCCTCAACGGCGGACCAGGCATAAGGGCAATGAGTCCGTCCTTGGCTGGAATGGCGGATGAAGGCTGCAGTGAGTAGGATTTATTCAATCGTCTTGCATTTGCTTGCCATTGAACATCTTTCCTAAGTCATCAAGGAATGTGCGTTTGTTGATGTGCAGCAATATTCTCACGTTAAAAGATTTCACGCACAGCTGTCTTCCAACAACATTTGACTTTCTTCAAAGTCCTGCGGCGATCAAGAAGTTGCGACGGGGGCAGGATTGTGATGTCTGGGAGCCTCTAGTGATAACTTGGCACGTAGGCGGTAGATGTGTGATCGGTCGTCTTGCTTAGGGTTGTGGCTGTAGAGCAATTCGGCCGCTGCAACTACGACTGAGCAGTCCTATTTAGGGTCCACTCTGCTCACCCCACATGGGGAAGGGGCTAGAAAAGGTGCCCTAAACATAGTCAGCCACTTATACTACCGATTGGATAGCCACGTCCAAAGGTGTCACCTCCATGCGGTCGAAAATGTATAAGTAACAAATTTTATTTTGCAACCTGGAATGTAAGAACACTCACTGATGACCCCGCAAATGAGAGACCTGAAAGGAGAACAGCTATTGTGGGTAGAGAGCTACGGAGATATGACATTGACATAGCAGCACTTCAGGAGACCCGTCTTGCTGAGGAAAGTCAGTTGAATGAGCAAGGTGCAGGGTACAGCTTCTTTTGGAAGGGTAAACGTGAGGACGAACACAGAATACATGGAGTTGGCTTTGCCATTAAGATCAAGCTTCTCAAGGATCTGTCAGAGCTTCCAACTGGGTATAATGAACGCCTCATGACACGAAGACTTCGGTTATATAACAACCAGCATGCCACGGTGATCAGCGCATACGCCCCCACACTAGATGCTGATGATGACATTAAGGAAAGGTTCTATTCAGATCTGGATACCGTCCTATCAAACATCAACCGTGAAGATAGGATCATCTTACTCGGAGATTTTAACGCTAGAGTGGGCAGGGACTACAATGTTTGGAATGGTGTCATTGGTAAGGAGGGAGTTGGGAGTGAAAACTCCAATGGTCTCAGACTGCTCTCCAAATGCACTGAACATGAATTGGTAATCACCAATACTATCTTTCGCCAAAAGAATCGCTTTAAAACATCATGGCAGCACCCTAGATCGAAGCACTGGCATCTTATTGACTATGTGATTGTACGCAAGAAAGATTTACGAGATGTTCTTATCACCAAAGCAATGACAGGAGCCGATGACTGTTGGACAGATCACCGGCTTATCAGATCAGTTATGCGTATACCATTATCCACACAGAGGAGGAAGCAACAGAAGAGCTGTAGGCATATTTTTGATACCGAGAAGTTTGGTAAGTCAGAGCATATCTCCCAATATGAAGAGTTGCTTAGCCAGACACTGTCACAGGAATACCATCCAGATGTAACACTGCACTGGGAGAGTCTGAAGACCGCTATTCAGAATGCTTGCAAGGAAACTCTGGGATATAAGACCAGGAAACATCAAGACTGGTTTGATGAAAATGATGAAGAAATTGAAGCATTAATCTCAGAAAAGAGAAAAGCCTTGCAAACTTGGAGAAATGATATGAACTCCCGTACTAATAAAGAAGCATTTTGTCTTGCGAAGGCAAATGTCCAAAGAGGAACTCGTGCGCTCAAAAATGCATGGTGGACATCCAAAGCTAAATAGCTGCAATATCTAGCAGACAAAGATTCGCGACAGTTCTTCCAAGCCACAAAAGCGATTTATGGCCCCTCCATGTTTGGTAGAAATCCACTTTGGTCCAGTGACAAAAGTACACTTCTAAAAGATCAATACTCCATCATGAATAAGTGGTAGGAGCATTTTGAAGACCTCTTGAACCAGGACTCGGTTATTGATGAGCAGGTGTATGATATATTAGAACAAGCACCCATCAAGGAAGAACTCGGTACCCTGCCAACACTAGATGAGGTTCAGTGTGCTATTAATCAAGCAAAGCGACACAAAGCCACTGGATGTGATGGAATACCGGCGGAAGCTCTCAAAGAAGGAGGTGAGGAACTCATAAGCCACATACATGATCTTATCATTAAAATTTGGAGAACTGAAAAAATGCCTGCTGATTTCAGAGATAGTCTGATAGTTCCTATATTTAAGAAAGGTGATAGTGCAGACAGCAACAACTATCGTGGCATATCTTTGTTATCATGCCTTGGAAAGCTTATTGCTCGTATTTTGGCGAATCGTATTCTATCCCTGGTGGAGAAAATACTCCCAGAGAGCCAATGTGGTTTCAGGCCTTCTAGAGGAACTGCAGATATGATATTCACTGTTCGTCAGCTTCAGGAGAAATGTAGAGAGCAAAATAGACCTCTTTATATTGCCTTTATAGACCTCAGTAAGGCATTTGACTCGGTAAACCGTGAAGCCTTGTGGAAGATTTTAGCATTGTATGGTTTTCCACTGAAATTTATTACCATCTTAAAACTACTCCACACTGATATGAAGGCAAATGTCATTGGTAACGACTCTATTGAAGAACCATTTCATATAAATACCGGCGTTAAACAAGGCTGTGTGATTTCCCCTGCATTGTTTTTTCTGAACGTTGCCACCGTCATACAGTTAGTCAAAGATGATCTTCCTACAGGTATACAGATAACTTACAGGATGGATGGGAAGATCTTTAATTTGAGCCGTCTAAAGTCAAGGACTCGAACATCTCCTGCTGCATTGGTTGAGTTACAGTACGCTGATGATAATGCAGTAGTAGCTCAATCAGAGGACGAACTTAGGAAAATCCTGAATGCTTTTTCTTCAGCATACAAAAAGATTGGGCTGAATCTTAACACCAGTAAAACCCAAGTCCTCTACCAACCAGCCCCTGGACAAGGACAAAGAAACAACAATGTCACCATCGACGGAGCGAAGCTTCAAGAAGTTAACACCTTTTCTTATCTTGGCAGCACCCTGTCATCAAGTGCAAATATAGATTCCGAAATCCAACACAGGATTAACCGTGCTGTGGCATCATTTGCAAGATTGAGGTCTAGAGTTTTTGACAACCATGATATCAATGCTGCAACGAAGATCCTTGTGTACAATTCGGTTGTAGTTCCCACCTTACTTTACGGATCTGAATCCTGGACATGCTACAGACGTCATTTTAAAAAGCTGGAGCAATATCACCAGCGTTGTTTGAGGAGAATTCTTCGTGTGACATGGCAAGACAAACGCACAAACACCAGCATTCTCGAAGAAGCACAGACTACCAGTGTTGAAGCCATGCTTTTAAAACATCAGCTGCGATGGACAGGACACGTAATCCGCATGCCCAATAATCGCATTCCCAAGCAAGTGTTTTGCTCTGAACTAACTGAGGGCAAGCGCTGTGTGGGAGGTCCGAGGAAGCGATTCAAAGACGTACTAAAGGCTAATATGCAAATGTGCCATATTGATATCAACAACTGGGAGACCTTAGCTCTTGATCGCTCATCCTGGAGATCAATTGTTCATTGTGGTGCGATACTTTTTGAAGAAAACCGCCGACGTATGATAGAAGATCGGAGGCAGCGCAGAAAGAACAGAGTGTTCATTAGAAGACAGGGAATGAATGCGGATGTCTCACCTGGACCTGATACTACCTGTCATCACTGCGGGAAACTGTGTCTCTCCCGCATCGGGCTTTTTAGTCACCTCCGGACTCATCGATGAAGAGTCATTCAGCATTGGAAGGCCAACCTACTCGAGACGAGTGTTTGCTATCATCAACACACACTATTACAGTCATCACAATTAACACCGGTTATCAGACAGATTCAACACACACTCAAAGTACACGGGGCTACATGACCGCTTTGTCACAGCCCATAAACTTAGGAACCAACCAACCATCCCTTTCCAAATCACTGGAATTTATCGTACACGAACAACTCTTCTCCTTTTTGCTAGAGCACAATAACCTTCATGAACACCAACCGGCTTTCGCAAAAATCACAGTACTACTACTGCACAACTCAAGGTCACGGATGGCATAAAGACTATGGATAGTGGGCTAGTAACAATATTAACACTGCTTGATTTCAGTAAGCATTCGATTATGTTGATCATGACATATTTCTCTCTTGTCTTTTTAAATTATATCTCTCTATGAGCAGTATCCAATGGATGGACTCTTATCTACGTGGACGTCAACGGTATGTTACAAGCAACTCAAATCAAATGTGTTCATGCCATTTAGTTGAGAAAAAAGTCCTTGGACCGCTCCAGTTTTCGATCTATATAAACGACATTGCTTCATCAATCACTAAATGCAAACACCACTTACTGTATATGCTTATGATGTACAACTCTAGCTGCATGCAGAACCAGAAATACTATCGGAAGCAATCGGTACCTTTAATGAGGACTTAACTGAAATCTCAATGAGGCTAAAACTCAAGCAATCATTATCTCCAAACCGAAAATCCTCCTAAAATTGAAATATGAACCCACTTTACCAAAATTACGCTTGTGTGGTTCTCCAATCGAATTCCGAGAATCAGTTAAAGATCTAGGTGTTATTATAGATGAACATCTTTCCTGGACGCAAAACGTCTGCAATGTTTCCATAAATGTATTTTCCGCATTGAATTCGCTTAAAAGATTCTGGAATATTTTCTCTCGTGTATTAAAAGAACGACTTGTTTCCTCCCTAATATTGCCTCATTTTGATTACTGGGATGTGATATACAATGAGCTGTCTCATACTCTTAAAAGCAAACTCAAACATGCATAAAATGCCTGTGTTCGCTATATATGCAATTATAGTATTTTGACCATGTAACCCCCGCTTAAGAGCAAATTAGCTAGTTACGTCTAAATCGACGCCGCGACCTTAAGCCTTTTTCAACAAATACTCTCAACTTCCACTCCAGCTTATCTGCATCCTCTGTTTCACCGCCTCTCATACGAGCATAGTCTTGGAACACGGTCAAGAAACGACACCCTCATACTGATACCCATACACCGCACTGTACGCTACACCAACTCCTTCGTTGTTGCTACTGCACGTCTGTGGAACAATCTGCCACGCCCTGTCCTAGGAACAACCCCGTTCAGCTTCAAGCAGCGTTGCCAGCAGTACATGATCACTAAGTAAATGAAAGTAGAACTCAACAATTTGAAGACATGTATTCTTATGTCGTGTTACAGATATTCAATCTTTCCAATTCACATTTTCTTATTTACTCTCTATTTACACATACAGTATAAGTAACCTTCTCCATCTATTCAATATACACTGCATAATTAACCTTGCTCTTAAGTCGGTAATGACCAATCATCATCATCGTCATCATCATCATTCTATATTTTTTATCAGGTTTTACACTAATTTCTTACTCTAATTTTAAACTTACTTCTAAGTATCTTACTTATTCACCCTAGCAATAAATTAGCAATACAACAATTTACTGCCTACACCGCACTAATATGTTTGTATATGTATTTTATATTGCATCAGCATTATATTACTGTTAGACTTAAGTAGCATAGACCTGTTCACATTTGCATTGTTCATTGTGTATTAATTGTATAATCTGGTTAAATGGAAGACAGGGCCAAATGGCCCTAATCTTGCCAGACAAAATAAATCTATCTCCTATCCTCCCCCTCAAAGCTGCTGTGGGAATGTAATACTTACGATCAAGATCAAAACCACATGATGTTTAAAACGCAAACAAATTATCAACAACCGTACGAATATTGCTCATGTAGCGACCACAAACAAATAGAAGCTTTCACGATAATGTTTGCGATGCCTAAAACAAACACGTTGTCCGTTTCAACTGGACACCTAACGACGAGGCCTATATACAGTATTTATTTGTCTGACTCATCCGACACATTAAAATGATTTTTAAAATACATTTAGAATACTTCAAAGAGTACTGACAAGCTTGCATGGGGTGTGGTCTGGGGTGGTTTCTCGGCTCTGCCAAGTATTTTAATTCTAGTCCAGATTGCAAAGGAATACACTCATACTCGTGAGACAAAACTCAGAAGAGATACATTAGATTCCCAACTCAGCCTTCCTAGAAGGGATTCTTCCGTGGTTTCCCTTTTCTTCCCCAGGCAAATGTCAGGATGGTTCTTAATTTAAGGCCATGGTCGTCGCCTTCCAAATCCCTCCTCAATTACTAAATAGAGACACTATTGCAGCAGCCACAACAACTCAGGCTATCTGACCAATTGCACACGCACCCAAGTATAAGGGCTACATGACTACGATGTCCAATCCTCTAAAATGAAACAATAGCAGCGACAACTAGAGAGACCAGAAAAACGACGCCTGCCAACTCTCCTCTTGAAGTATTCAGTAAATCCACTTTGAGCCTGGCCACCTGGAGTGTTTGCAATTGTTGAGCAACACTGGGGGTTCTGAAGCATAGCAAGTGCGAAATTCCCTTTGCTCCCTTCATTGGTTAGCAAAATGGAATTAATTAACGTTTCTTAACGGTTATACACAACATGAGTATATTCTTATTGCTCTGGTGAAAATACAGTATATTAGAATTAAAGTAATGCCGTCTCGGTGGCGTAGTTGATAGCATGCTGAGCTTCTATGTCCAAAATCGCGGGTTCAAACCCGGCCGAAGTCGTCGGATCTTTTAAGATCGTTAATATCCCTCAGTATGCCTTCCTTCGGAGGGGAAGTAAGGCCCATGTCATAGATTTATGACATATAAAAGAACCTTCCACTAACTACAATTGTGTGAAGCTAAATTCGTAGGTTTGACTTGATTAACACTCTATTAAGTTCCAACTTTCACCACCAGGTACCGGTTGCGGTGGCATCTAGTAGCCAAGTTTACAGCTAGGTGTCGTTGACGGTAGCATTTGGTAGCAAAAGTAGGTACTACTTGAAATTGATCGTCTGCAGTCCTTACCTGAATTACAGATAACACACACTAATACAGCCATCACAATTAACATTGGTTAACAAACAGATTCTACACACACGCAAAGTACACGGAGCTACATGACCGCGTTGTCGCAGCTCGTAAACTGAGGAACCAACTAACCAGTTAAAATAATCTTGCAAACACTCTTGAAATACTGAATGTGAAATATTTTACATTTATATCAGGTTTAATCGAACAGTGAAAATCGATTGAATGCCAACTTGGCTGGCACACAGCTCTTCTCTGAGCTAGCCCGGGAGGTCGATCATCCGCAAAATGTTACGGGCCGACCGCAGCGTACAAATAATGGGGAATATTCTTTCATTGATCGCGGTATTAATAATTGGAACCCTTTCCCTGCCACAACCTTAGAGCTTTCCCCAAACATATTGATGTGTTTAAGAGAAGACTGAAATTTTGTGTAAATCTCTCTCTGTGGTGTTCAATGCGAAGATTGGTTTGTAGCAGCTTTCTATGAACTCCGGTCTGTGGCTAGTCTCTTCATGTCCAAGTAATTATCACAACCCTTGTCGTGAATGATTTGATTTATGTATCTCAGCCGTGGTCTACCTCTACAGTTCTTTCCTTCCACATTTCCCTCCAGTATTGTGTGCAGAAAACTTTGATGCCTCAAGATATATCCAATCCAATTGTATCTTCGGTGAGTAAGCATATTCCATAAACATGGCTTCTCTCCAATCCTCTTCAGTGTTTCTTCATTACTGATTTTGTCCACCCATCGAATATTTAGTACTTTCCTGTAGCACCACATTTCTTATCAGCCAAGCTAAGAGTCCAGGTTTCACTACCATACAACAGTATGCTCCACACATATATCTTCACAAGACGTTTCCTGAGGCTCATACTAATGTTTTTGCATGTAAAGAGCTTTCCTTTCTTGTGGAATGCTATTTTGGTTTGGTTGATGCGGCTGACTATTTCTCTTCTACTTCTTCCATCTGCTGATATTTTGCTACCAAGGTAAGTGAACTCCTGTACATTTGTCAACTGTTCTCCATTTAAAGTACAACGAGGAGGTTCATACTGCCGGCTATAGAGAATAACTCCGATGTTCAGTAATTACTATAGTTTGCACCGACAGCGGTAGCTACGTTCGCTAACGCGCAGTTGTAGGGAATTTGGTCAAGCTCTCTGTGGACTCGGTAGACGTGGGTTCGAGCCTCACCATCGGCCGCCCTTGAAATGGTTTGCAGTGGTTTCTCATTTTCAACTCTCGGCAAATGCTGAGACGGTACCTTCTGACCAGCCCTCGTTCCGTTAATTTGAAAATCCCGGTTGATGTACTGTACTCCCACTTAAATCCCGACCAGTATACTGTTCATTCACTTGAATACTGATTAGTGTGTACTGTACACCCTCGTAAATCCGAATTAGTACCTATTAGGTATACTGCTTATCAACGTAAATCCCGATTAGTGTGTACTGTGCATCCACGTAAATCCCAATTACTACACTGCACAACCAAGTAAATCCCGATTATAATGTAAATTAAATTAAATCCAGGTTTGTGTACTAAAAATCTCGATTAGTATACTGTACATGCATGAAAATACTGATTACTATACCGTAAATCCTGATTAATATCTACTGTACTTCCACGTAAAACCTGATTAATACGTGCTGTACATCCACTTTGCGTACGGTACACCCACGTAAATCCCGATTAGTATGTACTGTACATCTACGTAAATACTGATTAGTATAATGTATACCCACGAAAGTGCCGATTAGTATACTGTACAACCACGTAAATGCTACCTGCGTGTGAATATAAATTCCTAATGTTATGTTCTTACTGACACAGCTTTGAAAATATATTTGAACTGAATTGCTTTGATTCCCTGAAACTGGCAGCTCGATGTATTTCAAAACCCTGTTGGGCATTTCATGAGAACTAAAGCCTGTCCGTGAAGGGTGCAATTACCATGCCTAAATGAGCAGCATCTTTTAGTCCATTCACTGAATCATTCTGTTTCCCATTCGCTAGCACGTTCACTATCTACCGTATATCAGATTATACTCATCACTCTCTCTCTCAATGAAGTTCATCATTCAAATAGCTATGATGAAATGAATGGTACAAGTCATGTACGTTAAGCCACTCACCACGACTGGACAAGTGGTGAATTGAAGTCTCGGATCTAATGGTGCTAGTTCCGAACCTCGGCTCCGACAAGATATATAATTTTGACTCGAGTGTTTGTAACAGGATACACTCAGCCTCGTGAGGCAAAACTGTGAAGAGGAAAATGAAAGATACCCTGAGCATTGGATACCCTAATACCTTTTGGGTAGGAAGAGAACAAGGAAGGTCAATTGAAGTGCATCTGCGTAACTGAAAGCAAACTAGGATTAATATTTGACAAGTTTGGGAATAGAACCCTTGCTTTGAAGAAAAGATAAAATCGATGACATCTTGGCAAGAGGTCGTAACCATTAAAACGTTTTAATATAAATTGGATATAGCTGCATTATATTTTATGTACATTTTATGTTCTGGCAAAATTTCGTAAGCCACATTGTTTTCTAATAATAATACACTGTAATGAAAGTTTGGTGTTAACAGCATAATACTAAGCTTCGACAAGGCCGTCAAACAAGACTCGCTTATTCTTCTGTTATACCACTTTCGATTGTTCTTAATGCTAATGGTTTCTACGATTACAAAGCCATGCAGTACAAAATATTGCCACGGAATAAAAACCTTTCCCTACCTCTCATGTAAGTTAATGTATCTATCGGTTACGACCTTTTGCCAAAACACTATCGGAATGGTCTGTGTTGACTGCATACTTACATACTGAGCCATTCTGATTTGTACAAGCGGCCAGGAATGCTTCGATGTATGCCTGCCTTTGCTTTCTTTCAAATGTGATTTCGTAAGACATATATCTAGATTTATTCTAATGATGTGTCTGTCCGTTAGGTAGTCAGCCCAGAGGCTGGTTGGATCCTCAAAAAGTACCGCCACAGGTTAGGTCGGTAGATATCCATCAAACCTTAAGGCAGCACTATAATGAGGCAAGGTGAGGAGTAAGGTAATTTGCCAATGCTTTGATCACTGAGTCAAAACAAAGCACTGACCCTTTGACTGCAGTGGCGGCTGGTGAAGAAAATCAGTTGTGTGCTGTAACCCATCCCCCCGCGAACTCAGGAACACTTGGTATGAGCGCGCAAAAACAGAACTTCTCAGCGTTACCAAAGCATTAAAATGTATTTTGCTATAGTGAAATTTACAAACTAGACATCTGTAACTAAAGAAAATCACAATATTTTGTCCTTATTTTATCAACATAAAAAGTATATTTTTAACAGTTCATCAATTTACACAATGTGGCTATAGAATAGGTAAGTTGGGAGTATTAAAAGATCTTCTGACGGGAACAACTGATGGCTTCCTCTATTTTTCTCTCCGTTTGCTTTGAGCGATTACCTCTAAAATCCTACTGCAGAGTCTAGAAGGACCCACCTGTCCCGTTCTCATTTCTTGTGACCAGTGCTGCCGCTCTGTGGTCGAACGAAGAATCGGTGTGATGTCTTGGCTCTGGCCTTGGCTGTTGTCCCAACAGCACAATGGAAATGTCGGGCACGCATGCGCAAAAGGCAGAGTACATGCTTGCTGGCAATACACTTAGAAATTCTCGCTGAGCTGCGATCTGCACAGCCAGTGGCGGGCGATGATACCTCATTGTGAGGGGGGTTGAAATATTTCCTATTCTTTGGCTAACGTATTTTTAATGCGCTGTATTTAATTGTAGATAATATTATTGAAGTCATTTATTTTAAAATGAAACAATGTGCTGCAGCACTTCAGCACATAATGTGTGACCGCCCCTGCCTTTGAGTAGAGCCTTTCACAGTACACACAGACACTCGGTGTCCCTGAAGGTCGTTACTCAGCATCTCTCATACCTCAAAGCTTCCATATAATCACACCCATAAGTGGGACTGAGACATCGGTGGAAAACCATATTTTAGTGGAGCCTGTGCCAACAGACAAATGCAAATCTACTGCATTCATCAAGATATGGTAAACAGGGCAATAATTTAAGAAAACTACAGTATTATTGATGTGTAACATCCTTCCACTGGGTTGCTGGATATTTTTGTGGGAGTAATTTTGAAAAATGGGACGGAAGTGGATCGGACGGAAGTGTGTAAGACGCACTGCCAGCTGGCAGTGGTACCATATGGAATGTATATCACATACGGATTACCTCAAGGTTTAGAGGTACCATTACAGATCATCATCATTGGTTTGCAGTCCTAAGACTGGTCAGTTGCCATAAAAACATGTCCAGATCGTCCTGTCATTTGCCGCTTCCTTCATTCAATTATAATTCTGTGCTTGGGTGTCGTTTAGCATTTGTTTAAGGAAAGTATTTCTAGTTCTTCCTCGTGGATTTTTTCCCTCAATGAACCCTTCTGCCACAGTTCTCATTAAATTGGAGTGGCGCATTGTGTGACCCCACCTTGCGAGACGACGTTTACGGATTGTGCGTAGAATTGATCTCCGTTGGTTCACGGTGTCGAGAACCCTTGTGTTCGATATCCTGCCTCTCCACGTCACATTTATCATCTTACGATAGCACCACATCTCAAAGGCTTCAAGACGGTTCTTTTCATTTTTATTTAGTGTCCTCGTTTCACAGGCATACAACGCAACTGTCCATACAAAAGCATTTAGCATTCTCATTCGGAGGGAAAGCTTAAGCCGACTGGTGCACAGTAATCTCCTCTTTCGCATAAAAGTTAGTATTGCCTGAGCAATACGGCATTTAACTTCAGTGGTGCACCTTCCGTCCTCTGTAATATTTTGACCTAGGTAATTGAAGGATTTGACTTGTTGTATGTCTGAGTTATTAATCTTTAATCGAAGAGGTTTTGGGAGTTTTGAGACTGTCATGCATTTTGTCTTTGAGGTGTTTATTTTCATGCCGTATTTCTCCACCGTTGTTGCAACTCTCGACAACATTGCCTGCAAAGTAGATGGTCTACCAGCTAGAATGGCCTAATCATCTGCGAACTTAATTACATTTATGGGAATTCCATTGATCTTCACACCTAAACATGTGTCTTCTAAAGCTTCTGCCATCATCAACTCACCAAAGGCATTAAACAAAATTGGGGAGAGAGGACATCCTTGTCTTACTCCTTTTCTGATAGGGACTGGATTAGTAAGACCTTCTCTTAAACGTATAATTGCATTTTGACCATTGTAGAGGTCCCATATGAGTGTAATGAGTTGCTCTTCGACTCCTATGTTCCTTAATAATGGGAATAGTTTATGCCAGGAAACTCTATCAAATGCCTTTTCATAGTCAATGAAGCATATATTACAGATTTCGATTCCTGCTCATCATACGTTCTCCGAGGACTCTAAGAATGCCAATGGCATATCGGGTGCCAACTCCTCGACGGAAACCAAACTGTGTTTCTTGGATGTAGCCATAGACTGCCCCTTCTACTCTTTTCTTTATGATTTGGATCATAATTTTGGATGCATGAGGAACCAAACTAATTGTTCTGTACATACTGCAGTAGGTCGCATTTGCTTTCTTTGTTAAAGGGACCATGATGGAGTTTCGAAATTCAGATGGCCAAATACCCTTTTCGTAGATTGTTTGCGTTAAGTCATAGAGTTTTTCATTAATTATATCACCAGCAGTCTTGATTAGTGCCTGGAGCTTTCTCATTTGATAATAACCTCATTGCCAACTCAAATTCACTTTTAGTCACAGATAAAGGTGCAACTAAACTTGTATGTGACTCCTTTGTATGTACGTACTCAAATTCTTAATTGTACAGAGTCTTAATATACATTTCCCAGTGGTTCCTTATTTGTGTTTCATCAGTGATAATTGAACTTTGGTAGTCACGCAATGCTGAGGTTAGAGTTCTTTTCGGTAAGTGGCATATTTTCCTTGCTGTTTGTAGTGCCAAGCTGCCCTTTCCATGTTTTTCCAGTTCTTCGATTTCTTCGCATTTTCGATGAAGCCATTTTCCTTTGGCATTTCTACATTCTCGTTCTATTTCATTTTGAAGCCTTCTGTATGCCATTCTCCCTTCATTTGTTTTGACCTCTTTCAGTCTCCTCCTTTCTTGGATCTTCAAAAGAATATCCTGTGTTATCCACTGTTGTCTGGGAGTGACTGATGGATTTCCCAGTACTTCTTCTGCAGTCTCTGTGATGGAGTTCTTTATTGTCAACCATTTGGTATCGATATCCTGTGACGATGTGCCTGTTTCCAAAGCATCGTCTTCTCCAAGCTTCCTAGTTATAGCTTCCCTGAATTCTGTACGCTTAAGTTCATCACATAAAGAGCTGGTGTTCCACTTCGGTCTGTTATTGGTCTTCCTCAACAGTTTACACCTTAACCACAGTTTGATTCTTATTTCTACAATAAATCATCTTCAAGTTGTCGTTCTTTGGTGTAACAACATTCATTATATCATATTTGCTGAAAACAATTATGATTTATTAAGAGTCTGTTTTTCAATCTCTGGATAAAAGTGATTGGTATCCACTCCCTGAGTAACTTTGCTCAACACTTTCATACAGAACGGTAAACGATCATGCGAACTCTGGTGCCAACTGATTGAAACACAAACCACATGTTAAAATTCTTCGTATCAGTATTTAAATGATGATAATATGCTTTAAAATGAAACATTGTAACTAGTCGGCAAAGCCGGTATTATGTTTCTGCACAATGGCTATTCATATATTAACTCACATTGCGGTAATGCAGTGATCAATGTAATATATATCGATGTTTTTATACGGGAACTGGGCTAGCCTTTCACGGACCACTATAGGAATTCCCTTTACTGTCAAGTAGGCGTATTCATAACTAATTTAAAACCAATTCCATGCAGGAAAATTATCGAAAAAAATGTAGCATAAAAATACTTCCATATTATTACCGGCACGTAAAAATGAGTAAGTGTCTTGTACTCTAAATTTCTGTGGTTGCAATGGCTGCGTGGATAGCATCTTGGTCTGCGAATGATGAGGTCCCAGGTTCGAACCCCAGTCCCGGAGATAATTTTTGACGCTGGATTATCGATTTAAACGATATCTATCATAACATTATGCGTCATTTTAACAGAATCTACATGAAATTACGATTTATCTAATTTTAATTACAATACTGTAGTTTGCACCAAGCAGAGCAAGCAGGAGTTGGTAATTAGGTAGATTTCATTAGAAAGCTAACTATTGCAATGGGTCCCATGTTTCGACTTCCGGAATATTTCGACATATCTTCGCGTTTCACATCCCCCAGACACCAAAACCACCGTCAGTTCAAAAGTTTATATATAATTTATGTATGTATATATATATACTAGCAGAAGTACCCGTTCTTCGAACGGTCTTTGGTATGAATAACCAGACGTTATCAATTCAGCTACTGTTGCAATGGATAACGGTTTGTCATTCCTTCAAAAGTTTTTTCAGAACGAAGTTAGTTTTCTGGGAATATCACACACACTGTTAATTTAGGGGCCTTAAAATGTGATTTTCGGAGACCCTTTATAGTCCCCCGAATTTTGTGTCTCACATTGAGAAGCACAACATATGCTTTGGTCGTCCTTCTAGAATAATTTTTATATTTCGCCTATTTTAGCATGTATTTTGAAACTTTATTTCCCTATACCCACCCTTCTATGAGAAGTACAGTGAAGAGTTATATAAATGATTAGTGTATTGACCCTCATGGATACCTACCTAATTTTACGATGCTCCAAGCATCCGAACACGAGTTATAAGTGTACATAAAGATACACAGAAATACAGACACACAAATCCACGTTTTGCTTGCATCTGTCAAAAAACATACCGAAACGCGTAAAAGAAAGAAAATTGAAACTTTAATAAACAAACAATCATATGTTTATAGATAGGTGTATTTATGCAGGAGCAAAGGCAGCTAGTGGCTATGAGGCAAACTAACTCTATTGACTACAACGTATCACTCAGATGTCCAAATATGGATATATCAACCACACAGTATCAAACAAATTGAAGGGGCAGATGACCTCGTAGTTCCACCCTTTAAAACAGCAATAACTAACTAACTCAAACAAAATCATCCTTACGATGTACCCGTTTGTTGACAAAAATAATGATTAGTTAAAATGTGCTCTCAAACTAAATTCACCTAACGTGTACTACCTGACGTGAAAATAAAATTGAATACCTCAAATTCCTAAAAAGCCGCAAAAATAGTATAGCAATTCAGGAATTTCTGAAAATAATATTGCTGTTTGGAGATATAATAGACCTTCTGTACAACATATCGCACGTGTATGTCGGGTGAAAGAATTCTGGAGTGCCCCTTGACCCCCTTAAGCGCATTGACGAATTTTACGGTCTTAGTTGGTTCCGTGATAACCTTATAGCCATTTGCAAACGTTCACAGAAATTTAATAAATGGAGTGGTATTGCTTCTTACAGAAAGAGATGGAAAGTTAGATGTCATCTCTTGAGATACTGTTGTCATGGTTACCGGCTTATATTCCTTGATTAGGTTATTGAATGAAATTAGTTTTCAGGGATTATCTCAGAAACTGTGGGTTAGAGAGCCTTGAAATTTAGTTTTCGGGGACACTTTAGGGCCCCCGTGTTTTGTTTCCGACACAGAGGGGCTGAAATTGAGCTTTGTCTCGTCGTTGTGTGCCATTATATAATAATACTTTTTTTTTATTTAGTCAATTTACCCTCAAGGTTGGTGGTTCCCACGGACTCAGCGAGGGAACTCACCACTACCGCCTCGATGGGCAGTGTCCTGGAGCTTGGAACATCTGGTCGGGAGGGATACAACTGGGGAGGTGTGATCAGCACTTCGCCCAGGCGGCTTCACCTGCAAAGCGAACAGGGGCCTCATGAGGGATGGGAAGGGATGGAAGATTGGGATGGATAGGCTAGGAAGAGGGAAGGAGGCGGCCGTGGCCTTACAGTAGGTACCATCCCGGCATTTGCCCGAAGACGAAGTGGGAAACCACGGAAAACCACTTCGAGGATGGCTGGGGTGGGAATCGAACCTCCTCTACTCATTTGGGCCACCCGAGGCTGAGTAGACCCCGTTCCAGTCCTCATACCACTTTTCAAATTTCGTGGCAGAGCCGGGAACCGAACCCAGGACCTCCGGGGCGGCTGCTAACCATGCTGACCGCTACGCTACGGAGGCGACATAATAATAATAATAATAATAATTGTATAATTATATAGAGATAGGGATTAAATAGACCTTCCGTACCACACCCACACGTGTAAATCACGTGAAAAAATTCTAGAGTACCTCTTGACCCCCTTAAGCGCAGTATACTGTATGTATTGATGCATTTTACACCGTAATTTGGTTCCGTGATAACCGTATAGCCGTTTACAAACTTTCCCAGTAATGTAATAATTGGAATTGTATTGCGTCTAACAATGACCTGTGAGATTCTGTTGCCATAGTTACCGGGTTGCATACTTTCATTATTTTCTTCTTCTTGTTTCGAATGGGCCTACTTTGGACCACGCTTGTTCAACTGTTGAGCTTTGATCTTTGCCCAGTGTTGTCGCATTTTCTGCCGGTGTAACTCCTTCCTTTCATCTGTCCAAGGGGTACCTTTCTTCCGGGGTTTTTCCTGAAATCCATGGACTTCCTTCAGGGCATGTCTCACAGATTGCCTGTCTTGAAGATCTGATATTCCCAGTTCATTAATGTCTTTCTCAGTTTCTGTCAGCCAAGTGGTACGAACCTTCTTGTTCTGCCAGAAAGTGAACAGCCTATTGGTCAGTCTTTTGGGAGGCAATCTTGCCACATGACCATAGAATGCTACTCTCCTTTTCCTAGCACAGTCAGAGAGCCTTTCTATATGTTCGTAGAGCTCGGAATTGTGCCGCCTACGGTATTCCTCATCTTCCTTTACCGGACCTAGGATCTTCCTGAGAATTCTCCTCTCTCTGACTTCCATTTTCTCCATCAGACCACTTCGGTTCAATGAGAGACACTCCATGGCATACAGGGCTTCTGGTCGTATGACTGAGGTGTAGTGCTTCAGTTTCAGGTTGCGTGACAGGCATTTCTTGTTGTAGATGTTCTTTGTCAGTCGATAAGCCAGTTCCAGCTTGTTGACTCTCATGGATAATGATGCTCTTTCTGATAAGTTGGGTTCAATCCATTCGCCGAGATACTTAAATTTCTCAATCCTCTTGATTTTTCCCTGTTCTAGTAGCATCTCTCTGTTAGCTTCTTTGATGTTGGTGAAGAATTCTGTTTTTTCCAGCGACACTTGAAGACCCACTTTGGCTGCCTGTCTTCTGAGGCAATTGACCTGCATTGTTGCTGTATCCAGAGAATCGGCAATAAGTGCCATGTCGTCAGCAAAGGCCAGGCAATCTACAACCAGTCCTTCCTTCCTACGCCCCAGGTATATCCCACTCTGGACACCCATATTGGTCAGTTCCTTGCGCCATTCTCCCACAACCTTTTCAAGGACACAGTTGAAAAGAAGTGGAGAAAGTCCATCCCCTTGTCTCACCCCTGTTTTTATCTCGAAGCTTGCTGAGACCTCGCCTCTAAATTTAACCTTGGAATGGGTATTGGTCAAGGTTTCTAGAATGAGTTTGCGGGTTTTGTTGTCTAACCCTAGTTCTTGGAGAATTCTATTAAGTGTTTCCCTATCAACAGAATCGTAGGCCTTCCAAAAATCAACAAAGGTGACAACCACCTTGCGGTTTCTCAATTTGGAGTATGCAAGTACAGTTTTCAGGTTGAGGATCTGTTCAGCACAGGATCGGCCCTTCCTGAAGCCTCCCTGATATTCTCCGAGTTGACTGTCCAGTTGACTTTCTGCCCGTGTTAGTAATGCCTTGGAGAAAATCTTGTATGTTACCGGGACGAGAGAAATCCCACGGTAGTTGTTTAGGTCAGTAAAATCTCCTTTCTTGTGGAGGGGATGGATCAGAGCTGAGGTCCAGTCAGGTGGTAATTTCTCTGTTTCCCAGATGTTCTGTATGATCTCGGTGAGTTTGCACACAGCATTGCTTCCAGCACATTTCCAGAGTTCACCAACAATGGAGTCCTCTCCAGCTGCCTTGTTGTTCTTAAGAAGTTGAATGATTTCACGAACTTCTTCCAGTGAAGGAGGCAGCGAGTCCGGGTTTGGTGTTGTTTGTATGTAGTCAAAGTCTTCGCTGGGTGGAACACAGTTGAGCAAGTTCTTAAAGTACTGAGCTAAGAGGCGACAGTTGTCCTTGTCGTTAAAAGTCAGTTTGCCCTGTGAGTCTTTGAAGTGGAGACTTGGTGGAGTGTATTTTCCGAGTGACTGCTTGAATGTTTTGTAAAAGTCTCTGGTGTTATTTTTAGCGAAGTTCTCTTCGATTTGGGTTAGTTGGTTGCGTGTGAAGGCCCGTTTGGTTCCTCGGATTATCTTGGTTGTAAGCTTCCTTTGTTCCAAGTAGTTCTCCCAATTTTCCTTAGTCTTTTTAGAGTTCCATTTCATCCAGGCTGTCTGTCTTTGAGCTATTGTGTTGTCACAGTCTTCAGTCCACCACGGATGTTTCTTTCTTCTAGTGAGGGGAGCAAGTTCACTAGCCGTCTTGACAAGAGCTTCTTTCAGTTGGTCCCAGTTGTTAAGATCTGCACTGTTCAGTCTTCGACTGACTTCTTGATTGTTCTTAAGTCGCTCTATATCAAATCTGACCATCTTGGAGGTTCTGTGTAATCTATTGTTTCTAGGTTGGAGTCGCAGTTTGATCTTTGAGAGGTAGTGGTCTGAGTCCAGATTGGCGCTTCTTAATACCTTCACGTTTTGTATTTCCTTTTGGGATTTTCTTGAGATGGCCACATGATCTATCTGGAATTCACCCAGGTTGATGTTAGGAGAGATCCAAGTCTTTTGCTTTCTTGGCAGATGTTTAAATGCTGTAGACTTCATAACCAAGTCGAAAGCCCTGCACAGTTCCACCAATCGTTCTCCATTGCGATTAGTTCGTTTATGCGCTGGATAGTTGCCCACTATGTTTCTGTATTTTTTCTCCCTTCCTAACTGGGCATTGAAGTCACCAAGCAGTATGGTGGTATGTCGGTCTGGGATTTTAGAGAGAATATCTTCTAGGTCTTCCCAGAATTTGTCAGTTCTGTCTGGGTTGCGCTTGTTGTCCTGGTTGGGAATAACTCAAAAACTATTGGTTTTAGGGCCTTAAAATGTGGTTTTCGGGGCCCTACGGGCCTCCGAGTTTTGTTTTTGATATTGAGGGGCTGAAAATGAGCTTTGTCTGGCCCTTCTACACCTATTTCAGCATGCATTTTAAGGGGTTATGCCCCTCATATGAGAGGTACGGAGAAGAGTTACATCAATGATTAGTGTCGTGCCTCTGAAGGATATGTGTACCAAATTTTACGTTGATCCACCCAGCCGTTCTCGAGTTATAAGGGAACATACTTGTCCACAGACAAACAAACAAACAGACAGACAGACAAAAATTTCATTTTCGCGCGCATCCGTCATAAAACAGTCTAAAACGCGTAAATAACGCAAATTTCCGTAGAAATTCAGAAAAAACAGACAAACTTTCATTCTTATATATATAGAGTTATATATACTCGTATATGTATATATGTACATATATATATATATGTATATCAGTTTCTTGTGGACACGATAACTGCCGTAATTTTGCACCAATCTCTTTTTTTTTACATAATATGTATCCCTATAAAATCTCGGTCGAGTTCGTTAATGGGCAAAATCGGTCGAAGGGGGTGAAAATGGGGGGGGGGGGCTTTTTTCGAAAAATTGAAATTTCGCTATAACTCTCTTAATACGTGAAATATCGAATCCATTCAAAGTTCATAATATGTGTCGGATAAGTGCCAACAATTTATGTCAAATAAGTTTTTTGATAGCACCAACCATTGACCAAAGGGGTGGAAAAAAGTGGGTTTTTCGGGAAACATTAATCATATCTCTCTTAATAGGCACAATATCAAAACCGTACAAAATGGACAATATTCCCCTAATAATTACCTAAAACTTTTGTCTGAAAGAATTTTTGATATGACCCACCATTACGCCAAGGGATGAGAAAAATGATTTCGGAATTATAAGAAAATGCCAAGAGCTATCAGAGGTTGCCATGGCAACACTACTAAATTGATGAGGGATGAGCCGTTGCCATGACAACGCACTTGCACGAGATCAGATGCAGTATTTCCATCTGACTAAGCCGGCCCCGTGGTGTTGGGGTAGCGCGCCTGCCTCTCACCCGGAGTCCCCGGGTTCGATCCCCGGCTCCGTCAAGGATTTTAAAACTGACGTGAGGGTTGGAACGGGGTGCACTCAGCCTCGTGAGGACAATTGAGTAGCTGTCTGACAGTGAGACAGCACCCCGATCACGAATACCAATATTAACGGCCGAGGGGACCCGACGCGCTCATCACGCGTCACCCCAATATCTGCAGGCCAAATGGCTGGGCAGCAGTCGCTTGGTCGGCCTTAGCCCGTCATGGGCTGGATGGTGCCAGGGGTTGACTTTGACATCTGACTAAGTGGGAAGCGGCTTCGGTGACGTAACTGGTAGCATGCAGAATGTCTATGCCCAAGGTCGCGGTTTCAAAGCCGGCCGAAGTCGTCGGATTTTCTAAGAGCGCTAAAATCCCTCAGTATGCTCTCCTTTGGAGGGGAAGTTCCAACGTTCGTTACGAGTTGCTGGTTGGGGTGGCATCTAGTAGCCAAGTTCACAGCTAGGTGTCATTGACGGTAGTACCTGGTAGCAACATTAGGAACTACTGCTTGAAATTGACCGTCTGCTGTCCTTACCTGAATTACAGACTAATACATCCATTACAATTCACACCGTTTATCAGACAGATTCTACACTCACCCAAAGTACACGGGGTTAGATGACCACGTTGTCGCAGCCCCTAAACTGAGGAACCAACCAGAGGTAGATTTCATTAGAAAGCTAACTATTGCAATGGGTAGGCTACCATGTTTCGACTTCCGGTAAATTTCGAAATATCTTCGCGTTTCACATCCCCCAGACCCCAAAACCACCGTCAGTTCAAAAGTATATATATGTCATATACTGCCGTAATTTTTCACCAATCACTGTTTACCGAATATGTATACCTATAAAATCTCGGTCGAGTTCGTTACTGGGCTAAATCGGTAGAAGGGGGAGAAATTGGGGGGCTTTTTTCGAAAAAGTGAAATATTGCTATAACTCTCTTAATATGTGAAATATCGAATCCGTTCAACGTTCATACTATGTGTCGGATAAAGCCCAAAAATTTATGTTTGAAGAGTTTTTTTTATAGCACCAACCATTGGCCAAAGGGGTGGGAAAAAGTGGATTTTTCGGGAAACATTAATCATATCTCTCTTAATAGGCACAATCTCAAAACCGTACAAAATGGACAATATTCCCCTAATAATTACCTAAAATTTTGTCTTAAAGAATTTTTGATATGACCCACCATTATGCCAAGGGATGAGAAAAATGATTTCGGAATTACAAGAAAATGCCAAGAGCTATCAGTGCTTGCCATGGCAACACTACTAAATTGATGAGGGATGAGCCATCAGACGTTGCCAAGATAACGCACTTGCACGAGATCATATTCAGAATTCCATCTGACTAAGTGTGAAGCTGCTTCGGTGACGTAACTGTTAGCAAGCATGCTGAATGTCTATGCCCAAGGTCGCGAGTTCAAAACCGGCCGAAGTCGTCGGATTTTCTAAGAGCGCTATAAATCCCTCAGTATGCTTTCCTTTGGAGGGGAAATTCCAACGTTCGTTGCGAGTTGCTGGCTGCGGTGGCATCAAGTAGCGAAGTTCACAGGTAGGTGTCGTTGACGGTAGTACCTGGTAGCAACATTAGGAACTACTGCTTGAAATTGACCGTCTGCAGTCCTTACCTGAATTACAGGCTAATACAGCCATCCCTAAGTACACGGGGTTACATGACCGCGTTGTCGCAGCCCCTAAACTGAGGAACCAACCAAAATCTCTGCGGGAGATATAATTTTGCGTGAAGAAGTAACAGACCGTTACATAGTTACACATCAGTGTCGAAACCTTGCATAAGGACAGTGTGACCACAAGTATAAAAATGGACCCCAAATGACAAGAAGGTTACCGTTCCCATAAGACAATAAAATGTTTAAAATAAGCATAAAATGACGAAAAACAAAGTTAATTAAGCTCCAATTATAAAATACCTTCTCGCAATAAATGAGGTCTGATCCTTCAACGAAAACCTGCATATTCTGACTATTTTCGCCTATCCCCAAGTTTGTCCGGTGAAATCTACCTCCGCCTTCCGGCGTGCCGAGAGGACTTTTTTTTATTGTATTGAACATTATTTCTAGTAGTCTATAGACAGGCTAGAGACTTTGGTTTCCTTCCACCTCTTAATTTACAATATAATATGTGATGTTTATTCAAACAAGTGTGACAGTAGCATATCTCCAATTCAATCTATACATTCATCATAGTACCAGTATGAAAACGGAGCGTAACTTAACATTTTAAGTATGTCCAAACTGTGTAGTATACGACATGTCAGATGACTTCACATACATTTCATCTCAACTTCATAGTAGGATAACATTTCAGATTTTACACATCATATGCGACTACTGTAAGGTTCCTATCTTTTTTGTTGTTGTTGAATAGCCTACTATCTATGATTTCGTCGCTTTGTGTGTCGGTGATTGTTTCGCGACTTTTAGGCTGTCATTGCAGCAGCCTTAATCACGAGTAGGAGATCGTGTCTGTACAAAAACTGGCCGTTGGTTGTCAGTCTGACGTGCCTGATTGATCGCCATTGACGTCACGCTGCTACCAGATTGGTCCAGGTCCTAGCCACGTGTTGATAAGCATGAAAGCCTAGATAATAAACTAGACACCGAAAATCTACGATCTAAATACTTCGTAGAATAATTTTCCAAGACCTACTGTCTGCCATAAGTAACTCACACGTTTCATGGTAACCTCCAAGACAGAAGATGTCCATAATTCCAGATTTTCATTAAGATAGAGGTCAACATCACTACGCATCAACCAACAACGTTTTGGAACTGTATCCAACTTATCGAGTTAATGAAAGTGAGGAGATCTTTATTCCTCATATTATTTAGAATTTTCTCGGACACTTCTTGGCACAATCGTCTCAGATTTTAAAAAATGTGAATACACTAATATAACTGCAACTTCTTTTTAAAATATACAGTATTTTCGCTGATCGACTTTGGAATTTTCACACTTCGGTAGTCACCCTGCACTAAGCAACACGCTTTGCAGCTGGTCGCGCCTGATCGCTCTTTTGCCTCGGCACTCCATCAAGACGGGTTGCATCAGTCAGCAAGGAAGAACAAAAAATTACCAAAGAACTTTTGTAGGGTGTAAAAGTTTCCCGCCGCCTGAAGCCGTTAGTGAGAATATTGTTGTAATAGGAAGATATTGTTAGGGGGTAGGGCAAGAAGGGGCACGAACAAGATATCAAATGTGGCATGCCCACGCCAGATGTCGATTAGTTAGCTGTTAAGCCATCACATTGATGAGGTTTCGAGGCGCCACAGCTTCCCTCTTCGCCAAACTGTTGCAAACTGAGAAAAGCTTGAGCACTTTTTACTATCACGCGCTTCAACCCTGACCTAAACAATCAATAAAAACTGCTACAGCCGACATGAACTGCAAGCTATGTTATCCATTTATCTTCTTAGCTAGAAGACAATGCAGCTTGTGTTGACTTTCTTCTGAAACATTTCATAGCTCTCCCCTCATTTTTTGAAGTGAACCAAGCTGCATTACAAAACATAATTTTATATCACTGACTTTAAATGTATACATCTCTTAATATTTAATGATTTTTTCTAGACCAAAAGTTCTTTTCGTTTGTTATTGCGTTTCTACATACGTAGATATGAGAGCAGGCATCACTGTTACTTAGAGCAAGGAGGATTTTATGCTAACTGACTCGTGTATACGAAAAGCAAACATATAGGTGGAAGGTAAACAATTAAAATGTCTTGTAATTATATTCACAAATGGATAAGAATCTGCAATTGTTCAGCTAAATTAACACTTATTGATAGGTAAAAATAACACATTTAATGAGACATATTTCGACTACGTTTGCGAAGGCTTCCAAGTTTTGGTACCGTGAATGCCAGATGACTTCTGATGGTGGCACGCCCTTTGACGCCCGAACACGTCTCAATGCTGCATGGTCAAAGTGGCACCAAGTCACATGAGAGTGGTTCATAGCAAAAGTGGACCAAGTTCACTTTTTACACTTCTGAGAAAATATGAGGCAAAGTTAAAGCTATATAAGTAATTAAGCATTAAGCTTTAAGAAACTGGTCGAGCAGATGCATTCTTTATGGAGATGCAGATGATACACTAGCTGATGAGAGTCAAGCGGATGGACCATTTTACGAATGAAGATATTGGCAACGCCCTCGGAATTGTGTCATTACCAGAAAATGTGAGGGAAGCGACATTACGGTGGTATGGGCCCGTAGCCAGAACTAATCTGGAATCGGTTTCTGGGAGAGCACATTTTCTCAGCCCTATTGGACGGAGACGCCAAAGAGGACCCAAAACTTGGTGGATGAACTAGCTACGGGGCGATATGTGAGCTGTAGGCGTTCACCCAACCGACACACCTGATCGGGTTAAATGGAGGTCCAAATGTAAAACAGTTGACCCTGCATCTCAACAGGAATAATGCCAGGAAGAAGAAGACGGAGATATCCACTACTCAAAGATTACGTGTTGTTGACGAAACGTGTGTCGTTAGTTCTATTTCTTTTACCTGCCTCTCAGTATTTATTAGACTGGGAAATTGCATCTTCCTATTATGGTCCGTTTTGCGACATCAATTTTTCAGTATTTTTGAAGATTGTCATTGCTTATTTACCGTACACTTGGCCCATTAGGGCCACAGATCCAGTAGAAATTAAGAAGTTTTTGTCACAAGGATCAATAAGGATCTAGATCATAGCCCACGATCTACAGTAGAATGATGAAAGTGACTTCAGTGCATTAGAAGCCTTGTTTCCTCATTATTTCTTCATAATGTATGTCAACCCCTTATTATTGCCATTTTCAACTGGGTCGGGGATGAGATGCAATGACAATCTATGTGGCGGATGGTTTTTATGGCTGGATGCCCTTGGTGACACAACCTCATGAGAGGATTAATGAGAGATGAAATCAATGAATATGGATGAAGCTGGGCAAGAAGGTGGAAGAAAGCGGCCGCGAGCTATTAGAAGGCACCGTCCAAGCATTTTCCTTGAGTTGAAAATGGGGAAACTAAGGAAATCATTTCAAGGATGGACGACAGCAGGGCTCGAACCCATATCCACCAAGTCCGCAGAAAGCTTGGACCCATGGCCTAGCACTGCGCGTCAGTGAGCTTAGCTACCACTGTCGGTAATCATTTCTTCCTATTATCACAAAAAAATTATACACATTTTGACCAACATTAAAGTATTCACATCAATAAAATCTATCAATGCTCTGGCCGAAAAATGACAGGATATTTTCACCCAGTGATGGCATGTTTCTAAGATTAATTATTAGATAATGGTTATCATTTCTATTGCTGCTTCACCATTGTTTTACTTAAGTCAGGCATTTGAATATACCGTACAGTATTTTGTTGGTCGTCTAGCAGCGATTAACTTATTTTGTTATTTTAAATATTATAGTATAACTCTATTTCGATTTTCTTAACAACTTCTTGCTGATGTTCTTTTCGTTAATATAGTTTTAAGTACTACAACATCCCATGATTGTAAAATAATTAAATTGTTATTTACCATGAAGTTTCTTCGTTTTTTCTAAGAATACCTTGAGCTAGTTCTCTCTATTTTAATCGGTAGCATGCTGAGCTTCTGTGCCCAAGATAGCGGGTTCAAACCCGGCCAAAACCGTTGGATTTTTAAGAGCGTTAAAATCCCTCAGTATGCCTTCCTTCGGATGGGTAAGTAAAGCCGGCGGTCCCATGTCATAGATTTATGGCATGTTAAAGAACCTTCCACTAATTACACCTGTGTGAAGCTAAATTGGATAGGTTAAGAATGTAAACAATGCTCTTAGGTTTCTAGGTTCGTTGCCAAGAGCCGACTGCGGTGGCGTCTAGTAACTAAGTTCTGAACTTGGCCTAGTAGTCGTTGACTGTGGCGCTTGCCGGCAAAAGTAGGAACTATTTGAAAAATTCTAAGTTGCAGTCTGAACATAAATTAAACAAGACGTTCAGTAAAGAACATATAGCCTGCTTTCTCCTAAATGCATGGGTATTGTTATAACTCTTTGTCCTTTTCAAGGAGTATAATTGAATGTTGGTTGTAGTAGCTTGTTGAAATACAACGTGCTATAGGGATATTAAACATGAATATGAGGTGCCCTTTGCTAGTGCTACCTCGGTAAAAAAATTCATTCAATTCGGTTTCACCGTGTTTGAATTGATATGGGGAATGGATTTGCACACATACATGGCCACTATTTGCAGACTATTGGGCTGATGACCTTGTAGTCAGTCATAAGATGCTTTCCACAAAAAGGCATGTTGTTGCAAAATCTGGTAGAGATCAAATGATTAGGACGGTCGTAATTTGATTTAAGCTTTTAACGCTTGGGTGGCCGTCATTCCGTTTCCGTCAAGATGGCGGCGATATAAAACATGACACTGAGGTGCACTTTGCTAGTGCAATCTCTGTACCAAATTTCGTTCAATTCGGTTTCACCGTGTTTGAATTGATAGGGGGAATAGGTTTGCACACATACTTGGCCACCATCTGCAAACTATTGGGCTGATTATCTTGCAGTTTGGATAAAATATGATTCTGACATGAAGGTATGTTATTGCAAAATTTGGTAGAGACTAGATAATTAGATTGGACTTAATTAGATTTAAGCTTTTAAGATTTGGGTGGCCGCGATTACGTTTCCGTCAAGATGGTGGCGATATAGAACATGTCACTGAGTTGCCCTTTGCTAGTGCTACCTCTGTACCAATTTTCGTTCCATTCGGTTTCACCGTGTTCGAATTAATAGGGGGAATCGATGTTCACACAAAGATGGCCGCCATCCGCAAACTATTAGGCTAATGACCAATTAGTGTGGTCAAAGGGTGCTCCCTCCATCAAGGTATGTTGTTGCAAAATTTGGTAGAGATCGGATGATTATGTTAGTCGTAATTTGATTTAAGCTTTGAACATTTGTGTGGCCGCCATTACGGTTCCGTCAAGATGGCGGCGATTAAAAACATGACACTGAGGTGCCCTTTGCTAGTGCTACCTCTGTACCAAATTTCTTTCCATTCGTCTTCACCGTGTTCGAATTAATAGGGGTAATCGATTTTCACACAAAGATGGCCGCCAACCGCAAACTACTAAGCTGATGATCTACTAGTTTGGTCAAAGGATGCTCCCCCTATAAATATATGTTGTTGCAAAATTTGGTAGAGATCGGATGATTGGTTAATCTTAATTTGATTTAAGCTTTGAACATTTGTGTGGCCGCCATTACATTTCCGTCAAGATGGCGGCGATATAAAACATGACACTGAGGTGCCCATTGCTAGTGCTACCTCTGTACCAAATTTCGTTCCATTTTGTTTCACCGTGTTCGAATTAATAGGGGGAATCGATTTTCACACAAAGATGGCTGCCATCCGCAAACTATTAGGCTAATGACCTATTAATTTGGTCAAAGGATGCTTCCTCTATAATGGTATGTTGTTGCAAAATTTGGTAGAAATCGGATGATTAGGTTAATCGTAATTTGATTTAAGCTTTGAACATTACGTTTCCGTCAAGATGGCGGCGATATAAAACATGAGGTGTCCTTTGCTAGTGCTACCTTTGTACCAAATTTCGTTCAATTCGGGTTCACCGTGTTCGAATTGATAGGGGGGACGGACATTCAGAGTACACACACTCACACACACACACACAGACACACACACACAGACAGACACACAATTTTTCGCCCTGTGTTGATCTCATAAGTCTACTTTCATTTTTTGCAAAAATCGAAAGTAGGCTAAAAACACATAACACACACTAATACAGTCATCACAATTAACACCGGTTATCAGACAGATTCTACACACACTCAAAGTACACGGGGCTACATGACTGCGTTGTCGCAGCCCCTAAACTTAAGAACCAACCAACCATCTCTATTTTAAGAGGAATATACAATTTATGTGCCTAAACAATACCGATTTTAATAAAATAAATATGCATGTCAAAAATATTGTAAAACCATTATAAATATTTTCAAGGAAATACACTCATCTTCCTATAACAAGCAAAGTTTAAAATTTTCAAAATTCAAATCGTAACTATTTTTATCCTTTTTTCAAAATTTGGTTCTTGCTTTGTGGTGATTTTTACAGTTTCCTTCATATCTCCTATGTTTATAGGGAATTTTTGACTTTTCTTATTTTAAAGTGGGTGTTAATAAAATAAGAAAGGTGCGCTCAAGTGGAGTTTTAATATACAAGACATAATGACAATCATTCGTCCTTGCTGTAGTCTGTTATTGATTTTGTTCTATAATGTGGTATTTTCCACCTAGCGAATATTCACACTCATCGGTCGGCTCATGGAATCTCTTGTTCTCGCATATTCTGTGATGAAATCCATGTATTGCGTGTCTTGTTGTGACGTGTCTCTGGTTTTGGTACTCTTTCTTCCTGCTGTCATCCATCATGGCTGTTGTGGTGTAATGATCCAGTCTTATTGCTTTCTTCTTATGTTCTCCTATATTGATAAATTCCTGATAGGATCTTGTGAATGGTAACCTAAGGTGCAGCTTGATGTCTTCTATGAAATATGTCGTGATGGCACTGTTTTTCCGTCTCCTAGTATTCATGAACAAGGTCTTGACCTTTTCTATTCTTATCATGTGCCCTATCTTGAGCTTCTCCCAGACGATTTCTATGCCGTATGTTATGATTGGCGCCACTGCCGTTTTGAATAGTTGCATTGATGTGTTTGTCAATAGATTGGTTATGTTTGGGATATTGTATGAGGCTTTGATGGCTGCTGCTGTTCTCTCCTGTATATCGCATCCCCGGTGCAAGATTTCCACAAGTAAAAAAGGTCACTTTGTCAGGAGAAGCTTTTAAAGATTTTGAACTAATAGGAAGTAAATAAATATTTACATTATTAAAGTGAAAGTAACGTATTACTAACTTCTAGTACTATACAATAACATACAAAGTTCTTTCATGTGTTATAATTATTTGTTTTAATCAAAAATAGTAATAAGTTTGAGGTATGGCAGTTTTCTATTCAGTGCCGTAGATTTGCTATTTATGGGATCTGAGTTATGGCAGTTTTACAGGACACGGACTTGATCATAGGCGTTTATATGTACCACATACTTCAAAATTCATGATTTTTGACTTGTGGCAGTCTTGCACCGGTGGTGCGATATGTATACTGAATGATGTGGGTGTTAATTCTTCAGCTACAAAATAAAACCCATTCAAACCTTTGTGGATTTTATTAGTCTTTCTATGAAAGGATAAAAATATTTTTTAAGTTTGCTCAGCAAAAAATTATCACAACGCATATTTAATTAATAATGGGGAAGTAAGTGAAAACTTTTTTGTAGCTCAAAGCTTAACACCCACTCAAAAAAAAACTCAAAAAATTCGTACAACAATTAGATATATGAGGGGAAACGGTATAGGTCAGCACAAAGCAAGAACCAAAGTTTGACGAAAGGATAAAAATAGTTACGATTTTAATTTTGAACTTTTAAAACACTGCTCATTATAGCAAGTATAATTTGTTTCTTTGGAAATGGATATAATTGTTGTACAATTATGACACTCGCCGTAATAATATTAATTTGAATGAGTTTTTGAATGGTATGGACTCCGTCTTGAGGAAAATTAATACATGTAAAACAAAAATATTGGAATGCAGCCGAAATAAATCAGAATCCTCTATGGACATTAAATTGGCAGGTGAAAAACTAAAGGAAGTAGGAGACTTCTGTTACTTAGGAAGCAAATTAACCAGTGATGGACGAAGCAAAGAGGATATAATTTGTAGGTTAGCTCAGGCAAGGAAAGCATTTCTACAGAAAATGAATCTGTTGACATCGAATATAGATTTAGGTGTTAGGAAGTCATTTTTGAAGGCCTTTGTCTGGAGCGTGGCACTCTATGGAAGTGAAACTTGGACTATTGGTGCAGCAGAAAAGAGGAGAATTGAAGCGTTTGAAATGTGGTGTTACAGGAGAATGATGAAGATCAGATGGGTAGATAGGGTTACAAACGAAGAGGTATTGAGACTAGTGGGAGAGGAGATATGTTTCTGGCGATTGCTAATGAAGAGAAGAGATAGGTTGGTAGGACACATACTAAGAGACCCAGGAATAGCAAGCTTAGTTATGGAAGGAAGGGTCGAGGACAAGAACTGTAGGGGTAGACCAAGGTTAGAATATGTTAGACAGATTGCCTCGGATGTAGGGTATGGTAGCTATGTAGGGATAAAAGGTTTAGCTCAGGACAGGGAGGCATGGAGGCTGCATCAAACCAGTCAAAAGACTGAAGGCAACAACAACAACAACGTTATTTTTCCAGCTTCTTAAGCTGTATGTTCCCCTTAATGTCACACATCTCTACCTACCCATGCCTTTTAGCTGACGTCTTGAAATGTGTTCTGTAAAAATTAACTCAAGTGCTGAAAAGAAAACAATTTGACTATACTCTAAACATGTGATATTTAGAGCTTGAATACTGGGTACCCCTTCCATAGTGTTTGAATATAAAGTGAATATATTCTGTCAAATGAAGTTAACTTGGCAGTATGTTAGGCGTAGGGCGTTTCACTAAAACTACTCTCATAATCCATGGTCGGTTTTAATACTAACTTATCAACGCGAAACACGAACCATCTGATGGTTAACTTGAAGAAACGGTCGTCGTACTAATATTTAACGAAATTTGAGTGCTTCAGTTTCAAGACCATTCTCTCCATCAAACCCATTAAGAGTTTCCGGTGCAGTGTGTCGTAATTAGTGGCTTCGTTACTCTGTGCAGTATAGCGCCAAGCCCTTCTTTATCCCCCTCTGCCCCATCATTACTGTAATGCAGGAGGAATGACGAACAGTAAGCCCATGTAACCTATCAATTTTCCGGTAATACGAACGCAAAGGAAGCCTAACCCGATCCTCTCTCATAAACAGTGATTGAATTAGGTTGTGGCAAACATATTTCAATTAGCAGGACTGTAATAAATACAAAGTCAATTTGGCTGCATGAGCTGCATCAGCGTCCGTAATTAAACGTGTAGGGCCTGGCCGAGTCGCACAGGATGATTCCATGTTGTACGTATCTTGGGAACACAAATAATATTACAGAGACAAGTGCTTTGAAGAGTGGGGTTGCCAATAACATTCCCCGCTGGTCTTCCAACCTGTACCCTGTTTCACTTTAAAATACCTTCCCTTCCGTTAACGGCAGTAAATTTACAACGCCTCGTCAATGGGGAATGTCTTTTACTATAGGGCATCCAACGTTAAGAATGAAGCATTGGTCTTATGGCGCGTTACGACAGGGTTGCCACTCCATGAAAGGAGGCAGTACAAAGCGCTTCGCGTACACTTTCCGCGCATTGTGCAGTGACGAAGACTTGAATTAAGTACTGTATAACAATACTAATAGTAGGCTAACTTAACACATACAACGAAATTAAATTAAATTAACTATAACGTATGCTGAATGTAACATAAAGAAAACAATCAAAATAAAATAAGTAAAGTACAAGCACAAGGAAATGTGTGAAGTTTTGACTGCTGTTAAAGTTGAAGTACGTTATTATTAAGGAAAATACTCCTCATTGGCTTACCTTTCATGATGACAGCAGACAGGCATCCCGTTCGTCATCACAGTCAGTTGTTTCAGTATCTGATGAAGACCTGTCACCCAGATTTATGAGTAGAGGTTCAATGTCATCCTGAATTTCATCGGCTTTCCACATTTCAGACTCGATTTTTTTTTTACATGCTTGACACAGTCTTTCCACTTTTCGGTTGTCACATTATTAAATCCTCCCTGTATCAACTGCTCCATATTTTTAGCCTACTTTCGATTTATGCAAAAAATGAAAGTAGACTTATGAGATCACTACAGGGCGAAAAAAAGTGTGTCTGTCTGTGTGTGTGTATGTGTGTGAGTCTGTGTGTGTGTGTGTGTGTGGGTGTGTGAGTGTGTGGTACTCTGAATGTCTGTCCCTCCCCCCTATCAATTCGAACACGGTGAAACCGAATGGAATGAAATTTGGTACAAAGGTAGCACTAGCAAAGGACACCTCAGTGTCATGTTTTATATCGCCGCCATCTTGACGGAAACGTAATGGCGGCCACACAAATGTTCAAAGCTTAAATCAAATTACGACTAACCTAATCATCCGATCTCTACAAAATTTTGCAACAACATACCTATATGGCGGCAGCATCCTTTGACCAAACTAATAGGTCATCAGCCTAATAGTTTGCGTATGGCGGCCATCTTTGTGTGAAAATCGATTGCCCCTATTAATTCGAACACGGTGAAACCGAATGGAACGAAATTTGGTACAGAGGTAGTACTAGCAAAGGGCACCCCAGTGTCATGTTTTATATCACCGCCATCTTGACGGAAACGTAATGGAGGCCACACAAATGTTCAAAGCTTAAGTCAAATTACGACTAACCTAATCATCCGATCTCTACCAAATTTTGCAACATACCTTTATGGAGGGAGCATCCTTTGACAAATCTAATAAGTCATTAGCCTAATAGTTTGCGGGTGGCGGCCATCTTTGTGTCAAAATCGATTACCCCTATTAATTCGAACACGGTGAAACCGAATGGAATGAAATTTGGTACAGAGGTAGCACTAGCAAAGGGCACCCAAGTCTCATGTTTTATATCGCCGCCATCTTGACGGAAACGTAATGGCGGCCACCCAAATGTTCAAAGTTTAAATCAAATTACGACTAACCTAATCATCCGATCTCTACCAAATTTTTCAACAACATACCTTTATGAAGGGAGCATCCTTTGACAAATCTAATAGGTCATTAGCCTAATAGTTTGCGGATGGCGGCCATCTTTGTGTCAAAATCGATTACCCCTATTAATTCGAACACGGTGAAACCGAATGGAACGAAATTTGGTACAGAGGTAGCACTAGAAAAGGCCACCTCAGTGTCATGTTTTATATCACCGCCATCTTGACGGAAACGTAATCGCGGCCACCCAAATGTTAAAGGCTAAAATGTAATTGCGACCAACCTAATAATCTAGTCTCTACCAAATTTTGCAACAACAAATCTTTATGTGGGAAGCATATTCTGACCAAACTGCTAGATCATCAGCCCAATAGTTTGCAGATGGTGGCCATGTATGTGTGCAAATCGATTCCCCCTATCAATTCAAACACGGTGAAACCGAATTGAACGAAATTTGGTACAGAGGTAGCACTAGCAAAAGGCACCTCAGTGTCATGTTTTATATCGCCGCCATCTTGACGAAAACGGAATGACGGCCACCCAAATGTTAAAAGCTTAAATCAAATTTCGACCATCCTAATAATTTGATCTCTACCGGATTTTGCAACAACATGCCTTTTTGTGGAAAGCATCTTATGACTGACTACAAGGTCATCAGCCCAATAGTTTGCAAATAGCGACCATGTATGTGTGCAAATCCATTCCCCAGATCAATTCAATCACGGTGAAACCGAATTGAATGATTTTTTTTACAGAGGTAGCACTAGCAAAGGGCACCTCATATTCATGTTTAATATCCCTATAGCACGTTGTATTTCAACAAGCTACTACAACCAACATTCAATTATACTCCTTTAAAAGGACAAAGAGTTATAACAATACCCATGCATTTAGGAGAAAGTAGGCTATATGTTCTTTACTGAACATCTTGTTTACTTTGAAGTGCAAATTGTTCATTTTAACATGATGTTTGACCTGACTCCACACTAATTCTATTGGATTTAGTTCGCAATGATAAGGTGGAAGGCGTAGAACTAAATGACCCATTTCTTTAGCCATTTCATCAATTTTGTACTTATCGTATTTATATTTCACACTTTTAATCATTTCCATTAAATGTTTCTTCAACATATGCTCTTCATACGGCTCTCCATGCGACGAAAGCCATTCCTGCATTTTTCTTTTTTTCCATGCCGAAGTCGGAATAGCCTCAACTTTACGACTGTGATATGACGCATTGTCAATAACAATCACGTATTTGGCCGGCAGGTTAGGTAGCATTTGGTGTTTAAAATAATGTTCGTACGTTTCACCATCCATTTCATCATGCGCGTCAGCGGTGTTCTTTTTGCACAAAAATACTAACTGCGCGTTGGGTACAAATCCATTTTCATTTCCTGTGTGACTATTGCAAACCGCGGACCTCGTGCAGTATGGAACCTTTAGGCCTGTCAAAAGTCCCACCAGAAACGTTTGCTTTGGTGTTGTTATTTTCTTGTCATGCCATATCTTCTCAATTGTAGCCCCAGTATTGATCCATGATTCATCACTATACACAACATTCCGCCCTTCATCTCTGTACTTTTTTATTGCCACATGATAACCATGACGCCATATCACTAAATCTCTCCTCTCCACCATTATGGCTTTATTTCCTCTTCTCGCGTACTCAAATCCCAAGCCCTTAAGCAGCGAATGGAAAGTAGATTTTTTTAAATCTGGAAGGTCGGAATCTGAGTTTACTGCAGCCAGGATTGAATGTAAAGTTGGTGGTTGGTTTCGAAAGTAATATTTGTGGATTTGCGACGGATGCTGCTCCTCACAAAGTCATTATATTTAACATTCCTGTTATTCTTGCGAAGTGTATTACTTAGCCTCTTTTTGCGTGGCGACAGTACTGGACCCTGTCCACTCTCACTACATATTTTAAAAACGATAGTCTTTGGTATTCCTGTGACCAGAGCAGTTTCATTGGCTAAATTATTTATACTTTCGTTAGGTTTAAGATTCTTAAAATAACTGAACACATTAATTACGACCTGTTTTTCCATTCTTCTGAGCACTTGACCACGCTTTCTTTTCACAAAACTATCCATTGTTGTACGTGAAATACAACACGCTAAATCTAACAGAACTGCTGCACACACACTCAAGATAGAGACTGCTGAACAACTGAAATACAAGCTCGAAGGGCACTGTAATCAAATAGCTTATAAAGATAATAGCGGAAACTCGGCCGTAAAAGCATGCGCTCGTTTGGAGACAGGGATCACAGTGCCATCTCTTGGTGCGAGTTGACAGCATTACTCTTCTTGCCACCCACAGCTAGCATTTTTGAGTGCGCACCGACCGAAATTGTATTGTAAAGTTTACATATGCCTCTGCTTGATATTTAGGCAACAAATAATTTAAAGATTAGTGTTAAAAGAAACAAAAGATACTTGGTTCTGTACAATATTTATATAGAATTCTAAAATATACTGTACTGCTTCTGCATATGGTTTGCTTTGCCATAGGCAGTAGAACTGAAGGCACTGCACCAGGCCAATACTGAAAATTACAAGGAAATATTAGCATATTGGTTTTAATCCATCCTTTTTGACATACTGGTATTTAAAAACGAGTTGAACACGCTTAATTACATTTAAAAAAATTCCTCTCGGCACGCCGGAAGGCGGAGGTAGATTTCACCGGGCAAACTAGGGGATAGGCTATAATAGGCAAAATATGCAGGTTTTCGTAGGAGGATCAGACCCATTGATTGCAAGAAAGTATTTTACATTTAGAGATTAATTAACTTTTTTTTTCGTTTTTGTATGCATATTTTTATCATTTTATTGTCTTATGGGGATGGTAACCATCTTGTCATTTGGGGTTCATTTTTTATACTTGTGATCACACTGTCCTTATGCAAGGTTTGGAACTGATGTGTAACTATCTGACAGTCTGTTACATCTTCACGCAAAATTTTATCTCCCGCAGAGATTTTTGTTGGTTCCTCAAGGGGCTGCGACAACGTGGTCATGTAACCCCGTGTACATTAGGTGTGTGTAGAATCTGATAAACGGTGTTAATTGTGATGACTGTATTAGTCTGTAATTCAGGTAAGGTCTGCAGACGGTCAATTTTAAGTAGTAGTTCCTAATGTTGTACCATATACTAACGTCAACGACACCTAGCTGTGAACTTGGCTACTAGATGCCACCGCAACCAGCAACTTGCAACGAACGTTGGAACTTCTCCTCCAAAGGAAAGCATGCTGAGGTATTTTTAGCGCTCTTAGAAAATCCGACGACTTTGGCCGGCTTTGAACCAGCGACCTTGGGCATATAAGTTCAGCATGCTACCAGTTAGCCGCTTCCCACAATCAGATGGAAAAATGATTGTGATCTCGTGCAATGGCCTTGTCTTGGCAACCTCTGATAGCTCATCCCTCATCAATTTAGAAGCGTTGTCATGGTAACCTCTGATGGCACTTAGCATGTTCTTTAATTCCGAAATCATTTTTCTCTTCCCTTGGCGTAATGGTAGGTCAGATCAAAAATTCTTTCCGGCAAAGTTTTAGGTAATTATTAGGGGAATATTTTCCATTGTGTACGGTTTTGATATTGTGCCTATTAAGAGAGATATGATTAATGTTTCCCGAAAAAAAAAAAACTTTTTTCCACCCCTTTGGTCAATGTTTGGTGCCATCAAAAACTTTTCAAACATAAATTTTTGGCACTTATCCGACACATATTATGAACTTTGAATGGATTCGATATTTCACGTATTAGGTAGATTTCTTTAGAAAGCTAACTATTGCAATGGGTCCCATGTTTCGACTTCCGGAAAATTTCGACATTTCTTCGCGTTTCACATCCCCCAGACCCCAAAACCACCGTCAGTTCAAAAGTTTATATATAATTTATGTATATATGTATCTATATATATATATATATATATATATATATATATATATATATCAGTTTCTTGTGGACACGATAACTGCCGTAATTTTGCACCAATCACTTTGAATTTTTTACATAACATGTATCCCTATAAAATCTCGGTCGAGTTCGTTAATCGGCAAAATCAGTCGAAGGGAGTGAAAATGGGGGGCTTTTTTTCGCAAAAGTGAAATTTCGCTATAACTCTCTTAATACGTGAAATGTCGAATCCATTCAAAGTTCATAATATGTGTCGGATAAGTGCCAAAAATTTATGTCAAATAAGTTTTTTGATAGCACCAACCATTGACCAAAGGGGTGAAAAAAAGTGGGTTTTTCGGGAAACATTAATCATATCTCTCTTAATAGGCACAATATCAAAACCGTACAAAATGGAAAATATTCCCCTAATAATTACCTAAAACTTTTGTCTGAAAGAATTTTTGATATGACCCACCATTACGCCAAGGGATGAGAAAAATGATTTAGGAATTTTAAAAAAATGCCAAGTGCCATCAGAGGTTACCATAACAACGCTTTTAAATTGATGAGGGATGAGCCGTTGCCATGACAACGCACTTGCACGAGATCAGATTCAGTATTTCCATCTGACTAAGCCGGCCCCGTGGTGTTGGGGTAGCGCGCCTGCCTCTCACCCGGAGGCCCCGGGTTCGATCCCCGGCTCCGTCAGGGATTTTAAAACTGACGTGAGGGTTGGAACGGGGTGCACTCAGCCTCGTGAGGACAATTGAGTAGCTGTCTGACAGTGAGACAGCACCCCGATCACGAATACCAAGATTAACGGCCGAGGGGACCCGACGCGCTGATCACGCGTCACCCCAATATCTGCAGGCCAAATGGCTGGGCAGCGGTCGCTTGGTCGGCCTTAGCCCGTCATGGGCTGAATGGAGCCAGGGGTAGACTTTGACATCTGACTAAGTGGGAAGCGGCTTCGGTGACGTAACTGGTAGCATGCAGAATGTCTATGCCCAAGGTCGCGGTTTCAAAGCCGGCCGAAGTCGTCGGATTTTCTAAGAGAGCTAAAATCCCTCAGTATGCTTTCCTTTGGAGGGGAAGTTCCGACGTTCGTTGCGAGTTGCTGGTTTGGGTGGCATTTAGTAGCCAAGTTCACAGCTAGGTGTCGTTGACGGTAGTACCTGGTAGCAACATTAGGAACTACTGTTTGAAATTGACCGTCTGCGGTCCTTACCTGAATTAAGACTACTACAGCCATTACAATTCACACCGTTTATCAGACAGATTCTACACTCACCCAAAGTACACGGGGTTAGATGACCGCGTTGTCGCAGCCCCTAAACTGAGGAACCAACCAGAGGTAGATTTCATTAGAAAGCTAAACATTACAATGGGTACCATATTTCGACTTCCGGAAAATTTCGACATATCTTCGCGTTTCACATCCCCCAGACACCAAAACCACCGTCAGTTCAAAAGTTTATATATAATTTATGTATGTATATGTATATATATGTCAGTTTCTTGTGGACACGATAACTGCCGTAATTTTGCACCAATCACTTTGATATTTTTAGCGAATATGTATACCTATAAAATCTCGGTCGAGTTCGTTACTGGGCTAAATCGGTCGAAGAGGGTGAAAATGGGGGGCTTTTTTTTTTTCGAAAAAGTGAAATATTGCTATAACTCTCTTAATATGTGAAATATCGAATCCGTTCAACGTTCATACTATGTGTCGGATAAAGCCCAAAAATTTATGTTTGAAGAGTTTTTTTATAGCACCAACCATTGACCAAAGGGGTGGGAAAAAGTGGGTTTTTCGGGAAACATTAATCATATCTCTCTTAATAGGCACAATATCAAAACCGTACGAAATGGACAATATTCCCCTAATAATTACCTAAAATTTTGTCTGAAGGATTTTTTGATATGACCCACCAGTATGCCAAGGGATGAGAAAAATGATTTCGGAATTATAAGAAAATGCCAAGAGCTATCAGTGGTTGCCATGGCAACACTACTAAATTGATGAGGGATGAGCCATCAGACGTTGCCAAGATAACGAAATTGCACGAGATCAGATTCAGAATTCCATCTGACTAAGTGTGAAGCGGCATCGGTGACGTAACTGGTAGCAAGCATGCTGAATGTCTATGCCCAAGGTCGCGAGTTCAAAGCCGGCCGAAGTCGTCGGATTTTCTAAGAGCGCTAAAAATCCCTCAGTATGCTTTCGTTTGGAGGGGAAGTTCCAACGTTCGTTGCGAGTTGCTGGTTGCGGTGGCATCTAGTAGCCAAGTTCACAGCTAGGTGTCGTTGACGGTTGTACCTGGTAGCAACATTAGGAACTACTGCTTGAAATTGACCGTCTGCAGTCCTTACATGAATTACAGACTAATACAGCCATCCCTAAGTACACGGGGTTACATGACCGCGTTGTCGCAGCCCCTAAACTGAGGAACCAACCAAAATCTCTGCGGGAGATATAATTTTGCGTGAAGAAGTAACTGACCGTTACATAGTTACACATCAGTGTCGAAACCTTGCATAAGGACAGTGTGACCACAAGTATAAAAATGGACCCCAAATGACAAGAAGGTTACCGTTCCCATAAGACAATAAAATGTTTAAAATAAGCATAAAATGACGAAAAACAAAGTTAATTAAGCTCCAATTATAAAATACCTTCTCGCAATAAATGAGGTCTGATCCTTCTACGAAAACCTGCATATTCTGCCTATTTTCGCCTATCCCCAAGTTTGTCCGGTGAAATCTACCTCCGCCTTCCGGCGTGCCGAGAGGACTTTTTAAGAGAGTTTTAGCGATATTTCACTTTTTCGAAAACTAAAAGCCCCCCCCCATTTTCACCCCCTTCAACCGATTTTGCCCATTAACGAACTCGACCGATATTTTAAGGGGTTACATATTATGTAAAACATTCAAAGTAATTGGTGCAAAATTACGGCAGTTAGAGTGTCCACAAGAAACTGATATATATGCATATATATACACATATATATAAACTTTTGACTAACAGGGGTTTGGGGGTCTGGGGGATGTGAAACGCGAAGATATGTCGAAATTTTCCGGAAGTCGAAACATGGCACCCATTGCAATAGTTAGCTTTCTGATGAAATCTACGTTAAATAGGCTACATAATTTAAAATACTACCATCAACGACACCTAGCTGTGAACTTGGCTACTAGATGCCACCGGAACCATCAACTCGCAACGAACATTGGAACTTCCTCTCCGAAGGAAAGCATACTCAGGGTTTTTTAGCAATCTTAGTAAATCCGACCACTTCATCCGGGTTTGAACCCGCGACCTTGGGCATAGAAATTCAGCATGCTACCAGTTCCGATACCGAAGTCGCTTCCCACAGACATATGAAAACTGAATGTGATCTCGTGCAGTGGCGTTGTCATAGCAACTGCTGATGGCTCATCCCTTATCAATTAAAAGTAAAGTTGTCATGGCAACCTCTCTTGGCACTTGGCATTTTCTTATAATTTAAATCATTTTGCTCACCCCGTGGCGTAATGGTAGGTCATATCGAAAATTCTTTCGGACAAAAGCTTTAGGTAATTATTGGAGGAATATTGTCCATTTTGTACGGTTTTGATATTGTGCCTATTAACAGAGATATGATTACTGTTTCCCGAAAAACCCACTTTTTCCCACCCCTTTGGTCAATGGTTGGTGCTATAAAAAACTTTTCAAACATAAATTTTAGGGCCTTATCCGACAATAGTATGAACTTGGAATGGATTCAATATTTCAGATATTAAGAGAGTTATAGCGAGCAAGAGTTTAGTGCTTTTCAGTCGGTCAACACGAATGTACCCAAAAGAGATGGGTTATGCCCTAATCCTGAAATAAATTACATGAGATTAATACATGTAATTTATTTCAGGATTAGGGCATAACCCATCTCTTTTGGGGTACATTTGTGTTGACCGACTGAAAAGCACTAAACTCTTGTTTACTAAGGCAACACTGAAAATATGGCTTCAAACACCACAGAGTTATAGCGATATTTCAATTTTTAGAAAAAAGCCTGCCATATTCACCCTCCTTTGACCGATTTAGCCCATTAACGAACTCGACCGAGATTTTAAGGGGATACATATTATGTAAAAAATTCAAAGTGATTGGGGCAAAATTACGGCAGTTATCGTGTCCACAAGAAACTGATATACATATATATACATACATAAATTATATATAAACTTTTGAACTGACGGTGGTTTTGGGGTCTGGGGGATGTGAAAAGCGAAGATATGCCGAAATTTTCCGGAAGTCGAAACATGGGACCCATTGCAATAGTTAGCTTTCTAATGAAATCTACCTAAAAAGCAATTACTTTCTTATATATTTCTTAATAAAGTCAGTAAAATTAAAATTTGTGTTTCTGAACTTGTTAGATTACACCAACCTCCTTAGCTTTAATAGTGCAATACGTACACTTTATAGGCAGATGACCTCGCTGTTCCGCCTCTTATAACAACAATAAATAACTACGTACACTTTCAATCGGAAATATTGAAGCATGTTGTTAAATGTTAGGCCTACTGTACCGTAGAGTCACCACGTTTTATAAAGTCTGTTATTTCAATATTAACATTAGGCCTACTATCAACAACCTACAAAGATCATACCCTTGACTTAACAAGTTTTTGTTCCTGAAATCTTTCTCCACAAAGTGGTCTGAGCATACAACATGAGGTCTGTTTAAATATTCTGGGCCATTCCTTTTCAATATGTCATCTAAGTCAGCTCTTCTGCTTCGAATAACCCACAACGTGCATCTATAAATAAATAAAGAACAGACGGTGTCGGCGGTGGTGTCCACGCTGTCTCCTGTTTTGGCGAGGAGTTTCCGCAATTATCTTTATAAGCTATTTGCTGTAATAAAGCTGTGAGTAGCATGCTGCACCCCGCTGTCCTTCGAAACGTCATTCATATAATCCGCGGTCAATGAACAGCCCGGCCTGTGTAAACAATTAAACCTACACTCTAGGTAAGCAGGTAGAAAACTTGTTCCAACATTCCTCTACAACTCTCCAACTGATATGACATGGTTATCTTTAAAAATAGAAAAGTTGGCAGCATACGAACTCTTTCAATGCTGCGATGCGGTTATGAGAAAATATTCAGAAGTTTTACCTACATGAAAATTGTAATATTGCCAGTATAAAATATTTCAATAATCCATCATCAAGACGGCATATTTAGCTACACGTGTGTGAAAAATAGGCATCACAGAGTCAATGCAACATGATATAAGATCGATTTTACTGAAAAGGGAACACGGTTTATCGTTTTTTTAATATGGATATCTAATTTTTCTAGCATTTCTATCAAGTTTACGTAGTTCTAATATAGGACAAAAAAGATCGGCAAAACATAGTTCTACCCGAATATGCTGTTGTTTCGACAAAGAAAAATTTTCGACTGATATGGCAACAGTGGATTGCTAGAAAATGACAGCGTCATACATGTCTCACGTGTAACAGAAAGAGAGAAGAATAACCCTATCTAACCAGTGCTTCATTCTAAACGTTGGATGCCTTATAGCATACAGTTATTCCAGTTAGCGGCTTCGGTGGCGTAGTCGGTAGCATGCCGAACTGCTATGCCCAAGATAGCGGGTTCAAACCCGGCCGAAGTCGTTGGATTTTTTAAGAGCGTTAAAAATCCTTCAGTATGCCTTCCTTCGGAGGGGAAGTAAAGCCGGCGGTCCCATGTCATAGATTTATGGCATGTAAAAGATCCTTTCACAGACTAAACTTGTGTAAAGCAAAATTTGTTAGGTTAGATTTCGTCAGAACGCTCTATCAAAGTTCGAACGTTCACCACTAGGTATCATTGATATCTGGTGGCGAAAGTTGGAACTACTTGAAATTGAACGGAACTTGTAGCTCACCCTTTAGGGTGTCCGCTGGAAGCAGCTACAGACTCAGGCGAGCCGAACATGTCCTCGGACACTCCCGGCACTAAAAGCCATACGATAAATAAATAAAAAATTCCAACTGTCTTCCTTCTTAATCTAAGTAGTCACATTTCCTTCGCTAACCAACAGTTTTTCTCCAGGTAAGGCCATTCAAATTTGCTTTGCATAATTTACACAGTGAATCCATACACACACCAATTTCACTCCTAAATAATAGAAAAATGAAGTGCGTATACCAGTTTTACACAATATTGAAATGGTGTATCATGCGTTCGTATTTTTGAACCATATTAATTAACATTTTGTAAGTACACTTCGATAATAAACTACGAGTGCATCGATTTTCAGTCTTCTAATTGCATAAATGGGTGAATTTGTAATAAGAATTTGGGATTTTGCTTTTTTATTTATTTAGTTATTTACTTATTTATGTACTTATGTATTTATGTATTTTCATTTATTTATTTACTTATTCTTCTTCTTGACGTTTCGGCCAGCTATGGACCACGTTAATTCAACTGCGCTCTTCGTCGAGCTTAAACATTCACCCAGTAACGCCTCATGTGTTCTCGATTCTGCTGTTTCCTGGCTTCAGTCCACGTCTTGCCTGTTGTTAGTGTAGGTATTTTCCTGGAAACTGAGGTGTTCTTTTAGTTTGATCTTAAGGGCCGTACGCATCTGAATACCGTTGTATGTAATTCCCACTTCTTTTCAATCCTTTTCTACCTCTGTAACCACGCTCCGTTGGTTTTCTTACCTAGAATGTAAGTAAATATTTTGTTTGACAATCGCATTGGGCTCAGTCTTGTTAAATAACCATAGAACACAATCCTCCTCTTTCTCATCCCGTCAGTAATTTTGATAACGTGTGTGAAGAGCTCATGGTTGAGCCTCCGTCTGTATTCACCGTTTTCCTTGACTGGGCCCAAGATTTTCCGTAAGATCTTTCTTTGGTTCCAAGTTTCTCCTTAAGACCTATTCTGTGCATCGTAAGGTACTCAGCAGCTTACAAGGCTTCCGGTCGAATGACTGTGCAGTAATGTAGAAGCTTGGCATTTATGGATAATGATTTAATGATTTATTGTTATAGATTCCCTTTGTTAACAGGATGTAGTATCTTGCTCGCGTTGTGTACAGGGGACTAGCTACATGTTCGGAAACTTTCGTCATGTAGCCTAATATTGGCTGCTTTGCTTTGGAATGTAGAGAACTACAAAACTTAGATTAGAAAATTAAGGTAGGAAAGCGGTAGCCAAAGAAGAAAGTCGCTGGTTTGACTCCCATATTTGTCAGCTGTATTAATCTTCTACTTTACAATATAGGCCTATAGCTTGTACTCTTTGGATGGTACAATTTACGATATAATAATCTAAAATCCTACTCGGCCTTTAATGTGGTCATTAACAATAATTCCTGGAAATAACATGTTGTTTATTTTCGGCTCTATATACAGTATATATATATGTGGCCTCCTGAGAGGCCGAGTGCAGGTCATTCTGACTGACGCCCGTGGACGACCTGCGCGTCGTAATGGGAATGAAGTGATGATGAAGACGGCACATACACCCAGTCCCCGAGCCACGGGAATTAACCCCAGGAGATTAAAATCCCTGATGGCCTGGCCAGGAATCGAACCCGGGACACGGCTGGCCAAAGCCTAGCGCTAACCATTTAGCCACGGAGCCGGCTCTAAAATATATGCAGTTTGTACTGTATGTCCTAGTTTAACTTGTGGTCATCTAGTGGGAATAGCTTTGATCAGTGGCGCACCCAGGATTTTACTTTGGGGGGGGGGGGGAGCATCCGGGGGGTATGGAATACCCCCCAGCTTAGAGGGGGGTCCGGGGCTTCTCCCCCGGAAAATTTTAAAAATTAGACGCAGAAAACTGCGTTTTTATCTATCCTGAGACGTGAAAAATGTTATCAAACTTAGCTTCTATTAAAAAGTTAAAACAAGTTTTACTGGGTTAATAGATTACAAATTTATTAATGTTAACCGAACCGCAAAGTCTGCCGTTATAACTATACTTTTCATCAGTTAATTGCTGATCAATAATTACGCAATACAACACTAAAAGCTTCCACCAATCACTACAATACAGGAAGAAATAAGATATTTATTACCAAATCAAATTAAGATAATGTATATTTATATTTATACTGAAACATATATATTGGTAAATAATACAGATTATTTGTAGATAAAACCAAACGAAAATAAGACTATATTTAAATCTTGATGTCGAGACGGCGAGGTTTTTTCGCAAGTTCGTTTAAAACCTCTTCGCTATTAACTGGTATGTCTTTATGCACATACAATAATGATGTATGGACTTTTAAGTGACGAAAGCAGTTTGAACCGGTTTGAGTGATAGGGGGCAGAGAATTCAGAGAATCCACGTTGCCACGGAGATGAGATTTGAAAAAAAAAACGAAAGAGTAAATAAAATTAGGCTCACGCGGTAACAATCTCGCTCTCTCCACTGCTCTTGTTTATTTTTTTCACGTGTCATGTAATAATTTTTTCGTTAATTCTGTACGTTAAATACTTTTCTGGACCACTCCTGAAAACCCCCTGGGGGGGGGGGGGACCGGTCCCGTTCGCCCCCCCCCCCCCCCCCATAGGTGCGCCCCTGGCTTTGATGTGTCTAACTTCCCTTAAAGCCCACAGTATATGTGAAAACTATGTACGTGTACCTGCCATGTGTAACTTACAAAATGTAATGCTGTTAGAAGTTCCACTGCAACACTAAGAACCGAAGTTCAATACTAGTTAGTTTAGTATCTACTTGCCAAGTGTGGTGAACGTCTGGAGTAATAATACCCCGTGAGAACGAAACCTGAGACTTCACCAAGTTACTGCATATTCAAACTGTACTGGGATATTGATACTGAGACGTCTCATAGTGAGTTACCAGTTTACATATTTTGCTAAATGCCATTCTCTTTCTCCTAGTAATGATAGTTATGAGTTTTATTTTCCCTCCTTTTTTTCTTAACTGGTCACATGGCAATTTACAGTAAATGGCTCTATCGTCATTAATTCTGAAAGAGACTTCACTCTTTTCTTTTTTACTGTCGTTTCGGTAATATATGATTTTATATAAGTCTTACTGCAGCCAAACGGCTAAGGAAAAGGAGTTACAGAAAACAATGGAAAATATGTGAACATTTCCACTAAGTACATCTGCACTGTCATTCAGAACAGAGTAATTACATTAAATGCGCACAAATGTGCATACATAAAGACATATTCTATGTGCAATGTTTAATACATTTAGATCTAGTCTTTGCTATAGTCGATTATTGACTTAATCCTCTTATGACATTTAGTTAGGTGGTATTTTTTACAATGTTCGTTGCATAGTACGCATACACATGCATTGTTTGGTTCGTGAAATTTGCAATTTCTACATACCTTGTGGTGATAGCCATGCACTGAAAGTCTAGTTAGCACCGATCCCAGTTCTTGGTTCGTTTTTGCCCATCTCCTGTCAATCATGGCGTCAGTAGCGTAAAAGTTTTCGGGTATTTCTTTTGTTTTTTGTTTCCTTAGCTCTATTAATTGAGATAGGATACTTCCTTTGTGTATGGTAGGAGCAGCTTAAGTTTCAGGTCCTCTATGTAGAACTGTTCCCGTGCCAGTTAATATTCCAGTCTGGACTTGGTCGTTCTCGCTACTCCAAGAGCTCTCTTCAAACATCTAGATTTGATTTTCTCAAGGTTGGTTAGGTCCGTTAGGGTTAGTCCTTCCCATATTAGTTCAATACCGTATGTTTTATGATTTTCATACCTTATTTCAACTTCTGGGGTGACATTAACAATTGAAATGACTAACATTGATTCAGGCAGATGTTCATTTCTTGTTAATAACTATTGGTCACTCCTGCACCAACTGCACTGGATATACAGGGTGTAACAGAAAGGTACGGCACAAAATGCTGGCCACATTCCTCACACGTAGACGAAGAAATTATGTTATATGAACATGGGTCCGGAAACGCTTTGTTTCCATGTTACACCTCATTGTCTCCAACTCACAAATCATGGGAAACACACAAGAACAGAACGATAGAATCGTGGGGAACATGCACACTTTGTTACGTCTGGTTATGTTGTCATTATCGTAGGTGCACCGCCTGTGTGTTGTTTTACATGGCCCTGTTGCCATGCGACTTAGCAGATCTGCCTTTAGCTGTGCGACAAAACATGTACTTCATGCACGATGGAGCACCTCCTCACTTTAATGTTAATGTCCGTCGGCTTCTAAATAATAGATTTGGTGACAGATGGATAAGTAGAGAGGGACCAATTGCCTGGCCTCCACACTCTCCTGACCTAAAATGACTGGACTTTTATTTGTGAGGGCATTTGAAAACCTTTGTGTAGTGAGCCCCAGTACAAGACGTTCAGAGTCTCCGTGCCCGTATTATGGAAGGCTGAGAAACCATACGCAATCCTCCAGGGATACATCAGCGCGTCCGGGATTCACTACGACCGACGGTGGGTTGATGCATGTATCAATGCGCACGGAGGGCATATTGAACATCTTCTGAGAGCAAGAGTTGCATGTGGTATGCAGGTACGTTCTGCTTTTGTGTGTTTCCCATTATTAATGAGTTGGAAACAATGAGGTGTAACATGGAAAGAAAGCGTTTCCGGACCCATGTTCATATAACACAATTTCTATGTCTACGTGTGAGGAATGTGTCCTGGATTTTGTGCCGTACTTTTTTGTTACACCATGTATATGCTAAATTACGTAAATGAAATGAAAATCCACAGCCTGCTTCCAGTCTCCGACTGGGTCAGAAATGGAATGAATGAAGCCCCCATCTAGCGGCGAGGATATGGACTGTGCCGGCTGCCGAGGCCTGACGCACTCCTCTGGGGTAATGATTAAATGGATGACAGATGAAATGAAATGATAGTGGAGAGTGTTGCTGGAATGAAATTTTGACAGGGAAAACCGGAGTACCCGGAGAAAAACCTGTCTGCCTCCGTTTTGTCCAGCACAGATCTCACATGGAGTGGCCGGGATTTGAACCACGGACCCAGCGGTGAGAGGCCAGCGTGCTGCCACCTAAGCCACGGAGGCTTCGCTAAATTACGTAAATATGTGTTTTATTTATTGCTCATTTAATAACGGCAGCCATGTTCGACGGCGCACACACTGAGGCGCACACATTGACACTAGTTGTCGAAATGTGGGATACAAAATACACCACACTAATTAATAATAATTATTGATGAGTGACTGTGCGTGACAAAAACCAGGGCAGTATATATGCCTAACCTGGTCCGTAGGTCCGCGCTACCTAACAAATTATTGGTTTAGACCAGGGGTTCCCAACCTTTTAGCAACTGCGTGCCACTTGAAAGTTTTAGACATTTTGGCGTACCAACGGTCCTATATATTTTAGAAACCATTATTTACTGTCGGAAAAGTGACCAATGGCTTGTATAATCTTCATTAATTTACTGAGGAAATGTCTTATTTAATTAGCAATGCACTTGTATTTCGTTCTTTTCAACCCTTTATCAATACAACAATAAATATATATTTAGAGTTTGTTTCAATATTTTATTGCCAATTTTTATTTAAAAATATATAGTGTACCCATTTCAAATGAAGAATGCTTGATCATCACCTGGCTAGGCTACTTCGGTTTCGGGGTGTGTACCGTTCAGCCCACTACATGATCTCACAATCAGATATGGAACACTATTGGATCTACAAAACTACATTGACAACGCCACATTTTACAATTAACATGATTTTATTTACTAAAAATTTGCCCAGAAAATTTCAATCATAACAGAAAACATAAATTGTTTGGAATAAATCCAAAAAAATCAAAAAGAATCGATAAAATTCTCAAAATCATTCAAATCAACATTTCCGAATTACCTTGCTTAGCTCCACTGAGCTGATATCCCTTCTTAAAAATCAATACAAAAATAGCTTGCCACGGTGGGTGAGTGGTTATAGTGTCGGACTACCAACCCCAAGATTGCAGGTTCGCCCCTGGCCATGGTAAGTGATTTTTGAAGGCGACAAAAATCACGACACTCATGTCATACGTTGTTGGCATGTTAAAGAACCCATTTGAATTCAGTAGGCCGTGTTCAATGGCAAAATTAATCTCGGGATTTTCCGCCAACACAAAGTTCCTCCATTCTCTACTTGAAAGCGCTGTAGTGTCAAGGAGTTTAGATATCTAACCTCCTTGACTTTCATAGCGTTCAAAGGAACGACGAAATTCGACATGCAAGCTACCCTCTGGGTGTCAATTAACGAAGCTTGCACCAGGCACCCGAGGCCATACGATATTATTATTAATACAAAAATCATTTCTTATACTATTTATTTCTGTTCATTTAGGCACAAAGCGCGCCTATCATTTTATGAAAATCCACTAAGGCTTATGGACATTTATTGCATATCATTACAGTCCCTTCAGGGCTTTACTTTGTCTTTATTTTCATTGTTTACTTTATTTCAGTTACTTTCAAACTGTATTAGTTTCTTCCTTTTAAGCCTTAGGTTTCATTTTAACACAACAAATCAACAATTCTTACCCTGCCATGACTCGAACTCACGTTTTCCCAATATGTTTCTCATGCTCTAGGGTGGTTTACCAATGATATATCATGTGCTATCATTATTTTCCATTACTTGGTTTACCTTTAACCTCAATCATTTGCTTACCCGTATTACATATTAAATCTCTCAAGGCAGAAATCGATTATTTTCTCAATATTTTATTCCTTGACTACTTCGGTCAAATATTATGGAATTACTTCCAACTTAGTGTGGGGACAATTGTCTTAAACCCACCTATACAACAATTTACTTTATATTCTGGCAGCACCTTTATTTAACAAATTTGCATAACCTTCCGTTTTATTTCTAATACCTATTCAGATCTTAATAACTGTTGCACACAAAGCGCCTATTGTATTAGCTCTTCCTTGCGGTATGTAAGGGCCGGCAGGTCGCTTGACTCTCCCCTCACACTACTTGGCTCTTGATTTATGACCTAGTCTCACTCCATTCACTTTCCCTCGCGAATCCTACTGTTTACATCTTCCCTTAAAAGCAGATGATCGTCCAAGCTGACGAAATTATTTCAACAATTATTCCTCACTCATTACTTATTCATTTCATTTTCCTCATAACCAATGCAATATCTGGACATCACGAAGATTTATATACTTGTAATATGGACACCGAGAGACCCCGATCATACCCCGATTCCATTAATATTTTCATTTCACACAATTTTATTTGCCGGATATAACAACATTGCTGGACAATTTAGGATAGGTTATATGACACTAGGCTCGGAGACCCCACACGCCTCCCCAGTTGTGTCATATATCGTAGACACCTTTTAATCCTTCCAGACTTATAATTGGCAATGCCTCAACGGGACTTACACTGCAAATTACCGTAAACAAAGCTATTCCAGTGGGAATGTATCATCCCCTTTGGTTGCAAACCATATATACCATTTTTGCTGACTGGCAAAACCCTCTGGTTTTCAATGGGCGCAACCCTTAATACAACGACGACGATTTCCGACCATTAATATACCCTTTTTTATCTCTCGAATATGCATGTTATGGGATACACATTAGCTAGCTTGATACTACTTTTTATTCTTTATTTATCGGCCCATTTTGGCAACACAACTTTTTCATAAGTTGAACTTCCATCGCATACAACATCTTCAACAACTCAACGTTACTTATATCGCGGCATTACTTTACTGGTCTTTCCTTCGACGTTTTACTTTTAACGCGGCCCCTGGCCTACAACTTTATGATACTTTATCAAGGTGTTCGTTTTATCACCATTTACTTTACTTTATTACATTTAGATCTGAACGACATTATTACTTCATTACTTTAAGGTATCCCCACGATCCTTTAATTCTTCAATTATTTTTACATGAGCTCATTAATTTTATAATGCATTATTACTTATCACTTCGTTATTTACTTACGGAATGCAATTACTTAATTATTTGTTCATTAATCTCGGAGTTTAAAAACTCAACACTTATTATTATTATTATTATTATTATGGTGCTTGTTTCACATTTTACTTTTACATTTCATTTATATGGCATAAATTACCTGCCAACAACATTATTATACTCGATTTCTCCTTTCAGATTTCACTTCATTCTTGCTAATTCATTCTTACGGGATTTAATTATTATTATTATTTTTGCACTTCAACAATTATCTTCACACATTTTGCAAACTTATATTTGCAGTTTTTCCAATACATTTAACGTTATTCGTTCCTTTACCAGTGCAATTATTGGTTATTTTATACATTTTCAAATTCACTGATTAGCACATGACACAATCATTTAGGATAATAAGAGTTTCCTACTCACCCATTTCATGTTCGGCTCATGACCTGTTTTTTGGATGACTTCACACATCTTACTGCTCTAACAATACATATTTTCACAACACTGGACCGTTTTCATTTTCTGGTCTATGATTTTACACTTGTACACTTTTTGACACATTACTTTGCTTTTAAACATCTATTACACTAAAGATTCACTTACTTAATATTTACACGACACACGGACCACATTTCAGTGTATTGAGATAAAAACATCACGGTGTTGATGGTCCTGATGCACTCCCTCTACTCCGCATCGAACGTGTGACTGCTCCTACTGCATAATCTCTTACTTCTGGTAAGTCTTTCTTTCTTTCTTTAGTCTTTATGGAACTTATTTATCGGGCGTGGCTTTCTTAAATTTGCCTATTTGCTTAAGGCGAAATGTTCGTAATTTTTGCCGCACTTCCTTTCCCTTCTCTATCAAACGCAGCTCTCTCGATTATTAGCTTGGCTTCCAGTTCAAAGACCGTATACTTTCTACTCCTATATTCTAGCTGCTATCTCGTTTGCTTTAACTCGTATTTCTTGTAACGTTTCTGTCTGTGCGATTTCACTGTACAATGTTCTTTCAACGTCCCCTCTGGGAGTTACTGTTTCGAACTGTCTTTACTTTGATGTGACGTAAATCATCTCCGATCTACGTTTGCTGATTGCTTTTCGATTTCTAGTATTCTTCATTTCGCAGATTTTCGATATAAATGTTCTATACACTTTTTGTGTTCGTTTAGAGTCTCTACTCTGGATTGTTAACTTGGTGCCACTCCGTCTAATTATTAACGTAGCGCAACTCCTGAGTTTCAATCTACTTGTTTACTTGAGCTTTTGCTGAATATAAAGACCAACACTTAGGTCTAAGTCTCTGATATCGTAGCGTTATCTTCCCAAGGTATTGTCTCAACTGATAGACTAACTGGCATGCCTCACCGAGGACTTCAATCGACTGACTTGAACTGTACGTAACGTGCCTCACCGAGGACATAGATCAACTGTACTGTGGCTTGAGCTCGAAGCCTTATTTATTCGATTTGGCGCAGAAATTAATTCCTTACAACTCCGGGAGTTCAACTTTTGATTCCTTGGTCCAATCTGGTTCGCAATTTATTTCCAGGTGTGAAATGCATTATCTATAAGATTTCTACTTGGCGGAATTAATTTTGTTCATGGGTTTATTTTTAATTAATCAAAATAGTTATTATGCAACTTGAAGGGCCAACCCTATTACCTTAGTATTCTCCCGTAGCACTCCGCAGGTATTCTAAATGACGTGATCTGAGCTAAGCAGTTTCTCAAGTGCCTATTTCACAGGTCTACCAACTCTCCGATTTATTCTGTTCCTATGTCCGTCTTAACTTTCATAGCTCGTTACCATTCATTTTGTCAAGTTTTATGACGGGGAATTCCTTATTTATATATTCGAATTTCTGATAACTTAGCATTTCCCAGGGCCTCGTCTCGAGTGGGTCATTACAAAATTAGATCTCTCATGAAAGTCATACTTGACTCGTAATAACTCCTCGCTTGAATTGCTGTGTCACGGAATTTCGAGTGTCCATTAAAACTCTTCAGCTAGGCATTCGCTGCTCTGTTTATGGCCTCCTAAATGTCTTTTTTACCCTCAAACTGTCAAAATTAATGTGACTTTATGCATCCGCTGGCTCCCCAATAAGCCACCTGCGCATCTTGCTGGATTTCTAAAGCTGGTTTGACCACGACTTCTCTACATTGGATTCTTATAATTTCTATAAAGTTTATCATCTTTGCATACAAAAGGTCAAGAGTTCCTTTGTGCCATTGTCCACATGGGCACAATAGATATATATGTAGACTATTAATAACATTTTTATCATAAAGGAAAATAATAAAACGAATATTGCAAATTACAGTTTTATTTATTACTCTGTCTGTTAGGTAGTCAGCCCGAAGTCTGATTGGATCCTCAAAGAGTACCGCCCTTAGGTTATGTGGGTGAATACCCACAAAGGCCCAAGCCAGCGCTATATTGAGGCATACTAGGCAAGATAAGGAGTGAGGTAGTTTGCCATTGCTTTCCTCACTGAGTCAGAACAGCAGTACTAACCCTATGAGTAGAATGTCATTACTAAGCACCACCCATAATTCAGTGGCTTCCATATAATCACAGCCATGAGTGAGACTGAAACATCGGTGAAAAGCCACATTTCACTCTCGCCTGTGACAACAGACAAATGCAAATGTACTGCAATCAACAACAGTTGGCAAACAGTACTCATAGGTCAAAAAACATACAATTTTATATAATTAGTAGAAACTAAGCAAGAAAACATCAACATCATCCACAATCTACCTATAGTGCGAAATTTGTTGTTGTTTGCCCGTGATTAACGTATCAATAACAGGAGTAATTGAACTTGACTTCACTCTTATGCCCTCTTCAACTCTTGTTCTGTTTCTGTGTTTATTTTTGGTGTACAAAATTTCAGAAAATCCACTCTCACACAAGTAACTTGTAACAAATGGCATCAAAAATAGCAGAGCTTGCCAGAAGATTATTGGGTATAATGTTTACACCCAAACCATAAGTTAATTAAAGATTACTCTTTAAAACTGTCTTTCATGGATCTGTCTTCTGTTAGATCGATAAAAAAAATCTTTTAATATCAACTCATTTGGTGTGGTTCCTGAAAATGAATTTCTCATCCAGTCGAAATTAGAATAATCTTCAGAGAAATATTTATTGAAGCTTTCTTGATGGGCTTCCAAGTGAAAAATGATATCAGCAACCACATCTGGCATTGGATATATTTCATTTTCTTCAAAAAATGATGATAGATTAGTGTGTGCGAGTGTGTGTGTGTGTACAGTCATGTCCCCCTCCCTATCAATTCATACACGACGAAGCCGAATTGAACGAAATTTGGTACAGAGGTAGTACTAGCAAAGGGTACCTCAGTGAATGGGTACCATTTATCGACTTCCGGAAAATTTCGACATATCTTGCCACCAAAATTTAATGGCTGTCACTCAAATTGTCAAATCTTAAAATTAAATTACGACCAAACTAAGCATCGGATCTTTACCAAATTTTGTAAAAGAATACCTTCGTATGGGATGCGTCTTGCGCCCAAACTACATGGTCATCAGCCATACCATTTCAGGATGGTGACCATGTGAATTATGCAAGCTTTATAATCTATAACGTAGGACCAATTAGTTCCGATTAACGAACGGAGAATGGTTTAAACTGTTATAAAGGACGTGGCCCGTTCTAAATTAAAAGTTTATATTGTAATATTATACTGAAAAAGTGACTTTCAAAAGTTGAGCTGTCTCGGTTACAAGAAAGATGGCAGTTGATCTCTCATTCCGACCTATATTTCACTAAAATGAGTATGTTGCATGCAATATAGCCTCTTGATAGAAATAATATAAACTTTGCACGACATGGATTATAATGAATCGTTTAGTCCAAGTCATTATTTGCTCAGACGTTGTATGTAAATCGATTGATAACGTTCAACTTCGGTGGAGACGTTTGGCTGTGTTGTAGATCCTTTGCATTAGACCCGGTTGGCCGGGGTTCGAATCCTCTCAGAGTTGTATTTTTTGCTTGATATGTTTACATTTATTGTTTTCAAGTACTGAGACGTAATAAAATTGAGCGTTATGTTGTGCATTTTGCAATGGAAAATATGTATTTAATTAAAACACAGTTCGCCACTGGATCTGCACGAGTGACATCTACTAGCAACCAGTTGAACAATGCATGTGCTAACCACGGCCTACTATATGTGAGCTGTGCTCTATACCGACCTTGACATTCCTGGTTAGTGAACCTATGAATACGGTTTAATTGAAAAAATGTCCTATTGTTACCGATAGAGCGCACTCACCCCAAAGGATAGGCGCGATTAAAAATTAGCTTTGCAGTAGGTTCATTAACTGTGTTTCTCCCAGTGATACGTTTAGACCAACGAAGTTTTGTTTCAGTTTCAATTATTGCAATTAGTCAGTGTTAATATACTGAATTCCTACGTTGTTTGGAGTGTTTGTTGATTGTAAAATGCTGGGGTAAATTATAAACTATGATTTGAACGTCGCTGCTCAAATCCAGTATGTCATACTGTAGTGTGCCATTTTGCACTTCGAATAGGAAGGAAATATGAGGTGATAAGGACAAAGAGATACAACTATACGCATTATGAGAAAGTGGGCTGTATGTTATTTCGTGAACATCTTGTTATATTATATTGTTTCTTACAGTCATCTGTGGTCCAGGCATACGCTTTGAAACTTGTATGAACATACTTACTGGCACATTTTAAACTCTATTAGGGATTAAAGAATTCAGACGTCCGTGAAATGTTTTATTCATTCGGTGCTGTCTTCACACAGAAGGTAATGCTACCGTTAAGGCCGGCCTTGGTTTATTGAAGATTTGGTACGAAGTACATCGTAATCCATTACATGTTTTCCTTGTTGCCCCCTTATCTATCCTGGCTGAAATATTAAGTTGTTCCCCGTTTCCTACGGGGAGTGTTTTCTAGCAGTGTAAAGAGGGGTGATCTCTCCATGAATGTGTGTTCGTTTCGTTTATTAGGGTTGCTTATGTTAGCTAAGTGTATCTCGATTGCTTCCTTTATGTCCGACTATTGAGTGTCTCCTTTTCTTATTCACTAAATAAGTTTACAGTATATATTGTAAACAACATCACCCACATACCTGTAGACATAAGTTATATTTAATAGCCTAAGTGTAAAGGATCTGATGATGATCACTTGACGATCTAAACTGGTCATCCAAGTGAGCTTAATAATCTCAGATACATTTTTTCAGGAATAGGGTAACACCCATTACAATTGTGTTGACTGACTGGAAAGCATTACATTTCGCTGTTTATTCATTCTCCCTTAGTTTCTCTTCTTCTGCTAGTGATGGTTCTCTGGAAGTTATTGTAAGGTACTTTTTTTAATTTTCTGTTGCATTTTTAATTGAGAATTTTGGTGACCAACGATTCAGTTTCTTTCACACTGGCTTATCTATTGCTGTATTATTAAACTGAACAACACCGAACTTCTGAATTAGCTAGTTGAGTACAAACTGAACTCACTGAATATAAGCCTGTAAGAAGTTAGCTATTGTTGTTTTAAGGGGTGAAATAGCGATTTGATCTGCCCCTACCTATAAGAGGTAATTTGTCAGTTAATTAATAGAAAATTCTTGTTGAAAATAATTACGGTATGTAAATAAGTAACACAATACGTGAAGTAACTGAATACATGTTATAAAGTAAATGAGTACAATAAATTCGAATTACGTGTGAAACTAATTAATTCATTATTGAATTAATGATTCAGTGAATGTAAATAACTGGGCGATGTGGTAAGGAAATTAGTTATTAAATACATCTTATGTGTAATAAGAGAATGGGTGCATGCCTATGTTGTATAATAACTACAAGTGTAAGAAAATAAGTGAATGAGTTAGTATGTGAAGAAGGTAGTGAACGGAAGAGTAAGTAAGTAAATAAGGGTCTGGGAAATCAAAATAACAAGTCAGTAAATGTGTGAGTTAACGAAAGATTACATATACGCAAGGAACAAATCAAGTCATAACTAACAGTCGTTGATGGACTATAGATAGATATGTTTTTTGCACGTACGTTGGTGAATTGACAGATAATCTGGACTGGTCAAGCCGAAAGCGTTCAAGAGCCATTTGTTTAGTGCCAGCTTTCAGCGGAGAAGCAGCAGGCATTCAGCATATTTCTATCTCCACACTCATCCATCAGTAATGTGCAAAGCTTCGTCATTCAAATTGGCAATCCCTTTCTTTAATAGACATCCAGATCTCTCATTAGACGAGTATTCTCTGCTCATACATAGTCTATAGGAAAGACAATTCCATTTCCTATGACGTTGCCCATCTTAGATGACCACAGACAATTAGAACTGGAGATGGAGGCCAAACGCGGTGAACTGAGTAGCAGTTGACTGAAAAGATTCACTTTCCGAAAATGTATTCCTAGTCCACGTATACAAACATTGTACTCATTTTCTATACTGATTCTCCGATCGAACCGATCGATACAACACTGGGTAACATGATTGTGCTGTGTATCTACCTTGATCTCTTTGTAGATAAGAGGGGTAATTTCTTTACCGAGTTCTACAGATGAGTTAAACTGGGCTGGAGAGCATTCAAATGAAAGTCAATAATTTTAGATTAAGAGAAGGTGTTAGAATAATGTGAATTATCATTACTCACATATGCATGCCAATTTTGGGTAATGCACAATGAATAAATGTAAAAACAGAGTACTGGCATAGGACAATGTTGCCATTTGAAGAAGAGATAGATAATAATAATAATAATAATAATAATAATATCGTATGGCCTCGGGTGCCTGGTGCAAGCTTTGCTATTTGACACCCAGAGGGTAGCTTGCATGTCGAATTTCGTAGTTCCTTGACTATGAAAGTCAAGGAGGTTAGATGTTAGATATCTAATCTCTTTGAACACAATAGCGCCTTCTAGTAGAGAAATGAGGAACTCGGTGCTGGCGGAAACTCCCGAGATTAATTTTGCCATTATGAACTCGGCCTACTGAATTCAAATGGGTTCTTTGACATGCCAACATCATATGACATGCGTATCGTATTTTTGCCGCCTTTCAAAAATCACTTACCACGGTCAGGGGCGAACCTGCAATCTTGGGGTTAGTAGACCGACACGCTATCCACTCACCCACCGTGGCAAGCTAGAAGAGATAGATATATGCGATCAATAACTTAGGTTGTGGCATTTGAAATGATGTGAAAGCTCTTAAATGGTGATGGACTGAATATGTCACAAGGAGAGAAATTGGTACGTGGTCAGATTGAATACCAAGGGAGCTGTTCGGAAGGACGTGAAGAGATCTACAGGAAGACTACAGGATCCCTGGGACAGAGACCTACGTACAAGGAGTACAGGGATAAACTGGAGTACATTATCTGGAAGGATTGAGCGATCGCCTACATCAATTCTTCTAATGTTTTTCTGAAGGCTTCATATTGGCTGCTTAATACAGGGCGCCCGAGAATGTTCTCCGCAGTGGGTACGTACAGCTGCGAGTGGTTGAGTCATCAGTTTAGTTGGTTGCAGTGTGTCCTTGAAAGGGGGACCCCCCGGGTGGGCTGTCAGTGTGTATTGCGATAAGCGAACGAGCCTGCATGACTTCAGTGTGTATTACAGTCAGCGAGCGTTCAGATAGATTATTGGAAGAGTGCAAGAGTATACAGGCGGTAATGTTTACTACTGAAGAGAGAGTTTTATTTTTGGTGGAATACGTTTTTTTGCCAAGGCGATCGGTTTACAGAAAATGTAAAATTAAAATTTCAGGCGTGGTTTCTTTATTCAAAGTGTCCAAACCGTGATACCGTTCGGGATTTGATACGTAAATTTCGTGTGACTGGCTCAGTTCATGATGTACCAGGAACAGGTAGGCCTACGCTTTTAACGGACGAAAAACTTGATGAAATCTCCGATATAATACTGCGTTGTTGATGTTTGAGTCTTCAGTCTTTTGACTGGTTTGATGCAGCTCTCCATGCCTCCCTGTCCTGAGCTAATCGTTTCATCTCTACATAACTACCACACCCTACATCTGAGGCAATCTGTTTAACATATTCTAACCTTGGTCTACCCCTACAGTTCTTGTCCTCGACCCTTCCTTCCATAACTAAGCTTGCTATTCCTGGGTGTCTTAGTATGTGTCCTACCAACCTATCTCTTCTCTTCATTAGCAGTCGCCAGAAACATCTCTCCTCTCCCACTCGTCTTAATACCTCTATGTTTGTAACCCTATCTACCCATCTGATCTTCATCATTCTCCTGTAACACCACATTTCAAATGCTTCTATTCTCCTCTTTTCTGCTGCACCAATAGTCCAAGTTTCACTTCCATAGAGCGCCACGCTCCAGACAAAGGCTTTCAAAAATGACTTCCAAATACCTAAATCTATATTCGATGTCAGCAGATTCCTTTTTTGTAGAAAAGCTTTCTTTGCCTGAGCCAACCTACTTTTTATATCCTCTTTGCTTCGTCCATCACTGGTTATTCTACTTCCTAAGTAACAGAAGTCTTCTACTTCCTTCAGCTTTTCACCTGTCAATTTGATCTCCATAGAGGTTTCTGATTTATTTCGGCTGCATTCCAGCTGCGTAGTCCAGCTGCGTAGTCCAAGTAAATCAACACGAAAATTAGCTCAACAAACAGGAATCTCTAAGTCGGCAGCACATAAAGCTGTAAGAGACAAGCATCAGTTGTTCCCTTATAAAGTTACCCTGGTTCATGAATTAAAACAAACTGATTACGGAAAAAGAGTGATGTACTGTGAATGGTTCCAAAGATTCATAAATCGACATGGACTTGACGTTTTAAATAACACTTTTTTTTGATGAAGCATGGTTTCACTTATCCGGCTATGTAAATTCCCAAAATTCACGAATTTGGTCTTCAGACAATCCCAATGCACTAAGTCAATTATTGCCATTGCGTTCGCCGAATTTTGGCGTATGGGTTGCCATTTCACGAGCACGCGTAATAGGGCCAATCTTCCTTGACAGTTCGGTAAATTCTGATGTCTACAGCTCTGTGATAATTTACAAGTTTATTGCACAGTTAAATGAAGACGAAATTGAATGCTCTTTCTTTCAACAGGACAATGCTACAGCACATAAGTTTACGTCCCACCAGTCGCTTCACCTTTTAAATCAATTATTTTGGTAAAGAATAATAACTAATGGCCTCTGGCCACCACGGTCTCCTGATTTAACCCCACCAGATTATTTCCTTTGGGGTGCGGCGAAATCTGAGGTATATAAAACAAATCCAAAAACGATTGAGGAACTTAAAGGGAATATCATTAATTATATGCAGTTTATTCCTCAAGAAACTTTAGTGAAAGTCTTCGACAATATGTGTCTTCGAACACAAGGAAAACACTTCCAGCATCTGTTATGAATGGCTGTGGTAAGTACAAAGTTTACTGTTTATTTGTTATGATGCAAGAACTGCTATAGCTAGCTCTCGCAGACGCATGCAGGCGCTGCGGAGAATATTCCCGGACTCACTACACTTTCTTGGTTTTGTACATCTACGTGAAAGGAGGATCTCGATCGTCAACCCTGCTAATTGAGTTAAATTTGTCTTGATGCTTGTCAGAATAAATTCAGTGGGCTTTCTCTCTGAGCATTTTAAATATTCGTCCAAGACTTTGTATTTATCACGGTCGAGGAATATGATGTCCTAATATACATTACATTTATTGTTGTCTGTTTATATGTGTGTATGAAAATAAGGTTGCGAGTAGAAGGCACCCCTAAAATAAATCTAGGCTACAAATTATTTATGAAACCCAAAGAGGTGAAGGCTTTAAGACAATTGCGCAATCCGTGTACGTCGCTTGGTATGACAAGGAGCTTGGTGACTCACTTCTATCGCTAATCTGAGAATATTGCGAGGTGGGAAGGATGACCTTCTTGGAGTGAATTTTTTTTTTTTTTTTTTTAGTGTTTGGCTTTTAGTGCCGGAAGTGTCCGAGGACATGTTCGGCTCACCAGTCTTGTAGCTGCTTCAAGGCGGACACCCAATGGGTGAGCTACACGTACCGTCGCGTGTGGAGTGTTGTCTGGGAGGAAAGTTTGAATGTAAGGACAAGGAGTTGGAAGGTAGCGGCTGTGGCCTATAGTTAGGGACCAACCCCGGCATTTGCCTGGAAGGAAGATGGGAAACCACAGAAGACCATCTTCAAGGTTGCCGGCGGGGGGATTCGAACCTCCTCGCCTCCCGGATTTGAGCGACTGCCAGTTGTCATGCCGTAACGACCACGGCTAACTCACCCGGTCCAGTGCTAATCAATGTATCTCAAAGAATCAAAGCATTTAAGAAATCACCAGCTATCCTCATTCACTCCACACATATTGTGAAATGAATCCATATCCACGCTACCTAAACTGTTGGAGTACGGATGATGGACTCTCTTCAGGGATACTTTATGTCTAACTCCACTGGTATTTCTCGACCAAGGATGTGTTGTTACTGTAGTTTTCAATGTTAGTAAATACTGTATTTAACATTATGTTAGCATAATTTACTCGATTATCTGTGATTTAGTGGGTACAGTTGTCCTCCTATAGGCTGTTCCACATTTCTTATATCATAGGGTTTCTATTTCTTTTCTTAGATATCGGGTATGTCCTAGAGGTTGTCCTCACAATCTGTCTTCCTTTACTCTATGGACACGTCATGACTGGTCATGAAAACCAGTTTAAAATACAGTGAATATGTACTGATTTTCTTCGAGATCCGAGCTTCCTCCTGATCTTCTCAATCTAGATGTGTACGAAATGTAATGCTCTTCAGTCGGTGAACATGGTTGTACCCAATTGTGATGGGTGTTTCCCTTTGCCTGAAATAATTTACATCAATAAATACCAAACTAATTGAAAGTAAGACTAATGTCTATGTTCCTAAATATAAACATGATAGGCCTATATCCGATTAGCCGTTCGCTTTACAACGCTTCGTAGGAGTAACACAGACTTCAGCAGCCACCACACTCATAAACTTGAGGGCTTGCTTAGGCTTCATCTTTGGACGTAGCCTTTGGCCAGGATCAGGGAGATTATTTCTATAATTTATTATGAAATCCATTGTAAACAATCTAAAACTGTGCGATTACCAATCTCCTTATTAAAATACTACCAGCTTTCATGCATATGAGTTAAGTACGAAACTACCTTCGGGATTCGATCCCCAATGTTCTGTTCTGCTGATCATTATTACAGAACGAACAGTCAACTATGTAAATTTTCTTGCGATGTTCAAACACTATTTTCTTAATTAAACATTGGAAATTTTACATTCATATATATCATTTTAGAGCATGAACCTTTTTTAACTCTTATAGAGCCAGTGGCCTGATTTATCGGCCGATGGAGCTTCTGATAAAAGTGCAGTGCGCTGGTCTAATAAATTATTATTTCCAGCCACTCAGTGCTGTTACTGTTGTAACACAGACAACTCGGGAATCATTCTATCTGGATAGAAGTTCCGCGAATAACTGGATGTATTTATAATAAGTAGTATGTGAACGTTCTGCAGTCAGCTGACATCCCGCACATATTATATTTTGAAGTTGTGTTTGTTTACGGTCTTGCTCGGAGATAATTAAGATTCGTGGTGATAAATCCCTCTTTGAAATAAAAGAGGAAATAAATAAGGTTTTAACGTTGAGTAAAACGTTTGAGAGTTAATTTTCGACTGATGACGAGTTTGAAAAATATACTATTTAAATTTGACAAACAATTAAGTATTTTTAATGAAACAAATAACATATACAATATTTACCTGCCATGGAAATGAATAACATCATTCTATCTTAAAAGATATAGGTAGCAGATAACTTGTAATTTTTCTAACTTTGGGTGGGCAATTTTCACATTACCACTGATAATATGTTGTCATCAAAAGGGTTAAGAGCGACATACTTTGCAGCGTAAGAGTTGAAATGAGACCACCATTGGGACCGGAACCTGAAACCCATGCATTATTCATTCAATGTACGTGCTTTGTGATATGTGACCTGTTCTGGGTTAATCATTACGCTGACTGGCTTAAATATACAAGTTTCTAGTATCCATTATCTTTCTTTTGTTCGATTTTCCTTTGTCCTGGTAATTAACTTCTATTCCCATTTCCAATCTGAAAACGTGCTTCCAGTGGCTAGAAACATCATTGATCAAAATGTTAGAGGTAATGGAAGTCTCCTAGGACCAGACTTTAATGAGAAATCTATTCTACTTTGTTGGGCAGATTCCTACCACTTCCCCCTGCTCTAATCACTTCCACATTCATTTGTCTTCATTTCCTGTTGTATTTAGCTGCGAGACCGATGCTCAGTGCCTTGTCTAATTCCTTGTGAAGCTTACAAAGTTTATCTTCATCCTGAATCTTCACCTGCTTCTGCCCCAAGTTAGTTTAAAATCCAATCCATCATTCTTTCAAGATGTGACGCAAACTATCAGGATGTGGGTAGAAACTGGGACTCAGTATTGATGAGAGAAATTTTGCAGTAAAGTTAATTGCGCTATAAGATTGGATTCGCTTCTTTTCTCATAAAATGTTCTCGTTTTAATTCGCATTAAGTGTTTCTATTAGTATTTCTAATGCAAGGGTCATCACCTCACAGGTCCACCTCATTGCGTAGTGGCAAGCAATCTTGACTGTCTCCGTCGAGGCCCGATTTCAATTTCCAGCTTTGCCAAGAAATTTAATTCTGTTCTGAGGTCTGGAACGGGATACAGTCAGCCCCGTGCGGCAAAACTGAGAAGAGGTGGGTTCGATTGCCGCCTTAGCCAGGTTTTCCGTGGTTTCTAACTTCTAATTTACGCGAATGTAGGGATGGTTCCTAAATTAAGGCTACGGGCGCCTCATTCCCAATACTCATTTTAATTACAAATACACACACTAATAAAGCCATCAAAATAGCACAGGTTATCAGGCAAACTACACACACAAACACAAGTACACGGGGCTATATGACCTCGATGTCACAAAGCTCCTCAATGAACCAGCAACAACAGCAAATACATACATATTTAATCACGTGTAAGTGGTTGGCTGGTTCCTTAGGTTGTTTTTTTTAGCGTATGGCGTATGGAGTGTCCGAGGACATGTTCGGCTCGCCAGTTTTGTAGCTGCTTCGAGCCGGACACCCAATGGGTGAGCTACAAGTACCGTCGCATGTTGAGTGTTGTCTGGGGGAGGAAAGTTTGAATGCAAGGACGAGGAGTTGGAAGGTAGCGGCTGTGGCCTATAGTTAGGGACCAACCCCGGCATTTGCCTGGAAGGAAGATGGGAACCACAGAAGACCATCTTCAAGGTTGCCGGCGGGGGGATTCGAACCTCCTCGCCTCCCGGATGTGAGCGACTGCCAGCAGTCATGCCGTAACGACCTCAGCTAACTCACCCGGTGGTTCCTTAGATTAAGGGCTGCGACAACGCGGTCATGTAGCTCCGTGTACTTTGGGTGTGTGTAGGATCTGTCTGATAACCGGTCTTAATTGTGATGACTTTATTAGTGTGTGTTGTCCGTTTTTAATTCAAGTAAGGACTGCAGACGATAATTTCAAGTAGTTCCTACTTTCGCTACCAAATGCTACCGTCCATGACACCTGGCTGTGAACTAGGCTACTAGTAGATGCCATCGCAACCAGCGCCCGGTAACGAACGTTGGAACTTACGAGCATTAATCGAACCTAACCTACAAATTTTGCTTCACACAAGTTTAGTTAGTGGAAGGTTCTTTTACATGCCATAAATCTATGACATGGGCCCACCGGATTTACCTCCCCTCCGAAGGAAGGCATAATGAGGGATGTTTAACGCTCTTAAAAAATCTGACTTCTTTGGCCGGATGTGTACCCGCGATCTTGGGCCATATGTAATTCTTTTCAGGTTATGTTTCTTTGGTTCTCCCAGTAATTAAGATTGTATTGTGCTGAACAACTGAAAAGTTGCAATATGATTTGTAAACAAACTACTTGTAATAATTGATACTGTATGGACTTGTTGATAACACAACAGATAAAATTGATGCAACTTTTCAGTCAGTCAATACAGTTGCAATTATAATTATTGGGAAATAATGTGAAACCACGTCACAAAATTATATGTGATCGAAAATTATTTGCATGGATTACAAGAAGAGGGAGAAAATAAAAGATTGCATGTTTAGCCCGTCAAGTGAGCATCATTAGATCCAAACGGTTACAAATATAAAACACAATAGACTTGCTCTACAAAACACTACCAAAGCGATCCTCTATTATCACCGTCTTCAATAAGTGCAAATAACTTCCACAATCACATGTAATGTTTTGATGTTGTTTCATATTATTTATCAATAATAAGGATTGTAAACGTGTTGACCGACTGAAAAATCACAATGAAAAAATCCACAGCCTGCTTCCAGTCTCCGACCGGGTCAGGAATGGAATGAATGAAGCCCCCATCTAGCGGCGAGGATATGAACTGTGCCGGCTGCCGGGGCCTGACGCACTCCTCTGGGGCCATGAGTAAACGAATGACATGAAATGAAATGATAGTGGAGAGTGTTGCTGGAATGAAATTTTGACAGGGAAAACCGGAGTACCCGGAGAAAAACCTGTCTGCCTCCATTTTGTCCAGCACAGATCTCACATGGATTGACCGGTATTTGAACCACGGACCCAGCGGTGAGAGGCCGGCGTGCTGCCGCCTAAGCCACGGAGGCTGGCACTGAAAAATTACAATATCAATTGTTAATGAGGCAGCATTGAAAAGATGTCTTCATAACTTCACATTATTAGGATGTACTAAGAAACCTTAATAAATGCAATGTGAACAGCCAATTGAATAGTTCGACTCACTTGTCAGTATACATGTTTGTCCTTCGAATAGTGGGAAAGTTGGCACTCAAACAGGTGATACAATGAACAGTGTAGACCAAATATTTCATACACACAGACACTGGATATTGCATGAAATTCTTTCCTATTACACATGCGGTAGTGAAATCCGTGAATTGCTCCCCTCGTGTAGACGTGACGTAACTCGAAATTTGCAGCTTTCCATTCCTCATTGGTTATGGCTGGGGTTGGTATTTTTCCGGATTTATTTCGGCTGTATTCCGTAATTATTCCTCTAGAAACCTTGTGGAGGCTGGGGTAGGTGCCAGGTTATGAATGTCCATCAATTCGTCTATGAACGATGTCGTTTCTGCCAGTTGGTACGCAAGTCGGGTGGGAGCAAACTTGGAGATACAGAGAGTTCTTTTCACCTATCTGGCCTTAGCTCTGTATAGTGTTTTCACGTTTTTGTAGCATATCACCTCAAAGGCATGTGACGCAAATGGCGCAACTTTTAATTGAAATAGAGACCTTGAGGTTCTGAGCGAGATAACTGATCTCAATTGTGGCCTTTATCGCTGCAACAGTTTTGTCTTCCACATGGCTAGTATATGAAGAGCTTATTTCCAAAGTGACGTAAACCCAAAATTGACGGTTTTCAGTTTTTTCTTTCAAAAGCAAGTTTATAGGTTCTCTCAACGTATAGAAAGGTTTTAAATCGCAATACGTCGTATATCCCATATTAACAGAGATCTAACAAGTAGTTCCGTGAATAACTATACAGCCTATTTTCTTATGTTAATTGCCTCTATCAACATACAAAGTTTCAGTTTGATTGCTGTAATAGATTTGTAGATATTGACAACCGACTAAATATTGCGGATGGTCGCCATGTTGGATTTTTATATATGTAGGTCTTAGAATGTACTGTTACATGAAGATTATTGTGTACGTGTAGTATTCAAACTTCAATCGCATGATTAGAACACAAGAAGTAACAAGGAGATTTTAAAATTTCGCACAGCCGCCATCATGTGGTTATGGAAACAATTGAAAAAATCAGATGCCAGTGGATTGATATTTGTTTAAGGATTTACTGTACCAAGTGTCACTGCACTCGGATGCGAGAAACGACCATGTGAATATTTATCATTCGCGTCACCGCCATGTTGGATTTGGGATCACCAGGTTATTGAAAGTCTTCTAGGTGAACTTATGTTCATAGCCCCTATGAATATTAAAAAAATCAGTTTGATTGCTGTAATAGATTCGTAGATATTGAGATCCATTTAAATATTTTGGATGGTCGCGCCATGTTGGATAGTTATATGCATAGGCCATAGAGTCATGTACCATTAAAGGAAAATTATTGCATAGGTTCACTATTCAAACTTTCACTTCAATCGCATGATTACGACACAAGAATAAAACTTAATTTTAAATTTCGCACAGCTGCCATCTTGAGGTCATGTAAACAATTGAGCTAAATTAGATACTAGTGCATTACAATGTGTATAAATATTTCCTGTACCAAGTTTCATTGCATTTGGATCATTAAATCGCGAGAAAGGTCTATTTAAAATTTTCAAATTCGCTTGGCCGCCATATTCGTTTCGTAGATAACCGGTTTTTGAAAGTCTTATAGGTGAACTTCCAGTTGTGCCCTTTATCTCCGTACAAAATTTCAGGGTGATACCACTAATAGTTTCAGAGATATACATTGCCGGTGAAATATTTCGCACAGCCATCTTGAGGTTATGTAAACAATTGAACAAAGATAGATGTCGGTGCATTACAATGTGTATAAATATATACTGTACCAAGTTTTATTGCGTTTGGTTGGTTAAACCGCGAGAAACGTCTATATAAAAGTCGCAAATTCGCTTGGTCGCCATGTTGGTTTTGTAGTTACCAGGTTTTCAAAAGTCACGTAGGTGAACTTCCAGTCGTTTCCTTTATCACCGTGAAATATTCCAGGGTGATATCGGTAATAGTTTCGGAGATATTGAATGCTGGTGAAATATTTCGCACAGCCGCCATGTTGGATTGGTGAGACATAATAAAATTTGAAGGGCACGGTCGGGGTCTTCCGGAATAGTGCTATGAACTTACCGAGTTTCATTGAAATCGCTCCTGCAGTTTAAAAGTTATCAGGGGGGGGGGACACACACCATCACACACACACGCACACACAGACAGACACACGGACAAAAGGTGATCTCATAAGACTATTTTTCCATAAATTAAAATAGGCTAAAAATGCAGTTTATTTGCAAAGTGATGTAACTCAAATGTGTATTTATTTCCAATGTGTCTTATATCCATTTTGACCAATCCGATGGCTCTCTGGACATCACGTGATATCACGTGATAAATCACGGCCATGGCTAACTTTGAAGAATATGTAGAGCATCAGTTTGTGTTTGATGTGTTTAAACCATTTAAATGTTCATAAATGTCACTCAATGCGTATGTCAATATATGATTTATTTCCAAAACGTCCTAACTCCAACTTACAGGAGACGATTGAAGGAAGCTTGTAGTTTAACGTGACCGCTAATCTGTAGATTATGAGCCACGGGACCTCCTTTTTACGTGGAATCCGAACCACAGGACATGGCATTTCACTTCGAAAATCTCACATGCATTGTCTGGGAATCGAACCCGGACCGCCTTGGTGAGAGGCATACAGCTAGACCGCTGAGCCACCACGCCCCTAGGAGACGATTACCACCATTTGCATTGATAGGAGATTTTTAAAACACAGTTTCAGGATGTGTATAAAAGTAATGAATGAAATTATAGTATATTCATAATCATACCTGAATTTAATTATACGAAGGAACAAAAACGCTAATTCTTAAGTATTGCATTTCATGGATTAACGTCACATTGGAAATACAGTAAGCACTCCTTAGGCCTATGTACGACCGGTTACTTGTAGATAATTAAAATTGTAATCATGTTGACCGACTGAAAGAACACAATATCAATTGTTAATATGGCAACACTGAAAAGATGGCTTCGCAGATTTATAGTATATACAATCAAAGCTGACTTCACTGTATGTAAGAAACTGTAGTACTACCGTTAAGGATTAGTGACAACATAGGAATAATTGATTATTCTTTACTTCAAAAGAGAGTCTAAAAATATAGCCAAAACGCATCTTTTTAATTAATTCCACCTAGAGGCCCATTAAACTCCATGTGATCAACCGGAATGTTGCTTCTCCTTACGGGACCAGCACAGTATAATCTACTTCTTTTTGTCCTTGACCCAGAAAGCAGGGACACTTGTCCCCATATTTTTGACGTATTTCTTCTCTTTCTTGTTTCATTACAAGATGTAACATCGTGTCCTGTGGTGTAGGCTGTGATTACTTACCAGGGCGACACCGTGCGTATGTCAGCACTATTCTGATATTTTCCTGAAGCAAAGGAAATCTCGTCACTGTAAATGAATTCGTACAGCAATTTAATAACATGAATACCAAACCTTGCAGAAGTGCAGTACTGAAATGAGTATGCTCCATTGAGACCTGTTCATGAATACTTGATATGGAGCCACTCCCACCAATGTTGGCAAGTGATAACAAGTGGCAGAGGATTATGAACTAAGTACATGTTTGAGAATTTAAAAACAAAACTGATAACCACCATAATTACAAATCATCACAAATCGAAGAGTCAGCGTGTCATAAAGCTACAATTATGAAAATTGGCCATGTAGTAAGTTCTTATAGGATATTTCCTTCTTTAATCGCATGTTCGAATGCGGTTCGCCGGTGTGATGCTTGTTTATGATGTGGAAATTTGATCCTAACTGTACTGAAACATACTGCACAATAGGATGAAGAGAAAAGAAAATATTGGTTTAAAATAAATGAGCCTATTTGTTATTTTCTGAACATTTTTAAAATTATTATTAGACTATTATTATTATTATTATTATTATTACTATTGTTTTACTTCGTTTTGTCCATCTCTGGAGTGCGATAGAACGTCTTTAGCTAATGATGTTTCTTATCTTCTTCCAACAACGAAGACGTCGCTCACCTCCATCAGTGGAACCTAAACCATAACCTCCAGTTAAACATTTCTAAGACTCAACTTATATGCATTGTCTATACTAAACTTCTTAACTCTGTTGATCTTAATTCACTACCACCAATAACATTACTAGACAATGATATCCCCTACAGCAACTCTGTGAACAACCTAGGAGTAATTTTTGATAGAACCTTATCTTGGGGAGAGCATATCGCAGCTGTATTAAAGAAAGCTATATCATTAATGCATATCTTGAAGCGGAATATCCTTTACACGCCGTCAAAAATGCGCAAGCTTTTAATCCAAACTTTGATACTTCCTATTATCGAATAGGGATCAGTAGTGTATAACGACTTATCAGAGACACTTAACATAAAATTACAGAGAGTTCAAAATGCATGCGTTCGTTACATTTTAGACGTCAGGCGTGATGTACACATTACACCTTATTATGTGCAAATGCATTGGTTGAAACTTCGTGAACGTAGGCAGCTGTCAATTGCGATCCTAACCCAGAAAATATTGTGTACAAAAACCCCTGATTATCTCTATAATGTGTTTAAACCAATGAACTCCGTCCACCACAGAGAAAATAGATTTACTGATTCCACGCTACAGATTCCTGTCCACCGTACAACTAAATACAATAAATCATTCCTTTGCACAAACTGTGTTGACACTACACAACTCAAGAAATACATAATAACAAGATTCCTGAAGGAATACGAATCAAAACTATAAATATTCCATACAAAATATTTGAAATATATCCGTGCCATACAGCTTTCTATAATATTTTTAGTATCCAAGATACAACTTCCGTGGAATTGATAGTAGTTCTAGTAATCATGTCACTCATGTAATTATTTTAAAAATAGATCACATTATACTTACATCAAAATTGTACCCTTTGTTACCGTACTATAATTTGTTTTCTTTTAATAGATATAATACATTAGGTAGGTTCTTTATTTAATTGTTATATTCTAATTTGTATAATTCATTTTGTATGAAATGTCTGCTAATTGGCTCGTTTAGTTATAAGTATATTTTATATTTAGTTTTTCTTAGTTGTTAAGCTAGGTTTATTTTTTATTTTTTATTACATAACTTCAAGCCAGAACATTGTATACGCTACATATAGGGGCTCTCTAGCCTCAGTGGCAGTTATCTATGAATAAATTCAATTCAATTCAACATCTCTTCATCTGGGCACTAAAAATATTCCTCCGTTTTTCAGTCCATGGTTTATTGGACCTGGTAGTAATTTTATCACAGAAACAATGGTTGTTGATTACTGTTCTGAACTGAAGTCGATCTGGTGAAATTTCCTCGGTAATTCCAATTTCTTGAAAGTCTTCTTCTATTTCACTAAGCCAGTTGTTCTTGACTTTTATTGAGGGAGCAAGGTTGAGAATACGTTTGGTGAGTCTGTCATTGTTCATTCTGAGAATGTGGCCGTAGAACATCAATCGTCATCCCCTGAAGGTATCTTTTCAGCATGACGATAAAGCTCCTGAGACTTAAGTTTCATCCAGATTTCTTCTGAATAGACTGGACCATGGATTTGTCTCAATATGTTTCCTTCTTCGTCTTCTTCTTATTCTTATTCTTCCTAATAATAATAATAATAATAATAATATTGTTATTGTTAAGTAGGTGGTTTAGATACTGTCACTCAGTACTTTTCGTCTTTGATGAAAATAGGAAGTACGATGGCTATTCTGGATTTATTCTCCTCTCCTTGTGACAGAGACTGTTGTAATAGAGATGTTCGCCGTATGAGTTCTTTTTTGGATCTACTCGTTAACTTATTGAATAACAAGGAGAAAGGGAAGATGGCTGAAGAGTGTAATGCATCAACGTGGTCTCTCATTTTGTTCGTCTCTTTCATTCATTTATATTCGACTGCCTTGCTCAGTGCATATTGTCTCTCCTTGCCTTTCCTTCTCTTCCTAATCTTTATTCTGAAGGTCTGTTCATTAGAAGCGGTCTGGCCACGCAAATTGCCTCGTTGAGATCGCAGGACTAACGGGAGATCAAATTGGCTTTCGGTTTTCTGTCTCCCAAGGCAGTAAGACAAGGATTGTGCTCACGGTAAACAAATGTGCACGGCTTTGGATGGTACATAAACCAGCCATACTCGTAACTGTTACAATAATAATCGAACATACACATTGTTTTCATATTTATATCCTTAACGTTTTTTTTATGAAACAGATCATCATTGCCCTTGAAAAGTTTTCGAGTCTATTCGTTCCCAAAAATGTCTTAACAGTTCATTGTATACAAAAACACTAACGATATTAGTCAATGTTTAATGTAAAGTCCACATTGACTTCTAATATGTGTTTGTGGATTTAGAACGCCTTGTCAATAACTATTTGATTCTAAAACATGTTTATTCGCTAAATCACGTTAAAAGCAAGTCCTTTTTTCGGCATTTCAATTATGCATTTTTCAGCTTAAAATGTTTCAAGAAAGGCATTCATATAAAATATATTTAACAATAACATTATTGAGAAATATCTTCAACTATGTATCTTACTAAATAGTAGGCTAAACGAATTATGAAAATAGTTCTCAATCACGTTATTGTTAAGTATATTTAAGATTAAAGATTTTCTTGAATCACTTTTAAGCTGAAAAAGGCATCATTGAAATGCCGAACATGTACATGCTTTTTAACGTGATTTAGTGAACATACATATTTTATAAACAAATATTTATTGACAAGGCATTCTAAACCCACGGTGGGAGAGTGGATAGCGTGTCGGTCTATTAACCCCAATATTGCAGGTTCGCTCCTGGCCGTGGTATGTGATTTATGAAAGGCGGCAAAAATACGACACGTATGTCATACGATGTTGGCATGTAAAAGGACCCATTTGAATTCAGTAGGCCGTGTTCATAATGGCAAAATTAATCTCGGGAGTTCCCGCCAACACAAAGTTCCTCATTTCTCTACTAGAAAGCGCTATAGTGTTCAAGGAGCTTAGATATCTAACCCCGTTGACTTTCATAGTGATTCAAGGAACAACGAAATTCGACATGCAAGCTACCCTCTGGGTGTCAAATTACAAAGCTTGCACCCGGCACCCGAGGCCATATGATATTATTTATTTATTATTATCTTAATAGCTCTGAATACTTGAGGAGAAACAAGAATAGTTTACCTATCTGACCTCAACGCTTGCGAGACTGGTCAGCCATGGCTAAGCTATTTGACTTGGTAGACCAACTTTGGTTACAGTTCACAATTTCACAATGTTACCATGAACATGGTTCTGCTTTGAATTATGTGCTGATTAGAAGGGCTTTACGTTGACATTTTTAAACATAAGAAGTTTTGTCGAAGAAACAATTGATGGGAAACATGTAGAGCATATGCCATCTGGGACAGATGACCTCGTAGTTCCGCTCCTTAAAACAACAATAACTATCTAACTAACGTATGCCATCTATCTCACGCCATATTTTATCGACGTGATGCACTCAGTACGTCTCATGAAAAACAAATACCCAATTAACTCCCAGCAAGTGTGTGTGATCCTTGGGACCACCCCCAATTTTGTTTGTTTACTCTGTGCCATTCCTTCAAGCTACGCAGTAATTTGCAAGCAGCTGCTCCGATGACATCCGAATGTGCTCTGTTGTCCGCTGGACCTCCCAATGCCGGTTACGTAACTTATATGTACTGTTGTGACTTTCTTTCTTGCTGTACGAAAATCGTTTTCAAGTAATAACTGGCTAAACCCGGATCATCTGATTTCTGTATTGTTAGAAGTACTTTTTCAAAGGAAGATACAGTGAGAATTCAGAAGTGGTGCAGATGATTTTGAATTTTTCCACCTCCCTTGATCAACTCATATTTTATTCCGACTCCGACAGTATTAGGGCATCCGAGGCCGAGGGAATCTTTTACTTTCTTGCCTTAAATAGCCCTTGCCTCATCTTTCCTGATCCCTTATTATTCGAGGGGCCAGACCTCAACTTCTTCTTCATGGTATCTCCTGCCTTCTGCTCAACGCCCTAAAGGAGGCAGTATGTCTGTAGCCCCACCACTTATGGTGCGCCCCCTTTAGTGCTACACCCTCAAGGGCTCATGGATAGTGAGTTCGGTAGTTTACGACCCCGAGGAAATCCTGAGCGTGGTCTGTTTTTCTTTCTTTCCATTATCTTTTGAGACGGACCCACTTCACTTTCCCTTTCCTATCTACCTTTCATGGCTCTACTTCTTTCAATGTACTACAATATTTAATCTTTGAGGGTTGAGAACATAACGCAACTGTTAAAAAATATGTTCAAGTTCACATGACTGAAGAATAGAAGGCTGATTATTTCATTGCAAACATTGAGGAAAAAATAACAAGTAAATATGATTCTAATGAATTAATGAATTATCTCTCTTTTTCACGTTCCACAGGTTAGATCTCGAAACCATAAATTATTTCATATTGAAAGGTCAAGAACTTCCCACAATTTAAATTCACCATTCATGAAAATAATACATTTTCTACAGTCATTGATATTCAGTATTTATTGAATCAGACGTTCAATAACAAACTAAAAGTCTTTGTGTCTAAATTATAAGCCGTTCCTCTTCTTAGGCACTGTCCATGCTTCGTCAAGGTGTTAATGTTTATATTTTGTGTTATTTGTCATTTAGCTTTATTTATATCTAAACATTAGCTATATGGGTGACTAATTATGTCTTGAATTCTTATTAATTTGTAGTTTAATTCTTTTTCCTTGTCTTTTCCTAAAATTATTATTTACAATTATCTACTTTTTATTTGTCTCAAGAAGGTACTGAATTGGGTTTATGACCTGTGAACTTTCATAAATTAATAAATAAAAACATTTCTTTTCTCTGTCTTTTATTTTATTTCTTTTGTTTTCCATTTCTTCTTGTAGTGTGTAAGTCGGTAGTTAGTTTCTAATTATGAGTTAGATTTATTTATAGGTTGTTTTTCACGATCACCCAAACCATTAGGGTCCGATAACCTAGTTGTTAGGGCCCTTAAAAACAATTCTTATCATCTTCTTTCCTGCTTGCCACGGTGGGTGAGTGGATAGCTTGTCGGTCTACTAACCCCAAGATTGCAGGTTCGCTCCTGGCCGTGGTAAGTGATTTTTGAATGGCAGCAAAAATACGACACGCATGTCATACGATGTTGGCATGTCAAAGAACCCATTTGAATCCAGTAGGCCGTGTTCATAATGGCAAAATTAATCTCGGGAGTTCCCGCCAACAAAAAGTTCCTCATTTCTCTACTAGAAAGCGCTATAGTGTTCAAGGAGCTTAGATATCTAACCCCGTTGACTTTCATAGTGATTCAAGGAACAACGAAATTCGACATGCAAGCTACCCTCTGGGTGTCAAATTACAAAGCTTGCACACGGCACCTGAGGCCATACGATATTATTATTTATCTTGTTTCCTCAGGTGATCCAGGAAACCAGTAAGGGGTGTTGTTCTGATGAGAAGTCTTATTGTGATTTAAAGAATGATATTGCGGAAAGCAGATATTGATACTTCAAGATGACTTATATTCTTCGGCATCCTGCCAACACTATTATTCGAGTACCAGACCGCAGTTTAGAGTACAAGTTAATAATACACAATAGCAAAGCAATAAATACTGATTGTTACAATAAAACCAGTGTTAGTGCTAAGCTTCATAAAACGGAAACTACTTTTCAATGCTACAAAGTGTTAGTGCACTCAACACGTGCGACGCTCTTACTGCTAATGAGCCTTGTCGCCTCACTTGGACGGTCGCCAGCCCACGATAATATTACACCTACGCTTGTATCTTGGATCTAATTAAGTTTCCAGTGAGAAATAACTGGAATTTCCTCTCTGTAATTGTGACTATATTTCCATTCCACCAGCGCTTCGGTCATTTACAACCGTTTCACAGCAGTATAAGCACGGGAGTTCAAGGGAATTCTGTGGCCATAACTTCGGAACAGAGCAGTTCCCCAGACGCAAAGTCGTAGGCATAATTAATTGCTCGGAGAAGGACAGGCCTACTGGTATTAAACACAACTTTAAATTAAAACATATCATGTGAGTTGTTCTCTTAGGAATTATGTATTATTATTAGTAGTAGTATTTTTCCATCGTTATGCCCGTCTAAGGAGCGCGATTAAACCTATCTAGCTGATCTTGCTTTCTTATCTTCCCAAAATCTCTTCATCTTCTCGCTTGGCTCTTACTGAGCTTCTCCGTCCAGGTTCATTTGGATGTAATATTTGGATGGTCTGAAAATTGATGATTGCCCACTAGAATTCTGTTACTTAGGAAGCAAAATAACCAGTGATGGACGAAGCAAAGAGGATATAAAACGTAGGTTAGCTCAGGCAAAGAAAGCATTTCTACAGAAAAGGAATCTGTTGACATCGAATATAGATTTAGGTATTAGGAAGTCATTTTTGAAGGTCTTTGTCTGGAGCGTGGCACTCTATGGAAGTGAAACTTGGACTATTGGTGCAGCAGAAAAGAGGAGAATTGAAGCGTTTGAAATGTGGTGTTACAGGATAATGATGAAGATCTGATGGGTAGATAGGGTTACAAACGAAGAGGTATTGAGACTAGTGGGAGAGGAGAGATGTTTCTGGCGATTGCTAATGAAGAGAAGAGATAGTTTGGTAGGACACATACTAAGACACACTTGAATAGCAAGCTTAGTTAAGGAAGAAAGGGTTGAGGACAAGAACTGTAGGGGTAGACCAAGGTTAGAATATGTTAAACAGATTGCCTCGGATGTAGGGCGTGGTAGCTATGTAGAGATGAAACAATTAGGTCAGGACAAAGAGACATGGAGAGCTGCATCAAACCAGTAAAAAGACTGAAGACTCAAACAACAACACTAGTTCCCTGAATTTAGTCCTGTCGACTACCGTATCAGTTCAGATGTCTATTTCATGAAGGCCTTTTTGAGCTTCACGCAGCTAGTTGTGTGCCCGTTTAGACCGGAGTCCGCACGACCACATATGCATTTTACCAAGAATCAGTCAGCACGAGAGTCAAAATATCCCGGGGCGCCAGATGGGTTAAAGCTAATCGCAAAAAAACGACATCAAATAAAAAAAAATGCTTTACTGATTTTTGGCTCAATGCAACAATAAGGATAGAAGGAGATTCAACTGGGCATAACACAACATGTAAAATTATCTCATTTTATTCTAAATTTTAAAATTGACTGCAAAATGATGCTCAAGGTAACATCATTCCAGTGCGACGGCACACACTACTATTTACACAATGTACAGAAATTTTCCAACGCATTGAACAATTGTCCTTGGAGACACAAGTCTGATTATCAGTCCTGCAGACTGTGTTCCAAAATTAAATCAATTATTTACGATGAAATCCAGTTCAAATTTAATTGTCTTTACTGGAAATATTGTAGTTCACTGGTTGAATTTCTAACATGATATTAACACTCGTAGAAATTCTCACTGTTTATAATTGTTTATAGAATTTTTTAACTTCCACTTATTTTTCCAGTTTCAAAAATATTGTCAAAAATATTATCTTTGACCCAACACTAATTATGTACACATATTAATAACAACATCTGAAAAGTATTTGACCCTTGAGCATAGCATCGAAGAACTGTGCGAAGCACAACAAAATGTATTATTCTTCCAAAATTAAACATTTCGAGAAGTGACTCGATTATGAACTTCAAATTCCAAAGAAATATGATTTCTGAATCATCAGCTTGATCATAAAAAATTGTTGAACCATTCAACTATTCGATTTTCCACTTGGAATTATTAAGAAAAATATTTATATTTGTTGCTATTTTAGTAACTTTCACAACTTGCAATTCTTGAACAGAATGCGGAAATAAGAATTGTAGCTTTATAATAAATTCATTTAGTTCATGACAATAGGATTGAAAACATCCTTTATGTAATTCGTGGATACAGATTTTTTTTTTTTAAATTGGCAGTGGCCCATTCAATTATTTGTGTAAAAACACAATATCCCAACAACAACGGCAAAGGTCTTCCTCTGAAGAAGAATAAAATGTTATCATGACAAAACCGGGTTCTAGCAAATCCAAAGTATTAATGGAATACGTAAACAAGTTTGAAATAATTACTGATGGTTTGGTCATTCATTCGACGAAATGTGTGGTTCCAATACTCCTCCTATAAACCTGAACCATCGAACCTGCTATTTGATTGATGCTCAAAAAAAAAAACCTCCTCATTCCTGCGACTTAAACATGCGCACCTGGGAATGGCATTTCAACTACTCCACACACATACATTTTCTTCCCAAAATTTATACAATAAATCAAGCCTCTGCTTGTTATCAAAACTGGAAGATCTATAAACTCACAAGTTTATTTTATTTTACCATTCAGTTCAAACCGTGAAGTTACCACACTTGTGATATTCTCTATTTCACTTTCGAATGTGTGCCTACGTCATGATTTTATATAAACACAAAAAAAAAATCCTAATTGATACACATATCATTGGCTTCCTGTTTCCTGCCTTTCCGTGTTATCTGAAAAATATACTTTGCTCAATGCAAATATTAACTGTTCAACCAGAACTATAATGTTGGTGGAATACGGGCTTGCGCTATCCACTAGCTTTCGGAAAATCACCTGTTCCAAACTAGGAATGACTAAACTAATCCTTAAGCTCTCTCTCAACGAATGTGATTATTAGAAAATGTAAGACCCAATAATTATTTAGAAAAATTATGAAAATTATTATTATTATTATTGAATTATTATTTTTATTATTTCCTTAAATATGTTTAATTATTATTTCCTTATGTGAAAAAACCACATGTTCGACTCTTCGAATATGGACAAAATATCCATTCCTCAACAAAAATAAATATTAACTTCTACAGCTATATCGGCTGATTACCGTGATTCTCAAACAAAATGAACATTCAAATAAATGCTCGGTATGCTCGGTCATCGATCCTAAACTGTTCTGAGTACTGAAAATACTCAGAATAACCCTAATGTGTCTTGCGTAAATCAATGCAAGATTTAAATGAAAATCCACAGCCTGCTTCCAGTCTCCGACCGGGTCAGGAATGGAATGAATTAAGCCCCCATCTAGCGGCGAGGATGTGAACTGTGCCGGCTGCCGAGGCCTGACGCACTCCTCTGGGGCAATGATTAAATGAATGACAGATGAAATGAAATGATAGTGGAGAGTGTTGCTGGAATGAAATTGTGACAGGGAAAACCGGAGTACCCGGAGAAAAACCTGTCTGCCTCCGTTTTGTCCAGCACAGATCTCACATGGAGTGACCGAGATTTGAACCACGGACCCAGCGGTGAGAGGCCGGCGTGCTGCCGCCTAAGCCACGGAGGCTTTCGCAAGATTTAAATACGAAGAAAAATAAATGTGTTGGTCATCAGCAGAAAATGAGTTTGTTCCAATTAGCTAGGTATAATATAGAAGTCAAATGTGGCTTACATTTCTCGTTGGTCTTGAAGCGTAGTGAACCTGGTCTCTACCAGATTTATCCAGATACATGCTCTATTGGACACGCACGTCTAATCCGTGTATCGGCCGCCATTATATACCCACAATCTGTCTAGCACGACATAGTGGAAATATTTCTTGAAGTTTGAAGTAACTGCTGATCCATTTTAATATTGACTTCAATTAAATCCATAGCAGTTCACTTAAATGGGGTCTGATCCAAATGATCTCTTCTCAAAAGCGTCAGTTGTAACATAACTCACGGTAATCTTTTCAGTACAGGAAAACACTGATAGTCTAAAACAATCAACGGCTGTTCTGAAGATCGTTCCCTGGGCATGGCTTCACACCATCTATCATGCGCGAAGCAACATATAGTTTCCCTTTGTCGGCTAATGAACAACACCGTGATAGACTGGCCTTCAATATACTGAAAAATCTGAGTGGTTATTTAGTTACAATTTGCGAAACTGACAAGTTGGATTAAAATATCCAAGTATTGAATTATTGTTACTGGACTGTGACAGAATAATATCTAGACAAAGTCTAGCATATGTCCATATAGAAACAAAGTGTTTCACCAATGTCCGTAGAAAATAACAATCACCTTAGTGATTCCCTCTACCGGAAACTTACTACGTTCCCCACGTATCGTAGCACTTTTGTGACCATCACAATTCAAAGATATCTTCTGCGTTGATTCGGCAACCATGTGCCTTGGCTCGACGTAGCAGCAGCACCTTGTCCTACAAGAGCTTGGTTTGAAGTGAGCTGCTTATGCTTGGGCCGAGCGGCTTTTATACAAAACGGTCGGCTCCACGCTGGATCACGCTGAAATCTGTAAATCCTCATTTATCCGGTGTCTCTGGTCTGATTCACTTGAGACTAAGTGCATCCTCTTTCATTTGGCCATGCCAGTAATCTGATCCCAGTATCAAGTCTCTACTCCATGGCTAAGTATTTAATCACAAAATAGTCTCGACCTCTGCTACTATTTGCAACGTCACTTAACATCTTCTTGGCTGCATAAAGTTTCCATTTCAATCTAGAAGGAAAGGAGCGCGATATTCAAATATCTCAACTTTCAAAAGCGGCTGTAGCCTTTCCCTTGATACCTAGGTGTCTGAATCTTGGAATACCCATTCCTAGAATTGGGCACATCCACCCCACACCTAGCAAAAAAATAAAAATTGTATTTTTTTATTTTTCCTATCTACTCATTAAATCATCTGGTTCTTGAATAATAAATCTTCAAATTCGCTGCATTATAAATTCCCACGATGTTACCAGTTCGTGTATTGGCGATTTTATAGCCTCCGTTGTTGTTTACTTCCACAACACGATAGTGTCCATCGTAAAGGCTTGCAAACTTCGAGTTCACTCGATTTTGCACGTCGGAGGGTGTAGTTTTTTTTTTTTACTAAAACAAGAGTTCCTACGCGCAAGGGTCTGCGAAAACGCTTTCCTCTCACACTGCGCTCTCTTTTCTCAGCTTGGCTCCTCAACTTGTCTAAAGCTAGAGTCTCCCTCCTCTGACGACTAGGTTCAATCTCGGGTGGAATAGAGATGATTCGATCCCATAATCTTGTTGGTTTAATTCCATGATGAAGCAACATGGAAATCTGTCCAGTACTCTAATGAATCGTAGAGTTGATGGATTCGGATGCTAAAGAAAGAACATCCATCCATTTCCAATGCTCATTTGGACAATAGAGGCGGCAAAAATTAGATATTTCAGCCATCACGCGTTCTGCTGGATTGCTTTCAGGATGTCTGATAGAACAAAGCAATTGTCTAATCCCAAGATTATTCATGACGGCCCTGAATTCTAAAGATGTAAATTGGGGTCCGTGATCTGATAAAAGGAATTCCGGTTTGCCTGCTTCCGGAATTACGCTGTCTCTAATTCTCTTCGCACAATATTTTGCGTTTGCCTTCTGAATTGGGTGTAATATAGTGTATTTGTTGAAAACATCTATGGTCAACAGAATATATCGGTTACCTCTTTTAGATTTTTGGGAGAGGACCATAAAGATCAGTCGCAAATATTTCACAAGGCTTAGAAAGAATAATAGGCCTTGGTAATTCTCTCTATAATTTAGAATTATATTTACTCCTTTGGCATAAGTCGCACTCCCGAATAGTGTCCCTGACAGTTTGTCGCATTCGCTTCCATGAAAATTTCTCTTGTATCAAGTTGACTGTCTTATCTACTCCAGCATGACCTGCAATTCGATGCGCCATCCAAATAATGGGTGTTTGCATTCGTGGAGGTACCACTACCCTCAGCTTCGCATGGTCGGGATCTGCAAACCTGTAGACTAGACCATCTAACATCAAATAATCTCTTGAAATTCTTTCAGTTTCCTCAAAATCATCGTCATTGGGATCCATATCTCCCTGTAGAAAACGAAAAATATTTCTAAGACGTCGGTCTCTCCTCTGGGATAAATGTAACAATCTTAACCTTCTTAAGGTATCCTCATTTTCGTGCGTCAGGTTAACTTGAAAAACCTTGGATGTAGACTCCACTGCTCTACTCAATAAATCGGCCCCAATGTTCAACCTTCCAGGAGTGTGTTCGATAACTAGGTTGAATTGTTGAATAAAAAGTGACCATCTAGTTATTCTATCACTGGCAAAGTTTGTTCTTAAGATAAACTCCAATGCATGGTGATCAGTCCTCACAATTACTGAATGTCCAATTAACATTTTCTTCCAAGACTCCAACGCGAAGATTACAGCAAGGGCTTCTAACTCTGTGGTGTAATAGTTCCTTTCGGATGGACGAAGTTTCCTGCTTATGAAAGCCAGGTAATATCTCCTGTGATCGTCATCTTCTTGAAGAAGAATAGCCCCAATCCCTATGGTGGATGCATCGGATTCTATGATGAAATTCTTGGTGAAGTCAGGATACCCTAATTTCACACTGTTTACCAATAACCTCTTGGCATCTTGAAATGATTTTTCGCAATCTTCATTCCATTTCCATTTGTTTCCCTTTTTAATAATTCCTGCAAGGGAGCAACTGTCTTGGTGAAGCTTGGACAATGCCCTGCAAAGAATTGGCATGTTCCGAGAAAACTGCGGACATTCTTCACCCTAGTAGGTCTAGGGAAATTCGCAATCGCTTGTATCTTTGTCTCATTGGGACGGTATCCTTCACCATCTAAAATATGGCCCAAAATGTTATTTCCTTCTGAAAGAACTGACATTTTCGAAGGTTTACTTTAAAGTTCGCTTTTCTTAAATCTGCGAATAACATCTGAAGATGTATCAAATGTTCCTCCTTAGTCTCAGATGCGATTAGGATATCGTCTATGTAACGAATCACTATCTCTTTTACTTCAGGACTCAAATTTTGTTCCAGTGCTCTGATCAAAACAGATCCAGATGTTTTGATCCCAAATGGTAGACGGCGGAATACATATGTCTGCTGGTCAAACATAAACCCTGTCATATCTGATATGTCCTTCTGATTCGCTTGAATATCTTTGGAAATTACTTGAATATGGGATGACAAAGATTCTCTAATCTCCTTGACTCCATCTTGGTTCTCCAGCTTGAGTGTGTTTTTAATCTCATCGATAACTGGGGTTTTAATTTCAGTTTGTAATTCATTAATCACACGTTCTCATATTTCTCCCACTACGAGTTCTTTGAATTGGTCTGTCAAACGTTGAGCAACTAGAGTTGCCATCTCATTGCTCTCTTTCTTCACTCTGACTTCTAGGTTGACCATGTATTCACCAACTTCCTTAAGACCACTTTCTATCCTATCAGCTAAGCTTTGGGATCTTAGATCGGCATCGCGAAATTTATCGTCCATTAAACTTGCGTTAGTAGCTAATGAAGTTTCGAGCTCATGTCGTTTTTTGCATAATTTAGTCATTTTACCCTCAAGTGACATTTTCAAGATTTCGGAATTCTCTTTAAATTTATTTTCCATAGAATTAAATTTACTATTTAAACTATCTTTTAAGTTATCTTTTAACCTGCTTTCTAACATATCTGAATTTTCTTTAAGTTTCTTTTCCAAAGCCTCTGTATTTTCTTTCATGATGGCTGCTACGCGCAGTCCAGCTTCTTTGGAACTCTCTACCAAACTCCTCATCATCCTCATCATCTCTTCCATAATTTTCAGTATTAGTCAAAACTTAGGGGTATACATGTTGGCAGACACAAGATTATAACTAGAACAAGAAATATGAATAGCTAATTGGAACACTCTAATAAAATGAGATTTGTCCTAATGTCGACGCGATGAAAAAAAAAACTTCTCTACTTTTACGAATTAAATTTACCACAATATCACAAGAAAAATATGCAAGTCCTCAAATATCATCCGCCTGGATTCTACTAATGCGTATGTCCAGTCATCGAACGTTTACTACTGAATTTACTTGACGCCCTAATGGTTAAGCCATTATCAAAATAATCAAACCCATTCTAATTATTAACCCAGTTAATTTTTAATTTTCCCCACTAATTGGGTTTCCTACTAATTTATTCATCCAAACCAGACATCTCTCAACTCCCAAAATATCTATAAAAAATTATCACAATTTAAATCGGCATGTGATTGACTGTGTCTAACTAGGGCCCCACGTTCGAAGCCATTTTCTCTCTCTATCTTTTTTTATGTGCCCGTTTAGACCGGAGTCCGTACGACCACATATGCATTTTACCAAGAATCAGTCAGCACGAGAGTCAAAATATCCCTGGGCGCCAGATGGGTTGAAGCTAATCGCAAAAAAAACGACATCAAATAAAAAAAATGCTTTGCTGATTTTTGGCTCATTGCAACAATAAGGATAGAAGGAGATTCAACTGGGCATAACACAACATGTAAAATTATCTCATTTTATTCTAAATTTTAAAATTGACTGCAAAATGATGCTCAAGGTAACATCATTCCAGTGCGACGGCACACACTACTATTTACACAATGTACAGAAATTTTCCAACGCATTGAGCAATTGTCCTTGGAGACACAAGTCTGATTATCAGTCCTGCAGACTGTGTTCCAAAATTAAATCAATTATTTACGATGAAATCCAGTTCAAATTTAATTGTCTTTACTGGAAATATTGTAGTTCACTGGTTGAATTTCTAACATGATATTAACACTCGTAGAAATTCTCACTGTTTATAATTGTTTATAGAATTTTTTAACTTCCACTTATTTTTCCAGTTTCAAAAATATTGTCAAAAATATTATCTTTGACCCAACACTAATTATGTACACATATTAATAACAACATCTGAAAAGTATTTGACCCTTGAGCATAGCATCGAAGAACTGTGCGAAGCACAACAAAATGTATTATTCTTCCAAAATTAAACATTTCGAGAAGTGACTCGATTATGAACTTCAAATTCCAAAGAAATATGATTTCTGAATCATCAGCTTGATCATAAAAAATTGTTGAACCATTCAACTATTCGATTTTCCACTTGGAATTATTAAGAAAAATATTTATATTTGTTGCTATTTTAGTAACTTTCACAACTTGCAATTCTTGAACAGAATGCGGAAATAAGAATTGTAGCTTTATAATAAATTCATTTAGTTCATGACAATAGGATTGAAAACATCCTTTAAGTAATTCGTGGATACAGAATTTTTTTTTTTTAAATTGGCAGTGGCCCATTCAATTATTTGTGTAAAAACACAATATCCCAACAACAACGGCAAAGGTCTTCCTCTGAAGAAGAATAAAATGTTATCATGACAAAACCGGGTTCTAGCAAATCCAAAGTATTAATGGAATACGTAAACAAGTTTGAAATAATTACTGATGGTTTGGTCATTCATTCGACGAAATGTGTGGTTCCAATACTCCTCCTATAAACCTGAACCATCGAACCTGCTATTTGATTGATGCTCAAAAAAAAAACCTCCTCATTCCTGCGACTTAAACATGCGCACCTGGGAATGGCATTTCAACTACTCCACACACATACATTTTCTTCCCAAAATTTATACAATAAATCAAGCCTCTGCTTGTTATCAAAACTGGAAGATCTATAAACTCACAAGTTTATTTTATTTTACCATTCAGTTCAAACCGTGAAGTTACCACACTTGTGATATTCTCTATTTCACTTTCGAATGTGTGCCTACGTCATGATTTTATATAAACACAAAAAAAAATCCTAATTGATACACATATCATTGGCTTCCTGTTTCCTGCCTTTCCGTGTTATCTGAAAAATATACTTTGCTCAATGCAAATATTAACTGTTCAACCAGAACTATAATGTTGGTGGAATACGGGCTTGCGCTATCCACTAGCTTTCGGAAAATCACCTGTTCCAAACTAGGAATGACTAAACTAATCCTTAAGCTCTCTCTCAACGAATGTGATTATTAGAAAATGTAAGATCCAATAATTATTTAGAAAAATTATGAAAATTATTATTATTATTATTGAATTATTATTTTTATTATTTCCTTAAATATGTTTAATTATTATTTCCTTATGTGAAAAAACCACATGTTCGACTCTTCGAATATGGACAAAATATCCATTCCTCAACAAAAATAAATATTAACTTCTACAGTTATATAGGCTGATTACCGTGATTCTCAAACAAAATGAACATTCAAATAAATGCTCGGTATGCTCGGTCATCGATCCTAAACTGTTCTGAGTGCTGAAAATACTCAGAATAACCCTAATGTGTCTTGCGTAAATCAATGCAAGATTTAAATACGAAGAAAAATAAATGTGTTGGTCATCTGCGGAAAATGAGTTTGTTCCAATTAGCTAGGCATAATATAAAGGTCAAATGTGGCTTACATTTCTCGTTGGTCTTGAAGCGTAGTCTGTACCAGATTTATCCAGATACATGCCCTATTGGACACGCACGTGTAATCCTTGTACCGGCCGCCATTATATACCCACAATCTGTCTAGCACGACATAGTGGAAATATTTCTTGAAGTTTGAAGTAACTGCTGATCCATTTTAATATTGAAGTAGTGGGGTAGTGGGGGAGCTGTCTCACTTTTTATTGAGCCACCCTCGTATCGGCCCCGAACCTGATATCTCGCTAACCAAACATGGGATTAGAACATACGGGGTGTCCTAGCACTGCTAGTAATGCCCCCTACTTTCCTATAGGCTCTTTATTTGATTAAAAGACCAAAACTAAAAGGTCATTCGCGAGTAGTGGGGTAGTGTTGGTTTCCTGAAGTCGCGCTCGTGCTTGAATATGTATGCCTATGTTGGGAAAGGGTTAGGTGGTGAGGGAGGAGTAGGGTCGAGTGAGGGGTCGTTTAGATGGTATTTTTTCCGCTCTAGATGATGGTGAGGTTATTTTTTAAAAATGGATGGAATTGGGAAACGCCATTTGGGGTAAACATGTTGTTTTTTGACATTTTGGCGATGAGTGTTTTTTTTATGCGCATGCGCACTTGAGGAGTTTTGTAAGAGGGCGGGCTTTTTAAATGATGATTTATCAATGAGTGTTTTTTTAATATGTATTGAAATAAACCATAAAAACTAATAGGTCATCGGCTTTTGACTATCTCGCTAACCAATAATCGGATTTAAACGTATGAGGTGTCGTAGGACTCGTGGTGAACTCTCTTTTTCTATCGAAGGGGTATATTTACCCCAAAATAAAAACTACCCTTACCCGGGGGATGAAATAGTAATTTATTTTTGTATACCTACGAACTTGGCGGTTTTTGTAAAAGAGCGGGCTTTTTAAATAATGATTTATCAATGAGTGTTTTAATATGTATTGAAAGAAACCCAAAAACTAATAGGTCATTGGCTCTTTACTATCTCGCTAACCAATAATCGGATTTAAACCTATGAGGTGTCGTAGGACTCGTGGTGAAATCCCCTTTTCTATGGACGGGGCATATTCACTCCAAAATAAAAACTACCCTTACCCGGGGGTTGAAATAGTAATATTTTTTGTATGTGCGCGCACGGACGGCTTTTGTCAAAAGGACCTAACTACACGTTAGTTAATATTTTCTGAACCCCTCATGGGATTTTGCCATAGACAGTATTCTAGCCCTGGGGGGTAACGCCCCGTTTTTGAATGTATGATTCATTTTTGTCGAAAGGGCCTAACGACACTTTTGTTCATATCTCGCGAACCAATCATGCTAGGGACTTGTATGAGGGGTCCTAGCACTTGGGGCAACATTCCCTGTTTGGGGGTGAAACTACCCCCCAAAATTGAAAAATCCATATCTTGGAAACGAAGAATCCTAAAATTAAGTGTGATAGCTTAAAAAATAGGGGATGATATAGGCTTTTACCTCGATGGATCATTTCACCCCTAAAACAGTAAATAGTCATGCTATGAGGAAAAAACGTGTTAAACACCTAAAAATGATAAATGAACCTAAGATCTTTTGTTTTTGATGAAAAATAGCAGGGGGGTGAAACTACCCCCCAAAATTGAAAAAACCCTATCTCGGAAACGAAGAACCCTAAAATTAGGTGTGATAGCTTAAAAAATAGGGGATGATATAGGCTTTTACCTCGATTGGTCATTTCACCCCTAAAACAGTAAATAGTTATGTTATGGGGGAAAAACGTGTTAAACACCTAAAAATGATAAATGAACCTAAGATCTTTTGTTTTTGATGAAAAATAGCAGGGGGATGCAAACAACCCCCAAATTGAAAAATCCATATCTAGGAAACGAAGAATCCTAAAATTAGGTGTAATGGCTTAAAAAATAGGGGATGATATACGCTTTTACCTGGATAGGTCATTTCACCCCTAAAACAGTAAATAGTCATGTTATGAGGAAAAATGTGTTATACACCTAAAAGCATAAGCATCTTTGTGAAACCATGCTTTAATGGACATGTGTATGGAGGATGATTGTTATTATTATTATTATTATTAGGTAATTATGGATTAATGTGTGTATAGATAACTAACCTGTGGGGAGCGTGATGGCGCAGGTGCTTAGCTGCTCGTCTTTACCCGGACGGCTGGGGTTCAAATCCCGGTGCCAGCGGGGGTTAGAATTTTCACTTGAAAAATCACGTGGCGTCAGGAAGGGCATTCGGCCTTAAATCCCCGGCCAAAATCAAAATGAGCCTGGTTGGCTCCGGCGACTCAAACTAATAGGGAAAAGCCGAAGAAAGAAAAAATGGTAACTGACCAGTAATAGTAAACATTGGTTGGAGGTGTTGAAGAAGTCAGGATGGCCAACCCTTGCCATGGTTCACGAATGCACCCCAAAAAGTTTTACCTGTCAAGACTCAGTCTACCCTGTTGCAGCCTTTAGAAAAAAAAATCGAACCGGGGCCTCTGTGGTGACAGTGGAGCTATATTCATGATGATTTTTAAACAAACATAGGCTTGCCTACTACCACTGGGTTGAATCTGCACAGAGACACTGGCTTTGGTGATAACAGCACAGCGACCTTGTCAGGAAGTTTCATATTACTCATTTGCTTGATAGCGGACATGCTCTGCACATGACTAGATCGTTGTTAGGTTTGACAAAGGCTTAGTGAAGCTTATGGCAACCTTGAAATGAATGTCATGGTATAGTCGGGGTTGGAAGGCAAGACCTTAGGGTTGACAACCAAGTAGGTTAACCACTACACGGTGAGATGGTCAAATAATAATGTAACAGAACATATAGAAACGTTTTCTATAGTTTAACGAATTGGCATACCATGAGAGGTGTAGGTAATGGAAATTGAATCCTTAGCTGATGATCTATAGCCATGCCCACGTATAAGCTATCATGGTAGAAAAAGAATGGTATGGCTTGTTTTAAACGGAGAATAATAATTGTGTTTACTGTGAAACACAAATCTGAATTTAAAATAATTAATTTAAAATAATTAATTTAAAATAATTAATTTAAAATTAGTTTAGTACGCTGAAGTTAAAATGAATAATGATCACGTTACAGACAGCCAGTTTCAAAGCCATGAGAACTAAGTGAACAAAGAATAAAATTCATGAACCAGTGAGGAATTCAGCATGCTGTCCTTTGGACAAGAGAGAAGCGTTCTACAGCGACCCTCAATGGTTTGGGTCATCGTAAAGATGAAAATTAAATCTAAGCTACTACACGCTTATATACTAGAAGAAGAAATGGAAAACAATAGGTCAAATAAAGAACAGAAGGAATAAAAAATGGCCCTCAACCCTCAAGCATGTGGATTGAGGGAGTTGGAAGGAAGGAGAGCCATGAAAGGCAGATAAAAAGTATACTAGGAGAGGCTTTGTCCCAGAGGTAATGGATAAAGAGGAGGTAAACTGGACTCAGCTCAGAAATCCCTTGGGGTCGCCAACTTCCAAACTGATCAGCCCTTGAGGGTGTAGCCATATGCAGAGTGCACCGCAAGTGGTGGGGCTTCTTGAGGGGGCATGAGCAAAAGACAGGAAATAACATGAAAATAAATAAAGCAAGGCTGCCTCCTCAGGATATCAGAAAAAATAAATAAACCAGGGCCAATGAAGTTGCAAAAGGAAGAGACTCCCTAGGGCTCGGATACCCTAATCATGTTGGGGTCGGTAGAGAACACGAGATGAGCAAGTGTGGTCGACAGGAAATAAGACAGAGAAGAGCCTAGCACAAGTTAGTGGAAGCAATGACGGTCTCAGCTGGAACTCCGTGATCGTCAACCTACATGACACTAGATATGACGCCCAGGGGTGGAATTAAAGACCTCTTTTGTTTTATATCACATGACATGTCTTATAATGCAATACTGGTCCTAGGGTATGCAAAAAGGTATTAGAAACTCAGCTAATAATAGTGTGCTTGCCCATGATTATTTTCCCAAGTATAGTACATGGGACTGATAACCATGATTTCCAAGCCCCTAAGTAAGACAAAAAACAAATGATTTTCATTTTTCCAATGAGTTGGGGTGAGGTGAGGTGAGTTTTCTATACACCAAACTGATGTGGTTTCCCACTTCTACTCCAGGCAAATGCACATTTGATGTTATGAATAGTCAAATGGTTTGCAACTGCCCAATGCTAGGACCTGATTAGTGGCTTTTAAAAAAAGGAATGGAATGGAGTACACTTTCCCCAAAACCAACAAGAGGAGTGTTCGATCCCTCACAACAACCATCCTTAAAGTCAATATAAATGACTATGCACTTCAGCTCATGACGGTCTCCTCTATTGTATGGTTTGTTTTAAACGGAGAATAATTGTGTTTACTGTGAAACACAAATCTGAATTTAAAAAAAGTCCTCTCGGCACGCCGGAAGGCGGAGGTAGATTTCACCGGACAAACTTGGGGATAGGCGAAAATAGGCAGAATATGCAGGTTTTCGTAGAAGGATCAGACCCCATTTATTGCGAGAAGGTATTTTATAATTGGAGCTTAATTAACTTTGTTTTTCGTCATTTTATGCTTATTTTAAAAATTTTATTGTCTTATGTGGAACGGTAACCTTTTTGTCATTTGGGGTCCATTTTTATACTTGTGGTCACACTGTCCTTATGCAAGGTTTCGACACTGATGTGTAACTATGTAACGGTCTGTTACTTTTTCACGCAAAATTATATCTCCCGCAGAGATTTTGGTTGGTTCCTCAGTTTAGGGGCTGCGACAACACGGTCATGTAACCCTGTGTACTTATGAATGGCTGTATTAGTCTGTAATTCAGGTAAGGACTGCAGACGGTCAATTTCAGGCAGTAGTTCCTAATGTTGCTACCAGGTACTACCGTCAACGACACCTACCTGTGAACTTGGCTACTAGATGCCACTACAACCAGCAACTCGCAACGAACGTTGGAACTTCCCCTCCAAAGGAAAGCATACTGAGGGATTTTTAGCGCTCTTAGAAAATCCGACGACTTCGGCCGGCTTTGAACTCGCAACCTTGGGCATTGACATTCAGCATGCTTGCTACCAGTTACGTCACCGAAGCCGCTTCCCACTTAGTCAGATGTCAAAGTCAACCCCTGGCACCATTCAGCCCATGACGGGCTAAGGCCGACCAAGCGACCGCTGCCCAGCCATTTGACCTGCAGATATTGGGGTGAAGCGTGATCAGCGCGTCGGGTCCCCTCGGCTGTTAATCTTGGTATTCGTGATCGGGGTGCTATCTCACTGTCAGACAGCTACTCAATTGTCCTCACGAGGCTGAGTGCACCCCGTTCCAACCCTCACGTCAGTTATAAAATCCCTGACGGAGCCGGGGATCGAACCCGGGGCCTCCGAGTGAGAGGCAGGTGCGCTACCCCAACACCACGGGGCCGGCTTAGTCATATGGAAATACTGAATCTGATCTCGTGCAAGTGCGATGTCATGGCTACGTCAGATGTCTTATCCCTCATCAATTTAGTAGTGTTGCCATGGCAACCTCTGATAGCTCTTGGCATTTTCTTATAATTCCGAAATCATTTTTCTCATTCCTTAGTGTAATGACGGGTCATATCAAAAATTCTTTCAGACAAAAGTTTTAGGTAATTATTAGGGGAATATTGTCCATTTTGTACGGTTTTGATATTGTGCCTATTAAGAGAGATATGATTAATGTTTCCCGAAAAACCCACTTTTTCCCACTCCTTTGGTCAATGGTTGGTGCTATAAAAAACTCTTGAAACATAAATTTAATATATGCTATTTGCTAATAGGATTCGACACTGGAATTATTTTACAAGTAGTTATTTTAATGACCAACAGAGTTTAATGTTAACAAGGCACAGCTCTATTTGAAATTTTGAATAACATGTTGCATGTCATACATCATAGGCAACTACTGTAAGGCTTGTGATTTATTTAATGCCTTTAACCCTATATTAAACACGCAGTTTGCAATACTAATAACTGCAATGTTAGTGAAAAAAATTGAAACAAAACAAAAATCAGCATTGAAAAACCAAAAAGTGGTTGAGCATATATATAGTGGGGAAAAGAAAAGTTTTGTAAACACTAATGTCCAACAAGACTAATTAAATCAGTAACTGTCAGAGTGGCCGAGTGGTTAAGGCGTTTGACTTAAGATCAAATTTCCAAATATATAAGGAAGCAAGGGTTCAAATCCCTTCCCTGACATAACTATTGCTTGAACATGCAAGAAAACAAGAAATATACACAAACTATGTTTATCAATTTAATCAATTTTTTACAAGAGATAGACACACAGAATACAGCTCTTTTGGTTTATCAGTTCTTTTAAACATAACACTTGTTGAAAATTATTTTTTAGGGGATGGGGGTGTTGCTACGTTGACCCATTACACAATAATAGCAGCTTTACGAAGTTCATTTTCTATATTTAATAGCTCTTTCTCATAACCAATATGGCCAAGCTGTTTACAGGCATGCAAGAGCTGTAGACGTTCGACTAATATATTAGGATCGTTCCATTTACTATTTTTTATGAATGGTTTCAGAATCTCGGGAAGCAGTTCATCATTATCACCATCATTATGATTATCATCCTCATTATTATAATCATTTTCATAATGATGATCATTATCATCGTTATCATTACCATGATAATTTCCACCTGTGTCCACAGTCTGTTCAATGGTTTGAGTTGTCTTTGATAGTGTTGAAAGCTTCTTTTTAGATGTGCTAGAATGCTTTAACATTGTTATGTTATTTTTACCACTATTACCTTTCCCCACTAACTTTTTGATGGGGTATATTGTCTCTGATAGGGTTGAGGGCTTTTGAGATGTGGGTGCATGTCTGATCATGGGTTTCACAGGAGGTGTTAAAGGTTTCTCATTAAACAACTCGCTAACAGCATGAGTGCGTTGTAGTGTATTAATCTTGAGGTTAATATTATCTTGAGCAGTACTATCTTTCTCTTGGACTTGGTTTCTTGCTTTGGTTTGGGTTTTCCTTACATTTAGACTAGCGTGATTATTAAGTTTACATTCATGATTGTTTGAAGAAAGTACGTCCAATTCTTTTGTTTTAAGCATTCCTCGACACTGTTTCGATCGTTGCTTTGAACAGCGCCAAATAACAGTTCCATTTTTATTGCTTCGTTTCACAATATATGAATATCCTTTATAGTATGCATAAGGCTTACCATACCTAGTCACTGATACTTCCATATCAACTGTCAAGCACAAACTAATCTCTAGTAAAGACAACTTGGTAATAACAACAATAGTTTAATGTGGGAGCATATATACATGCAAAAAGTGGGAGCAAAGGTGGGGGGTAAAAAGTGGGAGCAAAAGTGGTAGCAAATGTGGGAGAAAAAAATAACTGTGAGCAAAAAGTGGGAGCAAATATGGGATCAAATGTGGGAGCAAAGCAAATATAAAAAAAAGTGGGAGCAAATATGCTAACAAATATGTCAACAAATATACCAGCAAAAGTAAATACACAAGTCAAGATAGATTAAAGTGCAAAGAAAATATGAAAGCAAATATGAGAGCAAAAAGGGTGATTTTCTAAAACAACTAGACATAACAAACTTAGTCATAACCTAACCTCACCTAACCTAACCTCACCTCACCTAACCTAACCTAACCTCACCTCACCTAACTTCACCTAACCTAACCTAACCTAACCTAACCTATCCTAACCTAACCTAACCTAAACTAACCTCACCTAACCTAACCTCACCTCACCTAACTTCACCTAACCTAACCTAACCTAACTTCACCTAACCTAACTTGAGTGAACTTTACCTAACCTAACCCATCATAACTTCACCTAACCTAACTTTACCTAATCTAACTTCACCTAACCTAACTTTCAACTCTCAGATCAAAATTAAATTCTAGGCATAGTTGAGTTGGAAGCCAAGACTTCAGGGATAACACACAAGTATACTAGCCACTACACCGCAAAATAGGCAAATTATCATGCAACACAACATAAAGTAAAAGTTTCCTGTAGTGTAACTCATTGGCTGTCAACCATAGTTTGGGAATTCAAACCCAAGACCTCAGGACTTTTGTTTTGAACATTATCAGAAATATTATTCCATTTACATTTTGCTGCTGCTGCTTATAGTTATAAGAGTTGGCATTAATATGGAAAGCAAAAAAAATGTGGGAGCAAAAAGTGGGTGGAAAACGTGTAAGCAGAAGTGGGAGCAAACAAGTGTAAGCAAATATGGGAGCAGAAAGTGGGAGCAAATGTGAAAGCAAAAGTGGGAGCAAAAAAAAGAGCGAGCAAAAGTGAGTGTACAAAGTAGGAGCAAAATGTGTGAGTAAAAAGTGGGGGCAAATGTGGTGTTTTACTAAAACAATCTCCCCTAACCTAACCTAAACTAACTTCACCCAACCTAATTTCACCTAACCTAACTTTACTTAACCTAACCTTCCAACTCTCAGATCAAAAATTAAATTCTGGCCATAGTCGAGTTGGAACCCAAAACCTCTGGGATAACACCCAAGTATACTAGCCACTACATCGCGAAATGGGCAAATTATCATGCAACACAACACAAAAATAAAAAGTTTTCTGTAGTGTAACTCATTGGCTGACATTCATAGTTGAGAATTCAAACCCAAGACCTCAGGACTTTTGTTTTGAACATTATCAGAAATATTATTCCATTTACATTTTGCTGTTGCTTATAGTTATAAGAGTTGGCATTAATATGGGAGCAAAAGTGAAAGCAAAAAGTGGGTGCAAGCATGGCTGGTTGTAGAGACTTTCATATCAACAAATACACATAAATTAAATTTTAGTAAAGTGTCTTGGCTAATAATAATAATAATAATAGTAACAGTTTAAAAAAAATTTCAAGGGGATTGATATTTTTCAGGGTGTAATTTCCAAAGTACTGTCAAGAATAATAATTACATGAACAGATTCCAAGAACTCTAGAGTGCTTTTAAGGTTAATGATTGGCTAGGAGTGAGATAGAGCTAGCTAACCTAAGTTAACCTCAGCTCAGTAAACCTAACCTTGTCACATGGCATGTTCTACAAGTATAGACTTGCTTTGAGACTGGCTATGACGTCACAGATGAATGGCGGTGGGAGGCTGGCAAAAAGGAAAATGTTTTTGGGTAATAAAAACGTCATGTCCAGCCTCCCACCGCCATTCATCTGTGACGTCATAGCCAGTCTCAAAGCAAGTCTATACTTGTAGAACATGCCATGTGACAAGGTTAGGTTTACTGAGCTGAGGTTAACTTAGGTTAGCTAGCTCTATCTAACTCCTAGCCAATCATTAACCTTAAAAGCACTCTAGAGTTCTTGGAATCTGTTCATGTAATTATTATTCTTGACAGTACTTTGGAAATTACACCCTGAAAAATATCAATCCCCTTGAAATTTTTTTTAAACTGTTACTATTATTATTATTATTATTAGCCAAGACACTTTACTAAAATTTAATTTATGTGTATTTGTTGATATGAAAGTCTCTACAACCAGCCATGCTTGCACCCACTTTTTGCTTTCACTTTTGCTCCCATATTAATGCCAACTCTTATAACTATAAGCAACAGCAAAATGTAAATGGAATAATATTTCTGATAATGTTCAAAACAAAAGTCCTGAGGTCTTGGGTTTGAATTCTCAACTATGAATGTCAGCCAATGAGTTACACTACAGAAAACTTTTTATTTTTGTGTTGTGTTGCATGATAATTTGCCCATTTCGCGATGTAGTGGCTAGTATACTTGGGTGTTATCCCAGAGGTTTTGGGTTCCAACTCGACTATGGCCAGAATTTAATTTTTGATCTGAGAGTTGGAAGGTTAGGTTAAGTAAAGTTAGGTTAGGTGAAATTAGGTTGGGTGAAGTTAGTTTAGGTTAGGTTAGGGGAGATTGTTTTAGTAAAACACCACATTTGCCCCCACTTTTTACTCACACATTTTGCTCCTACTTTGTACACTCACTTTTGCTCGCTCTTTTTTTTGCTCCCACTTTTGCTTTCACATTTGCTCCCACTTTCTGCTCCCATATTTGCTTACACTTGTTTGCTCCCACTTCTGCTTACACGTTTTCCACCCACTTTTTGCTCCCACATTTTTTTTGCTTTCCATATTAATGCCAACTCTTATAACTATAAGCAGCAGCAGCAAAATGTAAATGGAATAATATTTCTGATAATGTTCAAAACAAAAGTCCTGAGGTCTTGGGTTTGAATTCCCAAACTATGGTTGACAGCCAATGAGTTACACTACAGGAAACTTTTACTTTATGTTGTGTTGCATGATAATTTGCCTATTTTGCGGTGTAGTGGCTAGTATACTTGTGTGTTATCCCTGAAGTCTTGGCTTCCAACTCAACTATGCCTAGAATTTAATTTTGATCTGAGAGTTGAAAGTTAGGTTAGGTGAAGTTAGATTAGGTAAAGTTAGGTTAGGTGAAGTTATGATGGGTTAGGTTAGGTAAAGTTCACTCAAGTTAGGTTAGGTGAAGTTAGGTTAGGTTAGGTTAGGTGAAGTTAGGTGAGGTGAGGTTAGGTTAGGTGAGGTTAGTTTAGGTTAGGTTAGGTTAGGATAGGTTAGGTTAGGTTAGGTTAGGTTAGGTGAAGTTAGGTGAGGTGAGGTTAGGTTAGGTTAGGTGAGGTGAGGTTAGGTTAGGTGAGGTTAGGTTATGACTAAGTTTGTTATGTCTAGTTGTTTTAGAAAATCACCCTTTTTGCTCTCATATTTGCTTTCATATTTTCTTTGCACTTTAATCTATCTTGACTTGTGTATTTACTTTTGCTGGTATATTTGTTGACATATTTGTTAGCATATTTGCTCCCACTTTTTTTTATATTTGCTTTGCTCCCACATTTGATCCCATATTTGCTCCCACTTTTTGCTCACAGTTATTTTTTTCTCCCACATTTGCTACCACTTTTGCTCCCACTTTTTACCCCCCACCTTTGCTCCCACTTTTTGCATGTATATATGCTCCCACATTAAACTATTGTTGTTATTACCAAGTTGTCTTTACTAGAGATTAGTTTGTGCTTGACAGTTGATATGGAAGTATCAGTGACTAGGTATGGTAAGCCTTATGCATACTATAAAGGATATTCATATATTGTGAAACGAAGCAATAAAAATGGAACTGTTATTTGGCGCTGTTCAAAGCAACGATCGAAACAGTGTCGAGGAATGCTTAAAACAAAAGAATTGGACGTACTTTCTTCAAACAATCATGAATGTAAACTTAATAATCACGCTAGTCTAAATGTAAGGAAAACCCAAACCAAAGCAAGAAACCAAGTCCAAGAGAAAGATAGTACTGCTCAAGATAATATTAACCTCAAGATTAATACACTACAACGCACTCATGCTGTTAGCGAGTTGTTTAATGAGAAACCTTTAACACCTCCTGTGAAACCCATGATCAGACATGCACCCACATCTCAAAAGCCCTCAACCCTATCAGAGACAATATACCCCATCAAAAAGTTAGTGGGGAAAGGTAATAGTGGTAAAAATAACATAACAATGTTAAAGCATTCTAGCACATCTAAAAAGAAGCTTTCAACACTATCAAAGACAACTCAAACCATTGAACAGACTGTGGACACAGGTGGAAATTATCATGGTAATGATAACGATGATAATGATCATCATTATGAAAATGATTATAATAATGAGGATGATAATCATAATGATGGTGATAATGATGAACTGCTTCCCGAGATTCTGAAACCATTCATAAAAAATAGTAAATGGAACGATCCTAATATATTAGTCGAACGTCTACAGCTCTTGCATGCCTGTAAACAGCTTGGCCATATTGGTTATGAGAAAGAGCTATTAAATATAGAAAATGAACTTCGTAAAGCTGCTATTATTGTGTAATGGGTCAACGTAGCAACACCCCCATCCCCTAAAAAATAATTTTCAACAAGTGTTATGTTTAAAAGAACTGATAAACCAAAAGAGCTGTATTCTGTGTGTCTATCTCTTGTAAAAAATTGATTAAATTGATAAACATAGTTTGTGTATATTTCTTGTTTTCTTGCATGTTCAAGCAATAGTTATGTCAGGGAAGGGATTTGAACCCTTGCTTCCTTATATATTTGGAAATTTGATCTTAAGTCAAACGCCTTAACCACTCGGCCACTCTGACAGTTACTGATTTAATTAGTCTTGTTGGACATTAGTGTTTACAAAACTTTTCTTTTCCCCACTATATATATGCTCAACCACTTTTTGGTTTTTCAATGCTGATTTTTGTTTTGTTTCAATTTTTTTCACTAACATTGCAGTTATTAGTATTGCAAACTGCGTGTTTAATATAGGGTTAAAGGCATTAAATAAATCACAAGCCTTACAGTAGTTGCCTATGATGTATGACATGCAACATGTTATTCAAAATTTCAAATAGAGCTGTGCCTTGTTAACATTAAACTCTGTTGGTCATTAAAATAACTACTTGTAAAATAATTCCAGTGTCGAATCCTATTAGCAAATAGCATATATTAAATTTATGTTTCAAGAGTTTTTTATAGCACCAACCATTGACCAAAGGAGTGGGAAAAAGTGGGTTTTTCGGGAAACATTAATCATATCTCTCTTAATAGGCACAATATCAAAACCGTACAAAATGGACAATATTCCCCTAATAATTACCTAAAACTTTTGTCTGAAAGAATTTTTGATATGACCCGTCATTACACTAAGGAATGAGAAAAATGATTTCGGAATTATAAGAAAATGCCAAGAGCTATCAGAGGTTGCCATGGCAACACTACTAAATTGATGAGGGATAAGACATCTGACGTAGCCATGACATCGCACTTGCACGAGATCAGATTCAGTATTTCCATATGACTAAGCCGGCCCCGTGGTGTTGGGGTAGCGCACCTGCCTCTCACTCGGAGGCCCCGGGTTCGATCCCCGGCTCCGTCAGGGATTTTATAACTGACGTGAGGGTTGGAACGGGGTGCACTCAGCCTCGTGAGGACAATTGAGTAGCTGTCTGACAGTGAGATAGCACCCCGATCACGAATACCAAGATTAACAGCCGAGGGGACCCGACGCGCTGATCACGCTTCACCCCAATATCTGCAGGTCAAATGGCTGGGCAGCGGTCGCTTGGTCGGCCTTAGCCCGTCATGGGCTGAATGGTGCCAGGGGTTGACTTTGACATCTGACTAAGTGGGAAGCGGCTTCGGTGACGTAACTGGTAGCAAGCATGCTGAATGTCAATGCCCAAGGTTGCGAGTTCAAAGCCGGCCGAAGTCGTCGGATTTTCTAAGAGCGCTAAAAATCCCTCAGTATGCTTTCCTTTGGAGGGGAAGTTCCAACGTTCGTTGCGAGTTGCTGGTTGTAGTGGCATCTAGTAGCCAAGTTCACAGGTAGGTGTCGTTGACGGTAGTACCTGGTAGCAACATTAGGAACTACTGCCTGAAATTGACCGTCTGCAGTCCTTACCTGAATTACAGACTAATACAGCCATTCATAAGTACACAGGGTTACATGACCGTGTTGTCGCAGCCCCTAAACTGAGGAACCAACCAAAATCTCTGCGGGAGATATAATTTTGCGTGAAAAAGTAACAGACCGTTACATAGTTACACATCAGTGTCGAAACCTTGCATAAGGACAGTGTGACCACAAGTATAAAAATGGACCCCAAATGACAAAAAGGTTACCGTTCCACATAAGACAATAAAATTTTTAAAATAAGCATAAAATGACGAAAAACAAAGTTAATTAAGCTCCAATTATAAAATACCTTCTCGCAATAAATGGGGTCTGATCCTTCTACGAAAACCTGCATATTCTGCCTATTTTCGCCTATCCCCAAGTTTGTCCGGTGAAATCTACCTCCGCCTTCCGGCGTGCCGAGAGGACTTTTTTTAAATTCAGATTTGTGTTTCACAGTAAACACAATTATTCTCCGTTTAAAACAAACCATACAATAGAGGAGACCGTCATGAGCTGAAGTGCATAGTCATTTATATTGACTTTAAGGATGGTTGTTGTGAGGGATCGAACACTCCTCTTGTTGGTTTTGGGGAAAGTGTACTCCATTCCATTCCTTTTTTTAAAAGCCACTAATCAGGTCCTAGCATTGGGCAGTTGCAAACCATTTGACTATTCATAACATCAAATGTGCATTTGCCTGGAGTAGAAGTGGGAAACCACATCAGTTTGGTGTATAGAAAACTCACCTCACCTCACCCCAACTCATTGGAAAAATGAAAATCATTTGTTTTTTGTCTTACTTAGGGGCTTGGAAATCATGGTTATCAGTCCCATGTACTATACTTGGGAAAATAATCATGGGCAAGCACACTATTATTAGCTGAGTTTCTAATACCTTTTTGCATACCCTAGGACCAGTATTGCATTATAAGACATGTCATGTGATATAAAACAAAAGAGGTCTTTAATTCCACCCCTGGGCGTCATATCTAGTGTCATGTAGGTTGACGATCACGGAGTTCCAGCTGAGACCGTCATTGCTTCCACTAACTTGTGCTAGGCTCTTCTCTGTCTTATTTCCTGTCGACCACACTTGCTCATCTCGTGTTCTCTACCGACCCCAACATGATTAGGGTATCCGAGCCCTAGGGAGTCTCTTCCTTTTGCAACTTCATTGGCCCTGGTTTATTTATTTTTTCTGATATCCTGAGGAGGCAGCCTTGCTTTATTTATTTTCATGTTATTTCCTGTCTTTTGCTCATGCCCCCTCAAGAAGCCCCACCACTTGCGGTGCACTCTGCATATGGCTACACCCTCAAGGGCTGATCAGTTTGGAAGTTGGCGACCCCAAGGGATTTCTGAGCTGAGTCCAGTTTACCTCCTCTTTATCCATTACCTCTGGGACAAAGCCTCTCCTAGTATACTTTTTATCTGCCTTTCATGGCTCTCCTTCCTTCCAACTCCCTCAATCCACATGCTTGAGGGTTGAGGGCCATTTTTTATTCCTTCTGTTCTTTATTTGACCTATTGTTTTCCATTTCTTCTTCTAGTATATAAGCGTGTAGTAGCTTAGATTTAATTTTCATCTTTACGATGACCCAAACCATTGAGGGTCGCTGTAGAACGCTTCTCTCTTGTCCAAAGGACAGCATGCTGAATTCCTCACTGGTTCATGAATTTTATTCTTTGTTCACTTAGTTCTCATGGCTTTGAAACTGGCTGTCTGTAACGTGATCATTATTCATTTTAACTTCAGCGTACTAAACTAATTTTAAATTAATTATTTTAAATTAATTATTTTAAATTAATTATTTTAAATTCAGATTTGTGTTTCACAGTAAACACAATTATTATTCTCCGTTTAAAACAAGCCATACCATTCTTTTTCTACCATGATAGCTTATACGTGGGCATGGCTATAGATCATCAGCTAAGGATTCAATTTCCATTACCTACACCTCTCATGGTATGCCAATTCGTTAAACTATAGAAAACGTTTCTATATGTTCTGTTACATTATTATTTGACCATCTCACCGTGTAGTGGTTAACCTACTTGGTTGTCAACCCTAAGGTCTTGCCTTCCAACCCCGACTATACCATGACATTCATTTCAAGGTTGCCATAAGCTTCACTAAGCCTTTGTCAAACCTAACAACGATCTAGTCATGTGCAGAGCATGTCCGCTATCAAGCAAATGAGTAATATGAAACTTCCTGACAAGGTCGCTGTGCTGTTATCACCAAAGCCAGTGTCTCTGTGCAGATTCAACCCAGTGGTAGTAGGCAAGCCTATGTTTGTTTAAAAATCATCATGAATATAGCTCCACTGTCACCACAGAGGCCCCGGTTCGATTTTTTTTTCTAAAGGCTGCAACAGGGTAGACTGAGTCTTGACAGGTAAAACTTTTTGGGGTGCATTCGTGAACCATGGCAAGGGTTGGCCATCCTGACTTCTTCAACACCTCCAACCAATGTTTACTATTACTGGTCAGTTACCATTTTTTCTTTCTTCGGCTTTTCCCTATTAGTTTGAGTCGCCGGAGCCAACCAGGCTCATTTTGATTTTGGCCGGGGATTTAAGGCCGAATGCCCTTCCTGACGCCACGTGATTTTTCAAGTGAAAATTCTAACCCCCGCTGGCACCGGGATTTGAACCCCAGCCGTCCGGGTAAAGACGAGCAGCTAAGCACCTGCGCCATCACGCTCCCCACAGGTTAGTTATCTATACACACATTAATCCATAATTACCTAATAATAATAATAATAATAACAATCATCCTCCATACACATGTCCATTAAAGCATGGTTTCACAAAGATGCTTATGCTTTTAGGTGTATAACACATTTTTCCTCATAACATGACTATTTACTGTTTTAGGGGTGAAATGACCTATCCAGGTAAAAGCGTATATCATCCCCTATTTTTTAAGCCATTACACCTAATTTTAGGATTCTTCGTTTCCTAGATATGGATTTTTCAATTTGGGGGTTGTTTGCATCCCCCTGCTATTTTTCATCAAAAACAAAAGATCTTAGGTTCATTTATCATTTTTAGGTGTTTAACACGTTTTTCCCCCATAACATAACTATTTACTGTTTTAGGGGTGAAATGACCAATCGAGGTAAAAGCCTATATCATCCCCTATTTTTTAAGCTATCACACCTAATTTTAGGGTTCTTCGTTTCCGAGATAGGGTTTTTTCAATTTTGGGGGGGTAGTTTCACCCCCCTGCTATTTTTCATCAAAAACAAAAGATCTTAGGTTCATTTATCATTTTTAGGTGTTTAACACGTTTTTTCCTCATAGCATGACTATTTACTGTTTTAGGGGTGAAATGATCCATCGAGGTAAAAGCCTATATCATCCCCTATTTTTTAAGCTATCACACTTAATTTTAGGATTCTTCGTTTCCAAGATATGGATTTTTCAATTTTGGGGGGTAGTTTCACCCCCAAACAGGGAATGTTGCCCCAAGTGCTAGGACCCCTCATACAAGTCCCTAGCATGATTGGTTCGCGAGATATGAACAAAAGTGTCGTTAGGCCCTTTCGACAAAAATGAATCATACATTCAAAAACGGGGCGTTACCCCCCAGGGCTAGAATACTGTCTATGGCAAAATCCCATGAGGGGTTCAGAAAATATTAACTAACGTGTAGTTAGGTCCTTTTGACAAAAGCCGTCCGTGCGCGCACATACAAAAAATATTACTATTTCAACCCCCGGGTAAGGGTAGTTTTTATTTTGGAGTGAATATGCCCCGTCCATAGAAAAGGGGATTTCACCACGAGTCCTACGACACCTCATAGGTTTAAATCCGATTATTGGTTAGCGAGATAGTAAAGAGCCAATGACCTATTAGTTTTTGGGTTTCTTTCAATACATATTAAAACACTCATTGATAAATCATTATTTAAAAAGCCCGCTCTTTTACAAAAACCGCCAAGTTCGTAGGTATACAAAAATAAATTACTATTTCATCCCCCGGGTAAGGGTAGTTTTTATTTTGGGGTAAATATACCCCTTCGATAGAAAAAGAGAGTTCACCACGAGTCCTACGACACCTCATACGTTTAAATCCGATTATTGGTTAGCGAGATAGTCAAAAGCCGATGACCTATTAGTTTTTATGGTTTATTTCAATACATATTAAAAAAACACTCATTGATAAATCATCATTTAAAAAGCCCGCCCTCTTACAAAACTCCTCAAGTGCGCATGCGCATAAAAAAAACACTCATCGCCAAAATGTCAAAAAACAACATGTTTACCCCAAATGGCGTTTCCCAATTCCATCCATTTTTAAAAAATAACCTCACCATCATCTAGAGCGGAAAAAATACCATCTAAACGACCCCTCACTCGACCCTACTCCTCCCTCACCACCTAACCCTTTCCCAACATAGGCATACATATTCAAGCACGAGCGCGACTTCAGGAAACCAACACTACCCCACTACTCGCGAATGACCTTTTAGTTTTGGTCTTTTAATCAAATAAAGAGCCTATAGGAAAGTAGGGGGCATTACTAGCAGTGCTAGGACACCCCGTATGTTCTAATCCCATGTTTGGTTAGCGAGATATCAGGTTCGGGGCCGATACGAGGGTGGCTCAATAAAAAGTGAGACAGCTCCCCCACTACCCCACTACTAAGACATATCGCGAAGTGCAAGGCTCACCTGAAACATGTGTGAGGCCATCGTTAGGATGTTGGAGTTGTGTGACGAAAAACTCTAACATAGGCATATCAGTAATGAGTGATATTTTCACGCTGAATATGTGCCGTGTAACGTGCAAGTTTATTCATGCCACATTCGCATTAAGGCAAGCGCTTTACAACGAGCAACGTTAAATTTAGCGAGTGTACAGTGATTCTCGCAGTAGACTTTTCACTTCTGAATCGTGCTACTTCTATGGATACAAGTGTTGTTACACATTAGCACTAGATAAACTATTTCACTCATTCCTCTCATGTTTCTGGCTTGGTAACCGACAAGGTGTCGGGAGGAAGGAATATAAAGCACGTATACATTATAGCTATGGCTGAGTAAACATTTGTACATGAATACTGTGATGTAGGCAACGCACTATGCATTCTACGTAATGGTCACTGACTTTTAAAAGCGTCATCGCTAGTGCTAAATTTTCTTCTACCATGTCAATCCATTATGACATGATGACAGTAAGATGCAATTATCGCTTCGGGTGTATGCTAATACTCTGTGATGAGACTTTTACTCGGAGCGATATCGTCAGTACGTGGAGTGCGGTAACAACCGATGATGTTCGTGTGGCTGTCTGGAACCCGAGCGTCAGGGATTGGCAATCCAGTGTTCAATTCCATCGACATTCCAGGAGGATCCAGGGCATTTCTACGTATAAAGGAAGACTGGATATGGGAGGCATATCATTGGTTTCGATTCCATCATCGTCTAGCGATAAGGTACAGCAAATTTACACCCGTCAGTAGTGGTAATACATGAATATTATAATGTTTTAGTAACTGTCATATTTTCTTTTTCTTAGTATAGTCGATGGGTAGGACTTAGACTTGACGTTTTACACTTGGCTGGTCCTATTCTCGGCTGGATTTTGATTCTTTTTAAAAGAATGCATCCATTGTGTAGTGTGTTTTGCACAAGTCATGGTAACTCATGGTAATTTACATGGGAACATTTTTGTCGTAGTGAAGAGAGTAGACTTAGGGAAGTTTATATTATAGTGATCTTGAATCTCCATCGTGTTTTATATTTTCTTTTTGCCACGTTTATTCGTATTCGCGTTTATTAACGGATCTACTTTATAGAGTTGAAGAGTTGTCAATGTTCGTTAGAACATTTTTCTTCGTCGTGTTAGAGAGTTGAGACGTTTTTGAGCTCACTCTTGGCCTGATAGGATTTATTTTTGTTTTTGCTAAGAGAGATTTCCAGTTTTGGTGCATTGTGGAGACAGTAGGGTTTTCTAATCGACGATTTGGTGTTTATCGTTTCGATCACCCTCGTTGATGGTGTAGGAACCCTACATTATTTTCCATAGTCCACTCGAGCTGGAATATTTCTTTTTATGCTTGAAAATCTTGATCCTATTGAATTTATTGTTATGACACACGATTGTTATGTTAATTTTGAGCTGATAGAGATCCATTTCATATATGGTATTTTTCAGTCTTTTCAATGCGGATTATAGTCTAGAAGAACATTCTGAACAGCATTTACGATCTTTTCTTCGACGTGAGTCTCAGATAATCGAATGTGGAGGCATGTTCTTTAATAGACATGTGACTGTAATAAACTATCGTAAAAGCATTAACTAAAAGTCTAATAATGAGTTGGAAAAATGAGAGTTAACATTTTTAGACACTCTATATGAAGTATAACATCCTGTATAACTCTAGAAATGCAAATATCAAGCAAACTGTAATTATTGTAGTATATTATTGATGAAAGCATTCATATCACCTGTGAGGGTGACTTATGATTACAAATGTATAAAAGGCAATTTTGAAACAATCAATACTCAGTGGAGTAGATGAATCGTGTGGGTAAGACCATGTTCTGGCACCGCTGAATAATAATAATTAATTAATGTTTGAAATAATTATGATGAAATCCATTGCTGAATGGAAAGTGAATAAGTCAGGTGTGACTTGAAACAATCATATATTTACAGTTATCGAACTTGATTGCAGTAATGTACTATCAGGAAACGTGTACTCCTAGACACGAGCACGTATAATTTATGTAATGATCTTTATCATCCAAGTTCTGAATTTAATTACAATGCTAATAGCTACATAATCATCCCTTTGATGAATTGTCGGATTAATGTCGAATGAATTTGATTTTCTCTTGCTTATTCTACAAGACATTATTGGGTCCAAGGGACACCAATCATTTATGATATTACTACCACGAAACCACTAATGACTTATACAAATTGCACTTATGGAGGGTGTACAATCTTCGTCTTTCGCTATAACACTCTGAGAGGTGTTAAGACCACTTGTATATATGTATATACTTTTTCAAGGTTATTATCAACATGTTGCTTGCCACGATGGGTGAGTGGTTATAGTGTCGGACTACCTGCCCCAAGATTGCAGGTTCGCCCCTGGCCATGGTCATACGTTGTTGGCATGTTAAAGAACCCATTTGAATTCAGTAGGCCGTGTTCAATAGCAAAATTAATCTCAGGATTTTCCGCCAACACAAAGTTCCTCCATTCTCTACTTGAAAGCGCTATAGTGTCAAGGAGTTTAGTTATCTAACCTCCTTGACTTTCATAGCGTTCAAAGGAACGACGAAATTCGACATGCAAGCTACCCTCTGGGTGTCAATTAACAAAGCTTGCACGAGGCACCCGAGGCCATACGATATTATTATTATTATTATTATTATTATCAACATGTATAGTAGGGAAATTACCCACTGGAACGAGACAGTTCTGATATTTGATTTAATATTAGTTTGCTTGGATCAATATATTTTTAATTGGATTTTGCAGCCCATTCTTGTGTGATGGATTTATCCTTGTTTTTGTGTGATTTATTCTCGACCAATGTCGAGTTGATTAATGCTCATCAGATTTTCATTCTGAGGGCATAGCACTTTGCTATGTCATTTTTGTGAATAAAATATTTTTCAATTCCTTTTAATTCGCCATCGTGGTGATTTATAGAAGTGAGTGGAGGTCACGTTAAGAAAGCCATTGCTGGGTATTTCTAGGTGTTTCTACGCCTGAGATCACACTCCTGTGTAGACCTCGTGTTCTTTGAGCTGTTGCTTTTCAGCGTTTGGCCATGGTTTTTCTTAACGTTGCCTGGTTAGGTTTCCCTGTGCCCTATTATCCCCATCTCTTGCTGGTAGTATCTGGGGGGTTTCAGCCGGGGCTTTTCAGGTTCTACGATCCAGTGATCTTCGTGGGATTTCAGCAAGCTGATGGTAGGTAATTTCCGGTACAGTGAATTGTCGTCCTTAAACGTTTGGGCTCGACTAGAGGTATTGTGTCCTTTTTGGGGTTACGCCGATATATTGGATTGGCGTTCAAACTATTGGAGCTCATGAAACTGGAATACCCGACAGAGAAACAGTTATTTGACGATCTATGACTATGGAGATTTAGACAGAGATGTCGCACTCCATGTCGATCCAATAGACTGGTCGAATGACGCCATTTTATCGTAGCTTCGAACTTTGCTGTCGAACACGTGGATGGTGTCATGAGCTAGTCAATTCCGACGCCATTACAGGGATCATTGTGAATTCTCTGAATGTCTGTTGGAAAAATAACGGTGTACTGATACTTTTTAGCACAAGAGATCGGAATTCACTCGTGAATAAAGTGATTATGAAATTATTCAATCTACGTGATATTCGTGTAGAATCGCAACCGTTATTAGACTTTGTTTCTTTTTTAAAAGTAGTGCTACACTTAATTTGCGATTAGTTTTTGACATGAACATGATTAGGGAAAGATAATCTCCGGAAGGTTTGCTATCACGTTCAGTCGAATAGGGCGGATGATGCGGCTCATGTTTGAGTTACATTCAAGTTGCCTGGTTTTGGTATCCGGCTGATGAGGATTTGTGACCTCATCATTAATTCTACGTAGAATATTTTTGTTCACTTAACTTTTATTAAATTAGGATAGTTAATAAACCACCTATATAAATCACCACACAATCAGTATCTGAATGTTTCGGATTCATAGTTGGTATTATCCCGTTTTAGTTGTAAGTTAGCAGTAAGATAAACGCTATACGATAAAAATGTTCCCATTATGACAGTGAAATTCCATTAGAATGTTTGTGTCTTGCCTTGCATTAGCAGTATTCATGTTATTTGTGTTATTGATATTATCCACAGTATAATATGGCCAGTAAGGATGGTGGTGATATCGCTGATCTCAAGACCTTGTATGCAATGCTGCAGACTAAAATAGACAGCATACATGAAACTTGGACCACGCGTAGTCAATCAGTTATTCAGGAGGTGGTAGCTGACAGTCTTAAAACAGAGATAGGGTTAATCCAAGCTTCCTTAAAAGACCACAACTCCAGTTCTAAAAGGGTTGAATCAAAGGTTAATAAATTAGAAACCTCTGTAGATGAAGTCCAATCAGATATTGGATCAGTCCAATCAGATATTGGAGCAGTCCAAAAGGATATTGGTTTAGTGCAAAAAGATTTGGGTTCTGTTCAAACCGGCCAATTAAGGTTAGATTCTTGTGTTGGCAAAATTCAATCAACCATTGATGAAGTTCAACTTAACATTGTTAACATACAAACTAGTCAGGATAAAATGCAATCTGACATTAGTAAAATGGAGACTAGTCAGGATAAAATGCAGACAAAAATTGTGGCTTTACAATCAACCCAGAGTCATATGTATGCTACTCAAAATCAAATGCAGACTATTAAATCTAATATTCAGACCAAAATTGACATTGTTGACGCTAACCAAAAGCTGATGCAAGTTCAATTATACGAGTCTGAACAGTCAAATAAAGATTTTCAGCTTGAAATGAGGTTAGAATTATCTAACAATAGAAAAGAAGCCAAAAGTAATTTAGGCAGTTTCCAATTGCAAGTATCTTGTGACTATGGTCAGACACAAGACACTTTGCAACAGTTAAGGGCTGAAGTAAGTCTTCTTCAATCTCAAGTGAAGGATCACAATAAAATGATCAGAGACAAATTCGATGTAGGTATTAAGGATATCATTAAGGATAACATTGTCATTCTTAGACAAGAAATGCTTAAAGTCAATGAGGACTATTATAAAGATTTTAAAACAGAAATCAACAACAAAATTGTAGAAGCAGAGGCTAGATCGAGTAAGGAAATAACTGATGTAAGAGAGGAAGTGATTAAAAGATTAAATGTAATTCAGAATGTTCAATCGGAAAATCATGGCGATGTCGAGACTAGAATTAATTCCATAGAGAACAAGGCGGATCAAGCTAAGTTACAGTTGATAGAAGTTAGGGAGAAAAAGACTTCTGAACTAGGGGAAATTAGAAAACAACTCGACAATTTAACATTGGGAGGTCCGATAAATGTAGATGCGTTACGAGATCAACTTAGGCCGATTTGGAACGCGGATTTCTTTGCTACTCTTGATGGTGTTGATAGTACCGGTCAGGATGGGGAAGATGGGAATCGCCAACAAAACCCCATAAGCCACGAAAGACCCAGATTCGATCCAACGCAATATGGAAACATAGCACAGCAACGCCTTCCAACATATAATTCTCCGACAAACGTGACGAGTATAGCTCCTTACACGACTCGAACGTCAGATGGGGCAGGTCATATAACCATTATTCGTAACTTCGAAGATAAACCTCGACGTTTTAACAACCTCGATGGGACCACCCCAATCGAATTTGTTAGAAGTGTACGTGATTACTTCGCGGAATCACACGTACCACGTGAAAGAGAGTTGAGAGTGGTGGAACGCTTTCTGGCGGATGCCCCTCTTCAGTGGTATCGAGTTTCCGCTACACTTTCACTGATTTCGAAGAGTTCGCGGAAGCCCTCATCAGTAGATTCTGGAGTGTGGAAATTCTGAATAATCTGCGGTCAGAAATGCACTCCAGGAAGTATGCGAATACAGGGCCAACGAGTTATTCTGAATACTTTGCTCCCAGTTAGCGAAACTTCGTTTTCTTCAACCTCCGTTGACACAGGCCCAACTGATCGACTCTATATCTCGACAGCTTCCGGTGAAAGTGCGTAAACAAGTTATTTCATCAGGTGCAAGCGATCTTACGACCATGGATGATCTACTACGACGTTTTGATCACGTAAGTACGCTCACAGCTCCCACGATCGTGAAGAACTCGCGAAATGAACCGAGAGGTGTGCATAGGAGCGTAATGGATCGCCGCAGCAAACGGATCAACCTCAACCAGATGATAGATACAACAATAGGTACAATACACGTAATGGTAACAACCAAAGATATAATCGCCAAGATAATCGTTATGTGGATTATAGAGAACAACCTTGGCAGCGCAAGTACGAGGAGAGGAACTTTTACCGGCGGGATTATGGCAACAACAGGAATCGTTATCGTGAAACGCCATACCAGTCAAACAACAGATCTAATCAAGGTTACATTCGCTATAAGAACTATAGAACAGAGGAGTTCCAGTGTAACCAACAGCGAGATAGGCTCTGAGACGAGCAAGATAAGACTAATGAGTACCCTAGGCGAAGAAATTCAAAGGAGAGAAAAAAGGAGCAAGAAATTGCAGAAGCTACTCCTAGTACTAGTAGTCAGAGAGATAAAACAGATAGAAACCCTGACGACAGTAAGAGAAATTCATCTAAACAAAGAAGAAAGTAGAAAGAACGGATGATTTGACACCCCCATGGATAATAAGGATTAATGATTTTTTTAGATCACCGATGAAGAAAGAGAGATATAGGAAGATGCTATAGAAAAAGATAGTAACTAACTTGAATGGTACTGAAATCATCGGTAGATACAATGCTAAGAACATCCGGAGATATTATAAAAAGATTACACAGTAATGCTTTGAGGATAATGCTACAAAGCATAAGAATGCATAAGAACGTGTACATAAAAGTGGTTTCTTCTTTTACGTAAGATGTCCAGAGGAAAATGTACCATTTCTCTCAAGCGTTAGTTGCAGCACTGAGCTGTACGATTCGATTTGTATTAAAATACAGCGCATAACCGGCGAGCTTGTGGCTGACGGATTCCGTGAGGATGGCCCGAGCCGAGCAGAGCCGAAGTTTTCCCAACTGGCTGACGCAATAGTAACATTCGGAACTAGTGCGCCGCGCAGATCCAACTTATTGATTAAATATTAAAAGATCACCTCATCTATAATAACGAGGAAGAGAAGTATATTTATCATTTTCAGCATTTTACCCAAGATGTATTGACATTGTACTGGCTTTGAAGAGTTGATTTCTTTGGCCAGACTTCATTATATATGAGAGCTATGTTGACCATGCGCCAACGCTTTGATTTATCGATATACGCACCGCAAGGGAGGGGATGATTACCCTCGTCAGTATGCGGGCTGTTAGAGCAAGCCAGATTTTGATATATCTCTGCCCAGAGCAGTACGACCTACGAGCGCGAATATTAAGACATATCGCGAAGTGCAAGGCTCACCTGAAACATGTGTGAGGCCATCGTTAGGATGTTGGAGTTGTGTGACGAAAAACTCTAACATAGGCATATCAGTAATGAGTGATATTTTCGCGCTGAATATGTGCCGTGTAACGTGCAAGTTTATTCATGCCACATTCACATTAAGGCAAGCGCTTTACAACGAGCGACGTTAACTTTGGCGAGTGTACAGTGATTCTCGCAGTAGACTTTTCACTTCTGAATCGTGCTATTTCTATGGATACAAGTGTTGTTACACTTGAGCACTAGAAGAACTATTTCACTCATTCCTCTCATGTTTCTGGCATGATAACCGACAAGGTGTCGGGAGGAAGGAATATAAAGCACGTATACATTATAGCTATGGCTGAGTAAACATTTGTACATGAATACTGTGATGTAGGCAACGCACTATGCATTCTACGTAATGGTCACTGACTTTTAAAAGCGTCATCGCTAGTGCTAAATTTTCTTCTACCATGTCAATCCATTATGACATGATGACAGTAAGATGCAATTATCGCTTCGGGTGTATGCTAATACTCTGTGATGAGACTTTTACTCGGAGCGATATCGTCAGTACGTGGAGTGCGGTAACAACCGATGATGTTCGTGTGGCTGTCTGGAACCCGAGCGTCAGGGATTGGCAATCCAGTGTTCAATTCCATCGACATTCCAGGAGGATCCAGGGCATTTCTACGTATAAAGGAAGACTGGATATGGGAGGCATATCATTGGTTTCGATTCCATCATCGTCTAGCGATAAGGTACAGCAAATTTACACCCGTCAGTAGTGGTAATACATGAATATTATAATGTTTTAGTAACTGTCATATTTTCTTTTTCTTAGTATAGTCGATGGGTAGGACTTAGACTTGACGTTTTACACTTGGCTGGTCCTATTCTCGGCTGGATTTTGATTCTTTTTAAAAGAATGCATCCATTGTGTAGTGTGTTTTGCACAAGTCATGGTAACTCATGGTAATTTACATGGGAACATTTTTGTCGTAGTGAAGAGAGTAGACTTAGGGAAGTTTATATTATAGTGATCTTGAATCTCCATCGTGTTTTATATTTTCTTTTTGCCACGTTTATTCGTATTCGCGTTTATTAACGGATCTACTTTATAGAGTTGAAGAGTTGTCAATGTTCGTTAGAACATTTTTCTTCGTCGTGTTAGAGAGTTGAGACGTTTTTGAGCTCACTCTTGGCCTGATAGGATTTATTTTTGTTTTTGCTAAGAGAGATTTCCAGTTTTGGTGCATTGTGGAGACAGTAGGGTTTTCTAATCGACGATTTGGTGTTTATCGTTTCGATCACCCTCGTTGATGGTGTAGGAACCCTACATTATTTTCCATAGTCCACTCGAGCTGGAATATTTCTTTTTATACTTGAAAATCTTGATCCTATTGAATTTATTGTTATGACACACGATTGTCATGTTAATTTTGAGCTGATAGAGATCCATTTCATATATGGTATTTTTCAGTCTTTTCAATGCGGATTATAGTCTAGAAAAACATTCTGAACAGCATTTACGATCTCTTCTTCGACTTGAGTCTCAGAAAATCGAACGTGCAGGCATGTTCTTTAATAGACATGTGATTGTAATAAACTATTGTAAAAGCATTAACTATAAGTCTAATAATCAGTTGGAAAAATGAGAGATAACATTTTTTAGACACTCTATATGAAGTATAACATCCTGTATAACTCTAGAAATGCAAATATCAAGCAAACTGTAATTATTGAAGTATATTATTGATGAAAGCATTCATATCACCAGTGAGGGTGACTTATGATTACAAATGTATAAAAGGCAATTTTGAAACAATCAATACTCAGTGGAGTAGATTTATCGTGTGGGTAAGACCATGTTCTGGCACCGTTGAATAATAATAATTAATTAATGTTTGAAATAATTATGATGAAATCCATTGCTTAATGGAAGGTAAATAAGTCAGGTGTGACTTGAAACAATCATAGATTTACAGTTATCGAACTTGATTGCAGTAATGTACTATCAGGAAACGTGTACTCCTCGACACGAGCACGTATAATTTATGTAATGATCTTTATCATCCAAGTTCTGAATTTAATAACAATGCTAATAGCTACATAATCATCCCTTTGATGAATTGTCAGATTAATGTCGAATGAATTTGATTTTCTCTTGCTTATTCTCACAATACATTATTGGGTCCAAGGGACACCAATCATTTACAATATTACTACCACGAAACAACTAATGACTTATACAAGTCACACTTATGGAGGGTGTACAATCTTCGTCTTGCTATAACACTCTGAGAGGTGTTAAAACCACTTGTATATATGTATATTCTTTTTCAAGGTTATTATCAACATGTATAGTAGGGAAATTACCCACTGGAACGAGACAGTTCTGATATTTGATTTAATATTAGTTTGTTTGGATCAATATTTTTTTAATGGGATTTTGCAGCCCATTCTTTTGTGATGGATTTATCCTTGTTTTTGTGTGATTAATTCTCGACCAATGTCGAGTTGATTAATGTTCATCAGATTTTCATTCTGAGGGCATAGCACTTTGCTATGTCATTTTTGTGAATAAAGTATTTTCAATTCCTTTTAATTCGACATCGTGGTGATTTATAGATGTGAGTGGAGGTCTCGTTAAGAAAGCCATTGCTGGGTATTTATAGGTTTTTCTACGCCTGAGATCACACTCTTGTGTAGACCTCGTGTTCTTTGAGCTGTTGCATTTCAGCGTTTGGCTATGGTTTTCCTTAACGTTGCCTGGTTAGGTTTCCCTGTGCCCTATTATCCCCATCTCTTGCTGATAGTATCTGGGGGGTTTCAGCCGGGGCATTTCAGGTTGTACGATCCAGTGATCTTCGTAGGATTTCAGCAAGCTGAAGATAGGTAATTTCGGGTACAGTACCTAAAATTGTAACTACAATGCTTCAAAATTTTACTCGATTCTTTTGTGTGGTTGGTGTAAGGAAGGGAAGTTGGTTATAGAATTCATACAACACATGGTCTTTTATTTCATACTAGCATGCCACCCTGGCTTTGGGAACAGTTAGCTCAGTAATTGAATGGAGATTGTTGGAAGAAATGAAAACGTAAAAACACGTATAGTGGGCGATGTATTGAAGATAGAGATATGCTCGAAAACTTAGAAAGGACTATCACATCAACAAAAACGGTCCTCATCCTCTAACCTAATCTACGAAGGTTTAGCAACTGTACTTGTGATAAACTTAAGCAGTAAGCCCTAAGACTACAGTACAATTATTGTTATCTAATATGTGGACTCTGTTGTGATGATTAAAAGCTATAACTACAACATAAAATATTTACCAACACGATCAGAGGTAGAAAATAAACACTTCCCTTGTAAAAGAAGTTAATACTGTAAAACGTCAATATAAATTATGAGTATAGTACAATTTAGCATATTGATAGTAGTGGTTACCAAACAGGACAGTGTTATGACAGCGGCTAGGTACAGGGATGATCCACTGTTTGATTGGCTGGAGGATGACGGTTTCTTATTGGTTGTTGGTGGAATATATTTAGATTCCTTAGATTTTAAGTTGCTTGATTTAAATCCCCTGAATAATTGAAATTACACATTCTAGATGGAATGATGGAGCAGGAAGTAAGATTCTGTTATACAGTATATGGACGGCTATGCTGGCGTAGTTGGTAGCATGCTGAGTTTTTTTTCCAAGCTCGCGGGTTCAAACCTGGCCGAAGTTTTAGGATTTTTTAAAGAGCGTTTAGAATCCCTCAGTATGCCTTTTTTTTTAGGGGAATTAAGGTGGCAGGCACATGTCATACATTTATGACGTGGAAAAGAACCTACCACTACAATTGTTAGTGTGTAACCAAATTTGTAAGTTATATCTGATTGTTTAGAATCGTTGCGTGAAGTTCTAACGTTTGCTGCTAGGTGTTAGTGACAGTAGCATTTGATAGCCCATGTTGTAACTACAGTACTTGAGATAACAAACCATCAGCATTCGATGTTAAAAATACTGAGATGGTTGTAATCGCGTATGCCTGGACATGATTAGTGGCTTTTAAGGTCGGAACGGAGTACACTTGCCCAAAACTGAGAAGAAGAGTGTTCAAGTGAATATAAATTGCTGTCCACTTATGGCCACGACCGCCTGCTTTCCTAATCCTACCCTTAATTGTAGGCCATCATAGTGACAGAGGTTATCTGACAGACACCTAAATACCTGAGATTTACCTTGAAATTCTCTAGAATAAAACGATGAAATTTACCGCAAATTTATCAAATTCCACCAAATTCACTAAAATCCAACAAATGACCACAAATTCTCCTACATTTGGGTAAAGGATCTCCACACAGGGTTCTTAAGCTTATGATGGTGAACATGCATGAACAGTGATGTTGCTAAGCAGTGGATGACCCAGAGTTTTCCCATGATCCTCTATTAACAGATAGTACTGCGATCTCTTCAGCTTCTACATGTCTCACTTTAAGATTGTTCTAACCATTGCCTTTTAGGTCTATCTCTACTTCTCTTACCCTCTATAGCTGTACTCATTAACTTATTAGGTAATGTCTCCTCCCAATTCTCATGGCAGGAACTAACCATTTGTGTCGGTTCATACAAACAGAATTTCCAGCGTGTTTATTTCCAACTTAGACTTTAACCACTCGTTACCAGTATGCATGCCCTCCAACCATTGTTACCGCCTATTTGTCTCAGCAATCAATAGTGCTACCCTCATAACTGTTGCTTTTGTATTAGATATCCTAAATCTATCCATCCATCACTTGCATAAAGCAAATTCGGTCTAATTACAGAACAAAGCGGCGAGTGCTTTGTCACTACACCAAATTCTTTTTGCATAATACTGTTGATGGCAACTGAGAACTCACTGCATTGGCTTTTATACACCTTGACTCTATAATGTCTTCCCAAACACTACCCTCGTGAGAGAATACGCAGCCCAAGTATTTAGAATTTTTAACTTGCTCCAATATACTTCTTCTTACTTGGCATTCTATTTTCTTGTGTTTATTTACCATGACAGGATTGTCGAGCATTTGATACCTAAATTTCCTCAATTACACACATAAGTAGTGGGGTAGTGGGGGAGCTGTCTCACTTTTTATTGAGCCACCCTCGTATCGGCCCCGAACCTGATATCTCGCTAACCAAACATGGGATTAGAACATACGGGGTGTCCTAGCACTGCTAGTAATGCCCCCTACTTTCCTATAGGCTCTTTATTTGATTAAAAGACCAAAACTAAAAGGTCATTCGCGAGTAGTGGGGTAGTGTTGGTTTCCTGAAGTCGCGCTCGTGCTTGAATATGTATGCCTATGTTGGGAAAGGGTTAGGTGGTGAGGGAGGAGTAGGGTCGAGTGAGAGGTCGTTTAGATGGTATTTTTTCCGCTCTAGGTGATGGTGAGGTTATTTTTTAAAATGGATGGAATTTGGAAAGGCCATTTGGGGTAAACATGTTGTTTTTTAACATTTTGGCGATGAATGTTTTTTTATACGCATGCGCACTTGAGGAGTTTTGTAAAAGGGCGGGCTTTTTAAATGATGATTTATTAATGAGTGTTTTTAATATGTATTGAAATAAACCATAAAAACTAATAGGTCATCGGCTTTTGACTATTTCGCTAACCAATAATCGGATTTAAACCTATGAGGTGTCGTAGGACTCGTGGTGAACTCTTTTTTTCTATCGAAGGGGTATATTCACTCTAAAATAAAAACTACCCTCACCCGGGGGGGTGAAATAGATTTTTTTGTATGTGCGCGCACGGACGGCTTTTGTCAAAAGGACCTAACTACACGTTTGTTAATATTTTCTGAACCCCTCATGGGATTTTGCCATAGGCAGTATTCTAACCCTGGGGGTGACGCCCCGTTTTTGAATGTAGGATTCATTCTTGTTAAAAGGACCTAACGACACTTTTGTTCATATCTCGCGAACCAATCATGCTAGGGACTTGTATGAGGGGTCCTAGCACTTGGGGCAACATTCCCTGTTTGGGGGTGAAACTACCCCCTAAAATTGAAAAATCCATATCTAGGAAACGAAGAATTCTAAAATTAGGTGTGATAGCTTAAAAAATAGGGGATGATATGGGCTATTACCTCGATGGATCATTTCACCCCTAAAACAGTAAATAAATATGTTATGGGGGAAAAACGTGTTAAACACCTAAAAATGATAAATGAACCTAAGATCTTTTGTTTTTGATGAAAAATAGCAGGGGGGTGAAACTACCCCCCAAAATTGAAAAATCCATATCTCGGAAACGAAGAATCCTAAAATTAGGTGTGATAGCTTAAAAAATAGGGGATGATATAGGTTTTTACCTCGATGGATCATTTCACCCCTAAAACAGTAAATAGTCATGTTATGGGGAAAAAACGTGTTAAACACCTAAAAATGATAAATGAACCTAAGATCTTTTGTTTTTGATGAAAAATAGCAGGGGGATGAAACTACCCCCAAAATTGAAAAATCCCTATCTCGGAAACGAAGAATCCTAAAATTAGGTGTGATAGCTTAAAAAATAGGGGATGATATGGGCTTTTACCTCGATGGATCATTTCACCCCTAAAACAGTAAATAAATATGTTATGGGGGGAAAAACGTGTTAAACACCTAAAAATGATAAATGAACCTAAGATCTTTTGTTTTTGATGAAAAATAGCAGGGGGGTGAAACTACCCCCCAAAATTGAAAAATCCCTATCTCGGAAACGAAGAATCCTAAAATTAGGTGTGATAGCTTAAAAAATAGGGGATGATATAGGTTTTTACCTCGATGGATCATTTCACCCCTAAAACAGTAAATAGTCATGTTATGGGAGAAAAACGTGTTAAACACCTAAAAATGATAAATGAACCTAAGATCTTTTGTTTTTCATGAAAAATAGCAGGGGGGTGAAATTACCCCCCAAAATTGAAAAATCCCTATCTCGGAAACGAAGAAACCTAAAATTAGGTGTGATAGCTTAAAAAATAGGGGATGATATGGGCTTTTACCTCGATGGATCATTTCACCCCTAAAACAGTAAATAGTCATGCTATGGGAAAAAAACGTGTTAAACGCCTAAAAATGATAAATGAACCTAAGATCTTTTGTGTTTGATGAAAAATAGCAGGGGGGTGAAACTACCCCCCAAAATTGAAAAATCCCTATCTCGGAAACGAAGAATCCTAAAATTAGGTGTGATAGCTTAAAAAATAGGGGATGATATGGGCTTTTACCTCGATGGATCATTTCACTCCTAAAACAGTAAATAGTCATGTTATGAGGAAAAATGTGTTATACACCTAAAAGCATAAGCATCTTTGTGAAACCATGCTTTAATGGACATGTGTATGGAGGATGATTGTTATTATTATTATTAGGTAATTATGGATTAATGTGTGTATAGATAACTAACCTGTGGGGAGCGTGATGGCGCAGGTGCTTAGCTGCTCGTCTTTACCCGGACGGCTGGGGTTCAAATCCCGGTGACAGCGGGGGTTGGAATTTTCACTCGAAAAATCACGTGGCGTCAGGAAGGGCATTCGGCCTTAAATCCCGGGCCAAAACCAAAATGAGCCTGGTTGGCTCCGGCGACTCAAACTAATTGGGAAAAGCCGAAGAAAGAAAGGTAACTCACTAGTATTAGTAAACATTGGTTGGAGGTGTTGAAGAAGTCATGATGGCCAACCCTTTGCTAAAAAGTTTTACCTGTATATCCTGTTGCAGTCTTTAGAAAAAAAATCGAACCGGGGCCTCTGTGGTGACAGTGGAGCTATATTCATGATGATTTTTAAACAAATATACGCTTGCCTACTACCGCTGTGTTGAATCTGCACAGAGACACTGGCTATGGTTTGTCTAGTGTGTGCCTTGGCGATAACAGCACAGCGACCTTGTCAGTAAGTTTCATATTACTCATTTGCTTGATAGCGGACGTGCTCTGTACATGACTAGATCGTTGTTAGGTTTGACAAAGGCTTAGTGAAGCTTATGGCAACCTTGAAATGAATGTCATGGTATAGTCGGGGTTGGAAGCCAAGACCTTAGGGTTGACAACCAAGTAGGTTAACCACTACACGGTGAGATGGTCAAATAATAATGTAACAGAACATATAGAAACGTTTTCTATAGTTTAACGAATTGCCATACCATGAGAGGTGTAGGTAATGGAAATTGAATCCTTAGCTGATGATTATACTACTTTTCCATGCCCACGTATAAGCTATCATGGTAGAAAAAGAATGGTATGGCTTGTTTTAAACGGAGAATAATAATTGTGTTTACAGTGAAACACAAATCTGAATTTAAAATAATTAATTTAAAATTATCTAATTTAAAATTAACTAATTTAAAATTAGTTTAGTACGCTGAAGTTAAAATGAATAATGATCACGTTACAGACAGCCAGTTTCAAAGCCATGAGAACTAAGTGAACAAAGTATAAAATTCATGAGCCAGTGAGGAATTCAACATGCTGTCCTTTGGACAAGAGAGAAGCGTTCTACAGCGACCCTCAATGGTTTGGGTCATCGTAAAGATGAAAATTAAATCTAAGCTATATACTAGAAGAAGAAATGGAAAACAATTGGTCAAATAAAGGACAGAAGGAATAAAAAACGGCCCTCAACCCTCAAGCATAAGGATTGAGGGAGTTGGAAGGAAGGAGAGCCATGAAAGGCAGATAAAAAGTATAATAGGAGTGGCTTTACCCCAGAGGTAATGGAGGAAAACTGGACTCAGCTCAGAAATCCCTTGGGGTCGCCATCTTCCAAACTGATCAGCCCTTGAGGGGGGTAGCCATAGGCAGAGTGCACCGCAAGTGGTGGGGCTATATACACCCTTCCTTTTTGAGGGGGCTTGAGCAAAAGACAGGAAATAACATGAAAATAAAAACAAGGCTGCCTCCTCACACTAGTAGGATATCAGAAAAAATAAATAAACAAGGGCCAATGAAGTTTCAAAAGGAAGAGACTCCCTAGGCCTCGGATACTCTAATCATGTTGGGCTCGGTAGAGAACAAGAGTTGAGCAAGTGTGGTCGACAGGAAATAAGACAGAGAGGAGCCTAGCACAAGTTAGTGGAAGCAATGACGGTCTCAGCTGGGACTCCGTGATCGTCAACCTACATGACACTAGATATAACGCCCAGGGGTGGAATTAAAGACCTCTATTGTTTTATATCACTGGCTTTTAAGAACGTTAACACATGGCATGCCTTATAATGCAATACTGGTCCTAGGGTATGCAAAAATTGTATTAGAAACTCAGCTAATAATAGTGTGCTTGCCCATGATTTACCTTAAATTTTCCTAAAATTCACTACATTTTCCGCAAATTGACCAAATGACACAACATTCCAGAAAAATTCAACAAATGACTACCAGATTTATTGAAATTTCATTGATTTACCTAAGCATGGTTTAAACTATCTCAAATTCATATAAAATTAGACGAATATTGATGAAAATTCACTAAAATTTACAGAATTTAGCCAAGTGGTGTACAAACCATGACATTTATCCAATTTTTATTTAAATTGACTACATGTACTCGAAAATTCCATAATATTCCCTTTACATGTATGCTTTTTGTTGTTGTTGTTGTTGTTGTTGTTTCGTTTACCACACTCCCTGTAGACAAACACCTCAACATGACTTTCTCCTAGACTAGGAGCTTTACATTCGACATGATAGCTGAGTTTCATTTCCCATAAACTTGTCTCTGAGGTGGGTGTCAGGAAAAGGCATGCAGCTGTAAAAACCACACCCTCACGTAGACTTTCATAACCTCTTACGTTGAGGTTCCTTACACTAACGACATTGAATGATTGAACGGTTTCCTTTTCACGATTCCTGTCTATACTTTCCTCTTTAAGGTTGCAAGATGTGTGCAAGATTCCTAAAATGCAATTAAATGTAATAAATACCTTAAGATGGTTTCATTTGTTTAATGATATGATGTTGATGGTGGATATATACGTTAAGACTAATTTTTGTTAGGTCTTGACTGGCCTTGCAATTAGAAATTGACAAACCAAACATGGGTTATCTACCAGGGGAACACTTTGACCACTATATTGGTTATTGACCAGTAAGTACAGTTCTAGTAATGAGACAGAAATCCAACACAAACAATGAGCGCGCAATGCGGTGGAGATTGGTACCACGATGTACTGTCGGTTATGTAGCTATGTGGAATGTACATCACATATGGTTTACTTGAAGGTTTGGAGGTTTCATTAAAGATATTTCTACAATAAACCATTTTCAAATGGCCATTCGTTGGTGTGAAAATATTTATTATATGGTATTTTATGAAAACAATTATGATTTATAAAAAAAATTATATGTTTACTGTATTCTTATTTAATGTAAGCACTAGAGGCACTATCGACCAAAATACAGTACTATCTGGAATGTATATTGCATACTTGAAGGTTTGGTGATCCCATTAAAGGTATTCCTACAATAAATGATTTTTAAGTTCTCGTTTTATGGCATGATTATTTAATATATGCTATTTGCTAATAGGATTTGACACTGGAATTATTTTACAAGTAGTTATTTTAATGACCAACAGAGTTTAATGTTAACAAGGCACAGCTCTATTTGAAATTTTGAATAACATGTTGCATGTTATACATTATATGCAACTACTGTAAGGCTTGTGATTTATTTAATGCCTTTAACCCTATATTAAACACGCAGTTTGCAATACTGATAACTGCAATGTTACTGAAAAAAAATGAAACAAAACAAAAATCAGCATTGAAAAACCAAAAAGTGGTTGAGCATATATATAGTGGGGAAAAGAAAAGTTTTGTAAACACTAATGTTCAACAAGACTAATTAAATCAGTAACTGTCAGGGTGGCCGAGTGGTTAAGGCGTTTGACTTAAGATCAAATTTCCAAATATTTAAGGAAGCAAGGGTTCGAATCCCTTCCCTGACATAATTATTGCTTGAACATGCAAGAAAACAAGAAATATACACAAGCTATGTTTATCAATTTAATCTTTTTTTTTTTTTTACAAGAGATAGACACACAGAATACAGCTCTTTTGGTTTATCAGTTCTTTTAAACATAACACTTGTTGAAAATTATATTTTAGGGGATGGGGGTGTTGCTACGTTGACCCATTACACAATAATAGCAGCTTTACGAAGTTCATTTTCTATATTTAATAGCTCTTTCTCATAACCAATATGGCCAAGCTGTTTACAGGCATGCAAGAGCTGTAGACGTTCGACTAATATATTAGGATCGTTCCATTTACTATTTTTTATGAATGGTTTCAGAATCTCGGGAAGCAGTTCATCATTATCACCATCATTATGATTATCATCCTCATTATTATAATCATTTTCATAATGATGATCATTATCATCGTTATCATTACCATGATAATTTCCACCTGTGTCCACAGTCTGTTCAATGGTTTGAGTTGTCTTTGATAGTGTTGAAAGCTTTTTTTTAGATGTGCTAGAATGCTTTAACATTGTTATGTTATTTTTACCACTATTACCTTTCCCCACTAACTTTTTGATGGGGTATATTGTCTCTGATAGGGTTGAGGGCTTTTGAGATGTGGGGGCATGTCTGAACATGGGTTTCACAGGAGGTGTTAAAGGTTTCTCATTAAACAACTCGCTAACAGCATGAGTGCGTTGTAGTGTATTAAACTTGAGGTTAATATTATCTTGAGCAGTACTATCTTTCTCTTGGACTTGGTTTCTTGCTTTGGTTTGGGTTTTCCTTACATTTAGACTAGCGTGATTATTAAGTTTACATTCATGATTGTTTGAAGAAAGTACGTCCAATTCTTTTGTTTTAAGCATTCCTCGACACTGTTTCGATCGTTGCTTTGAACAGCGCCAAATAACAGTTCCATTTTTATTGCTTCGTTTCACAATATATGAATATCCTTTATAGTATGCATAAGGCTTACCATACCTAGTCACTGATACTTCCATATCAACTGTCAAGCACAAACTAATCTCTAGTAAAGACAACTTGGTAATAACAACAATAGTTTAATGTGGGAGCATATATACATGCAAAAAAGTGGGAGCAAAAGTGGGGGGGGGGGGGGGTAAAAAGTGGGAGCAAATGTGGGAGAAAAAAATAACTGTGAGCAAAAAGTGGGAGCATATATGGGATCAAATGTGGGAGCAAAGCAAATATAAAAAAAACGTGGGAGCAAATATGCTAACAAATATGTCAACAAATATACCATCAAAAGTAAATACACAAGTCAAGATAGATTAAAGTGCAAAGAAAATATGCAAGCAAATATGAGAGCAAAAATGGTGTTTTTTCTAAAACAACTAGACATAACAAACTTAGTCATAACCTAACCTAACCTAACCTAACCTAACCTCACCTAACCTCACCTAACCTCACCTCACCTAACCTCACCTAACTTCACCTAACCTAACCTAACCTAACTTAACTTCACCTAATCTAACTTGACTGAACTTTACCTAACCTAACCCATCATAACTTCACCTAACCTAACTTTACCTCATCTAACTTCACCTAACCTAACTTTCAACTCACAGATCAAAATTAAATCCTAGGCATAGTTGAGTTGGAACCCAAGACTTCAGGGATAACACACAAGTATACTAGCCACTACACCGCAAAATGGGCAAATTATCATGCAACACAACATAAAGTAAAAGTTTCCTGTAGTGTAACTCATTGGCTGTCAACCATAGTTTGGGAATTCAAACCCAAGACCTCAGGACTTTTGTTTTGAACATTATCAGAAATATTATTCCATTTACATTTTGCTGCTGCTGCTTATAGTTATAAGAGTTGGCATTAATATGGAAAGCAAAAAAAATGTGGGAGCAAAAAGTGGGTGGAAAACGTGTAAGCAGAAGTGGGAGCAAACAAGTGTGAGCAAATATGGGAGCAGAAAGTGGGAGCAAATGTGAAAGCAAAAGTGGGAGCAAAAAGAGCGAGCAAAAGTGAGTGTACAAAGTAGGAGCAAAATGTGTGAGTAAAAAGTGGGGGCAAATGTGGTGTTTTACTAAAACAATCTCCCCTAACCTAACCTAAACTAACTTCACCCAACCTAATTTCACCTAACCTAACTTTACTTAACCTAACCTTCCAACTCTCAGATCAAAAATTAAATTCTGGCCATAGTCGAGTTGGAACCCAAAACCTCTGGGATAACACCCAAGTATACTAGCCACTACATCGCGAAATGGGCAAATTATCATGCAACACAACACAAAAATAAAAAGATTTCTGTAGTGTAACTCATTGGCTGACAATCATAGTTGAGAATTCAAACCCAAGACCTCAGGACTTTTGTTTTGAACATTATCAGAAATATTATTCCATTTACATTTTGCTGTTGCTTATAGTTATAAGAGTTGACATTAATATGGGAGCAAAAGTGAAAGCAAAAAGTGGGTGCAAGCATGGCTGGTTGTAGAGACTTTCATATCATCAAATACACATAAATTAAAATTTAGTAAAGTGACTTGGCTAATAATAATAATAATAATAATATTAACAGTTTAAAAAAAATTCAAGGGGATTGATATTTTTCAGGGTGTAATTTCCAAAGTACTGTCAAGAATAATAATTACATGAACAGATTCCAAGAACTCTAGAGTGCTTTTAAGGTTAATGATTGGCTAGGAGTGAGATAGAGCTAGCTAACCTAAGTTAACCTCAGCTCAGTAAACCTAACCTTGTCACATGGCATGTTCTACAAGTATAGACTTGCTTTGAGACTGGCTATGACGTCACAGATGAATGGCGGTGGGAGGCTGGACATGACGTTTTTATTATCCAAAAACATTTTCCTTTTTGCCAGCCTCCCACCGCCATTCATCTGTGACGTCATAGCCAGTCTCAAAGCAAGTCTATACTTGTAGAACATGCCATGTGACAAGGTTAGGTTTACTGAGCTGAGGTTAACTTAGGTTAGCTAGCTCTATCTCACTCCTAGCCAATCATTAACCTTAAAAGCACTCTAGAGTTCTTGGAATCTGTTCATGTAATTATTATTCTTGACAGTACTTTGGAAATTACACCCTGAAAAATATCAATCCCCTTGAATTTTTTTTAAACTGTTAATATTATTATTATTATTATTATTAGCCAAGTCACTTTACTAAATTTTAATTTATGTGTATTTGATGATATGAAAGTCTCTACAACCAGCCATGCTTGCACCCACTTTTTGCTTTCACTTTTGCTCCCATATTAATGTCAACTCTTATAACTATAAGCAACAGCAAAATGTAAATGGAATAATATTTCTGATAATGTTCAAAACAAAAGTCCTGAGGTCTTGGGTTTGAATTCTCAACTATGATTGTCAGCCAATGAGTTACACTACAGAAATCTTTTTATTTTTGTGTTGTGTTGCATGATAATTTGCCCATTTCGCGATGTAGTGGCTAGTATACTTGGGTGTTATCCCAGAGGTTTTGGGTTCCAACTCGACTATGGCCAGAATTTAATTTTTGATCTGAGAGTTGGAAGGTTAGGTTAAGTAAAGTTAGGTTAGGTGAAATTAGGTTGGGTGAAGTTAGTTTAGGTTAGGTTAGGGGAGATTGTTTTAGTAAAACACCACATTTGCCCCCACTTTTTACTCACACATTTTGCTCCTACTTTGTACACTCACTTTTGCTCGCTCTTTTTGCTCCCACTTTTGCTTTCACATTTGCTCCCACTTTCTGCTCCCATATTTGCTCACACTTGTTTGCTCCCACTTCTGCTTACACGTTTTCCACCCACTTTTTGCTCCCACATTTTTTTTGCTTTCCATATTAATGCCAACTCTTATAACTATAAGCAGCAGCAGCAAAATGTAAATGGAATAATATTTCTGATAATGTTCAAAACAAAAGTCCTGAGGTCTTGGGTTTGAATTCCCAAACTATGGTTGACAGCCAATGAGTTACACTACAGGAAACTTTTACTTTATGTTGTGTTGCATGATAATTTGCCCATTTTGCGGTGTAGTGGCTAGTATACTTGTGTGTTATCCCTGAAGTCTTGGGTTCCAACTCAACTATGCCTAGGATTTAATTTTGATCTGTGAGTTGAAAGTTAGGTTAGGTGAAGTTAGATGAGGTAAAGTTAGGTTAGGTGAAGTTATGATGGGTTAGGTTAGGTAAAGTTCAGTCAAGTTAGATTAGGTGAAGTTAAGTTAGGTTAGGTTAGGTTAGGTGAAGTTAGGTGAGGTTAGGTGAGGTGAGGTTAGGTGAGGTTAGGTGAGGTTAGGTTAGGTTAGGTTAGGTTAGGTTATGACTAAGTTTGTTATGTCTAGTTGTTTTAGAAAAAACACCATTTTTGCTCTCATATTTGCTTGCATATTTTCTTTGCACTTTAATCTATCTTGACTTGTGTATTTACTTTTGATGGTATATTTGTTGACATATTTGTTAGCATATTTGCTCCCACGTTTTTTTTATATTTGCTTTGCTCCCACATTTGATCCCATATATGCTCCCACTTTTTGCTCACAGTTATTTTTTTTCTCCCACATTTGCTCCCACTTTTTACCCCCCCCCCCCCCCCCCCACTTTTGCTCCCACTTTTTTGCATTGTATATATGGCTCCCACATTAAACTATTGTTGTTATTACCAAGTTGTCTTTACTAGAGATTAGTTTGTGCTTGACAGTTGATATGGAAGTATCAGTGACTAGGTATGGTAAGCCTTATGCATACTATAAAGGATATTCATATATTGTGAAACGAAGCAATAAAAATGGAACTGTTATTTGGCGCTGTTCAAAGCAACGATCGAAACAGTGTCGAGGAATGCTTAAAACAAAAGAATTGGACGTACTTTCTTCAAACAATCATGAATGTAAACTTAATAATCACGCTAGTCTAAATGTAAGGAAAACCCAAACCAAAGCAAGAAACCAAGTCCAAGAGAAGATAGTACTGCTCAAGATAATATTAACCTCAAGTTTAATACACTACAACGCACTCATGCTGTTAGCGAGTTGTTTAATGAGAAACCTTTAACACCTCCTGTGAAACCCATGTTCAGACATGCCCCCACATCTCAAAAGCCCTCAACCCTATCAGAGACAATATTACCCCATCAAAAAGTTAGTGGGGAAAGGTAATAGTGGTAAAAATAACATAACAATGTTAAAGCATTCTAGCACATCTAAAAAAAAGCTTTCAACACTATCAAAGACAACTCAAACCATTGAACAGACTGTGGACACAGGTGGAAATTATCATGGTAATGATAACGATGATAATGATCATCATTATGAAAATGATTATAATAATGAGGATGATAATCATAATGATGGTGATAATGATGAACTGCTTCCCGAGATTCTGAAACCATTCATAAAAATAGTAAATGGAACGATCCTAATATATTAGTCGAACGTCTACAGCTCTTGCATGCCTGTAAACAGCTTGGCCATATTGGTTATGAGAAAGAGCTATTAAATATAGAAAATGAACTTCGTAAAGCTGCTATTATTGTGTAATGGGTCAACGTAGCAACACCCCCATCCCCTAAAATATAATTTTCAACAAGTGTTATGTTTAAAAGAACTGATAAACCAAAAGAGCTGTATTCTGTGTGTCTATCTCTTGTAAAAAAAAAAAAAAAGATTAAATTGATAAACATAGCTTGTGTATATTTCTTGTTTTCTTGCATGTTCAAGCAATAATTATGTCAGGGAAGGGATTCGAACCCTTGCTTCCTTAAATATTTGGAAATTTGATCTTAAGTCAAACGCCTTAACCACTCGGCCACCCTGACAGTTACTGATTTAATTAGTCTTGTTGAACATTAGTGTTTACAAAACTTTTCTTTTCCCCACTATATATATGCTCAACCACTTTTTGGTTTTTCAATGCTGATTTTTGTTTTGTTTCATTTTTTTTCAGTAACATTGCAGTTATCAGTATTGCAAACTGCGTGTTTAATATAGGGTTAAAGGCATTAAATAAATCACAAGCCTTACAGTAGTTGCATATAATGTATAACATGCAACATGTTATTCAAAATTTCAAATAGAGCTGTGCCTTGTTAACATTAAACTCTGTTGGTCATTAAAATAACTACTTGTAAAATAATTCCAGTGTCAAATCCTATTAGCAAATAGCATATATTAAATAATCATGCCATAAAACGAGAACTTAAAAATCATTTATTGTAGGAATACCTTTAATGGGATCACCAAACCTTCAAGTATGCAATATACATTCCAGATAGTACTGTATTTTTGGTCGATAGTGCCTCTAGTGCTTACATTAAATAAGAATACAGTAAACATATAAATTTTTTTATAAATCATAATTGTTTTCATAAAATACCATATAATAAATATTTTCACACCAACGAATGGCCATTTGAAAATGGTTTATTGTAGAAATATCTTTAATGAAACCTCCAAACCTTCAAGTAAACCATATGTGATGTACATTCCACATAGCTACATAACCGACAGTACATCGTGGTACCAATCTCCACCGCATTGCGCGCTCATTGTTTGTGTT